>OZ035992.1:24977500-27477500 GCA_964035005.1 Erebia palarica | reverse complement strand
TCGTCATTGCAATCTGCAGATATTTATTACCAAAACTGCATAGTGCAGAATTTCAAAATTGTGCACTATTGTCTAACGAAATTCAACCATTTCTTCAATTCACATTCCAATAACTAGAAATTGTTCTATACATCAATAAAATTTCAGGCACTAATTTGCATATACACAGATTTAATTAGTAAATTAACAGGTGTAGGACACATCATGGTCGAATTGTGTTGAACAAAAATCAGACTTTCTGAATGCTCTTTGGCTGTTTGTCATTAAAATGCATGTTAAACAATGGTGCACTAACTTCAATAGAATTAGTAATGTCGATTCACGAAAAAAGGGAACGGAAATGGAAAATTTGATTGCAACCAAGGTTACCAAAGGTGCAAGCTATAGATCTGTGTGACGTCGAAGTAACTAATTTGTATTACGTAGAAAGTTTTAACCACATTCATTAGACTCGAATTTAGGATCTTTACTTATTTCATATTAGATGATGCCCGCGACTTCGTCCGCATTAAGCTTTTTGAAGTGAAACTTTAGAATCGTGATTTGAAAATTTGATGAAACGAAAAAGCGACACCACATAGGGACAAACATATTCATAATAGGATTTAGCCTGCGAGAGAATGAGATAGAATACAAGTTATATTTATCTCATTCTCTCGTAGGCTACTTTTCTGAAGTTTCACTTCTGCCGTGTGTGAATGTGCCACACGCTTTTTATTCCCGCGGAACTCCTTAATCTTCCGGGATGTGTCCTTCCAAATGTGCCCTGCAACCTATCTCTACCAAATTTCGTCCCGTTGCATCCCGTGGAAGGACATAGGCTATTTTTTTTTATCACCGATAATTTTAAGACACTGACACAAAGGCACAATTCGTATAACAGCAATCGATAGTATTTTACAATTCAACTACTTTTTAAATTAAATTTGTATCTATATATTAATGTACTATGACATATTCTGTATCAATGAATCAATAGAACATCTTGTACTATTATAGTCCCTGGTACTACTTATCTAATTATCTAGGCCCCATAGAAAAAAAACCCAGACCCGACAGAAACGAGACATACCTCATTTTTTATGTTCTTTTTTATATAGTTATTAAATTATATATTTTTTATATTCGAAATCAATGGCTAACACCAACATATTGCCTTATGTTTTTGTTCAGGCGTTAGACAAAAAATATATAAAAATGCCTATTTATCTACAAAATTCGTAAATATATGTAACTAAATGACGATAAAATAACTGTGGGGTGTATCTAGGTGACCTGGAGATGCAGCTGGATTATGTAATTTTTAACTCCCAGTACTAAAATCAACTTAGGATTCATTAAAAGTTAAAACCGTCGTATTCGATGATTCATTGCAGATCAGAGACTTAGGTACGGTCTATCATTAGGGGTTCCATGATCTATAACAAAAAAGAACAATATGTTGAAATAAAGTTTTATTGGATTTCTATGTCCCTTAAAATATAATCCATACCCAGTGCAGGGTGGTCAAAGTGTTCACGATGTCTAGCCCACCCTAGGTAAAAGACGACACTTATAACGTGTGCGCAACTTCCCAATGTTCTTTTACTGTGATTCTGTTATTGTGTTTATTTCGTTAATGTTCTCATCAAACATAATATATGTGTAATACATTTTTGTTGTAACGTGTCTTGCTACCTGAGCCATAGCTTGCAGGCAGTACGTGACCGTTTTTTTTTGCATATAACTGCCTATTGCAAGAAATCATCGAATACAACGATTTTAATGAATCCTAAGTTGATTTTAGTACTAAGAGTTCAAAAATTACATAATCCAGCTGCATCTCCAGGTCACCTAGATACATCCCACAGCTATTTTATCGTCATTTAGTTACATACATTTACGAATTTTGTAGATAAATAGGCATTTTTGTATTTTTTTTTGTGTGACGCCTGAACAAAAACATAAGGCAATATTTTGATGTTAGCCATTGATTTCAAATATAAAAGATATAAATAATTTAAATTTAAATAAAAAATAACAAAAAAAATGAGATATGTCACGTTTCTGTCGGGTCTGGGTCACAGATGACCGTTCTCCTTTGTATCTATATATTAATGTACTATGACATATTCTGTATCAATGAGTCAATAGAACATCTTGTACTATTATGGTCCCTGGTACTACTTATATAATTATCTAGGCAAAATTGGAACTAATGCATTTTATGCATGTTCAGTTTTTATTTTTATTTTATTTTTAATATTTATAAGCGACGCTGTCAACGGGTCAGTTAAGTTTGTGGGACTGTAAAACATTTATTCGTAGTTCGCTACTTACTTATGGGCCTATTACACTGCACTTTACAAAGGGCCCTGTATTAAGGGTGGGCGTGGCCGCTAGTTAGAGCGTCGCTTATTACACAGCAATAAGGATTAAATTAGGGACCCTTCGTCACTACATCTTATTACACTACACTGATTCAGGTGTAAGGGTCCCTTTCAAAAGTGTAGTGTAATAGGCCTATTAGTCCCACCTCAAAGCTGTGATTATAATGTAAATGTTATTGTTATAATTCAACATGTTGTTGGTAAAGAATGTCAATTTAAAAGGAGTTTATTTAATAGTTATCGCTATTCCTCTTACTAAGTCACAATTACACTTTAAAATATGCATGTCCTCTATATCTTAGCAAAAACTATTACTAAAGCAGAGTGGTTTTTCTGTTCTATTTATTTATATCACTTATGTACATGAAAGATGTTATACCGCGCTTTATTTATTTTACTTACCTAAACTCCTATAATGTCACCATTGTGATCAAAGTTTGGTTTAAGGAATATTGTAACTTGATTGGATTTCTTATTTTGTTATCAATAATGTTTTTCTATGTCATAATGTAATTATTGTAAGTAGTATTGTATTTTTAAGTTTAATATTCTGTATAACACAATCTCTAAACTAAACTAAAAAAATTACAGTTTTAAATCTAATTTTGTCCCTTTCCGTAGGAAGTATTATGAAAAGGGTTAGCAATATTTTTAACGCTGTCATTTTAGTTTAGTTAAGAGATTGTGCACTACAGAACTACAGAATCGGCTCCAATGTATGACTTTAAAAAGGTAGATTTTAATTATGCAACTGGTATTGTAAAATATAATCATTGTAAGTAGTAGTAGGATTATCTTTTAATTGCTAGAATAATTTTAATTATCTCAGGTTGGGTCAAGCTTGTGACTATTCACAGACTTAATTTAGTTAGACAGTTTGTAGTTATTGATGAAACATTAGACATCACAACAATACCAGATGTAAAAGCCTACTCGAGCATTTTATTCCGTTATATACTTTCTATTATTGTCTCATAGGTACACATCAAGCAAAAAGTGCCTATTGTTGTTATAATTGTGCACTACAGAACTACAGAATCGGCTCCAATGTATGACTTTAAAAAGGTAGATTTTAATTATGCAACTGGTATTGTAAAATATAATCATTGTAAGTAGTAGTAGGATTACCTTTTAATTGCTAGAATAATTTTAATTATCTCAGGTTGGGTCAAGCTTGTGACTATTCACAGACTTAATTTAGTTAGACAGTTTGTAGTTATTGATGAAACATTAGACATCACAACAATACCAGATGTAAAAGCCTACTCGAGCATTTTATTCCGTTATATACTTTCTATTATTGTCTCATAGGTACACATCAAGCAAAAAGTGCCTATTGTTGTTATAATTATTATAATTTTTAAAAAAATCCCAACAATTTATATTCTGAGTACAATAGTGGCATGCTTAGCGTTATAAATATTTTATCTATTATGTTAATTAAGTATTTTACTTATTGTATTTTCTGACAATCAAAATAAGTATTATTATTTAAATCAAGTCATACTCGACCCTGCTTCTCATTATAATCGGGGGGCGTCTTGTGTGGTTCCTCCAAGGCATTGAATTTTGTTCAGCATGAAACATTGGTCAGAAAACGACTAAAATATAGTAATTCATTCCAAGCTACCCATGTTATTGGATATTTCTCAAAACATGGTAATATTATCTGAGAGATGTCTCTTAAAATCTAAGTTGTTTTTAAACATATAATTAACCTATTTATGAATGAATTGCTCAGAGTTGTCTAGTCTAGTAGTTTTAAGTATTATTGTGAGATTGTGATAACAAAAATTATACCCGGCTGAGTTTGTTCTAGGCTTATTTTCTGACCAGGGCGCGCGGAAATTTAAGCTTACTAGCATATTATTCAAACGAAAATAATACAAAAGATTTAATAAAAAAAATTAAAAGCTTTTTGTTTTATTTATAACCTTAGAATAGAAAAATTAATATTTGCTTGATACCCGTAATAAAAATCGGTAATTTACCGAAAACCGATAAAAAAAACGATATTTTACGAAAAAGTGCAACACTATTTTTTTACTATTAGTTACGATTTTGTACCACCGTCTCGAGGCCCATCCCTTAATTTACTACGATAATAACCCATTCATGCCTTTCACATCTATAGAAATTGTGGGAAAGAGCACAAAAATGTATACCTATTAAATGCCATAAGAAGGTGAGACAGACAATCAAATATGAATGAAATTGAAGTATAGGTAGATATTGCTTTTTATCTATAGATATAACGTGAAATTGTATAGCCTCTACGTTTCTCAAAAATGTCTATGAAGTTCGTGCGTCTATCTCTGGTTAACTTGTCTCTGGTTTCCAATTTTCAACTCGCTCAAGCTCGCTGCTTTGTATGTCAACCAGAGGTGTCAACTATCAACGTTATGGTTAACTTGTCTCTGGTTAATCTGTCAAAATCAAATGTTGACAAATTATATTTTTAGAATGCCTTTACGGCTCTAGCGCGCCAGGCAGAATCATAAAGGGCAGTCTCTGTACCACAGCTACCTATCTATCTGGCCATCCCGCTTCGACTAACCAATTAGAACGAGAGACAAATCCCAGTCCCGGTGTGTCGGATCTCTTGATTTCGCTAAGAAGTTGAAGTGGGATAGCTATCTAATTAGATTTTTTTAAAAAATGTGATAGGAGTGCTTGCTCCATTTAGCTTCGTGTTTCGGTCCTTAGCCATAGACTTTGATATGATGTAAGCAACCAAGCAACCATGATTCCTCATGAGTCAAACTAGAGATAATTTAATTTATTTACTGTGAAATGTCAATCAACCGTCAATGTCATTTAGAAAAAAAATGTAACTTGGGTAACTTGTAAGCTGTGCTTGAAAGTTTTCCAAACAAGCAAAGAAAACTGGAAAGGGCGTCTATATTATATATTATTTACTGCTAGAAGCACTAAGATGGCTCAAACAGCAGGCGTACAGCCCATGGCTATCGCGGGTCGTGTAGCATCAGAAAGAGAGAGATGTATAGGTATGACTGATGCCGAAAGGGCATGGCGCAAGAAATGGCTACAAGACCAAGTATTGGCATCAAATGAGCCTGTACATGTTGAGGAATACTGGAGAGAGCGTACTAATCCCATACGTCGCCTGTATCGCAAACCCTTGGATGTTTTATTTAACACTCTTGCTCCTGTACTGGTAAGATTACATAACAATACTAACCTTATTGGTATGAAAACAGTACATCATAATATAATTTCCCTTCATTGTTTCGATTGATACGAGAATATTTTGCTGTGTAATATCATTGTAGTGGCCCACAATATTATATTTTGTTTCAGGGACAGCAGCGTGCAGCAGATTACAGATATATAACAGGAAAACTAGGTTTAATTAGTGTTGGTATTTTGGGTATACACTACTATTTTAAATATCAAGGAAATGTAAGTATACAAGTATACTTAAATAATTCAATTTATTATCTACACCTACAAATATTGTTTATGAAGTGTTCAGATTAAAAACTTTGTTTATGAAGTGTTCAGATTAAAAACTTGACTGGTGTGCATTCCAAAAAAATTATAAAGATGTCAAAATAACAATATTTTTGTGCAGCTAGTGAGCGATGGAAACAACTAACTCCAATCGGTTGATTCTTACTTTTATCTAAATGCATGATGTAGCAAGAATACCACATTTTAATCAGTCAATCAACTCTTAAATAGAAAATGATGGCTCTGAATGTCTTGAACAATAAATAAATTCATTTTTTATTTTTTTCATTGTATTAGGACTGGACTAAAAAGGGAGGATGGAGAGTAACCAAAACTAAACCAATGGTGCTGCCTGGACAGCCAGGTTTTCCATACAAATCTGAACGTTGCAAGGATTCTGACTACGCTGATAGGGGTTTCAGCGCATCTGTCTTTAAAAAGTAGATTATGTTATTAAATGAAGTAGATAATTTGCCAATGCTTACATTGAAATTAAATTAAACAAATTTTCTGTTATGCAAAGTGTATTCCTTCTGAATTAAATGCATGTAACAATTTCATGAAGTCATCAACATCCATTGTTCTTGCTCTTAATTGGTCAGCCTCAGCTTGTAACAAAATCTTTTGTACTTTTTCTTTTATGTCAAAATCATCTGGTATTTCCTAAGAAAAAGAAAAGCAAAACTTGTTGGAACAACTATATTAAGAAAACTTATGTAATAAACTATTATATATTAAGTTACAGTCAAAACTACTAATAATCATAATAATGTCCGGTCAACACTCATAACCGCGTAAAACCACTTTTGTCTGTTATTAAAAGTAGCCGTTATGACTATGGACTTGTGAGCATCTAGCTTCGCTCTTAAAAACACTAGGGGTACGGCGGGCAAGACTACATGGAGTCAGGTTGTGCTGATTCAGTTTTGGTACAGGTCTTCATTTTTAATAATTACTGTCACCCTAATACTGTTTATGTTACCATAATAAGTTATACAGAAGACAGCATTCTTGGTTAAAATCACTTTGAACCAATACAATATTTTCTCAATATTACCCAATATTTTCACAGTTAAAAGTGGTTTTGATCAGTTACAAGTTTTGACTGTAACATTTTATCCATTTATAGTAATTTTATAACTGCACTTCAAAAATAGGCTTGCAGCCTATAAATGGACACAGGCCATAAGAGTTCCCACAGGCTATGCTGAGAAAGTTATTGGTGTCATACTAATATTATAAATGCGAAAGTGCCAGTCCTTCAATCATGCCAAAACACAGCAATGGATGGACTTTATTTTTGCATGGGTATAGTTGAGGACCTGGAGAGCTGCATAGGCTACTACTATTTTATCCCGGAAACTTAAGGCGTTCCAGTGGAAATTAAAAACTCCATGCAGAGGAAGTTGCAGGCATTAGCTAGTCATGAATAATATTATTTACCTTGTTATTCAATGAGCAATGAACTCTATAATTCTTGTCAAGGACAGCCATTGTGGTGTTTTGCTTGAAAGCAGCAGATAAAGTTTTGTTCTTGCGTACAAACGCTATCCTTGTGAGGCCATCCCATTCTACGAAGTTAATTGGCGGAGGTGGATTCCTAGGTTCTATTCTCACTACACTTGACTCAACTTTTGGTGGAGGCCTAAAATTATTCTTTCCAACCTGTACACATATAAACTTAGATAAAGGAATTTATGTTTCAGTAAGTACATATTTTTTAATCTGTTGAAATTATTAAATGGTTGTCAGAACAGCAGTTGTTAACAGCTGTTCTGACTGAAGTAATATAAAAATAACAATTAGCTATCAATGTGTAATATAGGGATATACAAATGTGACTTCACTATGTTAATTAAAGAAACCTGTTACTGCTTCACAGATACTTATACTAAAATTACGAATGAAACAGAAATTCAGGGTACCCACAAAACAAGATAAGCGTTCTTGATCAGTTATAAGAAAAAAAATGCTATTAATAAAATAATAACTGTCAAGGTTTTAAACAACAAGCACATCTTGGATAGCTATCATAAGCATGTTCCAACACACATTTGACCAGTGCAATTTTAATTCATACCTTCATTAACATATCAACTCTAGCCAGCAGCTGTGTATTTATTGACAATCTACAGTACAACTTATCCCCTGGCTTGGCAACCAGTCTCTGAGCAAACTCCTGTTGAAACATTAAAACAGCACATCTGAAGAATGGTCTATGGAGTAGCAACTTGAAAACTAAAGGAGAGCTGATCTGATATGGTATATTGGCAACACATATGTCAAAAAATGGCAATTCTGTTTTTAAAACATCCCCAACCAATATTTGAAGTTTGGCTTGGTATGGTGTGCCCTGGACTCGCTTCTGAAGTTCTGCAACTAACCTAAAATAGAATAAATTTATTTTAAATTTGGTACTTGCATAGTTTTCAATACTATGTTAAGCCGGGACTACTCAGCGCACTGTAACCAGACAGATACACTAACAAGTTCTAGTACCTATACTTTACACTTTGTTACAATCTTCGCTCTTGACAACCATTGATTGCCCTTTAACTGCATTACTCATCAGCAAGCTGTATCTACAACCAAACAAATATAATAACAAGGTTCTTGTACGCAACTTCCACGAGTGCACTGCAATCACCCTTTGATTTGTAGCAAGCTTGCTGCAAACCGCATGCATTGCGCTAGCAGTAGGCTATCTATGATTCTTGGTATCAGTAATGCACAACAGTTACAGATACAGAATGAGTTCCTGGTTCCTCAGCGCATTCTGCTCGTGGCAGGCCACATACACACTTTGGTTTTTGGACATAACATGCAACAGTTACAGTTACACCTCGCTAATGAGTACAGCTTTATGAGAAACAATTGTTTATCATGAGATAAACATTTCAATGCCAGATTTCTAACAGAAAGTTAATTAAAAATAAAAAGTAGGTACCTTGTGTCAATTTCACAGGCAATAACTTTCTTAACTCTATCTAGCATCTTTATTGTCATGTTACCAGTACCAGGCCCAATCTCAAGAGCAACATCGGTTGGCCGTAAACCAGCTTTGTCTAACATTGATGTTATAATAAGAGGGTTCTTCAATATATGTTGGCCAAAGTCTTTATTAAACTGAATTCCTAAAACAAAAAATAATATTTTGTATTAGCAGGTTTATAAGTTCTAAGAGATAGTGTGAAGAATCTAACCTAAACAATACATAATATTGCGAACCTTGTTTAGCGACTTCATTATGAATCCTAGATTTCTTCTCAGCTTTAACTTTTGGCATTTTTAGTACTTAGTACTTTACAATTATTATTGAAATAATTCAATTTCAAAAATCCGACCACGAATTCGAGATCAAGGTAGTAAACACCGACCAGAAAAAGAAGGTAGTAAACGGCACCACCAGAGAGCACCACGACCACTAGAGTTGCACTAGAGACCATATTTACTCTTTGCTAGAGACACAGATTAGGTACTAGTTACTAACTAGAGATGAGGCGTTTAAACTAGAACCTAAGAGTTAACAGAGACTAGAACAGATACAGGGACTAGGTATTTGTCGCACCTGTTGCCAACTTTTAAAATACTCGATCCACCTAGTCCCAGAGAGGCTAGGTAGTACTTGTGGTCTGTGGTACTTATAATGACGCGGCACCACAGATTAGGTACTAGTTCGCGGCACCCGTGACCCATTCGAAACGTGTCATTTGAATTTGAAACATATTTCGATACTTATCTATCACGACGTGCACTCTTTACACCTTGAAATAAGGTTCAAATTCAAATGACTGACACAAGAATTATTTAGGCAAACACGAGTGCGTGTCGCGTTAGTTTTAATGTTATCGAAATATGGTTCAAATTCAAATGGCACTTATCGAGCGGGCCGAGTGCAAAAATATACTGACCTTTTTTAACTATACGACTCCGCAGTCTTTCTATCTTTGTCTGTCACTTGTCTTCTTTGTCACTAGTCGGGACTTTACCAAATACTAAATAGTATTAAGCTTATTACACTGCACTTACCACAGGGCCCTGCAGAAAGGGTGGGCGTGGCCGCTAGATAGAGCGTCCTTATTAAATAGCAATAAGGAACAAATTAGGGACCCTTACTTCCTAACCCATATTACAGTACACTAACTTAAATGTAAGGGTCCCTAACATTAGTGCAGTGTAATAGGCCTATAACCACTAGTCTCTAGTTTTGTGATGTGACTAGTATCAAGAGTATCAAGCAGAGAGTATCAAGTACGGTACGGACTCGTGCAAGCCACGCTCGCCGTATTGATACTACATTGATACCTACTCGACGACGTCGTAATCTGTTACGCGCATCGGACATATTAATTGATTTTCTAAAAGTTTTGTAATGTGGAACTTTGTTATTAAGACAGACAAGTTACTACTACACGTACTATGTACTTTAAATACACGTACTTTATGGACTAGGTGGAACAGGTATTTGGATCGAGTATTTCTACGGAATTGGACTAGGATAAAAAACATAAATTTACTACGACCACCACAGTAAAACAGTTTACTGTGGCACGAGAGACAAGTAACTGCTGTGGCACCACTTAACTCGTCTTTGTTGGTCTCGTCTCTGTTACTTGTCTCTGTCTCTGAGCACCACAACAGCACCAACCAGAAAAAAAACAAAACAGACATTTTTTTTATGCATATTTTTTTTATAGACAATTAACCAGAGTCAAAGAATGGGGGCTGATTCCTTTAGGGCCTTTAGGCTTTTTCTGTATTCTATACAAAGAGGGTAGACACAGATTTATAAAGGGAAGCAGATTCAATATATTGAAAAAAATAGCGTGGCAATTTCAAACACACGGAAACATTACGCACAAATAGACAAAACACGGGGCCGCGCCTTGTTGCTGCATAACACATTATTATGTAGGGTAAAGTCGTGTGGAAAAACAACGACCTAAACCTTACCTATCATTCGGAAGCTATAATTTGTAAGGATTTTAAAAATAATAATAGGTCCTTTTATGATTTTTTCATCACAAGCGATCACAACTGCAATGTAGTAACAAAATTGAAAATTGTAATTTCATCTAGCTTTTGCCCGCAGTTTCGCTTACGTTAAATTCAATTTTCATACAAATTTCAAATACTTGTTTTACGATGGGATGAATTTTCAAAAATATTTTCTCGGCATACGCTCCTACCATTTAACCGGTTTGTAGTTGGCTTAAGGCCTACCTCGATAGGATAGAGGCCTGTGCCAAATGTCTATTTCGGGCTTGGGTCCGCGATGATAATCACCTCCACGTGCGAGACCTTAGTCAACGTGATGAATATAGTTATAGGCAGAAATAACACGAATGTGAACTCCGCGCTGATTGTTATAACGTCACTGTGGACTCCGTCAGTATCATGGCCAGTGGTTCTCGCGTCGTTCTCGCTCTGCATCGATGCGCAGGTGCTGGAGATATTATTTAGAAGCACAGTGCTGTGCGTACCTCGCACATAAAGTATAGATATAGGTACTTACGAAATACTTACGTCACTCGTTCCCGCGCTCACAGCATTTTACCTCTTTAAATATACCTATACCTTTACCTCTCTATATATACCTATACCTTTACCTCCATATATATACCTGTACCTTTACCTCCTTAATATATATACCTATATATACCTTTACCAACCGAGTACCAAACATACCTTACCAGGAAGTGAAGGAAGGAAAAGGAAGATGGAAGCGAGAGAGACAACGTACACGGGAAATCTCTTTATCATCACAGAGGAAAATAAGACACGGATTTGCTGTTACATTCTTTATTGCCTAGCTGACACGATTCCGGCGAATTCCAGATAACAGGAAAGTGCGAGTTCAATCTCGAAAAAGACAGAACCTCGCTGGATATTCAATGGAATGGTCAAGCAACGTCTCGTTCCTAAGTTATACTTACCGATGGCTGGAGACTGAAGGAATGATCGGGCAGTTATGGAAATGGAAAGAGTAGTTCTCAAAAGAACCGTTTTAACTGCACTGATTTTGCGACGCCGTCGAAACACCACAAGATAGTCCGAAACACCACAGATCCGCGGACCGGCACTGAGGCGCACGTCATCGCGCTATCGAAGCTCGTGGCTGACTGCGGAATGCGACGCTCGACTGAGCGCCCCGCGCCACACCGCGCCTGCGTGCGCGAGCCACGCCTCCATTATTATTATTATTATTCCTTTCGTTACTCTAATCAACAATTGTGAGTCTTATTACAACCAGCTCGTAATACTCCGCTACAGTGGTGACCCTCCGACAATTAATAAGAAAAAAAGGAATCCATCAACAAAAAGCTGAAGCTATGGCCGAGCAAGAATTAAAAAGCGTCGAAGAAACAAAAATCGCCGACTTGGCTGCGATCTCCGTGCAGTCAAGGCTCCTTCCATTTTGGCGCACTGTTCCAAGAGCCTGGTTCGTCCAGTTTGAGGCAGTCGTCGATCCCTTGAAGACATCAGATGATCAAAAATACCGCTACGTCCTTTCGAAGCTAGAACCGGCAGATCTACAGCACATCACCGACCTACTATACAGCCCACCTGCAACGGGGAAATATGAAGCTGTGAAAAATCGACTACTCACCGTGTACGAAAAAACAGAAGTCGAGAACTTTCAGAAGCTCATCAGCGGTTTAGAAATCGGTGACCAGAAACCCAGCGTGCTGCTTCGAAAAATGCGAGAACTGAACAACGGCCTCATCACAGAAGAGGGTTTGAAGATCGAGTGGCTCAATCACGTGCCAGCCCACTGTCGCTGCGTGCTCTCTGTCAACAAGGAATCTTCGCTCGACACACTAGCAGCAATGGCAGACAGGATGATGGAGTACGTCGGGAGCACGTCCGTCAGCACCGTGGCAGCGGTATCAAATTCAACCTCTTCAGCAGCATCATCTAACATCACCTGCGAGCCAGCGTATTCAGAGATCCTATCAAGGTTAGAAAAACTCACATTACAAGTGGCGGAATTGCGAGCACGAGATACTACGCGTCAAACATTTCGTCAACCATTTCGCGGACGCTACCGCTCGCGCTCACGCTCATCATCATCTCGGGTGAAGCCTGGCGATCCTACGTGGTTATGCAGATATCATCACAAGTTTGGCAAGAAAGCAATACGCTGCGAGTCACCGTGTGCACAACGTACCAAGACGACGGAAAACTAACGTCGACACCGACCGTGGCGGATGTCGGTGTCCCCAAAATCAGCAACCGCCTTTGTGTTCATGATCGCGACTCACACGAACGTTTCCTCGTGGACACTGGCGCAGACATATCTGTTTGGGCTGCAACATCGAAAACTAAGAGGAAGGCCGCACATACCTACAAACTTTACGCGGCAAACAATACACCGATAAATACCTACGGCGAGAAGACAATTAAGCTCAACCTGGGACTACGGCGCAGTTTCACCTGGACGTTTATTGTCGCAGACGTGAAGACTTCCATATTGGGTGCAGACTTCTTACGTCACTACAAGCTCCTTGTGGATCTTCACAGAAAAAAATTAATTGACGACGAAACCAAGCTTACCGTCGACGCTATTGAAGTATCAACAAACGCCGAGTCCATTCGCATCGTGAGCTCCGACCAACAATATCACGACATCTTGAAGCATTTTCCTGGCGTTCTTCGACCCATGTCTCTAAAGCAGCCAGCCAAACATGACGTCGTACATCACATCGAAACGACGGGTCCTCCGCTTTCCGCACGCGCCCGCCCTCTACCGCCCGACAAATACAACGCCGCAAAAGCCGAATTTGATCGGATGGTGGAGATTGGCATCTGCAGACCTTCAAGCAGTCCATGGGCCAGCCCTTTACACGTCGTAACGAAGAAAGACGGCGGACTTCGGGTATGCGGCGACTACCGAAGATTAAACGCAGTAACGCAACCCGATCGTTATCCGATACCACGCATTCAAGATTTCACGTATCCACTGAACAACAAGAAAATATTTTCGAAACTTGATCTCAAGATGGCGTACTACTGGATACCTATGGCGAGTAAAGAAGATGCACAGAAGACAGCCATAATCACTCCGTTCGGGCTATACGAATTTACATGCATGACGTTCGGTCTACGTAACGCAAGTCAAACTTTTCAACGATTCATGCATCAAGTTCTCCGAGGTATAGAAGACTGTTTTTGTTTCGTTGACGACATTCTCCTATTCTCCGAAGATGAAGACAAGCATAAGAAGCTTCTCCATCAAGTCTTAGAACGTCTCGACGAATACGGCGTCACACTCAACGTCGACAAATGCCAGTTCGGAGTTGAAACTATAAACTTCCTAGGTTACGAAGTTTCTGCCAGCGGTATCAAGCCGACGAAAGATCGCATCGAAGCAATATCTTCGTATCCGAAACCGAAAACAGTCGTCGAGCTACGACGTTTCCTAGGCATGCTTAATTTTTACCGAGATTGCCTACCTCATCAAGCTGATCATCAACACGAACTCAACAAGTTTCTTCACAACAAGAAAAAGAATGACAAAACGCCAATAGAATGGACACCGGAAGCGAACGAAGCTTTTGAAAAATGCCGCCAAAGCATCACCGAAGCAACAACGTTAAGCTACCCTGTTCACGGTTGCGAACTCGCTATAATGACAGACGCCTCAGATCACAGTTTAGGCGCAGTACTACAACAGAAGGTTGAGAACAACTGGAAACCATTAGCATTCTTTTCGAAGTCAATGAGTCCTACGCAACGCCGCTACAGCGTGTACGATCGCGAATTATTAGCTATGTACACGGCTGTAAAACACTTCAGAAGATTGATCGAAGGCTGCGAAGTAACAATATTAACCGATCATAAGCCTCTCTCTTTCGCACTTAGCAGACCTGCAAGTAGTAGCGACACGCCGAGACGAGAACGACAGCTACATTTTATATCTCAATTTTGTTCGAGTATCAAGTACATCAAAGGTGAAGAAAATCCAATCGCCGACGCCTTATCACGAATCGAAGACATCCAGATCCCAAGTATCATAGACTACAACCAACTTGCAATAGACCAGAGCAACGATGAAGAATTGGAAAATCTGAAAAAACAACCTAACTTAAAATTCGCCGAAATAACTCTTCCCGGACTCGACCGACCAATCACATGCGAATTATCGACTGCATCACCCCGTCCGTATTTACCTAAAACATACCGCTATGCCGCATTCAAAGCGCAACACGGGCTATGTCACCCCGGGATTAGAACCACACGGAAACAGATAGCATCGAAATTCTTTTGGCCAACCATGAACAAAGAAGTAGCAACATGGGCCAAAGCTTGTGTCAACTGTCAGCGCAGCAAGGTACATCGTCACGTCGTCACTCCTCTGGCGGAGTTCCCACCTTCTCAACGTTTCGAACATATACACATAGACGTCGTGGGACCGCTACGATTATCAAACGATTTCAAGTTTTGCGTCACCATAATAGACAGATGCACCAGATGGCCGGAAGCTGTTCCAGTTCAAGATATCACCGCAGAAACCGTCGCGAAAGCCCTGTACGAGAACTGGATAGTCCGATTTGGCGTCCCGCTCAGAATTACAACGGATAGAGCCCAAAATTTCGAGTCGGCACTATTCAACACACTACTGAAGAAATGGGGTATATCCAGAATCCGTACTACAAGTTATCACGCCCAGGCCAACGGAAAAGTGGAACGATTTCATCGTACAATGAAGGCAGCTCTCATGGCGCGCGGTGCAACAACAACTTGGGTAGAAGAGTTGCCCACCGTACTATTGGGTTTACGCACCGCACTACGTGAAGATAAACTCAGCCCTGCACTAATGACCTACGGCGCAACACTACGAATACCGTCCGATTTTTTCGTACCTACACAGTCGAAAATTGAAGATGCAGAGTACGTGCGACGGCTAAGCGAAACAATGGCATCGTTAATACCTACGGAACGGACGATATCGTCACGACCTACGTTCGTACACAAAGACCTAGCTACATGTACGCACGTTTTCGTTCGAAACGATGCGGTCAAACCACCTTTGACCCCGCCATATGACGGACCCTATCAAGTTTTAAAACGTCACGAGAAGTACTTCAAGATCCAGTTACCACTACGCACAACCGTGATATCACTAGATAGACTCAAGCCTGCATACCTACTTAACGAAGATGACGTAAGCACGAGCGACACTAACGTTACGTCGAAACGCAAGAGATCGAGTTCACCGAACCATGATCCAGTCGGATCATATGGAAAACTGAATTCGACTCCAGCTGTTTTACCTACGCCACCTTATATCACCAAACGAAGCGGACGAGTCGTGAAGAAAAACGTACGCTTCGCTTGAAGGGGGATACTGTGCGTACCTCGCACATAAAGTATAGATATAGGTACTTACGAAATACTTACGTCACT
The DNA here is from genome assembly GCA_964035005.1 of Erebia palarica. Lineage (NCBI taxonomy): Eukaryota > Metazoa > Arthropoda > Insecta > Lepidoptera > Nymphalidae > Erebia > Erebia palarica. The sequence goes on along the minus strand of OZ035992.1, from coordinate 27,461,247 downwards.
CGTTCCCGCGCTCACAGCATTTTACCTCTTTAAATATACCTATACCTTTACCTCTCTATATATACCTATACCTTTACCTCCATATATATACCTGTACCTTTACCTCCTTAATATATATACCTATATATACCTTTACCAACCGAGTACCAAACATACCTTACCAGGAAGTGAAGGAAGGAAAAGGAAGATGGAAGCGAGAGAGACAACGTACACGGGAAATCTCTTTATCATCACAGAGGAAAATAAGACACGGATTTGCTGTTACATTCTTTATTGCCTAGCTGACACGATTCCGGCGAATTCCAGATAACAGGAAAGTGCGAGTTCAATCTCGAAAAAGACAGAACCTCGCTGGATATTCAATGGAATGGTCAAGCAACGTCTCGTTCCTAAGTTATACTTACCGATGGCTGGAGACTGAAGGAATGATCGGGCAGTTATGGAAATGGAAAGAGTAGTTCTCAAAAGAACCGTTTTAACTGCACTGATTTTGCGACGCCGTCGAAACACCACAAGATAGTCCGAAACACCACAGATCCGCGGACCGGCACTGAGGCGCACGTCATCGCGCTATCGAAGCTCGTGGCTGACTGCGGAATGCGACGCTCGACTGAGCGCCCCGCGCCACACCGCGCCTGCGTGCGCGAGCCACGCCTCCATTATTATTATTATTATTCCTTTCGTTACTCTAATCAACAATTGTGAGTCTTATTACAACCAGCTCGTAATACTCCGCTACAGTGCTAACGGATATCGTATAAATACCGCCAGTTTTTTACTCAAAGTTCCTATTGACTATAATTTCTTGACAGTAAGCCAAATAAATGTTGTAAAACAATCGAATCGAATCGTTATTCCAAAAATTAGGTTAGAAGGTTAAATAAAAAAATTACAACAGGTTAAACTCACATGTTATTTATTCAAATAAACTTTAAAATTAGTGTTTTTGAATCTCCAAGTGAATCTACCATTGATTCGGAATATCATTTCTGGCGAGAAATCATACTAATATTATAAATGCAAAAGTGTGTTTGTTTGTTGGTTTATTGGTTTGTTGGGTTGTCCTTCAATCACGCCGCAACGGAGCAACGGATCGACGTGATTCTTGGCATGGGTAATAGTTGAGAACCTGGAGAGTGACATAGGCTACTTTTTATCCCGGAAAATTAAGGAGTTCCCGCGGGAATCAAACAAACTTAAACCACGCGGACAAAGTCGCGGGCATAAGCTAGTGTCATAATACGTACTATAAAGAATCAGAAGTGGATTAAAGTAAAAAGTAAAAGCAAACAACAAACAAAACTTTATCCTACAGCTCAATTTGACACTCACAAGTCACAATCACACACACAGTCTCACAGGCTTTTTGGCTTAAAAAAATTAATTTTCTGCCTAACAAACAATATATGAATATTATTGTAAATGTATTGTGAAGACACCATAAGTATAGCAAGCTCTTTAAATTTTTACATACGTTACAAGTATTACACGGACTTGTGGTAATATTGCTGGTATATTTAACTGATAAATCCATCCATTCATCCATCCATTTTTATCCATAGGTCTCTCAGGTATTCATCCTTTGGAAACCTGAAATTAAAAGTCGAAGTTATATACTTAAAATAAAAGGGTCATCAAGTCCGGCCCTGTAATTTATTAACATGATAGCATGAAATTTACTTACCGATGGAACGTTATTTCTGGGGTTTTCCTGTACGAAGCGTTGTAACACTGGGGGACACAACACTTCACCATTTTATTTCAATAAATATTGGCTACTAAACCTCCAAATTTCACAAAAAAATTATGACAACACAATCATAATATCTCTTCTACATGTCTTTTATCCTTTTCAGACTACCACGCATTGAAATTTTGTCAATGTTTGCGTTTGTGTTGCACAGTGTTGCAACAAATAAAAAAAAAGATAGGAACATAGACATTTTTGCTTGGAGGGAAAAGAACACAAATTCCCATACACGTGTCTATGTGGGTGTAAAATTTATGATAAGTCTGCTTTTCTTTATTATGTTGTGGGGTAGACTAGAGGAGTCTTCAAAGGTAACATCTCTGTATATAAAAAGTGTCCGTCGAAATCTTAGAGGTCGAAATGGATTAAATCGGGGGCGCCACATTAACATCAGAGTTTTAAACCATCACCCTCGCGACACGTATTTCTATATTTTTTTTTAAGTTTAAAAAATATGACTAACCGGTGAAATGGGATGTTACAATTACTTTTATTTTGTCGAGTATCATGTTTGCATGTTTCTATACCACATTTACCCATTTTTTTCACTTTAAAAACAGAATTTCAGCCACGAGTTCACAATGGGCGCTCTCTCCATTGATTATATATGTCACCGCAAGATTGTAAAAACCGTTAGATTATAATCTAACTCGCGAAATTCTAAACTGTCGAAAGATTAGAATTTAACGCATTATTTTCCAGTAGATTGTAATCTGATAGGTATTTAAACTCGATAAAACCTAACCTACAAGAAAGAGACAAGAAAACGTAAATAAAATGAATATTTCAAAAATTGACACTCAGAACATTGAACAGTTTACAATCTTTCGACAGTTTAGAATTTCGCGAGTTAGATTATAATCTAACGGTTTTAACAATCTTACGGTGACATATATATCTATATAAGGCTCCCTGTGCTTGTGTTCGTTTGTCTTATGCGTTTGCTGACGGAACGATGCTATGATCCTACCGGTGCCTACTGTTAGCTACTGTTCCTTCTTTGACTTAACACAGCAAGATCTTTGATTTTGTTAAAATCAAAGGTATGTATAAAATCTATGGTCGAGATCAGAGACACAGAGTATTTTTTTTATATACGGGATCAGAGACCTTTGATATGCTTATTGAGAAGGATATGAAATATCATATTTTAATTGAAGCTTCCGGTAACTGAAAATGGCGTATGGGCTGAGCTTAAGGTGGGGTTTAGGGCTGGTATTATCGATATAAAATTATCACAAATATAATTAATAAAATATAATTAAACATTCTACTTTGAAAAACACTAGCCGATGTTTTTTTCCAGACTATAATCTATCTCTTCCGTCCATCCATTATTTCGATAAATAGTTTATAATATTAGTATAGATTTATATGATCAGTTGAATGTAAGCTTTATAAACAAAACTGTTTCATAATATTAGTTGGAATACCTAGATATTATGGAAAAAATGTTACTGAATGTGATAATATGAATAATAAAACTGACTTTAAAATTATTTATTTCTAAAATTAAAGTAGTGAAATTCAAAAATTAAAAAAAACCGCGACGAACTTGCAGCTGCTTTCCTTTGTGCCCATAGAAACATTAATCAGAACTTCTCAGAAGTATGCATATCTAAAACCAAAAATAGTATTTATTTTCATACTTCTGAGGAGATTTGGCCCAGCAGTTTTAAAAAAAGGTAATCACGATCGGAGGGCCTCTTGTTGGCCAGCGTAGTGGGCTATAGCTGAACCCTTCTCATTCCAACAGGAGGCTCTTACTCAGTAGTGGGTGCTGGCTGGGTGAATGATGAGTAAAAATATAATCATGCTGCAATGCCCTCGTGTTGGCCAGCTTGGTGGACTATGGCTAAACCGTTTTCATTCCGAGAGGAGACTATGCTTTAATTGGAGCCTGCAATGTGTTGAAGTATGAGGTATTCTGTTTTGAGAAACATCGTTATTATTTTCTGGACACAATTTGAGTTTCAATTCTTGCAAGGGTTGCCTTGCCTCTTACCCAGGTGGTAAATTCTGCATTAAGAAAGAAATAGTAAAATTATATTATTTGGATTAGAGAAAAGCATCATTGAGAAGATTACATTATTGTTTTTATTATTCATCACAAACAAAAATATTGAGTAAAGATTCTTACTGGTATACGTAGAAATGGGCAGGCATCATGTTTGAGACGCTGGCGGTTTAGAGTGTGTTAAGGGTGTGCGTGGCGTCTAAGTAGATGCCACGCACACTCGTCATCGAGCGTCGCTTATTACACAACAATAAGGATCATTTTAGGGACCCTTACTATCTAAGTAATTACAAATTGATTTAAAATGAAGGGTCCCTGAGAAAAGTGCAGTGAAATAGGCCTCTATTTCACTGCACTACACTATACAGTTTCATTATTTAGGGTACCTGTGGTGAGTGCAGTGTAGTGAGTGTAATAGGCCTATTAATATTTTTCATCTGGTATCACAAAGTATCCTTGTATTTAGTAATCTATGTTCAAAATCACAAAATCGTCAAATTTTGGCATGGTTGATCTCTACAAGACCGAATAAAATAAAACCATTTTCGTAAAATTAGCATGAAAATGGAGTGGAAACCTGAACAAGAAGGATTGAGACAAATACTTACACTTCTTAAGGAGTCACAATCACCAAACACTGCCACCCAAAGAGCAGTTCAACAAGTATCCTTTTACGATTTTCAACATAACGGCGTGGATGTTTTTTGTGTAATAAATCCGCTTGGTGTATAATTTGGAATGTTATTGCTTTGTTTTCTTTCATAATCTAGCTTTGTTTATTTATGTATTTCTCTTGCGAGTTGGAATTCGATAAATCCACGCTCTTATTAAAATCGATTTTTCCGACATGACAGTCATTGACAGCTTTGGATTTCCCTAACAATGTAATCTCAGAAATTGGAAGAATTGAACAAGTATCCTGATTTTAATAACTACTTAATTTTCGTCTTGACTAAATTGGTGTCTGAGGAGGAGCCGACAAGGTCGTTGAGCGGTTTGATTTTGAAGAACAATGTGAAAGCGCGTTACAATAGCTTTCTGCCAGAAGTGGCAGAGTTTATCAAGCGAGAATGCCTGTCGGCCGTGGGAGATCCTTCCCCATTAATCCGGGCAACAGTTGGCATTATTATTACCACTATCGCCAGTAAAGGGGAACTAACTTCATGGCCAGAACTTCTACCAGCATTATGTTCAATGCTTGATTCTCAGGATTACAATGTTTGCGAAGTAAAGTATAATTTTTAATAACAATACACAATCGTCAAAGCTATTTGTGGCTTAATACTGGCTTATAATGTGTTTATAAATTTGCTAGCATAACCATTATATTTATATAATTTATTTTAGGGAGCATTTGGAGCACTGCAGAAAATTTGTGAAGATTCTGCAGAACTATTGGACAGTGATGCACTCAATAGACCTTTGAATGTGTTAATACCCAAATTCCTACAATTCTTTCGGCACTCATCACCTAAGATAAGATGTCACGCTATTGCTTGTGTCAACTACTTCATTATAGGCAGAACACAAGCTCTGATGTTACACATTGATACTTTTATAGAGGTAATATATAGTCTTATTTTTATTTTTTACGGTTGTATATAGGACTCTTACAAGAGACAATCTTTGGGATAACTTACATAACTTGTTTATTGGTCAATTATAAATTGTCACAACTTTCTCTTTATCACTCCTGCAATAAATCCACCAACTAAATAGCCTAAAGATTGTAAACCAAAACTAACATGTTGTTTTTCCTGTAGAACTTATTTCACTTAGCAGCAGATGAGGACCCAGATGTTAGGAAAAACGTGTGCCATGCCTTGGTTTTGCTATTAGAAGTGCGCCTGGATAGACTCATACCACATTTGCCAAGTATCATTGAGGTAAATAATCTTCAAAATACTTTATATGATTTTACTACAGCCTGCTAAGACTTCAAACTCCAAAAGGTTCTTAGACTGGACAGGATAACTTTGTCATTATTTTATGTTCAAAAAAAATTGCTCTACGATTTAGATAAACTTGTAACAGATTTTAAAACCTGTTTTTGTGTTTCAGTACATGTTAATGCGAACACAAGATTCCGAAGATACTGTTGCTTTAGAGGCTTGTGAATTTTGGTTATCACTTGCAGAACAAAATGTATGCAGAGAGGTGAGCATATTATGTGTAATTCTAGATTTACATTAGAAAGACACACATTAAAGCCTTGTAGAGACATTTTATTAGGCCACTTTTTTGCTGTACTTTATTGCGGCTTGATGAAAGAACAAACCAACAAACAAACACACTTTTGCATTTATAATACTAGGCCACAGCTTCTGATTGATGCCACATATGTTTAACTCAAAAAGTTTTATATTATATTTTATTACTTATATATGACACCGTAAGATTGTAAAAAACGTTAGATTATAATCGAACTCGCAAAATTATAAACTGTCGAAAGATTACAATTTAACGCATTATTTTCTGGTAGATTGTAATCTGATAGGTATTTAAACCCGATAAAACCTAAGTGCCCGGCCGCAGGCCGGGCACTACTTGATTCTTTATGTCGTACCCTAACCTAACCTACAAGAAAGAAACAAGAAAACGTAAATAAAATGAATATTTCAAAAATTGAAACTCAGAACATTGAACAGTTTAAAATCTTTCGAAAGTTTATAATTTCGCGAGTTAGATTATAATCTACCGGTTTTTACAATCTTACAGTGACATATACAACAAGATGCATATTCAGAGCCTATAGGGCACTTTCCATTGTACTACTAATCTATACTTCTATACTTAATATTATAAATGTGAAAGTTTGGATGGATGGATGGATGGATGGATAGATGGATGTTTGTTACTCAATCACATCAGAACGGCTGAACAGATCTGGATGAAATTTGGCACAGAAATAGATTATAGTCTGGAATGAAACACAGGCTACTTTTTATTCCAGAAAATCAAAGAGTTCTTGTGGGATCCAAAAAACTTCAATTCACACGGATGAAGTAGCAGGCATCAGCTAATAGTAGTCATCTTAGTAGTACAGAAGGATCACTCCACAAGAACATTTTATTAATTTTTTTATTTAATTATTATTATTAGACTCTCTATTATCACTAACATCTGATAATAATTGTTACAAAAACCTAAGAGTTTAATTGCTCTTAGTAGAGTTGCATGCGGAAAGGAAACCCTCCGCATTATTATCCAAAGAAAATTCCTACCATTAATTTATTAATGGATAGGGGTCACGACCCTCAATAATGAGGAATACGACACATAGAGAGAGATAAGACTCTCTAGTTGTAACCTTGGTGATGTAGCAGCTGGGCGACTGCGTATCTTCTGCATCAATCATTGTTACAGTATCAATTGTTGTGATTGGCTGAATTTATGGTATTCTTGCTGCGTCAATGGATTTTGTCCAAAAGTGGATGAGTGTTATCCAATCAGAGGTGATTGCGATTGTTACACTGTAGCTGTCAGAGATACCCGGTCGCCCTGCTGGTTTAACTTGTATGTGATGACAGGTGCTGGGTCCGCGCCTGCCCGCTTTGCTGCCAGTTCTGGTGCGTGGGATGCGCTACTCGGAGATGGACGTGATCCTGCTGCGCGGTGACCGCGACGACGACGCCGACGACGCGGAGCCCGATCGCGAGTCCGACATCCGCCCGCGCTTCCACAAGCCGCGCTCACACACCATCAAACACAATGGTGAGGCACACTGTGACGCTGCGACCATCCTCTGACAGGACTAATCCAAGTTCATCGAATTGGCATTTTACAAGCAGTTTATATTGGCATTTTACAAATTTTCCAAAAGTGTGTTTGATCATCAAACTGCCATTGCATCTCCTTAGTAATATTATAATATATTTTTATTAAGGTTTACTAGCGATTTTTACAATAAAAATATTTAGTAATAGGTACATGCAAGACATACATATGTAAAAATCATATAAAAGCAAACACGACGTGCAATTCCATAGCTGCAATCACATTACAAAAATGATAATTAAAATAATAATCTCATAAAATATGTCTGTACTAGCTGATGCCCGCGACTTCGTCCGCGTGGTTAGTTTTTGAAGTGAAAACTTCTTTAGCCGCGTTGAGCACTTTTTGGTAGGGGGTAAAAATGTGGATTCGCGTGACCGACATGCTCACCTTGTTACCAAGACAAAAGGTCTTAAATATAAATATATTACATCCGAAATTAAACTTTAGTGTTTAGTGTTTAGGTTTATTTTAATTATTTTAAAAGTGCTGTGTTGTTATTTTAAGTATTTGTTTCACTTCTATCGGCAGTCCCTATTTTATTTTTATTCCCACAGGAACTCCTTAATTTTTTGGGATATAAAGTAGCCTATGTTACTCTCCAAGTCCTCAACTATACCCATCCCAAAAATCACGTCGATCCGTTGATTGAAGGACAAATCAACAAACAAACTCACTTTCGCATTTATAATATTAGTATGATGTCTGTATATCAAGGATGTCATTAACCTCTCTAAACAGACTGGATAAGTAATTAAAGACAAAGCACAAGATTTGATATAGGTGTATCAGCAAAATCTGCCTAGCCTATTATAAATAATAATATTTAAAATGTTATAGTTAATCTAACTTTATCTGTGAGCTATTTTATGTATTTGACCTTTATTTGAACATGCAATGGCTCCTAAGTTATGAGATAATAAAAGAGACAATTACAATGTTACATATCACAGTTATCATCATTTTATTATTTATAGCTATTAACTAAGATTAAAGTTTCTTGATTCCTGCGGGAACTCTTTAATTTTTCTCTGGATAAAAAGTAGGTTACGTTCTTCTCCGGGATAAAACCTAACACTGTACTTAACATAAAAATGGGTTGAAAAGATTGGCTGAAAAGAAAAAAACTATAAATAATTTGGAGAAAAACTACTACTTCTACGGTCCCGCCATTTCAATTTTTTTTAGAATTATTATTATGAAGCAAAATTTTCCAAAAAGTCAGGTTTCCGAGATATAAGGTATCTAAGCTTGGTGGTGCCATTGTCGAGTAAACTATAACTTTGATAGCTTATAATATCATCTCAGAAACCTGACACTATAGAAAATTTTGTCTCATATAATACTTGCTTTAATAAATGTCAGCTATTGATTAATATAGGTAATAAGAGTGATTGTTATTTTGAAAAAAAATTCTAATGTTGAAACGGTAAGTAGGCCGAAAATATTTAAACTCCTTTAACAAAATCAATTTAAGAGTCCTTGTGCAAATGGTCTAAATGGTCTTAGATTCTTATCTTCAGTATTATGGAGTTAAAGAGTGTCTAGAATAGTGTGTTCAGAGAAATTTTTTTTTTTTTTTTTGTGAATTTATCAAAATTTTACCAAGTTGTAGAGCAATAGTTTTTCTGTATTGAGTACAGAGGTTTACAAGGTTTATAGTATTTTAAAATTAACCCTGTATATTTTTTGGCATTTCATAAAATTGGGTAATTGACTACTATTCAAATATTTTTTAGTGATTATTAAATAGAGGAATCCATCTAATATAATCTAATCTCCCAAAAATCGTAAGATCCACGTCCCCTGATCGTCCATTTTAAACAACCGATATAAGTAAAAAAATGCGTAGAACTTTAATGACGTCACATTTCAGAATTTCATATGAATGCCATGCTTCGGACGCGTTTTGACGTTTGAAAAAAAGTTGCTGATTTGTTTATTTGATAAGGGACACTGCCAAGTTATCCCGTTAGGTGTCGCATCGTCGCTGGTGCTGTTTACCTGTCAAACACCATATATTTTTTACGCGATAGTTTAATTTTCTTATTCATTCATTATTAATGCCTAAATGTGATAATAAAGGCGCACACCGTTTCCCTGCTGATGAGGAAAGAAGAAGACTATTGTACAAAGCCTTACGCCAACAAAACCTGAAACTTAGTTCATCGGCCAGGTTATGTGGTCCTGACAATTTTTACGGCGAGAAAAACCAATGTATGTGCTGTGCTACATTGGTTTTTTTCCCAGATTCGATTCAAATAGGACGCCTAATTGGGTATTCGACTACTAGTGAAATAAATTACTTTTTAATGTTTATTAAATAAAGGGTCTCCCAAAATTCGTAATATCCATGTCCCCTGCTAGTTTTATTTTGAATAACCATTCTAAACTATCGATTAAAGTAAAAAAAGTGCGTCGAACTTTGATGACGTCACAACTTAAAATCTCATAAAAAATCCAGACTAAGCACGCGTTTTGACGTTTCAAAAAAAAGTTGCTGATTTGACTAGTTGTCAAATACCCAATTACCTAAAATATGTACGCAAATGAACCTGACAGTTATTATTACTTTTCTTTTTTTATCCACTACAAGTTATAGGCCTATTACACTGCACTTTTCACAGGGACCCTTACACTTGAATCAGTGTAGTGTAATAAAATTTAGGGAGTAAGGGTCCCTTAAATGGGTCCTTATTGCTGTGTAATAAGCGATGCTCTAACTAGCGGCCATGCCCACCCTTACCACAGGGCCCTGTTAAAAGTGCAGCAGCGAGGGTGGCGCCATCTGAGATTAGCTTTGCCTGTCCCACCCCAGTGGATAGTTTTTGAAGCGAGACGGTGGTGTTACAGCGGGCGCGGGCGACAGCAACATGTCGGGCGGCGGCGAGTCGGACGACGAGGAGGAGGGCGGCGACGACGACGGCTCGCTGTCGGACTGGAACCTGCGCAAGTGCAGTGCGGCCGCGCTCGACGTGCTCGCCAACGTGTTCGGCGCCGACCTGCTGCCCGTGCTGTTCCCCATCCTCAAGGAGACGCTGTTCCACGACGACTGGGTCATCAAGGTACCGTATTTCCTTTCATGTAGGTTGCCTGGTAGAGATAACTCATAGTGATGAGGCCTTTACACTGTAACAAGTTGTAAATTTTGTCACAATTCGTGTTATCTCTGTTCTGTTATGTGTTTGTGTGTAATAAAGTGTCTTTACTTACTTACTTACTTACTTACTTACGAGGTAATGAATATTGCACACCCGATCTCGCCTGTCTGTTCACTCGCCAGGTACATGCTGCTGTATTGTAATGTGGGAGGTGTCGGGTTCAATTTGTGAATATATAATTTCTGAATTTTCTCTGGTCTTGCCTGGTGGGAAGCTTCGGCCGTAGCCAGTTACCACCCTTCCGACAAAGACGTCAGACGGCATCATCACTTCTAATACCATCAGGTGAGATCGCAATCAAGGGCAAACTTGTAGTGGGTCAAAAAGAACATGTCATTGGTTGTAGGAGTCGGGCATCCTGGCGCTGGGCGCGGTGGCGGACGGCTGCATGGGCGGCATGGTGCCGCAGCTGCCGGACCTGGTGCCGTACCTGGTGTGCTGCCTGGGCGAGCGCAAGGCGCTGGTGCGCGCCATCACGTGCTGGACGCTGTCGCGCTACTCGCACTGGATCGTGTCGCAGTCGCACGACCTCTACCTGCGCCCCGTCATGGCTGAGGTACAGTATCAGTTTACTTAGAGTGGATTGCTCGAGCTGCTACTGCTCATCCTGGCGCTGGGCGCAGTGGCGGACGGCTGCATGGGCGGCATGGTGCCGCAGCTGCCGGACCTGGTGCCGTACCTGGTGTGCTGCCTGGGCGAGCGCAAGGCGCTGGTGCGCGCCATCACGTGCTGGACGCTGTCGCGCTACTCGCACTGGATCGTGTCGCAGTCGCACGACCTCTACCTGCGCCCCGTCATGGCTGAGGTACAGTATCAGTTTACTTAGAGTGGATTGCTCGAGCTGCTACTGCTCATCCTGGCGCTGGGCGCAGTGGCGGACGGCTGCATGGGCGGCATGGTGCCGCAGCTGCCGGACCTGGTGCCGTACCTGGTGTGCTGCCTGGGCGAGCGCAAGGCGCTGGTGCGCGCCATCACGTGCTGGACGCTGTCGCGCTACTCGCACTGGATCGTGTCGCAGTCGCACGACCTCTACCTGCGCCCCGTCATGGCTGAGGTACAGTATCAGTTTACTTAGAGTGGATTGCTCGAGCTGCTACTGCTCATCCTGGCGCTGGGCGCAGTGGCGGACGGCTGCATGGGCGGCATGGTGCCGCAGCTGCCGGACCTGGTGCCGTACCTGGTGTGCTGCCTGGGCGAGCGCAAGGCGCTGGTGCGCGCCATCACGTGCTGGACGCTGTCGCGCTACTCGCACTGGATCGTGTCGCAGTCGCACGACCTCTACCTGCGCCCCGTCATGGCTGAGGTACAGTATCAGTTTACTTAGAGTGGATTGCTCGAGCTGCTACTGCTCATCCTGGCGCTGGGCGCAGTGGCGGACGGCTGCATGGGCGGCATGGTGCCGCAGCTGCCGGACCTGGTGCCGTACCTGGTGTGCTGCCTGGGCGAGCGCAAGGCGCTGGTGCGCGCCATCACGTGCTGGACGCTGTCGCGCTACTCGCACTGGATCGTGTCGCAGTCGCACGACCTCTACCTGCGCCCCGTCATGGCTGAGGTACAGTATCAGTTTACTTAGAGTGGATTGCTCGAGCTGCTACTGCTCATCCTGGCGCTGGGCGCAGTGGCGGACGGCTGCATGGGCGGCATGGTGCCGCAGCTGCCGGACCTGGTGCCGTACCTGGTGTGCTGCCTGGGCGAGCGCAAGGCGCTGGTGCGCGCCATCACGTGCTGGACGCTGTCGCGCTACTCGCACTGGATCGTGTCGCAGTCGCACGACCTCTACCTGCGCCCCGTCATGGCTGAGGTACAGTATCAGTTTACTTAGAGTGGATTGCTCGAGCTGCTACTGCTCATCCTGGCGCTGGGCGCAGTGGCGGACGGCTGCATGGGCGGCATGGTGCCGCAGCTGCCGGACCTGGTGCCGTACCTGGTGTGCTGCCTGGGCGAGCGCAAGGCGCTGGAGCGCGCTATCCATGCGATGCCATGCGTTTCTTCATGAAGGAACTAGAAGTATATTTTGCTATAATCAATAGGTAAATCTATGGGTACAGTTACATTTCACTCCGATACTGGAGCATCTTCAGGAGATGTTAGTTAAGAGCTAAAAACTAATCTGACAAATATTATGATACTAGTGCGAATGTCACTGAAAATAAGCTTTGGGAAACCTTTGGCGTGCCACACACTGGTTACACGCAACAATTGTTACAGCTTTTAAAACGCGTCCTGGACAACAACAAGCGCGTGCAAGAGGCAGCGTGCTCAGCGTTCGCCACGCTGGAAGAGGAGGCTTGCACTGAGCTCGTACCGTACCTGGGCCACATCCTGCAAACACTTGTGTCAGCGTTCAGCCGCTATCAGCACAAGAACCTGCTAATACTGTACGACGCGATCGGAACGCTGGCTGACTCCGTGGGCCACCATCTGAACAAACAAGAATACATCAACCTACTTATGCCGCCGCTTATAACCAAATGGAATGTTTTGAAAGACGAGGACAAAGACCTTTTCCCACTTTTAGAGGTAAGTTAATTTATTCCCTCAGTTTTTATGTTAGATTGTTAATTTAATCCCCCAGTGAATTTTATGTAAGATGCTTGTTGCATATTGTGGCCAATTCTGTTTAACACAATCTCTAAACAAAACTAAAATGACAGCTCTAAATCCAATACTGGCCCTTTCTGCAGTACGCATTATGAAAGGAATAGCAATATAAATGAAGTCATTTTAGTTTAGTTGGAGATAGAGATGGTGTATAACAGAATTGGTTTCATTGCCAGTCGATAGAAAATGATACACTATTAAAAAAGAAAATCTTACAGATACTGAAAAAACATTGATAAATAAATGATAAATGATTTATTTATTTCACATAGGACAACTTGTGTCACTTAAAGAGATTACTTAGTCCTTATCAAGGAAATAACTGTGCTGTTTGGTGTTTTTAAACTGTCCAATAGATCTCAGCTATGTTGTAGACAACCGGAGGAATTTTTGGGTCTCCTTTAAATAGTGAATTTCACTTATACATACAAAAGTGTTTAATATCACTTTAGGACCAGCCATTTTATTGTAGGATTTGTATAAGATTCTAATCTATAACTTTTTTCAGTGTTTGTCATCAGTGGCTACAGCATTGCAATCAGGATTCCTGCCCTACTGTGAACCGGTGTTCAAGAGATGTGTATCACTTATAGAACAGACATTAAATCAAAACATAGTGAGTCAATTCAACTACATTTTATGTTTCACCACTTAAGAAGCCAGCGGAGGGTAAATTGCCCATACAAACGTAATACATATATATATTCGAATTACAACTTTGTAATTCGAAAATACTTCCACCATATTATGCATTTAGACTGAATTTGTAAAAAATACTTTCCCAAAATTAAATGTAAGCGTAAGTATATTTTCTCCTTATTTGTTTCATATTAAAACCAACGATATCTTACGTACTAGTTAATCAGGAACATAGCTTATATTGTCAAGTTACAGAATAATAACACGAAGTTAAAACACACCAAGTTTTCATTCATCATTTTTGGTATTTACGGAACAAGACTAAATGTATAATAAAAAAATGTCCACCACTAGGTCTATAATTAGGTCACGTAAACTATCTTTTAATCAAGGAGGCATACATTGGGGACTGGAGGGGCAAGGCAGAGACCAGACCAGTTAGCAGACCAGATCTAAACTTCAATCATTTTACTTTAGTAGTGGATGGAAATTGAATATTGCTTGCTTCATACTATGAAGGAAAACATCGTGACGAAACCTTCAATTTCAATTTCTTTATTCATTGTAATTGCATTGGTACACTTTTTCCTTTAAGTATAACATTTAATCAATAATAGGTAAGATATGGATACCCAGTTTGGGTGTAGCAACAGCAGCGCATTGTTGTAGAGAGACTGATTTTATTTGTGTTTGTCCGTATCATTAAAAAAAATCATTAATAGTGTAGTAACACTGTTAAATACATAGTTTTTTAATCTGTTTTTAAACCTTCATGGTGGACCATGGCCAAACCCTTCTCATTCCGAGAGGAGACTGGTGCTCAGTAGCCTCAAATGGGTCGCAGTGATACAGTGAATAAACAATTCATAATGTTACAGGCCAACACACAAAGTCCAGATCAGTTCGAGGCACCCGACAAAGACTTCATGATAGTTGCATTGGACTTGCTCAGCGGACTGGCAGAGGGCTTGGACGGACACATCAACCACTTAGTGCTCAACTCTAACCTCATGCAACTCTTATACCAGTGCATGCAGGACCCTATGCCTGAGGTACAAAACATTGATTATTGATGAGTTTAGACTTTGTGTTAGCAGCGAGTGTAAGGTATTGAATAGTCACATCAACCACTTAGTGCTCAACTCTAACCTCATGCATCTCTTATACCAGTGCATGCAGGACCCTATGCCTGAGGTACAAAACATTGATTATTGATGAGTTTAGACTTTGTGTTAGCGGCGAGTGTAAGGTATTGAATAGTCACATCAACCACTTAGTGCTCAACTCTAACCTCATGCATCTCTTATACGAGTGCATGCAGGACCCTATGCCTGACATACATAACTTTGATTATTGATGAGTTTAGACTTTGTGTTAGCGGCGAGTGTAAAGTATTGAATAGTCACATCAACTACTTAGTGCTCAACTCTAACCTCATGCGTATTTTATACCAATGCATGCAGGACCAAAAATAAAATGACTTATTTCTCGATCGACGGGCCCCCTTCTTATGTCAGACTTATGTCATTGCGTGGCTTTATGCCATGGCGCACTGATTACGCACTCAAATGTCTTTATACTAAATGATGGATAATGGTGAGTATGCAATTTCCATGGTTTGGCATCGCACAAGTCTTCCACACTCGCGTTCAAATGGCTTTATATCTGTTACAGAAAGATTGTAAAAACCGTTAGATTATAATCTAACTTGCTAAATCGTAAACTGTCGAAAGTGTCAATTTTTGAAATATTCATTGTATTTACGTTTTCTTGTCTGTTTCTTGTAGGTTAGGGTTCGACATAAATAATCAGGTAGTACCCGGCCGGCACTTAGGTTATTCGCGTTAATATACCTAACAGATTACATTTTACCGAAAAATAATGCGTTAAATTGTAATCTTTCGACAGTTTGCTATTTCGCGAGTTAGATTATAATCTAACGGTTTTTACAATCTTAAAGTGACATATCGAAACTTAAGTTAAATTACTTATGTGAATGGGGGAGCCTTAGTTGTAATTTGAGTGTTCGGCAGGTTCGGCAGTCGTCTTTCGCACTGCTGGGCGACCTGACCAAGGCGTGCTTCCAACACGTGCTGCCCTACATCCCCGAGTTCCTGCCCATCCTGGGCATGAACCTCAACCCCGAGCTCATCTCCGTCTGCAACAACGCCACCTGGGCGATCGGCGAGATTAGCATCAAACTAGGTGAGCCATCTTCATTACCCGTATTAGCGTGACTTGGTGCGGCAATGTTCCTCCTCAAATGGCCGCCAAACAGTACAGCTGTTTTAAGGACCGGTTTTTCATCGATATGGAACCAAGTAGATTGTACTTTTTATTACTTGTCTCTAGCGCCTGACTGCTTACTTTCAAACATCTAAAACATGGCGGACATTTTTGGTATAAGTACATACGACAGATGCTCTGCTGCGGCCATCATTTGATCAGGTGTTGCCAGTAGTGAGTGCCATAAAATCCAAGCTCGATTTTTTTACTTACGACTTTATTTTCGATTTACTACGCGGTTGAATCAAAACTACACACATTTATTTTTGTTTTTAGCTTAGGAATCTATACTTAAATATTATAAATGTGAAAGTTTGGATGGATGGATGTATGTATGGATGGATGGTTATTTGTTACTCAACCATGCCAAACGGTTGAACAGATCTGGATGAAATTTGGCTATGGTCATGGTGAAATTTGGTCAGATCATGATCTGGAATAACACTTTTTATCCCGAAAATTAAGGTATTCCCGCAGGAACCGAAAAACCTCAATTCACGTGTACTCGCGGACATCAGCTAGTTTTTTAAATATTTCTGAAACTTAAAAACCTTAATTTCAGGTCCCGAAACATCAAAATATATACCCCTAGTACTGAATCATTTAGTAGAAATTATCAACAGGCCGAGCACCCCAAAAACTCTACTAGAAAACACAGGTAAGTGAACCAAAATTAGTCCCTTAGTAACAATTATATTCAGTACATATAAAACATTAGCCTTATGTTTTTATGAAAATATGTTTATGGCTAGAAAATTTTAAAAGATTTTTTGGTGGCAGTCATATTTCTAAATATATTTTTCCCTTCACAGCTTTACATTGGTTTTCTATGTTTTCATTATCTATTGGTTCTCTATGTTTGTAATAATAAGTTAACAGTTAATTAATTCTGAATTTTTAACCAGATATAATATATTATAATATTATTCCAATTATGTCTGAACAATAACAAATGTTGATTGAGTTGTATAAATATAGTGTTTGATGTGTATCCCTTATATACTTGTATGTAGACATAACAATCTAATAAGCTCTTAAATATTATAATGAATAACATAGCTAGCGAAGCAAATTACCTCTAATGTATCATTGCATCTTATGATCATATTAGTTTCTGGGGAGTACACGCAATCGCGTGCGATGTGCGTGCAGCGTAGTGACGTAGAACGGCCGCGGGCAGCCGCGACTAGGGCTGCCATATTGTATCCAAATAAAGGTCAAGTCCTCTTTTTCAACAAATTATTCTCCCGTTAACGGAATGTTATTAATTTTCAAATATCGAGCTTAGAATCAGTAACACGCAAGCGCCCCGCTAGTGAAGGTAATGAAGATTTATATCACTGTAATAATTCCTAAAAATGTCTATTTGTGATATTATAAAATAGGTAATTCCAAAAAATATGTAATTTTTTAAGTATGTCATAATTTCTTATACCCTCCTTTTTGCGAATCAGCTTTAGCGTGTATATTATAAGTTTTTTCCGTCTGGCAGCCCTAGTCGCGAGCGGAACGTTTCGCGCGGCTGACGGCTCTCGGCCGCCCGCGCGCCGTCCAATGTTTACTTTAATAGCTGTTAGTTTAAACTGTTTTCACATTATTTATCTTTGTAACACTGATTTGTTGCTGTCAGTTATGTAATTGGATATGTTTTGAATGGTTTGTTGATTTGTTTTCTTGGTTTTGTTCTCGGTTGTCGTGTTGTGGCGCGTAGCGATTACTATCGGTCGGCTAGGTTATGTGTGCCCCCACGACGTCGCACCCGTTTTACATCAATTTGTACGCCAGTGGTCTGTAGTCAAATTTTTTTTATTATTACTTTATATTTACGATTACGTTTTAATATCTAATAAGTTGTTCGTTGGTATTATTTCGATCGTGGATGGTGTTTGTTCGTGGCTTTTTGCTATTATATTGTTTTACCCGATTAGTTGTTATCGTTTGGTTAAAGCAGGCATGATGTGTGACGCACCCCCGGGCCACACTCTGAGTAATATTATGGGGTGGTTTAAGTTTGATCATCTTAATTTCAGTGCTGTACTATGTGTGTTGAACACCATCCGCTTTCTAAATATATATAAACTGCTAATTTTATATTGATTATGGTGTCCAAACTGTGAAACAAATTCAATGTTCTCAGAGTTGCCTTTGATTTTGTTTGCAATTATTATTATTTCTATTATATTTTGAATTCATATTTGTTACCAGTTTGGATTGTAATTTATATTCGGTGTCTATATAATTAATATTGTTTTATTTCTACACTTAATTATTATTATATACACTAACTATATTATACCTATCTTTTGATACATATTATTTTGAGTAATAGTAATGTTTAAATTGCTTATTTTCTTTTCGTTTATGAAAATATTTCCTAAAAACGATATCCATTATTTAATTTTATTACATACCATATTATATAGTATATTTTATTTGCATTCGATAAATTAATAATTAATAGCTCTTTTATTATTTTCCGTTCATAGACTGCATATTGTTAAGTTTTTAACACGATCATTTTTCATTTCATTAAAAGTTCCTATGAATCACGTCAACGAACAAGAGTTTGACTTTTGAAAGAAAAGAAAAGAACAAGCTGTAGAAAATGAATCTTATACCGAATACGATAGATTTAACAAGTGCTTTTCTTTCTTAAGTTGTTCTTGTTGTCGTTACGGTTAAAAAGCGCGTTTACAAAAAAAGGCCGTAGTTGTATCAATTACAGTTATCATTCGTAAATATAGGCGCGCAACTCCGACATTAAAACTGCCGATTGGGAAAAATGTTTATAAAGAAAAAAATACCCACCGAATTGAGAACCTCCTACTCTTTTTTGAAACCTGTTAAAAATGGACGTTGATAGAATGGGTGCACTTCCTTCGTATCCCTATCGTCGCGACCGTACGCTTTTCTTATCGGCAGATTGTAATGTCGATTAAATATAACTTAAAATAATAATTTTTCGCACAAACTAAACATTAATTATTAATCTGTGTATTTTTTTACTGAGCATTATGGGGAATTCTGCTAAAAAAATTGTTTTTATTTTCTTTTTATTAATTTGGCCGTTTATGATATTTTGTTTCAAAAAGTGATAAACTGAAATAATACCATTTTTAAGATTTCCTTTCAGCTATTTTAAAATTTTGTTAACAATAATGTTGAGCCAATCTCTAAGCCATCCAAAGCTGTAAAAGTTCAAACATACTTTGTATAAGCTTCGGTTACCGAGTTCCCTGTATTGCCTCTGATAAAATTAAAACACACTTCAAAATGGCTATGCTAGGTCTCTATGTAGACAGCCTGCATTTGAACTGCAAACCAACTGCAAAAATGTTGTTTGGAAGTGCACATTGATAACTACATCAAAATTGTCGAAAGACAACGTATTTGGCTAGCTCTCCGCACAGCGTGCCAATGCCACAAGTGCACAGACCGCTCACAGACGGCACAATCCGGCAGTTGCGAGCCAACTGCACTAAAATTATATATGTCACCGTAAGATTGTAAAAACCGTTAGATTCTAATTTAACTCGCGAAATTCTAAACTGTCGAAAGATTGTAAACTGTTCAATGTTCTGAGTGTCAATTTTTGAAATATTCATTTTATTTACGTTTTCTTGTCTCTTTCTTGTAGGTTAGGTTAGGGTTTGACATAATAATCAAATAGTGCCCGGCTTGCGGCCGGGCACATAGGTTTTATCGGGTTTAAATACCTATCAGATCACAATCTACCGGAAAATAATGCGTTAAATTCTAATCTTTCGACAGTTTAGAATTTTGCGAGTTCGATTATAACCTAACGGTTTTTACAATCTTACGGTGACATATACAAACTACAACTTTGCGATTGGCTTGCAGTCCAAATGCAGACCGTCTGTATAGACAATCAGCGAATGAGAGTTGGTAACGTAACGGTAAACACATGCCCGAAGGTACCTCGCTGCGATATCTCACTGTCGCTGTTCAGTTCGCTACCTCAAAGTAAAGCGAATGTACGCACACGTACGCACGCAAGGATATTTGTAGGCGTTTGGAGGTTGACCAAAATGCCTTGATATTTGCGTGCTCGTATATTTGCATACATTTGTTTTATCAAGGTAGCGAGCCGAAGCGCATTCGCGAGGCATTGCAGTGTGGCACTTTCGGCATGTCGTTACCCGTGTGTGGGCGTGGGCGCAGGTGCACGTCGCTGCGCAACATTCGCGACAACGACGAGAAGGACTCTGCGTTCCGCGGCATCTGCCAGATGATCCAAGTGAACCCGGGCGGCGTGGTTCCCGACTTCATGTTCTTCTGCGACGCCGTGGCCTCGTGGTCGCACCCCAAGGACGACCTGAAGGAGATGTTCACGAAGATCCTCCACGGGTTCAAGGCGCAGGTGGGCGAAGAGAACTGGCGCCGCTTCGCCGACCAGTTCCCCGTGCAGCTGAGCGCGCGCCTCGCCGCCATGTGCGGCATATAGGCGCCGCCGGCGGCACCACGGTGAGTTCCCTTTACCCGCATTCGGTCTAGGCAACGGGGCGGGGGCCCCAGTTGTTAAATCCACAGTCGATGAAACTTGGCAGGGTTGTAGTATGGTATGAACCAAAACTTATTCACAAATATCCAAAAAAAAAACACGCGGAGGTTAAGTATTTATACCTAAAACTTAATATTTAAGACTGAATATTTTCTCGATTTCTTTTTAAAATAATAGTAGTCGGTATATTTACACTCAAAACCGAAATATCAAACTAAATAATCATGCAGAACATCGATATTTAAACCGATTTTACGTAGGTAGGTACATTATCGCCTAAACTGCGTTTACGCGATAATGTATCTTCCTGCTTTAACAATTGGGTATAACATAAAAAACTTTACTTCCTTTCTGATTTTTTATTGGATATTTTTATTATACGTTTAACTCATGATACTTTATCATACTGTAAAGTTTCGTGGCCTGGGGAATTATTTTTGGGGTCAACCAGCTTTATTGCCTAGACTAATTCTAGACCAGACGTTTATTTACTTGACTTTTGTAATTTTACTTGCGAGTAACGACGTACTAAATAGATTACCAGAATAAAATAGCTTACATTTTTTTGACAAAAAGTGCGGGTCCGATTCTTTACCTGTTTGTTTTTTTTTAAATATTTGAATACAGTTTTTAATTTCTTACAACAAACCTCTTTTCTTTCGACAAGAGTTTCCTTAAAGTAAATTCCTGCATCTCTATCAGTTTGAAGATTTAAACTTTCGCCTCACTGACTACTCCAATAATCATCCTGTATAGACTTGTGTCGTTGACATTTGGTCGCGTCGGCCGAACAGACGTAGCGTCATCAACTACGAATTCACGTTTTACGTTTACACTAGTTGGTTGCTGCATTCATTTTGTCCTGTAATCGAATACCCCCATTAATGAATAGGGATGATGCCTATGTCAAAAAGAAATTATTTCTTACTGATTATTAAATAGAGGTGCTTCCAAAATACTTAAAATTTACATCCTCGGTCAGTTTTAATTTTGATAACCATTTAAAAAAAAAGTATGTTGAAATTTGATGACGTCACAACTATGTCTTTCATACAACTTCCATACTAGAAGAGCGTTTTTAAGTTTGGATAAAGAGTTGCCGATTTGACTGAGTTGTCATCATCCCTATTTTCATGGCGAGTCGTATGGAACTTTTTACGCACGTACTAATAAATACAAAAACAAATATTTTTTATTCAAATAGACTTTTTACAAGTGCTTATGAATAGTCGAATGAATCTACCACTGGTTCGGAATGCCGTTCCTACCAAGAAGTACCAGCAAGAAACTTGTTGGTTGCTCTTTTAAAAAAAGATGAATATATATTTATATTAACAATTGCATTCATAAGTAACAGCAGTCCTGGGCATTGCTGGAGCGAGTCAAATCCATGCGCTTTTATCATTTATATAATCTTCGATAGTGTAATAAGCTTTTTTCAGGAGCATTTTTTTGACGACCTCCGTGGCGCAGTGTGTAGCACTGTTGTCTTAATGTGCGGAGGTCCCGGGTTCGATCCCCGGCAGGGTCAATTTGGGAATTTATAATTTCTGAATTTTCAGTGGTCTGGCCTGGTGGGAGGCTTCGGCCGTGGCTAGTTACCACCCTGCCGGCAAAGACGTGCCGCCAAGCGATTTAGCGTTCCGGTACGATGCCGTGTAGAAACCGGATAGGGGTATGGGTTTAATATAACTGCCATGCCCCTAACAGGTTAGCCCGCTACCATCTTAGACCGCATCATCACTTACCATTAGGTGATCGCAGATCGCAGTCAAGGGCTAACTTGTAGTGGATAAAAAAAAAATGGTTTTCTTAAACTTGTGTAAAGGCAAGTTCATAATAGGTAGTGGAACATTATTATATAGCATTGGTTTATTGTATGGCAGGGGAAACAATGTCAGCATGGGTCGGGAAGACATTGACGGCGACGGCCCTAGCGCCGCGCCCGCCACACCAGTACCTGAGCCGCTCACTTGACGAAGGACTCGCTTACATTAAGTGTATTGTATGGACAACGCGCGGGGCGGGGTACGGGGGGCAAGCGGCGGGGGGTACGGGGGCAAGCGGCGGGGGGTACGGGGGGCAAGCGGCGGGGGACGCTGGGCTTATAGGCCTATTACACTGCACTTATCTCAGGGCCCTGACGTAAGGGTGGGCGTGGCCGCTTGTTAGTGCGTCGCTTATTACACAGCAATAATAGGCCTATTACACTGCACTTACCACTGCGCCCTGTGTTAAGGGTGGGCGTGGTCGCTAATTAGAGCGTCGCTTATTACACAGCAATAAGGTTCAAATTGGGGACCCTTCCTCCCTAAATTTTATTACACTACACTGAATCGAGTGAAAGGGTCCCTGTGATAAGTGCAGTGTAATATGCATATAAGGACCAAAATAGGGACCCTTGCTCCCTAAATCTTATTACACTACACTGATTCAAGTGTAAGGGTCCCTGTGGAAAGTGCAGTGTAGTAGGGGTATTACTTGCCAGTGAACGTTCACCGTAAATGTCGCACGTTGCATGCTTACGTGCCGTTTATACGTTATAGGACATGTACAGTTGTAGTTCGCGTGCCGCCACATCGCGGTGGCGTTGAACGCGTGCTCGATTAGGAGTGTGGTCAAATTGCCAAGTGCGGCAATGGTTTTTCATATACCATACAATATGCGCTGTGTATGTCATCGTAGTTGCGCCTGTTATGCGAAAATTATCAGCATTGGTTCATTTGATTTTGCACATAACTGCATTAATTTCTTTGAGGCTCAAGATACAAAACCCGATGGCACCAGCACGTCGGAACTGCGTTCTAAACCTGTGTAATTTAATGCAAGGGGATGTATGAAGCGTTCGACGCTCCGCATTGTCAACGCTTTTCATACAGTTCCATCCATTACAACTTCTTGGATCTGCCAAGCCTTAACAACTTTAATGTTGGGAAGTACCATTACTTTCAGAAAGGTAGTTTACATTGCCGCATCCGATTTGGTCACACATAATTTCTTGTGCACGTAAAAGTAGACTGCAATGCAACGCAAAAATTAAGCTTCAATTGGTTTCATACACTTTTCGACACTGGCAACACAGCTGCTATTACGTCATAGATCACAGTATGAAGCCGACAAAAAGCTACTTTTTTATACGTTTGTATTGCCGTGCGGTCCACTTATATGAGCGCGCTCATTATACTTACGTAAACCTTAGAATAGCAGTAGTTCGTGCTCGGAACTGAGTGCGGTTAAATATTTTTCGAATTGGTTTATAACACGGACAGTCAAATGACTGCCTTATGTTCCAGAAAATCGTAACTCATTCGTCGCAGTAATATATTGTCGTAGTGGAAGGTTTTAAAATTTACTACGGTTTAGACAGTCGCACATGACATCGAACCGATGCTATGTCTCATTTGGTTATGCACATTGTACAGTGAAGAGATATTTCACTGCCGCTTCTGATTAGCCTAATTGTCATTTGCTATTTTATTCCTAAAGCTCCCGGTGGATCCAATGTTCTGCCTTTATGTTTTAGTTTCGTTTCGTTATGAGTCGCCGCTAGCGAATGTTTCGTGAGCTTGTGTTTATACTTCAATTATAGGCTAACATTTATATCTAGTATAACCTTTTAGATGTTCCATAATGTAAAGTTTGTAATAGTTTTGGAAGTCGTATACTGATAAATTATAAAATGTCTTAAAGTTATACATTTTTGTCAGAAAGCATTTATTCAGTCCTCTGCAAAATTTTCTTTTTATTATAATATATTATAAAATATTTGATGTGTTAACTACTATTTTAAATATAAATTACAAGACTTAGTGGAAATCGAGAATTTATATCAACTGTGATTTGCGACTGGTTTATTTTGACTAATATATTATTATGTGTACGATTATATGTCTGTGTCGATGTAGATATACTGCTTTGATAGATTTTATGTGGGCTAGATTTCTGCTATATTATATACCAAATAGTATTTTTACGTTGTATTTTGTTTTAATGGATTTATATGTCGAAGTTGCCCTCGCGGAACCATGGTTTTATCATAATTTTGATTAATGTTTTCGCACAATACAGACATTTCCTCTCACTTAATGGAATTGCCAACCGGATTCTACTTTATATTGTAAATCAGCTCCATTTCTACGAACTTTACCTCTTACTACGCTGGTAACGCTTGCATAGCAACCATGACATATTTAATAGCAAGTTAAACTTTACTGACAAGCGACAAACAGTCAATGATATATCAATCGATTTCACGAGGGGAAACTTACACAATTATTGATATAAAGTATTATCTGTGTATATTTAATAATAGTAATATTATGTATATGTAAATACATATTGAGTTGTATATTATTATATTGCTGTATGCTAATGAAATTGTTACTTTTTTTGTTTTAAAAAAGCTAAAAAGTCTGACTTTGAACCACTTGTTATTGAGACATTTATCTTGTGACTTTTTCAGATACAGAACAGGCTCCGTTCTAATGTATGCTCAAATTTAAAAATAATATAATACTTTTAAGTATAATTAATAATTATGCACACTCATGTATACCATACCATAACTGAAATATAATGAACAACTTCTTGAATTTGTTCTTCACTTATGCATTCAATGTTGCAAATTTTATCCAGTTCCGAGAAATTTTATACGCCCCCAGGCTGGGCGTTTTAGATCGGAGCCTGTCTAATGTGGGGATCTGAAAATTAGTAGTTCGAATGAACTTTAGTATATTTTGCAATCGTAGGGTTAAGTGTGCAGTGGAATACAATAGGGGTTTTCGGGGATACAGTAAATTTTACATTCCTTGGGAGTACATTTTTGCCCTTGTTACTTTTTTAATGGTATTTTCAAGAAAATTTCGGGAGCCTATTATATATTAATTGTTATGTACAACTAAATTGTGTGTAATGTTTCTATATATATTATATTTACCCCACAAGTGCGTCCTCGGATCCTGAAATCCTAGTCAGTTCCTACATCCTGAATCCTGTCTAGTCCCATTCCTTGTTAAGTGCCAACGAAGCCCGGTGCGGATGAGCGATCGGTTTGCGATTCTCTTAACAAGCGCGCGTGGACGATTTAGTGTCGGCACAACTATCTAACTATTTATGATATTACTATATTAGTATCGGATATCGGATATCAAATAAAACCAACCCATAAAGACCATCCCCACAATCGATCGTGCGCGCTTGTTTGGAACGCGAAAGGGTAAAATATTTTGGTAGCACATATGTCAAATCTATTATATGAAAAAATTAAAATGTTAATGTATAAGTGAAACACGTTTTGAATATACGGGTGTCCTCGTAATTTATTTTTAAGGCTAGTAATTTTTGTCAACATTATTGAACGTAGTATTGTTTTCCTAAAAACCGTGATAATAGCTGTTTAAGTGATGTCTGCGTGTGTGAATGATTGAGACGGCGTTCGTGAGGCACGATTCCTATCCTCGAGGCATAGTTATTATGTATCTTAGTTTATTTGATCACGAGCATGAGTTGCGTAGAAGGCGTAACATGTAGTTGTGTTGTGAATCATACTCACAAATTTTGTTGTGGCTAAGACATCAATGGCGTTAAGACCAGAATTAATTTCACATTTTTATTTTAAAATTTATTTGGCGACAAACAACTTCACGTTCCAAAACTATTGAACTGATTAAACAAATCAATAAATATTAAGACTGAAAATTATAATATTTTAATATGGTTTCATTTCTGTCATCTCAAATCTGCGCGTCATGGAACAAAGTCGCCAAATAAATGATCACAATGCATAAAAGTAGTAGTAATCGTGCATGTAATTGGAATGTACAAATGTTATGTAATAAAGTAACCGTGTACTAATATAGATAAAATTGCACAGTTTACCTTAACTTGTTTTATATAGTTTACTGTATGTATAGTCCATAGGACTTAAATTATATCTTTTGCGATATATATTTGCCATCTTGAAACGAAATATATGGATCGTACTTACGTATCTATTTTGATATTCGTGTTTTATTTATTATACTAAATTATAAATAAGTATTTTCTGTACCGATTATTATTATCTATTAGTATCCTTTTACTTGATTAAAACAAATTGACGCCGTATTCAGTTGATATACTTCTTTCTTCTAAAAGTATGAATTTATTTTTGTATAAAAATAAATGCTATCAAGTCGAAGTTGGGAATGAGATTAACAGCTAATAACTCATTCATTAAAAAAGATAGGTTCCAAAGTTTAATTAATAATTTCAATTAATTATTTTGGTTAACAATCTGTTAGATAATATTTGGTTTGTTCCGTGAGTACAGTTCAATGATGTATTAAATAAATTGATCTATTATTCTATAGGTAAAGTCATCACTACCTCTAAGCAAGGCCTAGGCGTTGACGTATCCGCAAAAAAATGTAATGTCTAAATTAATAATTAATGTAAAAAATATTGATTGTATCACCAATCTCTGTACTCACTGTTTCCCTAAATTGTACATAATTTGCCAATGTTAAATTAATTTGCAGTAACTGCGAAATTGTTATGTGTAACTTATTTTATAAGTTCTGGTTGTAATACAATAACCTCACCACAGACATTCTTTTACCATACATTTCGTTAATAAAGCACTCATTGTTCGAAAAATGGACTTCATTTTTGTTCACAAACCTTCAATCAAATAAACTACTATTTGACTATTGACATGCGTTCGACAGTTCATGAAACAGCAGTTCGAATGGGAGTTTTACGTATTCGATCGCGACATTGCTATCGCTTGACAATTCCATGTAAATCGTAGTTAACGTTGTCGCTATCGAGAATGGGAAGAAGATCTCCCACTAGGCACAGTTTGAATTATCAGGGTGCCTAGTGGGAGATCTTCCTATGTGATCGCGACGTTAACTACGATTTGTATGGAATTGTCAAGCGCTTGATACATCTGGCGCTTGATCAAGTCCATTTAAATGATAGTTAACGTTATCGCGATCGATAACGTTAACTATCTAAAACACTCGCACTTGGCCTGCAGTTTGACCAACGTTTACCATTATAATTTTCTTTCACATTCGGGGTGCGAAGTTAACTTCGCTATCGAATTCTCGCACTACGTCCCCAGGTAAACCTTGATTGCAATGACAAGATGTGAGATAAAAATAATCCGTTGAAAAACCAAGCGATTAATACCGCGATATTCAGAGAAGTTCACAATACGCAGTGCCCACAGCGGATTGGCAAATAAAAATAAAAACATGTCATTATTAATAAGCGTGTAATAAACATAATAGCTAACAATTTAGTAGATACAAAATATTTTAGGGTTTACATTGCCTTTTAAATAAGTAGAATTTTATTTGATTACGGCCAAAACCCATAGGTACCACGGGAACGCAGCGACTTAGGTTCGCCGTGTTTTGTTTTCTTTATTCTTTTTAAAAGAAATTATGTCAGTCTGTATATCTGTTACAACTCATGACCCAACTGTCCAACCGATTTTGACGAAAATAGGTTGCATCTCTGCGAAGAACAAAGGCGATTTTATCTCGAAATATCAAACTGTTACCACAAAATTTTTCAAAATCCTAAAACCGAAGTCGTTGGCATCCTCTAGTGCTCAATATTTTATGCAATAAAATCTGCTTTACTGTACGCCGATAATCGATTCTATAGAGAAGGATATCTTGGGGCGCGGCGGGGGCGGGGGCGCGTATGTGAGGAGCGCGGCCAGCAGGTGGCGGCACAAGGCGGCCGGCGCGGGCTCCGCCAGCGACGCGGCCATGCCCTGCTCTAGCGCCGCGTCTGCGAACACCTTGCGGCGTCTGATCCGCTCGCTCCACGCTGGATCACCGTCTCTGATGTTACCTGCAGAAGAAACAGGTTACAAGCTCTATAACACGTCAGCGACAAGCGAGACATCGTGACTCGATACGACCTTGGATGAAATAAACTTGGGATAGGAGACGTAAGAAAAATGTATGAAATCACGTTCGGCTAACTTTTGCGGGGCGAGGGTAGATTGCCTTAATTTCTGCCCAATTATTGACACTAGTGTACGAAAAAGTCGATTACTATGACAACACAATATGATAATGGCGAAACTGCCCAGTTCGCGGCTAGAGGGGTAAGGCGAATATGGCCGATATCCGCATCCCGTGGTTAATCGTCCAAGGATACGACGTGACGAGACATGTCAAATAGTAGCCGACTTCTGCTTAGCCATAATTTAAGCTTAACTTTCCAATAATTACCCAATCTACATGGTCAAGAAGAAATAATTGAACGTTTAATAGTTGTTTCAGTTGAGATATGGCTGGTAAGATCAGCAAAATATTGAAACAAGTGTAATGAAACAAATAACCGTCTAATAACACCCGCTGAAAAGATCTCTTTTGGCACCCGCTGAGCTATCATTCACCGAGCGGAAAGACATATTTACAGGCAACAGTCCCGTGTAACGCGACACCCCGACAAAGAGCCGCCTCTGCTTTTTTTTGTAAAACAATCTTCCAATTTTTTAGAGCCCATAAAAATAGTCAAAAGATATTCAGCTTTTTTTAATAGACAGTGAAATGTTGCCGAGTCTTAAATGACAGCTTTTGTTCTATAATGAGGCGGGGACATTTAGAACCGTCGTTCGAGCTTTATTACTGTGGTGCTCTATTTTTAATTGTTTGAAGACAATTTGAAGAGTATCTTTTTACATTGAAGAATCTTACCACTTTAACATCACACATGCATTATAGTACGTATACAGCAGATGGCATTCGGTGCCGCAATAAAATTCAATTCCGTTGACTAAGGCTAAAGTCGCACATTAAAATCAAAGTGGCTAACATTATTTATAAAACGTTTCGAAATTGCCTTTGTTTTGGGATTTCAACGAGTTATATGTCTAAGGGCTAACGAATGCATCTTTTCAAATACAAGTTAACA
Source organism: Erebia palarica (assembly GCA_964035005.1). Lineage (NCBI taxonomy): Eukaryota > Metazoa > Arthropoda > Insecta > Lepidoptera > Nymphalidae > Erebia > Erebia palarica. The sequence continues at coordinate 27,431,572 of OZ035992.1, read as the reverse complement.
AGATCAAATGTTCCAAAATAAATATTTATTCAGCTAATTCGCACGAAGCATTTCTGAGAGAGAAAAGGAACAGACGACACCGTCTACTCGTTTACAATAATAACAAAACGCTGAGTGCAGCGCGACTAATCTACAATATTATTGTCTTGCGGCAAATTTTTATACGACTCCCAGAAAAAAGGAGTATATTATGGTTTCCAGGGTTCATGTATGTATGCACGTATATATATGTATGTATGTGAGTTTGTATAATCCACCATAACTACTATACGCCTGAACCGATTTTGATAAATGAGGTATCGTTAGAATCCCTAGCTTATTCCGGGTGACTTAGGCTAGTAAAATTTTAAAAAAATTGATGGGGTGACCTTGGTCCCGCATTAAAGACTACAGTTGAAAAAAATAATTCGCAAATAAGATTAACTATATAATCATCATCTAGAAAATGATGACTAGATTCCAAAAATATATAACACTATAGTTCAATATCCAGCGATTCACGAAAAAATATCATTTAATGAAAATGTGACTATGATTCTAATTTATCTTGATTAATTTTGATTTAAACTTTTTAGTTCGTTTTTTGGCAGGGCAGTCGTGTTTTTTTTTTTAAATATGACTTGTTCTACCTGATTAATTAGATTCATATGCATACTAATATTAGAAACGCAAAAGTATGTCTGTCTGTTTGTCTGCTACGCTTTCACGGCTCATCCGTTCAACCGATTTTAATGAAGTTTGGTACAAGGGTAGGTTGTATCCCGGGGAAGGACATAAGTTACTTTTTATCCCGGAAAATTAAAGAGTTCCCGCGGGAATCAAAAAATACTAATCCACGTGGACCAAGTTCCTGGAATCATCTATTAGTAAGTACATATTAGATGATGAAACTCCTAAATTTTCCGGTATCAAATTTCACCAAAATCGGTTGAAAATATTAAAACCGTTAAAGACTGACACACTTTCGCATTTATAATATTAGTATGGATGTTTAATTACATTCGGATACCTTTTACTGATTTAGGCGCGGATATGGATACCTACGTAGATATACTACGGATTTAGGTGGATTCTGCCGAATTGTAACAAGACAGTTTAAAAAATATCGTTAGCAACTTTTTGTGCTTTTTGGGTTGTGTTATTTTTAAATAAATGTTGAATGTTGATAAATATTTGCTGGTAGCGAATTTTTTTGCTATTCTCTTCCATTTTGTTTATTTAGGCAGCACGAAGATCAGTGTTCCTGATAATTTTTAACATAATATACGTAACTTTATGCTTGGTTTATTTAATTTTGTATTTCTTATCATACAACACGGTAAAGTTTAGTTTTCCAGGCATAGCTTTAGCAGTTATAACTTATAACCAAAACTAGAAACATACGATAATAATAACCTACGCGTGCGGATTGAAGTTTGAAGTTGAACGCATTCGGGCCCTGAGTTATATCAGTGCGAACCTCATTAAATGTACCTACTCCGTAAACGAACGCTTAGTTATTTATCATTATCTAAGCGTGCGAAAGAGGCATCACATTGCACGGGAGGTGTGCCGAATGCCGATGACAAGACGAGGTAGATCTATCTCTTCAATTTTGTTTATTCAAATAGACTTTTTACAAGTGCTAATGAATAGTCGAATGAATCTACCAGTGGTTGGTATGATGTTCTGACGACTTATCTGGTGAAGGTGAACGAAGTGATTCTATACGGGTTTCCTTCCTTCCTTCCTTCTTCCTCTTGAGGTACGGAACCCTTAAAAGGGCCCGAATGCATTCGATTCGCGTACGTATCTACTATATGTAGGCTGTAGAGTGGTGTCTTACCATACGAGGTAGCAGACGGGAGCGCGTGGTGGCGTGAGACCTGCACGCTGCGGAGTCTCGCGCGGTAGGCCCGCTTGCGCGCAGCAAGCGCGGCCGCCTCGCCGTCGCGCACCAGCCCGCCCGCGCTTTGTGTATGTAGGCTGTAGTGGTGTCTTACCATACGAGGTAGCAGACGGGAGCGCGTGGTGGCGTGAGACCTGCACGCTGCGGAGTCTCGCGCGGTAGGCCCGCTTGCGCGCAGCAAGCGCGGCCGCCTCGCCGTCGCGCACCAGCCCGCCCGCGCTTTGTGTATGTAGGCTGTAGTGGTGTCTTACCATACGAGGTAGCAGACGGGAGCGCGTGGTGGCGTGAGACCTGCACGCTGCGGAGTCTCGCGCGGTAGGCCCGCTTGCGCGCAGCAAGCGCGGCCGCCTCGCCGTCGCGCACCAGCCCGCCCGCGCTTTGTGTATGTAGGCTGTAGTGGTGTCTTACCATACGAGGTAGCAGACGGGAGCGCGTGGTGGCGTGAGACCTGCACGCTGCGGAGTCTCGCGCGGTAGGCCCGCTTGCGCGCAGCAAGCGCGGCCGCCTCGCCGTCGCGCACCAGCCCGCCCGCGCTTTGTGTATGTAGGCTGTAGTGGTGTCTTACCATACGAGGTAGCAGACGGGAGCGCGTGGTGGCGTGAGACCTGCACGCTGCGGAGTCTCGCGCGGTAGGCCCGCTTGCGCGCAGCAAGCGCGGCCGCCTCGCCGTCGCGCACCAGCCCGCCCGCGCTTTGTGTATGTAGGCTGTAGTGGTGTCTTACCATACGAGGTAGCAGACGGGAGCGCGTGGTGGCGTGAGACCTGCACGCTGCGGAGTCTCGCGCGGTAGGCCCGCTTGCGCGCAGCAAGCGCGGCCGCCTCGCCGTCGCGCACCAGCCCGCCCGCGCTTTGTGTATGTAGGCTGTAGTGGTGTCTTACCATACGAGGTAGCAGACGGGAGCGCGTGGTGGCGTGAGACCTGCACGCTGCGGAGTCTCGCGCGGTAGGCCCGCTTGCGCGCAGCAAGCGCGGCCGCCTCGCCGTCGCGCACCAGCCCGCCCGCGCTTTGTGTATGTAGGCTGTAGTGGTGTCTTACCATACGAGGTAGCAGACGGGAGCGCGTGGTGGCGTGAGACCTGCACGCTGCGGAGTCTCGCGCGGTAGGCCCGCTTGCGCGCAGCAAGCGCGGCCGCCTCGCCGTCGCGCACCAGCCCGCCCGCGCTTTGTGTATGTAGGCTGTAGTGGTGTCTTACCATACGAGGTAGCAGACGGGAGCGCGTGGTGGCGTGAGACCTGCACGCTGCGGAGTCTCGCGCGGTAGGCCCGCTTGCGCGCAGCAAGCGCGGCCGCCTCGCCGTCGCGCACCAGCCCGCCCGCGCTTTGTGTATGTAGGCTGTAGTGGTGTCTTACCATACGAGGTAGCAGACGGGAGCGCGTGGTGGCGTGAGACCTGCACGCTGCGGAGTCTCGCGCGGTAGGCCCGCTTGCGCGCAGCAAGCGCGGCCGCCTCGCCGTCGCGCACCAGCCCGCCCGCGCTTTGTGTATGTAGGCTGTAGTGGTGTCTTACCATACGAGGTAGCAGACGGGAGCGCGTGGTGGCGTGAGACCTGCACGCTGCGGAGTCTCGCGCGGTAGGCCCGCTTGCGCGCAGCAAGCGCGGCCGCCTCGCCGTCGCGCACCAGCCCGCCCGCGCTTTGTGTATGTAGGCTGTAGTGGTGTCTTACCATACGAGGTAGCAGACGGGAGCGCGTGGTGGCGTGAGACCTGCACGCTGCGGAGTCTCGCGCGGTAGGCCCGCTTGCGCGCAGCAAGCGCGGCCGCCTCGCCGTCGCGCACCAGCCCGCCCGCGCTTTGTGTATGTAGGCTGTAGTGGTGTCTTACCATACGAGGTAGCAGACGGGAGCGCGTGGTGGCGTGAGACCTGCACGCTGCGGAGTCTCGCGCGGTAGGCCCGCTTGCGCGCAGCAAGCGCGGCCGCCTCGCCGTCGCGCACCAGCCCGCCCGCGCTTTGTGTATGTAGGCTGTAGTGGTGTCTTACCATACGAGGTAGCAGACGGGAGCGCGTGGTGGCGTGAGACCTGCACGCTGCGGAGTCTCGCGCGGTAGGCCCGCTTGCGCGCAGCAAGCGCGGCCGCCTCGCCGTCGCGCACCAGCCCGCCCGCGCTTTGTGTATGTAGGCTGTAGTGGTGTCTTACCATACGAGGTAGCAGACGGGAGCGCGTGGTGGCGTGAGACCTGCACGCTGCGGAGTCTCGCGCGGTAGGCCCGCTTGCGCGCAGCAAGCGCGGCCGCCTCGCCGTCGCGCACCAGCCCGCCCGCGCTTTGTGTATGTAGGCTGTAGTGGTGTCTTACCATACGAGGTAGCAGACGGGAGCGCGTGGTGGCGTGAGACCTGCACGCTGCGGAGTCTCGCGCGGTAGGCCCGCTTGCGCGCAGCAAGCGCGGCCGCCTCGCCGTCGCGCACCAGCCCGCCCGCGCTTTGTGTATGTAGGCTGTAGTGGTGTCTTACCATACGAGGTAGCAGACGGGAGCGCGTGGTGGCGTGAGACCTGCACGCTGCGGAGTCTCGCGCGGTAGGCCCGCTTGCGCGCAGCAAGCGCGGCCGCCTCGCCGTCGCGCACCAGCCCGCCCGCGCTTTGTGTATGTAGGCTGTAGTGGTGTCTTACCATACGAGGTAGCAGACGGGAGCGCGTGGTGGCGTGAGACCTGCACGCTGCGGAGTCTCGCGCGGTAGGCCCGCTTGCGCGCAGCAAGCGCGGCCGCCTCGCCGTCGCGCACCAGCCCGCCCGCGCTTTGTGTATGTAGGCTGTAGTGGTGTCTTACCATACGAGGTAGCAGACGGGAGCGCGTGGTGGCGTGAGACCTGCACGCTGCGGAGTCTCGCGCGGTAGGCCCGCTTGCGCGCAGCAAGCGCGGCCGCCTCGCCGTCGCGCACCAGCCCGCCCGCGCTTTGTGTATGTAGGCTGTAGTGGTGTCTTACCATACGAGGTAGCAGACGGGAGCGCGTGGTGGCGTGAGACCTGCACGCTGCGGAGTCTCGCGCGGTAGGCCCGCTTGCGCGCAGCAAGCGCGGCCGCCTCGCCGTCGCGCACCAGCCCGCCCGCGCTTTGCTGCCGCCGCAGGGCAACCTGTGAGCAAATGTGACTTTCATTTCAACCATTGCCAGCCAACTATAGTCTCCTCTCTGAATTAGAGTGATTTGGCCATATAATCACCACGCTAGCCCAGTGCGGATCGGCAGACTTCACACACCTTTGAACATTAATCACAGAACATTTAAAGAAGTTTAGGGCCTGCAGGTTTCCGTACGATATTTTCCTTCACCTTTCGAGCGAACGTAACACAGAAAATTTATAGTACTGCGTGGTCGAGGATCGAACTCCTGACCCAATATGAGGTAGGACGTCTAAGCCACAAGTCCCTCATCACTCTAGAGGAAAGCGTTACAGACATAAATTGCGGACTAGCCGGACAGACTCAGTCAATTCCTTACTCTGAGCTCAGGACCCACATACCCGACGATCTACTACTAAGAAAAGTAAAATTAAAGTTTGTCTGATTAGGATACCTCCACGGGATCAATAAAAATCTACGTGGGTTTCTCGAAACAGTTAGGTAGGTAATATGAACTTGTCCATATATTTTCAAATGGTAAATCTTATATGCCTTGAAGTAGGTATTATATATGAGAAAGGTGACACAAACCCTTGCAGCGGCACCCATTTCGAGGAGTTGGCTTTTTTCTGCTTATTTTTCTAGAACTTTTATTTCTCCCGCGGTTTTGGCTTTTTACTGCTCTCTTTCCATTTTTACTTCCGGTAATAACTGACCCACTAGACTCACTTAAAATACCACCGTTTGGGTTTTCGACCGGATTAGTAACAAGCACTTCCTTTTCATAATCCGTACAAATATTGTTAAGTTCTTCGTCATGTGAATCTTTTGGAAAATAATTATGCAATTTTGGACTGTTTTTAACTTCATCAAAAAGATGTAGTGCAAGTGCTTTTTCGTAAGCTACATCACACAAATTGTCACTTTCTACGGATTCGCATATATTCACAATTTCTTCTTCATAAGTAGCAGGGAGAAATAAACACTTGTTGCTTTTACTCATTCTGACGGTTAGTTACTCGCGAAAAAGTGCAACCGGTTTGAGGACGCTATCCCTATGCAGCTCTATTTAGTATTTATACTATATATAGCTCAAGTAATTACGTAAAGTCGTACAATTAATAAGCCGCATGTATCTAATGACTAGGTACTAATTTGGCAAATTATTATAACTAGGTACTGGGTTAGTTATTAAGAATCACTCATTAGTAAATTTTATAAAACACCGAATCGCCTAATTGTGAACGGTTATTACTTAATTGTCAAGGAAGATGGAGTTATTTATTAGGTACCTACTAAAATTCTACATCAATGTAAGAAGCCAATGAAATTTAAATTACAGCTGTCATGGTAATTAAATCCCACTATTAGGTAAGCTCATAAGGAAGTAAGTAGGGGAGTCCAAACTTAAGTAGAGAAAACAAAACGAAACAGACGCTTCTGACCATAAACATTCGTTGTATTAGATAAATGGGTAAATAAATGTAGCTATTTGAGCACTTATCATGCAAGCTGCCAGCCCGTGACTTTTTCTCCGTGGAAATGTCTACAACGGCGCACTTTGTCTACATTAGGTAGAATAATAGGGAAACTGTGCAAAATTCCTGCTTTCTAGCTCCAAGGGTTTTGGGCTGGGCGTCAATGAGTCAGTCAGTGACTGAGCCAGGACTTTTTTGTTTAGGCCAGGTCTTTTTAAGATAGGATAAGCTCACCTGAGCGGCCATCACCCGTTGTCTCTCGAGCACCAGCAGACATCCAGGGCATCGGCAATCCCGCCACCGACACAGCCTCTTGTGCCCCTTCAAGCAGGAGATAACGCCGTGGTTGCGGCACCGGGCGCACTTGGGTGTCCGGAGAGCTTTCCGACTGCCTCCATTTTCACCCTCACTGTTGTTGCTTTCGCTTTGCATGTCTACTCGTCTTGTTGGACGGGTATTGTTTCACTGCACTGTAAATCACTCGTCAACGAAAACGTGAGTGTTCAAAAAATATAAAAGCTTTGGAAGCATTTCACAGAAAACTTCTAAAAAATACAGAAGCTTTTGTGCTTTTTAATACAATGTTATGGACGCGAGTTCTTATATTCGTTCGAATAATAATTTCTTTCGAATGCGCCGCGAGTGATGTGTTTCCGCTGAAATATCTTTTCAGAGATTAGATTCAGTGTATTTCCTCTCAAACTTAAACATCAGGCACCGTAAGCGCTCCGCCCAACAAGCTTTTCTATTGGTCGGTGTACAAAGGGGCGGCAGCTACGCTACGCGTCGGCTGAGTTCTCACATGTTTTTATTATGAAAACTGATATTTTAAAAACCATGATTATTTGTTATCAAATATACCAAATACCTAAGTAACCTATACCTACCTATAAAATATGCCAACTTATTTTAAATCAACGTATCGTTTCTTTTAATAGGGGTAATGAAACATTATTTAAGCCGTACCTATAAGCATCTATACCTAAGCATGGAATCTTTTCTATAAGTAATATGATATGATATTATGGTAGGAGATGGGTTCGTTAGTTAATTAAAAAGGTAAGTTGGTAGCTTTAGACATAGTTACTTATCCCAATAAAATAAATAACAATTCTGTATCATCATAACTCGCAAGGATCGATGTAAGCGATAGCCAATCTCTGGTAGCGGGTGACGATTGCCAATCACATCTCCGGTTACGCTGACCTCTGTCCAGCGTTCGGTTTCATTTTCAATTTACCCAACTAAGATTACGAAAATAATATCGCTTGATTCAGATTGTCTTTTATTATTCCGTGGTAAAAGCTCTACCTTCAGGGGCCTGGATTTTCAAAAACATGTTTACCTATCTTAACTGATGATTCATTACGAGAACTATCTACCTAATGAACTACTAGACGGTAGAGTACCGAAGTACCCAGGGAAACCTCCCATTATAGCTACATCGTTAAAACCAATGCAAACCAATGTGAACCATGTCTGGTTTGATCAACGCATGAAATTCGTCAGAAAAAACCGATCTAAGTATAATTTATAAGTCTAGCATTGAATGGGTTGTTGCTGTACTCATATTGTAGGTACAAGCACCTATTTGTATACCTACGTACATATTATTATTTTGTAGAATTCATAAATTCAGTTGTCCTATTTGGATGAATCCAACAAGGGTTTATTTCATTCAATAGCACATCCATAAAGTTAAACGAGCTTTACCCATGTATCTATTCGTTTCTTTGATACAACAACGAAGTTAAACGAACACAAGGAACAATACCCCACTTGTGTGCTAATATTGTTTGTTCATGGAGCATCCACTGGATGCAGTGCGTTGCTTGATATATTATCTTCAGCTTCATACACAGCTGCATGCATTGTTTTGGGCTCGATGCGCATGATTTTCATTCATTTCGCGGCCGAGCGCGTTTGATCTTATGAGCCCTTATTCGTTATAATTTAACCGTTCTCAATTACTGAGCTTGATGTGGTTAAAAATACGTTCAACTAAATATTTAAACCGTGATCATTTTATTCAGACGTCTTTGAGAATCACTCAGGTAGTTTACTTACGCTTTTTAATCGACTTCTTAAAAGGAGATGGTTCTCATTTCGGCGCTATAAGAAGCGAAAAAAATAAGTCATTTCTTTGTAGTTTTTGTCGTTTATTGGTAAAATGATCTCAGTCATATCAACTTGATTATTTGGATCATCTATAATTTAAAAATGAACGTCAATAAGTTTAACCTAACATGTGTATAGCAAGCAATACACAAATAGGACTTCGTCAGTCGTCCAGACATCGTCTAAGTATACCAATAAATGATAAATAAATGATAAATGATTTATTTACCTATTTCATGTAGGACAACTTGTGTAACATAAGAAACGTTAAGACGTAGAGTCTTCAGTCTTTAAATCTATGTAATGGCAAATCCAGAAACTCTTTACAAACACACACTAATATTAGTAAAGTACGAATTGTCTCTAAAGCCCGATTCACACGAGGGCAGAATAGCGAGATGAGTCGTAGGTCGTAGAGTGCAGAACAGTAGATAGGTAACTGGTACCATAACCATTTAAACATGCTTGCTAAAACCGATCAGGACGTATGAATTATATGGGCGGATATTTTTCCCAAATAATGCATAAATAACGCGAACCGAGAAAGAACCCTTACCTATTATGTGCGTTCATTTTTAGATTACTTAGACGATTAAGTCTACCTTATTACAATATTATTATTTCTTTTAAAACAAGTAAAATACATAGGTAATAATAAATTAAATACTAAATTAATATCACAATAAATACTCTTCTTCCGGAATCTTTGCCTTTTGCTCGAAACATTGTTTTAACCAGGCTTCATTGACAATTTTTGCCTTACAATTTATATTTAACGCCTCTAAATCTTCCGGCTTGGTTCTATTTGATACGACCACATGCGTGGCCGCTTGTGGAGTGTCCGAGGCTTTGGCTCCATACACTCGCGCTAAAGATGCGTACAAAGCATTGTCCACTACATGTATGGAACAGCCTCGCAAGAAAGAGAACGGGTTATTTTCGCCGAACAACTGCCGGTCCAGTTTTAACATTTCTCTTGTTGTTAAATATATCGGCAGTTCCTGGAACAAAACAGAATATAAAAATTCTACTTCCAAAAAAAAATCAATGTAGTTAGGACCTAATTCAATTTTTCTAAGTATCATTAGTAGTGATTACGATTACAGCAGATTAATAGGGAGTAAAATCCTAACTGACTCATCAATGTCCAGCCCATACTTTTAGTGAATGAACTAGAAGTTTAATTCGCTATAATCCGCTACAGTAGACAAATCTGTGTGGTACAGTGCGTGTCTTTCACCTGCAGCATGCGACACCCACCACCCAGCAATTCGCACAGGCACAACACCACACCACACAAATCCTCCAAATCACTCTCAACGTACGTTTCACTCCGACACCGGAGCATCTTCAGGAGATGTTGACTCGACAATGCACGATTGTGAAGCCATACTTTTAGACCAAGATATTTTTTTAAAATATAATAGCCTAGCGCTTGGCTGCAATCAGATAGGTGAAATTTTGCACACAGGTTCTTTAAAAATTACCCAGGCGTGAGCGTATCGCAACTGCGGGTCCTCTTTGGCGATCCATTCTCCAATGCCTACCCATAGGCGTAGCAACACACAGCGTATCGCAACACTTACCGCATCCATTTTGGTGAAACACTTCCTCAGCGTGTTCTCATCTATTTCCTCCTTGTAGCTGTCTCCAAACGTGTCATAATCCATACACAGGTCCAGCTTAGTCTCGTCCTTTATAGACAGCATGTCTAAGGGAGACAGAGGACACAGAGTGTCTGAAGCAGGCAGAGAGCGAAGCCAACTAGTTGTGATGATGTTTTCACTTCGCATCGCTATCAGGTTGCGGATTTTGACTGTGATAGTACCGGCCACACAGCACCATGTATCGGGCCCTGGAAAATCCTGTACACTGTACTTGTAGCTAAAACTACCTTTTAGGGTGCGTTTCCACCAGAGATGTGCTACGCTAGTAAGCTACTGATGTGTGTCAAACCCACTAATAGATAGCCAATAGATGTTAGATCAAGCGCTCCAATTAGTTGATGATTTGACACGCATCCGTAGCTTAGCAACGTAGCATCTCTGGCGGAAACGCACCCTCATCCTATCCACGGTTTCCTACCTAGGTACCAATCTCAAAAAAGAATCTTGTCAATGCAGAACTATGTTAATGGGAAAGTTTGTCTGTCTGTTACCTTATCACAGGTCATCCGCTTAGCCGATTTTGATGCAGTTTGGTACAAAGATCTTTTAGACTTTAGGCATAAGCTACTTTATCCCGGAAAATCATAGAATATGTTCACTTATCAAAGGACTTTCAAAAATCTAGGTAAATCCACGCGAACAACGCCGACTTGGCATATATTGTGATATTAGACTCCAGCCACTTTTGACTTGCAAGTGATTGTTAACAACTCTACCTACACCACGTGATCAAATAACAGGCAATTAGATTTTCTTGCGCGATATTCGAATATTGCGAGAGGAATATTGACCAATACACCAACCCACCACTATTTTCAACATGTTTCCCGCCGTGTGACTGAATTATTCGCACCAGGTCCGCTTTCTTGTATTCCTCGTCATCAGACAGTATGCAAAGTTTTCGTCCCAGAAGCGCTTTCGAAGTCACCTCCACGTCGCCGGTCAGTTTTGTGCGAAATTTATCCGAAACTTGCGGTACTTTTGATATTCTTTGTATTTTCCTTTCCTTTGGCTCGCTGGGAGAATCACTGACGCGTTTGGTGCTTAATTTTACAACTGGACTTCTTGTCTAGAGAAAGGAGAAGATTTCGTATTGGAATAATTTACTTAACGTGGAGTAATCTGAGGCCCCAGCTTAAGTTTGTATGTATCAGAACAATGACGTTAAAAACGTAACATTTTCAACTCCGACGTCCAAGTTTTGTGACTTGAAAAATAATACTTATATAGGGCTCTTTCTTGCTATCGGCTTAGTTTGTTTGAGATAAAAAAGAAACATGGCCACGCGTAGAAGATAGACCTATAGGTACACTGTCCTGTTCTACAGTGTTCTTGAACTGCGTATGGCGTGCCACTTGGGTGTGTATTTTTATATGCTTCGCACCCCATTATCCGTTTTGTTGACCTTTTTGTTGCGAGTTTTGCTTTGAAAAATGTGCCAACTCACGATGGTCGTGAAATGGTAAATGCTTTTTTTCGTGTGAGCGGCATTGTTTCTAGATTTAAGAGCTCCGTCAATTGTGTAAATAATCCATACTAATATTATAAATGCGAAAGTGTGTCTGTCTACTACGCTTTCACGGTCCAACTACTCAACCGATTTTGATGAAATTTGGTACAGAATTTGGTTTACGTCTCGGTGAAGGACATAGTCTACTTTTTATCCCGGAAAATTGAAGAGTTCCCGCGGGAATTAAAAACACAAATCCAAGCGAAGTCGTGGTCATCATCTAGTAATGAAAATAAATAGATATGTTGAATGTCAGTATATTTATTTTGTCACCTGGGTGTTGTAAGTAGGAAAGTTCCATGGTAAGCAATGTACGCGCACCGCAATGGTATGCTCACGGAGACGAGCTGGTGGTAGTGCTGCAGCGTCATGACGTCAGCGACGGGCTTGTCGTCGCGGATGCGCTCGACGCGCGGGAAGCGCAACGCGTAGCCCGCGCCGTATACTCACGGAGACGAGCTGGTGGTAGTGCTGCAGCGTCATGACGTCAGCGACGGGCTTGTCGTCGCGGATGCGCTCGACGCGCGGGAAGCGCAACGCGTAGCCCGCGCCGTATACTCACGGAGACGAGCTGGTGGTAGTGCTGCAGCGTCATGACGTCAGCGACGGGCTTGTCGTCGCGGATGCGCTCGACGCGCGGGAAGCGCAACGCGTAGCCCGCGCCGTATACTCACGGAGACGAGCTGGTGGTAGTGCTGCAGCGTCATGACGTCAGCGACGGGCTTGTCGTCGCGGATGCGCTCGACGCGCGGGAAGCGCAACGCGTAGCCCGCGCCGTATACTCACGGAGACGAGCTGGTGGTAGTGCTGCAGCGTCATGACGTCAGCGACGGGCTTGTCGTCGCGGATGCGCTCGACGCGCGGGAAGCGCAACGCGTAGCCCGCGCCGTATACTCACGGAGACGAGCTGGTGGTAGTGCTGCAGCGTCATGACGTCAGCGACGGGCTTGTCGTCGCGGATGCGCTCGACGCGCGGGAAGCGCAGCGCGTAGCCCGCGCCGTATACTCACGGAGACGAGCTGGTGGTAGTGCTGCAGCGTCATGACGTCAGCGACGGGCTTGTCGTCGCGGATGCGCTCGACGCGCGGGAAGCGCAGCGCGTAGCCCGCGCCGTATACTCACGGAGACGAGCTGGTGGTAGTGCTGCAGCGTCATGACGTCAGCGACGGGCTTGTCGTCGCGGATGCGCTCGACGCGCGGGAAGCGCAGCGCGTAGCCCGCGCCGTATACTCACGGAGACGAGCTGGTGGTAGTGCTGCAGCGTCATGACGTCAGCGACGGGCTTGTCGTCGCGGATGCGCTCGACGCGCGGGAAGCGCAGCGCGTTGCCTGCGCCGTATACTCACGGAGACGAGCTGGTGGTAGTGCTGCAGCGTCATGACGTCAGCGACGGGCTTGTCGTCGCGGATGCGCTCGACGCGCGGGAAGCGCAGCGCGTAGCCCGCGCCGTATACTCACGGAGACGAGCTGGTGGTAGTGCTGCAGCGTCATGACGTCAGCGACGGGCTTGTCGTCGCGGATGCGCTCGACGCGCGGGAAGCGCAGCGCGTAGCCCGCGCCGTATACTCACGGAGACGAGCTGGTGGTAGTGCTGCAGCGTCATGACGTCAGCGACGGGCTTGTCGTCGCGGATGCGCTCGACGCGCGGGAAGCGCAGCGCGTAGCCCGCGCCGTATACTCACGGAGACGAGCTGGTGGTAGTGCTGCAGCGTCATGACGTCAGCGACGGGCTTGTCGTCGCGGATGCGCTCGACGCGCGGGAAGCGCAGCGCGTAGCCCGCGCCGTATACTCACGGAGACGAGCTGGTGGTAGTGCTGCAGCGTCATGACGTCAGCGACGGGCTTGTCGTCGCGGATGCGCTCGACGCGCGGGAAGCGCAGCGCGTAGCCGGCTCCGTACTCCGCGCTGCGTACCAGCTCCGTGGCGCGCACCTGACCACAACACCCAATCAATTAGGCTACGTTCAGTTCGTCTCAAGCACGTTGAGGGTATTTTCGAAAGCTTAAATGTGGTGTGGTGAACATCGCAGGCAGATAAATTTGCCTTCTGTGCCGGCTGTTATAGCGAACTAAACTTCTAGTTTGTTCATTAAGTAGTTAAGTCTGACTGAAAATGATTTACGGCCAATGGCCAGCATGAGATAAAATTCGATAAGGCAGGTTGTACCTGTAAAACAATGGAGTGTTCGGGCAGTATCCAGAAGTCGGGCTTCTTGCGGCCGAAGTGCAGACAGGGCGGCGGCGGCATGTTCCTCGCGGCGCGCCACTGCCGCTGCAGCAGGCCGCACAGCCGCGACTTCTCCTCATGCGACACGCCGCTGGACACGTGGCCCACGCACACCCAGCGTTTATCACCTGAATACCCCCCCACCCCCACCCGGCTCAATATTATCAGATAATAGACAATAGGGATGATGACAACTCCATCAAATTAGCAACTCTCCATCAAACTTAAAAAGTGACGTCATCAAATTTCAACGCACTTTTTTTTCTTTAAAATGGCCATCAAACTTAAAACAAACCGAGCATGTGAAATTTAGGTCTTTTGGAAGACCCTCTATTTAATAATCAGTTAGAAATAATTAATTTTTGATATAGGCATCATCCCTATTAGTGAACTTCTCCTCGTGCGACACGCCGCTGGACACGTGGCCCACGCACACCCTGCGCTTATTACCTGAATACCCCCCCAACCCCACCCGGCTGAATATTATCAGCTACTAGATGATACCACTAAATAGGCATGATGATACCCGCAACTTTAGCCGTGTGAATAGGGATAATGACAACTCAATCAAATTAGCAACTCTTTATCAAACTTAAAAACGCGCTTCATAGATTCGCCAACAAACTGGCCCACCAGTTTGGCGAGATTTATATTTTGTAAAAAAATTGTTGTATCCATTTGAAATAAATAAATTTTTAAAAAAGATGTAAAGTCATCAAACAATGCACTTTTTTTTCTTTAATCTATAGTTTAAAATGGTTATCAAACTTAAAACTAACCCAGGATGTGAATCTTAAGTCTTTTGGAAGATCCTCTATTTCATAATCAGTAAGAAATAATTTATTTTCGACATAGCCATCATCCACATTTACGGGGAACCCAGCTGAAATTAACAGAGACTAGATCATGCCCGCAACTTGAGCCACGTGAATTAAGGATTTTTCGTCGTGATTTACTGCGATCTTATAGTATTTCCGTTACCGTCTAATACTGTATTTTGTTAAAATCGTTAAAGCGGTTAGGCTGTCTGTCGCACTTACCCTGCGGACATAAGTGATCGTTAGAACTTTGACAGTGAGTCGAGCCGGTGGGGTCTACCATACGAATCAAGATGTAGATGTTCTACATGAACAACACCAAATATATAAATAACCTGTTAACCAGAAAAAGTCCTTGCACAGTATTCCAGAGTTACCATTTCACATACCTGAGTCAACATCAGCGCAAGCTACGTAGAAGCTCTTAGCGCGGCCCTGCCTCTTGTTCTCCGCTTCGTCAGCCCCGATTATCACTAAATCCAAGTCCGTCATAGTGCCCTCTGTGTACTGGAAATAATTTATCTGTATCCCTTAACTATCTTACTAAGATTTTCCAAAGCTATCTAAGATAACTTTTCGGTGAAATCAATTGGTGATTGGTAAATCTACTTTACCATAAGGTTGCATAGCCTAAGTGTAAGAGCCAATCCAAAAATCAACTTAGAAAAGCACATTTCAGGCATTTCCACAAAGTCTTCAGGTCATTGCAAGGCCTAAGACTGCTCTGGGTGAAAGGAAAACATCGTCTGGCAATTACAAAACCTGCATTTTATGATTTATCATCTCCAAAGAAGTTCTGACTGATAAAGATACTTGATTAAATTTAGCTACAGGCAAGTACAGATGAACGTTATAACGATTAACTAGGCATTTTGAGACGTCGCGCTCTTGAATACCTTTGCATATTAATTGGTTCCCAAGGAAAGACTGGTTCGGAATGACGTTCATACCGAGAAGAACCAGCAAGAAACCCGGTGGTTGCTCTTTTGAAAAAAATAAAATATATTTACAAATACATCAATCTAAAGATACATAAGTACACATTAAATCTGGTAATTTCGTTTGTTAGGTTGAAATCTCGTGTGTTAGCCGAGTTGCATTGCATTTTTAGGTACTCGAGAAAATCCATTTTCTGAATAATGAATCTGAAAAGAGAAATATGTCAATGTTTACCTCGGGTTTAATCTTGAACCAGCCGGCATTGCGCTGGGCAGGAATGTAGTAGGAGTGGACGTCTTTCAGGACGATGCCCTCGTCCTGGTTGTCGATAGCCTTATTGAGGGCATTCACGACGTCAGAACTACGATAAACAACGACAAAAATGTGTTGACCGGCAAGCCTAAAACCGTTTTTAAGTTAACCGAAGTGCAGACAGGGCGGCGGCATGTTCCTCGCGGCGCGCCATTGCCGTTGCAGCAGGCCGCACAGTCGCGACTTCTCACGTGCCACGATGCGATATCGTATCGTGCGTACCCGTATACGCACGATACGATATCGCATCGTGGCACGTCAATACGACGTCGTGTCGTGTCGTGAAAATCATCACGACACAACGTGGACGTGATTTTCAAGGCACTTTCTTTTGGACCCAGTATAATCTGCGTTTCTGTTTCTTCTTTATGGAACGTGGTTTAAAACGATTCACGTCGTAGATTTCTATTAATTGATACTGCATTAAAAAAAACAAAACTCAAATGTTATTTTTTCAAATAAAAATACTCTTTTACAAGTGCTTTTTGAGACACGACGTCACGACATGCCACGTCGTAACTTGTGTATAAGTTTTGGCCCAAAGAGTTCTGATTGCAACATGTTCACTTACACATTTTTGACAGTTTCTCGTTTACTATGCTGTATGACTCCGGGCATATCTGAAAAGAGAGAGTCCAGGATCTTGAGTCTCTCGTGGAGCGGCAGGCCTCCCTTGTCCGGCGGCCCGACCAGCGACTGTCCGTTATAATAGAGAATGTCAAACACGCAGTAGCACGCGCGGTATGATGAATGTTCCGTTATCTTCTTTATGTCGTACGACATTCCTAAAACAAGCATACTTACTTATTATGAGGCAGATACATTAGGTTATTTCCAAAGAACTTTTGGATTCGCCGTTACACAAGTTAAAAAAACCGTAAAGGAATACTTGTTGTGTCGAGGCTATTAGACAATTGACGAATTTCTTACTGACAGAGTTGTATAGAAAAATTCGACTTTGGGTCCAACGCCCCACAGGGTAGTTTATTAACTTACACTACTGTATTTAATTGAAATACCTACGTATTGTAATATCTTGCTTTTTTAAAAGAGCAACTGCTGAGTTTCTTGCCGGCTATTTTTGGCAGTTTTCCGAAACGGTGGTAGAGTCAAAACATCACGTAACATAAGAGACACCTGATGTTATAATAGAGCTTGAGTTTATTTAGAATGTTACATTTGTAAAATCCTAAAAATCATAAATCTGGGTGGATTGGGAAGGCGAAGGACCAGGTGGGTGCACTCCCAAGGGTCTATGTCCAACAGTGGTTTAATACAGGTTAAAAATCGTAAAATCCAGCGAAGTTACGTTTGTTTGGAAATATTTTAGTAACCTAATTGGTATTTACGGTAAGAGTATATAAAAAGTATTAAAATACCAATATGTATTGCTTACCTTTGGAGCCAAAATATCGGTTTTCTTTATGCCAGCCCATCATTTCGCCATCTAGTATAAAGTTGCGTGCATTCGATGAAAAGCAAGTTCTCAAATCAGGCGTCAGTATGCCAGATTCAAATGTTTTGCCGTACTTCTTCGAATAAGCGAAACCCTTCCTCGAATAATATTCAAAAATGTTGTTTTCCATGTGCATCTATATAAGGCATAAAATATTTATATTTATTTTATGTGCAGTTTTAGTCTTTACCTTGCCTGAATGATAGCATGATAATCCTGCATCAATCATTATCCTGCTACATTATCATATTTTGTAGGTAATTAGTACCGTGACCGTGACGTAGGTATTCAGCATGATAATTGGCTGAATTTATGGTATTCTTATGCGACAGTAAATTTTGACCAACATCGAAATCGTGTAAACCATTCAGAGTCGATTGCGATCTTTACACTGTAGCAACAATTTCTACGTAGTTATAAGGCCCTTGAAGACCTCTGAAAAGAGATAACTCCTGCGACGTGCTGAATCCTAAACTATTTATATAGACAATGAGGCCAATTCTGTTGTACATCATCTCTGAACTAATCTAAAATGACAGATCTACATACTTATATTATTATCCCTTTAGTAATACTCCACGCAGAAAGGCGCACTAGTGCTGTTAAGTATTTTAGTTTAGTTTGGACATTGTACTAAACAGAATTGGCCACAACATATAACTTACCTGGAACCTCTCCCCATCAAACTTATCTTCAACTAGATAGGTTTTATCCGGAGAGAGGTTTATGTGCGTGACGTCCATTCGCTCGGACAGCATCGGCCTTACTGCAAAGAACAATTGCACGCCGAGCTCTAACGGCCGAGTGTCGCCATCTTCCAGATCTTCGCAAACCTATAGTAAAGATTATATTTTTTTGTATTACAATACATTTGTTTATACAGCTTCCTTTAATAATAAAGTAGTTCACATAGATTAGGAACGTGCAGGGTAGCTCCTTATATTTTTAGTGTTAATACTTAACATGTGATTGCGCCTAGAACTATTAGGTTTGGCCGTTAAAATCAAATACCTTTCTAGCTGAAATTCGTAAACATCTCTGAACAAATTTAAATTTTTCGTCAAATAGCCCTAGGTAGATGTTAGGAAGAAGTAAATAAGTAGGTATAATAATTATAAAGCAGCTTTGGGGTGCACCGTTGCCTGTGCAGTCTCCCTCAGTCTTACCTTATGAAGATCGCTACAGTTTCGATAGAGTTCCGGTGCGTCGGGGTGAAAGCATGATAGTATGCGATGTGAACTCATGCTGAGCTTCAAATCCTTTAAAATCATACGCAGAAACCATTTAAATTCTTGAGATGTCAGCTTTGTTATCGCGTAGCTAAATGCCTCGTCGAGGATCGCTGGAATTAAATTTCTTTGACACCAGGCAATGTAGGTAGGTACTATAGCTTATAGCTGGCGCCAATCATTTGGTTGCGTCTGAAGTTGACCGCAAGACTTGTCATAATAGCATACTTTCGCGCGTAGTAAGTAGGTATGTACCTACATTGACTTCGACCGTTTGTCTGAGAGCTAAAGGTAAGGACAGCTTGTGTGCGCACAAGCACTCGCACCTCAATTCAAAGACGACTATTTAATTGGCGCTAACTAGGTAGGTATAACTGCCAATTATTATTATTAGTATAAACTTTACAATAGAAGCACCTTTAAAAGCCTAGTCAGTGCTATTATCAGCTATTCTCGTAAGAAGTTAGTAATTAAGACTTCGGCTTCCTATTCGGAAGGTCCGGTATCCGAATCCCTCGCACGTGATAGATTATTGGAAAATAAAAGAACTCTATTTTGTGATCATGAGGAATAATTAAATATTTCAGTGGGTAAACACTGAATTTTGTATTAGGTAAACATTATTTGATATTAAAGTGTGGTAACACTTGTATTCTCACTTGATATGTTGGTAATGATCCTTAGGTTATATTTGTGAAACTAAATATTTAAATTTATTCATAAAAGAATGTGTAGACATTATTGAAATAAATAATAACTAATTTAGCAACACAAAGTGTTGATAGTTAAGCTTCAAATAAATAATGTAATTTAGAAATAGGTCAATTGACTATCATAGCGTTTTAAGAGATATTGTAAAATAGTTACTTAATTAAATTATAATTCTGTTTTAAATGTGGAGAACTATTTGATAATTATTATTGTGATAAATGATTAATCATTACTGTATTTTGAGTAATGATTTACTGTAATTAAGAATTTATGTATGTCAATTGATACTTCCTTTTGATTCTTAGAATAACAGTTTGTTTTAAACAGAATGCTGTTACGTTGTCAAACTTGGAATATGAAAGAGGTGTGGGTATATGGGGGGAATCTTAACCTATAAAACCCACTGTTCTTATGAGATAGGGGAGTTTTTGTCTACGAGCCACCTAGAGTAAAGATAAGTATTCTTGCTGTAACTCTTTATATTTAATTGTTGTATTTATTGGTATATGTGTCCTAATTCCTGTGTGAAAATATAATCTAAATTGTGTAAATATTTTGTATTCATTTTGAACTGATGCTTTGAATCTTTCAATAATATAAAAGTGTTAAATTTTGCATTTCGTTTAATTTCTTTTCCGTTACTACTTTTGCTTTGAAATAGGTTAATTATTTACTTTTGAATATAATACCATAATGCTAAATTTCTAGTATAGTTTTATTCTTTTGCCTAAAAAGTTGTGCTTTTAAATAGGAAGAGACTCTATAAAATCAGTTTCCTACCTACATTTTTGGTTTAAAAACTTTTAAAGGTATACACAACTAAGTACATAGTATTATAATTTCTGCATAGTAATAGATAGCTACTTGTTAAATTCAAGCTCTACCCTCAATATAATTTAATACACGCAACTCCAATTTTTGAATTGTATGCTTTTTAAATATAACTTGCTTTAACATTGAAGGAGACACCATGAAGAGACCTGACACATCTCCATAATTAAGTATTATAAAGTTCTCAAAATGACGTGTGTAAAGTTGGCCAATCCGTACCTCGCAAGCGTTGTAGACTGGCCATAACCCGATGGGATGAGATTGATAACTTTTCTGCAATTTTGTTATCGACTAATTAGAAGTTACAGGTTAGCCCTTGACCGCGATATTGCCTGATGGTAAGAGATGATGCAGTGTAAGATGCTAGCGAGCTAACCTGTAAGGGATGTAGGTATGGCAGTTATATTCAACTCATTTTACTTCAGCAAACTGCTCCGTCTACTAACTAAATTGATACTTACGTCCTTTATTTCCAACTTCATCTTTAGCAATTTTGTCTAAAATTTCATTAACATCACCCACTGTTAATTCTGGCGTAGTTTGTTGGGCCCTGGTCTTCAAAACGAAATAAGCTATGCTGGCAAAATCGCTTTCATGCGTGGTGGAATGGACGGAGCGAAAATTTAATAACTTTTGGGCATCTACTGATTGTTTATTGAGCGATAATACTTTTACCAATAAAGCGCCAAGTTTAGTTTCTTTCAAATTATATGCACTTCTTTCTCGTTCATAATCAGGCAACAGCAATCTTAAAATCGGGAAAAAAGTGGAATCCTGAAAAATATAATTTATTTCAGTTAAACATATGCAAAAACAAAAAATTAATAGTAAGTAGGTAGTAGTATTACAATATTAAATTCTGTAAGTCAGCGTTTTGTAGCCATCTTGATTTACTGATCACGTAATCGTTACATTCCGTTTGTCAAAATCAAGCTATAGACCCACAAACTTATCTGACCTGGTGGCCAAAATTGGAACGAAATTTTTATGACTGTTTAGTTTTTATATTATTTTTCATAGAAACAAGCGACGCTGTCACCGGGTCAGTTATGTTTGTCGGATTAAACCAACGACCTCAATTTACAAAGACGAGCTCCGTCAAACAAAGAATGTGAAGTTATTTTACTAACGCCATCTAGGCGGAAACAAAGACATGCTTATATACAGGTGTGGAGCGCTCTCTACAGGTCGGACGTCCAATTTTTCTATGAAAAGGCCCATCTAGTACCTACGGATTTATATCCTTAATGAAATTAAAAAGTTAGCTACCTACCTACTATGTTTTTTATAAATCAATTTATTTTTATTTCCTTACCTTTTCACCCACAGTATTAGCCACTCTCATACTAAAACTATTAACAAATTTTGCTAATATTTTATCTTGCTCTGGCCTTTGCTTTTTCTTCTTATGTATTTGTTCAAGCACATTACATAATTCTCCGAATAATATTTCATTTGCTGGTATGGTTACCATATTGCTTAAGTTATTTTCCATGTAAGCCTAAAAAGAACATAAGTATTCATAAAAATATGAACCTGGGTACCCAATACCTAGCTATTATTTAAAGAAATGGGTAAAATCTGGGTCTGTGTGTTTATGTATAATTAAAACACAATTGTATAGATTCAAATTTTTATTTTTAAATAACTAAATATTTTGTTATATATCTTCTAGCAATGTCCGGTGACTGATCTTTATACAAAACATACAGATTGAAAGCAGTCTCTCGTGTTAAATCGATGACTCCATGCTTATTACAAGCTGCAACAGGGTCACAAGCCAATGCTCTTTCGTAATACTCAACGGCTAAATTGTTAATATTCAACATCTGGTAGGCTCTGCCCATATTATAGTTGACTTCCTGTTCACACTTCCGTAGTTGTTTATATGTAAACAAATAAGCAAATCCTTGTAAAATTAAATTGTGGTGTTTATCAACTGTTCTTTGAGCTGCCATTGCCAGTATGGTGACTGCTATCAACAAGGCTGATAAAGGTTCTCTGCACTGGTTGTGATATTCCAAGAAGTACTTCAAAGCTACAAGATATCTACCTGATATTAAGAAGTTGTTACCAAGGAATAGATGCTTTACAATATTATAATCCTTTTGAAAGTGTCTTGATAGAAATTTACCATGTGTGTTTTCATCTAAAGAGTTGATAACATAACTTAACAAATTGTATGTCTTTAGACCAGGGTACTTAACAGCATATTCTTTGGCAAATCTATGGGCATTCTGAAAGTCATTATTCAATAGACAAGCTTGAAAGCAGTAAAATTCAACATCAGCACGATGAGAGGATAGGCCCTTTGAAAGTAGACCTAAAAATGTAATTCTCTGCATGGTGGTATATAATTCATGTTGGTGAGCAATTTCAATCAATTCCTTAAAAAAAGCGAATTCTTCCTTGGGACTGAATTTGAAAGTTTTTTCATCCTCAAATTGTATATCATCTTCATGATAAGTGTTTTCCCCTCTCATTGTACGGAAATTAAAAATGAGGTCAACGCTACCCTTGGCTCTACAAGCAAGATTCAACTCCTCTCTGTGTCTGAATTTGGTCAAATTTCTGGACAGCAGAGCTTCCCCAACCTCTAAATACTTTAATAGTTTATTATACTTCTTTAGGGCCTGACATTGGTCATACAATAGGCTAGCACTCACAACATATTTATAATCTTGTTGTAAAATATTTAATGCATCCTCTATACATCCTTTTTCTTCAAGTATGCAAAATAACTTTTTCCGAGCATTAGGCTGCTGTGGAACATGTTTCAACACTTTGTAATAAGACTCAATGGCATCATCTACTCTCCCCAACTTGAAGAGGCATTCTGCATGTTTCAGCCACACAGCTCCCAAATCAAAGTTAGTATTCCTCACTAGAGGCTCAAGCAATTTAATGGCCATCTCATAGTGTCCAACTGAAGAGAATGCTTCCTCTATGTCCATATATAAATCCCCAGCTTTATCTACATCATTGCTCAAAAAGTCATTTAACAGTGTCTCCACCAGGCTTAAAGAACCCAGATGAATGAAACACACTAGTAACTTACTCTTTAAATCTATAGCCATCTTGCTGGGTATAATGCAGCTCAAATAGTTAGTGTGTTCTTCTATTTCCCCATTAGCATTCTTAAAAGTTTGTATCTCTGCTTCAATTTCAACACCAATGCTAGACACAAAAACTTCTATACAAGTATGAAACTGTTTCACAGAAATAAGTAACTCTAAATAAATATTTATATCTTCAAGGGTAAATATTGATGAACATTTTTTATATGCTGCAGACATGACTTCATACGCTCTTTCTATTTCTTCACTGCAGTGGTATAAGGTTACAGCCATTTTAGCATATTTCAATATTATTTCCCCTTCGCTTGATGGCAAAGAAGTAACTATCTTGTGATAACATTTTACTCTTGTAACATTTAAAGTATTTACTGGATATTTCATTTCTTCCAAAGCTGTTAAGAATTCAAGTCTCTTCATGTGGGCATCCATGTTCTGGGGCTCTGCTTTGATGGCCTGTGTGTAGCAAATCATTTCCTGTCTCTTGTCATCTCTCTGCTTACATATAGCAGCGAGCCTCCACCATTCCTCAGCATCAGATCGACTCAGATGTGCAGCTAACAATGAAAACTGCAAGGACTTATCAACATCATGCTCATAAATTTGAGCCAATGTTTGGTAAGGTTCTGCAGCTGTAGGCAGCTGCTTTATTATTTCATGGCACATGCGTTCCGCCATCTCCAAGTCTCCTCGAGCGAATCGTATATTAGCCTCACCCATTAATCCCACTAATGCTGGAGAAAGGCGGGTGTGCCTCCGCCGCCTTTGTAAACTTTTCTCGACTACTTGTATGGTATTTGTGGCCTCCTCACTCCTTCCTATATCGTCTTCTTCGTCTTCAGGGCGATACCATTCACTAGAATAATCGGCGAAAGACATTTCTCCATTCAAAAACTTGTTGGTCAATTCTACATCGACATCCATCTCTTCATCACCAAGGGACTGTGAAGTACTTCTTAAAGTCGTATCCATGGTTGATTTCTTCTTTTATTGAAACCGAACTAAAATTATAGTAAAACGTCGAACTTATAGAAGTAAATACCACCACCACCACCACCGTAAACCAAATAATTATTAAAATAATTATTATTTATGCACAATGAATTGAACTAAAACTAAGTACCTATTTTGTAATAATCTAAACATTACCTTTTTCAAAATAGAAAATAGTTTTTTTTTAGATCACAGATTCGTAACTAGTGTCTCTGGTAACTAGTACCGGTCCTGTGTGTTACTTGTCTCTGATTAGTACAAGGAAACTTTTTTTTATTCACTGACTCTACGGCTCTAGGTTCCAGCTCTTCTGAGCAATGACCAGAAAAAGAAGCTTCTGAGCCTGGTAAGTAGTAATTAAGCAATTCATTAAAGATTGGAAGCAGAGACAAGTCACATATTTGGAAGGAGAGGTCGGCCCAGAGGCTTCTTGGTGGGTAGGCTCCAACAAGCATACAACCCATAGTATAGCAACCCATTTATGGTTGAGACATAGAAATAGTATGTATATTCATACAACTAGAAGGATCACTTACGCACGAAACGCGAGCCGAAAGAGAGCTAATATTAAGGCGCGTTGTCTCTTTCTAAGCGAACACCATAATTTTTAATAATTACGGACAAAATAGAAAAATATTTTAAGTGATAGATATGCATGAAAATTAAATTTTTAAACATATTGAAACGTACATGCATTATAGGTCCATGCGTACATGTACCTATACTCTGATCCAAAAAGTTAAAATAGTAAGTAAAGGATCCCAAGTAAGGTCGATCTTCACTGATCTGCTTACCGAATGAAAATTATATTTTATCAAATAATATATGTTTTTGAACATAATTATGCCCATACGGTTGCCATAAAAATATTATCGTGGCTATAACTAATAACAATAGCATTTCTGGCTGAGGAAAGCATTTTTGTTTTTAGGCACATAGAAAGTTAGAAAAGTTGTAGGTTATTCAGTTAGCAGATCAGTGAAGGTCAAACTTACTTGGGATCTTAGACTATAACTAGGGGTGATATCTACATAAAAAGATCCTTCACTGATTTTGTATAATTTTCTGTATATTTAAAAGGCAAAGGTGACTGACTGACTCATCTATCAACGCACAGCTCAAACCACTGAACGGATCGGGCTGAAATTTGCCATATAGATAGCTATGATGACGTAGGCATCCGTTAAGAAAGGATTTTTATATATACCGATGTTAACGCGGGCGAAGCCGCGGGCAAAAGCTAGTCCAAAATATAACGCAACAAAATGGTGGACAGGGAATATCAATAATAATATTGGAGCGTTCTCGGCTTCATACACCGACTATAAATTAGAAAAATACAGAGGAAAAACAGTTTAACTAGTGAGAATGAACGTAAATAATTTTAGCATACTAGCTGATGCCCGCGACTTCGTCCGCGAGGATTGAGGTTTTGTGGGTCCCGCAGGAACGCTGGATAAAAAGTCGAGGCGTAGTATTGCAGAGAACGCTCGAACTTAAACTCGTGATAACTTCTAAACTAAATGTCGGATTCGAATGAATTAAAATGCAATTTGCTTAGAAATAAATAGTTCTGGTGAAATAATTTATTTCACCCAAAAATCTTATAGCGGCTAATATTAATTGAGACTGAACATCTGCAGATAACTTATTTATGAAAAAATATGCGATTGGACATTTAAATTTTTGTTGTGTAAGAAACTATTTGAAATATTAAAACTTCTGTGGCTAAGGTTTCAGCATCTCCAGGCAAGATGCCACCATAATCTACATCGCCCCAATATTTATCTGTTTTGAGATCATACCTTAGTTCAGTCCTAATAGACATAGCATCAAAAATTAATGCTACATTTTTTACATTATTATTTTCTGCCGCTTCTTTTTTTAAGAAGCTTAAAACTTCTGATAAAAAACCCACGTTACAATTATGAGTAGATAATAGACGGCGGAGTGTTGACGGATGAGGTAAACAAAAATGATTTCGTAAAAACCTGTATGCTTTTGGTGAGTAAAAATATAAAGTGAGAGCAAAAGACTTAACTGCTTCACTATACCTAACGCCTGTGTCTGATTTTTTTGAGATTAAATGTTCGAAAATATTAAAGAAATTTCTGGTTAGAACACTTTCAAATTCTTCATAATTATTACATTTGTTTTTTAATAATTTTAACATTGATTTTAAATTTTCTATTTTAACATCCCTTCTTTTGATTTTTTGAGTTAAAACTTTAATTTTTTGTTTTAACTTCGCTTTTCTTGGTGTGGATGATAATTGGGTCTCAGTACTTATATCTTCCGAAGTTCCAGGCATAGGTGAGTTCAACTGACATGTTGCAAGCTGAATTGAACTTAGCACTGTAATTTTTTTTGAGTGAGGAACAATCTGAAAGTAGAATTTACTGAACAAAATATTGCGCATGGACAACGTACGTATAATTGCAGGATTGCACTTAATCATAGATACAGGGCAAAACTTAATAAGTAAGAGTGTTTCATAAAAAAAACTTTAAGAACATGTGACACATCACACAAGTATAACTCCTAAAGTTCTAAATATTAATAACTAGCTTCTGCCCGTGGCTCTGATCGCATGAAATTCGGTTCGTCATAATCCCGAACCTAGGATTTTTCCGGGATTAAAGTAGCCTATGCGTTAATCTAGGGTATTAGCTGTCTGCTTTTATAATATGATATGGTATTTCAAAATAGCAAGGCCCAGTTGTTTCAACTAACTTTAACAGACCCGTAACCGTTAAATATGGCGGTATGATCCTTATTTCCATAGACGTAAACATTACTTGTCTATTACCTACTAACAGTTAGTATAAACAACCGAGCCCGTGTTTAATTTTTTAAAGCAACAATAACATTAGGTATACTTACCTTTGCAAAAACAGAAGGAACAGCTTGTGATTTTAACCTTTTTTTAGCTTCTGTCAAAAAGTCTTCATTTTTGAAATGCATACTGCAAACGACACTATATTTGGATATTTTTTTAGAAACGGGCAATGCTTGAATCCATTTGCTCTTCAATTCTTCATCATTAGGAAATCTGAAATTAATATTTTAATACTTAACATAGAAATTAAGACCGATCGGCTTAAAATTCATTTTGTAGGTATTTTCTGCGGCTTCGCCCGCGTTTATTTCGGTTATCACAAGTCCTGTGAAAAGTATGGGGAGCATTTTGAAACATTCTTACATAATTTTATACAACGTTAAAACAATTCAATCCGTCGAATATTTTGGAGAGTTTTCATACAAATACAGACGCTGAACTTTTATTGCGAAGATTGAAAGGCTGTGGTAAGTCGAAATCATGAGAATCGTCTTCGAAGTTCATAACCACATGGGCACCCTAATCCTTCTGATACAAAATTCACTCACCTGTGGAAAGATATGCAACAACCCGGGTACGATTCACTTTTACACCCTCCCACAACACAACTTTGAACCATATTTAAATTTTACAAATCTCAAAAAACTTCAATACTCAGAGCTTTGCAAAACCGACGCTCACAACAACAAAACAAAAGAACGCCATATTGATCATCTGACATCTAACGTCTAAAAATTCGGGTGAAACTGGAACTGTGTTGTTGCCAGACACAAGAGTATCATTTCCTTTATTTAATGGTTTTGAACCTGATGTTTTTCAGTTAAGGCTATTTTTGTTATTATTACAGGGTAAAATAGTTATCGTGATAAATCTCTGTAATATTAAAGGCCGTGTTGCGGCTTTTAAGATGAATTACATATTTTTGAAGTTTTTTTATTTACCACCCTGTAAACTTATTTTTGTTTAGTGGCAATTCCAAGAACGAGACAGCGCGACTTAAAAGTCAGTCCTTGTCGAGACCGAAATTCCTTATGAGTGAAAGGTAATCTAAATTGAACTTTATTGCATATTGAAAAGGTGTGAATTTGTTTAACAAAAACACATAAGAGAGCGTTCTAGTTGTATGAATATACATACTATTTCTATGGGTTGAGATGAGTTAACATTGACGATTGACATCATGTCATCCAGTAAACCACACACCACACTTTGATAATGTATGGAAGGGAAACATCATAATTATTTAAATTGAAGCTTCCGAGTAAAAATGGCATAAGGGCGAAGCTAAAGCTGGCGGTTAGGGCTGGTATTATCGATACTTATATATTCGATATAAAATTATCACAAATAAAACTAATAAATAATAAATAATCTATCCCATCCATCCATAAATCCAATATGTCGCGTTTATAATATTAGTTTTTATTTATATTAACAGTTCAATGTAAACCTGTTTCATAATATTAGTTGGAATATCTAGATAATATGGAAAAAATGTTACTGAATGACGTGATAATAATATGAATACTAAAATTAGGCTGATTTTAGAAATCATTTATTGCAGCTCTCCTTTGTGCCCATAAAGGAAATGGCCAGTGGAACTATGGGAGCTTGCCTAGAGATCAAAAATCAATGTGCAGCAATGATTTCTTTAATATTGTAAGTTTTATATTCTATAGTTTTCACACAAAAACGCTTCAGGAGGCTGAAGGCTCTGAAAACTGAGGAAATAAATTAAAAATGTTTCACCAAATAACTGCTTTCCCAGACTAGATGGCGCTAAGTAGTTGCTGTGGTAAGCGAGTCTAAAAAAATATTTTCAAGTTTTGCTAACCACGTTTCTCAGTAAAATAATTAAGTTTTGCATTATTTGGGCATGGATCAGGATTATAGTGGAATAATAAAACTATATTTGCAAGAATTATGTAATTCCTTTAAAAATCACGCTACATTGTACTGCTGCCACACTAGATAGTGCTAAACGTTTTGGTTGGCGAGTCTTTTCAACTATTCGACAACAGATGGCGCTAAACGTTTTGTTTAGCGAGTTATTTCAACTACTCGACCACAGATGGCAGACATGTAATGCCAGAGGGCGTTACGTTCCTTTAAACGCAGTGGTTATTTGAAAATGCTTTGTTCGATCAATTACACATTTCATTGAGGCTTGTCATCTAACAAAAATAATTATAAACAAAACATATATTTCCTTTTCAGTACTATTTCATTGATTAAAAATAAATCACTCATAATATAGTGACTAAGGTACTCAAATGGTATTAATGTAGGGTTAGATTATTTTTACAAGATAAGGCATGGATAAAACGGAACGTGGAGTAGAACAAAATGGAGTAGTGCATAAAGAGGAAACTAGACGCTCAATATTTAAACAATAAACGTATTGTTTTTTTAGACATTTAAACCTTGACCTTATTCGGAATAATAAATCCATAGTAATTTGGGTTTTAATTTTTAAACCTTACTGTAAAAACGGAAATCCTGCAATTTGTCCCGAATCGGAGGGCAGTTACTGTCATATCATTTGAAACATCAATTAGAACTTCTAAGAATATGCATACCTATCTGAATCCAAAAACAGCAGTAGTTTTTCAAAAAAATGGTAATCACGATCAGAGGGCTTCTTGCTGGCCAGCGTTGTGAACTATGGCTGAACCCTTAGCATTCCAACGGGAGGCTCCTACTCAGTAGTGGGCGCTGGCTGGGTGAAATGATGAGTAAAAATATAATCATGCTGCATGCTTGATGGACTATGGCCAAAACGTTTTCATTCCGATAGGAGACTCATGCTTAAATTGGAGCCTGCAATAGGTTGAAGTATGAAGTATTCTGTTTTGAGAAACATCGTTATTAGCTTCTGGATACAAATTGAGGTTCAATTCTTGCAAGGGTTGAATTGCCTGATGCCCAGTTGGTAAATTCTGCAATAAGAAAGAAATAGTAAAACTTTATTTGGATTAGAGAAAAGCATAATTGAGAAGTTTACATTATTGTTTTTATTATTCATCATAAACAAGAATATTGAGTAAAGATTCTTACTGGTATACGTAGAAATGGACAGGTATCATGTTTGAGACGCTGGTGGCTTAGAGTGTCATTCCCATTGAAATGATGACTACATATTCTGCTTCCTTTTATAGGCTTGAACTCAGGTCTGTTTATAGCATTCAGCCATCTTAGCCTTAATTCATGATATTTTGGGAATCTGAAACTATTTTAAAACATTAGTTAAAATGACATTACACAATAACTGTAATGAAGCGACCAAAAACCACTTAAATATATACTGTAATTTTCGAATACGAGGCACCATACCGGAGATTGGGTGTCTTAATCACTAGGTTCTTCTTCTCTTCTTCTCTTCTTCCCGTTGTGCGTGAGACCTCTGGTGCGTCTCCCCGCTGGATCACTCCAGCCAGCCGAGCTCACTCCAGAATCCAAGCAGGCCACCCAGGTCGGCGAGGACTTCCGGAAGTGTTGCTGGGGAGCCAATGTAGGCTTCTCGTTGAGTGGATACAGCACTACACTCGAGTAGTACGTGTCTTGGTGTTTCTTCGCTTTCCATACAGGCTCTGCACAGAGGGCTGTCGGTTATACCTAGAACATATGGGTGTTTGTTGAGTGGACAGTGTCCTGTTATCATGCCTATAGCCGTCCTGAGTTTAGCTCTGTTTAGTTGCAATAGTTTCTTAGTTAGGCGTTGGTTTGGGCTGGGTATTGCCTCTTTTGTTTGTCTACAATTGGTGATGTTTGCCCATAATTCGGCATGTATACCTACTGTTTGTTGCTTTAACCAAGTTTTGTACTCACTGAAAGGTATTGGAACAATCGGTTCGGGTCCCATTACCTCCAGGTTTGAGGCTCGTCGAGCTAGTTCGTCGGCTGCGTCATTACCTATGTTGCCGCTGTGACCTTTAACCCAGCCAAGTGAGACCAGGTTCGATTTTGTTAATGTTTGGAGTGCGTTGTGGCAATCCAATACGAGCTTAGATGAGATCGTGTTTTTGACCAATGCTCGTAGGACTGCTTGACTATCACTATAGATGTTAAGAGTTGTTCTTACCGAGCGCGCGGGCGATATGCATGTTCAACTCGGGACAGTACACTCCTGCACCGGTTCCCTGGTTGGATTTTGACCCGTCTGTGTAGGCGTCTATCGTATCCATAGTAGTCTTGTGTGTTACGGTCTCTAAGATGTTGATCTTATAATCTCTCTCGATTATGTGTTGTTTCTGTGTTTTGTCACAAAGCCATCCTAGCATTGGACACTGCTTGTTTTCACCCGAAAGTATCCGGGTGTGTGATGTGTTTGTGTCTTTCCACAGCCCATAGGCTTTAATTCTTAGCGCTGCGAGGGTAGCTTCTTCTCTTATGTGAAGATGTAGGGGGGGAATTCCCAATATTATCTCTAAAGCATCTGTTGGGGTGGTGCTCATGCAGCTCGTAATCGCTAGGCATGCTTGTCTTTGGAATTTTTGTAGTTCCTGTTGAGTTGTCGTCTGAAGCGTTCTGGGCCACCATACTAGTGACGCTTATGTTAATGAGCTTCTTACCACTGTCAGGTACAGCCAAAGCATTATTTTTGGTTTTAAACCCCACGTTTTGTTGTTTTATTATTGTTGTTTTTTGTATTTTCATGTCTACATGTTTCTTCCAGTTAAGCTTGTTATCTAAAGTTACCCCCAGGTATTTGACTTCTGTTGATAGTGTTAGATTTGTACCGAAGAGTGTTGGCATTCTTGGTACATCTGGTTTCCTTTTGTTTGTGAACAGTACTAGTTCAGTCTTTTTTGGATTCACTGTTAGTTCGTTGTCTATGCACCATTTCTCTATGAGTTTCAGTGCATCTTGCATTAATGCACAAAGTGTGTTTCACAAGCTGTCAACGACTAGGTTCCACAGGATTGGAGATAACACTCCTCCTTGTGGGCACCCTCTGGCTACTATGCCCTTTGTTGTGCCGTTTATGTCAAGGTGAATGACCGTTTTTTCAAGTAGCGCTCCTATCCATTGCCTTAGAGTTTTGGGTACTTCCTATCGTTGCAAAGCATTGTCAATGCTCTTGAAGTTGGTTTTGTCAAAAGCTCCTTCAATGTCTATGAAGGCTCCTAGTGTTGATAGTTTGTTTTCTAGGTCGTGCACTATTTTTGTTACCACGTTGTGGAGAGCCGTCTCTGTTGACTTGCCGGTACTGTAGGCATGTTGATTTCGGTGTATTGGTATGGTCCTTAGGGCTCCGTCCCTAAGGAAGCGGTCTCCGAGTCTTTCCAGCGTTTTCAGCAGGAAGGATGTAAGGCTGATAGGTCTGAAAGCCTTTGGTTCGGTGTAGTCATTCCTACCTGGTTTGGGCAGGAATACCACTTTCACTTCTCTCCACGAGATTGGTATGTATTTACAGGCTATACAAGCTTGGAAAATCTGTACTAGCCATGGTGTTATCCCTGTTGCCCCCCACTGTAGGAGGGCGGGGAAGATTTGATCTGTTCCTGCCGATTTGAAGGGGTGGAAGGTGTCTATTGCCCACTGTACCTTCTCGTGCGTGACTAATCTGTTAGCTATTTCCCAGTCAGCTTCCGAGGGTGTACTCTGTAGATCATCCGCCCAGTCTGGGTTGTCTACTATTCTACTGCCGGGGAAATGTGTTTGTATGAGAGTCTCACTGACCTCTTTGTCTTCTTTGGTGTAGTTACCGTCAGCTTTCTTCAATGTGCCTAGCGTGCATTTGTTATCGTTGGCTAGAATTTTCCTGATTCTAGTCGCTGTGTCATATGATTCTATGTTGGTGCAGAATCCCTGCCATGACTTCTCATCTTTGCTTCGTACGAGTTTCTTGTATTGCGATTGTGCCTCTTGGAAGTTGTCCCAATCGAGGTCTTGTCTGGTATTTTTTGCTCTATTGAATAGGTGCCTTAACCTTTGTCTTTTCTTTTCAAGGTCCGGGCCCTACCAGTGTTTTGGTTCTTGTTTTGTCTTTCGTGTCTTCAGAGGGCATGCTGCCTCGTAGCATGTCCTTATTTTTCCCGTTAGATCATTTACATTGGTATCTATTTGTGACACATTCTGGATCTTGGGTGTGTCCTTCTGTCCTATGTGTCTTGCTATCAGTGTTTTGTAATGTTTCCTATTTGTTCTCCTCGGATTTCTTCGAGGTAATTCTGGCGTTCTGGTTAGATCAAGTTCAAAGCATATTCTGCAATGGTCTGACAACGATGGTTCCTTGCTCACATGCCGGTTTTTGACTTGATCTATTATGTTTTGCGATGCTAGTGTAATGTCGATTATCGTTTGATATCTACTGGACACAAAGGTCGGTTCTGTACCTTTGTTTACAATGCTAAGGTTAGTTGTTAGTAGGAACCAACGACTCACCTCTTGCATTGTTTTTATCGCAGTCCCATAACGTGCACCGCGTTACTGTCAGCAGAGATGACCAGATCTATCTCTTGTTCTTCACAGTGGTTTATGAGGTCCATGATTTCCTTCGTGTGGATCTGGCCTTCAATTGGTAGATACAGTGATGCCAAGACTAATGGTCGAGGCGTCCATCCATTGTTCTGATTCATTTCGTTGTGTATTTTTATTGCTGTTAGATCTCTGTAACAGTAATGTGTTAGTAATGTCGCCGTGATACAGCGTGGTACGTATATACATGTACGTGGCGGCTCTTGCGAGCTATTGTAGAAGACCTTACCGTCACAATTGCCGAGGCCGCATACACGATTTGCCCGAACCCACGGCTCCTGGATTAGGGCTATGGTCTCGGCCGCAACCTCCAGCTGTTTTCTTAATGTGGCCGTTGCTTGGTGTTTATGCTGGAGGTTGGTCTGCACTATATTTATGTGCGTGAATGTTAGGTAGGGTAGGGGTTACAGGTCCGGGGACCGTTCTTTGCTACCCGCCATAGGGGCCCATGTTTTCAGCAGCTCCTGGAGGTCTTGAGTTGCTGTGTCCGTCAAGTCTGTCGCGTCCGTCCCCGCCTCCTCCTGCCACTCTGTCCTGTCTGGTTTGGGAGTCGGCGGAGACTCTGTCAACACCACGTTGATGTTATCAAGCACGGTGCTGACAGATGGTTCTTGGGGGTCGGCAGGTGGTTCGTCTGTCTGTATGTCAGTGTTCGTGGCGGGTTTTGTTGATGTGTTCTTGTTCCTTCCTGGCTCAGAGGACCCCATGGGTGGTACATCACTCACTCCTTCACTAGTGAAGAAGCGGATGTATACCCCGTGAAGTAGGCTACTTGCCTCCCTCTCGCCAGGATGTGTGCAATCTGTTCCTTGGGCACTCCTAAAACCAGGAGCACACCAGGAGTGTTGCTGTCTACTTTAATGTAGTTGTACAGAGCCCACGTTGAAATCTGGTACCAGGGGTTCTGGCTGGCCAGGATCCTGTGTAGGTGCCCAACCGCCTCCGTATATTCTGGTACAAACAGTGCGGACCTGATCCGTACGGGGATCTCCGACTGTTTGATCAACGTGAGCCCTGTCCCCTCACGTGGTGACTTCAGTCGTGGAACAACCTCTTGTAGCCACGAGAGGGCTTTGTCGTCGTAGCACCATAGCTACAGCACACCCTCGCTCAAGAAGGCTTTGCCCTCGAACGCGGGTGCGTAAGGTAGGGTGCCTGGTGCCGATGGTTGGAAGCAAGCAGCAAAGATCTCACTCTGAATTTGACCTTGAATGTTGCTCGCTTCCTGTTGGGTCATGTCTGCTCACGGTGTGAGCATTACTGCCACACTGAGATGCGGTTGTGTTGCGCGGGCGTATGAGCCTGTGTGTTCGGTCCTCGGCCTTTTTCGTTCCCCCAGAGGGGAGATCGTATCGTCAAGCCTGTCACGCTTGACGCCTGACTGGCTCGACGACGGGGCGGGGGCCTCCGGCTTTCCCCCAGCCTCACCACCGCTCCGCTTTCGCCAGTACGTATTCGACCGGCGGGCGACAGGGATTGGCCGGGGTTGGGCCGGGAAGTTAGCACTGTTGGCTTGGTTGTTTGTTGTGTGTGTGGCAGTGATCAGGCCACGACCAGCACCCGGCTGGCCCGCGCCCACCACTCCCTCCCCCTGGCACGAGACGACGGTCTCCGCGGGCGGGCAGCGGCCCTTTTGGGGCAGCTGCCCACCTCCGCTTTGACCGTGCGAGCCTGTTGCCAGGGGTACGGTATCAGTAGCCGCGGACCCTCCTGGTGTCGGCCGTGGCCGATCTCCGCCACGACCCGTAGTCTTCTGGGTGACAGAGATCGGGTCACGACCAGCACCCGGTAGGTGTGCGCCCACTCCTCCTTCCCCCTGGCCCGAGACGACAGTCTCCGCGGGCGGGCAGTGGCCTTTTTGGGGCGGTCGCCCACCTCCTCATCGACCGTACGAGTCTGTTGCCAGGGGTTCGGTATCAGTGACCGTACATCCTCTGGGTGTCAGTGTTGACCGATCCCCGCTTCGACCCTTGGAGGAGTCTGTCCGTCTGGTCTTTTTCCGCTTCTTTTTCGCCTTTGCAACCACCTGCGTCCATGGATTCGTGTCCATTGGTAACAGTGAGAGAGGGGTCGCGGTGGCCGGAGGAAGGGAAGGTGGTTCGTCTGTCCGTTTTTCGTTCGCCAAGGTCGTTTTCTGTGTGTGATCGTCCGTCGGTGTCCGTTTAGTCTGCGCCAGGGGTTGTGGGTGGTGCAAAGCACCAGGCGACTTGGTGCCCGACCCAGAGTACGTTGGGCAGCCTGTGGCTCGTCCTCCGGTCGTTGCCGTTCCCGGAGGGCGAGCCACAGCAAGGGATTCTCCAGCTCCAGTGGAGCTGGTACCCTTCTGGGGTCCTATCACTAATCACTAGGTTATTAAGCCCGCACCTTAAGCTCCGTCCATACGCCATGTTAAAATAAGTATGCCGAGTTAAAAAATTAATATTATTAACGAATAAAGTAGGTAGTTAATTATTCAAAATTTCAACAACTTACGTTGTACAAAATATTGATGAATGTTTTCTTCCCTTGTATAATTCTCAAACCTACTGTAATAATATTTGGCGTTTCCTTTTAAATTTACCCTGATGCTAATGTAGCGCCCCCAATTTATTGCATTTTGGCGGACACTTTTTATAACAGAGATGCTACTCCTTAAGACATATCTTCTACCCTCCACAAAATAGGAACCGTGATGTCAAATGTGCGTCAAATGTGAATGTGATGTAAATAAATGAAGAAAGGGAAAAAGGTAGTTTAAAAAAATTAAAACTTATAAAACGATGTGATAGAGGAACGTTTTATTAAACAAAGTAAAAAAAATATTAATATTCCGACCAGAATATTATTAAAGAAATAATAAGTACGGACTATTCTTTGTTTCTAAATTCTACAAGTTATCGATTGAATTAAATAATTGGTAACAGATGATAATAAAACTATTTTTTCAATTCAATTTCAAGTGTTTACCTAAAAGCTTGATAAAGCTTTGATGTTTGATTATGATGACAATTGACATTATTTTGTATGAATATACCTATATTAATAATAATGTGCGAAAACTACTTAGGATACCCTTGGAACAAGATTGTGATTACCTTAAACAGATACTTGCAGTAGTTTCTATTAGTCATTGGGTTTACATAAGTGTTTCTTACTTTTAAGGTGAGCTGGCAAAAAATACAAAATGTGTGATATACTGCAATCTGTTAAAGAGGAAATTGCTGATATTGAGAATGACTGTAATATACCACATGCTGAGATGTTTGATGTTTTTAATGCTGCAGAGCCCACATTAGAAAACATGCCACTTGAGGTTTGGTCGCTATTTCTTGGCATACAAAACTATACCAAAGTGAGACAATGACTATTAACATACGTAGTAGGTCCCAATGTTCTACAGTTTTAATATTTAAATTAACATAGTAATGCACGAGATATATACGAAAAGCGATAAGGGAGGTGGGGACATGGCACTGACTTATCGCCGATTCTATCTTATTTCATACAAAATATATGCAAATGACAAGACGCCAGTTATACAGAGGTGGCGAGGCATGGACACAACTTGGACCCAACTTTCATACTTTCAAGGCCACACTACCGCTGCGCCTTTTGTATATATCCCGCCCCTAAGCTTTAATTATACTATATATAGCTCATTAAGATATATTATGCAAGCATTGCACATAACATAATTGTCTAAAGTAGGTACCGGCTCAAATGCTTAAAAACCAAATACTCAGCCAT
This sequence comes from Erebia palarica, assembly GCA_964035005.1. Classification (NCBI taxonomy): domain Eukaryota; kingdom Metazoa; phylum Arthropoda; class Insecta; order Lepidoptera; family Nymphalidae; genus Erebia; species Erebia palarica. The sequence continues at coordinate 27,394,222 of OZ035992.1, read as the reverse complement.
TAGCACAAATGACATTTTTGTGATCTTTGTGTTCAAGATTCTTGGGCATGTCCCAACTGTGTTTACTGATACTCATTTAATGGTCATCGTGTTGATGTATATTTTTTATAACAATTTTTGTGATAATTTCAGTGTATTAACAATACTTTACAATGTTGAAATACTAAGTCCCATAAAGGATATGAAATCTAGTTTGCAATTCTCATGTTTATTTATGGTTATTTCCAGATTCTATTGAAAATATGCTCATATTTGGATGCAGAATTTCTTAAAACTGTTCTAGGCAAAGTATGTGGCAGATTTGATGATATTTTAGCTGATATCAGCCTGTGGAAGCACAGAGTGAGTTGTAAAGTGAGTGGGAGTTTTCCACCATTATCTAATTTGGACAATTTAAATGAAGATGATGTGGACTGGACTGAAATATGTATTGAAATGGAGGGGGAGAGAAATAAATGGTGTAATGTTGATAAGGCAATGAGCCACTTTGTTATTAAAGATGTCCACTATGCATCGGTTGATGCAGTGATCTTAGTTAATGTAAGTTCTATTAGTTTACTTATAATTTATTTAACAAGGTTCCCTGCCCCAGGTTAACTCTGATGCATTTTTTGGGAATCCATTTGTAATATTTTTATGAAAACCTAGTATGCGAATTCTCAAGTTCAAGACCCAGAAATTCAAATTTTCGATAATTCAGTGCAATAAAGAATATTTTATTTACTTTTGATATTATCAGTGTAAAAAATATGTAAAACATGTAGTAATAAATATACTTGCTTTAAAAAAGAATGTTCTGTAGATTTATCACATACAATTTTCTTTAGAAAGGCAAGACATGTATATCAGGTGGAAGAGACAGGTGCTTAGCATTATGGAATGTGATCGACTTTAAGCCAGATGAGAACTGCAGAGTTGATACTGTTCTAAACGACTTGAAACCAACAAAGATAAGGCATGATGCTCATTCTGGTTGGGTATGGGATCTTGCTACTAGCGATGACCGAGATTGTTATATTTATTCAGCATCATGGGATAATACAGTCAAGGCATGGGATATTAGCAGTGAATTTGAATGTATAGAAACATTTCAGTAAGTGTTTCTTTTATTCATTATAATATTGTCTTTTGTGTTGTATTCCTAATATTATCAGCCTTTTTTGGATTAATTGCAATGCTTTGATAAAAATGCAGTGGGTTCCCAGACATTTTGCTAACAATTCAACTAGCAAATATGATATAGTATGATTGGCTGATTTGCGACTTACGACTGGATATGGAAATGTTTCTTTGTGCTTCAGAACATTTTATGATACAGATTTTGGACCATGTATGATGATAACATAATAAATAAGGCTTGTGGTGTGCAAATCATTTGAGATTTTTTAGTAATAATTTTTATTAATGTTTAAATTTTAATTCAATAAATATGATCGTTCTAGGTGTGGTATGTCTGCGCTGTCCGTAATAGCGTATGGCTATAATGTAATGGCTGGTTTATATTCTAAGAAGATATTGACTTTTGATGTAAGAAATGGACCAACACCTGTTAATATCTACAAACCTCATAGAGGACCTGTATTAGCACTTACGACTTACGGCAACTTAGTTGCATCTGTTAGCGAAGACAAAACATTAGCTATATTTGATAGAGTAGCTGGAAAAATAATGAAGAATGACATAAAAATACCATCTGACAAGGCATACCCAGTGTGCTTGAGTTGGAATACTTATGCCTTGTATGTTAGTGATTCAAAAGGATCTCTACATCTATTCAGTCCCAGTAATAATAAATATGTAAGGTCACACGAACTCTGGCCAGAAGCAGAATCAGAGACTGAAAGATCAAATAAGATTGTTGGTTGTTACCAAGGCCAGGGGACGCTGATATGCTGCTCAGATAGAGGAGAAATTAAATTTTTGTATAATTGTAGCCCACCTAAAGAATATCATAGTATTCAAACAAATACGGTTGATGTTACAAAGGTATGTTTATATTACTATTTACGGTTGATGTTACAAAGGTACGATTATATTACTATTTCTGTAAATGGGCTGGCCAATTTACGCCGCGAATGTTGAAAAGTGAGCTATTAAAATTCGTCACAAGGACTTCTTTCGTCATAGGGACTTTAGAAGAGTTTTGTTTTCATAGCGCACGAAAAAAGGAACGAAACATTATTAATTTACTGACTAAGGACTGAGGCAGTAAACGAAATAAGTGTTTCAAACACAGTTTTTTTTAAACTGTTATAGAACAGAAATACTTTTATCAGAAACAGAAACAATACTGTAACCGTTTATTTCTGGTAATGAACTTGATTTTTGGGTTACAGATAGTAACCCAAATAGGTACTTGCCCTAACAAATTGCACGGTGTGACAAATGACAACGCGGTCTTCTCACTTCTTTCTTTTGTTTTCCTCCGACATGGCGATCGGAGATCTTCTCACTTCATTGGACTTAACACACACTGACACAACATTGACTATGTTTTTCTTAAACTTGTCAGTACTGACTTAACTTGTTGTCTTAATCAGTGCTTTCACCTTGGATTCAAAGAATACACGTCAAAAGTAAATTTGGCTACGTCGCTATTCCGGTTACACTTTAAAACTGTCAAACACTTTCATTTCTGTTACAGAAATATAATTGTTTTGGGTTAACAGATTTAAAACACATTGAAAACGGTTACAGATTTGATTCTGTTATCAACCTGTAACACTTATAATTTGTAACCTTTATGAATATGTTTTTCAGTCCCTGATTATAGCTAAGGGGCTCAGGCCAGGTCAGACAGTTGGTGGCTGATTTTTTTCGGCAGAAAATGAAACATACAGATTGCATTATTGAAAGTTGAAACGCACACGTTCAAAAACAAAATCAGATTCGATTGTGTGTGGAAAATGAATGGAAGTGGGCCTAATTATCGTCCCTACATAAAGTCTGACGTGGACGTAGGTTCAGTCATAGTGTTTTGTTATGTCGCTGTTGTTGAAATTGTTTTGTTTTGTTTTCAGTTGCGCTATTTAAATGGAGTGTTAGCCGTTGGCACGTGTGATGCTGCTCTCGAATTCTGGATACCGAATGATGCACTTGAGAGACCTAACTTATGAACTTGAGATTATTAAAAAAAAACATTAAAATAATTGATGTAAAGACGTAAGAAACATAATAATTAGTAATTGAAATTACAAATGAAAATAATATGTTGAAGCATAACATTTGAAATAACAAGTGAAAGGATCTAACAAGCATAAGGCCGTGCTCACTTTGCAAGCGTTTTAGTACGAAATTCAGTCATGCGAACTCGTACGAGCTACGAAAAGGCATGAACGATCCCGATATTTCGAGTAGTACGGGTACGGGAGCGCTCATCTCACACTGGATGCGAGAGTCATACTCGTACGTATACGCGCGTATAGTTCCGACGTCCGAAAACAAACCAAAGTTGGGGTTTCTAATTTTTTAATATTTTGTTAACGCACCGTGCGTTGAACATAAAATGGATGTGAGAAAAATCGATTGAAAGATTATTTCTCCATGCATACAACATGAAACAGTATCTGGTTATTATAGTGTTCCATATTATGATGGAATTCACCGAATTCATCTCTTTAAATATTTCTTTCACCGCACCAATTCAGAACGATAGCGACAATGTCGCCGCAGTCTCCGAGATGGAAGGGGATTATTTATTCTTGAAGATACAAATGAGGGGTACAAAAGCAGAACCGCTACTGAATGATTATTTAGTTGCTCTACGAGTTTTCTACTTATTTTGCTTTTTTAGATGTTTTTATACCTAATGAAGTGGCGTTGTTAATATTCGGGCATAGTATCTTACCGTTATTGAAATAAAACAAAAAGGACAGTGGCACCTTGTATCAGAGTAATGGACTGTGGACATCTTTTTAGGTGCATATAATACTTTTAAGCACCTAAAAAGATGGACAGTGTCAATTTTGCTCTTAATTAGTATGACGTCATTTTGGAGGTACTGACAACAAGAAAAGCGAAACAAAAATGTATTGTAAATTGTTTTCATTAGAAAGCCTTTTTATCGCAACTTCATATTTATTAATGCGATTCGGTCTGACTTCCGGAAATGCCTTTGTTTTTTTGAGGACGGATTTGTGTTACAGCCTGTGTTAGCATTATAATTAGCTACACCTTGCACAATGACATTACTTATTGCTCTTATTTCGCCTCAAGTAAAATCTTTTCATTTGAGCGAATGCAAAATGCCAATTTCCTGGAGGACGTATTACGTCATTGAGTGATGATTTCCAGTCTAAAACGTAGAAGTGCACTACAGTTCCATGATTTTTATAAACATTAATATACTGGAAATATTACATTTTCCATGCGCTTTATTTCCTTTTCTATTGAGCCGAAAATTGTCAGGTGGAATAAAGAGCGGCCGGGTACTGGAAAAACTAATTCCCAATAAAAAAAATTATAAGGGGCGGTTCACGACTTAGCCAGGTGGCACACATACCAATCATTATTGAATTTTTGTTTTGTGCACCGCTCCCATCAGATGGACTGGAATTCAATATTTGGACTAAAAATTGTGAAGTCATTCATTCTCATTGTATCACTCATTTGTATCCTTGCGATGCTCATCTTTCGTCCACGTATATAAGGTTACATTGTCTTTACCTAAGATATTACCAGGTACTGATTTTACGATTGCAAAATTATTTATATACAACTGACTGATCAGGTATTTTGGGCAATACCTGATTGTTCTGGTAGGTAGTCAAACGAGAAGACAACCATACCTTCTCTTGCTTTCTTTAATGAACGGTAAAAGGCTTTCGACTTGAAAATGTGAACTGCTTTACTGATCTGCACTTGAGTATTTTTTTCTCTGAAGTATGGTCTCCGCCTCTATTTTCTTTAACGATTGAGCCTGTATTTGCAAAAGTTCGAGAAACTGTTCTTACTCTCTGAACAGTAATATTTAAAATGCGGACAAAGGTTTTTGGCAAACTCGTAATAATTTGACGCTGTTCCTTTTACGCACAAATAGTTTTGTAATATGTTGCGTTGGCTTTCGTAGACCAACTCTCGGGCGACGTCTTTTAGCTTTTGTCATTATACAGTGCTTCAAAATGAACGCATTCTGGTCCTTTTTTTTTAGTTTTGTAAAATTGTTCATGAAAATGTGCAATGTCCAGAAGACTTAGTCTTTTGCATTTAAATTGTTTGTCGTCAGCGCTGTGATTGCAGTTAGGAACACCAGGAGCCGTTTAGGCTGAGTACCTTAAAGAAAGCAATATTGTTGTGGATTAAAATGAATGCTTGATACGTAGCTATTGAACTTCATAATCATGTAAAAAAACAGTGAAATTATATCGCATCTATCGATGGTATAACAAATTTTAAAATACGAAAGTCTAATTAAAAGAGAATGCAATCTATTTATTCCTTTCAATCAAAATCAGTTCAGTTGCGAAAACGTGAAAAGGTAACAAATAAAGAAACAAACAAATATACTTTTTATTAACCATATTAATATTATAAATACTGACTGACTGTCTATCAGTCAGTATCTGTTTGCTAGTTTATAACGGACCATCTGTTGAACTGATTTTGCCGAGTTCTGGTACAGAGATAGCTTGCATTCCAGGGGAAGGACATATATCCACGCGGACAAAGTCGCGGGCATAATCTAATAGGTAATATGAGTTTACGAAATCAATTATTTCATACCTACTCCGTTCAATTTTAAATTGTGTTATGCATAGGTATATTAATTATAGGTATTACTCAAAAAAGCTAAAAAAAATATAACAAAATACCTACGTTAACAATTTTCTGGCTGACGGTACAAATGTGTTCAAAAATGCTCACCTTTCTTCCTTCGCTTTTGCACGTTTCCAAGTATCTGATGCTTTTCTTCGTTTTCTAGCCTTATTTGGTAAACACTCCCCGACGTTTTCTTCCATTTTAACCTCAGTTTTTAATGAATTTCACTATTTATAGTAAATAAATCTCTGCAGCGAACTTTCCCAAAAAAACACGGTAGCATATTGGTTTTGGATGTTTTAGCGCCCTGTGATTGGCTGCCGTGGAAAGTGGCGTTGTTGCATCTAAACGTTCAGGGACAGTTGCATCTAGCGTGTTTGCACTCAAAAGCAGTTTTAAAACTCGTTTTTGTATGGGACAGTGCTAACATTGTATGTAAACCAACTATACAGTATTGAAGCTTTCAAAAAGATAAAACAGATGGCATTATTAGCACAGTAAACAGATACAAACAGTAGTGAAACTACCTAGAAACGTTCGAAACAGCTCACTCACACAAACATGCGCATCGACGAGACTCCTAAGCAGTCGTCGCGAGGCCGTCAGTAGTGAGTGCCGCGTCATGACGAGCGGTCACGTTTATGTCTATTTCCGCGATCTTTTTAAAAATGCCAGGAGTGTATTGCGTAGTATACGGCTGTTTGCACTCTGCTGAACTATCGTTTTTTAAATTCGTTGAAAATCGATATTTGGGGCTCCCTGGGGTCACAAAACAGGAAACTGTTACCAACATTTTATTAAATCAGCACCATTTTGAAATTCTTAAATTGATTTAATTAGGGAATTACAGACCGCTTTAAATAGTCACAATGTTTACATACGAAGTTTTAAAAAAAACTTAGAACTTCAGATAATATCAAGTTAATTATTCACTCAGACCGTACATCACAAACAGAACACCGAGGCAGATATAATACTCCAACTGTAAATCTATCTACCAGTCTATCTATCTACCCGTGCGAAGCCGATATATATTGGGGCGGGTCAGCTATCAAAAACTGCTGGAACGATTTTAATAAATCTTTCACTTTTAGAATACTTAATTATCCAGAAGAACCTAACTACCTATTTATTATCTCGATATCCTCACGGGATCAAGATCTACGCGAGTGGTTAGTTATAATAATTTTCTATCTGTTTTAAATGCGCAATTCTGAAATAACAGCTATAGAAATGAAAATTTATATTGATTACTAAAAATACTTTCTTACATTACAAGTATAAATTTTAATTAATTTACATTTAAGTAAAGATAGTACATAATATGAAAAAACCTGTAATTTGTTCACTTTGTATTTTTCACGATAAAATTACAAATCTTAATTGCACCCGTACGAAACCGGGGCGGACCGCTAGTCAAGAATAAAGGTATTTTTTATGCAATGTTTTTTTAATTACTAGGTATCACACGCATTTTTGGGGTTGAAACGCGGTACGCTTCAACCCGAAAATGCATGACAAACATCCGAAAACAGAGCTCATGAGCCCTGCCCGCGCGCCACCTGCGGCGCCTACCGCGCGCCCAGCCGCGGATCGCGTACACTCCCGCCAAAACATGTAAAAGGTTACGCCATAATGATAAGTTAGTGACCTACAAAAAAAAACAGAGATCTACAAGTTATTGTGTGTCAATATTAAACTGTTTTCCCTATTTTAAACTATCAAGATTAACCGACGCCATTAGATACTTATTTAATTTGTATTCGTAAACTAGCTATTTCAATTCGATTAATTGATCACTACAGAACATAGAATGTTTTAATTAACAAAAACAAAATTAAATCATAAAACATTAATAGTGACAACCCTATTGCTTCAATGGAGCGTAGGTAAATAATTTATCAACTTGGCTTAGTTTCCATACTGGTTGTATCTGTTTACTGTGTTATTAGTCAGACATGGGTGAATATTGGACAGTGGTGGTTTTCTTTTAATCCCCTTAAATTATTTATCATGCACCAAAGAGAACGTCACGAAAGCGATGTCACCAAACACTGCCTATTTGACGGAGAAAAACGTATTCAATGTGCGCCGGTTAGGGGGTGCACCCCTGGGGACAATGCCTGGGGTGACAACCGAGATTTTTATTTAAAACTAGTGAGCCCGGCAGACGTTGTCCTGCCATTTCTCGCAATTTTTCCATATTTTCTCACCGTTTAAACCTTCCCTGGACTACGACAAACATTTCAAAACCAAAATTAGCTTAATCGGCCCAGCCGTTCTCGAGTTTTAGCGAGACAAACGAACAGCAATTGATTTTTATATATAGGTAAAGAAGATAATTCCCAATTGTCACTTTGGCGATGGTACTTCAATCGGGACAATTATTGGGAATGATAGATTTTTATCCCCGATTTTCTCCAGAGGCGACAATCAGGAAAGATTTAATTAATTTGTCCCCAGTCTCCACATGTAAATAGAGTTTTATTATTTATGCTTAGAAATATTTTCTTTTCATCCCCTGGTTTACTAACCCGTAGGTCGTAGTATTTATTTTCAATTAGAATAAAAAGAATATCTGTCGATAAATCAATGTTACGTCGATTAACTGGTATCGCGTGTGCGCGTCACAGTGTTTACGTACGATACAAATTCGCATCCAAAGCGTGCACGGCCTAAAGGTAAATAATAATAATATATTTTGTGGGTAGCCACAATTTAACAAATATTAATTATACCTACTATATATTGACATATAAAGCTCTAGCTATCCATGAATAAAAGTATTATTTATTAATTATATAATTAATTTTAAAGAAATTGGTCGACGTATATTTACGGAACAAGGCAGGCATATGAATATTTTTAAGTTCAATAATTGTAACGGATCTTATTTCTGTCTCTTTCATGACATTATTATGAGAGTACTTATTCTATTTCTGATATTGGTGAAATAAAAAACCGGTCAAGTGCGAGTCAAACTCGCGCACAAAAGTTTCCGTACCACCACACAATATAAATTATTTTAGTAAATAACAAGAAAGATGTCATAACAACACGTTATGAGCTGTTAAATAACTGTGTTAATCAATTTTATTTCTTTTTAAGTTTCTTACTTTTTGACTTATGGTGAAAAATGTATGAAAGAATTTGAGTTGATAGAAGTTAATTTTATCATTACCCGAAAAATATAACGAAGTGGATACCTACCATATATACTACTACTATACCAAAACTACCTTGGATAGAAATCCAAGGTAGTTTTGGAGAAATCAGCCATAAACCTCAAGAAATCTTTACAGGAAAAATATAAGAAAGCCTTTATTTAGGACAGTTTTTAGGGTTCCGTACCTCAAAAGGAAAAAAACGGAACCCTTATAGGATCACTTTGTTGTCCGTCTGTCTGTCTGTCAAGACCCTTCTCAGGAACGCATGGAGGTATCAAGCTGAAATTCATATCAATAGCTCAAGTCTACTATCCCTTGAACCTATGAAAAAATCAAACTTCTAAGCCAACGCAATCAAAAAATACAGCCGTTTATGCTGCAAATTTTCGACACTCGCAAGGGAATCAAACAACCTACGGGGTACTTCCCGTGAACTCAGAATCTTGAAATTTGGTACGAAGCAACGTCTTATAGCACAGATAACTAAAGGAAAAATTGCGAAAAGTATAAATTTTTAGTTACAGCATATAATCAAAATATTTTTAATAATTTCAAACTTACTAAAGGTTTGTACCGAACCCTCGGTCCGACTCGCACTTGGTCGGTTTTTTTTATAAATCAGCGGTAAACCGCAACATAGAACTGTAAAGTATTTTTCTTTATACTTAATAATTGTAAATTTGTAGCACCGTCTTCATTATTTAGAGGTCTAATTTAAACCAATTCTTTCCAAGGCAAGCGACCCTCGGTGCGCGAGTCCAACTCGCACGTGGCCGGTTTTTACTTTGGAGGTACGAAACCCTAAAAAATGCAGGTGCGGTACAGTAAATGTTCAACCAGTGATTAGTGATCCTAGCAGGTTCAAAGTGCTGTAATCTAATCACTTTACTTGCACTCTCACTTCACACTTGACAGCGTGTTGTGTGACCAATTCCACGTTGATTTTAAGAGATCACTCAGCGCTGGCATTTTTACCCGCACTCAATAAAGTGTAATCCAGCCATAATTGAAATAGCCCCTGTAAAGATAACTCATCTCATTCCATTTTCTTATCGATGAGGTGTTGTACGTTTCGTCGAGTTCCACCTATCAAAGGCTACATTATCGGCATAATATAATTCAGTATACTGAATATCGAATATCGCTATACCGCTTTAGCGGATATGACAACCAAACAAGACAGTAAAAATAATTAATACATATATATACTTAAATCCGTGTTTGGTATCAAACATTGATAATTAATTATTATATTAAATTATAAACCATTCGTCTGTAATGGTGCTTTTAACAGGAGTAGTAAGTTTTTTGTTTATTTTTATGAGAAAGTTAAAATTAATATGGATCATGACAAAGAACAGGGGTTTGAACTATTTTACACTAAAAACCGTTCCGCCATTTTTATATTTTATTACTCGAAATAGCGGCCACGCATAAAACTTGTATTAATCAAAAGCTGGTATTTTACGAGACAAGCATTAAGTTTCTATCAATGTTATAATCTACTCGCTGATGGAACAACCAGTACAGCTTTGAAAACAAGTCGGAACCTGACGCAGGACGCTTTACAAGATTTTGTCTCATTTAGGTAACAATTGCTTGTATTGATTTCAGCTATTGATTAATTATTATACAGGCTAAATGAGTGGCCGTAATTTTAAAAAAATTATTGCGGATGGCAAAGCTCCATCCAAAATTATTCTAACCCTTTTCTTTTATTAGGTACTTACAAAAAATTAACCTTTCACGTTAAGTACATATTTACGTAATAGCAATAACAGTTTTGTATTTTTATACTCATAAAATAATTGAATTAGTAAATCAGATTTGATTATTAATTATAATTATTATACACTAGGCATTTATTGTTTAGTATTTATCATTTTTGTGCTTCTTATGAAAATAATAAAATAATGAATAATTTTAACAAAGTTTAGTCTATAATTTATTTTATAGATACTTACTTCCATACTTATATTATAAATGCGAAAGTATGTCTCTCTGTCTGTCCGTCTTAGACCGACAACGGCTTGGCGTGCTCTCCGAGGCACTCCGGAATCTGGAGTCCGAATTCCGTTCTTCGGGCTACTACTGGGCATTTCCTGTCAGAAAAACCCAGTGCTTAATTATTTTGTATTCTAATTCTTAATTCTATTCGGAGAATAGTAAGAGAAAGTAACAAACAAAATGAAAAAAATATATATTTTTGATTTAACGGTTTTACGGTGACACCATCGAAATATTGTGACACTATACAATGACACTGTTCAGTACTGAATGCCACCACCGACCAGAAAAAAGCTCTATTGTGAGGTTCTGTGAGCTCAATGCTATTCTAGATCTAGACAGAGTACATTGAACTATTCCGCAAGTACCACAGGTACTGCGCAGTCAAGCTTAGCCTTTGTTTAAATATGTCTCAATAGTCAATATACATCAAAGAGCTTTGCACGCAAGTCGCACGGCAATCAGAGACAAGTAACCTGCAAGTACTGGTGGGCGTTGCGACGAGAAACCGTTTCAAAAAACCGTTCTCGGCTCTGCGACGGTGAAACCGTTTTTACGTCCTGGGTAAAACAGTTAACAGTTTTCGTTGCACAAACCAGTCTTCGAATAACTGGTAGTCGTCCTCGTTCCACGTTCGTTTTTCAAAACAGTTATTACAATCAAAAGTGAACTTTATGTCGATGACATACAGTCGAAAATGAATGTATTCAACGACACGTTCGTTCTCAAAACAGTTATTACAATCAAAAGTGAACTTTATGTCGATGACATACAGTCGAGAATGAATTTATTCAACGACACGTTCGTTCTCAAAATAGTTCTTACAATCAAAAGTGAACTTTATGCCTATGACATACAGTCGATAATGTTAATGTATTACTTTTCACTAAAAAAAACGCAACTCTTTCCATATCAAATATGTTTTGTTCTAAAGAACGGTTGTCGTCGCAACTGGTTTGCAAACCAGTTGCAACGATAACCGTTTTCTGCAACCGTTTTCGTCGTCGGCGAAACGGTTACGTTTCGTTTGTCGAAAATACGATAACGACCCACCACTACCTGCAAGTAACATATAGACTGCAATCGAATCGCAATCGACACGCACCGTAGCGTAGCACAGACATTTGAAAGCTTTTAGTGTTGCCAGGACAAAATTTGGCATGTATTTATTCATGATAATCGAGGCCAGAGACAAGTTAACCAGATCGAGGCGGGGTAGATTGTAAGGAGAATCATCTCAATCTGGGAGTAAAGTTGAAAAATTGTCCAGTGGTTGCTATAAATAACAGTTCCAACAGCTCCCACAATGGCGCTCGTGTAAACAGAGGGTATGAATGTAGCAATAATTGTATACGAACTGAAGTATGCCGAGTTAAAAAATAAAAGTTGATGAATATTTCAACAACTTAGTTACGTTGTACAAAATAATGTAGTAAATAAGGAATTATTTGTAGTCGTTAAAGTATGATACGCAAAAAATCATTACCTTTAAATTGTTGGGTACTTTATGCGGATTTTGAAAAGCGCGCCATAACTTAGTGCTTCCTTTAAAATTTACCCTGATGCTAATGTGGCGCCCCCAATTTTACAGCACTTCGACAGATGATTTCTTTAGGCCTATTACACTGCACTTATTTCAGGGACCCTTCACTCTAAATCAGTATGGTGTACTAATATTTAGGGTGAAGGGTCTCTAATTTGATCCTTATTGCTGTGTAATAAGCGACGCTCTAACTTGCGGCCAATAGCCTGCGGCTTGTAATAGGCCTATTACCTCTACTCTCCATAATCCTTTGATTGAATGATACATAGTCAAAGCCATAATCAGATATATATATCTTTGCTTAATTCCTCCTTGTATTATGTGTCTTATCTGTTTTTGTTGATAATTAATGTAACTAATAAAATCCATTTATTGCATACTCTTCATAATAATTATAAATTCACTTTTTTTTTTTTGTACATTGTCTCCTTTGTGGATCTTCCACTCCACCTGAAATTGGCAAAGTACACTGCTGGTGTGGCACTAATAAAAGCCATAAACAAAACAACAACAACAACAACAATCGTTATTTAGGCTCCTAAGAGCGGGAACCCAGAGTTATAAAGCCAATAACAAAAAAAAATAAGCATGTGTGAGAGGAGGACAGTGGACACCAACTCGTTGCAACTTGAAGTGTTCTCATCTATCGGCAATGCAAAAATAATTTTAATATAGCTGAATAAAGTATATTTTTAGTTACAATTTAAATCATGGCAAGGACCCATTTTTATTTACTCCCGACTTGGCTTCTTGATACTGTTGATATGTACTTTGAGAAAAAAAGTAAAATCCACAGAGTACACTAAACTGAATATCAGCTGAATCTATGGTAGTAAAATCTATGCATGCTAATTATTTTTTTAAAAATGGCTGAAATGTTGTCCAACTGTCAAAATCAGTGAAATTTGTGTGTAAAAGTGAAATTTCTTTTATTTTCGCAATGACCTTTAATTCGTGAGTTGTGATCTGTAATAATTAAATAATGTTTAAATGATTATTTAGATGAATAACATTGAAATTTCACTATGAACGGGTTAAGTTTCAGTGAACTCTGTTGCCTGTTTTGTTGTCCGCCATGCCCAGGGAAAATCGCGGCTAAGCTTGCATTCCTGCCACCCGAACCCACGTATACATTCACACCTGATGAGACTGGATCTAAATTCTCGTTAACCCTCACGGAAAGAGCGGAATGGCAGTATTCGGAACGCGAAAAGGAAAGCATCGAGGGATTCTATTCGAGAACTTCGAGAGGCAATAGAATAGCTTGCCTCTTTGTTCGCTGCAGCCCCAACGCTCGGTTCACAATATTGTTCTCTCACGGAAACGCTGTAGATCTGGGACAGATGAGTAGTTTTTATTTAGGGTTAGGTACTAGAATAAATTGTAACATATTCAGCTATGACTATTCCGGCTATGGTGCAAGTGGTGGAAAACCTTCAGAGAAAAATCTATATGCAGATATCGATGCTGCGTGGCAAGCTCTACGAACACGATATGGTATTAGTCCAGAAAACATTATACTGTATGGACAAAGCATCGGCACAGTGCCTACAGTGGACCTAGCAGCGCGGTATGAGGTTGGGGCAGTGGTGCTGCATTCTCCTCTAATGTCTGGCATGCGTGTGGCCTTCCCCAATACTAAGAGGACATGGTTCTTTGACGCCTTTCCAAGGTGAGTCAGATTTCATATAACAACAATATGATGAGTCATCTGATTTATACAGTAGGTTCATACATACATATTGTATTAATTTTATAAGTATCAAGGCTGATACTGAGCCAGAAAGAAATAGCACAGGAGAAAACTGGATGTAGGAATTGACTAGAAGAATAATATGTTTATTATACATTTTTTTTGTTGCCATGCCTAAATAAAAACTGTTAGAAAAGATAAATAATAAGAAAAACTATTGTGTGATACTGTATTATAAAGTTGTGAGGGCTTTATCAACAATAATATAAATAGTTATTTATCACATTCATTAAGATTAAGATAAGTATTGACTTTATCTACAAAAGAAGATTGTGTACCAGACATTAATGAATAAAACTCACACTTTCAACACAGGTAATATGAAAAATATAATGTGTGCGGCAGGATGAAACACAATTCCAGAAGTCAGGTGATGCCAGCCCTCGCTTTTCTCTAAGGCAGGCAACTTCACCCTCATCTATAATCCTCTTGTTTCAACCCTAAGCACACAATATACTATTAATATTACTATTATGTTCTATATATATATAAAAATCAATTGCTGTTTGTTTGTCTTGCTTAAACTCGAAAACAGCTGTGCCGATTTTGCTGCTTTTGGTTTTTAAATGTTTGTTGTAGTTCAGGGAAGTTTTAAACGGTGAGAAAATATGGAAAAATTGCGAGGAAGATTGTAAAACAACAATTTCATTTACCCATATAAACTGTTCTACCTACTTTCCTGTCAAACATTTGACATCCGTCCATTCGGTATGGTAGACTCAGGTACACTCGAAAGTTTTGATGTCGTTGGGATAGGTGATATGAAGTACATCTAGCACTAATATACTATTGTATGCTGAAACTAGATTTTGCTTACAACTTACAATATCATAGTATTTTTTGACAGATTCACACTATTTTTGTTCAAAATAGCTGTTATATATATTCTTTAAAATACTCATAACTACATTATTGTGTTTGAATATAAATATATGCTTGATTGACAATAAGAACTAAGTTCAACTTTCCTTAACCTTATAAATAGTTGGGTGACTTGAAGGTTAATGTTGATAAAGTAAAATTACTTATTGTTATTGATAATAATAATATAAGTAACTACCTAACATATTTCAATAATTAAAGTCATGATTCTATTTCATTGCTAATTTCCTTTGTTAAAATTATAGTTCTGCTTTTTACTATATATAATTTTATATATGATTGGATAAACTCATTGTTATTTAACATATGTATACAGCTCAAACCCACTGCAATACAGGGCTGAGCTCTTTCTGATTGCCAAGTGGGCACAAGAAAGGAAGAAACATTTGTTCTTAATTCAAACTTTCTCTTTTTAATCAAACATTACAGTCATTATTAGGATACCAGTAACTGCAGTCCTAAGCATATATATAGTCCTAAGATAAGTTTATCTGATGCCTACATCTACATTTTTAGAGGTTTTGAATTTTAAATGGGTTTAAAATAATCATGTGTTTCATTTCATTTATTCATTGCATTCATGTACATACAATATAATATAATTAATTATAATAAGATGAGGCCCCGTCAGGGCATTGCAATATGTATATTAGTACTATTAAACAATCTTATACCTATTAACAATTCCAGGAAGTCTTACACATTACATTTTAATTTATCAACCTCATGTACTAATTAAAATGAGTGTTCGAAACTCATAAAAGCTTTTTTTTGAAGGCTGTTAAAATTTTGCATGAAATGTTTTCTCCATAAACTGAAGGGGTTAGGTTAGGTTAGGTATAGGTTGAAAAGGTGGTTTAAAGAAAAGATCCCCAGAAATAGTATTTGAATTCTATTTAGTATGATATGGTTGATTTTACCTAATTAAAAATATATAATTTAAGAATAATTAAGTAAGTTTATCATCAATAGCCTCTCACATAAAATTGTGATAATTCTACAGGAAACTGCATCTCTCTGTTTATCTTAACTTGTCATTTCACTGATAAACCAAACTAAAAAAACAAAATTTATATATTTTGTGGCTTCATATTTCTAAGTAACTAGTTCTGTACACAATCTCTAAGCTAAAATCACATCTAACTCTTAATAGGTATATTGCTATCCCCTTTTAAAATGTGTCCTGCAGAATAAAATTAGACCTGTCAGTCTAGATATGATTAGAGATTTGTACAACATTATTAATGCTTTAAAAACAAAATAGTAAAAAATATATATTTCACAAGGGCACTGCTCACCCTAAACTGTCAGATTAACTATAAAAATGACTTACTAGTACATTATTATACTGGAGTCTAAAATGAGTGCTCTGCAATCTAAAATATTTAAAGGTGCAGGCTCTTACCCTTAGAGCAGTGTGGTTGCATCTATTTCTAGCACAAGCTGTTATTATCATTAAGTTGTTATTATCTTGGTGCTTGCTTCATGCTTAATTAGAGATTATGGGGTATAAGGAACTAACTACACTCATTTTAACTAGCTTGATTTCTAAATATTTGTTGTTTTTTGAAGACTTGCATATGTATCTATGCTGAATAAGTATCAAGCTGAATAAGTGTTTGTTTGTTCAATACAAAATTTGGTCACTCAACTTACACCAATTCAGGTACCTCCACCACTTCCCTGTCACCCTCTGTCTCTGTCAAATGAATAGGTAGGGTATCTCCTCAGACTGTGCTATTATGTAAAACACCTAATTTTCTTTAAAATCACAACTTGGGAGGCTCACGTGATAAAAACCCTTCTTTCTTTTGCAGCATTGATAAAATTCCGAAGGTGACCTCTCCAGTTCTTGTAATCCATGGAACTGAAGATGAGGTGATAGACTTCTCCCATGGTCTGGCCATATACGAGAGGTGCCCACGTGCAGTAGAACCATTATGGGTGGAGGTAAATATGTTAATTTTTATGTGTATATATTTTATCCTGGGAAACAATAACAAACCGAGCAACAACTATTGAGTTAGAACAGGTATTAAGAATGCGTATGTGTACCAGATGGTGATTTCACTATGAATGTTTAAAGTTTAGGTTACAATCTCTATTTAAATATTATGTTGATGTAACTAGCTATTCGATACTAATGTAATATATGAAATACTAAAGTGTGTTAGATAGTAGATATTACCTTTTCATGGCTCTGCTACAGCTGAACTAATTTGTACATTGTTGGATCTGTGTACATTTATCTGTGGCACAGAAATAGCTTTCATCTTGGACATAGGAAAGGAGAATCAAAGAGTACCCATAGATTCAAGATTCAATGTTTATTATTCGAATTAGGTACACTGTACAGGTTTTAACATCAATATAATTTAAAATGTAATGATGAGACATTGATATTAAATTAAGTATGGTATCTTGAAACTAAAGCTATGAGGATTCCAAAGGCACCCTTTCTGAGAAGAGCACACAGCAAACTTAACTGGATTTTTTTTTCATTATCACACCACACATATCATCTTAAACTAAAAAGAACTATCAGAGGCCCTGAGAGCAAATTATTACCAAGCTTTCTTGTGATTTAAATAATCCTTTACTCCTTAACTTTACCAAGTCTCGGAGAAAACATTACAATTTTAATTTTATTTCTAGTTAAAGAAAGAACTGGAATTTTAACTTGCTATAATACGCCACAAGAGGTAAATCTATGTGGTACAGTGTATACAGGGTTACAGGAAAAGTCGACCTAGATCCGTTAAGGGCGTGTAGTACACATCATTTCTGAATGATTTCACTATGAAACCCCCCATCCTAAACTTAACCGTTTTCGAGATATTCGAGTTTTAATTTTTTTTATGAAAATGCCCAATTTTTCGGCTATTGAATTGAATATTTTGAATTTTTTTGACTCTTATGATTATTTTTTTGGTTTTTTACATGAAGAATGAGATGCTTAATGACCTCAATGACTAAAATTGCACGTAAGTTAACTAAATAGGTCATTGTAGACGATCGAAACTTAAGAAAATAAGTACAAATTATAAAAAAATATTTTTCTTTTCTGGATATCTCAAAAAATTATTATGGCACTTGCTCTGCAGATGTGCTTAAAAACATCTACATTTTATCAGCTATCCACCGAGGTATAATAACCTAGGGTTGTATTTAAACTCATAGAAAAAAACATAGTTGAAAAGGTTCAGGTAGTAGGTCTAACGGGTCCCTCGGCTATTGTCCTTCAAGTTAATCCGGTGCGTGTGAGCGAGACAACTTACGATTTATGCAGGTGAGAGTGAGAAAAATAATGTGCAAAAACAAGTTTGGGGATACAACATGCCCATTGTTTTGTATTTGGTCGTTTGTTTGCTTGCCATCCATTTTAGTCTGCTCATGCGATTCGTCCATGGTAGATGCGAATTATTGTGCTTTCGGATTCCCACACGACTTGGCTTTGTTTCTGGACTGGCAGGCCTGTATCCTTATCACTACACGCCGGTACATGTAATTGAAGAAGGAGATCCCGCGAGACGCATGGACTTCTGCAGATTCATGCTCAATGCAGATATCGAGGACCCGAATTTCCTAAAATTAATATTGTGGACAGATGAATCCAAATTCGATAAGGACGGGATTACTAATTACCATAACGCACACTATTGGGCTCCTGAAGAACTAGGCAATCCAAATAAGAAAAGAATAAAGGGGTCACAACGACGATTTAGTGTAAATGTGTGGATGGGCATCATTTCCAACCATTTGATTGGGCCTTACTTTCTTCCAAACAATCTGAATGGTGAAACTTATGAAAATTTCTTAAGAGATCACTTAGGTGACCTACTAGATGATCTCCCATTACAATTACTGCGGGACATGTGGTTTCAACATGATGGCTGCCCTGCTCATTTCAGAAGAAGCGTTAGGGAATGGTTGGACACTAACTATCCTAACAAATGGATTGGACGAGGTGGTCCTTCACCCTGGCCAGCCAGATGTCCCGACCTGACCCCCATGGATTTTTATGTATGGGGGCACATGAAGAGCCTCGTTTACAGTGAGCCCAACCCCATATCGTCAGTGGAAGTTCTCAAAGAAAGGATAATTAATGCTGCTAACGACATAAGAAGAACATTAACCACTGGTGTAGTGAAAAGTGGACTACGTGAAAGAATGAGAAAATGTGTGCGAAATAGAGGTGGACACGTAGAACATGAACTATAAAAATTTATTCAAAAACATTAGGTGAATAAATGTTATTTTGAACTGATTTATTGTTTCATTTAGCTTACTACAATCACCCGTTAGACCTACTACCTGAACCTTTCCAACTATGTTTTTTTCTATGAGTTTAAATACAACCCTAGGTTGTTATACCTCGTTGGATAGCTGATAAAATGTAGATGTTTTTAAGCACATCTGCAGAGCAAGTGCCATAATAATTTTCTGAGATATCCAGAAAAGAAAAATATTTTTTTATAATTTGTACTTATTTTCTTAAGTTTCGATCGTCTACAATGAACTATTTAGTTAACTTACGTGCAATTTTAGTCATTGAGGTCATTAAGCATCTCATTCTTCATGTAAAAAACCAAAAAAATATTCATAAGAGTCAAAAAAATTCAAAATATTCAATTCAATAGCCGAAAAATTGGGCATTTTCATCAAAAAAAATAAACTCGAATATCTCGAAAACGGTTAAGTTTAGGATGGGGGGTTCCATAGTGAAATCATTCAGAAATGATGTGTACTACACGCCCTTAACGGATCTAGGTCGACTTTTCCTGTAACCCTGTATATTGCGATGTTCACCACATAAATCTTACAAATTATTCTCAAAACACGTTTCACTCTGACACCGGAGCATCTTCAGGAGATGTTGACTCTACAATGCACATATTGTAAAATCTCTTATGATTAGTGTTATTTCTAGTATTAACATTAAGCCAAATCCTTTTTTTCCTGAATTGATAAATATTTTTTCATAAGATTTTTAAAAACTAAATCCACCCAAGATGGAGTCTAATTAATATACTTAATTATAAAAAAAAAATATATAAACAAGTTTCACTTGCATGAATTTATTCTGATAGTAATCTCACTCTGATATTTGATGTATAAAACATTAATACTTTCCACATTCGAATTATTGTGTACATAAACAGTTTTTTTTACATTTTACTATACAAAACTCCAGATTGTTATTGACCATTGTTGGGTTGCTCGCTGCTTATGGTGGCTTTTATATACCAAAATCTTTTATTTTAGGGAGCAGGTCATAATGACGTGGAGCTATTTAATCAATATTTAGAAAGACTGAAACGCTTTGTTTCGGTAGAATTGCTCAACTGACAAAGACTGCCGGCCACAGGCCAGACGACTCAAGGTGATAAATGTTGTTTATTAATGAAAGTTATTCTTTTATAGATATATAATACTAGCGATTCGCCTCGGTAGTACGGATAGCACTAATAATCCTAATAGTTTATACCCAATGTAGCCAGTGGGCAGTGGGCAGGTTTTGCATTTTTATATTACATTGTAAGAGTACGCCCCGACCTCACCACACCTGCCACAGCCACCAGCCCTTAGATTATTAGGTATTTAATCGCGCCGGCCAGTGTTTCTATGATATTTCATAAGATATTAATCTAAATTAAATGGTGTAAAGGACAATTTTTATCTTATTTAAATACTTGAGATGAGTAATATATTTATTTTTGTAAGGATGTAAAATTTTTTGAAAATAAAATATAGCCTATGTTACTCGCTGGTAATGTAGCTTTTTATGGGTGAAAGAATTTTTAAAATTGGTTGAGTAGTTTTTGAGTTTTACAAACAAAGAAATCTGTCCTCTTTATAATATTAGTTTAGATATATATTTTCTTTTGTATAATATTTTTTTCAATAATTCTCATTAAAACTATAAAACACTTTCAAAAATGACAAGACCTGTGACTTTCTAGGAGAAGAACAAAATCCAGCGTCTACATTGAGCTCTGGAACCTCAAGTTCGGCGACCGAGAGGCTCCTCTAGCTAGCGGGGGCCGGGCCCAGCCGGGCCGGCCCCGAAAAAAAATGTGTAAATCTCGACGGCGCCGCCGACCGGCACAACGCGGACGCGAGCGTGCCTAACGACGCGGGCCCCGCCGAATCGCGCAGCCCGCGCGCGCTCGCGCACAACATCAGCATCAACGTGACGCACGCCGACTCGCCCGTCGGCGTGCGCCGCCGCGTCCACCTGCGCTCGCTCAGCGACGTGACCGACGTGACGGCCGCCGCGCGCTCGCCCGTCGCCCGCGCGCGCTCGCACTCCGAGCGGCCGCGCGCCTCGCCCGCGCCCACGCCCGCCGCCTCGCCCGCGCTCTCCCCGCGCCGCCCGCCCGCCGGCCTCGCGCCCGCGCTCGCGCCGCGCGCCGTCCGCAGCGAGCGCTCGTCGCCCGACGCGTCGCTGCACGCGCTCCGCCCCGGCCCGGACCCGTGGCGCAAGATGAGCGAGACGGACCTGGGCCGCGCCGGGCGGGCGGCGCGCGCGCTCGACCCGTGGGTGCGCAACGCGGGCGAGGGCGGCGGCGCGGCGCGGGCGAGGGCGGCGCGGCGCGGGCGGCCGGAGGGCGCGGCGGGCGGCGTGTGCACGTGCTCGCCGGCGCGCCCGCCGCCGCGCGCGCACTCGCACGACGAGGGCCAGCCGCGGCGCCTGTACAAGTCGTCGTCGTCGCGCGCGCTGGCGGCGCCCGACCCGCCCGACCCTCTGCTGGAGACCACGTGCTGAACGCGGGGCCTCGGGCCGATTGCGAGTATTATTAGTGCGAATTTTTATATCCCTCTAGTTTTTAAGATTTCAAAATTACGATTGTACCATATTCGTTGGATTTAGAGTGTTTCGGTATGTGAAGGTATGATATGATAGTCGTATGGTTTTTTAATATTGTAATTATCTTTGAATATGAGCGGTTGTGCACATGATAATATATTATATGACTGTGCCGAATGTGTTTCGACGGTAGCATTTGAATTGTTATGGGAGTATGTTATGATAAATATTTGGATCATAATTTGTAGCTATAAAATACTTAATACAGATTAACATCAAACAATATGTTGCTAGTTCCTACACTTGATTTCGCTGGCCAATATTAATTAATAACGTAGGGTTCCACTGATTGCTTTTTGCCCTAATTGCTAAATGTATGTTTTATTATTCTTTTCTTTATAAAATTTTAATACTACAATGGCACTACATATTTTATATTAAGTATCACTTATAATACAACACGCTCTAGTAGAAATATTCTTGTCTGAAAAACCATATGAAATTATTTTTCAGACAATGTTTATATGCGTATTATACCTAACATGAATAATTATTTTTACTTAATCTTGTTATCTTAATCTTGATTATTTGAGATATTTCAATTAAAACACAACAGCATTTTTATGAATATTGGCCTCAAAACAGTGCCCATAGGTACTATAGCCAAAAACAATGAAATGCATTTCATATGTATTGCTTAGTTGTAGTGGTACATTGAAAGATTTATATTGTATATTATAAACTTGAAAACAGTACTGAATATTTATGAAAACTTTAAATTTTATCAATTATTCCTTAAAAAATATTCCTTTAATATTGTGATTTAAATAAATGCACTTGTTACGATAAATCCACTATCAAAAATCGTAATGTGTATATATATGAAATATTGATTAATCAAATACATTAATTATTTATAGCAGTTTTAATATATGAATTCATAGTATTGAAATGTATAAATGAATAATAGCTTATTTTAAGACAGATTAACATCGCGTTCCATAAAGTGAACCGCCAAAGTCATAGCTCGGTAATATTGTCGTGCAAAATATCCAAGTTTGATTCATAATTATGCATAGTACAGTCCGACAAACTTATCTGACCCGGTGACAGCGTCGCTAGTTTCTATGAATACTTAAATTTTAAAAAACATAACAGGCATAAAAAATTATTCCAATTTTGTCCCCCGTGTCAGATAAGCTTGCCGGACTGTACGTTTGTTGACGACTAGGTAGTTATGTCTCTTTTCACACTGCATCCGATCCTAGAATCCTTGATCCGAAGTAGCCACAGTACTATCGGTATATATTTATATGAAGGCCAGGCTTGCGCAACAGGATCGGAGTTTTCCGAATTCGAAAATCCCGATCTAGTGCGCAACCGGAAAAAGCCTGAGAAATTTTCAACCTGTCAAAACATCAAAAAATTTCAAATAGGAAATAAAAATTGGCCTTAATTTTGCGGTACTCAAATTGGACACGTGTTGAGAGTTTGAGACCCATATACTTAAATATGGATAGAGTCCTTAAAACATAATATAATTTGATCGATCAACATTGACCCCTTCAACCGATATGAAGAGGAGAAATTAAGAATATCTGATTAAAGACCACTTACGCTAGACCGCTGAATGTGTTTATCTAATTAATTTTCTATACCTCTCTTTCATGTCAATCCGCGTAATAAACTTGACAGCGTCACAGAATTTAACTAAATTAGTTTAGGCAGTGTTGTGCAAGCGGCTCTAAGTTTCGTAATACAGGGACAGATTTACTGAAAAATGCAAGGTTTGAAGTAGAATTTGGTACATAGCTAAAACTTTTTTTTTAAGTAAGTATTTGAGGGGTACTTACGAATTTTTGAAAATCTGACTGTAGTGTTTAGTTTTTGTTTAGACAATTCGAATTTAAGTGCAGTATTCCAGTGGTCAGATCGGTGGTTTGAGGCACAGCGGTTTGGTTAGAACAGCATTTCCTGTTTAAATTATTTTGAGTTGTGGTCTTCCACTAGAAAGTTATCTTTTTTGTATGAGGCATATTATATTTTAATTTTATTTTAATTTTAGTCTTCATTGAGCGTGAGTAAATTTGGAACCAAAATTTTGTTATACCTTCCTACATACATAATATGACTAATATTATATTATAGTCTTTCTTATCAATTGTAATGTTGTTTTGATAAAATATTTAGGTTATATCCGCGACTTCGATCCGTTGCTCTATTGTGGTATAGGTAATTGATGGACAAACTAGCAAATAAACACACTTCCGCATAAATAATAATCAAGTAGAATATTCGATGAAGATGATAATATGGGGTTAACCAGATAACTATTTCACTTAAAGTATACTTACCTACATATTATTATTTAGATGGTTGACCAATTTAGGGTTATGTTTAAATAGACTAGGATCTGTGCTAACTTTTTAATTATTTTAGTGAAATGTTTATATGATTTTAGACCGTTATTCCCGAATTATGTGTGTTATCAATCAAATAAATGTATTGGTCTTTCTTTGCGTCAAAATGCCAGACAAACATGGATAAGGCTGATAAAGATTGTTGTGAATTAATAATAATTATTCTACGGTTTTTTTAGTACTGGAAGAATACTGTCACAAACAAAACTCAAGTATAGTTTATTTCAATCTTTTGACGTCTGACAACTGAGATGCGAGAATGTGTGCGCGGAAAGAGTATCGGCACAGAATAATATAATAGTACTGACGTACAGAAGTCTCACTCCTTTGACGTTGACTACTTGCCGACGTTTTAATAGCCTACATAATTATTATTAAAAAGATAAATCACGCACGCAAGCTAAATTAAACTTTATCGCCGCGTGCGAGTGTCCGTATTGCTTTGCATCTTTTCCCTTTCCTACGTCACGGACGACATTGCGAGCTTGTCTAGGGCTGTCAGCAAACAGTACAACAATACAGTAGGTTTTTCGAATTGGTAAGTAAGGTACCTACTCTGACTATGATCGACTGTGTTTACTGTGTGTCGCTACACAGTGAGTTCTTCATTACGCACGCAACTTGCAAGGTCATTCGTCGCGGCGAAACATAATATTTCGCTCGGAGAGGTAGGTACACTTCGATCACGGAAATATATAAATATATATTCCGTGCCCTTACTCTAAATCGGCAAGGTGTAATAAGAATTAGGGAGTAAGGGCCTAACTAGGGCGAGCGTATTCCCTGCGACTCGTTTGTACTTCCTACAGCTCGTGCCTCGATTCAAAAAAATTACTTGAAAAGAGGCTCATTTAAGTTTGACATGAATTGTACCTGTTCCGTGATAGAAGTACTATTGACTACTTATTATTGTATTGACTACTTGCTGACTTGCTTGCTAGCTTTAATAGCCAAAATAATGATTATTAAATAGATAAAACACGCAAGCAAGCTAAATTAAAAATTTGAATCCTTTTGTGTGCTCATTAAGCATCCTTCCACGCAACAATAATTATGGTTGCAGTGACTTTTTGCCATTATAATTCTAAAGATCGATAGACCATTACATATACATGAGTTTAAATGTCTACAACTATTTATCCTACAAATAATTAATATGCTAAACACTTAACTTAAACTATTAAACAAATATTTTCAAAAAACTATTTACGAAAACAGCGTTAAATTCACTAGCACGTCGCTCGCTTATAACGCGCCAGCCCCGACTGCGTAAGCATTCCGGGAATGAGCGCGATCGTCGGTATTTTCGTCGCGCAAGTACCAAGAGTGACACAGGCCTGGTATCGGTAAATAAAGTAGGACTCTAAAAAGCGACAGCGTTGTTCTCAGCCGCAAAAAAATTGCATCCAACACTATAGTAGATACGTACCTACATATTAAACTATTACAGGTACTATTTTGTTTTGTATGTGTTCTAAATAAAATGTATAAATCACATCCAGATTCTATTAGGACTACATGACAGTTCCAGTTAGCATTCTATCCTTTTCTCTCGAGTCGTGTAATCATAAGAGGAAAAGAGGTAAACCTATTTTTTTTAACTATCCTAATAGCATCTTAATTGGTTCAACGTATGCAATTACAAAGCATTGGTGTCACGAAAAAAGAGCTCTGACCTTGAAGATCTTACTTACTTTACGAACTTAGTGAGATTCTACGGCGCAGGCGTTTTCACCACCCATTTCAGTCGCAAAAGAAATGAATGCATATTCATTCATTACGCCGTATGCTTGGGATAGAATTACATGATTTTTTTTTACGCTTATCGCGTGCCGCCTAATTTAATGGAGAGCTCGAACTTGTAGCTAAACAAGCCCAACATATTGTATTGAAAGGACCTACCTTATTCGCTATCCCTTTCGTTGTCACGCTTGGTGGTTGGTCTAGACTCTAGAGAATTGTCATTCTTATGTTTTATTAACCATGCGGGAAAACAAGCAATACACATCAGCCCACAAAATCTTTTTACCTGGAACCAACTGTGTTCATATTGTTACACTGAGGCTACGTTACATTAACTTTTAAATAATAAAAATAAAATTAGTGCATGATTTTATTATATTAATTATTAGAATTTATTTCCTATACTCACTAGAATCGACTACGGATAAACGTTTTTAAAAAAACATTGTTAGCTGCGGAATACTAAAAATCTGCAAAATAGGGTAAACATATCGTAAACGCGTGAAAAGGTACAGACAGACAACTATCGTATTTATAGACAGGTTCCTTATCCTTCATAAATTATGCGCCTAGAATCCACCTATCTATTGGTGGAAAAACTTGAAAATTCATACCTACAGGTGTTTATGAGATAAGAGCAAACTGCTAGACAAACGTGATGAAGGGACTTTTGATGTTGTTTTATACTAATGAGTAGTAAATAATGGGAATTTATGCATGCCTTTATATTTGTTGCATAAAAACTAAAAGATACCTACAATATATAAAATTATAACAAATAGGTACATAATACTATGATTTTGTTAACCTGTGGTCGAAATTTTATTGTACAAAATTATGTAGTCTTACAATAGAAATATATTACAAAATAAAAATCCTTATCTACAAGATTTTGAAATGTACCTACCCAATGCTCTTGCGACATTACAGTGGGTGGTGTAACTTTTATATTCACTTTGGCAATTGTTTTAGAAATGCTGTTTTTATCTTCCACATTGTATTAATCCTAAATAAGTGCCATTGTAAGCTTGAGATACTCATTTGTTTGTCCTTTAATACAGTACTTACTTTTTCAAAATCATAATTATTGTATAATGAATTATTAATAAATGGCTAGTTTTGAAATGTTAATCAATTATCATTTGAATAAATATATAGAGCCAAAATCAAATATACCATCTGTGTAAATTGCAGCTGTATTTAATGGGTGTGGTGTTGCTATGTAAAGGTGCTATTTTCACACATGGTTATGTATTAGGGGCCCTACACAATATGTCCAAGTCTACTGCCTGAGTAGAAGCATATTGTATGTGGATCTATGTAAGTTTTCTTCAAGATTAACCAAGCCTCATCTTTGATGCACATTGGATAGTGGACTTGAATAGGACCCCTTAATATTGAATGTTTTAATGCAATTCCAACAATGTATAAAATAAAGTTAATATAAATACTTATAATATGGTTTCAATAAATTTAAGTGCACATAATATCTAAAAAGTTTTTAATTTCACGAGTTGTTAAACCTGTGTTGTGTTCAGATAGAAGTGCTCAGCTGAACCAATAAAGCTTTATACTCTCACCAAGCTGCTTTAATTAACAGGTTTTTGCCTCATGCCGCTCGCTAGTCGCTGTGTGTTTAAAATCTAGAGATCTACTTGATGTCTGTTTTATGCCTATTTATAAAATCTGCTACGATACCAGCAATTTTCTCAGAGGATTTTAAAACAAAAGCATGTTCCACGTCATGAGCTTCTATCATCTGTAGATGTGGTGTAAATTGTTTTAAATCTTCCATATATTCAAGCGGTGCCCAGCCATCATTACTTGCATATACAACATTTGTTAAATGCTTGATTCTTTGCATGCTTTCAGTATTCAAAGATTTAACTGTATCCATTTCATTAAATGCCAAGTGAAAGATGTTTGCTGCTACATCAGGATTTAATATTTTTATAATTGCAGAATTAAATTTTGATGGTAAAGATTTTATCCATAGGTACACATCTATAAGACAATGCAAGACACAAACAGGAACAAAATACAATAAGGTACTTAGAAATAGCATAAACTTATAAATTTTCCTCAGCTCATTGTTCACAAATTTTCCATTCCTTGACTCTGCCATTTTTTGTACTGTAGGAAATAATAAGTTTACAGAGGAAATTCTGTTGTTCAAGTGGCCCTGCTTCTGTAATAGTTCCAGAATCATCCAAGCACCAATAGAATGGCCAATAAGATGTATTTTACTATTTTTATTAATATGATTTCCAATGAAATCTAATTTATGTTCCAGTTGGTCATTTAGATTGAATAAATATTTCTTATTTTTATCTAGGCTCTCTTCATGACCTGCGTGACCTTGAACAAGATTAACAACTATACTATAATGTTTTATAATATACATAATCATTATCTTATGAAATATAAAAACTATATACCTAGTCTCAGTCTGAAAATGTTTACTACTTTAGGGTTCATAATTGCATGCACATGTGTGTCAGGTTGATACAAAAATCTATGTATAAGCAATAGTCTAGGCAATAAAGCTAGTTGACCCCAACAATAATTCCTCAGGCGACGAAACTTTATAGTATAATAAAGTAACACGAGTTAAACGTATATTATAAATATCCAATAAAAAATCATAAAGGAAGTAAGGTTTTTTATGCTATACCCAATTGTGTAGCAGGAAGGTACATTATTGCGTAAACACAGTTTAGATTTGATAATAAAACCGGTTTAAATATTGATGTTCTGCATGATTATTTCATTTCATATTTCGGTTTTGAGTGTAAATATACCTTTATTATTTTAAAAAGAAATCGAGAAAATATTCAGTCATAGACATTAAGTTTTAGGTATAAATACCTAACTTCTGGATTTTTTTTTGTTGGATATTTTCATGTCTAATTTTAATCTTTAATTTTATTTATTTAAGAAAAACCAACAGGTTACAATAGAATAACAGGAAAAAATAAAGCTAGTTAAAAGAATAATATGCATTGTAAACCCACTTAGAGGCTGCCACAGCTTGCAATATTATATTAAAAAAACACTATGGGTCGGACAAAAAAGAAATAAAAGAGGAACAGATAAAGAACAAAATAAAAAATAAGCTGACTAATAATAATTAACTTAAATTAGCTGTGATAAGATCCAGCAAGCCATAGCAGACAGCTAACTGGATCTGGGTCCCAGGTAAATTTTGGATCATCTAATACTAAAACCCAGCCAAGTTTCATCGACTGAGGATTTAATGCGAAGGTCTCCATACAATGGACCGCCCCATTTCCTAGACTACAAATCATACATCAACCTTCTGACTAGAGGTGAGGTGTATTTATCTCAGCTGTTACGCTTTCATATCCCATCTATTCAACCGATTTTGATGAAATTTGGTACAGGGATAGGTTGTACCAGAAGGAAGGACATAGACTGTTTATATCCCAGAAAATTCAAGAGTTCCTGTAGGAAACAAAAATTCAAGCGGACGAAGTTGCGGGCATCATCTAGTAACTAATAAGTAGGTATTCAAGAACTTACCAATGACACAAACAGGTATAGATGTACATCTATAAAGTTCTGAAGCAAAATCTATATAAAAATCGGATATCCCAGGATTTCCAGTTATACATATTATTACATTTCTACTGTTAGTCAATGGATTACCCCACATTATCAATGGAGTTTGAACATGATTAACAATTTTGCTAACTCTGTTCATTGTTGTAGTCTGAACTCATAGGATAATATATTAAATAACATAACTACGAAGTGGGTAATTTATATACGTATTAACTTAGGCCACAGTAGGTAATATGATTACATTGAACTGTCTTCTACTTCTTCTTATCATCATACAAGATCATTAAAATTCATCACATTTTAAGGCTCAGCTATAGTTTACTGCCCGCTGAGTTGGACGTTCATATTTTTTTTACAGAAAGACCTTGATGTGGTTAGCCTTGCACTAATATATTTTACTCCGAATTCTAATACTTTTCGAGAAATATTTTTTTGAAAATCGCATTTTTTTACCACTTTTCACTATTTCATAAAACAGCAAACTCAATCATTGACGTTTAGTTCTTGAATTGTCGTACTAAAGTTTCGTTTTACGTATTAGAATCCGTTCCAAACAGAAAAAGTATTACAAAATATTAATAATCGAGTAATAATCATATTCAAACTATAAAAAATGTCTATCATTGCATTTATTAGGCATACCTATTAGTATATATTTTCTGTACATGGACATTTTTTATAATCATTCGAATAAAACATCGAGTTTTATGTGTACAGATTATTGGAAAAACGGAACGCGTGCGTTGGCGCCAAAGTGTCCAAATGTTACTGTCACCGTAAGATTGTAAAAACCGTTAGATTTTAATCTAACTCGCGAAATTGCA
Organism: Erebia palarica; assembly: GCA_964035005.1. Lineage (NCBI taxonomy): Eukaryota > Metazoa > Arthropoda > Insecta > Lepidoptera > Nymphalidae > Erebia > Erebia palarica. The sequence goes on along the minus strand of OZ035992.1, from coordinate 27,363,730 downwards.
ACAGTTTGCAATTTCGCGAGTTGGATTTTAATCTATAAGCTGAAGAGAAACGAAAAAACTTTTACAGAGCGCCATCTATTGACATCATTGTGAAGTTCTGTTAAAAATATTAAACAATTTCGTTTCCATAAAAATATTTATTTCATTTTAGTATTTGTTGTTCAAGTACAGGATATAATTCAAATAATTGATGAAGTTTCAGGCTCAGCCTTTCAGAAAATTGAGAGTTCTGAGGTCAACTTTGGACATTAGAAAATCGTCACTTTGAAAGCATTTCGTCAATTTTAGAGGAAATATTAAAAAAAAGTAGGTATATTTTTGGACTCTATTCCTAATCATCTTTAAAATAATATACCGCAACCTAGCGTGAAGTTTGGGAATTAATTTCAAAATATTTACTAACTCGATTCCTTTGAAATTTTTTTCTATGCGAATAGGTTAGACAAGGACAGAGTATGAATTTTTTGGAGAACCTGATCTATGACATGTGTTGGAACTGGCCGTAAACTAAATTGTTTATATTTAAATATATTCTTATTTTTTTTTTAAATCTATTGTTTTTTTACGTTTGATGACTTTCTCTTACTTCAAATATATATCTCAAACAGGACGTCCAAGTTTTTCTCTTTACTGATAATTTTTTCTTATAAATTAAAATATCCCAACACGTTATCAGCACGAAGGATCTTGGGAAAAATATAAGTGAAAAGTGGTGTTAATTGTCCATTGTTGCTTTATTTGTTGCGAATAAGAAAATTCATTTTTCTTTTGATATTATTTTTTTTTTCCTTCAAAAATGTCGCAAGCAAGCGGAGATATAAGTGGTAATAAGATGTTACATTCGTCGTCAGTTCCTCCTTTTAGTCTCAAAAATAGAGAAGGATATCCTACTTGGAAATTTAAAATGCGAAATTATTTGCAACATGAGGACCTATGGTTTCCTATTGATGGATATCCAGAAGGAGATACGACCACTGCATCTATTAAGGTAAGGAATGACGCTAAGGCTCTGGCAAAGATATGCTTAACACTAGACGGTGTAGCAATTACACATGTTAGACGTGCAAAAACTGCAGCCGAAGCCTGGGAGGCCCTGAAGGCAGCTTTTGAAGATAAAGGTTTGGGCCGAAGGCTAGCCTTGGAGCGAAAGCTTTATAGATTAAGTCTTTCAGACTTTGAAAATATTGAACAATATATAGATGCAGTTCTGTCTACGTCACAAGACCTAGCTGACATAGGAAAAGTTATCGAAGATAAATCAATTGCAGCTATATTACTGGGAGGGCTAACAACTAAATATGAGCCATTGATCATGGCACTGGAAAACTGCAATATAGAAATCACTTCCGATTTGGTTAAGACAAAACTATTAAATGAAATGTCTAAAAATGACATCACACCAACAAATGCAGTTTTCCAGGCCAAAGGAATGAAATCCAAATTAAATAAAATGATTATTTGCTATGAATGTAACGTGCCAGGGCATAAACGCCCGGATTGCCCTCAACGACGTAATAAAGGCATAATAAATGTAGCAAATGAGGTCACAGCTTCGGTCACAGCACTTACTGCTAACTGTTCCAATAAGGATGTTTGGTACGTAGATTCTGGGGCTACAAAACATATGACTTTCAGAGAAGATTGGTTTCGGGACTTTAGGTCAATAAATACTGGAAATATAACTGTTGCAAATGGTGAGAGCGTTAAATGTTGTGGAATAGGAAATATTTCTATTAAAACACCTGGTGATGTAATAAAAACAATAAGCGATGTTGCCCTAGTACCAGATTTAAAGGCTAATTTACTATCAGTACAGAAAGTTATTGATAAAGGTTTTGTATGTGTTTTTGACAAAAGCGGATGTAGTTTTTATAAAAATGATACCTTTTGTGTTTCAGGTGATTCTGTTCTTCATGCTTCGCCCTGTGGTGGACTGTACATAGTTGATGGTACTGTTAATATTCCACCTAAGATAAATAGTGAAAATATTGCGTACGAGGTGCACTCTGACTGTCTGAGCAAGTATCAGCTCTGGCATAAACGGTTAGGACACTTATGTCGCATAGGTATGAATCAATTGAAGAATCATCAGGTAGGAGTAGATTTTACTAAGGTTGATAAAAATAGTTGCATCGCTTGTGTAAAAGGTAAACAAGCTAGAAAAACGTTTAAAAATGTAGCGTATAATAAGGCGTCATCACCTTTAGAACTAATCCATAGTGATTTATGCGGACCAATGTCCACGACATCTTTTCAAGGAAACGTTTATGTTTTAACTTTTGTAGATGATTATACTCGCAAGATTTTTGCTTATTTTATATCTTCTAAAACTGAGGTAAAGAATAAATTTTTATTATTTCGAGCTCTAGTTGAAAAACAAGTAGGTTTTCAAATAAAGGCTCTTAGAACCGATGGAGGAAAAGAATATGTAAATAAAGAGTTTTCTGATTATCTTTCTTCGAATGGAATTGAGCACCAAGTAACAACGCCTTATAGCCCACAGCAAAATGGAGTTGCTGAACGTACTAATCGTACAATAACAGAGAAGGCGAGATCAATGTTGGCCGAAAGCTCACTACCTAAATCATACTGGCAAGATGCTTTCCAAGTCGCAGTTTATTTGAAAAATAGGTCCCCTCATCGAACTTTGAATGGCAAAATACCTTATGATAAGTGGAGTGGTCGGAAAAGTGATCTAAGTCACTTAAGGGTATTTGGATGTAGAGCTCTAGTTCATGTACCTTCATGTCAAAGAAGGAAACTAGATTTAAAAGCAGAGGAAGCAATTTTCGTAGGTTACTCAGAAGATCCTAATACTTATGTTTTTCGGGATCCTGCAAATCCAAGACGCATTATTAAGTCAAGAGATGCAAGTTTTTTTGAGAATTGTTTTACACCTTTAAAGGAAAATGCATCAGAGCCTATAGTTCAAAATATGGAGTCAGTATTACTATTCGAAGAACATATTGAAACTGGTGATGATAAATTTTATGATTGTGTTGATTGTTGTAGTCCAGAAGGAGAATCATCTGTTCCTGTGAACATGGATAAAGAGTCTTCTTGTTCTGAACAAACGCAAGTAAGTAATGAACCCAGATACCCATCTAGAAATAGAAAGCCACCTGAATATTTAACTTATCAGGCCTCTACTGATGTTGATTCAGGTGAACCAACAAACTATTCTGAAGCTATACATTCAGAAGATGGTAAAAAATGGGTTTTAGCAATGACTGATGAATACAATTCACTAATGAAGTTAAATACCTGGGAGTTAGTAGACAGATCAAATAAAAAAGTTATTCCCTGTAAATGGGTTTATAAGCATAAGAAGGATGCTTATGGTAATATAACCAAGTATAAGGCAAGGCTAGTGGTCAAAGGTTTTCATCAAACAAGAGATATAGATTATCATGAGACGTTTGCGCCTGTGATTCGTCATTCTTCCCTGCGTACTTTGTTTGCATTGGCAGCAGAAGAAGATCTCAAAATGAGACATCTGGATGTTGACACAGCATTTCTTTATGGAGATTTGGAAGAAGAAGTATTTATGGAACAACCTCTTGGTTTTTCAGTGAAAGGCCAAGAAGACAAGGTTTGCAGACTTCGAAAATCTCTATATGGTCTCAAACAGGCACCTCGTGCTTGGAACAAAAAATTGAATGAAGTCCTTTCAAAAATAGGTTTTATAGGAACTTCTTCTGAGCCTTGTGTATATACAAAACTTTTTGGTGATGAACTTGTTATTCTGGGTGTCTACGTGGATGACATAATTGTCTTTTATAATTCTGACGTGACGTTTGACATTGTTAAAAATGATTTGTCAAAATATTTTAGTTTGAAAGATCTTGGCAATTTGAAGTCATATTTAGGTTTACAAATAGATAGAAATCAAGATTACATAAAAATTAGTCAATCGAATTATATATTGTCCATATTGGACGAATTTAATATGAGTGAATGTAAGTCGGCTAGTACTCCTTTAGCTCACAGCAAATTAGAACGAAACTTTGGTGGTGAGTCATTGCTGCTGCCTTACAGAAATCTAATAGGATGCCTTATGTTCTTGGCAGTCAATACTCGTCCTGATATAGCATTTGCAACGAGCTACTTAAGCCAATTTAATACGTGTTTTTCAACGGAACATTGGAAAGCAGCAAAAAGGATTCTTCAATACCTAAAGGGTACACTGGAGTATTCCTTAATATACAGGAAAACTGGAAAGCCGTTAACAGGGTATGCAGATGCTGATTGGGCAAATTGTCCAATTAACAGAAAGTCTTACACGGGCTATGTCTTTAAGTTAGCTGGTGGACCAGTGTCTTGGGAATCAAAGAAACAACCAACTGTTGCTCTGTCATCCACTGAAGCTGAGTACATGGCTCTTACTGCAGCAACTAAAGAAGCCTGTTACTTACGTAAATTTATAGAGGATATTACTGGTAAGATATATACAATTAAGATATTGTCAGATAGTCAGAGTGCTCTAAACTTAGCTCACAATCCTGTGCACCATAGCAGGACGAAGCATATTGACACTCGTTTTCATTTTATACGAGAAAAAGTTAGTAATAATACAATTATTTTAGACTATATGAAAAGTTGTGATACACCCGCAGATATTCTTACCAAACCACTTGGGCCTATCGCAACTAGTAGAATTATAGGTAGTTTAGGTCTTAGTTAGTTTTTTTTTTTGTTCCTGTGTCTTAGTACCTACGTTATGTTAATATTTTTTTTTTGTAAGACAATTTAGTTTAAAGGGGGATGTTGGAACTGGCCGTAAACTAAATTGTTTATATTTAAATATATTCTTATTTTTTTTTTAAATCTATTGTTTTTTTACGTTTGATGACTTTCTCTTACTTCAAATATATATCTCAAACAGGACGTCCAAGTTTTTCTCTTTACTGATAATTTTTTCTTATAAATTAAAATATCCCAACAACATGAATTTATGGGTAGAAATTTCGTGCGAGTGAAACACGAAATGTAAGGTGATACCCTCTATTTTTTATTTTTGGTTTTTGTTCTTGAAATAGACAAATGGAACAGAATCTTTGGTTCTTGTTGTTTTACTCTGGAATGACTAATCATAGTGTCAATAAACCTTTATAAACAAAGTTAGTTATTGTTTATTTTGTTGATGTTTTTATTTCAAAAACGGGGTCATTTTTTGTTGTTGTTTTTGTTATTTTTTTGTGTAAACTCTATTAGAAGTGCGATAACCTTTTTAACTGTAATCTATAGCTATGTTTCGTAACGATTTGAATGACGTACTGTGTGTTTACGTAGCTCGTACAAGTGATACGATATGATTTAAATAAACACGCCCGGCCGGCGAAATTCGACACCGCCACTTGATATCTTGAGATTGCACTTGAGATTGGCGCAGATCCGCGGTAACCGAATAAAATTGCGCGCCAGACGAAGGGATAAGTAACGCTATAAAAAATATTTTACTTCGCGAAGCGAATGCTTCTATGAGAGCCACCCTGAAATAAAGATTTTATAACTTTGCAAGCCATATTCGGCTGGAGGCCGATTATGGAGAGGCGAAATTAAATTTAAATTTGAAGTACGTTCAGTAATTCAGAAGTTATAAGGCTCTAACAGACGGACGGACGGACGGACAAGTGCAAATTCACTCAAGTAGACTCAGAGACCTTCGCTTCGCTCTATCAAAAAGTATTAAAGTACTCTGTGCTTCTGAGCCTCATCAGCTTTGGACTGCGCCGACACCTACAGACTGTAGTATTTTTTTTGCGCATATTCTGCGGAACGCATTAAATTAAAGTTTAATTTCGAATGTAGTATATTTATATGTTCGCGAGCATGTCGGTCACGATCACGCGAATCTACATTTTTACCCCCTACCAACAAGTGCTCAACGCGCCTACAGAAGTTTTACACTTCAATGTAAATTAACAAAAAGTGCTTCAAAGTCTTCTAAGTTAACGCCTTTGATTATGGATTTATGAGAGGATATGTTGCATTTTACTCAATTATAGTTAGGTATACGATGCATTTGATTATTAACACATGTAAAACTATGTTTTGACTTTTCTTACTAACTAAAAAATAACGTTATTATAACGAGACAGGTGCATTATATTATTCCGTAAACGGGTCGCGCAATTGTCATATGACGTCATCAAATTTTGAATTATTATGCTATTGAAGCCAATTTTTTGCTTACTATAAATGGCGTCTGTTGTGCTTCCGGTGTTTCAGTTGTGAATAATTACCTGTTTTGTGAATATTTTCATGTATTTTCTTGTACTTTTATGTAAACTATGGTGAAGTGCTCAGTTGTGATATCATAATAATAATAATGTAAAACGCCTAGGAATTTCATTTTATAGGTGAGTAACAAAGTCGTCAAGTTTTTTTTTTTGTGGCGAAAATTTTAAGTTATTTCGTCTAATTATAGCTTAGTTTTTTCTTTACTGAATCCAAAACACGTCAATTTTTGCGCTGTCCCCAAAAATTTGGAATATTTCATTACTTTTTGTTTGGAGTACTTTTTGTATATATAGTGTGGGGATTGTATTGTTTACAAATAAATTGAATATCGATAAAATTTAAACTTCATATTATTCTTACTGTTTCTCACTCTGAGGGGTAGAGAGATGAAATTAAACAGTCAGCTTCTACTTATAATATTGCCAAAATCATTTTAGGCTGTAGCGATGATAACCTAGTGATTAAGACCGATCTCCGGTATGGTGTCTCGTATTCGAAAATTATAGTGTCAATTTATTTCAGTGGTTTTTGGGTCCCTTTATTGCAGTTAATTTGTATCATTTTAACTAGTGTTTTACAATTGTTTCAGATTCCCAAAATATCATGAATTAAGGCTAAGATGGCTGAATGCTATAAACAGACCTGCGTTCAAGCCTACAAAAGGAAGCAGAGTATGTAGTGATGAATAATAAAAACAATAATGTGAACTTCTCAATAATGCTTTTCTCTAACACAATTAATAAAATTTTACTACTTCTTTCTTATTGCAGAATATACCACCTGGGCAGCAAGCAATTCAACCCTTGCAAGAATTGAACCTCAATTTGTGTCCAGAAACTAATAACGTTGTTTCTCAAAACAGAATACTTCATACTTCAACCCATTGCAGGCTCCAATTTAAGCATGTCTCCTCTCCGAATGAAAACGGTTTGGCCATAGTCCACCAAGCTGGCCAACACGGGGGCGATGCAGCATGATTATAGTTTTACTCTCCATTTCACGCAGCTAGCGTCCACTACTGTGTAGGAGCCTCCTGTTGGAATGCTAAGGGTTCAGCCATAGTTCACTACGCTGGCCAACAAGAGGCCCTCCGATCGTGATTACCATTTTATTAAAAAACTACTGGTGTTTTTGGTTTTATATATGTATACTTCTTAGAAGTTCTAATTAATGTTTCAAATTGAGGGGTACAAAGGAGAGCTGCAATAAATAATTTTTAAAATCAGTCTTTTTACTAATCATATTATCAGGTAATTCAGTATTTTTTTTTCCATAATATATAGATATTCCAACTAATATTATGAAACAGTTTGTTTGTAAGGTTTACATTCAACTGATAATATATATATGATAATATATTTATATGATAATATATTTATACTAATATTATAAACGCGAAATATTGGATTTATGGATGGATGGAAGAGATAGATTATAGTCTGGAATAATACATCAGCTAGTTTTATTTCCGGAAAATTAGCGCGGGAACCAAAAAACCTCAATTCACGCGGACGAAGTCGCGAGCGGCAGGTAGTTCATTTTGAAAAATACGAATACTAGTGTTTTTCAAAATATTATGTTTAATTATTTATTAATTTTATATCGATAATACCAGCCCTAACCACCACCTTAAGCTCCGCCCATACGCCATTGGTAGTTACCGGAAGCTTCAGTTTTAAATAAGATATTTCATATTCTTCTCAATATACATAAGTAAAGGTCAACGCATTAAAAGATACGGCCGTTTACATAAGTCGCGTATATGTAAGACTGTAAAAACCGTTAGATTATAATCTAACTCGCGAAATTCTAAACTGTCGAAAGATTGTAAACTGTTCAATGTTCTGAGTGTCAATTTCTGAAATATTCATTTTATTTGCGTTTTCTCGTCTCTTTCTTGTAGGTTAGGTTAGGGTTCAACACAAATAATCAAGTAGTGCACTTGGGTTTTATCGGGTTTATTTAATACCTATCAGATTACAATCTACCGGAAAATAATACGTTAAATTCTAATCTTTCGACAGTTTAAAATTTCGCGAGTTAGATTATAATCTAACGGTTTTTACAATCTTACGGTGACATGTACATTATTTTCTGCCGCGTAGGTACTGTACTAACACAAAATTGAATAAACGGGAAATCCCCATACCATCGACACGAGACAAAAGTTGCCAGCTTAGTAAATAAAATTTCCTACTAAGTCATACACAAATTAGAAATAGACATAAAATCATGATTTTTCTCTTTTTATTTCAAAAATAATATAATTATTTCCTTGAAATCTGCCACATTCTGCCAGAGTTAAAATTTAGGAGCCAAATCTGCCCAAAAAAATATGCAAACAAAACATGCTGCTGCCTTTTTTTTAATTTCGTCATATTTTTTGGAGTTTTCCGTTTCAGTCGCTTCCTGTATCGTTTTTATTTCTCACCTGGTGTAAGCGGCATCTGAAAAAATATTTATTACCTTAGAATCTCATAATGCAGCCAATTATTAGACAGGCCAGTTACTAGCTGTAGGCCAATTAGCAGTAGGTACATCTAATATAATTTGAGTGGAGTAACAAATCTTAAACTATATGTATAATATATAGGTAGGTAGCCATCCAAATAATCACGTCAATCCATAGCACTGTTGCGGTGTGATTGAAGGACAAACCAACACACGATCACATATTTATAATAAGTCAGTCGGTCAGTAACTATCTTTTGCTCGCTACTTCATATGCGTGGAGTTAGGTTTTTAAAAAACCTCCGCAGAACCTTTCGTATTTCGAGATAAAAAGTAGCTTATCACTCACCCGGTCCTCAATAATCCGTAACCCTATCATGGTGTGATTGAAGAACAAGCCAACAAACAAAGACTACCTATACTTTTATTATATTTATAATATCTATTTATAAGGAGGATTGTTTTGGTAAAATTTGCCAGCTGAATTAAATTATTCCATAATGATAATAAAATTATGATAATATCAGTTAATAATACCCTAATTAGGTAAATACTTAGGTACTTAATACTTTTTAGGAATTTGTATAAATCTGCAATTATGAATTAAGCCATATATCACTTTTATGTTACGTAACTTAAAAAATGGTAACATAAGTCACATAAAAGTAACTTAAAAACTAGCCTCTGGTCTAATACTTTTAATTTTATGGAGTAACGCTATCAATATAAGCGCGTACGCAGTTTCAAACTATTCCCTAAACATTAAATTCATAAAATAATTGGAGTTTTTGAATAAAATAATCGTTACCTTAAAATAACCAGTAAAAATTTTTTTACACTGCGAAAATTCGGCACTGCTCCAAATAAATGCCACTAAACACCACAAATCACAATAGCTGATGGGTGACAGAAATGTAGCATAGACAATAAAGCCACTAGTGTAGCCATGGTGTTAAAACAGTTTCTACTTTTCAATTCATTTTTTTTTGAGAAAATATTGGTAACCTAAAAGCTTTAAATACACGGACGCAATGTAATTTCCTAAAATAAGTATAATTTTATTACTCAAAACTGTCGTAACAGATGCCAGATTTAAGAAAAGATGTTAATATTTAAGTTAAACCATAAATTTCATCTGAAATAATACATCAGGTCAAAATACAATCATTTACGTACAACGGATATAATTTGGGACTTTTATTTGTATGGAGCAATGTTCTACTCTGATAATATTTTCTTCAAAATAATACGAAATGTAATGTTTTTAATATGATAGGACATTAAAACAACTAAAAAAGACCTTGCTTTGTCTAGGGGAAAGGGAATTGTATAGGTAACATAACATTTTCATAGAAAAAACATATCGGACGCCTAGCCAAAGAGAAATCATCCATTTTTAACGGCCTTACCCAAATACAATGAATATTTCAAAAATTGTCACTCAGAACATTGAACGGTTCAATCTTTCGACAGTTTACAATTTCGCGAGTAAGATTATAATCTAACGGTTTTTACAATCTTACGGTGACATATATAATAATCTTACGGTGACATATATATTATGTCACCGTAAGATTATAAAAACCGTTAGATTATAATCTAACTCGCTAAATTCTAAATTGTCGAAAGATTAGAATTTAACGCATTATTTTCCGGTAGATTGTAATCTGATAGGTATTTAAACCCGATAAAACCTAAGTGCCCGGCCGCAGGCCGGGCACTACTTGATTGTTTATGTCGAACCCTAACCTAACCTACAAGAAAGAGACAAGAAAACGTACTTAAATACAATGAATATTTCAAAAATTGACACTCAGAACATTGAACAGTTCACAATCATTCGACAGTTTAGAATTTCGCGAGTTAGATTATAATCTAACCCGCGAAATTGTAAACTGTCGACAGATTATGAACCGTTCAATGCTCGGAGTGTCAATTTTTGAAATATTAATTGTATTTACTTACGTTTTCTTGGTTAGGTACGGGTTCGCCAAATATAATCAGGAAATGCCCGAAATATATAATCGGGCATTAGGTTCTATTGGGTTAATTATACCTAACAGAATTACAATCTACCGAAAAATAATTAGTTAAATTGTAATCTAACGGTTTTTACAATCTTACGGTGACATATATAGGTTTTATCGGGTTTAAATACCTATCAGATTACAATCTACCGGAAAATAATGCGTTAAATTCTAATCTTTCGACAGTTTAGAATTTCGCGAGTTAGATTATAATCTAACGGTTTATACAATCTTACGGTGACATATATAATACACACATGATTAATATAGTACCTAGCAATTTGGTATAACAAGCTGTCCTCATTTTTTTCCTTTTCTTTCTTTCAGCTCTTTGCCTTGAGCCATTCCTTTCTTTATTTTTTCTTCTGCCTGTGCTGCGCTATCACACACTGAAATGCAACATGTTATTTTATCACAAGGGTGGATTTCAACAAACAATGGAGTCTAGTCAACTACACTGGTGATTTAACAGTGAACAAATGCATCAAATCTCCATTCCCTCTCTTCTACTCACTGCCATAAGATGGAAAGGCAATTCAAAAAGAGGTAGTACAGGCGAGATACTTTTTTGGATTGACAAACCTTTGTAGATGCTGATGTGTAGACTGATGCTACCCAAGACCATGCTCCCAATAAAAATTTCTTGATCTACCAACTGCTTAACTGCTATTTGGCCCAGCCCAGAACTTCAAACAAAAACTCTATCCAAATAAGCTATCCAAAAGACCAAAATATATAATTCATCTTCTATTAAATTAATTCTCTTTTTCACACCCATTGTTGATTTAAGCTGTAACTGCTGAGGGCATGCACTGACCAAACTTCCAGCATTTATAAAATAATGAAGGTCTGGTGATAATTGGATCTTGGGTCATTACCTACCTTTTGCTGTAATGGACTTTTTTAATCACATAAAGAAAGCAAATCAACATTTCTAAAAGTTCTCTATTACTTAAAAACATTTTACAGAGATTTTTTATTCAAATAAGTTTTTTATTAAACTTTTACAAGCGCTTTTCAATCATCAAGTTGACTGGTAAAAAAAAAAATCCCATGCCATAATATATAGGTATACCTTCTTTAAATAAGTTAATATCAGCTACTTAGATGCAACTAACAAGACAACTTTTAAGAAACAAGTAATTAGCTTGTACATCTTTATATAATAAAAAATTAATTAACCAAATTAAAGTTGAATCCCCAATTAAGCCTTCAATAGATTTAATGCAATATAAATCGTATTTATTTAGTACACCCTTTCTAAGAATAGGTGTGTGATGAAGCTGAAAAATATTTGGACAGGGGATTTCAACTGCTTTTGAACTATTAGAGACTGTTTTACATGTTTGTAGATTAGAACTATTTATCCATTTAAACTGTATTACATCAAAACGGCTCTCTATCTGGTATGCAGGTGTGGCAGGAACCTCATAGTAGTCCACTGAAATCAAAAGATTCTTCAGTCTATTATGTCTTGGATGATATTTTATTGGTAAGAATGTGTAAAAGGTAGGTATATTAAACTAGTGAAACTTACTTGGTAGTTCATCGTCACTTTCCAATAATTCTTCTATATTTTTGTTCATTTTGAAAATATGTCCTCGCAGCAGCAATTTTAGTAAATCATTAATTTTTATGCAAAGAGAATACACCAATACACTGAGTGATGTCTTTAATGTTTTTGGTTTTTGGTTCTCTGCACAGCAGAGACAAGTTACAGTTTCTGGTCGCGCGGTGGTAGAAGTGGTGGGAAGCTTTGAGGAGTATGGGAACTTTGATTATGTACCACAGAGTACATATGTTTGGGAATTAATTATACTATATATAGCTCGATTACCACTCACTGACTGACTGACTCATTGACATAATTGTTCTCCTAGAAAGAGACAGAAAATGATACAATGATGTATGGGAGAAGTGTTCGGGTGCGGGAGTCGAGTAGGGAAAAATTATGACATTTCAGAAAAACAAGATGGCGGCTGACGTGATTCTTGTAACTCTTTTGTTTTCCGACCGATTTCGTTACAGCTCGCAGTGATTGTAGAAATTAGGAAACGATTACTAGAAAATGTAGAAAAAATCGGAAAAACAAGATGGCGGCCGAGCTGTAGTGTTTTAAAATTTTTGATTTTTCGACCTCGAACCGCGGCGCCACAGATCCGAAACGGCGCGGTCGAGCATAATTTTTTTTTCTATTCCCGCCTACAATTATCCTGTATTTTGACAGAATGGGGGTGGTTTTTAAAAATTCAAGATGGCGGCTGTCCCGGCGGCCGTTCGGTTTGAGTTACGAAAAAACGCAATTTTAAAATTCAAATTTGTCGCAGTTGGCAACGTCGGAGCGTTTCGACTTCTGAGGGGAGATTGTGTGTACAGACTCGAGGTATGGATTGGGGAAAAAAAATTACCCCATTTCTCGGGAAAATTTCAAGATTTACCCCAAAAATTAAAAAATCGAAATACGAACTTTTTTAAAAATTCGAGTAGGAGTAACCACGTGTCCCACTTGTACGAATGACATTTGGGTATTTTCGTCGCCGAGGTCTGGCAACACTGGAATTTATCAAAGAAAAAGTGATTTTCGACATGGTCTTTTTTCAAGGGCTATCATGTCGGCTGGGTGCGAGCGAGATGAACAATTGAAACGTCGTCAGGAGCGGTGTATCCTGTAGTTCACAGGAAAATTATAAAACTATGCAAAAAGTTTTTGTGAAACGAGGTGGCGGCCATTTTGTATTCTTTTTGTGTTTTTGAAAATTTCAATCACGTCTTAGAGGCGGTTACCAACCGCCTCTAAGACGTGATTGGGAAAGTTGACATGTATAGATCGATTGTGTAACTCGACAGGCAGTATTGAGATATCAAAACAGTGTTGCCACATTCGGGGTAGTTTTCGAGATTTTCCCTAAAAACTTCCTCCTGTAAAATTTTGTATGAAAAATTTTTTTTTCATTGATGGATTCGTATGGAAGTCAGAAAATATAACTTGAAGAAAAATTTGGAGATAGCTGATGATTGAGGATTTCGGAGACGGGTGAAGAGCACGGCCAGGGTATTGAAGATAGGTGGGGGGTGCTCGAACAAATGTCACTCGAAACCTCATCCAATTGGCAATAAGTAAAAAAAAAACTCAAAATGGTGGATTAAAGATGGCTGCCATACAAATTTCGTGAGTGTCTATCTCGGAGAGTATGAGAGATGGAAGTGTGGTTTCTTGGCAAGAGATGATCAGGACGAGGAGGTCTATTTAGCGAAATGAAAAAAAATTCAAGATGGCGGAATATTTTTTTTCATACCAAATTGTATGGCGAATATTGAAGAGACTACAAGTGTTGTAGTAGTGTTTAGTAATTGACCAAATTGTTCTCCAAGAAAGATACAGAAAACGATACAATTATGTTAGGGAGATGTGTTCGGGTGCGGGATGGGAGTAACTTTTGAAATTTCGGAAAAACAAGATGGCGGCTGTAACGGCGGCCGTTCGGTCTGAATTACGAAAAAAGGCAATTTTAAAATTCAACTTTAACGGGGAGATTGTGTGTACAGACTCGAGGTATGGATTGAGGAAAAAAATTACCCCATTTCTCGGGAAATTTTCAAGGTTTACCCCAAAAATAAAAAAATCTAAATACGTAATTTTGGCTAAATTCGAGTACGAGCAACCACGTGTTTCACTTGTACGAATGACATTTGGGTATTTTCGTCGCCGAGGTCTGGCAGCACTGGAATTTATCAAAGTAAAAGTGATTTTCGACATGGTATTTTTTTGGAATTCTTTGTTAATTGACAGATTTCGTTCAAAATCGATATCTTAGGATCCCTGGGATTACAAAACAGAAAACTGATACCAAAGTTTAAAAAAATCAGCGCCATGTATTTTTTTTTAATCACAACCCGTGAGCTGCTTTAGCAGCTCACGCACAGAGCGAAAAACTAGTTTCAAAATATATAGCTCGATTCCTTTGAAATTTTTGTTTAAGCGAATAGGATAGACCAGGACAGAGTATAAATTTTTTGGAGACCTTATCTATGACATGAATTTATGGGTAGAAATTTCATGCGAGTGAAACACGAAATGTAAGGTGATACCTTTTATTTTTTATTTTTGGTTTTTGTTCTTGAAATAGACAAATGGAACAGAATCTTTGGTTCTTGTTGTTTTACTCTGGAATGACTAATGATAGAGTCAAACAACCTTTAATTATACAGAGATGCTTCAAGGATGCTTCCCATAATTTGTTGATAAATAAGCTGGTGTCGCTGGTGTACTGTATCCTATATGTTACTTGTCTCTGGTGTACTGTAAGTATCATAGACATTTACTCTATAATCGTAGAGTATGAACTATGATGGAGATGCTCAGATAGGTATTTAATCTGAGGCCTGAGTGGAGACGAGACTGGGAAGCACCGACCGAAAAAAAGCTGTTTTTTTAAAAAAATATAACGGCTCTGGGTATAGCTGGGAAGTGGGAAGCAGAGACAAGTAGCATGGAAGAATGTTGTTGATATCTCAGAGCATCAGAGTAAGGAGATATTTAGCCAATCTCGGAAGACGGAAACCCTGCAGGGCTAGCATGGGCCGGAGATAAAAAATTTATCCCCCGATTTTATCCACTGACAAGAGATAAAATTAACATATCCACCCCTCAGAGCACGGCAACAGGGGAGAGGAGAAGTATATCCCCGTTTGACATTTCACGGGGTCTCGGGGGACTATTTATCCACCGTCCATAGCATGGGGCCAAATAAAAGAGGATAAACTGTCCTTTTTTGACATTCGAGAGGGATAATTTTATCCTCAACATTATACGTGGGTTTAAACTTTAATTTGCATCTAATTTTATTTTAAAAATCAAAAACATGTCTCGAGCTTTCTGGGGCTTTGTTTATACATCCGAAATGGAAAAATTGGAAAGGAAATTACACCGGCGCTCAATTCGTGACGCTAGTAATCCGTTTGAATTTCCCGACGCTGAGTTCCAACACTTGTTTCGGATGGATAAAAATTGTGTGCAGTACTTGTGCGAGGAGCTAGGTGAAACACTAAGGCCTCATAATTCTGTGGATGGATTACCTGTCCACATAAAAGTAAGTACCTATTACTAAACAACCTTTTGCAAACGCTTCATTTAGGTTCTTACTTAGGTTTAGTAAATACATATGCGTCTATTCTTTTTCTTTCTAGATCCTTACCACTTTAAGACTCTTGGGAGATGGTAGTTACCAGAGGGGTACAGGCCAAGACCATGTGATGACTGTTGCCCAAACAACCGTCAGCAAATACCTGACCCAAGTTATTGGGGCTATCCTCAGAGTGTGAGCTACAAGATAATTACTTTAATAATGAAATTATTAGCCTCTTGCGTAAATAAAACAGATATTCAATGCTTAACTCTATTTACTGCTTCATTTAATTTTAGCTTAATGCCAAAATGGATAACATTTCCGGGGACAGAATCGGCAAGGCAAACCGTGGCTAGAGGCTTCCTACTGAAGCATGGTTTGCCTGATATTCTCGGTGCTATTGACTGCACCCATGTCGACATATTTCCTCCACCATTCCCAACAGGGGTACAGTATAAGAACAGGAAAGGGAGATCAACAATAAATGTTCAACTGGTAAGGACAATCTATGTAGATCTAGAGTTTATCACAAACATAAACAATCAAATAAGCTAATTATTAAAATACGTTGTTACAGGTTGTGGATGTTGAATGCCGCATCATCAATATAAATGCCCGATACCCAGGACGTGTTCACGACCAATTTATATTTAATAACTCTAAAGTTAAAGAGGAAATGAAACGTCTGTATGATAGTAGAATCGGACAATACTATCTTTTAGGTAGGTAAGTATAATGTCTTTAAAAAAATGTGCATTCTTTCAACTTTTTGTAAAAAAGATGTTAATTCTCTATCAAAAGTACTTAATATCTAGCTAATCTATATCATATTATTGGGAATACAGAATAACACAATGTCTGATTATAATAAAATCATTTATTTAAACAAAATAGGCAAGAGTCCAATTTATCAAATCATTCGTTAAATTAACTTAAGTACCTACCTACTTACTACTACATATCCTTTAGTCTTTGATAAAATCCGAAAAAGTTAAATTGGATCACAAAGTAGGTCTAGGCACTCATTGACACAGATACTAAAGTGAATATTTTACAGGGGACTCAGGCTATGCACTAGAGCCTTGGATGATGACTCCAGATTTGGAAGCTGTACCAAATAGTTCTGCCGAAAAGTACACAAATTGGCATTGCCAAGTGAGAAACTGTGTGGAGAGGACAAATGGGTACCTCAAAGGCACGTTTCGTAGCTTGGGCATTGACAGAGTACTACATTACAGCCCAGAGAAAGCGTCACAACTAATATATGCTTGTGCAACACTTTACAATATAATGGTCCATTATAGGTGTGTTTTGTAAATATAATATACTTGCTTTATAATATTTCAGTATATCCTTAATTATTATTATTATTGGAAAGTTATTCTTTTGGTTAACATTAAATATAAATTGTATATTTCAGAATTCCAATGGAGCAACCAACGGACAGGCTTGAGAATATTACAAGTGAAGAGAGACATCCCACATATACTGATCAAACCAGGCTGTTAACAGTTGCCCGCCAAAAAAGGGAAGGACTAATAAACACATATTTCAATTAAAATATGTTTCTTTAAGTACCTTTTACCTAAAACCACCTTGTGCAAACCCATCCTTATAGGTTATCAAATACTTGCAATAAATACTTGTGGCTGATCCGTGATAGGCAGACAGTTGAAATTTTCACAGAATGTGTATTTCTATTGTCGCTATAGCACCAAATATTAATAAGTTGTGCTATCCTTTTCACAATGTTTCATGTAGAAAAGGATGTAACTATTTTTAGAGTATTTTTATATTTGTGAACTGAATTATTTCAATAAAACCATTACAATAAAATTATTTAAATAGACAAGAATCCCATACCTAAAAATTTTACTAAACTTACCTAGTAACAGCTGTTATACATATATTATAAATATGATAAGCCCTCATACAAAAAGGCCCCCGTGCCTCGGAGAGCACGTTAAGCCGTTAGGTCCCGGTTATTATCAGTAACATGATAACAGTCATTAAAGCCCGCCAACCCGCATTGGAGCAGCGTGGTGGGTCTAAGCTCTAATTCCCTCTCCTATGAGAGTGGAGGCCTGTGCCCAGCAGTGGGACGTTAATAGGCTGTAGTAGTGGTGGTGGTGGTGGTGGGTTCAAATCAAACACAACACAGCCATAGAACAACTTCTTATATTCCTAATTGGAACAAATTACAAAAATGTCACAATGTATAATCTAACCGGCCGGCTCCCCTAGCCCTTAGCTCCCTTCCCTAATAGCAATAAAACTTTTTAACAATAGTGTTTTATATTATGAACAGTCATAAGTCCTAATCATTTGATTAGGACTTATGACTGTTTACTGTGACTTTAAAATCTTCGAGAAAATCTGAAAAGCAAAATAAGTAGGCATTAATTGACACATACACAGTACATTGAATATTTTCAAGGGGACTCAGGCTATGCCCTAGCAACCAACAGACAGACTAGAAAATATAACAAGTGAAGAAAGAAGTCCAACATCTATGGATCAAACCAGCTAACAGTTGCCCATCAAAAAGAGGGACTAATTATAATATATATAAAACTAGATGATGCTCATGACTTCGTCGGTGTGGATTTAAGTTTTTAAAAATCACAGGAACTATTTGATTTTCCAGGATAAAAAGCAGCCTATGCCCTTCCACGAGATGCAAACTTTCTCTGTACCCAATTTCGTCAAAATCGGTTAAACAGATGGGCCATTATAAGTAAGCAGACAAATAGACACACTTTCTCATTTATAATATTAGTATGGATTTAAATTAATATTATATTTCTATGATTACCTTTTCCATCTTTTTAGTTTATTTGACTGCGACAAAATGGTATTTTGCGCTCGAAGCAGTTGGTTCTGCTCCCGCAAAAGGTTATTTTGTGCAGCTATCCTTTCATCTATTCCCTGAAAAATGTGTGACTTTACAAGGACAATATTATTTGAGAAGAGAATTATATGGGTACACATGGACATGCAATTAGTAATGAAATAAAAGGGTATGAAAAAGAATTGTTACTTGTAAAATTGCATTGTTTTCATGCTGTAAGCGGTTGAAGGATTCATATGGTCGCTCTTTTCTTTGGGCTGTTGGATTGCTGGTAGAACGGGTTGGATGGCTGGTAGAAGGGGTTGGATGGCTGGTGGTAGGGGCTGAATGGCTGGTGGTAGGGGCTGTATTGCTGGTGTTAGGAGTGGAAGGGGCTGGTGGAATGTTCTCCAGGTTGTGAGTAAATGAGGTGGGTGAAGGGAGTGTAAATGGAGTGGTTAAAGAAGAAGTTTCATCGTCCACCACCAATACTTCAAAAATTTCCTGCCATAAGATTAAAAACATTAGCTTAACATGCTTGAAAAGAAATTAGGTTGATAGTGAATTGCTCGAAATATACTAGCTTATTCAATTTTAAGTGACATTGGACTCTACTTAGTGCTTTGTGCATTTTGGAACTCTAGTTATACTCTGATAGTTTTACTTTCAAGTCAACAAATAAATATCACTATCATCTCAAACAATAATAAAAATAGTTTAAATGTTAATTACCTATTTTAATAGAATTATTTTGATTTTGTCACACAAGACACACACGTAATAGAACTAAATTAATACATACATCTGTCTCGCCTATTTCAGATTCTTCAGGTCCAATGCCTGTAGAGCACTCGTGCCCAATAATATTGAGCACTTTTGTGCTCATCTCAGTAACTGGTGGCACTACCGAGACATTCCCAGTGGCGCTACATCCCCTATTTGCCATAGCATTCTCGGTACGTGCCGCCTTTTTCAAGTCCTTCCATGTCTGCAAATACAACAACAATCATGCAATTCTTTGTCGCTGACAACATTAATTATTATCATTTCAATTTTGTGTACTGACCTTAACACAAAATTGTAAGTATTAAGTTATGCACTTACCTGTTTCCACTGGTCAACTGTCCTGTCTGGACCATATTTTTTTAGTAAATCTTTAAGAATCTGCCACTGGGAGTTTCCCCTTTTGGCCCCTAAGGGCCCTGTGAACTCGCCAGTGGCAAGGTGATTGTGGGTCGACATAAAGTCGACCAACATTCTTAATTGAATTTTATTGCTTCTTGATCTGAAATAATTGACGATAGAATTAAAAGAATAAAACGACTCGTTAAAACTAGTATCATTTTGAGAGATTTCTTGGGAGAATAGGTTTCGTTTCAACAATAGTCAAGTAGAAATCATTTTAAAACAGAACGGATAAAACTTACTTTTTTCCACTCATTTTTTCACGTGTACTGAAAACGCTGTCAAATCCAATACCAGATACCATCCATTCATCCAAGACAATATATCCACATAAATCTATTAAAAATCCTAAGAATGTTTTTTAAACTATTTTACGGCTCCGGGTGCTAGCCCTTTTAAAATAAAAAGCAGCCACAGACGAGTTACGAGTAACGAAAACAAGCAAAATTAAAAGCACAGATAAAAAACTATGACTCCTTGACATTAGACGAGGACTAGTCTTCCCCGCCTTATCACCGTGGATAATTATATCCACACCTGTGCCCATGCTCGGAGAGTGGATAAAACTGTCGGAGGGGACAAACATTTTATCCTTTCCTCGGGGAGAAAATGTCCCGGCCCATGCTAGGGCAGCTGGGCCTTTGCACTTAGAACATTTTTCTGTTGTATGGGGATGTTAGTTCCACAACTCCCTAAAGGATGGCGCTCATGGCGCTTATCTTGTACTGAAAGTATGTATACTTAAAGTCTGTGATGGCGCTGAAATAAGTGTTCGTTCAGAAGCTTATGTTTTAGATAAATTAATGATTTTGCCATTTATATAAACACAAAGCTAATAATATATCAAACTTTGTTTTTTGAGCAGAATATGAGATATCTTAGATAATTTATAAAGATTTATCTGTTATAAATTTAGTTTAGTGGAATGAGTTAGAAGTATAATGAAACATTTGTGTTTTAATTTCCAAACGTGGACAGCCGCCATTTTAAAGTTTGAAATTCGACATTGACATTGACGTTTACTGGCATGCCGGATGCCGGATGGACAAAATTAATATTTTTTTGATATATCCGTTACAGTGTGAAACTATATTAAATAGAGTGTGTACGATGGTTATATACAAGGTGTAAGGTAAATGGTATAACTGATAACATACCGCCGGCTACCTATGAACTAATGAACTGCGAATAATACCGTATCTTAAGCCTCGTTGCCAGCGCGAGCGTTGCGATAAAATCCAATAGCGATGCTAAGTAATCATTATTCGGCATGAAATAAAATTCTCAAAGTAAAAGCCCGGCTAGAACTCACGTATTTTTGTAAAAAAATGCCCGACTAGTTTCGGACTTCGTAAGTCAAATTCAGTCCCTTAACCTTATTTTATGAGCCGCCTTTCTCTGTGATTAATTTCTCGACTTCGTTGAAGTTTTGATCAATAATTAATTATTCTGAGTACCTAGTTTGTTTTTTGAATGATTTGTAAATTGTAATGAATTGCCAAATTGCATACAATAATAATAATTAATATTATCGCTTGTAGTACAGTTCCGACTTTAGGTACAAAAGACACCGCCACTGCATTTACGTAAGTAAACTTAATCGAGATACCAGGAAATTATGACTATTAAAGAGATTCAAGTAACCTATTAAATCATTTTAATTCACGAGGTGGGTCCCGTATTTTTCAATTTTAACTACTTGTTAATGTTTCTAATGGTCTTTGGTAGTACTTTGATCGGCTGCGGGTCTTGGGGTTCCAGATTCGATCGTCAGCCATCAAATCATTAGAATTTGAGTTTTTCTGCCAAGAAATTTTTATTACCAACGAGAAAAGAAACC
This sequence comes from Erebia palarica, assembly GCA_964035005.1. NCBI lineage: Eukaryota > Metazoa > Arthropoda > Insecta > Lepidoptera > Nymphalidae > Erebia > Erebia palarica. The sequence goes on along the minus strand of OZ035992.1, from coordinate 27,342,028 downwards.
CGTTCTTCGGTCGATTGAAGAATTCTTCTCCACGATGCTATGGTGGTCCCAGTTATTATCACTTATCAGTACTTAACCTGAAGTCCAAATAATCGTTAGAACCCACCAACCCGCATTGGAGCAGCGTGGAAGGTTAATTGGTGAACAAAAATCCCTTCAACTCCTACGCAAATTACAATATTTTTACGATAGCTAGTAAGTACTTAGTTTCTTCGTGACTAAAGATATTTTCATAATTGCAATTGTCTTGCAATGGAACCCTAATAATTCGGCCATATTGTCGTAGGGCGGAGTTTAGACGTATTCCTGTGGGTATTGTCGGTAAATTAAAAAAAGCCGAGCTGACGGGCGACGTCCGACGGTACTAGGAACGCATGGAACAAAGTAGATTTTTGAGTGTTTTCTTTTCGGAATTTTACCCTAACTTGGGGGAAAAACATAACACAAATTAAACAAGAATTTTACAGAATGACTTTGGGTAAAATTGTGAATGCTCTGTTTAAATTGTTAGGTACATAAATAAAATAATGAAAATGAAAATATTTATTTCAGCTTAACTGTAAAGTTATTAGAAAGAAAAAGTAAAGTAAAGTTACAAAGAATTGTAAAATAAAGTTTACCGACTTTTACATCGTACGTAAAAAAATCCGTTTAAAAAGTCCAACTTACAACAAAATAATAAACTTGCCAAATTTAGAAATTTAGAATTTTTTAGGGTTTATAAAGGATATTTTTTAGAAGGGTAAAATCAAAATCGTGACTGGAAACCCTGTTTTTGAAACGTATTATTTATTGTATTAGTTTTTCGAGATTTCAACAGTTGCGCGTAAACTGTCACGGTGGCAATTGTACCTAAGTGACAATGAGTTATTCAAATTCAGACTATTTTATGATACGCAGTGGAGTGCAATACTATTGAAGAAATGCGCCAAAGAATTCTGGATGCATTTCAGACAGTAACACCAGAGCTTACTCGTGTGATGTGCTCAGTGCTGCGCAGATTGGAATTGTGCACAGAAAAAGCGGGTTCACACATTGAACCCTTTCTGTGAGCAAGCTTACATTTTTTGCTGTATGACCTGTGTCGTACGTGTGTTTGTGTGTGTATGTATGTGTGTGTGCATGATCTACGAGGTGTGAGCTGTGCTACTGTCATCTTTCAATTCAATTCAATTCAACAGAGTCAAAAACACGTTTTAAAGGGTTGCAGCTTCGATTCTGTTACACTTTCATTAAGTAACACATAATATATTTCTGTAACCTACATCATTATTAATTTTTTTCAGTCCCTGTTTACAGTGTTGCTAGATGGCCGCCTCACGTTCCCCCAAATCCCAACCAAAATTCTGTTTTGTTTGACGAATAAACCCCCAAAATAGGCGAAACCGTTACTAATTAATCAATTAAAACAATTGTTTTATTTCACTAAGAGCTTCCATTACTGTAACCCCACGCGCGTCATTGTTTAAGTAGGTTTAACTTGAACTAAGTAAAAAGTGAGGTACACTTTCTTTTCTTTTTCAATGAATAAAAGAGTTTGGATGGATGGATGTTTGTTACTCAATCATGCAAGAAAGGCTGATCGGATCTGGATGAAATTTGGCACAGAGATAGATTATATCTAGTGTGTAATAACACAGGCTACTTTTTATGTTCCCGCGGGAACCAAAAAATCTTCAATCCACCACGCGTCCGTCTGTCTGCTACGCTTTCACGGTCCATCTGTTCAACCGATCTTGATGAAATTTGGTATTGGGATAGTTTGTATCCCGGGGAAGGACATAGGCTTAATTTAGAATCTTAATTTGGAATCAAAATCTTAATCCACTTATACGAAGTCGTGGGCATCATCTAGTTTAAAATAAAATAATAATATTGCCAAAATAAAATATCAATTTCAATTTATTGTCGTACTTTATGACTTCTAATTCCTGATTTTCATTTAAAACCAACGTTTTCAGTCTTCTGTTGCGAGAAAATTTAGTCTTCTCTATTCCATGATTTATAACATCTTCCAGTGGTTGTTTCAGAAACCCTTTGAAGGATTTGTAGACCAAGTTGTAACATACTTTGTTCAAAAACCTAATGCTGAACCCATCTGGAAAATGCCTAGCTATATCTTTCCATCGAATATCAGTCCACACTTTATAAGGATAAAGTTTTAATCTAAAACAATAAAAAAAAGTGTTACTAGAATATTATAAATTATAATGTAGTAGGTAGAGATAGTAGGATGCAACAATTACCATGTACATGTACAACATAGTCGACGCAGCGAAGTTAAAGCCAATAGTAATGGCCACCATCATGACGGTAGCCTGGTGGGAGGCTTCGGCCGCGGCTAGGTACCACCCTACCGGCAAAGACGTGCCGCCAAGCGATTTAGCATTCCGGTACGATGTCGTGTAGAAACCGAATAGGGGTATGGGTAACTGCCATGCCCCTAACAGGTTAGCCCGCTACTATCTAGTAGCGGGCTATAAAGTAGATCTTAAACTGCATCATCACTTACCATCCGGTGAGATTACGGTCAAGGGCTAACTTGTAGTGGATTAAAAAAAACTGCATTGTTTCAAACACGCTATGTGAAGATTGTAAAGAACGAAAAGTTCCATAATTACATAATTAACGAAGTGTACCTAACAACCGCGCGCCATAAAGTTATTTCGAAATATACGTAACAAGCCAACATAATGGCTGTTTAAAAGTGGTCTAACGTTTTTAATTAAAAATTTAAAAACGTAAACAATGGAAGTTCAACTCTAAGCCGCGAAGGGACCGCAGAAAAAAAATATATAAGTACCCTTTGAATTTTTGTTGAAGCCGCTCTTTCAAATCTAGAGTCTAGAGCATCAACTAGTTCAAAATATTTCTCAACTTTTATTGTTAATAGGTTACATTAATACTGCCACCTGTGTAGATAATATTGTCATTTTCTAATCATTTCCAAATAATCAAGAAAGTCTTTCTTGATTCTTTGGAAATGGAAAGTCGGAAATTCCGCTGTTGCAGCCCTGTCGCTAAGTTACCTCTACTGCTTAATGACGCCTTAAGACATTGAACCTTACATTAAAAAAAATACATTTGCTTATTGCATGTTTTTGAGTTATTTATTTATTTATTTAATTTATTTAACTTATGATCCCTAATATGAAGCCCTTGCTTTGCTGCATTCTATAAACCTACTTCATACTTCTAGAAGAAACTTTACTCAAGTTTTTATTTTTATTCTACAAGTTAGCCCTTGACTGGGAGAAATTGACCATCACAACAATATTCGGACGAAGGTTTAATATCCCAAGAAATTTAGTTCAAGATTGGCTAGAAGGGAATAAAGTAGTGGCGTTTTATGATTTATGTTGACTGATGGCTGATTCTTTGATTTACTACTGGCAATGGCGGCCGGCCTGTGCAACCCCAGCTGTGTGACCACAACCCACATGCCTCGCACCTTACTTGCGCTCAAGCGTATTCGTAATATTTCGTTCAAATTGGCCATAACTTACTCGAGGAATTTACTGTAAATTTATTGTACAGCTGATCCCCACGACTTCGTCTGCGTGGAAAAAGTTTTTTCAATTCCCACTGGAACTCTTTTTCCGGGATAAAAAGTCACTCTCCAGGTTCTCAACTATACTAATGCAAAAAATTACTAGGCACACATTCTATGCTTCAAGTTATTTTGGACGTTCATACTGTGTATAATTATGGTTTAATAATATCCAACTCATTTGGAGTGCTCTGACTTTGACAATTTCTGAACTACAAAACCAATGACCGTGAAATATTTACAGGGCAATCCTAAAGTGCCTCATTTGTAACAAAAAAGAATGAATGAAATCGGATTACACGTTAATGAATTACAACGTAGTACACATTTTGACTTTAATGACGAGAACCTACTGAAATCTCTTAGTATAAAATCAAATTATGGCAAGTTTCATTTGAATTCGTTATTATCGATATCATTATTATTATTGTATACTTTATTGCACACAAGAAAATATATAGAAACTTAAAAATACAAAAAGCTTAATCTAAGTGTTCGATTCATTCGGTAGTTTCTGCGTGACGCGCGACTACAGACAGACTGACAGACAAAAATGAAAAGATTAACGTTTTTGGGTTCAGTATCGATTACAGTGCCTTCCAAAAAAAACTTCAATGTGGCTAATTCTGTGTAACATAATCTAGTTCTGTCCCTTTCTGTTGAGAGTATTGTGAAAAGGTTGGCAATATTTTTAATGCTGTCATTTTAGTTTAGTTTAGAAATTGTTATAGAGAATTAGCCCCATTGTACAGAATTAGACTTGTTACAATTTTATTATAAGGATACATAGAGTCTGGCTAACGAAAGTAGAGACTCGAATTATTTGCAAACTTTTTATATGGCAATACTCAACTACATTTTGCCCTAACAAGATCGCGGTTGTCTGTGGTTGTCGGTGATTTGCAGTGATTAGTTGTGATCTTGTTTACGAGCATTTACGCGTTTAAGAATGAATAAAACAAATAAAAGTGGAGTGCGGAAGATGTTGTTTTGCATGATTTCCAAATATGAAGAAAAACAACGAGAGAAAGATGCAAAATTCAAACAAAAACAAGATTGTTTACGTGTTGTGTTAGATTTTTTAAGTCAGTATGACGCATTATTTTGATACTTTGTTTGTATATTTCTCTTTTTAAAAAACTATATCTCTATTTTCATCCACATTCATTATACATTTCATTAAACACCTTAATAATACCTACTAAATGCAACTTCCAATTAAATGGTTATTTTTCATTGGTTGTGGTAGGTAAGTAAATGTTACATTTATTAATTTGTAACACAAATTATTTTCTTTGACAGAAAATCTGGAGGATGTAGCAGGAGTCGATGAAATAGTGAGAACTATTGAAAAACTTACTGATTTAGAGCAGAATGACAGGATGAGAACCCAGAATCAGTACTTGGAAGAAATAGCTTCAATTACTGGTAATTTTTTACTAAGCACAAGATTTATACACAAGAAATATAATGTATAATAATAATATAATTTGCTATTGTCAATACTGTAACTAATCGTTGCTTAATCATTCTTTACAGGAGTAAGTGTTGCAACTTTAAAAAGAATAAAAAAGGAAGGTGCGCTAAATGATGGTGTGTGGAATACCCCAGGAAAAAAACGGCCCCATAAACCCACAGTGTCTAACTTAGATAGTTTCGACACAGATGCTATTCTGTTTGTTTCTGTTGTTTGTTATGCTATTCTGTTGTTTTCTGACAATATAAAAATCAATGATTTTTATATTGTCAGAAAACAAGTTCCTACATTGAGGACACTGTTAATGGAATTAAAAGAAAGCATAGGATTTAATGGATGTCGGGAAACTCTTCGCCGCATACTACTAGCTAATGGTTATGAATTTAAGAAAAACAAGAATGAACGTTCAATATTAATTGAACGTTATGACATATCTGCCTGGAGACATCGTTTTTTACGAACCATAGCTTTGAAACGTTCAGAAGGAAAGCCAATTATTTATTTAGATGAGACCTATGTCCACAAAAACTATAAGCCCAAGAAGTCTTGGCAAGGTCCATCTACGAGTGGTGCAATTGAAAATATTTCAACGGGAAAAAGGTACATAATGGTACATGCCTGTGCCAAACTCATTGTTAGTTTTTAGCACAAAATCGACAATGGCGGACTACCACCATGACATGAATGCTGCAAATTTCAATAAATGGTTACAAGAAAAGCTCATACCCAATTTAAATGAGCAGAGTGTAATAGTAATGGATAATGCAAGTTATCATTCCGTCATTGTTAATAAAGCTCCAACAACACAAAATCTGAAAAATGAGATAAGAGAATGGCTTACTTTCAATGATATCCGGTATGAAGATTACCACACAAAGGCAGAGCTGCTATGTTTTGTAAAGCAGCACACACCAGACCCAGTATACAAAGCTGATGAACTTTTAAAGCAGAATGGTCATGAGGTTTTGAGACTTCCTCCCTACCACTGTGATTTAAATCCTATTGAGCTTGTATGGAGTTTGGCTAAACGTAAAGTGGCAAGTAAAAATGTAGCCTTGACTACAGTAGAGTTAGAAAGAATGATTAAAGAGTCGTTTGAAAGCATTACATCAGAGGATTGGAAGAAAATGTGTGATCATGTCATGCATATTGAAATTAAATACAAAGAAAGAGATAGAATTACTGAAGAAAATTTAGAAAGTTTCATAATAAACGTTGGAAATAGTGACACCAGTGACTCTGATAAATCTTTGCAGATAGAAGCTTTGGATTCAGATTTTGACTATAGTGACTAAAATAAATTATTATTGAATATTGTTGTTTTTTCATTCAGGCAGGTGGTAGGTTTTTTAGTATGCAATCGGTTTCAACAAAAATAAGAAAAATAATTCTAAAGTATCAAATTAGGTTACTCCAGGTCTGTCACACTAATTTTGAGTTTGCCATACTAACAATTTTTAAATTTGCCGCTCTTTTCCAGTCTCTACTTTCGTTAGCCAGACTCTACCTAATTGTAGTCTTTTAATATAATACTTACATTTTAAATATTTTCCTTGCTAGATATTTTATTTTCACGTCTGCCTTGACAAATAACTGCACATGAAGTTTATCATGCCAAAACCTTTGCAGATAGATGTAATGATGATCAATTTCATTTTCCATTTTTAACCAAATTGACTTTTCAAAATTCCTCTGTTTCAAATTGTCAAGCACAGATTCACTAGTGTATTGCTTGAGTAGTCTCAATAACTTAGTTGCCAATGGTAAAGTCCATTTCAACGGTTTTGTCTCAGCTTTCCCTATGATAAACCAAATATTTGTGTGTTAATTAAAAACAAGTTAAGACCATAAACTTAAAAGTGAACCAAAATTTGCAGTTGCATGTATCTTACATTGCAGTGCACAAAGAACATACATAATTATATACTAATATTATAAATGCGAGAGTGTGTTTGTTGGTTTATTGGTTTGTTCTTCAATCATGCCGCAATGGAGCAATGGGTCGACGTGACTTTTGACATGGGTATAGGCTACTGTTTATCCCAGAAAATGAAGGAGTTCCTGTGTTAACACGTGAACATGGTGTGAAGATGTTATACACGCGGATGAAGTCACGGGCATCAGCTAGTACTAAATATTATAAATGCAAAAGTGTATCTGTCTGTCCACTAAGCTTTCACAGCCCACTCTGTTCAACCAATTCTGATGACATTTGGTACAGAGATAGATCATATCCCAGGGAAGGGGACCACATAAATCTAAATCCACATGGACAAAGTCGCAGGCTGCTCAGGTATCCTGTACCTAGTAATTTCTAACATTGTCCTGCTTCTGTGTTTAACTTGTCAGAATTCACAATATAATGCAGGTTTTATGATTGAAATTTTATAATTTTACCGTTTAAAATCTGTGAAACTCTTTTATAAATGCCTCTGGACTCGCGGCTCAATACTGCTGACAAAATTGGAACACTTTTCTTGGGACTGTGATAAACACACACTTCTATTATGTTTTCTTCAAATTTACTGAATTTACCCTTAACAGGGCCACCATAGTGGGTCACAACATATTTATACACTTGACAAAGGTTTCTTTCTAAGCCCTGTGCTAAAAAGTTTATAACAAATCTTCTTACAAATTCCTCAGCAATGCAAGGGTTGCGACTTTTCACATTATTTCTCCACCTTCCAAGACATATAGGTTTATTTGGAACACCAAACATCTAAATCAGAAAAAGGAAAAGGTACATTTTAGGCCTACTTTTGTACACTCAACATGAATAGAGGAAAATACATAGATTGTATTAAAAATATAATAATTTAGAACAGTAAAGTAGATATCGAGCAAAACAAATAAAAATGTATTTCAAGTTTTCGATACGTTTTCCAAAATGGCAACTTTCAGCCATAGAGAAGGAGCAGGTGTGAAATGTATCAAATGTAATTTCTGACAGTCACTGTCAAAATAACGTATTTTTCTTTTGAAAACATCAAAAAATATGAGTCCGCCATTGTTACCCACTCATGTTTAGTGTTCCTTAACTTGGAAAGCTTAAATAATTTTACCACTGAAATTACGACGAATTCGTAGATTTGACCAATGAAAACTGGTCTAGTTTTTTAATTTCCTTTATTTCTCTCAAGACTTGGCCTACGCCCCATACAAATCTGAGCTTATATAACCCATAAAAATAAAGGAGACCTTTATTTTTATGAAGTAAAGCAATATTAGTAAATTAATTGTTAATATCAAGTAGCATAGATTCACATCAGAATTCATTCCTACCAAGTAATAAAGTAAGTAGTTAGTAAATGATTCATACCTTCCTAAATGCTCTCCAATTTTTATGTATTTTTTTACTTTCTTCATGATCTATAGTATCAGTTCGAAATGTCTCTTTTACATCAGGATTATTAACTGGTTGCATAGCTCTAGTAAGGCTCCTATACTTTTGATACCATGGCTGATGCCACGTAATGACCATTAGATGCTGTTTTTCCAATAATATCTAAAACAAGTATTATGGTAAATAAAATTAATGCATAATTCAATTACTTAAAACAAATTCATTATTCATGAAAAGTATTGAGAAGTTGCAAGAGAATGTCCCAAGGCATATGTTACCGTTATGAAAAATTTATATCTGCAGGTTTCATCTAAGGCCTATAAGGGCCAAGATATAGAAAAGGCTGGCTACAGTGTTCATCAATTATTTTGCTATAGTATCCATACTCTTATGATCTTGGTAAAAATTCATACCTAATATTTTTTATGAACATTAACATTTTAAAGTGCTTTTCATTCATCAAGCGACCTGACCACCAATGGTTAATTACAAAAGTTAGCCAAGAAGTACAAATAATTAAGAGGTTGGAGTATAATAATTAATAACCTACCATTGAATAATTAATATAGAAAAGTAATTAATAATTTTATTTGACTATTATTTTATGTATATGAAAAACCGTTAGATTATAATCTAACTCGCGAAATTGCATTGTATTACATATATATTTAGTACCTACATATATATTTACTCTGACCAGCAGAATGCTCGCAACAGCCCTAATAGGCCTATTACACTGCACTTTATACAGGGCCCTGAGGAAGGGTGGGCGTGGCCGCTAGTTTAGGGACCCTTACTACCTATATCTTATTACACTACAGTTCACTACACTGAAGTGGAAGGGTCCCTGTGAAAAGTGCAGTGTAATAGGCCTATAATACAATATTGAGATCTGCATTATAGATTTATAGGTTATGCTTCTATCAACAATCAACATCTACCATGTGTTAAACACTATATCGGCTAGACTTAATAATATTTTATAAAAAATATATAATTCTTAAAAACCTAATAAATATAATAATTCTAATTAAATAGTTTCAATTTATTGGGGTGCATTCAGACATGAGAACTTGTCGAACCCTTACTCTGAAAATGCCTTCACATAAAACCAAATTTTTCAGAAATTCATTCACTGTGCAGGCAATTGAACTGTGGAATGCACTCCCACTGAATATAAGAGAGTCCAGATCGCTGGGCGTGTTCAAAAATGCTCTTAAGACGCACTTCCTTGCAAATTGAAGACAACTTTAGTTTATACAGTGTAAACTCTTTATAATGTTATCCTTTATAACAATAAACTCCCTGTAACGTTGAAGTGAGCCCAACTTGGTTGGTTTGCGTTAAAACCCACATATTGAAACAATCTTTATAGCGACACGCCATTCTCTATTACGAAGAAATGTGTTCATATTTGTAGACAGTAAATATTTATTATCGGTATTATTGTTTATGTTATGTTATCAGGTAACAAAAGACTTTGAAGCTCCGAAACATCCGAGGTCGGTCTAGCTTTTGTTATCCTTAATTGCCTTAAACACATGCAGTATGACACATTGTTTTCTCGGAAGTGATGGTCTTCGACCAAGCATATACTGGGTACCTATCGTATTATCAGTCGTAAACCTACTTTGTAACTGTTAACATGGCCAGTAAACAGAAAAAGCGATTAGTGTTGACGACAAAGTTTGTGTGATACTTGCGATTGAAAAGGGAGAAAAGAAAAGTGACGTTGGAAAGGGTTTTGAACTAAGTCAATCCAAAGACATACATATTAAAAATTCTTGTTAATTTGGTTGTTTTTTTGTTCACTCCATATAACGATAACTCTCTATAACGACAAAAAATGCTCAGTCCCTTGAGTTTCGTTATAAAGAGTTTACACTGTATTTAATTTTATTAAGTATATGTATGTATAGTATGTAATTGTACACATAAGTTTATAATAAAGATTTATTATTATGGTATGTATGTATTATATTTGTTAACTTATATTATATATAACCTCTTGACTGTGGTGGCGCATTGTATGTATTAAGATATATGTGTATTGTTGTCTATGTATTGTATACATAGTTTTTTGTATGTAGTATTAGTATATTTGTGCGCCACCTGCAGCCTGGTTTCCTTGTGTTCTGATAAGGTTGCCTGGAAGAAATTGCTACTTAGCAATAAGGCCGCCCTTTGTACTTCTTTGTTTTATTTTACGTTTTCTGTAATTTACTTTTTTTGTGTAGCACAAATAAAGAGTTTAATAGTAATAATATAATATCTACCTGCATAAATTCTTCATTTTCCAATTGAATTTCATCGAAACGTACTAGAATTGCATCCATTAATGAGGGGTCAGATATATCATCAACATTTTCGAATAGTTCTTCCAGTTCCATGATCAAAAAGCCAGTCCAATTTCCAAAAGCCAAAAAAGAAGGTACACTGTACAAGTACAACGTATGTAATAATATGTATTCTTCACACTCGTGTATAAAATTATCCGGTGATCCAGAATAATAGAGGCCAATAAAGGCCATAAAAAGGTTAAAAAAGAACGCACACCCCGCACTGTTACTTGGCTACAAACCAGAGACAAGTAACATATAAGACAGACTACAGACATAGAGATGTTACTTGTCTCTGGTAGGATGTATCTTGCAGAGACCAGTAACATATAGTTACTTGTCTCTGCCCCGCACCAAAGAGAATATAACCACAAAGACTTTGATTTTATATAGTTACTTTGTATTTCGTATCATATTGTTTGGGTTATCACTGTAGTTTTTATTTGTTGAATAGTAATCACAGATGGTAATGAATAAAGTTACATTTGATGTGAAGTGTTTTGGGGGCATGTTGAAATTTAATTTAGTTGACTGAGAAAAAGAAAACATTATTACACGGTTGTACAGCAAAACGTTTACTTATAATGAAATGAAATATTTGTAGCTCAAAGTATTGGTTAAGTCGAACGTATTTGTTTTAATCATTCACAGTATACGTAAAAAGCACAATTATTTACAGGTTATTATTTAAATCTGACGTCAAGGATAAATGTACTTTAATGAAGAAATTCAATCATGTTTGTTTCTCGTGATATGAAATCTAACAAAAAAAGATTTCTAAAACCCAATATCCTCAGAAAAAAACCAGTACATAATAAGCTGTTGATAGTACAAGCACTGGACAAACCCCAAGCTTGTGAATCTCAAGATGTGCAATCTTTTGTGCTTGACCACAAAAGCAAAGAACAAGGGAGACAACAATCTATTAATTTAAAGTATGCTAACCATGATTATTCAATTGAGACATCGGAACTAGCAAATGTTGTGAAACTAGGCCCATGCAATAGTCAAGATGTTGAAGAAAATAATAAAACACATAATAGTTCGATGTATGTTAATACCATCCACCAAAACAGTATGTATTTAAAATTTATGGTTTAACAAAATGAAGCAATCTAAAAAATAGAAATGCTTCTAGCGTCACTATTCCTACTAGAGTTTGCTTGTCTGTCTGTGTGCTACACTTTAACGGCCCATAGTTTCAACTGATTTTGTTGAAACTTGGTATATTGATAAGTTGCATCCTGGGTAAGACAAGGGCTCCTTTTTATCCTGGAAAATAAGGAGTTCATGTGGGAATAAAAAAATGAATTCATATGGATATAGTCGTGGGAGTCATCTTGTATTGTCATATTTTCTTTATAGTTCTTTTCTTTAGGATCAGTATCAGGACTTTTAGAAAAGAAAGAAAGATATATAGTTTATTCAACAGTGATGTGACAGACAAAACTAGATACAAATGTAACACTTTTGTCTGTGACACCAACCAGAAAGGGTGTACAGCTCAGCGTTAGCCCTGTGTTATGTGCCCATAAATGCATACAAAGCAAGGCGCTGATTTTCAGCTGTGACCCCGGGTGACGTCACAGTAACAACAAAAAATTAAAACTAACCAAAAGTTTAAAAGGAAGCAGTAAGTACAAAAATAAAAGAATAAAAAAAATAATAATAATAATATTCACTAGACCTACTAGAGTTAACATGAAGAAATACATGTTAAATATCTTTATTAACATACAATACATTTATAAATATAAATATACAAGTCATTATATACAAGTCAATATCACACATAATTATATAACATATACATAATATTAAAGCACTGAAATATCGGCCGCTATATTTTCGAATTCAATTTAGCATATTACTTAGTTGGAATTTATTTATAGTATCTTCTTGATTTCAGACCTTGAATATAGTCAAAATCACACTGTGAACAGCAAACCAATTTTTAAAGGCGATATCATAAACCAGGTATTATTTTCCTCCTATATTTTAATAGCTAAAATAATCAAATTGTTTCCAAAATGGTATAATGTACAATTATTTTCAGAATGGACCAGTTCTAGGAAGTAAAACTTTAAAATATAAAGATAAAGAGAATCATACCAAACAAAAATGGTGTGTAAACATGATACAGGACCCTGAAACCATTATAATTAAACATAGTAAGTGATATTTTTTTTAAAAATAAAACTACCTTGTTCACTGTCAATAATCGCCATTACCTTCATTATAGTGCCCAGCAAATATGTTGAACTAAAAGCAACAGTGGGGAAAATTTTGCAACAACATCAAATTCCTGTGACTTTGTGTGGATATTATTTAATTCTAGCCCATGCTTGTGACTTCAACTGCATGGAATAAGTTTTTTTAATTCCCACAGGAACTCCTTAATTTTCCAGGTTAAAAGTAGCCTATTACACTCTCTGGGTCCTCAATTATACCCATGCAAAAAATCATGTCTATGCATTAGTCTGTTGCGGCATGATTGATGGACAAACCAACAAACCAATAAAACAACAAACACACACACTTTTGCATTTGTAATATTAGTATGATTTTAAAGATTATGTTGCATGCTTATAGTCTGCTGTATGGATCTGATAGGAAAATAATAAAATCAACTGTATGTCATTGGTCTAACAACCACGGACATGCTCAAGCCATGTCAACACATTGATTAAGATATCTGGTTCAATATGTTTTGACAGATTCATCTGTGTCCCATGTGGTGTGTTTTTTTACATTTATTGATTTATTTGTTGTGAACACAATATCAGCATGCATTCAGCCATTTCTGGCCTTCTGGCATTTCTGGATGTGTCTCTCATATGTTTGGTTCTACATATTACCAGCTCACTATGGATGCCGGGGACAGAAATTCTGAAAATATGGTAGAATGATAGATTGTCAACTTGTAGTATGATTCAGAGTCACAATCACATAAATCACAAATTGTATTAATTTACAATTGGAATACTAGATGATACCCAAAGATTCATGTGTGTGAAATTCGGATAGAGTTGTGCGGCTCTCCACATACAGTAATGGTGTTGCTGGTGCTGCAGGAAGGTTTGAGTGTTCTGCAGTAAAATGTAGCTCATGAGCACATTTTAATTTAAGTTATAGGCTATCTCCATTCTAAAATTTAGCCAAATTGGTTTAGTCATTGTGGGGTGAAGGAGTAATAAATATCCAAACTTACAAACATCCAAATTTTCACATTAGTAATATCAGTGGGATTTTACAATAATTATAGAAAAATGTATTTTATCCCCATACCACATTTAAAATCTCTAGAGTCACTGGTTTAGGCTGTGTGTTGATTGGTTTAGGATATCTGTACTTAATATTATAAATGAGAAACTTTGGACGGTTTGATGGATGGATGTTTGTACTCAATCATGCCAGAACAGCTGAAGGATCTGGATGAAATTTGGCACAGAGATAGATTATAGTCTGGAATAACACAGGCTACTTTTTATCCAGGAAAGTTGAAGAGTTCCTGCGGGAACTGAAAAACCTCAATCCATGTGGACGAAGTCGCGGGCATCAGCTACTTAATTAAAGATTTTTAAAACATCCCCCAATCTGAAATACCTGCGTGATTGACTTTCAGTTGATGACAACGAGCCAGTGCTGTTAGGATATGTGGAACAGACAGACATACCTGTGATATCAAAACCCGTACAGCCCACACATCAAGAGTCCACAGTATTTCAGGGGGACACTGTCCCTCAAGTTGATAAACCACAAACAATATCTATGGAACAGTTAATTAAGACATCCACTAAATTTAAGGTAAATAATATATTTTTGTTCAATCAGTCATTGGGTTGTCCAGCCATAATCAGAATTTATCTAGGTGTTGATTATTTATTTAATACTTCACTTATCAGATTTATAATATTAGTATGGATTTTTTACACTAGGGATATTATTAAAATATATATATCACGCACAGCAGATGTGTGCGCTCAAGTGCGGAAAAGAATCCCAGGATACAAAGAAGATCATTAGAATATTAAAATTCCAATATATTTTCAGTGTGACATACCTGACTGTAATAAAGAATTCATGAGCAAACAGAAACTAAACAAACATGTTGTGAGTGTTCATAACAAAGATAAGAATATAAAGCCAAAGAGACAAATCACTGTTGAATGTCCAGTTAAGAGAGTCCTTGAAAGTGGGGAAGAGGAGTTGTGTGGACGAATATTCCATGTACGGGATGAACTCATTAAACATTTAAATGAAGAACATACAATTGACGAAGCGGTTTACAGGTAACTGCTTTTTACTCCAGAGCAAGAATATGCAACACTAGCTGATGCCCGCGACTTTGTCCGCGTGGATTGAGGGTTTTTGGTTCCCACGGGAACTATTTAATTTTCCAGGTCACAAAATTATTGTACTATGTATTATTCCAGACTTTAATGTACTAAATTTCATCCAGATCCGCTCAGTCGTTTTGGCATGATTGAGTAACAAACATCTTCCATACATCCATCCAAACTTTCGCATTTATAATATTAGTACAGAAAGCCACAGGCTTTGAAGCATGCCTCAATGAAGTGTACTGTCAAACTGTAATGGGTTTCTAATTAAGCAATAGTTGTTATTATAATAATTATGTGTAGTATTGTTTGTTGCTTCTCACCTTACCTTGTTACCTTATTACTACTTCTCTAATTCTGAACATTATAACATATCTGAACTAAACTGAACGGCTTTTTATGCCTAGCGTATCTAGTTCACTTCAAATATAATCATCGAGAATAGGTCATTACGTAGTTCCAGTTTTTATATTGCAATTTCGATTGATCGTATTCGAGCATTTAAAACCATTGGCGTCAAAGTAAAATGGACCCAAAAGCCCTTGATTTTAAGTCACAAATTCAGTACAACCGATTTTAATTTCGAAAATTTCCATTTGGAGCGCTGACTGTGAATGCATATGTTACCGTAAGATTGTAAAAACCGTTAGATTATAATCTAACTCGCGAAATTCTAAACTGTCGAAAGATTGTAAACTGTTCAATGTTGTGAGTGTCAATTTTTTAAATATTAATTTTATTTACGTTTTCTTTTCTCTTTCTTGTAGGTTAGGTTAGGGTTCGACTTAAAAAATCAAGTAGTGCCCTTAGGTTTTATCGGGTTTAAATACCTATCAGATTACAATCTACCGGAAAATAATGCGTTAAATTCTAATCTTTCAACAGTTTAGAATTTCGCGAGTTAGATTATAATCTAACGGTTTTTACAATCTTACGGTGACACATACACGAAATTGAGCTGTAAAACAACGCTATTAAGGTTCATTTTACTTTGATGCAAATGACTTGTTTTGTCACTAATACTTCTGGACTCAGAGCTCAGCGCTAATAGTACGGGACTAATGAACATTAACCCTAAAATAAAAAATGTAAAGCTGATTTATGGCACAAGTGTTCCTTGGGGTCTGAGAAGTACCTTTTCAAAAATCCCCACTTCCGGGCCGCGGGCTTCTACCCCACCCCCCTCAAACGTCTCCCCGACCGCAGTTTTTTGTAATTATCTCAAAAAAAATTAGAGCTAAAAAAAAACCATCTAGAGCGAAAATAATCTACCAAAGGAACACTTGTGCCAAAAACGAGCTTTACATTTTTACTTTAGGGTTCCCATACAAAGCTTGCATAAGTAGCCTTAGCTATAATAGATGCTCTGCGTTTCTGTATGCACTTCTTGTTACTATACTATATATATTTGTCCAACTATTTATTTTACTATTGGCAGCTCGATTCCATGATGTTTTAATGCGTTACTGATTCGATTTATGATAAAAATCGACTTTCTTTAAATAGAAGTTTTAATCGATTTGACACATTGATATTTATCTTTGCTCAACATTGTTTTAATTGACTAAGTATTTTAATAAATGTATTAAAATTAATGATTGTTTATACAGTTTATTATAACTTAAAACTAATAACCTAAATCCCTATTTTCAAGTCTCTAACTTCAAAACTTGGGAGCCCTCATGTAAGTTTCCAACCCCCATTTCACCCCTATTGGGGTTGATTTTCGGAAAATTGCTTATACAGGTTTTTATTATTTATAACTAATAACTCAATTGCCAATTTTCATGTATCTAACTTCAAAAACAAAGGACTTTCATAAAAACTTCCAACCCCAATTTCAACCCCTTGGGGTGAATTTTCTCAAAACCGTTTCTTAGCTGATGTTTACACCATAGAAGGAACCTACCTTCGTAATTTCAAGTTTGTATGCTTAATAGGTCCTGATATATCGTGATGAATCAGTGACCTTTCACTTAGATACAATGTATACAAGGTGTAAGGTAAATGGTATAACATACCGCCGGCTACCTATGTTAGATGGTGTATAGATATACTGGAAAAATATCATGAGACGTGTAGCTCATATCCTGGGGGAGTTATGAGGACCTCAAAATTTTAGCATAAATGTTCAGGTGGCATCCCTTAAAACAGCTGATTCAATATCAATGAACTGCGAATAATACCGTATCTTAAGCCTCGTTGCCAGTGCGAGCGTTGCGATAAAATCCAATAGCGATGCTAAGTAATCATTATTCGGCATGAAATAAAATTCTCAAAGTAAAAGCCCGGCTAGAACTCACGTATTTTTGTAAAAAAATGCCCGACTAGTTTCGGACTTCGTAAGTCAAATTCAGTCCCATAATCCTTATTTTTTGAGCCGCCTTTCTCTGTGATTAATTTCTCGACTTACTTCGTTGAAGTTTTGATCAATAATTAATTATTCTGAGTAGTTTGTTTTTTGAATGATTTGTAAATTGTAATGAATTGCCAAATTGCATAACGATACAATAATAATAATTAATATTATCGCTTGTAGTACAGTTCCGACTTAAGGTACAATAAGACACCGCCACTGGTGCATTTACGTAAGTAAACTTAATCGAGATACCAGGAAATTATGACTATTAAAGAGATTCAAGTAACCTATTAAATCATTTTAATTCACGAGGTGGGTCCCGTATTTTTCAATTTTATTGAAGTTGTTAATGTTTCTAATGGTCTTTGGTAGTACTTTGATCGGCTGCGGGTCTTGGGGTTCCAGATTCGATCGTCAGCCATCAAATCATTAGAATTTGAGTTTTTCTGCCAAGAAATTTTTATTACCAACGAGAAAAGAAACCCGTTCTTCGGTCGATTGAAGAATTTTTCTCCACGATGCTACCGTGGTCCCAGTTATTATCACTTATCAGTACTTAACCTGAAGTCCAAATAATCGTTAGAACCCACCAACCCGCATTGGAGCAGCGTGGAAGGTTAGTTTCTACATCTCTCATGAAAGATTAGGCCTGCAGTGCACAGTGATGGATTAATAATTGATGAACAAAAATCCCTTCAACTCCTACGCAAATTACAATATTTTTTTGATAGCTAGTAAGTACTTAGTTTCTTCGTGACTAAAGATATTTTCATAATTGCAATTATCTTGCAATGGAACCCTAATAATTCGGCCATATTGTCGTAGGGCGGAGTTTAGAAGTATTCCTGTGTAACATGTAGGTATTGTCGGTAAATAAAAAAGCCGAGCTGACGGGCGACGTCTCACGGTACTACGAACGCATGGAACAAAGTAGATTTTTAGAAAATAAATTTTTGATAGTGTTTTCTTTTCGGAATTTTACCCTTAATTGGGGGAAAAACATAACACAAATTAAACAAGAATTTTACAGAACGACTTTGGGTAAAATTGTGAATGCTATGTTTAAATTGTTAGGTACCTAACTAAAATAATGAAAATGAAAATATTTATTTCAGCTTAACTGTAAAGTAAAGTTAAGTATTACAAAGAAAAAGTAAAGTTACAAAGAAAATTGTAAAATAAAGTTTACTGACTTTTACATAGTACGTAAAAAAATCCGTTTAATAAGTACAACTTACAACAAATAGTAAACTTGCCAAATTTAGAAATTTAGATTTTTTTTAGGGTTTATAAAGGATATTTTTTAGTAGGGTAAAATCAAAATCGTCACTGTAAACCCTGTTTTTGAAACGTATTATTTTATTAGTTTTTCGAGATTTCAACAGTTGCGCGTAAACTGTCACGGTGGCAAGTACATAAGTGACAATGAGTTATTCAAATTCAGACTATTTTATGATACGCAATAGTAGTGAAGAAATGCGCCAAAGAATCCTGGATGCATTTCAGACAGTAACGACCCAAATTGCTTACTAGTGTGATGTGCTCAGTGCTGCGCAGATTGGAATTGTGCACAGAAAAAGCGGGTTCACACATTGAACCCTTTCTGTGAGCAAGCTTACATTTTTTGCTGTATGACCTGTGTCGTACGTGTGTGTGTGTGTGTATGTGTGTGTGTGTGTGTGTGTGTGCATGATCTTCGAGGTGTGAGCTCTGCTACTGTCATCTTTCATCAGGATGCTGGTATCTGGATCCCTTTTACGAGTAAGTAGGTAGTACTAGTAGTTAGAAGTACATGCTAAGAAAGTAGGTAGTAGGTTCGCGGTGGCTACAGTGGTGACACCGCGGTGTCATCACTGTAGCCACCGCCACCAATACACACCACGCCGCCAGGACTCTGCGCAGCACACTCTTAAAGAATGCCCTGTCTGGGAACCTGAACGTCGTGTCCTAGTCAGCCACGTGGGAAGTGATCTCTCTCCAACGGCTGCGATAGCGGCAATGGTGTCGGAGGTCGGAGCAAGGAGGGCAGTGGTCTCCTTCTGTGAAACCGTAATGGTTAAGAA
This sequence comes from Erebia palarica, assembly GCA_964035005.1. Classification (NCBI taxonomy): domain Eukaryota; kingdom Metazoa; phylum Arthropoda; class Insecta; order Lepidoptera; family Nymphalidae; genus Erebia; species Erebia palarica. Next base: position 27,322,551 of record OZ035992.1, on the reverse strand, counting down.
GGAGGCCGCTGAGCGAGCCCGTCAGCGAGCTGATCCCGCTCGGAGACGAGGACATTGTTGTGGCGCTGGCCACCACACCGATCCAACAACTCAATAGTCCCAGTCTAAGGGACATCAGGGTCAGGAGCGGCCTGGAGTGGGGGCTCCAGTCGTTTCACCCTTGGACGACAGCTCGGTTGTGGCCAACACAGCGCTGAGGGTGACTACCAAGGAGATTTTAGTGAGTAAAAATCTCACATAACCTGATTTCTCCCCCAAGAAATCAGGTATCTTTTAAAGATTTCCCTCCCGATACCAAAAAAAGCTACTAGTACTAACTAGTAACTGTTTATTAAGTAGTTAGGTATCTAGTGGTAGGTAGAAGTATTCAAGTATTCGTAATTAGGTGTAGGTACAACTTACCAAAAAATATCATTCATTTTGCAAAGTCGGCCCGCGGCGCGAGCGGCGGCATCTATCTACCTATCAAAGGCGCGGTGTTTACAAAGAGGATACCGCGTGTTAGTAGGTAGCGTCCATCCGTTCTAGCATGTACCAGGTTTACATAAAATTTTAAGAGATTGTCTGTAGTGAGAAGTTGATTTGGAGACCATTTTGTATTTTTATTAAATATGATGAACTAGCGTACCTACATGTAATGCGTCTGAGTGACCAGTGGTTTACAGGTTTGGTTGCGAATCTCGTAGTCTGGGTTCGATTTCGATTTCGGTCCTATTTCGGTCATAACATTTTTAGGTTTGAGTTTTATGTACAGAATTTCTCATAAGTACCCGGCATCAACAAATAGGCACCTAGGAAATAGGTAGTGATTAAGAGCTAAAATTAGACCTTCTAAGCTCAGAAGTATGTATTAGTACATCCATGCTTCCATGCTGCTCCATTTTAACCCGCGCGTTTGGTGGGTTTAGCGACAAATAGGTAGGATAGGATCTCGTTACTAGTGATAGACGGCTTAACATAATCAACGCCAATTTCGTTACTAACTCAGGTAGGTACTTACCTACTGAGAATTCCTAGTCAATAGTCAAGATTTGAACCGACCCGGGAATCGAACACAAGACCTCGTTATCATCAATGACAACACTACTAGACAGTAAATACCGTCTTCGTCAGCTGGGCGACCGCGTATCTCTGACGGCTACAGTGTAACGATCGCAATCACCTCTGATTGGACAACACTCTTCCACTATTTGACAAAATCCATTGACGCAACAAGAATACCATAAATTCAGCCAATCACAACAATTGATACTGTAACAATGATTGATGCAGAGGATACGCGGTCGCCCTGCTGGGTCAGGTCGTCAGTGACGTCAAAGTTGCGCGGCGGCATTCGGACAACAAAAGTTCGTCGACTTAGTCCTTTGTACTAGGGCAATAGAAATTGATGTTGCGTAAGTAATGTATTACGTAATAATAATAGGTACGGGGTTGTTAATCGCCACAGGGTTGCCAAAATTTATTTTCCTTAATTAACTAATTAATTTTGTATGAAAGTTTTAGATAATTAATTTTGAAGTTTTAACACCGCCATAGTGTTTATAACGTCAAAATTGCATGGGTAGCCGCCGGTATGTTATACCATTTACCTAACACCTTGTATAGAATAGATACAGTGAATGAATGTACACGAATCCGTCAGGTCATAGAAACCATCTATCGCCAAAGATGTACATGGGTGCATAAAGGAAAATCAAGAAAGCTAGTGTTGCAGCTCCGTGACTTATTTTGAAAAGTAAAGTCGTACTCGAAAAAAAATTCGTCTATGGAGTATTGCATTTTTTATTGATGGTTGTCTGTCATTAATTAAGACACTTCATAGTGTTAGACTGAAATTGACGGATCTATCTATGGTCTCTCTATGGTCTGACTGCTCTACAACGCTCCCGACAGTGACGGACGATTGGAAGCACTTGGCGCGGGGATCGGTGCATGATGTTAATAATGGTTGTTCAGTGTTTGTGTAAATTGCTAATAAAGAATGATTAAAATCGTTAAATATTGGATAGAATCAGGCGTTACTTTGCGGAAGTTCATTATTTCATTATTTTGCTATAATCCGCCAACATTGTTGGCGTATTATAGCAAAATAATTGTAATCTTTTCTTGCTAGATTAAAATGGTTATCGAGTGTTTCTACTAATTAATAGGTACTATGTCAAAAGTAAAATAAATGGTTGGACAAATATAAGCAAGCTTAAGTAACGTTGCGTGTGCAGTTGCACAGAGTGCGGCCGTCGCTTCTTCTGGGCGTCGGGTCTGCGCGCGCACGCCCGCGCCCACCTGATGCGTGCGGGGCGCGCCGAGCTCGCGTGTCCGTGGCCGGGCTGCGAGCGCGTGTTCCACCAGCCGTGCCGCCTGCGCGAGCACTCGCGCGCGCACACCGGCGACCGCCCCTACCCGTGCAGCTTCCCGGTGAGACCTCTTACTGCGCACCTGCAGCGCACGGGGCGCGCCGAGCTCGCGTGTCCGTGGCCGGGCTGCGAGCGCGTGTTCCACCAGCCGTGCCGCCTGCGCGAGCACTCGCGCGCGCACACCGGCGACCGCCCCTACCCGTGCAGCTTCCCGGTGAGACCTCTTACTGCGCACCTGCAGCGCACGGGGCGCGCCGAGCTCGCGTGTCCGTGGCCGGGCTGCGAGCGCGTGTTCCACCAGCCGTGCCGCTTGCGCGAGCACTCGCGCGCGCACCGGCGACCGCCCCTACCCGTGCAGCTTCCCGGTGAGACCTCTTACTGCGCACCTGCAGCGCACGGGGCGCGCCGAGCTCGCGTGTCCGTGGCCGGGCTGCGAGCGCGTGTTCCACCAGCCGTGCCGCTTGCGCGAGCACTCGCGCGCGCACCGGCGACCGCCCCTACCCGTGCAGCTTCCCGGTGAGACCTCTTACTGCGCACCTGCAGCGCACGGGGCGCGCCGAGCTCGCGTGTCCGTGGCCGGGCTGCGAGCGCGTGTTCCACCAGCCGTGCCGCTTGCGCGAGTACTCGCGCGCGCACACCGGCGACCGCCCCTACCCGTGCAGCTTCCCGGTGAGACCTCTTACTGCGCACCTGCAGCGCACGGGGCGCGCCGAGCTCGCGTGTCCGTGGCCGGGCTGCGAGCGCGTGTTCCACCAGCCGTGCCGCTTGCGCGAGCACTCGCGCGCGCACCGGCGACCGCCCCTACCCGTGCAGCTTCCCGGTGAGACCTCTTACTGCGCACCTGCAGCGCACGGGGCGCGCCGAGCTCGCGTGTACGTGGCCGGGCTGCGAGCGCGTGTTCCGCCGGCCCATCTTACGTTTGAAACGTAGGCGCAGACTTTTTATACGACTGCCTGAAAAAAGGAGTATATTGTTTTCAGGTTTCATGTATGTGTGTATGTATGTATGTATGTGACTTTGTATATTCCACCATAACTTCTATACGCCTGAACCGATTTTGATAAATGAGATATCATTAGAATCCCTAGCTTATTCCGGGTGACATAGGCTAGTAAAATTAAAAAAAAATTGAAGGGGTGACCATGGTCCCGCATTAAAGTCTAAAGAGGAAAAAAAAAAAATTTGAAAATAAGATTAACTATATAATCATCATCCAGAAAATGATGAGTAGATTCCAAAAATATATAACACCATAGTTCAATATCCAGTGATTCACAAAAAAAATATCATTAAATAAAAATGTGAATAAGATTCTAATTTAATTAGATTAAATTAGATTTATAACTATTTAGTCCGTTTTTTGGTAGAGACAGTCGTGTTTTTTTTATTTTTTAAAGTTATGACTTGTTATTGTATTTTTGTCAGTAAAAATAAATAGTCGAAAGTAAAGTGATGGGTGTTGGTGGCGGGTGTGCAGAACTGCGGGTGGTCGTTCCGCACGGCGAGCAAGCTGCTGCGGCACGCGCGGCGGCACACGGGCGAGCGGCGCCACGCGTGCGGCGCGTGCGGCCGCGCCTTCCTGCGCCGCGAGCACCTGCGCGACCACGCGCAGCGCCACACCGCGCCGCAGCGCCGCGCCCGGCACGCCTGCCGTCGCGCAGGTACACCATGCAAGCCTCACTCGCCGCACTTTGTGGGTTACTAGCCGCGCCTTCCTGCGCCGCGAGCACCTGCGCGACCACGCGCAGCGCCACACCGCGCCGCAGCGCCGCGCCCGGCACGCCTGCCGTCGCGCAGGTACACCATGCAAGCCTCACTCGCCGCACTTTGTGGGTTACTAGCCGCGCCTTCCTGCGCCGCGAGCACCTGCGCGACCACGCGCAGCGCCACACCGCGCCGCAGCGCCGCGCCCGGCACGCCTGCCGTCGCGCAGGTACACCATGCAAGCCTCACTCGCCGCACTTTGTGGGTTACTAGCCGCGCCTTCCTGCGCCGCGAGCACCTGCGCGACCACGCGCAGCGCCACACCGCGCCGCAGCGCCGCGCCCGGCACGCCTGCCGTCGCGCAGGTACACCATGCAAGCCTCACTCGCCGCACTTTGTGGGTTACTAGCCGCGCCTTCCTGCGCCGCGAGCACCTGCGCGACCACGCGCAGCGCCACACCGCGCCGCAGCGCCGCGCCCGGCACGCCTGCCGCCGCGCAGGTACACCATGCAAGCCTCACTCGCCGCACTTTGTGGGTTACTAGCCGCGCCTTCCTGCGCCGCGAGCACCTGCGAGACCACGCGCAGCGCCACACCGCGCCGCAGCGCCGCGCCCGGCACGCCTGCCGTCGCGCAGGTACACCATGCAAGCCTCACTCGCCGCACTTTGTGGGTTACTAGCCGCGCCTTCCTGCGCCGCGAGCACCTGCGCGACCACGCGCAGCGCCACACCGCGCCGCAGCGCCGCGCCCGGCACGCCTGCCGTCGCGCAGGTACACCATGCAAGCCTCACTCGCCGCACTTTGTGGGTTACTAGCCGCGCCTTCCTGCGCCGCGAGCACCTGCGCGACCACGCGCAGCGCCACACCGCGCCGCAGCGCCGCGCCCGGCACGCCTGCCGTCGCGCAGGTACACCATGCAAGCCTCACTCGCCGCACTTTGTGGGTTACTAGCCGCGCCTTCCTGCGCCGCGAGCACCTGCGCGACCACGCGCAGCGCCACACCGCGCCGCAGCGCCGCGCCCGGCACGCCTGCCGTCGCGCAGGTACACCATGCAAGCCTCACTCGCCGCACTTTGTGGGTTACTAGCCGCGCCTTCCTGCGCCGCGAGCACCTGCGCGACCACGCGCAGCGCCACACCGCGCCGCAGCGCCGCGCCCGGCACGCCTGCCGTCGCGCAGGTACACCATGCAAGCCTCACTCGCCGCACTTTGTGGGTTACTAGCCGCGCCTTCCTGCGCCGCGAGCACCTGCGCGACCACGCGCAGCGCCACACCGCGCCGCAGCGCCGCGCCCGGCACGCCTGCCGTCGCGCAGGTACACCATGCAAGCCTCACTCGCCGCACTTTGTGGGTTACTAGCCGCGCCTTCCTGCGCCGCGAGCACCTGCGCGACCACGCGCAGCGCCACACCGCGCCGCAGCGCCGCGCCCGGCACGCCTGCCGCCGCGCAGGTACACCATGCAAGCCTCACTCGCCGCACTTTGTGGGTTACTAGCCGCGCCTTCCTGCGCCGCGAGCACCTGCGCGACCACGCGCAGCGCCACACCGCGCCGCAGCGCCGCGCCCGGCACGCCTGCCGTCGCGCAGGTACACCATGCAAGCCTCACTCGCCGCACTTTGTGGGTTACTAGCCGCGCCTTCCTGCGCCGCGAGCACCTGCGCGACCACGCGCAGCGCCACACCGCGCCGCAGCGCCGCGCCCGGCACGCCTGCCGCCGCGCAGGTACACCATGCAAGCCTCACTCGCCGCACTTTGTGGGTTACTAGCCGCGCCTTCCTGCGCCGCGAGCACCTGCGCGACCACGCGCAGCGCCACACCGCGCCGCAGCGCCGCGCCCGGCACGCCTGCCGTCGCGCAGGTACACCATGCAAGCCTCACTCGCCGCACTTTGTGGGTTACTAGCCGCGCCTTCCTGCGCCGCGAGCACCTGCGCGACCACGCGCAGCGCCACACCGCGCCGCAGCGCCGCGCCCGGCACGCCTGCCGTCGCGCAGGTACACCATGCAAGCCTCACTCGCCGCACTTTGTGGGTTACTAGCCGCGCCTTCCTGCGCCGCGAGCACCTGCGCGACCACGCGCAGCGCCACACCGCGCCGCAGCGCCGCGCCCGGCACGCCTGCCGTCGCGCAGGTACACCATGCAAGCCTCACTCGCCGCACTTTGTGGGTTACTAGCCGCGCCTTCCTGCGCCGCGAGCACCTGCGCGACCACGCGCAGCGCCACACCGCGCCGCAGCGCCGCGCCCGGCACGCCTGCCGTCGCGCAGGTACACCATGCAAGCCTCACTCGCCGCACTTTGTGGGTTACTAGCCGCGCCTTCCTGCGCCGCGAGCACCTGCGCGACCACGCGCAGCGCCACACCGCGCCGCAGCGCCGCGCCCGGCACGCCTGCCGTCGCGCAGGTACACCATGCAAGCCTCACTCGCCGCACTTTGTGGGTTACTAGCCGCGCCTTCCTGCGCCGCGAGCACCTGCGCGACCACGCGCAGCGCCACACCGCGCCGCAGCGCCGCGCCCGGCACGCCTGCCGTCGCGCAGGTACACCATGCAAGCCTCACTCGCCGCACTTTGTGGGTTACTAGCCGCGCCTTCCTGCGCCGCGAGCACCTGCGCGACCACGCGCAGCGCCACACCGCGCCGCAGCGCCGCGCCCGGCACGCCTGCCGTCGCGCAGGTACACCATGCAAGCCTCACTCGCCGCACTTTGTGGGTTACTAGCCGCAGCCGCAGCCGAAGCCTGTCACCGGACCAGTGGGGCGATTCACATTTTTTTTTAAGGACATCCAACAGGTTACAATAGAATAACAGGAAAAATAAAGCTAGTTAAAAGTAATATGCATTATTGTAAACCCACTTAGAGGCTGCCATAGCTTGCAATATTATATTAAAAACACACTATGGGTCGGAGAAAAAAGAAATAAAAGAGGAAAAGATAAAGAATAAAATAAAAAATCAGCTAACTAATAATAATTAACTTAAATTAGCTGTGATAAGGTCTAGCAAGCCATAGCAGACAGCTAACCGGATCTAGGTCCGTTACACAAAAAACAAAAACAAACAAAATAAACAATTGAATGATAAGAATCTTAGAACAATACAAATTATAGCTTTTACTTAAAATACAGGGCTGATTATGATGTAAGCAGAACAATAAATCAATATAACACAAGTTAAAAGTTAAAAATAGACTCGTTACGATATTGACATTTAAAGTAATCCGTTAATTTCTTTCTAAACTTAGGGAGGTTATCGCCAATTATATCAATGTCTATTTCCTTGCATACACTTGCATTGGAACATTTCGATAACATACCGAATCGACACGATTAGGTATCGATCTCGTATCGAAAATTTTTTGTCGTGCAATTCAGAACAATCGCTATAAGGATTTCGGTTTCGGTTTCGACAATTTCAATGTCGATACGATTATTCTGAATTGAAAATACATCTTTTCGTACGATACCAAACCGAATTGATCGATAACTAAGGTATCGTAAGGTTCTGAATCGGCCTGCGGACCGGAGAAAATTCAGATTTCAGAAAATTCATTATAATTCTATCTATGTAATGGTAAATCCAGAAACTCTAATATAATATGATTTCGCAGATTGCAAGCAGAGTTTCACAAACATGTGTTCCCTGTACGCGCACATGAAGAAAGTGCACAAAGACGAGCAGAACGTCCCGCCCTCTGTCGGTACCTCGGCCGACCACTGTGAAACAAGGAGAGTTAAAGCAGACAATATGTTTGTGGTAATGTATTCTTTCGTATAATTTAATACTAGGGACCGCCCGCGGCTTCACCCCCGCGGTATTTCGAAAATTTAGGCCTTATTTCTTGTCTATATTACAAAAAAATATTTGCTTTTTTAATCCAAGGCCTGGGCGTGGATGAGTTAGTCAGTCAGTGAGGGGCGGGGCATATTTTTATATGAGTTTAAGATGTTTTCGTTTATTGGAATCAAACTCGATGTGTTTCTCTGTAAGTAAAAGTTTTATTTAGTTTTAAATGTTACACTTGTTTTTAACAGAACAAACAAAACCAACCTGTAAGTAAAAGAAACGACATATAAACCTTTATACCTTGCAAAGCAATATTCTAATTTATTTTGTTATAACGAACGAAATATTTCTTCGATTATTGTGCACAATAATTCGTTTGACGTTTTCACTTTCATACTCTTAAGATGGCTGCTTCTAGTTTATGACCGAAGTGGAGCGCAGCAAAATTGAAACATTCAAATTTAAAGAAATATACATTCTTTACATGAGATTACTCCATAATATGTTGAAGGCTTCAAAAAGCCTTAAAGGTGGGTTTCAGTTGATTAGAATTCAAGTATTAAAATAAACCGCTGTGTATATTTTCTGTTATTTTCCGACAATAAAAGCATACAAAATGGCATCGAACAGCAAAAACAGAGACAGGAGATCTCCAAACCTTTCTCATTCTGAGAGGAGACTCGTCTTCAGTAGGAGGCCGGCGACAAGTTGAAGTGATGACTAAATTTGAAAACCATTAATGTACCTATTTAGTTTGTAACCAGATGATGCCCGCGACTTCGTCCGCTTGGATTAAGGTTTTTTGATTCCCGCGGGAATTCTTAAATGTTCCGGTATAAAAAGCCTATGTCCTTCCCCATGATACAAACTATCCCTATACCAAATTTCATCAAGATCGGTTAAGTAGATGGGCCGTGAAAGGGTAGCAGACAAACAGACAGACAGACACACTTTTGCATTTATAATACTAGTATGGATTTGAGCAATTATTATTACTATTAATTTAGGACTAATTAGGTGAAAATGTCGTGTAAAATGGCATGAAGTAAAGAGCTTTATTTATTTTTATTCTGGTGTATAATAATGGTGAAAAAAATTGCAAATGATTTTATAATATCATAATATTTCTTCGCCAGGTCAGTTTATTGGAACCGAAAGAGAGCACTGAGATCGAGAACGCAACAGTGGAGGGAGAGTGGTTGCTGCGAGAGGAAGTGGGGAAGCTGGAGGCAGCGGAGTTGGAGGAGGTGGGGGAGGTGGGCGAGGAGGGGGAGTCGGAGGAAGTGGGGGAGCTGGAGGAGGAGGGGGGGCTGGAGGAGGAGGGGGGGTTGGGGGAGGAGGGGGAGCCTGGGGAGGCGCACGCGGCGCGCACCCACTGCACGTGGCCGCTGCCGCGCGCGCTTCACTACCAGCCTGGAAGCCAGTATTTCCTGGAAGAAGACGTACAAGTATGTATATTTGAGAGTATTTTGGAAGATTTACGTGGTGTGATGAATATCGCGGGCTACAAATACGCACTGTACCACATAGATTTTTCTTCTGTGGCGGATTATAGCAAAGGACTTGTCCAAGTTTGGGCCTTGAACATGAACCAAGATGATTTTAATACACGTGAAAAGAGAGCCTAAAATATGGCTTATAGAATAATTTACACATTTTTAGAGGACCCCAATTTGGAGAAAAATATTATTTTATTTTGTGGCTTTTTTAGATCTTGATCTGAATTTTATCAACAGTAAAAAAAAACTTGATTGCCTTCGTCACGTCATAAGGTTTGATAGGGATAATCACAGAGTACATTATAAATACTGATAAGGTTATTGTCAAATGTCACTTATGTTAATCATAATTTATTGTTGTAAAAATAAACTCGCCGGCATATTTAGCGGAACATAAAAAAAAGGTCCATAATTAAAAAAATATGGTTTTATTTTAAAATCTACTTACTACACTTCTTTTGTTATTTAAAGTTTCATTTGTTTTACTTAAAATGAGATCACATTAAGAACAGATTTTGCGAGTAAAGGCTATTTGTGAAAAATGGTACATTTTTGAACTTTTCATGTAACCGGGAAAAGTGAAATTTAATATTAAAATAACAATTAATTAAATTAGAAAAATGGTGATTAATATCGCGTATTTCCTCCACGTGCTCTAATTAAAGTTTCTACCCGTCTAGGCATACTGAGAATGATGTTATCGATGGTCTCCTGGGATAGTCTCCGCCATTCCTCAACTACGGCGATTCGCAGTTCTCCCACGTTGGCATGAGCTGGAATTCTGGACTTAACTTTTCTTTTCAGCAAGTCCTTAACGTGCTCTATTGGGTTCATATCCGGTGATCTCGCCGGCCACTCCATAACAGTGATATTCATATCATTAAGATAAGCTTGAGTTACCCGAGCGGTATGCGGCCGAGCATTATCCTGCATAAAAACAAAATCTTCACCGATATATGGGGCAAACGGTACGACATTTTCTTCTCAAACTTCTCTGATATAGCGGTCTGCAGTCAGACTCCCTCTGTCAATTACTACCAAGTCTGTGCGAACTCCCAAACAAATGCCCGCCCAAACCATTATTGATCCACCACCGTATGCAACTGTAGTTTCAAAATTTGTCTGAATGTATCGTTTTCCTTTGCGTCTGTATATTATTTGCCTGCCGTCAATTTGATTTAAGAGAATTCTGCACTCATCACTAAACAATACCTTACTCCATTGGTCCGCGTTCCAAAGTCAATGTTCCTGAGCAAAAGTTAACCTGTTTCTACGATGATTTACCTCGAGCCTTGGAGCCTTGGCGGGCACAAATGAACCCAAACCAGCTTCTTCGAGCCTTCTTCGTACCGTACGCTCACTTACGGTTACACCCCGCACTGCTTCTAACTCATGTCGGGCTTGGACGGCCGTCAAACGGGGGTTCCTACGTACACGAAGCCGAATGAAACGATCATCCCTACTTGAAGTGCGTCTTTTTCTGCCTTGTCCTGCTCTTCTCACATAAGTACCGGTCTCCCTGAACCGTTGGATACTGCGATGGATCGTTGAAACTGGTCGACGAAGATCTCTGGATATCACTCTGTAGGTTTGACCATTTCTTCGCATTTCGAGTGCCCTGGCAATCTCCGTTGGGGCTAAGTCAGACATAATTCAGTCATCAACTCCAGAAAGATACGCGATTAAAAAAAACTAACAAAAAACAGTATTTCAATGAAATTTTAAATCAAACTCAGAAGGAAGAAATACTCTAAGTTCTCCAGATAAGGTGTATTTGAATAAAATTAAAACAATTGCATAAAATGTGATGTTCAGTTGTTTTCTTAATTTGAAAATATTTCTTTTTAAATTAAATGACGTATAAACCAGCCAGCAACCTTATATGATACTGATAACAAACCTTTTTTTTATGTTCCGCTAAATATGCCGGCGAGTTTAATTATTTTACGATCGACTCAAATACTCAATTATTATTTATTAATGCTATATTGTTGTATGCACTATGTAGTGGAAAATGGGTAGTTTATCGAAATGGAATATTAATAATCACAACTAATGCGTATAACCCAAGAACGGGAAAAAGGAAAAGGTTGCCCATGCCAGAGATGGGCGGATGACATCAAAGGCACAGCGGGAAGCATATGGCAAAGGATAGATGGTTATGGAGAGCCCTGGAAGAGGCCTAAGCCAATGGGCAAACTGAATAAATAAAACAGTGTATTTACTAGTGTCTTAGTGTATTTAATCTATTTATAAGAAAACATAAATTAACAACAATTTGTGTATATGTCACCGTAAGATTGTAAAAACCGTTAGATTGCAATCTGTCGAAAGATTACAATTTAACGCATTATTTTTCGGTAGATTGTAATCTGTTAGGTATATTAATCCGATAGAACCTAAGTGCCTGGCCTGGGGCCGGGCACTACCTGATTATTTATGTCGAACCCTAACCTATTACCTAACCTACAAGAAACAGACAAGAAAACGTAAATACAATGAAGATTTAAAAAATTGACACCAGAACATTGAACGGTTCACAATCTGTCGACAGTTTACAATTTCGCGAGTTAGATTATAGAAGATCGAAAGATTTTTACAATCTTACGGTGACATATATACCATGTACAAATTCAGTAATAAAGGCTTATATTATTATTACTATAATACCCTATTATAATATAAGCGCAACATGAATTTGTATCAGGCTGGTTTTCCGCTAACGCTAGGTAAACATTGGTCAGTAATATTTTGTAGCACTGACAGGTTCAGTCATAGGACTAGATCCCCTTTCAACATGTTGGCCATAATTTGAGCTCTTTCAGGATGTCCCTCTAGCAAGGGGCGTGAGCGTCTGCCTATGGATGGACATCCCACAAGATATGCAAACTGCTTCATGACCAAATTGTTGCCCAGCGATGTTACCCTTATTCCTGGTGTTTAATTCTATCAACAAAAGGTTTATGCATATTTGGCAAATTCGATCTTCATCAGTTACCAAAAAACAAAATAATAATAAAAACAAGAAACATAATTAATTGTTTTATTAGGTCTTTAAGGTCTTTAATTGCTTAAACTTAAGTCAGTTCTTTATAAAGTCTGTTTCAATCCCTTTTTAAGGTCCAACACTGAGCACAGCGGTGAGATTGCGTAACTTCTGCATCAATCATTGTTACAGTATCAATTGTTGTGATTGGCTGAATTTATGGTATTCTTGCTGCTTAAATGGATTTTGTCCAATAGTGGAGGAGTGTTAACCAATAAGAGGTGATTGCGATTGTTACACTGTAGCTGTCATTTTTAGCAGGTCGCCCTGCAGGTTTGCTCTCAGAATAAGATGGATTTAACTATAGCCCACTACACTTGCCAATTGTGGGTTGGCAGGCTTCACACATCTTAGATGTTTCCTCATGATGCTTTTCTTGACCACTAAGCAAGTGATGTTTAGTTGACACAAACACACATAAAGCATGTCTGTACCACTGGGCTTTCACTGCTTTTTAGAGTACATACTTTAAAAAAACTAGTGAGCACATCCTAAACACCTAGTAATAAATAAATATATCACCCCATGTGCAATCCATTCTTCAATTATTGTAATTATGTTATGCTCATATTTACAGCGTTATAAATATAGTGCTGCTTTGCAGGTTTAATTATGTTACAGTTAATACAGTGAGCCATATCTGAGTAATCTGAAGAGGAAATAAATATTCATGAATCCAGGCTGACAGTCGTGAGCTACTATAAATAGAAGTTGTCAAGCAAAGAAGCCTTATTTTTAAATAAACTGATATAATGTTAACATTACTGTTTGCTTTCCACACAAAAAACAGTAGTTCACATGACAGCAGTTAAGCCTTCTGGTTTTCGTGTTTACTGTTGGTGGTGGCCCACTCCCTGTGTACCTACCAAGGATCATTTTCACACATTTGAAGTGTAAGTGGGCAACCCTTTCAGAAGTAAGCATTATGCATAAAGTGATGCCACAGACTGCAAATATAAATAAACTCTAAATAGGGACTTCTTTATTCCCATGATATAAGCGCAAAACTGCAAGCAATCATGTTAGCCTCACTAGTATCATTCTATATCAATCTACTAGATTCATTCGTCACTTTTGATTCATTTTGTATGCAGACGTTTCAATTCGAAGATAGGTGCTAAGTTATTCCACGTTAAAAATGATGAATGGTACTCACATTATAAGTTGTGAATGCGCAAGGTAGACCAATTGGAATGTAAAATAAACAATCCATTGCGATATGCCAATTCACTGAAAATATAAATCTCAAACAGCCAAAATAAACACGGGTACGGCGGCGCATTTCGAATTTTGAATTTGAACTTTGGCAGTTCAAAATGACATGAAAGTGACAGTAACAGAAGCCGATTTGATAGATCTCTATAATAAAAATAGTTTTAGTGTTGCCATCCATCGAAAAATATTTTCTACAAACGATATTTTTCAAAATTAATTAAAAAAAATATGGGGTTTTCTAAAATTATTATTTAAATGCCGTTTAATGTTATATTATTTTCTCTTTCACGTGATGGCAGTTTGGTTCTGGTTCATTGACGAAAACCACCCTCCATACTGAACTTGGACATGTCATTTAACTTCTAGTTTATTCATTAAGTACGTATTTGTTGGGGTACACGTGTAACCAATCACTGCAACATGTCTTCGTTTGAAATGGTTTATTCGTTTAAATTTCAAGCATCTAGGCTACTTGGCTTTATTCACAAGGGTGATTTCGCGAATCCTTTTAATTTTTTTTATTTCACTACAAATTAGCCCTTGACAGCGATCTCATCTGATGGTACCTAAGTGATGGTAAGTCTTAGATGGTAGCAGACTAACCTGTTAGGGGTATGGCAGTTATAGTGAACCCATACCACTAGTCGGTTTCTACACGGTATCGTATCGGAACGCTAAATCGCTTGTCTTTGCCGGTAGGGTGGTAACCAGTCACGGCCGAAGCCTTCCATAAGACAAATTGCGTAAAAAGGAAGCGTTAAAGAGTATTAGAGGATTTTTTTTGGTTTAAAAATACCATACCCACCATACTACTACAGCCCATTAACGTTCCACTGCTGGACACACGCCTCCACTCTCATAGGAGAGAGGGATTTAGAGCTTAGACCTACCACGCTACTCCAATGTGGGTTGGCGGGCTTATCTTGTTAGTGATAATAACCGGGACCGACGGCTTAATGTGCTTTTGAGGCACGAGGGTGAAACACCGCCTTCTTCCTAATCGCCGGGCTTGTACTGAGAATTTTTAGTCAGAAAAACTCAATAGTTAATTATGGCTCAGCCCGGGAATCAAACCCGGGACCTCGTCGGCCGCAGTCGAACATGTTAACCAACGAGGTAAATAAGTTATAAAAAATAATAAAACAGTATCATTTTGTGCAGGTGGAACAGTCTGAGGGGTTGGAAAGCAATATTTACACTGTGAGAAGCGACCTCTTTCTTCACGGCAACGTACTGCACAGTGAAGATAGCGAGTGAGTTTTACTAAACTGCTCTGATTTTTTGCAAGCATTTCACACAGGCCAGTATAATATTACATAGCTATCCATACTTATGTGGGAGTATGTCTGTCTGTCCATCTGTACTTTACATCTGTTGAACCGATTTTACCGAAATTCGAAATAGACATAGTTTGCGTCATGGAGAAGACGAAGTGTCCGCCGGATTTTAAAATACATCTAAATCCATATCGACAAAGTCACGGCATCACCTAGTCTTATACTAGGTAATGCAATGAAGACCAAGTTTAACAAAATGTTACTCTGGCACTTGCTAAAGAGATAATAATTATAATTTCTGCGCATTTTCTATCTATTCTAATTGTTAGTTTGTTAGTATCACTACAAATTTACGAATGTGTGTGTGCGTGCGTGTGTGTGTGTGTGTGTGTGTGAGTTTGTAGTGAGAGTTGTTTTTTTGTGTTAGTTATTAATTGTTAGTTTTAATATATGTATATTATGTTTCTTGATTGTCATCTTTGGGTATAGGCCTCCTCCAGTACATGCCATTTTTCTCTGTCTTTGGCAATTTCGAGCCAATTTTTCCCTGCTATGTGTTCTGTATCGTTTGACCAGTGTGATTTCGGTCTTCCTACTTTCCTTTTGCCTTTTGGCCCTGGCCATATGGTTGTTTTAATAGTTTTAATAAGGGGTTGTGTTAATGTTTTAATAACCCCTTATTATGCAACCGTTTCATAAACTAGTATTTGTTCTGTACCGGAACAGGTATTCAAGGATCAACACGATTTGGAGTTATTTTTTTTGTTTGTTATTAACATAATGCATTGTTTTTATTTTATTCAATGGGTTTGATCTTCGAGTGCCCTTATGCGGCCGAGAAAAAGGGTAGCCAATGCATCCCATTGGTTGGTTCAGCGAACCGCTGCACCTGAAGCGGCGAGATTAGGTACTACCTATATGACATTACGATGTTCATCAATGGTCGATCAATACACGCGTTCCAGTATAATTAATCTATTAGAATCCCTATCTGGTGTCTCCGTACTCTGCCTGATGATATTGTGATGTGATTGTGACAGTGAAATGGACCAGTGACCCATTCTAATTTTGTAAATATTGGGAAAATATCGACGACCGGGCCCGGTTGGAACTCACACGGCGGTGCTCAAGGTAGGTGCTCGATTGTTCATGCAGCAGCACGGGTCTTCTCCGGTTGGCCCGTGAGGGCCAAGCGGGGTACGGGCTTCGAGGCCTAGCCTCATTACTATATTAATTAGTACCCCGGTGATTTTCTTGTAGCCGTGTTTTGTCGGCTAGGGCCTGCCTTGAAGGCTACGGGCCCCTAGGCCTGATGTCGTTTCCGTGGTTGGGTCCGCACTGCAGGTGACGTCGTCACCACCGCGTGCAGGACCCGTGTCATGTCCAGGTGTCTCGGCGCTGCGGGCTGTGGGGTCACTCTCGCGCGCCGAGATGGTGTCAGAGCCGGTGAATGTCGCGTCGTCGCCGTCGCTACGATCGCCTGCGTGCCGCGCAGGTGATGGCGATCGTGGGAGCTCACGAGGTAGTGGGCGCCCGGTATTAAGCAGTATTGTTTATTTATTTTATCTGCACAGGCAGATGGCGGAGTGCGCGCGCGGGGCGGGCGCGGGCGCGGGAGCGGGAGCGGGAGCGGGCGCGGGCGCGGCGGCGGGCGCGGCGCTCGACGCCGACCTGCTGCTCGACGCGCCCTCCGTGCATCTCGACCAGGTTAGTGGACATCATGATTTTACAGTATATGTATATGTTTAGGCAACATCGCGGCTTAAGCATAGCAATGCTTAAGCCGCAATGTTGTTTCCATTTCATTTTATTGGGATCTTGCCTATGTCAAAAATAAATAATTTTTTAGTGATTAATTATTAAAAAGAGGACATGCCAAAACACGTAATATCTACGTCTGCTGTTAATTTTATGTTTGATAACCATTTTAAATTATCCAATAAAGTAAAAAAGCGCGTTGACTTTTGATGACGTCACAAGTCAGTATTTCATACAAAATCCACTAATAAGCGCGCGTTTTGAAGTTTGAAAAAAAGTACCTGCAGGGCGACCGCGTATCTTCTGCATCAATCATTGTAACAGTATCAATTGTTGTGATTGGCTGAATTTATGGTATTAAATAGTGGAAGTGGTGTTATCCAATCAGAGGTGATTGCGATCGTTACACTGTAGCTGTCAGAGATACGCGGTCGCCCAGCTCAGTTGATTTGTTGTCAAATACCCAATTTCAATTATAGATACTTAGAAGTTTAACTCACATAACGATATCTAAACAGTCTTCAGTACATATTTTGGCTCTGAAATCTGAATCCGCTACTACAAAACAGTATCTAAATCAAGTAGACCTTCGGTTAGATATTTAGCGCTAGAGAGTCCTTTATGAAATCAGAATCCGTGTTTTGTAGTAACAAAACAGTATCTAAATTAAGTAGACCTTCGATTACATAATGTAGCGCTAGAGAGTCCTTTATAGATAGTCAGGGCTGAGCTCGTGTTTCGCAGGAGGAGTTGTACACAGACGCGGTGGACGAGGCGTCCTTCCGCGTGTTCCTGCTGAGCGGCGAGGAGCTTTCATAGCGCGGCGGCGGCTCATTGCTCTAAGTGGAATCTTGTTATTGGCCGCCGCGTAACTTGAACTATTAGTCTAGGCAATAAAGCTAGTCGAATAATTCCTCAGGCGACGAGACTTTACAGTATGATAAAGTATCATGAGTTAAACATATATTATAAATATCCAATAAAAAATCAGGAAGGAAGTGAGGGTTTTTATGCTATACCTAATTGTTTAAGCAGGAAGGTACATTATCGCGTAAACGCCGTTTAGGTTTGATAATAAATCGGTTTAAATATCGATATTCTGCATGATTATTTAGGTTTTGAGTGTAAATATACTAACTACTATTCTTTTAAAAAGAAATCGATATAATATTCAGTCATGAATATTAAGTTTTAAGTATAAATACCTAACTTCCAGAGGGATTTTTGTTAGGTATTTTTGTATAAGTATTGGTTCATACCATACTACAACCCTGCCAAGTTTCAACGACTGAGGATTTAATGCGGGGGTCTCCATACAACAAACCACCCCATTGCCTAGACTATATGCGCAGAAACACATTTCGGGTGTCAAACGAAGTGCGGTATGAGGTGCGCCGCGAAGGGCGCGCGTTACCATACCCCTCGCCTGTACATGCGCAGACGACCGCCATTTTGGGTTAACTTATTATTATTAAAGCTTTATTTCCCACACATTTTAAATTATTTTAGTGTTTATAAAATGGTGTGATTTATTTTAATGTGTGGTCCCCTGCGGGTAAAAGCCTCCTCCATCCTTTTCCATTTTTGTCAAAAAAGAAGACAAAAATTAATTGGGTCAACTTACGGGACGGTATTTATACACCTGTACCTACCTATATCAGTGGCGGTGATATTCGTAACTGATGACGCGAAACTCACAACGGCGGAGCCCTCCGCGTCGTCTTATTGATAATAGCTAACCTTTACTTACCCGTTGTCCTGACTGAGCTCCGAAAGCGACGCTACTCGATACGACGCCATAGAAAATGACAAACTTATCTACGCGACAACGAAGGCCATGTGAAGGGTCAGTAACTTCATACTGTCGCGTCGCGCTCATGCCCAATGCATTCTGTTTATGAAACATGTTCGAATTTGTTTCAAATTTTATCAATCCTTGTACGACGTAACTTTTTGTATTGGAATTTTCGTTTTCGAGTAATCCGTGATCTATTTTATTAATAGAAAATGTTTTAAATATCTTTTTGTAACCAAAAATTTTGCAATTTGAATATTTTAGCGACCACTAACTTTCTATTATGTACAACGGGCAATATGTGTCGTGTGAAGTTATGATTACGAAT
Source organism: Erebia palarica (assembly GCA_964035005.1). Taxonomy (NCBI): domain Eukaryota; kingdom Metazoa; phylum Arthropoda; class Insecta; order Lepidoptera; family Nymphalidae; genus Erebia; species Erebia palarica. Next base: position 27,303,789 of record OZ035992.1, on the reverse strand, counting down.
TGAAAGTACAAAAGACTGTGCATATACGAAAACATTGTATTATGGATATTTTAATGGTGCAATAAAATTATTAATTTTGCAAGTGTAAGCTAAACCTATTTTAGTTATACATAGTTGGTTTCATATGATGAGAAAAACGTTTCATATATTATATTTTGTATACAATTGCAACCAACGGCGAAGAAATAACGTTATGAAAATCTCACTTTTTTAATATTACAGTAATATTATATAATCTTAATTACAAAATAAGGTTAACATCACAACCATTAAAATAATAATATAAATAAATAAAAAGTAAAATAAAGTAACTTCATTTATAAACCGATATCTTATATCCTGAAAAGAGCCAGTACCTACTATGTGAAAATTTGTCGAATACAAAATGATTTTATTTCCTATTAAAACTTTCGCAGCGTCTTAAAAAAATATGTATGTACTCGCGTATTGTAAAAATAATATGTAATCAAGTTAATTAATTTACGAGTCGAATATTTTAAGTAAGTATAACATACTATTTGTTACAAAAGAATCACTCTTGCTTGAGGATGCCAAGAAACTATGATCTCCTAATGCCTTCTAAATTATTATTTACGCTTTGTTAGTTGTAACTTAGTCGTATGTTTGTGATAAAGATTTTGATATGAATGATGTACAATACTGTTATTGTTTGTTAGTTAATACTGTTAACTTAGTTAATTTTATGTATGTTTTATTTTATTAGTGTATAAGCGAAAGAGTTGTTATTAAGGATGGTTGGTTAAATCACATGACTACTAGTTCGTTTTACTTACATTATACTTTTAATAAACAAGGATCATGTGCGTTTACGTTCATTATTAAAAGAGGAATAAACTGTTCCAAATACTACATCAGTTAGGTATATTATTAAAATTTTTAGCATTCATGAGTATAGTATTGCCATGTCACGATTCAGTCGATAACATCTTAGGTTTAGCTCAGCAACTCCTGTTAGGTTAAGTTTGAATATATTTTTCGTAGTTAACCTAGACGAGGTTAGGAATTAGGTATAAATATATTGTACATAAGAAAATATATTTTGGATATTTTAAACATAATATGGTGAGATGCTTATTTTTTGAGACTGTTGTCCATTGAAACTTTTGTTAAGAATATTATAGTTTTGTAAAGTTTAATTATGTAAAGCTCCTTATTTGCGGTTTTAACTTCAATATTAACAAGGTTTTATCTAAAAAATACTTGAAAAGCGACGAAGGTTGTGTGTATTCATAATTACATATGTATGTATTTATGTGAACTTGCTCAATTAATTTTTGAGAATTGTTCGTCATATTAGCGGAGTGAAACTATATTTTTAATTAAATTTTTGGTATAGGTAGTAACTTACGAAATAAAGTTGATAAAAATTTTAAGACCTTGAGTGCCTTTATTAAAATACAACACTTTGAGCACACACATTCACAAACAATATATATTTTCAAGGTTCCGTACCTTAAGAGGAAAACAGGCGGATCACTTCGCTGTCCGACTTTCTGTCAGTCTGTCCGTCTGTCAAGCACCTTTTTCCCGGGAACGCTTGGAGGTGTCAAGTTGAAATTAATACCAAATATTTAGGTCTACGGTCTCTTGGAGCTGTAAAAAAGCTTCCAAGTCGCATATTTTGACACTCGCCAATAAATCAAAACCTTTATAGTACTGCCCGTTGACCTAGAATCATGAAATATGGCAAGAAGCAAGGTTTAACAGCACAAGTATAGGACAAAAGTTGTTATATTATCATTTTTCTAAAATAATTAATATTGTGTATTGGTACGGAACTCTTTGAACGGTTTTTTTTAAATTCACGGGAGCTCTTTCCCGTCATAAAAAGTAGCCCATGTACTGGGATTCAGCCTGATTATGTAAAAATCGGTTGAAAAGATGGGGTATGAAAGCATAACAAACAAACTCACATTCGCATATATAATATTAGTTAGGATATAATACGTCGTTTGTATTTATTTAAGAAGACAGCAAATAGGGAGCTGCTAAAGAAATTCTAAATTATATTTATATAAATGAACTTCATTTTGTTGCTATATGTTTTGTTTATGTGTTTCGGATTAATGTTATATTTGCAACGCACAGTAACGTCGCTCTAAGTCAATCTAAAATTAGTTACATATCATTATTTAGTTTTATTATTAATTATATTGCAATCCATAATTGCTTTGTGTTTACGCAAATTTTGCTACATATAATAATATAGGAATAAATGTTTATAGATAATAATTTATGTTTTATTTTTCATCCATGATAGTATTGCATAAGTCTTCAAAGATTATTGGAATAAAATAAAAAATAAAAATGTTACACACATTTTGTATTAGAAAGAAAAACAGTCTTATTTACATTGAGAATATAATATAAGGGGGAAACTTAAAATGTATACATATAATATACAGGGGTTTCAAGCTATTCTTTCCATTCGTGTTTACAATTTCCTTAAAATCGAAAATTGAACGATGGTTTATAATGTACAAAGATAAAGGGAGTGGAATTGGTTTTTAGGGTAAATTTCCAACTAGTTCAAATGATTAGTTCAATCGTTGAACTAGTGGGAATTTTTTCCCAGTAAATATGGCCACGGCTAGTTTACGTCGCCGCAGCTATCCTGAAGTAAACATTGAGTTTGACTTATTATGATAAAGAGACGCTGGTTTCCATTCCACTCCACTCTGTATGTTGGTATTGGTGTATCTTGAGAGACTGATGAAACATAAAAGTGACATTTTCAAATTCAACTTCAACTTTTTGTGCTATACCTTTATTAATACCTAACACAAATTTTATAAAATATTAACAAATCATTTAAACAATAAAACAAAGGTACGTACTAGTTATACTTAGCTATTAGTACTTACATTGCGTAGGTACCGAATTAAAGATAGGTAAGTATGTACATAAGGCCCCCGATTTTCTAAAAAAAAGTTCTTTAAAGTTGCCGATTAAATCGTCATAGTTCGGCGTCAAAGTAAAATAAACCATAATTCATTGAATTAGAGTTCAATTACGTGTTTATTTTACTTTTACGCTGAACTTTGACGATTTGATCGGCAATTCTTACACAATCGCTCCTAAGTTTACCTTTATCGTAAGGTTTGTTCAATTTAAGCAATTTCTGTTTTTAAGAAGTAAGTAGACCTATATAGACATAATATTATAGCTACTCGTAAGTACTTGTAATGTAAATGTAAGTACGTGTAAATCTTACTCGATCTACAATAGGTACCTATTTGTGTTTTATCTAAACAAAACAAAGCTGAGTCACGGTGCTCTTTTAAAATCTTAAAATTACTTATACATAATTGTATACCTACGTAAGTAAATAAATTCGTATTTTATTCATACAAGTCAAGTCAAGTCAAGTGAGACAAGTCCGGATTTTCTAATAAAATAAAAATGACTCCTAAGTATGGTATATATCTAAGAAATTCAACGACCTACTTAAAATAAAAACAAAATTGTACCTCAACCATCGATATATATATGCAGGTACTAGATGGGGCGTTTAATAGAAAAAAATTGGGCGTCCGACCTGTAGAGCGCGCTCCAAACCTATATAAGCCTGTCTTTGTCCCCGCCATAGCGCTGTCCTCTTTTCAGACTAGATGGCGTTAGTAAAATAAGTTCAAATTCTTTGTTTGACAGGGCCTGTCTATGTTAATTGAGGTTTGGCAGACTTCACACAGCTTCGAGAACTTCCGGGCATGCAGGTTTCCTCACCAATGTTTTCCTTCACTGTTTGAAGCAAGTGAGATATATAATTTTTTTAAACGCACATAGAACTCCGAAAAGTCAGAGGTGCGTGCCCGGGGATCGAACCCGTGACCTTGTATCCGGAAATCGGGTGTTTAAACCAATACGCTATCATCGCTTCCACTACCACTTACCTAGTGGTAACAATATAATCACGTTTTTGAAGTTGGTGTATGAAGGAGTTCACAGTACTGGTTCATGGGAGCTCCATGCTTTCTGCCGAAAGCTTGCAGAAATGTGCACCGCCCCCATCCCTCATCTACTTAAATGCTAGAAAAACAAGCCACCAAGAGAATTACACACCACCGTACACACTACAACGCACAATTGCAAACGCTTTGCAATCGTGTGTTGTACAATCAAATCTCCAGATGCTACTGCAGTGTTGGAGTGAAACGTGGGGAGACTATGCTTTTAGGGTACCTAAAAGGTAGGTTTACCTTTATTTTATTTGGTGGTGCCTATCGCTAACTTGGTTGCTTGTTTATCCGAGCGGTGTATATCGCATGTAGGTAGGTAGTACGTTGTGCCAGTACTCTTAGTTTTGGCAGGTATCGAGGTCTGTCTCAAGGGAACGCCTCCTTTTAATCTATATCGGGGTGTCACACCATTCCATTCGGCGAGTGTCGGTCTGGAGGTGTAAAAGGAAGCTCTAAGCTCGTGGTGCGAATGAGAGAGGAAGATATCTTGTCCCTGCAAAGCGTGACAACCCACAGTATCGCGTACAGGAGGATCAACGCGGCTGCGGTCGCTGCGACTATGGCGCTGACGTGACCCGGTTTCTGCCAGTCCAGTATTTCGTAGATGAAATGATTTCCCATGCTGAAATAGTTACATTACATTTTATTATAAAATACAGGTAAGCGGTGATCTAGTAAGGTATTGGTAAGTTGCTCGGGTGGTCGGTTGTTCAATCCTCGGACACGCATTTCTTAACTTTTTGAGTACGTACTTAATTACTTATTTATACCGTACTAATGTGAGTTTTAATAAGTTATTTTCCACTTGCTATAAAGGTGAATATATAACATCGTGAGGAAAATTATACATATGCCCGAAACTTCCTCATATTTTTTAAAGCTGTGTGTGAATCTACCAATCCGCACTCGGCCAGCGTGCTAAATCCTTCTCATTCTCAGAGGAATCTCGTGTTCAGAAGTGGCCCCTTAATGAGTTGAGATGAATGAATTAATGAATGAAACAAATATAATATAAACTTAGCTAGGGATATAGGTGCTAGGCATAAGTGGGATGACCTCCAAGCCTGCTGGACCGAACTTAAGAAGGCGGCTGAAAGTGTATGGTTAGGGAAGGTGCAGGTACCACATTGTGTGGTTGCGTGTTCTCCTGAAAGCCTATGTCTAGCATAGGTGACAAAACGATTGAAGAGTGAATAAAATAATGTAAGAGAACACGGATCTCAATCAGGTAGGTACCTAAAATGTTAGGAAACTATATTTAAATTAAGCGAGTAATTCACGAAAACTTATGAATTATGTAAATACCAAGGTACATGATTCACTTGTTGTACCTACTTGTCATAAAATAGGTATTTATTTAAGCGTGCAGTTTTCATAAACGTACCTGCAGTTATAACTAGATACTTAGTAAGTAGATAAAAACCTATTACTTACCGGTTTCGATAGAAATCACCTTGGAAAAAGTGACGCGGAAATTGAAATTAAGTAAGTAGGTACCTGTCACTATAATAAGTAAGTCAATCTATTAGTACCGTTCGTACATTGTTGGTCAATTTCGTGGCCAAGCGTTAAAAGTTGGCAAAGACCTGCCGCCAAGCGATTTAGCGTTCCAGTACGATGCCGTGTAGAAACCGAATAGGGGTATGGGTTTTATATTACTGCCATGCCCCTAACAGGTTCGCCCACTACCATCTTAGACTGCATCATCACTTTCCATCAGGTAAGATTGCAGTCAAGGGCTAACTTGTAATGGATTAAAAAAAAAGTTGAAGCAAGATTGTCGTGACGCTACGTCTACATGATACATTCGTGACGTGACAGATGGCTTTCTTATGAAGATGCACCAGTATACGGAATAGCATTCAGATGCACACTTTCCTGCATAGAAATGGGAAATGGCAGCGCTGTCGTTCGAGGTGCACTCCAATTGGACGATCACACCAGCCTGTGTTCTGTGTTGACACACCATGACGCAGTATTTTGTTTGCACGTACACTACAACATTGTGTGTAATGAACATGAAAAGCATTAGAAACCTACGCATCTGTTCCGCCGGCCGCGTAGTAAATCCCAGAGAACGCCGCGTACCACAGGCCGAGCCCCAACGGCTGGTAAATATGTAGCAATCGTAGTGGAGTCCGCGACATGGCAATCTCAATGAACGCAACGCACGAGTTGAACCCGTGCGTGGAGAGGTCCAGCCAAAATTGCGAAGCCTCTTGCTCCTCTCTTGCATCTGCAAAATTATGTTTTCACTTTTCATCTAGGTATACTCGTACCTACTAATATTATAAAGAGGTAAAGTGAGTTTGTGAGGTGTAGGGGATCTCTGGATCTACTGAACCGATTTTGAAAATTCTGGTACCAATAGAAAGCCATATTATTTGTGAGTGCTATATATTAACCCAAAAAATTAGGGAGTTCACGTGGGAATTTAAAAACTTATTTCACGCGTACGAAGTCGCAGGCATCTGCTAGTACCTTTTATAATAAGACCCTACTAGCGGATGGCCGCGTGGAATAAGTTTTCTTAATTTCCACAGGAACACCTTAATTTTCCGGAATAAAAGTAGGTAGCCTATATCATTCTCTGACCCCCTAAACTACCACTATGCAAAAAAACATGTCGAGCCCTTGCTCTGTGAAAAACAGAAACAATCATTTATAATGTTATAGTTCGCGCGCGAGTCGAATGCAGAGTAAATGTATGGTGACACATACATTTACTCTGCATTCAACTCGCGCGCGAACTGTATGTATCTAAGCCTTTTCAAAAGGTTTATAAGTGTAGACGAATCAGAGTAAGAATAATGAATATACTCTATTTGACGTATATCTATTGTTTCTGCTTGGATCAAATACGAGAATGTAGAAATGTGCAAGTAACTGTTGGAAACATTTTTTCGGGATAAAAATTTAAAGGAGACATGTCTACATATTCTCAGCGTCTACGATGGGCAGGACATGTAGAGAGGATGTTACCAAGCAAAGGAGTAAGAGGGATGACACAATGGATACCACAACAGAAACCACCCAAAGGAAGACCTCGAAAAAGATGGATCCATTGTGTAGAAGATCTGCAAAAACTCGGAAAGCTCCCTTTATGGAAGAAGGAGGCCAAGGATAGAGCCAGGTGGAGAAAAAACTGTTGAGGAGGCCAAGACCCACAAAGGGTTGTAGCGCCGAAGGAAGGAGGAAGTAAGTAACAAGTCTATATAACCACGTTTGAAAAGATTTTGGGGATCGAAGTTACTCGCGTCTGTAGGATGTACCATGTCAGGTTTTAACCCTCTTTACCCTACACGTGATCCCCGGGTGGTGCCAAACGAGTAACATAGGTGGTAGGCTTCGGCCGTGGCTAGTGTAACCATCGAGCAAAGCCGCGCCGCCAAGCGATTCATCGCGTGACATGATTTATCGTGCCATGGGGTGCATCGTGTTCCGGCGCGATGCTCGTATTAGCCAGATCAAGGGGAATGGGTATGTACAGTTGAGTTGTGTTTGGTGACAGGATCCGTTTTGCGGAGCGGCTGCGCCGGACGACTCGACCTGGAGGTTAGCGGGATCCGAAGCACGGTTTACCGCTGGCCGACCGCAGGCAGTAGGGGGCCCAATTAGTAGGGAAGCCAACTATGAAAGGCTGCCCCGCCACCTCGCGAAAAATCCTGGGATGGCTTCCATCGTGCCGGTTGGCGACCGGAGAGAGGACCCGATGGCGATTCCCAGGGGGGTTCGGGCGTCCCCGCAGTCTCCAGTCGAGCCTTCCAACCGTGCAGTCCCTTCGTAAACTGCGAGGTCTAAGAACACAACGCCTCGTACAACTGCCATTCCCTTTCCTATTCACTCCCACAAAACACACATGACCAGGAAGAAGAAAAAAAGTAAGATTAAACGGCGGCTGCACATCCTCTCCCTTAAAGTGCACCTCTCCAACATACGAGGATTGCACTCTAATCTCTCAGCAGTCCACCATCATCTAGAGACTGAGAAGCCGCATTTACTTTTTCTTATCTGACGCAAATCAGAAAACCAGCAGATATAGCGTATCTACAGTACCCGGGGTATTCGCTGGAGCATAACTTTAAAGCTCGCGCTGGGGTCTGTATGTTTGCTCGTAGTGATATCTGCTACCGGCGTCTCCGTAACCTGGAGGTACCCACTTTTTCCACCATGTGGTGTTTATTGGATACGGGTGTGGAGCAGACTGTGTATGCCTGTGTCTATCGGTCGCACAGTGGTGACCAGGAGACAACTCGATTGTTTGAGTACCTCAGCGAGACGGCAGACACCGTTCAACGTCGTTACCCAACTGCTCAAATGGTATTTCTGGGGGACTTTAACGCTCACCATCAGGATTGGTTGTTCCCATACCAGAGTACCGACCATGCAGGGAGAGAGGCGCTTAAATTTGCTCTATCACTAGATCTCTCACAGCTGGTCCAAGTAGCAACGCGAGTTCCAGACGTTGACGATCACACACCTAATTGTTTGGACCTTCTGCTGACTACCGACCCAGACCGGTTCTCAGTGTCAGTTGCGGCCCCCCTGGGCACTTCTGATCACTGTGTGGTAAAAGCGGTGTCGAGCTATCGCCCTTTCGACTCGGGTCCTTCCGGAACCAGGCGTCTGTGGAGATATAAGTCAGCAGACTGGGACGAGATGCGACACTTCTTCGCATCTTACCCTTGGCGGCAGGTTTGCTTCTCTTGGAGTGATCCGTCGAACTGCGAACAAGCCATATCCGGGGTGATACGTCAAGCTATGGAGTACTTCATACCATACGCTGACGTATCACTAGATGGCAAAGTTCCACGGTGGTACAATGCTAAATGTGCCGAAGCAGCGGCTCGCAAAGACTCAACGTTTGCAGCCTGGGCAGAAGCCCGCACCATTAAGGCTCCGGACGTCAACATAAAGAAGAGAGCGTTCAACTTTGCCGCCAAGTCCTACAAGAAGGTTCTTAAAGAGGCTTGTTTCAACCGCACTAACCGTATTGGGGCCAAACTTGCGTGGTAGTAAGACTTTTTGGTCCCTTTCGAAGTCGGTTGAATCAAATTTTTGTCGTCCTTCGCTGCCTCCTCTACTCAAACCAGATGGAACGCTGGCTTTTACTGCGACAGATAAAGCAAATCTTTTGGCGACTCTGTTTGCGGAAAATTCACATCTAGATCCAGGATGTGCTATACCACCTTGTTTACCATCTTGCGGCTCTGCCATGTCAGAGATACACGTTCGCCAGAATGAGGTGCTAAAAGTGCTCCGTAACCTGGATGTGAATAAAGCAAGTGGTCCAGATGGAATACCAGCAATGGTTTTGAAGACCTGTGCTCCCGAGTTGTCTCCAGTTCTGACACGCTTGTTTCGCCTCTCCCTTAAATCTGCTCGGGTCCCTAAGGCTTGGAAGATTGCGAATGTACAGCCGGTCCCAAAAAAGGGCAGCCGTGCCGACCCGGCCAACTACAGGCCTATTGCAATCACCTCCATGCTTTGCAAAAGTTTGGAGCGTGTTTTGAACAACAGGCTACTGGCATACCTCGAAGAAAATGACCTCCTGTCGGACCAACAGTACGGATCTCGACGTAATCGGTCCACAGGGGATCTTTTAGTGTATGCCACGCACATCTGGGGTGAGGCCATCGAGAGGTATGGTGAGGCACTAGCTGTTTCACTAGACGTCTCGAAGGCTTTCGACCGGGTCTGGCATGAAAGCCTTTTGAGCAAGCTTCCAGCCTATGGGATACCTGCTGGCTTCTGCGACTGGATATCGGACTTCCTGAGTGGACGATCGTTTCGAGTAGTCGTTGATGGCTCCTCATCTGATCTCATGGCGATCAATGCCGGTGTCCCTCAGGGATCAGTTCTCTCTGCAACGCTTTTTTTGCTGCACGTAAACGACATGCTAAAACCCGGTATCTTTGGGTATGCTGATGACAGCACCGTTACAGAGAGATACATATCCGGTCCCCGTGCCAGTGGAGCTGAGATTCTTAAGCACAGAGAGGCTTTGGTAGAACGAGTCAACTTGACCTTGAGGGAGGTGTCCGACTGGGGTGACGCCAATCTCGTCAAGTTTAACGCTACCAAAACGCAAGCGTGTCTATTCACCGCGAAACGGAGTTCATTCCCACTTACTCCGACTTTCCGAAATATATCCGTTCCAATTACCGACAGTGTCGAGCTCCTTGGTATCAACATATCGTCCAACCTCAACTTTGGACAATGCATCGAATCCAAAGCAAAAACAGCTGGCAAGAAACTTGGCATCCTCAACAAAGTCAAGCGGTACTTCACGCCGGAACAGCTTCTTATCCTGTACCAAGCACAAGTTCGATCGTGCATGGAGTACTGCAGCCATTTATGGGATGGCTCTGCCAAGTACCAGCTTGATGCATTGGATTCGGTGGATCGTCGCGCCAGGAGACTTATTGGTAACAAAGCGCTGGTCAGTTCGAAGCTGCAAAGCTTAGAACATCGGCGAAAAGTTGCCTGTCTGTCGGTATTCTACAGGATATATTTCGGAGAGTGTGCTCAGGAACTATTAGATCTGGTTCCTCCATCACCTTTTTATTATCGAACCGCAAGGCATCGACAAGGTCTGCACCCTTACGCAGTCGAAATTCCGCGGGCTCGTACGAAGCGATTTGCTTCCTCGTTTCTAATTAGAACCGCTAGGATATGGAATGCCCTTCCGGCTTCCGTTTTCCCCACCTCTTTTAATAGGTAGGTACCTTCAAATCAAGAGTGAATAGGCATCTTCTAGGAAAGCGCGCTCCACCTTAGGCTGCATCACCACTTTAAGCAAGTCTGATTGCAGCCAAGCGCTGGCCTATATAATTAAAAAAAAAAAAAAAAGATTACAGACTTCCGTCCTACATAAGGACGCATTTGTATTATAAACAATAAGTAGTAGGTATGGAAGTCATGTTTACTGTGACCAAGTTGCGACACAATAGTCTAAACCGTGATTAGCCAACATCAAAGCAGGCAGTTGATGGTTATGCCACGTTTAATACTTATTCCAGTTCTCCCGCATGACAGATATCATCAAAAATACAATATCAATGACATAGGGGATAAAGAACCTCCCACGACGACATCTAATAATGTGCTTCAAAATTAAGCTAAGTAGATTTTTCGAGGACCTCCCTCGCGAATTGGTGTGCGCTGTGGCCTTGTAAGAGGAAGGGTCTGGGTTCCATTCCTAGCTGAGCCAAAAATTTACCCAGAACTTGGCTAGTCATCAGTCATCACCAGCAAATTTCTGCCACCAGTGATTTAGCGCATCATAGAAACCGATGGAGACCGATTTTTTTTTGAGTATACCCGCCATGATCGTTAATTTCATTTTCCATCTTACGCTGCGTTATCACTCACCAAATTAATAATAATTATTTATTAAGGTAAGATTGCTGTTAAATATTTTTGGCGACTGAAAACTTACCCTCTACGAAAGTGAAGCGAATCCGTGAATTCAGGTAGGTAAAGTAAGGGCTTCCAACTGTTTTTTGGCAAAATCTTTTTACTAACTCAGTCATGTGCGGTATATTATGTCTGCCTTATTCTGCTCTTTACCCCAAAAAAATGTCATCGCGACGCGACTTGTTACTGACTTCTCAGCCGCCATTAAGTTTGAATCGTTCGTATTATACATACCAGGGTTGTAGAGCAAGATCCAATAGAGGCCGGTGATTATGATGGCGACGGTGATCGCAATGTTGCAGAACAGCCAGTACATGCTCACGTACCAAGGCAAGGCGTCTCCATCTTAAAACAACAAGTACGAGTCAGATTCGTCCCTGGAGGGTTCTACTTTTATATATTGGCAAGAGACGTAAAGTTTTATGTTTTGCTTAAAAACGTTGCAAAGAAAACAGAAGAAGAAGAAAGAAGGACACTTTTATTCACTGTGTATTAGTGTCATACATTTAGGATTGGTCTCCGCTTGAAGCGCTGCGAAGACTAAACCTATCTATGATTATTGTGTATTGAACAACGATCTCAATATCGATGGTATTGAGAAATATACATAATAATATATGGAAATGAAGCGAAGGAGAAAAAATATTTAATACCTATAGCGTTTTAAAAACACTACAAGATAGATAGATAGATAGATAGATAGATAAATAAATACTTTATTGCCACACAAAACATGTAACAACATTTTATTAAAAAACCCACGACGAACTGTGCAGCTCTCCACTTTGGTCTGTGACCTTATAACTTTGAAACAACAACAATTAGAACTTCGCAGAAGTATATTATGTATAACTTAATATCTAAAACACAAAACTGCATCTAACAACAATAAATTAAGGGGCCCTTAATTCAATAGTATTCGTAGGTATGCCCACCGATCCCTTATTATAGTACTTATGCGTAATCGATTTTACACGGTGTGGATAAATCGCTTGGTGGCATGTTTTGTGTAAACTACTAACTAGCCATGGCCGAAGCCTCCCACCAATCATAAACACGCACTTAAGTAGGTTCATTAATGAGAATATGCCACGGATACCATGTAAGCGGCAGTAGTAATATTATATCATAATACGCAGCATGTGGGGCAACGTGTGACTGCAATCGACGCGTGGTGCTTGCATAGTAATCGAGCGAAGGCGCGTGAATAGATCCAGAACAAAACGCTGTTTACAGTACATGATACGACGATTAGCTAGCTCTGCCAGACAAAGGTCGTTGCGAGCATTCAGTGGAATGTAAACATTGCAGCTATTGATGTGTTCGCTTACATTTGATGGTAAATATTGCACTTGTGTAAGTAATACAACATGATTCGGGAAGCCTACTCGATGTAGTGCCAAGTTATCTCTACTAGGCTATCACCATGCTACCAGCTTTTGCATTGAACTTGTATAACCTATTCCTTATTTGTCATATCTTAACATTTTAAGAAAAATCTGCAAACCTATTGTATTTAAAATTAAGTTCGGAGTTTTTTTAGAAAATACTCCTACTAGAACGGATTATTTACGAAACAAGTTTATTATCTACTGCTAGTGGGCCCGGCAGACGTTGTCCTGCCTTGAATCTAGAACCCGACTGCAGCGCCCCCTTCTGGGTCCAACTATCAATATAAACCATCCTTGGACCCACTCAATCATGCACAAAAAAATTCATCAAAATCGGTGTAGCCGTTCTCGAGTTTTAGCGAGACAAGCGAACAGCAATCTTTTTATATATATGTCACCGTAAGATTGTAAAAACCGTTAGATTATAATCTAACTCGCGAAATTCTAAACTGTCGAAAGATTGTAAACTGTTCAATGTCGTGAGTGTCAATTTTTGAAATATTAATTTTATTTACGTTTTCTTGTCTCTTTCTTGTAGGTTAGGTTAGGGTTCGACATAAAAAATCAAGTAGTGCCCTTAGGTTTTATCGGGTTTAAATACCTATCAGATTACAATCTACCGGAAAATAATGCGTTAAATTCTAATCTTTCGACAGTTTAGAATTTCGCGAGTTAGATTATAATCTAACGGTTTTTACAATCTTACGGTGACATATATAATTCTACTGTACGTGTGTATGTCACTTAACTCCACCTAAACGGCTGGACCGATTTCAATGTTTTTTTTTGTATGCGTATGGATGGCGCCCTGGATGGTTTAGATTCACAAATCAGCCCGGCAGATGACGCTGCAGTCGGTATCATGCAGGACAACGTCTGTCGGGTCCGCTTGTTGATATATATATCTACTTAGTTACTTGTCTACGGATTTACATAATAGATAGATAGATAATATTATTATGCTGCGTTGTTACTATTAGGTACTTTGTTGAAAACTTAATTTTCGAAGGTGAAAAAAATACTCGTCGTATTCCTCTATGGTCTTTCCTCTAGTCAGCTTAAAATGGATATTATGGATGTTAAAATCCAACAGTCCAACACTCCCTTTCTAAGTTTAACTCTTGGAATATGCACCTACCTATCTATTTAATTAATCATTTTCCCCAGGCTACAAAAAAATTTAAGTGTTTAAATTCTTGCAGGATCCAATCATATTTGTTAAACTCGTGCTTGATGAAAGTAGACCGTAACTCGATGAGAACCAGGTGATGATTAGAGGCTACGGAAGTTTATTAATCATTACAGGAAAAATGCTGGCTATCTACAGGTTATATATTGCTACTATTTGCCTACTAAAATATTGTTATCATTGCAATAAAATGCGATAAATAGCACTTATGTATAATAAATAACTAGTTATAAAAAAATCTTGGAAAATTTATAATTCTAAATGCAGGAATAGGTATTTCGAAGTAATTATTGTTTTTTTGCTCCGCAACTGGCTAAGCACAAGAAAATTACATGGCTTGATATCTACGTAATCTTGAATATCCTATACTTTAAATGCGAGCAAAGTATCAAATTACAGAATAGTAATTATTTAGGAATGATTCTAGATCGTGTAGGTATATTATTTGCTTAAGTAATTAAAATCCACTAACCAGGTATCCGTTTGCAAACAGCGAACAGGGATACTAGTGTACCACTGAGGGTCAACAGAGTAATCAACAGCAGACCCCAGTTCGTCAGGTATATGAGCCAATAGGGAGTAGGCGCATTCGCGATTGACCACACGAAGATACCAACTGCAATCACCGCCAGGACCAGCCGTATCAGCAGCATCGGCACCGGTGAATCCCCACGCTGCCATGACGTGAGATAAAAGTCCGACAGCCGTTCATGAGATGTCACCCACAAATCGGAGAGCGAAATGCTCTTCCTAAAACATTTCACCATTTTCTATCACTGACAAATACTTCCAGTCACAAACATTTTCCTCAAACGTTTTAATTCTGAACAAATGTAAGATAGCCTGTGCTTTGATAAAAATTTTGTAACACACACCACCTAAAAGTAGATCTTCTTGAGAGTTAATCAGATTAGTTATCGATACAGTATCATTATTGATAACCAATGATCAACCATCTACAAACATTTGTGTAAGTAGGTATCTTAATTTTATCCAGAAACTTTTCAGCTCGCAGTCGGCCGTATGGTGAGCGATGGAATGGTGAAGTGCGGTGAGAAGTTATAGAAAATAATCTTATAAGTTTAAGGTTGGCTCCTGTTATAGTTAGCAATCGCGATCGCGGTTGTAGTTTAAGTTTGAAAACAAAGGTGCGAACACGAACAAGAATTATTACGAGCGGTCGCCGTTGAGACCAAGGAGTCGGTAACTGCGCCCGCAGCCGCACTCGGCGGTGCACTTGCGTAAACTGTGCTGTTTTGTGTTTTATTTTATGTAATCAGCTGTAGATCCAAACTGGTTCTTATGCCTCAATGTCAAGATATTGCTATAGCATTTACGTAAGCAAATAAGCTCAATGGGTACACGTACGGAATTCCCATGTTGCGATAAGTTTGGTTCCTTTTAATTTGGTATAGAACGGACCTTCTTGTTTTATATACTATACCTAGGTACCACTAGTCTATGTAATTTTGGAATATGTACGTTTTTATTTCGTAATGGTTTATCATTACGTAAGTAAATGTAGTATATAAATTATTTTGCTATTTTCATTAATTGAAATCATCAATACACGATTGTCTTACTAAGTATGTAGTCATTTATTTGCATGAGTATCATTATTGTCTTTGTGTTTGATGATTTTAAAGATAAGGACGTACTGAGATAATATTATGATAACATCATTTGTATTTTGTAGTAGGTTTTTGTCAATGACGTACCTAATTAGGCACCTACTACAAACTACGAAGTTGTACAAAAACTGATATCTATGAATTTTAATCTGTTTTTGTATGGTCATAGTATACCTATCGAGAAACAACTACTGCAGGCTACATACTGGGAACCTACATAATATCTACCTATCTCCATTGATACATTTTGTTCGTAAAAGAAACCAGTTATATAATTACGAGTATTTTTACACTGCCTTTGAATCCTTAGGCAGGGCAAAACATCAAAAAGCTCTCTTATTGTGAGAGAATGGACTTTCCTCTTTAGACTTAATTAATCGACCTAACTATTAACTAACTTTAATTACATAATAGTGACTGCACGAAAATTATAGCGTGAACTAGATGTAGCATGTAGTATCTATAAGTCGTAATGATCGTCAAAAAGAAATTAAATATTTATTGGTAGCTACAAGCTCATCTACCCTATGTAACTACATAAAGTGTAATAATACACTTTAACTTCACTATGCTAATTTAACTTCATAAATTGGTACACGTGAAGTAGTTAAAGCTCAATTGCAATTCTTATAAAAGTGGTCCACTTTCGTTTTTCTTCTCTTTTTTCCATATCAATTTTAGGATTTAGGAAGGAAGGAATTAAATATTTATTATAACTATTGGAAACAAAAAAATATTGGCTTTAAAATGAGGTAAATACCTAAGTATGTCTACCTGTGTGAAATTACGTACATTTTCTGATTCGATCGTTGGTGGATCGTATCCTGATGGTTTGCAAGCGGCTTTGTTATCAAGTTAATAAATGAAATGCAAGCCAGATGGAAACTGGGTGAATCATTAATTGACCCATATATTAGCCTACTAGAGAAATTATTATGCACTAGGTACGTAGATCGGTAGCTGCTGCTGAAGTGAAACATTATCGAGATATTTATAAAGGACTTGACCGGTGGAACTATGGCAGCTTGCCTAGGTGTCAAAAATCAATGTTCAGCAATGATTTTTTTATTATTGTAATTGTAATATTTCACTGTTTTCAGATAAAAAAGTTTCAGGAGTCTGAAGGCTCGGAAAACTGCGAAAATGAACAAAAAAAGTTTCACCAAAAGACTGCTTTCCCACACTAGATGGCGCTATTTATTGTGTTGAGCGAGTCTAAAAAAATATTTTCAAGTATTATTTCTTTATTATTGTAATTGTTATATTTTATAGTTTTCAGATAAAAAAGTTTCAGGAGTCTGAAGCCTCTGAAAACTGAGAAAATAAATAAAAAAAAGTTTCACCAACAACTGCTTTCCCACACTAGATGGCGCTATGTATTGTGGTGAGTCTAGAAAATATTTTTAAGTATTGCCCACTACTTTTGATTAACAAGTTCAACTATTCGATCACAGATGGCAGCATATGCAATGTGAAAAGGCGTTCCAGTTCAACTACTCGACCACAGATGGTGGCATATGCAATGTGAAAGGGCGTTCCTTTAAACGCAGTATTTCAAAATGCTTTGTTCGATTTATTAGTTTGAGACTTGTCAAAAAATAAAAATAATTATAAACAAAACATACATTTTTATTACTATTTAATTGATCAAAAATAAATCATTCATAATATAATGACTAAGGTACATAAATGGTATTCATGTAGGGTTACAAGATTATTATTAGGCATGGATATAATGGAACGTCAAAATGGAGTAGTGCTTAAAGAGGAAAGCGGACGCTCAAGATTTAAACAATAAACGTACTGTTTTTTTTTTGTCATTTGAACCCCGACCTTATTTGGAATAATAAATCCATAATAATTTCGTTTTGAATTTTTAAACCTTACTGTAAAAACGGAAATCCTGTGCATTGTCCCGAATCGGAGGGCAATTACTGGTCATGTCCTTTAATTTGCATGTTACAATTTGTTCACAAAAAAGATGCGTGTTTATTGCGATCTCACCCGGACCCTCACCAAGTAACAGCCTTAATTTAATACTTAATACTTTTTTATACCTATCTGGTTAATGGGTTATGTGACTGAAAGGAGTAGGAAATGAAGTTTTAAAGACCTAGGTACCCATACCTATCTCCTTATCACGTTTCTGGACTTCAGCCAATTTAAGAGAATATTATTATTTTATAAGTAGTATCATCGGTTTTGAAGACTTATTCGTTTCTCGACTCGCTGTACCGTTGGTCATTACTGGTACGCACTGATCCAAGACTTTATTAAGCCGGATGTGACCAGGCTAGGCCAGGAACAGTAGTACGCTTTGCTCCTCTGGCAGCGAGTCCTCTGCTATTATAGTCTATATGCTATATAGATCATAGAAAGTAAAAACTTACGAGTATTCACCTAAATACATGTTTGGTTATATTTTTGTGGGCTTAGTACATTTTTAACACTTTTTTTACACATTTGTTGGTTCATCATCAATTAGATAGTTTGTTCATCTGAGTTCATCTGTTAGGATGTAGGCATCCTATTAAAACTTAAAACTTAAAAATAAATGTTATTTTATCAATTTTAGCAGCCAATCCAGCCAGCATTATCAATGTGAGTTGTGCCAGTGACGTGCTTTATCAATACTTTTTGTCAAATCCAATCTCGTTATGCCGACTCTGCTCTAGACCAACTCTAGACCTCTAGACTCTCGCCGAGACTTTTGCCGAGATGTTTGGGTGATTGAGAGGTCGCATCGACAAACTCTTTTTCTCGGTCTCGGACATACCCCCTCTGATGTCCGACTCTAAACCGAGAAGAGGCAAGAACAGCATTCATGATTCAGTATCCATACTTAGCTGATGTTCTAAGTATAAGTCTAAAGCCTGCTCCAGATTTTAAAACGGGGTAGTGACGAGCATAGAATTTTAAATCCGCTTGGTGACGAGCATAAACTTATATTTGCTACCGTGATGAGAGTCGGAATTTTGACGTTTGACGTGAGGACGAAAACTAAATTCATGAAAGTAAACCACGATGTTTTTTGTTTTCAGTTTTATTGAAAAATGTACAGTAATAAATCTACTCACATAATTAAAATAATTATATCTATCATCTATGTTCTTTGGGTTTCATCATGGTTTCATAAGATAAATTGCGTAACAGGTGCCTAGTTTGAACTTTGAACCACGGTCCTTAACCTATTATAAATCTTTTGAACTCTCATCGTAAGAGTAGACTTTTTGACAACCTCCCTGGCGCAGGTCCCGGTTTCGATTCCAGGTACCATCTTAGGCTGCATCTTCACTTACCATCAAGAGAGATGGCAGTCAAGGGCTTGTAGTGGAAACAAAAGACTATTCTGGTGAAATACCTACCTTAAGTATTTACAAACATTACTTAAACATTAAATATGTATTATTTATTTCTGAAGGTACCAATGAGGAAGGTATCGGAACAAAGAATTAACAAATAACAGTTCCTAATAGAAGACAAAACAAGAGCTACTACCTATCTAAGCGACTAAAATTAAAAGAATGTTTGCTTTGAACTGACGTCCATATTTCATCACCATCACGTATATGCTTCTGTATGTGTGGTGTTAGTACGTAAAGCCACGTTCTCGTCCATGTGGACAGTAATCGAGGGCCGCATGATGCGGTCGGCGAGAGCATCCCGAGCTGCAGCCAGGCCCACTGAGACGAAGTGCAGGGCTATAAGTAGCATGCCTGTCACAAGTACTACTAAAGTAGCAGTACCAGGTTCGGCCCAGTTCACCACAGGATATATCCAACGGTCTCCGAGCCTGAAACAAAAGATTTTTAGTTAGTTTTCTTGATATTTTTCTCTTGTTCATCGGTAGCTCTGATACGGATAACCTTGATCAATTATTACAACAATATTAACTTAAAGCAGGTCTTACTAATAAGGATCCTGGAAGTAGAGCCTATCATTTCATTTGTGTTATTGGATCAATTGAACTTTAATAGTTTTTCTCCTAGCTGACAGTTTGAGGATAAAAAAATCACGCTAA
Source organism: Erebia palarica (assembly GCA_964035005.1). Classification (NCBI taxonomy): domain Eukaryota; kingdom Metazoa; phylum Arthropoda; class Insecta; order Lepidoptera; family Nymphalidae; genus Erebia; species Erebia palarica. The sequence continues at coordinate 27,284,158 of OZ035992.1, read as the reverse complement.
ATGGGGTGAACAGGAATATATTGGGAATGGATCATATTACTCGTCAAAAAATCATTAAGGTACATGCTGCGGCAGACAGGTTGCTACAAAAGGTTCTACTGCATAGCTTAATATTATTATTCACATGAGTGAAATGTTCACATGCAATGTAGCAGAATTGCATGTGAACATTTCGTGCGAACAGGCGGATGATCGTGATTAGTGATTAAGTTACCTATCACAAGGGCGTTGTTTTGTATTCTTTAGTAATAGAACTTATTGTTCTCATATTAAAACATCGATATTTATAAATACTTAATGAAAGCCCTGTTTTCTGTCATGATATTTTAGTCCTGACTGACGAACGCGACATACCTTACGTTGATCCAGCAGAATTTGAAGAGGAAGCCACTAGCCTACGATAGCAGGATATTTAAGTTAATGCATAACAAATTCCGATTTTTATTTTTATTAACCTTTATTTGACTGACAGGTTATAATTAATATAGGAGAAAAAGAAAGAACCCCAGTTATCCCTAACTTTCCAAAGAAACTCAGGGAAAACTTGGTATTTCAGAAACGGTTCTAATTTTTTAATACGGTTTTTGATGAACTTTTGTAATTACATAATGTTTTACTTAACAAGTACAACTACATAGGTGTCACCCTAAATTCCTCACCCTCCCTTAACTCATTCTTAAACATAAATAGAAGGATATCGAACAAGCGAAGCTCTATCATGCCCGGTATGCACATGATTAAAACGAGAAACTAACTGACTGATACAGCACGTACCGTACGTACAACACAAACTACTGGGCTTAAAAACTTGAAATCTTGCTTATAGGGTCTGTCCATTACGTAAACCCTTCGGGGGTTTACGTTAAAAATATTTTAACGAAATTTAACGAGATCTTAAAAAAAACACTCAAGCGAAGTCGCGGGAAAAATTACTAATATTAATAGTCCTATATACTTACGGATTCTTTCCCCCAGCGAGATAATAAATGACGCTGAACACCACATAAGTGAGGGCGAAGAGAAAAGGATGAACCATGTGTAGGAAGCGGGTGGGATGGGATGAGCTCATGAGCAGTAACAGCATCATGAGGGTATTGGCGACGTGAACTGCTATGTCCAAGCCGAGGTCCATCTCCTCTTGGAAATCAACTGGAATATACACAAAATAGGACATAAGAATACTGTCAGCAACGCAAATTTCAACGGATTAATGTCGACAAAAATCGGCATTTGCATCATAGGTCATTATGCGTGATACCGCTTCTAGAATGTAGTTACTAGCGAATTCAATTTAGACAAGTAATCTGTGAAATTAGTTTTTTTATTGAAAATAATACAATAGAACTTAATGCTAGCTAGCCTAACCTAATTACTATATAAATCATGCCCGCGTGGAATGGTGGAAAGAATGCTGGCTGCATTTCCGCGCTGGACAGCCAGGCTGATCCTTCGCGCAAAAAATGAGCCAGCCCTTCTGTCACCAGATGAGGCAATTAACCGCGGTGAAATATCTCGAAAAAATTTTTGGCACTAAGACTCCACGGCCCAAGGGTCTCCACGGCAAATGGAACAAATATGTAACTCTCTATGAGAGAGGCATACTTCCGCCGCTTGCCGGTCAGCCTTTTCTGCTGCGGCTCCCGGCCTTGATGCTGTCTCCCTGATATGACACGGGACCAATGTGTCTACGCATGTTGCGCCCCACATTAGCGCCCGTCCCCGTTCCCAGGGAACCAGCGTCAATCCATCAGGTCTCTTGCCATCATCCCGACTAATCCCTGCAGGCTCAATAAGCGCCGGAATATCTATGGTGGCAAGAGCCCTTTTTATCGTATCATTGAGAGAGCCATGCCGAAAAAGCCTACCAGCGCTCCTTTGGCAAGAGAGTCAGTGAATTCCAAATTTATCGACCTCTTTTCAACAGAGACATCTGTGCTCGTAGCACAGGGGTGTTCCTAATCTGAGACCTAGAGCCACACGAAAACTTTCATTATCTAAAAGAGTGCCGAGATATTTTTGTTTAGGTTTTATAAAATATTTCGTTACATAAATTTCATTTTAAAGAAATTGTAGGTGTCATTTTCGCTTCCTTGCGAATTTTTATTGTGATACCTATTAAAATGAAAATTAATATTTAGTATTTATTGTTATTCGGTATAACTTACCACTGTAGAGCAACGTCCAATAGAAAACAGTGATGAGGAAAGCAACAGGAATTGCAATGTTATGAAGCACCCAGAACGTCTTCACGTACCACGGCAATTTCAAATCAGCGCCTGTTACAAAAAATATAGCTTATGATATTGTAATGAAAATAAGATACGTAAATAATAGAGGCGTCCATTATATAAAGCAAAAAATATCCATGTGAGCAACGAGGTATCGGAACATGAAAAATTAACAGAACGTAAGAATAAAACAAAGCAGGTATGGTTGTAAATGAGTTTGAGCGTCTATCCACTAGGTTTTAGGAGCTCTCTTTAATCATGAAATTGATACAAGATATTGTTGTAGGAAATAATTTCATAAGAGTAAAGAGGAATAAAATCGAAAGGGAGGAAAATAAAAAACAAAGAACTTAAAACAATATTGGTTAAAAAAAATATGTGCAGAATATTTCAAAAAAATCTTACCGATGGGTCCATAGAGGTAAACACGTGCAGAAATTGCAACTCCGAATCCTGTGGACGCAATCATCAGCACCAGGCCCCAATGTGTCAAGTAAATAAACCAATATCCAACGGAAAATTTACTTATTATGTAAAAAGTGAAGGACGTAATTACGATTCCCACGGAAGTTAGTAAAAGCAACGCCCGCCATATCAAAAGTGGGACCGAAGAGCGGGTGTTTTGCCAGACACTGGTGTAAAAATCTGAAGGTTTTGAATGTTCCAAACCTAACATTAGCAACTTGCATTCTTGCTGAAAATATTTTTTTATGGCACTCATGGTTACTAATGTAATGGCACACCAACACCAAAACTGAACAGGGCGTAATCAGATTATCGTCTCGTATTGCATTATCGTGTGACTCAATATCGATGTCAAATTCTAATCTAGTTTCGAGTTCTGAATCTTATCTGTTATAGTGTGTTTTGTGATTTCTTTAAAGAGGAATTTCTGGAATTATTACATTAATCATCAACATACTGATAAGTAACTTTTATATTTTCTTGATGAAGACATCTGAAGGTTTTTTCTTTTAAAAAGCTGCAGTTTTTTGTACAATTGTAAGATCGTGATAATTATGATAATTTTATCTATCGGTCTAGAATATGAATTTATGGTGAGTCCATTATGTTCAGTGAAATACTACAGTCCATGATAAAGGAACATGATTTTTGTAGTAGGTATATAAAATTCCGTACACTTCTTAACCAACTTTGAGTTTGGTTACGTAACTAGGCCATGGTCATCCGCCAGGTCCTTATTGTTTTATTAAAAAATCTTATTTATTACTTAATTTAAATCATAAGTAAAACCTCCTGATGTGATAAAAACAATAGTAAATTGGCACAGAAGCAGAACTTTGAGTAAATAATTCAGAGATATAAGAGATTTAGTGAGTAGAACAGAAAATCTTGTAGTATCAGTTCAAACAAGATACAACAGTATGGGCTCAACTCTACAGTTTACGTAGGAACAACAGACGGGGTTGTTGTGGAAACCTGCCGAAGGAAGAATTAGAATTTGGCTAGAAATAAAACAAAATAAAAAATCAAACGTTTTATAACCAAGAAAGTTGATTTAATAGTTGAAAATAATTTTACTTATATTAAAATAAATATTTTTATCACATTTACAACCATATTCACTTAAATAATTATCATAATACAAGTTTCATCTTTTGGCTTTATAAATTACCAAAGATCTTAAATATTTATCTTCATGACAGCATAGATAGATACCTATGATAGGTAGGTACCTCCTAGTACCTACACATGATACCTAGCTTCTGTTCTGATAAGGAATCGAGCTTTGATATCTGAAATCTCGATTAACTTTATCTACTACAAGATTCTAAGACTTCTTCCAAGAAGAATCTTGTATAGATATATATTCTACTTCATGCATGTTAGTTGATGGTGAAAATATAATTTTAGGTAGAGTAAGTTAAATACTTTCTACTTTACATTATGTAGCTGCTACAAGCTACATAGGTACAGTCCGCGCACGAGCTCTGAGGAATCGGGGTCTGTAGAAACGACGGCTGTACGCCACCCCCGATCGTCGCTCCATATCCAGCTCGCTCCCAGCACTAGATTCGAGCTTGACGCGTGTAATTTTGCGATAGCAGTATTGTTTTGCACTTTAAACAACTCTAGGTCTTTACTTTAACATTCCATAGGATTCCTCAGAGCTCGCGCGAGGACTATAGGTTCCTAACCTACTGCCTATGTTGTCGATCGAGCATGCAATGCTTTATGCTAGTATGTTATAGAGAAAATACTTGCATGCTCCAAGTAGCCTTCAAAGCGTTGAATAAAATTTGTAGTAGGTATAAAAAAAAATTGTCAAATTAACATGAAATTCATATAATCTCGTCATTTTTATTTAAGTAATAATTTTATCACCGAAAACACATAAAAACATGCATTAATAAAATTTTGTTAAGTCACGCTCATAATAATTTTTGGACTATTACCTAATATGTAACATAAGATTTGCATTTATTTATATTTTTTATTTACATATATATTAATCATCAAATATCAAATACTAAATTATTATTTATATATTTTGCAAGTACAATCTCATGTTAAAATAGTACCTAGTACAAAAACAATATCAATTCAACAATAAGTACAATATATTGCCATATATTAAAATAGGTAATACCTAGGTACTTAACTTATTTAATTTTAATTTTTAAATAACCTTACCTACCTATCTAAAAATTATAGATTAGTTAAAGTTCCTATCTATTTGAAAAAATAACTAGTTGACTACTTATTATAGAAATATATACTTTATACTTACTTGATTAGGGTGACCAATCATAAAAATAAACGTTTTCAGGTCCAAATTACGATGGAGATAATTGTACCTGAGTATACAAACCTAGAAACACAGATGTAAACATAATAAAGTATGTACGTAAATATGTGCTTAAAACTGAGTTATAAGATTTAATTCCAAAAATAATATTATATTACAATTTTGTATACAGAAACTTTATACGAACATATTTTGTATAACGAGCAAAGATTTTACTTCAATAGGTAGGTATTTCAATAAGTTAGGTCAAATGTGTTTTCGTTTCGACAGCTACGGCCCAAAGCATCCCTTGCAAGACTGAGCAATACCGTGATGAAGTGAATTACAGTGACCATAACAATAGAAACTATGACCATCACCACTGATGGTGCTGGATCGGACCAATTTACCACAGGATAAATGTAAGGGTTTCCGAACCTGAAAAAAAAAGAAAAGGATTTTCATTTATTTCCTCTTCATATAATAATTTATTGAGAAGACAACTAAATAACCGATTCATCAAAAATATAAAATGCTTTTCAATTCTCTTGTGCTAGCAGATGCCCGAGATTCCGAGACAGCTTTTTGAAATCCTGTGGTATGGAATTCTTTGATACGACATTTGACAAGATATTTCAATGCCATATACCTAAATGAAAAACTATACAAACAGAGACTTTTGCATTCATAATATTGGTAGTAATAGTCATTATTTCTATGATATTGGTATCTATGCATTTACAATCAGTTTGTTCGCTGTGGTAAAGCGTAAATACAGAAATGGTAATGGCAATAATACCTACTTGCAGGCATTGGTAAGGCCTGGTAAATAAATAGTTCTATGTTTAGTTTAGTAGTACATTGCAAAATAGCCCATATTTGCAAGCTTTCATTTACCTCCCGGTGTATGTCTGTAATCAAATCATGCAACTTTTTGACTCACTTCTCGGTTTGCAATTGAGTTGAAATTTTGTATAGGTACCTACACGTTTAATTCGAATGACCGCATGGGTAACTAATTAGACAATTTTTACACCCCCATGATAATGATAAGTAGGTATCAATTATAAGGGTTTCCTTAGAAGAATTAGACAAATAAAATGACATCACACTAAATTCAGTATGGCGGACGATAAAAGCCTGTTTTTTAATTAACTTACGGATCGGTGCCTCCAGCGACGTAATATATCACGGTGAAGATAATGTATACGATGGAAAGAACGATGAGGAAGTAGAAGTGCAGCGCGTTAGAAGGCTGCCGGCTGCTTAACAGGAGGATCAGCATCAGGATGCTGTTCACCGCGTGAATGAATATGTCCAGTACAAAGTCAACGGCGAAGTCTTCAGCTGATATCAAAAGAGATGTTGGTTAAAATTTGAAATAATGGCATTATACGAAAGGTTTTTAGTGCCCATGTAATATGCTATGTAACATGCCCATGCCCATAACTTAAGAAACAATATTTTCAACAGTAGGTAACTTTGATCAGTTTACAACTGGTGTACATGTATATTATTAACATTTCGATGTAGTACCTAGATAGTGTTTGAAATTCAGAAAAGTATTTGAAGATTATTTAATTTAATTTATTTGAACTGCCAACAGAATTACAAGTAGTAGGAATACAAAATGTTGAATGGCTTAGGCAATAGGTAACAAGCAATTCAATTTATAGGTAGTTACATCATGCACATAGGAAAAGTCGTACATAACTGACACAAGAATACATTGGGGAATTATTAATAAGTAATTAAGATTACTGATACAAGACTATAAAAAAATTATGAGACTATCTATCAATAATTATTATTAACATTCATTTTAACTACTGTTTAAAAAAAGATGACTTGACATAGGTAAACTACTTAATATAATGCAAACATAATTAACCTATTTGGAGTTTTGCTTTGCATAGGAGAACTTATACTAATTTCTTTTTTAATTTTATAGCCAATTTAGATAGATAGATATTTAGAAAGTTTAATATCAGGATAAATATTATTGTGGTGCTAACTTTAAATATATCTTTATACCAATTTTTTTATTCAGCACCTTCGTGCTTTGATAAAATACTCAAACTACTTACTAGCGCCAGACAAAAATATCCAATAGAAAATTGTGATGAAAAATGCCAATGGAATCGCTATATTGTACGACGTCCAATAGACCTTAATATACCATGGCACTCCAAAAGTATCATCTGAAAAATGAATAATTCCATTGCTTTTAAGAACATTCAAACACGGAAATTGCGTATGTACCTATGTACTACGTATATTTCCGAATATATATTCCACAGAGAAGCAGATTTACTCCAGTTGGAACGACAGACGGAATCCGGTTCAGTATTTGGAAGCCGATACGTCTACTAGTACCTAGTTAATTAATTAAACCAATATATTTAGAACCTAGTTAATCTGTGGTTCGCTCTGACTGATGCCAAGAATTAGCACATAGAATGTAGATTCTCACCACCGTGAAAACCGATAAAATACGTACTGAAGTCATTAATAAAATTTCTTCGCTTAAGACGGTAAATATATATATGTCACTGTAAGATTCTAATCTAACTCGCGAAATCGCAAAGTGTCGAAAGATTACAATTTAATGCATTATTTTCCGGTAGATTGTAATCTGTTCGGTTTATTAACCCGATAGAACCTTATTATTTATGTCGAACCCAAACCTAACCTACAAAAAACAGACAAGAAAACGTAAATACAATGAATATTTCAAAAATTGACACTCAGAACATTGAACGGTTCACAATCTTTCGACAGTTTACAATTTCGCGAGTTAGATTATAATCTAACGGCTTTTACAATCTTACGGTGACATATATATACCGTATATGTCACGGTAAGATTGTAAAAACCGATAGATTATAATCTAACTCGCGAAATTGCAAACTGTCGAAGGATTACAATTTAAAGTATTATTTTTCGGTAAATTGTAATCTGTTAGGTATGGGTAACCCTACCTACTACCTGATTATTTATATCGAACCTTACCTAACCTACAAGAAACAGATAAGAAAACGTAAATACAATGAATATTCCAAAAATTGACACTCAGAACATTGAACGGTTCACAATCTTTCGACAGTTTACAATTTCGCGAGTTAGATAATAATCTAACGGTTTTTACAAAATTACGGTGACATACTTAAACATATAATTATATTTCTACTAGATGATGCCCGCGACTTCGTCAGCGTTATAGTCCGCGTCGATTAGGTTTTTTAGTCCCCATTCCTTAATTTTCGGGGATAAAAGGTAGCCTATGTCCTTCCCTTGTGTAATGTGTGAAGGAATTACAACTCTGTCTAGTTTTTAAGGAGTAGGTACAATATGACTGTACCTACGTGCTTGTTGAACTAATCATAATATATAAAATTAATTGAAAATAATTATAAATAAAATTAATTGATAATTGAATTTATTAATCATTTACTTACCGATAGATCCTTGGAGGTAGGCTATAAGAGCGATTGCAAATCCAAAACCACTTGCAACAGTTATAAATACAAGACCCCAATGGGTTAAATAAATTGGCCAATATGGTCCTATGCCACTATCTGATGTGAGTTTAATAGACGCTATTACAATAGCAGAGCAGCCCAAGAATAGGAATCCTCGTATGAAAATTGAAGGTAAGGGTGAAAGGCTGTTTTGGAAAGAGCATAAGTAGTAATCTGATGCTGATTCATGTTGTAACGTCCACATACTAGTTTGGAATTGCTGTTTGAAGTAGTTCTTTATTGCACCCATTTTTAGATCTCTTAAATACTCTTCAGTCTTGATTTAATTACTTATTACACTTCACTAAAAACTATCCGTGCTGAGGTTGGTTGGACATGTCAGTTGTAAATACCAAAATGTACAAAACTTATCTACTGCTATTACTTACTGATTAGATTTGCGATCGATGCGATGGACTTTGACTATTTATTGCTTCCGACTATGAGCACGAAAATTGTGAATTTTACTTTAGCTTCATGAATACCGTTTTAACAAGAATGCCTTGTTTTACTTAGCTTTGATAACGAATTAGTATATTTTTCTTTGAACGAATCGCAACATGCGCATTTTGTTTTATACTTAGATTAGCGGTCGCCCGCGACTTCGTCCGCGTACAATTTCTGATTTCCTATGAGATTTTCCCGCTGCAAAAGGCCTACTTATAGCAGCTATGTAGCATCGGCAGGTTTTTATTATTTAAGACTAATAAGTCCTTAATGCTGACTTCAAAAACTTATAACCTTCATACAAGCTTTCAACCCCTATTTCACGCTCTTTGGGGTGGATAATCGTAAAATTGCTTATGCAGTTTATTATTACTTAAAACTTTAACTTAAAAATAATGGGCCGTTAACCTAAATCCTGATTTTCAAGTCTCTAACTACAAAAACATAGGATTTGCATACAAATTTTCAACCCTTATTTAACCCTCTGTCGGGTAGATTTTCGTAAAATTGCTTTTACCGTTTTTATTATTTATAGCTATTAACTTAATAGCCAATTTTCATGTCTCTAACTTCAAAAAGAAAGGACTTTCATACAAACTTCCAAACCCCATTTCAACCCCGTAGGGGTGGATTTTCTCAAAACCGTTTCTTAGCGGCCGTCTACACTATAGAAGGAACCTATCTTCCAAATTTCAATTCTGTATGCTTTATAGTTCCTGAGATATCACACAAAAACACCTTTTTTTAAATCTTTAATCCACTACTAGTTAGCCGTTGACTGCGATCTCATCTGATGGTAAATGATGATGCAGTCTAAGATAGTAGCGGGCTAACTTGTTAGGAGTACGGCAGTTATATTAAACCCATACCCCTATTAGTTTCTACACGGCATCGTACCAGCACGATTCCTTACTTGCATGTATCTAACTAATGAACGAATTAACTTAGGTAAATGGTTACTCTAAACTTAGCAATTTTAAGATAATTTATATCGTTGAACCTAATGTTTCCTGATTATTTTTTAGCAAGCTGATATTGAGTTATGGTCATGCAGGTGGATTATAGATATCAATAATAATCATATTTTATCAGATGTTTTTGAATCGTTATTACAATTAGGTATATAATATTACAAATGAACGTGACATAATTGAATAGGTAATCGAACATATAGACTTCCTACCACTTTCCACAGAACCTCTGAATTATTTTGACCTATTACTTAATAGGTACCTATTACGATAATATTTTTCAATAATGAGGATTGAGGACATTCTAGAATTACGATCAGCATTTGTGATATTTGTATGCATCTACCTACTATAGTGCTTAATGTGCTTTTTGTCTCCATTATTTTATTTAACATTTTCTTTATTCCCATAATATAACTATGTTATATTTAAAAGCTTTTAAAATATACTTACGTGTTTAAATTTAAATAACACATGAGGTGTTTGCATTATTTTTATTTTTTTGGCGCTAGTTACTTCAAAATTATAATCTGTGAAGGAAATTGTAATCTATAAGTAAAATTAGGTACCTACTTCGTATTCTGCAGAAGTCTGATTAGTATTCCTAATGATTGATTTGGTGTTTCATGAATCATTAATGAATGGTGATTCATGAAACATGAATTTACTTTAGTTTAATTTTTTAATCATCAAATAAAAGTGGATATTAAATTCATTGGTGACGAAACGCTAGCAAATCATCTTAAAACGCCAACCTTAGGAGTTAATTAGTCATGACGTATGGATTTTATGCCTGCAAAATTTTCGGTGTGCCCCGGTATACAAACTAAGCTAAATAAAAAAAAGAGAAGTATCTACTGATCTGATTTTGAGGACACTACAAAAATACCGGAACGTTTTTAAATCAACTTTTAGTTCTGCAACTTGGAATTACTTATGATACGAGTATGGTTAGAAAGAAAATGGTGCTTGTACTGTGTGGTACGTATATGTTGGTTATGGTCAAGCTAACTGTAGGCGTGTCTTCACTTTCTCACTCTAGATACGATGATTGATTTTTATTATTTTTATTTATAACCTTCATAAACTCTTAACTAATGGATTATAAATGAAATAAAACGAGTTTACCATCACAAATATTCATTTATGTATCAAGATATCATTTTTTGATCACAATAAGACTAAATATTTATACCTATTACAGAACACAGACCATAAGCTTTCTACTCGGTGTTACAGACGAATGAATATTGTAATATGTCAGTAATATTTGTATCACTCGGTTATTACAATATAAATAGGAGTAGATCCTGCTAATCCTCTGGAATAACCTATGTAGGTTTTTGGCGTAGTAAGATCTAGCATTGGTCTAGCAAATATTTATCAATATAACTGTAAGAATCAAAGTATAAGGTAAAATTGTTACGGTTTCTTATACCTAATAGACCAAAAAAGCAATTAAATACCAATTTCACAATTGGGTAATTGACATCAGCTAGTCAAGTAAATTATGTTTTAGTGATTATTAAATACAGGATCTCCCAAAGGTCGTAATATCCAAGTCCCGCGCTATTTTTATGGTTTACAAACATTTTAAATTATCGATTAAAGTAAAAAAGTGCGTTGACTTTTGCTGACGTCACATCAATACAGTATTTCATACAACATCCCATACTAAGGGCGCGATTTGACGTTTGAAAAATTGTTGCTAATTTGAGTAGTCAATTATTGTATCTTTTAAAGTTTTAATAAAATAATTAAGCTTCAGGTTTAACCATGCTTATAGTCGGTCAAACTTATCTGGTCCGGTGGCCAAAATTTGAACTAATTTTTATGCCTGTTTAGTTTCTGTTTTTATTTTATTTTTCATATCTACTAGCGAAGCTGTTACCGGGTCAGATAAGTTTGTGGGTAGGTACTTAATTTAACAAAAACAGTAGTTAAGATATCTTGAATACAATAAAAAAGTTAAAAATCTACACTAGAATCACAGTACTTTAAAAGTCCATTATTTGATAACGTAAAAGCCTAAAGCAAACAAACACTGTAAAAACAATATGTGTCCGATAACCGATTATAACATGTCGAGTAGGACCAAAAGTACTTCTTTACTCTTCGCTTTGTGAGTTTGTACAACTTGTTTTGCAATATTCGACAAAGTACATTATCGATTATCTGTAGTTGGTCACCATTTCATAATTCTTATGAATGTATTTTTAAAATAATTTACGAATAAATATCATATATTATTGATTTTCTTAACGGCAATAACTTTATCCTTGAATCTCACATTTCATTGGATGTTCACCAAACACTTTTCAAGTATTTACTCATGTAGGTTCTGCCATTTATATAACGTTTCCATATAATCTATTAAATAATTTACTATACAAATAATAGGTACATCATCGCTATATTTACCTTAACTATTCAATATTCATCAATCATCCCCTAGGCAAACCCACTATTACTTCTAATCATTAAGTTTTATTTTAATAATTAAGTTTATTCAGAATTTAAAAACCCCCCGACGCTAAGAGCAAAATAACACTTCTACTGAACAGATTTTCTGGGATCATAGCTATGAACACTCGATCACGACACCTTTTAATAGGTTAACCAAAATCGGTTCATCCGTTTGGAAGCTAAGATGCCAAAGAAAGATACACAGCTATACGGATACACATATATATAGAAACACACATTAAACTTATACGCCTCGCTTCGTCGTCGGGGGTTAATGAAACTAGTTTTAATACTACGAAGAATCCTTACCAAACTAATTATTATTAGGTATAAACCTCCTTTTTATTATTTTTTAAATTTATGAGTGAAATCGCGGGCTATAAGGATGAAATCGTTCCTCATCATACATCTGGCCCGGCAGGCCTTATCACAACACAACAAACTATTCTTCTAGGCAAGTAGTTCAATTTGTAATGCGATCATTTTTGCCAGTGTGCATTTGTGCAATTTTGGCAACACTCCTAATTGCAATTAGTGGCACACTTGGTGACACCTCATGGTATGTTGAGCCGCTATATAGTACACCTAACACTTGAGCATGTTAATAAGCTTTTTCATTTTGTAAAATATTATCAGGATGGTTGACTAGTTCCGAAACAATATAAATAGGTTCTTATTTCTATATTTGAAGCAGTCGATACCTCGATGCTCGAAACTATCTGGGTTTCAGTGTATTTACACTATCCTCAAATATTCGTTGCATTCATCTCGGCCTCGTGAATAACGTACTAAGTACCTATTTCATTGTACACATAGATTTATTCAGTAATTATACTGCCTATCGTTGTACAGGTCCCAACTATTTTGATCGTCGTTGGTAACACGTAGAATAACCGTCAAGCACGCCTAAGCTGCGAAAGCATCATTGTACTCTCCGCTTTTGTCCTTAAGCCATTTTCTGACGATGTAGTCGCGGGCCGTAGAGACGCTGACCGTCAGGATGTGCATCAGCGCCAGGAACAGCGCAGTCAAGGTCACCACAACGAGCGTCTGGATTGGTTTCGCCCAGTTGATGACCGGGTAAATAAACGCATTGCCCCATCTGAAATACGAATATCAGATAATATTATTTTTACATCGCTAACCGTTATGTAGGACTACTAGAAAACTCTGATAAACAAGTGAACTTAATTTAACGAATTAAACAAGTGAAATTAATTTAACGAATTAAAAAGTACGACTGCCCTGCCATATTATTTTTGGAGTTTACCTCCATAAGAAGCGATTTGCATATATATAGCCTTTGGAATCTTATTCACATTTTTTATTAAATGATATTGATATTGAATCACTAAATATTGAACTATCGTGTTATATATTTTTGGAATGTACTCATCATTTTCTAGATGATGTATATAGTTAATCTTATTTTCGAATATTTTTTTTCAATTTTGGTCTTTAATGCGGGGTGGTCCCGCATGGTCACCCCATCAATTTCTTTTTAAATTTTACTAGCCTATGTTACCCGGAATAAGCTAGGGATTCTAACGATACCTCATTTATCAAAATCGGTTCAGGCGTATAGAAGTTATGGTGGAATATACAAACTCACATACATACATACATACATACATACATGAACCCTGAAAACAATATACTCCTTTTTTCAGGCAGTCGTTTATAAAAGAGTGTATGTAGCCTGTATGATTCTGGTATAGGTACAAAATAGGCTTTTCCCAACATGGATGGCGGTAAGATACTAGTATATTAGAGGTTAATCTTACCTACTCTTAAATGGTTAAATCATAAAATATTATTGGAAATTGGAACGTTTGGGTTTTTGCATTGCTTCTGTTCTTTTGCTGGTTGGGTGATATCTAGATGGGAAACTTGCCGTAGTTTCCAATCGAAGCATTGAAACTTCCTTCTATAATAACCACCGGTCCTAATGTAGAATCTGAATCCTCTGATCACTGCTTACCTACTGCAAATTCTGTCTTGTTTAGGAACTTGTCTTTGTATCTAAATGAGCAGGCAAATAATAGGTTGATCATGGTAATTATCTCAGCTATCCTGCCCATAATGACGTAATACTTGAAGCGTGATGAACAGTCAATGACTTGTGTCATTAGTATGCAATAAGTAGTAATTAGATTATATTTTTCGCCTTGACTTAATATTATGGACGACTCTTCTAATAAGAATTAAGGTCGTGTTGTTTATTTATAAATCTAGGTAGTATTTAAAAACGGAAAATGTTTATCTGAGAGGCATTTTCCGATCGCCTTATCCGAAAGAGATGAAAACTGAAAGCTATATTTACCCGATTACCCATCCCATCCCATTTTACCAGCATCGATACGACCGTGTAAAGAGCTTCAAAATCTTAAATTTGCAGGATACTAGGTACCTACTATTTATGTCGGCGAAGTCTGGGCAATGTCAATTTACTTCGATTAAATTAGGTTCAAACTTAAAAATTTTGCGAAATGTTGAACGAAAATAACTGAAGTCAGCTTAGCCTATCATATTTTTCGTTACAGAATGTTACGTTAACTCAATTACTGTCTCCAGTATTTTATTTCGGTATCTTTAATTCAAGTTTTATTTGGCATACTTATTACTTACCTTATATAGCTTCAAATTCAATAGGTAAATATGTACACTTAACGATCTGGCTTAGGGTTGTCTACTGTGCTCAAATAAAATAAACATTTCATTTAAAACTATTAAAAAAAAATGATTAGATGATATACCTATACTAAAAAAATATTCTAAGAGTGTTTTTAAGAGTTCAGAAAAGTAAATGAAAAACTTTACAAGAACTGTTCCCTATTTTTCAAAGAACAGGAAACAGGTATTTTCGTACCTAACGTATACGATTGTAATACCTATATAAAACCTACTAGAAGAAATATATACCTATGGAGTATGGCCCAGCCGTTTATCCTTATAATTAGAGATGCGCCGAATGTAGGTTCAACCGAATATGAATGTTCGGCCGAATATTCGGTCCAAAATGTACCGAACCGAATATTCGGCCGAATCATTCGGTTCAATTCTGCGCGGTAAACACGTTTGTACACGTCGGTACGGCGCTCTGCAAGAGCCGGGCGGCGTTTGCCACCGCCCCCTCTCTGCCCCGCGCGCAACCCGCGGCCCCTCGCGCTAGCATGGCTCGCTCAGTCGATGCATCGCTCTTTCGGTTACATATTGCAGTTCTCGCATTAAATTGTTTAAAAATTATCTCGGAACTGCATAATTTGATTGAAGTTGTGCCACATTATTAGATCCCAGGTTCCGACTGAATTTCTTTTCTGCCGAAAATATTGAATCAATTAAGTCAGCATTTTTTAGAGAACATGTCAGAAGGAGTAATTTAGAGAGCAGCAGCGATGAAGAAGAAAGACTACCATTACGAAATGTGACAAATATGGGCACTCGCCAATCTCACGATCCTCATTCAGCATTTTGGAGTTGGAAGAGTTAGCGTCTATTAAGCAGTCAACGATATCTGAAGAAAGTCAGAGTCCTAAAAGCCAATTAGCTTTAGAATTACAAAAATATTTGAATGAGACTTTATTACAACGCAGTATAAGTCCTTTTACATGGTGGGCAAAAAATCAAGGAAAGTATGAATCATGGCTATTTCAGCCAGAATTTTTTTAACTTCTCCAGCAACCACTGTATATAGTGAACGGTTATTCTCGGAAGCAGGCAATGTATATGAAGAGAAAAGAAATAGATTGTTGCCTCACAGGGCTGAGAACCTAGTATTTCTGCATCATAATTTAGCACTCTTAAATTTTAATTATTAAATATTATGTTGTTTTAATTTGTCGATAAATCATCATAATTTAAGTATGTTAATGTTACGATATGATTATTAAAGGACATAATAGTAATCTTGAGAATCAGATTTTATTTTGCTAACATTGTCATTCGTCAAAAAACCACACTTCTTTAGTAATTAGTTAACCTTACTGTTTAATAAAATGTTCTTTTTTAAATATTAACAATATTTTAAATATTCGGTAATTATTCGGCAAATCAACCGAATATTCGGCCGAATACGAACATGAAAAAATATGCCGAATGTACCGAATACGAATATTCGGCCGAACATTCGGCGCATCTCTACTTATAATGATTATAAAGACTGGTTTTTAAATAGTGGTTTATATAGTATAAAAAGTTGTGGAAAACACATTTAATACTCTAAAATTCCATTTTAGTTTTCTACACTACCTAGTAATAATATTATATTTTTAATAATATCTATAGATAAAAAATACAATACGGAAAGGTGTGCTGTGCTGATAAAAAATAGGTGGTTACTAATAAAAAATAGTAGGAAATAATTATCTTATCTTCCATATAATACAATAAAAGATACTTAATAGTTTAGCGAACCTATTGTTGATGGCAGCATTATTAATTATAAATTCAAAAACTTTATAAAATATATAGTAATTAGCGGTCGCCCGCGACTTCGTCCGCGTACAATTTCTGATTTCCTATGAGATTTTCCCGCTGAAAAAGGCCTACTTAGAGCAGCTATAAAGCATCGGTAGATTTTTATTATTTAAGACTAATAAGTCCTTAATGCTGACTTCAAAAACTTCAAAACCTTCATGCAAGCTTTCAACCCCTATTTCACGCCCTTTGGGGTGGATAATCGTAAAATTGCGTATGCAGTTTATTATTACTTAAAACTAATAACCTAAATCCTGATTTTCAAGTCTCTAACTACAAAAACATAGGACTTGCATACAAATTTTCAACCTTCATTGCACCCTCTGTGGGTAGATTTTCCTAAAATTGTTTATACCCCGATTCCCAATCCCGATTTTCAAGTCGCTTACTTCAAAAACTTGGGAGCCATTATGTAAGCTTTCAACCCTCATTTCACCCCTATTGGGGTAGATTTGAGGGATCAAAAGTAACTAATTATTATAGTTTACAGGTACATAATCTTTTAAAAAAAATAGAGTCACAATTCGAGTTTGTACGTGTTTTCGCTGCCCGCCAACCCACATTGGAGAAGTGTGGAGGGTCTAAGCTCTAATTCCCTCTCTTCTATGAGAGTGGAGGCCTATGCCCAGCAATGGGACGTTAATGTGCTGTAGTGGTGGTGGTAGGATAAATTAATTTGTACTAGATTTAATCGTGATTATTTATAATTTTTTACGGGTAAGTACATACTTTGTAGGTATACATGAAGGTAGAGAAGTACCGTAAAACCGTGATGATTACTTAATTGCCTTGTGGTGACCCTATAATGAAATATTGTGTAAAGGTCAAAAACGGGACAGAAGTTATTAATGTTTATTATCAATAGGTACATCTAATTTGTGTTGATTTTGCAATGGTATTGTGCAATCTAATGCCTGCAGGTATGCCTTTAATCTTTATGGTAAGGTCATTGCTACGTAGCTATTAGGTACTTACTATAAAAGCAAGATTGTTTAGTATTTTCATATTAACCACGGACGAAAGAAAAGATTGGATTTTAAAATATCGGTGGAAGTTCTATGTGAACACCATCCTTACTTAATATAAGTAAGGATAGAAGGATTATAGAAGTCTGCAAATCCGCACTTGACCAGGATGTCCCAAACCTTGCATACCTACATATTTATTTGCGGTCTAGGGATGACAACAAATTGGAAATACCTTTGAGTCGGACTGAGGTGTATGCAAATTCCTTTACAGTAAAGACTGTTATGCTATGGAATGCATTACCAAGTGACATTGGACAATCAAAATCTTTGAGTATTTTTAAGAATCGTTTGAAGGAATTTTATCTTGTTAATAATATGCTGTAAATTATTTATGTATTTGTTTACTTTTTGTTGTGTAGGTCTAAAATATTTATATATACTTACATATATTAAAAAAAGTAATGGCGCCACTGGCCATGTAAACACGTCAAAGTTTTTGCTCTGTATTTATATTTTATCTTTAAATTCGTAAACTTACCAAATTAGATTAAACAATTGTAAAAACCGTCAATAATAGTACAACAAATCAGTGTTAGTGTTTTCACGGAACAAAATTCGTTAGAAACTGTAAACATCAGTAAAAATGAGAAACGCTTCAACGCCATAACATCTACATCTTAAAACTTGCAACTTGTTTATAACTGCAGTGATACTTAAACAATGTGATAATTGATACTGTGTATTAGTGTTTTCTAATCGACAAAACAATCCCAGAAGTTAGAACATTGCAATAATAATATCTGCAATAATAATCAGTGATTCCCTATCATTCGGTTACAACATCAAAATACCCTCAAGTGTGAATATAAATTTAACATTCCTCTCCTGGACAACATTTTCGCCAAGTCTCACAACTTACACTGTGGCGCAATCAGTATAGCAGAGGACTGCATATATTCACTTGCTGCGTGGTCGCGAGTTCAATCCCCATCATCGCTGCCTTTTTTCAATTTCTAAAGCATTTTAAAATCTACATTTATAAGAAGACAAACAATGGCGACTGCTTCAAATTCAAAAATATGCGCTGGATGCAAAAATAACTTGCCAAAAAAAGAATTTCTCAGCTGCTCAGCTTGCGGATCTAAGTACGATTGTGAATGTGTAAATTTATCCCAGAAACAGTTAGAAAAAATGGATCAGAAGCTAAGAAATAATTGGAAATGTCCGGAATGTCACAGTAAACAGCCGAAAACGGGCAATACCAACACACCTGTCAGAGCAGCCAACACAAATCCGGGACGCGGCAAGGCATCTGATGACGACGAACCTATAGACCTGAATGTCACAACTCGTAAAAAACCCAATAAGTTGCAAACTTCAACTATTGATTGTGCTAATGTTGTCGGGCCATCCGAATTTAGTAGCACTATGACGGAAAGTACTCTTCGTGGCATAATAAAACAAGAATTGTCAATTGCGATTGGAGAACTGGTTACAGCTCAACTGAAAACAATTAACGAACAAATAACGAGTTTCCATGAGTGTATGACTTTTATTAACGCGCAGTTCGAAGAAATGAAAGCGGCAGTGGCAGAAAAATCGACTATTATCAATAATCTAAAAAAAGAAAACGAATTACTGAATGTATCAGTTAAGGACCTTGCCACCAGGCTAAATATTGTCGAATCTCACTTGAGAGAATGTAACGTTGAAGTTAACGGTATACCTGAACACAGGACAGAAAATTTGGTTAATACTATGGTGCAGTTGGGGCAAATCGTTAAAAATCCTCTATCCTCAGACGATATTCAGCATGTTACTCGTGTGGCGAAGTTGAACAAAAATACCGATAAGCCACGATCTGTCATTGTAAAACTCCGTACCACCAAACACCGTGATGCTCTTTTGGCAGCTATAGCGCAATTTAATAAGAAAAACCCTACAGATAAATTAAGTTCCCATCACCTAGGAATCGGCGGATCACGTGCGCCCATATATGTTTCGGAACATCTAACTCCAAGAAGTAAATCTTTGCACGCCGCCGCGCGCATAAAAGCCAAAGAAATGAAATATCGCTTTACTTGGATAAGAAATATAATTGAAAAACTTGTTCCTAAACGAAAGTCAAAGTCAGCAAAATACCCTGCTTGGTTCAATTCAAAATTAATTAAATTACTGTCAGAAAAAGATAAGCTTCATACTAGGTTCGGTAAATACAATAATCCCCGGGATTATTTGGAATTTCAAATTATTAGAAATCGCTGCCATAAACTCTACGATATTTGTCACAACAAATATGAACATAATGCTGAGTCAAACATTTACAAAAATCCAAGATGTTTTTGGAATTATTTTAAACAAAAAAAGAAAACTGAGTCATCATTGCCCGCATCAATGAAACTGGACAACACAGTTGTTACTTCCGGTACAGACATCGCTAATCTTTTCGCCAAACACTTTTCCTCAATTTACACTCAAATAGATTGTCAAAATCAAATTACTAACCTACACCAAAATTGCAACATGCCGCAGTTATTCAAGTTGAAATTTCTAGAGGCTGATGTACTAAAGAAAATTAAAACATTAGATGTACATAAGGGGGCAGGTCCTGATGGTCTTCCGCCCATTTTTGTAAAACGTTGCGGTCCAGAAATTGCTTTCCCTCTGACACTGATCTTCAATCGTTCCCTTGATGAAGGTGTCTTCCCTAAAGAGTGGAAAAAGGCTCGTATCGTACCAGTCTTCAAAAAAGGTGATCGAATGGAAGTTAAGAACTACCGTCCTGTGTCAATTCTCTCATGTTTTTCAAAACTGTTTGAAAGTCTTGTACAACCCATACTTGCCAAACACTTGGACAATATCCTAAACAGTACTCAACATGGTTTCAGAAGCGGGTTATCAGTGCAGACTAATTTGTCAAATTTTACTTCAGATCTTCTGGTGGAGGTAGATAAAGGACAGCAGATCGATGCTATCTATACCGACTTTAGTAGCGCATTTGATAAAGTCGACCACCAAATCCTGACTAATAAGCTCTCTCAATACGGTATCGGTTCCTCCCTAAATAAATGGTTTCACTCTTATCTAAGCCAGAGACCTCAGATAGTTTCCATAAATGGATACGAATCTGAGAGATACATTGCTCGTTCTGGAGTGCCACAGGGATCCCACTTAGGGCCTTTATTGTTTCTTGCTTTCATAAATGATATCACCGGTGAGATAAAGCACTGCAAGTGCTCACTTTTTGCCGATGACTTAAAAATATATAAAATTATTAAATCTGATGACGACGCTAATTTATTACAAAAAGACCTTGATAGAATCATTAACTGGTGCGACGTCAATAGTATGACTCTTAACGCTAGCAAATGTTTTCATGTGAAATTTACTAGAAAGAAAAAACCACTTGTCACTAGATATTCGATTGGTAATGTGGTATTGCAAGAGCTAGCTGAAATAAGGGACTTAGGAGTTACTATTGACACAAAGTTAACTTTTACTTCGCATATCAATAATATTGTTAAAAAAGCTGCGCAGTTGGTCGGATTTATCAGACGCAACACAAAAGGATTTGCTCATAAGACTAAAGTTATTTTATATAACGTCTTTGTGAGAAGTTGCCTCGAGTTTGCCAGTACCATCTGGAACCCTAAATATTATGTACACTCCCAACGCATTGAAAGCATACAGCGCACTTTTACTAGGCATCTTGCATTTCATGCGACTGGTATCTCTCATAGACAACCCTACAATCAAAGATTGGCAAAATTTAAAATGATGTCTCTTCGAAGTAGGCGGGATTTACTTGACCTGTGTTTTTTGCATAAAATCATCCACTATAAAGTTAGGTGCAGTGAACTACTTCATCGGATATGTTTATCAGTGCCACGTAAATATCCCCGCTCTCGCAGATCTCACAAAATATTCCAAATACCTTTCGCTAGAACACGTCTTGGAAACCAAGCACCAATTGCTCGTACATGTGCAAAATATAATGAAATATCTCAAATTATACCTGGCATCGACATATTCCACAATTCTTATGGAGTATTTAAAAAAAAAATCGCCGATCACCTATCGGTGAGTCCTATAGATTAGCAATAATTTTATATTATCTATGTAATATAACCTCAACTTAATACATTTTTCTTGATAGTTTGCATGCGCTAATTTTGTAAATGTTGTGTACACTTTTAATCGATGTACATATCAGTGAATGTGTCACTTTTTAATGTTATAATTTGTGTGTTAAATATGTATATTGTAATTAGTGAACCTATAAAAAATAAAAATAAAAAATATATTATATTTAATTGTATTGGTATATATTTCAGTATTTTTTATTCGTGTAATTGTTTATGTATTATTAGAATGTATAGTTTATGTAGTATATTGTATGTATAGTTGTTGCACTATCCCGCTTCGTTGCATTTGTTTCTTTATTTAAAGGTTTGGAGGAGATCACTATTAGTGATAAGACCGCCTCTGCGCACTTATTTATGTTTGCTTGTTCACTGTTTTTGTTTCTTTTTTAATGTTCTGTGTGGCAATAAAGTATTTATCTATCTATCTATCTATCTTTATCGACCAGAAATAGTTCCGAGAGGTGGCAATGTGTTCAGATGATTAGAATTATGTTATAGAAAAGTTTGTATAAAGATAACCTTTAAGACGTGCTTATGAATCTTAACTCTGCACTGGTTCGAAATAGCCTTCTTAACTCAAAGAACCCGCAATAAACCCGGCGGCCAGTCAGTTGCAGAAACGATTTTGAAAGAAATATTAGATAGCTCGCAATTAGTACCTGGGCAAACAGGGGTAAAATTATTGAGTTCCTATGCAATTTATGATTACTTTAATCCATGCAGATTTAAAGCGTTTTAAATGGACGTAAATAAATAACAGGGCGACGTGGTTACCGAATCTAGGTTTTTCGGGGAATGTTCTAATTTTCTATTTTTTATGAGCAATAGGAGTTTATATTAATACCTCTTATTTTAATCAATTAATAAACTTTACATGTTATGTAACCGATACCAATGGATGCGATGCATCGAAACAGAAAAAATATAATACATCAATGGGTTTCACAGAACATTCAGGTTACTGTTAGCTATGTTAGCTGTAAACGAACAAAACGTTACTTTTCCATTTTAGAAAACTGGGAAATGATAGCTAAAATAGAGAATTATTGGACATGTTTTTTTGTAGAAACGGGGCAATTTAAATGATTTTTTCAATGGTAAAATTTTAGAAATGCAAAAGCCAATTTATTTGGTATAATTCAATACTGCAAGTGTAAAAAAAGTTACTAACATAAAAAATGGAAATGTGATTATTTTGATCGCTCAGTCACTCCTCATTTGTGACCAAATATGGCACCCTCCATAAAATATGACTAAAATCTAAAATATACGACGAATGTTGAGTTAGACATGACGATAAAATCAGTAAACATTTATGCTTGTTGTTTGATTCGTACAAATACGGACAAGGTTTTCGTTTACCTACTGTCAAAACGACTACATTATTTATGTAAACAGCTTGTAACTAAACGTTATGACCGTTTTTGCTGGCGTGCCCTTGAAGAAAGGAAGGATGAACAGATAACTGACACCTATATAGGCTTATCGAATTTTTATTTATCTTACGACTAGATGATGCCCGCGACTTCGTCCGCGTGATAAATAATTTTGATTCCCGCGGGAACTATTGAATTTTCCAGGATAAAAAGTCTTGTCCTTCCCCGGGATACAACC
The DNA here is from genome assembly GCA_964035005.1 of Erebia palarica. NCBI lineage: Eukaryota > Metazoa > Arthropoda > Insecta > Lepidoptera > Nymphalidae > Erebia > Erebia palarica. The sequence continues at coordinate 27,260,573 of OZ035992.1, read as the reverse complement.
TACCACTGTACCAAATTTCATCCAAATCTGTTGAACAGATGGGCCGTGAAAGCGTAGCAGACAGACAGACAGACACACTTTCGCATTTATAATATTATAGTATGGAAGTATGGATTCTAGGCAAAAATCAATAAAAATTCATTTTGATAGTTCTTTATTATTATTTTCTAACATTTTTACAATCGTGGTTAATGGAGTTGGTCAATTAATATTTTCTTTGCATATAGTTATGTGCCTACATCAATTAAGTAATAGAATATCGGCGAAGGCACAAGTGCACATCATTAGGTATATAAAGTTAAAAGTACTCAGGTAATATTTCGTTAAAGTTAAATGTGAAAAAACGGAAAGAAGTTATTATTCATACATCCAATACTGTCACTCTGTAGCTGTACCGACTACAATCTAAATTGGAACCTTGGCACCGCAGTGGCTTCCTTTGGTGGCCTAAAACTTCACTCCAACTAATCGACTTAATATGCATCTGGCCCGTATCTACGAGTAGTAGGAAGGTATCAAGTTTGAACTCGTGCTGTATGTAGCACCTAATTATTACCTATAATTGGAGCAGGCTTTGCACTCAATTGTGTCCATTGTGTATTTTATTCTACCGAAATAAGTTTATACACAAACAAAAAAATACGTTGCCTATTATTATATCTTATTAAGGTAATAGATACCTACTATACGGCTGTTTATTGCAACTTGAATGAATGTGGTAGTCCTTACACCCACTTAGTATATTCTGACCACCTATCTAGGCATCTACCTACTTAAATTAATATTTTTCGCAAGTTGCCGAACGATAATTAGCGAGTAGATGTTAGACTGTTGTGTATTCAATAATAATATAAATGAGGATTTTAGGACCGTGACAGCAGTAGCTACTTTATCAAAATAAAAAACGTTCAGCAATCATTAGTTTTTTTGCACTGGACCATAACCGGACCATACCGGACTCCTCGCAAAATCTTCGGTTAGTTTATAGCCGTGATAATGTCGATAACACATGAAAACTACCTTTGAGTGCAAAGTAGGTAGATGGACTACTATAAAGATGGCTCGTTAAAAGTAGGTAGTTTAGACTGAAATTCCGGTCAAAACTACTGTCGTTATAAATAAAAATTAAGTAGGTACATAATTATTGCTAACATTAGTTCGACTGTGGTTCGTAACGAACGCTACAAACAAAATGACAGTAAGTTTAATTAAAAAATATATAATACTAACTGATGCCCGCGACTTCGTCCGCGTGGATTTAGGTTTTTTAGTTCCCGCGGGAACTCTTTAATTTCCCGGGATAAAAATATTTAGATAGCCTATGTGCTATTCCAGACGGATAATATATCTGTCTCTGTGCCAAATTTCATCCAGATCCGTCCAGCCGTTCTAGAGTTATAAGTGTACGAACAAACCCGACTTTGTCTTATATATTAAGATTTTTTAATTACTTTAATAAATTCACAACTACAAGTCACATAGGTCGGTATTTGCAACACAAATCAAAATAAATGATAAGGCCAGGAACGGCCATGTGAGCTCGTTAGGTCTTTCGGAAACTAGCCTTTTGCAATTTTGCATGCTAATTTCTATTTCCGACCCACATTTAAATTATCTATACTAATGCTAATATTATAAATGCGAAAGTTTGGATGGATGTATGGATGAATCACGCCAGAACGGCTGAACGGACCTGGATGAAATTTGGCACAGAGATAGGTTATAGTCTAGAATAACACATAGGCTACTTTTTATCCCGGAAAATTGAAGAGTTCCCGCGAACCAAAAAATACACAATCTACGCAGACGAAGTCTCGGGGATCAGCTAGTATTTTAATAATCCTACGTTACAACCTGTTTATCTTTACACCAAAAATTTAAGTCATGGACACCCTGATTTTCGTATTGGTATTTAGGTGAAACTTTAATGGCGTGAGCTCAACTTCAGACCTAGCTAGCTTAGTTTCTTATAGTAGGCGGTTGCATTAAATAATTTAATAAATACTCTAGCAGCTATCAAATATATAAAACTTTCAGTGCTGTTTCCACAATTAAACACCCAGGATCATAACTACCTATCTATTCGCGACGCGATGGTTGCCAATTTACGAGAACGAACCGAAAAGAAATATTCTGTAACTCTCGCCTTAGCACGCATGGGCGTACGTGCGTGTAGTTTTCTTTCGTAAGCAAATTATTTGATCATATGGGTACTAATAATATATGTATAGGACCGTATATGCTTTGGAACTGCAAAAGTATCTCAAATATCAATCCAGTTCAGTAATTTTTGCGTGATGTGCGTAAAATATATAAACAGATAAAATAGTACCTACCTACCTAGTAGATTTTATAATATCTGAGAGAAATTTCCTTCTGATATTACATCTCCAACCTCCTAAACGGTTTCCTTTCCCGATTTCGGTAGGAATTAAGAAAAGTAATTTTCTGAAAGGAAAAGCTTTTAAAAGGAGATAATGAGAAGGAATTTGCTCGCAGTGATCAAAGTTGTAAAAAAGTAACACTTACGGGTCGAGTCCTCCTGAAATATAATAGGCAACGGTGAAGAGAAGGTACGCCAGCGAGAAGTACAGCGGCTGCATGACGTGGAGCAGACGACTCGGATGTGCTGACATCACCAGCTCGACGAACATCAGCCCCGAGTTTACTCCGTGCAACATTATGTCCAATATCGGATTCGGTGCGTAGTTGATTTTCTTGCCCGCTGGAAAATGAATGAAAAATATCCAATAATTTATAATTTCTGAATTTCGCTGGTCTGGCCTGGTGGAAGGTTTCGGCCGTGGCTAGTTACCACCCTACCGACAAAGACGTGCCTCCAAGCGATTTAGCGTTCCGGTACAATGCCGTGTAGAAACCGAATAGGGGTTGAATATAACTGTCATGCCCCTAACAGGTTAGCCCGCTATCATCGTAACTTACCATCACTCGCAGTCAAGGGCTAACTTGTAATGGTTAAAAAAACTGTCAAATGCTTTCTCTGCTTAGTACGCACCTCAAATGTTTTAACGCTCAGACGCAAAGTAGACGTACGCTACTAAGTACCTACCTACAGCAATACACAATCTGGACCGCGTCGTTAATGGTAGCTCCTGAAATTTACCAGACCTAAATTCTGCGGACGGAACTGCTGGCCAACTTGTACATGAATGAGGCAAGAGATGATTCGCGTTCATTCTTATATTTTAGGATTTTAGCGATAGATACCGCTGAAGTACCGGAAACAAAATCTCAAAAGTGCCTATATTCTGACTCAGATTTATTGAACATGACTTTGACATGCCATTTCGGCTATACCTCAAAGTCATATTATTAAATAGCCTTACTTACGAGCTCTCAAGATGGCCCAGTAGAAGAGCGTGATGAGGAAAGCGACGGGAACGGTGATATTGTACAATACCCAGTAGGTTCTGACGTACCAAGGCAGCACTTTGTCATCTGAAATACAATTTTAATTAATTCTATTCATAGTTTATCAAGTGGGAGAAAAGTAATTAATCGTCATAAGATTAATCATCGACATCGTAGAGTCAATAAATTTATCGTTCTGTAATATTTTATGCGTTTCGACATAATATTTTGAGAGCCGAAACATTTCAAGATTACACGTGCGCAAGGGCAAGGTGATCATAAGTCTTTAGTTAAGTAAGTAGGTACCTTGTTCGAATGAACTTGGAGTAAAGTGTAAACAAATGAAGAAATTTACCGTTGTTCTAATACGGGCAGCAGTTATTAATGATGGTGTTAATGTCGGTAATAAACATGAAACTTCATAAATATGCGTAGGTATGGAAATAAACATGCAATTAAGAAATCATAACATCATAATTTAAAATGAAGATTAACTTGAGAACGAAACAGTTTTTATATCAAAAAATCAAATGGGCTAGTATACCAGACGAAACTATAACGGTTCCTGAAACTATGAGACTTACGGAACCCCAAAACAGTGCACGTTCGTGCACGTGCATCTACTGCCTTGAGAACTAAAGTTCTCCACGAGTCTTCTGCGTCCTTTCCCTTTCTGATTTCAACGCATTCTACGAAATACCAACAGTAGGAAAATTACCAGCAATTAGCAAAGCACTTTTATTTTATGAATCCCTCAATTCTAGCTTTATGATCTATCTGGCCTAGCAGTTATCATCGGACGTGGTTGTTGTCAATCTATATACATATATAAAAGCGAAAGGTCACTCACTGATTCAACACGATATCTCAGGAACTATAAAGCATACAGACGATTCTTCTATGGTGTAGACGGCCGCTAAGAAACGGTTCACCCCTAAGGGGTTGAAATGGGGGTTGGAAGTTTTTATGAAAGTCCTTTGTTTTTGAAGTTAGAGACTTGAAAATCGGGTTATTAGTTTTAAGTTATAATAAACTGCATAAACAATTTTAGGAAAATCTACCCCACAGAGGGTGAAATGAGGGTTGAAAATTTGTATGCAAGTCCTGTTTTTGTAGTTAGAGACTTGAAAATCAGGATTTAGGTTATTAGTTTTAAGTAATACTAAACTACATAAGCAATTTTACGATTATCCACCCCAAAGGGCGTGAAATAGGGGTTGAAAGCTTGCATGAAGGTTATAACTTTTTGAAGTCAGCATTAAGGACTTATTAGTCTTAAATAATAAAAACCTGCCAATGCTATATGGCTGCTATACTCTTGCTGCTATACTCTGCTGACTCTTGCAGCGGGAAAATCTCATAGGAAATTTGAAATTGTACGCGGACGAAGTCGCGGGCGACCGCTAGTCGCATATATAAACCTGTTAAGCCAGTTAAAATGCCAAATTTATGCACACTTTTATCGCATCAGGCCTTGATAAATTAAAAATTATTGATTTCTTATTTAAGATCAGCTCTCAGGTATATTTGTATTCCGAAAAACGTGTTGACCCATTTAGCCACAATTTTCATGGTCAGCTAGTAAGTTTTAATGATATTCACATTATTACCGGTTTTGGTATTGCAATATAACATAATGACATTAAAATTGATGTTGCAATATAATCTCCCATTTTCGTACCCTTTAGGACTTAAATTTCCAATATAATAATATGTTTAAGTACTGTTATTATCGCTAACAGAACTTCTTCATAATGTATGTAAAATTTATAGACTTTTGCACTGAAGACGATGCTATAGATAGTCGATAGAAGACGATGCCTTGTAACGAAAATTTGTTTTTCTTTTTAAATGAGCAGGTGATAAGTGATTGTTTAAAATATTAGGATGACCTGCTGTACCTCAATATAGTTGCGGACGGCAAGATCCCCTTAAAGATCAGTTTAGGACCAGTTAAACCTTCATTTCCTTAATTTTTTAGTACGGGTAAGTACATTTAACTTATTTGGTTCATATATATTTTGATATCATGTCACGCGATATATCATTTAGATATACCGCCTAGCCTAGCCTCTTTCTATTTTAATACTAGCTGATGCCCGCGACTCCGTCCGCGTGGATTGAGGTGTTTTAGGGGTACGAAAAATAGATAGTAGGTGATTTTCAGAACTACTGAATATGCATATAAAATTTCATAAAAATCGGTCAAGCCGTTTCGGAGGAGTATGGTAACTAACATTGTGACACGAGAATTTTATATATGTATAAGATTTTTGGATGTTGTTAATTAATTTACAAATGCGAGTAGGTATGCTCATGTAATAAGCAGATTCCTATTTCTGTGCTCGTACATCTCTCTAGAAATGAAGGAATGACCAGAATATCGAAATTTTTATTAGACTTATCTTTAGATGGTTTTATATACCATTCTCGTTATCAAAATATGTTAATCATCACACGTGTTTCTTATCCTCATGGAACCGATAAACGGTCAGTCACAGACCTTGAATCTTTAAGAACTAAGACTGCGAGGCCGATCTTAACATTCAAACCACGTTTCTTCGTAGGTACCTACGTTCTTGGACGTACTTAGTATCTGACTTTGTGATTCTGCATTCCGCAGTAACTAGGAAGTGCTCGAATATACATAAAGGGTAAAAATACCTGCTTGAATATACATAAAGAGTTAAAAGACCTGTTTGTTCTGCCCTATTCCATGTCATTACTTCAATGGTCTCTCTGGTATACCTAACATGATGGCTTTTATAGGTTAGCGTCTTCGTAAGGGCGCCTCCTATGAGGCTCGGACCACGGCTTAGGATGACGTTGGGACGAAAGGTAGGTCGGTTGGACTAGATTAGTCCATACGCCCCCGAGGCTGTGGGTTAAGACCACGTCCGGGTGACGGGTTTGGTTGGTGTTTGTGTGTAGCCCTAAGTAGGGAGCATTGTCGGTAGTGATTTGGTCATCGGGGTCGGTACAAACGTGAATAAAATTTTCCTCTTCGTACATTGAACTAGCAAGTCGATCTTTATTCCGAGATTAAATATTATAAATAATTGAATAATAAGAATAGAATAGGTAGCCCGAAATAAAACATAGGTACTTTCCTAAACAGGTATAAATTCATAATGAGGTACCTATTTGCTCATCTTTAGGTAATCGCAATGTAGGAAATTCAGATTCAAACCTACACTCTTTTGTTTTCTTATGTCCTTAGAGTCTGTTTTATTTATGTAAAGTTAAAATACACTAATTAACAGTCAGTTATTTTAAAAACAGATGAATTAATTTGTCTACCTACGCGTTGCTTCTGGGATTGATGACACCATGTGCTAATAGCGTTAATTTTGTTAGCAGAATGGGAGCATTGGCTATTTACGTTTTGCAAAGTATGTTGTCAGCTGTCATTACTAGCAGAAGCTTATTATGCTCTTCATTATTTGTTCTGTGTTAGATTGATTTTTACAGATTATTTTTTTACTTAGTAACTACATCAACAAACTCACCAGGTAAAGTGCCACGATGTTTCTTAACAGTAACTATGATGCCGAAAAATGACTCAAGGAAAATCAATATTAAGCCCCAATGCGTCATGTACAGCAGGAACATTTCTCGAGGTCCCCAGAAGTACGCCGTTGACCACGAAATGATGAACACGGACCATAGAAATATCGGCACTCGCCAGAACAAAGGCGACAACCTTCCTCGCCAAGACCTTCCAAATAGTTCTGATGATTCATTTTCTTCCTTAAGCGCAGCTGTACAACATGCGTAGCAATTTGCGGGCGCTACTTCTTTCCATTTTTCTAATTGTGGTTTTGCCATTCTCATACAATATCGATCAACTTGGTTTGAGCAATTTGTTTACTCTTGAGCTCTTGGTTGTAGAACCAGACTTCTTTGCGTACAATGACTCTGTGAACAAATTATGCAACGTTAGATCTCATCTTAATCTAACCAAAACATTCCGCGTCGAGTCGTGCGAATTAATTTAACGCACAACTTTAATGACAAAATAATTCAACCTTAACCCAAAATTTTTGAGTTAGTTTTATCTAAAATACGTGTAGGTACATATTGTATTTTGTGTGAACGACCGGGTGAGAAATCGTTTTAACCTCTCAGCAGTCAGCAAGTCGCGTAGTCGCGACGTCTAGACTCGCCGAGTCCCGGCAACAAGACTAGCAACTGTCCACAGATTCGTCTGCACTTTAAAAATATGAAATTTTATGGCCGCCTTTGTCTGCCTTTAGTGCAGGCTACAGAATACAATTGAAGTTTTACCTCTATACCTACTCATAGGTAATACTGTTTTTTTTCATTTAGGACGTGGTCCAGTGGTTAGTCAATAGGTAACCACCAAACAAACCTGAGTTAACTTTAAAACTGCAAATCAGCAATTGGGTAGGTTTAAATACCATCGATTTGTAAGTCAATGATAAATACAAATTATACAATTTTGTAGACTTACACTAAGTTACCTATCTAGGTATACTGTGTTGAATCTTTATTCAGTACATTATCATGCTACGGCTGACGGAATATTATTAGCTAGATAAAGCGCTTATCACGATGAAGAATGATTTCATCAAATTATTAAACTAATAGTTTTTTTTCAAATTCGTTTTAATTGTCAAACAAAGCTCGAAGTAAAGTAAGAGAATTTGACTATATTATTATCTATCTACGTCTCAAAGCTACAGCTAACCTACCAATCCTACCATGGTAGTCATAGAGTATATATTATATTAGTTTGGCCACAATAAAGCACAGTAGTGGTCAAAATATATAGGTACCTTATTGATTTTATCAGTCACCACACGCCTTCTTTGAACTTGTAAGACCATTGACATGGCAAAGCGATATTAATATTAAAGTTTTGTTCTAAAAAGGTCAATTTGTTTTAGGAAAATTAGGAAATGTATATAGGTACTTACGCAAACAAATATTCAAATCTTATTAGGTAGGTACTTAGGTTTAGGTAGTAAAACCGACCAAATCTTGTTTTCCTATTTCGAACGAACCCTTTCGTTTTTTGGAATAAAAGTAGTCTATAATATTATTATTATGACAACGCAGATTTTGTGTCAATTTGCATTCAAATCCGTCCGATAATTTCGGCGTGATGCGTAAACTGATAGAGGGACGGACATACAGATGAAAAAAGAAAAAACCAGTCAACTGCGAGTCGGACTCGCGCACCGAGGGTTCCGTACAAACCTGTAGTAAGTTTAAAATTATTAAAAATATTTTTATTATATGATGTAACAAAAAATGTATTTTTTTCGCAATTTTTCCTTTATCTGTGTTATAGGACGTTGCTTCGTACGAAATTTCAAGATTCTGAGATCACGGGATGTACCTCGTAGGTTTTGATTCCCTTGCGAGTGTCGAAAATTTGCAGCATAAACGGCTGTATCTTTTGATTGCGTTGGCTTAGAAGTTTGATTTTTTCACAGCTCCATGGGACAGTAGTTTGTTACCGCTTAAAGGTATTATAGAACTGAGTATTTGATATGAATTTCAATTTAATACCTCTATGCGTTCATGAGGAAAGGGGTAGTAAGTTTAACATTATTAAAAAAAAAATTATTATATGATGTATCTAAAAATTTATGATTTTCGCAATTTTTCCTTTATCTGTGCTATAAGACGTTGCTTCGTACAAAATTTCAAGATTCTGGGTTCACGGGAAGTACCCTGTAGGTTTTGATTCCCTTGCGAGTGTCGAAAATTTGCATAAAAATATTTTTAATGTATGGTGTACTAAAATTTATGCTTTTCGCAATTTTTCCTTTATCTGTGCTATAAGACGTTACTTCGTACCAAATTTCAAGACTCTGAATTCACGGGAAGTACCCTGTAGGTCTTGATTCCCCTGCGAGTGTCGAAAATTTGCATAAAAATACTTTTATTTTATGATGTAACTAAAAATGTATGCTTTTCGCAACTTTTCCTTTATCTGTGCTATAAGACGTTGCTTCGTACAAAATTTCAAGATTTCAGATTTAAGAGTTCATGGGAAGTACCCTGTATCAATAGATAGAAATACCCTGGCTGTATCTTTTGATTGCGTTGCTTTGGAAGTTAGATTTTTTCACAGCTCCAAGGGACAGTAGACCTGAGTATTTGATATGAATTTCGGCTTGATACCTCCATGCGTTCCTGAGAAAAAGGGTCTTGACACACAGACGGACGGACAACAAAGTGATCCTATAAGGGTTCCGTTTTTCTTTTGAGGTACGGACCCCTAAATATTAAATAAAAAAGGGTTCTGGGCTTTTTATCTATAATAAAGCTTCCTAATACTTACTAAAATTTTCAAAAAACATATCCATGCACAGAAATCGTCCAGTTACAGTTTCATTATGCCTAAGAATTAAAGATGTTCTCATTTCATATAAAATCCATAGATTTAGGATTGGTGCGCTGCGCTCCGACAGCGGAGACCAATCCTAAATATATGATAAAAACTTATACCTGAGCCCACTATGAGCGATCCATTAGATAATGATCTTCCCAAAATATGCCTACTTATCAGGTTTTGTTATTTTTTTAATGAATCTGTTAAGTATTTGATGTTCGTCCGCTTTACGCTTATTTATGAAAATATGAACGTTATAATTTGATCTTACAAAGTAGTTAGGTACCTATACGTCATAATGGTCTGTAGTTGTTTAGGATATCCGTTCATCAGTTGAGCGGTTGAGAAAATTGCATTGATAAGATTTATTTAAATTGTTTTCCATTTCGTTTCCCTCATTTAACACAAGTTGCGTGCTGAAGCAAATAAACTGTGTACCTACTTTGGTAATTGATTCACGGTCTTAGTAGAAATCGAGGGAAATGCGTTTTAAAACTGACTCAAGGGTTGTGAGGATGTTCTGCAATTGATTTATTTACTAAGTCTGTATCTTTGCGAATGGTGTAAGTGTTGGGAATATATTGAATAACTTGCCGAGTGCGAGCCAGGCTCTCGCAACGAGGGTTCTGTACCTTGTAATTGATTAGATTAAATTATTCGACCGCCTCACAAACAAAACAATCTACTTATAGATGACGCTAGAATTTTACTATTAAGTATGAAAATAATGAAAACGATAGTTAATTTTACGTTTGTCAAAAATACAACAAGTTTCACATGACTAGGATTCGATTTTGCAACAGCCTGCAAAATAGGTATAATACGGTTATTTGGTAGTTTCTTTTCTAAAATTTCCTACGGTTTATGTAGTAATCAAAAGTTAACCTGTTTCTACGATGATTTACCGCGAGCCTTGGAGCCTTGGCGGGCACAAATGAACCCATACCAGCTTCTTCGAGCCTTCTTCGTACCGTTTGCCCCATATATCGGTGAAGATTTTGTTTTTATGCAGGATAATGCTCGGCCGCATACCGCTCGGGTAACTCAAGCTTATCTTAATGATATGAATATCACTGTTATGGAGTGGCCGGCGAGATCACCGGATATGAACCCAATAGAGCACGTTTGGGACTTGCTGAAAAGAAAAGTTAAGTCTAGAATTCCAGCTCCTGCCAACGTGGGAGAACTGTGAATCGCCGTAGTTGAGGAATGGCGGAGACTATCCCAGGAGACCACCGATAACATCATTCTCAGCATGCCTAGACGGGTAGAAACTTTAATAAGAGCACGTGGAGGTAATACGCGATATTAATCACCATTTTTCTAATTTAATTAATTGTTATTTTAATATTAAATTTCACTTTTCCCGGTTGCATGAAAAGTTCAAAAATGTACCATTTTTCACAAATAGCCTTTACTCGCAAAATCTGTTCTTAATGTGATCTCATTTTAAGTAAAACAAATGAAACTTTAAATAACAAAAGATGTGTAGTAAGTAGATTTTCAAATAAAACCATATTTTTTTAAATTATGGACCATTTTTTTATGTTCCGCTAAATATGCCGGCGAGTATAGTTTAAATTATTACAAAACTATTTTCATCGTAAAATTAGTCAGAAAGAAGTTATTGTCAAAAAACTGTTTTTGGGCGCCATTTATCCAATATGGCGGCGCGAGCGGCAAAGATACGAGGTGGCAAAGAGAAAATTCGTAAAGAGCACGTCCAAATCTATAAAATACACCAATTTTCAAAACTCCCGAGAAACTTTCCAGGTAACCCCCTTTTTGAGTACCAAATGACTGGGTTAGTAGTAGTTATTGAGATTTACGACCCTTCGTATTTAGAGTGGATACTTACGGATCGATTGTGTCCTAATGAAAATTACAGATCGGGAAGGCCCAGAATTGAAATTTTCGGATTGTTTCCTTTAAGAAGTACGTCTGCACGATTGCCACAAAGCGTACATTTTAAATAAATAGGCTTCAAAAGACACTTTCAAAAGTTTGAACTTTACCTACTGAAAGTTTTCGATTCGAGATCATAGAGTATAACCTGATAAGTACCAAAAGCTCTTTCTAAGATAAACAACCGTAACACACAGACAGACAGATGTACAACAGGGGAGAGAACGGATCCTATGAGGATTCCGTTTTCCATTACATATCATGATCTTGAGGTACAGACGTCAGAACCTTAAAAGTAGTTCAACAAATCATTCAGAATAATAATTATAAGTTATAACGTATTATAATTACAGCCATAGTATATAGTTTCAATACTACTTACTGTAATTATGGGTCTTTTGTGAAAATAACTGTGCTGTTGCTAAGTTGAAATCGTTTAAGTATAATTATAATACTTAGATAAATAATCACGTGCATTAGTTGCCTACTTCTAAAGTATCGTACCTATCAATTAACAATTTAAACAGTCAAAGGCCACAGCTAAATCAGCCTCGATTTGAGAAATATTCTGAGGTGACTCAAAGTATCCGAAAAAAACATTGTAATGTGAAACATATGGCCAACTTCCTATCTAAGTAAAATATTGGCCATTTAAAGAGATTAAAATTACGACCAAGTTCTTTGCTAATATTTAGTGAATATGTGAATTAGAAACAAATTAAAAATGTCGCCAGGTCAACCTAGCAAAGAACTTATGATTTCGATCTCAGTACTTTAGATAGCCAATATTTTTCATAGGAAGTTGGCCAAATAATTCCTTCATATTAAGTTTTTGCGATCTCACTTCTTTTTTCAAAGTACATATTTAAAATTCAATACCATCAGCATTCAATAGGTTCTAAATTCTCCAAAGCTTAGGGCTGGTTAAGACTCGCCGAATATGACCACTCGCCAGAAAATTTTAACAGTCCATATGTCCCTAAATATGATTTTGATGAGGCATAAGCTTTATGTTTTATGACTAACATTACAATCTGTTTAGTAGTTCTTGCGCAGTGCTGGACCAGACAGGTTAATTTACTTTTAAAAATGGACCTCTGTGGGCACAGCGTTTCAACTTTTGCACCTTTATCAATTTTTCCATTTATTTACAAATCGAAACCCATCACCATGGTTTCTGCCTTCACCTTAGGTTTTCTAAAGAACAGAGACTAATTCTCTAGACTACAACTCTTTAAAATTTCAGCGGAAACGGGCGCTGTGCCATGCAATCGGCCCGCAACTACCTTTGCCGTGGATACAAATTTCGAAAATCAGCTAATTATTTGCTGGAAAAAATTGCCAAACAATAGTAAGTAGGTACCTACCATTGATTGCTGTATTGTAAGCCATTCTTAGATACGTCCTGTGCTATTAGCGAATGATACTCGATCAAACTTTAGAAAAAAAAATATGTTGTGTTATTTGGAGCATGGGAAAAATAATACTTGATACCTGCTTTTGAATAAAGTACAATCATTGTTAAGTTGCAAAACTTGCCTCATGGACTCAGGTAGTTAACCTTTACAACATTGCAAATAAATTAAAGGATGGAATCAATCTACCATAGATACCTGGTACCTAACTAGTATGTAAAATCTTGGAAATGTAAACTCCCTGGGGTCTCATAAAGATTGTGAACAGTTCAATGTTCTGCGTGTCAATTTTTGAAATATTCATTGTATTTACGTTTTCTTGTCTCTTTCTTGTAGGTTAGGTTAGGGTTCGACATTAACAATCAAGTCAAACTTAGGTTTTATCGGGTTTAAATACCTATCAGATTACAATCTACCGGAAAATAATGCGTTAAATTGTAATCTGTCGACAATTTGCAATTACGCGAGTTAGATTATAATCTAACGGTTTTTACAATCTCATGGTGACATATATATAACAATTATTACTTTTTAATATTTTCTAGAAAAACTACACAATGATCTTGCTATTACAAAAAGCTCGTTTATGAAAACTCAATGTGTTATTACCCGACTGTTTTCTATGTAGGTACGTGTAAGTACCAGAAATATTCAGGAATCTTACTAGGTAGTGGTACGTGTACTGCAATTTTATCCCAGGAAGACCATTACCAATTAAGTTTATTAAGTATGTGACTTCCGGTGATGTCCGCGATTTAGTCCGTGTATTCAGATTAAGTTTATTATATTCTCGCGGGAACTCCTTAATTTTTCGGGATAAAAAGCGGACCGTGGAAAGCGTAGCAACAAACAGACGGACAGACACACTTTCGCATTTATAATATTAGTATGGATTAGTAGATATGGATTAATTGAACGCCGACGCGAAAAAGGAGCTTAATAAACCTGTGTTTTTGTAGCGTGTAATTACTAAGGTCACATTTATTTTAAATTGTCGATTTTTGTGCAATACCTAGGGTAATAAATATAGGTAAAACGGCTTTTTTACCCTTGAACATTTGGCGAGTAGGTAAGAAGGTTGGTATGTGAGCCAACCTTGAGGTCAAGTAAAATTCGTTTGTACGTACGTATATCTATATACGAGTACCTAATTATTGCAATAAAGTAATGCTAATGATTCTAATGAATAATAATTATAAGATAGGTATGTTACTTTGATGTTTGGTAAAAAGTTGAATAAAGCGTGCCTTTAAAAGTTTACCTAATGTTATATTTTAATTATGTACCTGCCTAGTCAATGGTCCTATTTAATTTGTTTCATAGCTAGTAAATGATACATGCAAAATTATCGTAGGTAGTAAATCTATCATATTATTAGTATGGATATACTAATATTATAAATACGTATAATAATAATGTAATCGTATCTGTTCTTTACAACCTATCTCTCATGCTGTGGCACAAGCTGAGGAGGTGGCCCATTGACCGCACGTTTAATAATTTAAGTTTAATTTGTATCTGTATAACTTTAGTTATTGCTAAGTATTGTAGTGCTGGTCAATAAACTTTTATTTATTTTTATTTTATTTATTTTTAACAATATGGATTAGTATGGAGAGATTCGAGAGCCCTTTTTTTCTTATTCTTAGCTGTCTGTTCTTTGCGCATCATGCTGAAACTACTGAAAGGCTAACAATGCAACTTGGCATACCTAAAGCTCTATGGTAATTTGGTATTTAGGTAATTCTACAGGGGTCCACCTAGTAGTGGCTCTATATTCAGGACATAAGGAAAGTGTCCACTATTTCGGTATATTAAGGCCCTAACACTAAGATTTTTTAAATAAACTCCTAAACATGATATCAGTTTGAAAGCTTTTGTTTGTTGAATAATGGTATTTTGCCAGTAATTTAATGCATGAATAATGTGGTTTTGTTTCGTAGTTTTTTAATATTAATTTGTTTGTGGACCTCTATTAGAACCCTATTTCGTGATAAAATTTTGCTCTGCTTCTAAGTTCGTGAATTCGTGGCCCCTGTTTTGGGATAAAGTTTTTACAGCGAGTTATGATAGTTAATTAATAAAAACATACTAATTTAAAAAGTTTAATAATAAAGAACAGGATAAAGATATTTTTTTATTAAAATAATCCATACTAATATTATAAATGCGCAAGTGTTTCTCTCTGTCTGTCCATCTGTCTGTCTGCTACGCTTTCACGGCGCACCTATTCTACCGATTTTGATGAAATTTGGTACAGCGATAGCGTATCCCGGGAAAGGACAGAGGCTACTTTTTATTCCGGAAAAGAGGAGTTCCTGCGGGAATTGAAAACTTAATCCATGCGGACGAAGTCGCAGGCATCATCTAGTTAATAATAAAAAAGATGTGAGGGTGAGATTCAGCCTAATTACAGTAAATGCAGCTTTTATTAGGTACTTACTTACCTACTTGAAACTAAAAATTAAAACAAAGCTCGTCTCTTTTGTTTGAAACTTTGGTTTATTAAAGAATTTTAATTATATTAACTAGTTAATGCCCGCGATGTCGTCCGCATGGATTGAGGTTTTTCGGTTCCCGCGGGAACTGTTTAATTTTCTGGGATAAGAAGTCGCCTATGTCCTTCCCTGGGATACAACCTACCTCTGTACCAAATTTCATCAAACGGTTGAACAGTTGAGCCGTGAAAGCGTAGCAAACAGACAGACACACACTTTCGCATTTATAATATTATAAGGAAGTATCCAGGATATATTACGTTACAAATAGTATGTACCACACCTACTAGCCTACTAGTATAGATTTATCTGTCAAGAACTTGGGGAAAATTATATCAAAATAGACTGTCCCTTGGTTCGTAATATTGATTTTTGTAAATTTCCTCATTTAATTTTGAAGATCATTTAAAAATTATGTATATTAACTATTAACTACCCTATATATAGTAAAAATACAACAATATACCTAAAATAAATCGAATAACAAATAAAATTAAGTTGGAAGTACCTGTGCGAATTAATCTCAAAAATGGAAATTCAAGTCACCTTCAAACTCGTATTATAAGAATTCTAGTGAACAAAAAATTAAACGAATTTGACTCCTAATAAACTTAATTAAATACATTATTTGTATTTTAATTTACATTTAAATTATCTTATTTATCATATAACTACAAAAGCTACAAAAATGTATCTTGAATATCCCCAATTCGGCAGTGTCACGAACTAGAGGACACGTGAAAAATAAAATGACCGCTATTTCGTGAGTCAATTTGTTGAAATTTTAAAGGAATTCTATATAACTTTTTTCGAGTCAAATCAATTGTTAAGGAACACATAAAAGCCCCATTAAAAACTTTATTCAAATGGACTTAGCTATGCCTTTCTGTAAGCTTAAGAAATACGAGTGCTACCCTTACGGTGACGAGCCATAAAAGCAAGCCCCACAGCTGTTCGTGGCCGTCTGGAGTTTCGAGGGTCGTATTGCTTTCAGTTTAGCAGCCAAGATGTTGCTCTTTGATTTTTGGG
The DNA here is from genome assembly GCA_964035005.1 of Erebia palarica. Taxonomy (NCBI): domain Eukaryota; kingdom Metazoa; phylum Arthropoda; class Insecta; order Lepidoptera; family Nymphalidae; genus Erebia; species Erebia palarica. The sequence continues at coordinate 27,243,987 of OZ035992.1, read as the reverse complement.
ACATTTTAAATGATAGACTTTATAGAAATGTATAATTAAAATAAATTATATTTAAACTGCTTATTTTTGCGCCAGAAACAAAACTAACGAAATAACCTACTATCACGAAATAAGGGCCCGTTACCTTTTCGGACTTTGTTTTTATCTCGAAAAACAATGGGTTCCTTTGCTTAGGCGGATGAAAGTTTTGGACGAGTAACTATACTCCATATTTCCATCAAATCGAACCGATTCTGTGACATTCCAAAGTGTATGCTGTTAGGTTGGTCCCATCCCGTACCTAATATGGGAATTTCGTGATGGTCTGAATTGTTCGGAGATGGCAGCTTGATAATTGATATTCATGAGCTTTAGTAAGTGCCTTTAATATAATATACGTAAAAATAATGAAGTCTGATAAGTGAATAAAATATAGTAGATAGATTCTAGGTAGGTACTAAAAATTACATATAAAAAAAAACCGCAAAATATAGACTCGCATGTAACTAAGTAGTACTTGTATAGGTATAAAACGATAACAGTCATGTGTTAATTCATAATATTATATTCTTACCATTGTATTAAACACGAAAGCTGCAACTAGATGTTACTATTGATGTCAAATCCAATTTATTTTCAATCATAAACTACACAATCAGAAAATGTTAATTGCGCGGCGATTATAAAAAAATAACGATAATTATTTTAACCTTAATTAAATAAATATTTAATAATTAATCAATTTAAGTTAAGCTAATGTTAATTATTTAAAAATTATTATGTTATTAAAAGCATGCGCCCGCGCCGCCCGGCACATGCAACGTGCGACTGCGGTTACTTCACATACCTACTCGTACTACGTAAACTATAGCGTATTACACGAATCGATGATTCGAAGCAGATGATGCGAGATCGGGGTTGTCAACCAGGGCCGGATGTTGTTATGTATTTTGATCAACCTCCGATAGTTTAAACGCTGAGAACTTGAGAATTTGTGCGTGAGAAGAATTCGTGATGCTGTGATGTGTTTGAATAAATCTAGAGATTTAAACTACCTAGTAACGATATAAGAAATAATTCTCAAAAGCCTAAAACAGCTCAATTTTGAATTTTCAACATATTTCAGGATAAAAATTCGTTCGTGTAGCTCACCTACCCGCTTAGATACCTACAGATTGTCAATCAATCAGTTATCAATCTTGGAATGACTCCCTATTTAAACTCTTGCCGCAACTGTGTAAGCGTAGGATTACTTTCTTATGAGATTATTTAAAAGTAAAATCTATTTTCTCGGATTATAAGTAGCGTTGATTACTTGCAGCATAGCTTTTTGAGTTTTTGATAATTCGCCAAAAGGTAGGTACATATGAAATTAAGAAATTTTTGTATTTTAATGGCCCGTAAATTTCCTTATTAGGATCATAAAATATAGATTGTTTTATTATTTCTCACAGACAGTCAGTCAGACAGTTTCTTTAATTTAATTGTTATCTTGAAGTCCACAGCCTCTTATTAAAATTATTAACTAAGTACATCATGTCTCTTCCAAGTTCATAATTACTTATTCGTTTATTATTAGTACTGGAGCAACCCTGCGAAATAGTGCATGCGTGTGCGCCTACCGTGGTATCAACTCTCAAGGTCCGCGAGAAAAATTCGCCTTCACGCATCGTCACTCATTCCGATCCGATGCCGACGCGCGGGCTAAAGCCGCTCCCATATTTATTGAGTAGTCTCTCTCAAACTCGTGTTGTGAATTGTGACAGAGGCTTACTGTGCTCTTATTGTGGAGATCTCAGAGTACTTTGTGGAGATTCATACTAATATTATAAATGCGAAAGTGTGTCTGTCTGTCTATCTGCTACGCTTACACAGCCCATCTGCTCAACCGATTTTGATGATATACAGGGGTAGATTATATCCCGGGGAAGGAATCATTTTTATCCCGGAAAATTAAAGAGATCCCGCGGCTATCAAAAAATCTTAATCCACACGGACGAATCGCTGGAATCATCTAGTGTTCTAATATTTCTTTCACTTACCTGTAATGTAATACAATAAGTAGGTATTCTTCATTTTAATTGTATTTTTATCCTTAAAAAATAAGTAAAATTCTCCATTATAATGGATTATATTTATTATATTACACTATTATTTATTTACACGAAGTAATATTTTAAGAGCGGTCCACGTTACGGAAACTGGATGTACTTAATACTTTGGCAAACCGAATCATTCGAACGTGGTATTCTTTTTGTATAGTCTAGTTTTCATATTATAAGAGGTACCTAAAAATGCTCTGCCTTAGTGTGGCATAAAGGCATTAGAGATAGAAAAAATCGCCTTCACGCACGACGTCCGTTAATGCTATTCCCACACTTGTTGAGTAATATCGCACAACTTCTTGTTTTGACAAAGGCTTATTGTTCTATCTATTGCCAATAGGTTTTTACTTCTGAACAGTCAGTCATCAGAACAGAATCAGTTTGAAACCTTTGATTGGACCACTTAATACCAAAGCCGCATATTTAAGTACTGCCAGTTTAAGATGCAATAATACTTTGGTTTGATTTACTTAGTATTAAGCGCCTGTGAATGTTATTAGTGATTTTTTCGTTGAGGAACATGTTTTCTTGCAAGGGGTCGACATGAACACAGGCTATTAAAATATCACGTGAGGCGTGCCAGTAATTTGACTCCCAGCTTCGCACTGGATCATTTATTATTTTCTAGATGAATACCGCGACTTCGTCCGCGTGAACTGTTTTTTCGATTCCCGCGTGTAAGGGACAATCCAGAAGAAGGTATTAATAAAAACTTTTAATATATTTGTCCTCTCATTTGGAACTTGCACGAATAAATGGTTAAACGTGTAAAGGTTTCACAAGAGATTTAATCTAATTAGATAAAAGTTGGCTATATATTAAAACAATATACATTCGATCCGGCCACGATTGCTATGGTTAAGCTCTGAACCAAATTGCGAACTAAACACAAAAGTATTCAATAATCGCTGAGTCTGCCGGCGGGAGACTGAATTACCATCGTCAAAACTTGTATTTATACTAACTATTTTCAATATGGCGTCGGTATCCGCAGATTAAATCGAATGATACTTCATGTTTCATGAGATATAATGACAAACAGTAATAATGCTAACACGCGGGCACTCCTTAATTTTCCGGGAAAAAACCTATCTCTGTACCAAATTTAGCCAAAATCGGTTGAACAGGAGGGCCGTGAAAGCATAGCAGACAGATGGACAGACAGATAGATACACTTTCGCATTATTCGCAATGTCACATTCGGAGTAAAATCACTTTTGTAAATAAGTTAAAAAGATTTATGTTACAAAACCAAATTGAGTATGAGAATATTGCGGCCGATATTTCATTAAGTTAATATTAAATTTGTAGAGTTATAATATTATATTTGTGAGTAATTTTATGTGTAATGTGTAATTTTCTTGATATATTTTTCTTGTTATATATTATTTAGTTATTAAATTTTTTATATTACAATTTTTATATTTCAGATAAGAGCCATCCGTTCTATTTATAAAACTGGATCATGCGAATCTCTTCGTGAAAAATTTAAAGAGATTGGTGTACTTACGGTGCCTTCACAATACATTTACAATAATAATATAGTCTTTGTCAGGCGGAACATGAATCTTCATGAGTGAATAAGTGATACTCACAATCGATGTACTAGAAACCGCTATAAGCTTGTGACAGCGTCATATCGTGTGCGCAAGGTGCAGAAATCCTTTGTGGGGTCGAGTGTATCTACGCTTTTATAACATGGTTCCCAAAGAGTTTCTAGATTTGCCATTTCATAAAGACAGTAGATTTTCTGAATGACAAAGTTGCATGTTGTATCTGTTTATTGTGGTTGCATGGAAGCAACCGGCGTCGCATACAGTGACCCACAAGTCAGTACTAATTGTAACGTAATGCATGTGTTGTATTGTTTACTTTTGTAACCTTTTTCCTTTTTAAGAAAAGAGCAACCGCTGCGTTTCTTGCCGGCTCTTCTCAATAGAATCAGCTTTCCGAACGGGTGGTAGAGTCTTAACGTATCATAAGTGACATAAGTTGTCCTACATGAAATAAATAAATCATTTATCATTCATTTTAGATTTTTTTCTTTTCGTATAGCAAATGTGTTAATATTATAAATGGCATATAATATAAGTACCTACTTGCTGCTTACTTTTTACTACTTATAAACTTTACTTTTTATGTTTTATTACATTAATAATTTTTTTTACTGTGTTGTCACCCGGGTCACAACCGAAAACCAACGCCCTGCTTTGTATGCAATTTATTGGCATACAATGCAGGGCTTAATGCTGAGCTATACACCCATTCTGGATGGTGTCACAGGCAAAATGTTTACATCTGTAATCTGTGTTTTATCGGTGACACCATTGTCGAATAAACTGTTTCTACTTTTTTTTGTTTCGTAGTATGATGTTCCAAACCCGGCGGGTTGATATGACTATTCTACTTCTACTGCAGATCCGCCCCTACATCGCACGGGTGGGCTCAAAGGTCTGAACTGTGAATGGTCTAAGCTGACAAACTACAGCATGTACATACCTATTAAGTATGTTTACACAGAATGGTTAGAAACCTTTTACCATTTATGATACTTGTTTTGGGCTTTAGAAGCTTTTATATTTTGAGCTCTAAATCTTATAATAGTGAGTCCGTGTCCGTATCTAATTATGTACCTATACCTATACATATTATTATGCTGCCGGTATTTTTTTTTAACTTGCAACGCTCCTCCTGTGTGTTTTTGTAAGCCATTTTGAATGATTAATTACCACCACGTACCACACACAAGGCAAAAGTGAGCAGGCATCTTCTAGACAAGCGCGCTCCAACCTATTATAGACTTTATTATCTTAGACCCATAGACGTTGCTTTCTATAGGCATGATTGTCGTCAAGCGCTAGCCTAGTCTGCAATCAATTAATAATATTGCGGCAGTAATACATTGGTACGGCACGCGTGCCTAATTAAGTAAGAGTTATTGCTGAAAAATTTGGTAAGTATGAGTACGAAAATGGTTATTTGATAACTCGTCAAATATCCATATAGAACAAATAAAACGCTTCATTATGAAAATTATTTTTATTATCACGATAAATAATCACTATTATTTATTATTATTTGATCAGAATCAAATACTTAATACATTTCTTACATTTGAGTTTCTGCTACTAGTTACTTATCGAACATTAGATAGAAATTCCCAGAATACATTAAGTAGGGAATACATTTTAGATATTATACTATAAGCTATTAATTAAAATACATTCAGACCATACAAAAGGATTGCTTTAAATGATGTTATATTATAATATATCGTATCTTACTAGCAAATTATATTACGCGCCATTTCGCTACCTCAAGAAAAGGTTGCGAAATATATTGAGTTCAAATTAAATTCGAACAAAATACTACTTACATCACTGTCATTTAGGTGGATATAATACGACCATGCGATACTCAAAACGATTTCTCTAACAATGTTTTTAATTATTTTCTATCGTGTCATTTATTAAAAAAAATATGAAGCACACGCTCTACAGCTTAAAAATTATAGGACTCTACGGCGTACTAAGCGAACGGTATAATTAGGTAAGCGAATTTCTTTTTTTTAGTAATTTACATTATTAGGTATGCTCTGGTATCTCTATGCTTTACTGCAAAGAACATTGCAAAATCTATGAAGAACGATACATATTTATTATTTGCGTGTTAAATGTTTAAGTCATTTATTTAAGTCTAGTTTTGAGCTTTTGGGCATCTTAAAATTCACATTCAAATAGATAAAACCGTTGCAGATAGATATGAGATTCGAATAATGTGTTACATATTTTTTTAACATTTCGCACAAAATTACTTAAACTAAAAATAATTATACGATTTAAAATATTATTTGCGTGAAATCGCATCACAGTTATGCCAGAATATTTATATTCAGGCTAGGAACGATTACATTATGCCTACACATCATATATTACTAGTACAATCACTGAGCTGGATACACTAACATATAGATTTAGCCTACATATCCTACATCAGGGATTCCCAAACTATTTTGGGCAAGAGACCCCTTTTCCAAAATGAACTGATACCTCAGACCCCATAGCCAAATTACTTTAAACATCCTATCTCTAGTTTTTTTCCTATTGATACAAAATACTTTTGATACAATTTGAAAATTTTGCGGTTGGTTAAGTGAAGCAAATTTGACATCATTTTCACATCAAAATTTAACAAAATAGGTAAATAGACATAAAATTTAGTAAATATCAAGTTCAATTAATATATATACAAATTAAGTTAACATAATTTATTAGGTAATTATTTTAAAAAAAACATTAAAATAGGGGTCGATTTTTAACATCGTCGACCCCCAAAATCAGTTTTCGTTTATGACGACCCCTGGGAAACCCTGGTTATGGGACCACTTTGGGAATCCCTGCTCTACACAATAGTTCTTATAGCCTTGTCTAGCACGTTCCCATATTTTTCAGAGTGTAACTCTATAAACCATACCTTTTACATTACAAAGAGTGTCTATATAACATGTTTGAAGACAGAAGAGATTTTTTTTTAAATTTTTAATATAAACTTGCTACATAAACACATTATGAATTGAATTTATTTATAAATACATAAAGTGAATTTATTATATGTTTATGTAGCAACTTTATATTTTGAAAGATAGTCCGTTTCTTTTCACTTTGGCTATGGTGGCAGTGTGGCACTCCAAAACAAATAGGTCACGTGATTTTTTTACAGGTTTATTTTATATTTTTATGTGTAAACAATCAAGTAAGATAGGTACAAAATTTAATCTCACAAAGTAAACGCTGGGCATTAAACGTAAATTAATTTAAACATTAATATATATTATTGTAATTATATTAACATTTGGTAGTAGCCTTTCATAACCTACTGTAGATATACCATGTTAAACGCAATCGGCATAATCGATCTATTATCTATAATAATAAGTAATAAGCAAATATTTTACTACTTTACGAAACAGTAACGGGAATAAGGGGTTTAAACACTGGTTTTTAAAACTGTTATGAAACAGAAACGATACTGTAACCCAATCAATGTGTAATCGTTTATTTCTGTTAATAAGTGTTTTTTACCCGACTGCGGAACGCACAGGGTTATGTGTTCATCAGTCTATATATGTTTGTTTGTTCCTTGCAGGACAGCTACAGCCTAAACGCGTGGACCGATTTTGATGATTCTTGCACCAGATTATGCCGAGTATATCATTAGAGTGTCACTGTGGAAGCCGAATTTGAGAAAAAACAAAGTGGCGCCCTCTAGAAGCCATAATGTAACAAATTTAAAAAATAAAGTCGATAGACTATGGCGTGTGGGGTATCAATGAATAGGTCTTGCAAAATCATAGTTAGGTTCCCTTGATCATTTTCTCATTTTAACGATCATTTAGGATTTACGAGGTTTCAAAGGCTCATTTTTAGTGTATTCCTTCGTGTCGCACTACAGACAAAACGGCTGAACCGATTTTGATAATACTTGTACCAATAGCTTTATCTTAATCTTCCGAGTGTCATAACGGAAGCCGAATTTGAGAAAAAACAAAATGGCTGCCTCTAGAAGCCATAATGTAACAAATTAAAAAATAAAAGTCGATAGAATATGGCAAGTGGGGTATCGATGAATAGGTCTTGCAAAATCATAGTTAGGTTCCCTTGATCATTTTCTCATTTTAACGATCATTTAGGATTTACGAGGTTTCAAAGGCTCATTTTTAGTGTATTCCTTCGTGTCGCACTACAGAAAAAACGGCTGAACCGATTTTGATAATACTTGTACCACTAGCTTTATCTTAATCTTCCGAGTGTCATAACGGAAGCCGAATTTGAGAAAAAACAAAATGGCTGCCTCTAGAAGCCATAATGTAACAAATTAAAAAATAAAAGTCGATAGAATATGGCAAGTGGGGTATCGATGAATAGGTCTTGCAAAATCATAGTTAGGTTCCCTTGATCATTTTCTCATTTTAACGATCATTTAGGATTTACGAGGTTTCAAAGGCTCATTTTTAGTGTATTCCTTCGTGTCGCACTACAGACAAAACGGCTGAACCGATTTTGATAATACTTATACCACTAGCTTTATCTTAATCTTCCGAGTGTCATAACGGAAGCCGAATTTGAGAAAAAACAAAATGGCTGCCTCTAGGAGCCATAATGTAACAAATTAAAAAATAAAAGTCGATAGAATATGGCAAGTGGGGTATCGATGAATAGGTCTTGCAAAATCATAGTTAGGTTTCCTTGATCATTTTCTCATTTTAACGATCATTTAGGATTTACGAGGTTTCAAAGGCTCATTTTTAGTGTATTCCTTCGTGTCGCACTACAGACAAAACGGCTGAACCGATTTTGATAATACTTGCACCACTAGATTTATCTTAATCTTCCGAGTGTCATAGCGGAAGCCGAATTTGAGAAAAACAAAATGGCGTCCACTAGAAGCCAATTAATAAATGAAAGTCCATACTCGATAGGTTATAGGCAAGTGGGGTATCGTTAGATAGGTCTTTTAAAATCACACCTAGGTTCCATAAACCATTTTTCCGTTTAAATGATAATTTAGGATTTACGAGCTTTCAAAGGAAATGTTTAAAGTTCCTACTCATATCATCTATATCGATCAAACTAGGTGGATTATCTCAAAAAGCACTCAACCGATTTTAACAATTATATCACTTATAGAAAGCTACATTATTATCAAGTAAAATAGGCTATATTTTATTTCCACAAAAATTGGAGATCCTTACGAAAATTGCAAAAATGTGAGTTAAGTCGGAAAAAATCATCTTATCTGAGAGCTTACGTGGCGTGCGCTGCCTAAAACGTTAAAGTTACACGACAACAATGTATGGTGGAAACGTTCCTCTCAAAAAGTGCTAAAAAGAAGTCCACGATAGCATATAACTATCTTTTAAGGTTGACTCACAATAACCATTTTTATGACTTTCAAATTTGGTCTAAAACAGTGCTTTGCTTGCGAAGGTGTTTTTACCAACATAGTTATTAATCGTTAATTCCTTATCAAAAAAAATATCTTACTCATCTTAAGTATTTAATTAAGACAAAAATTGTCCTTTACACCATTCAATTTAGATGAATATCTTATGAGATATCATAGAAATAAAGTTTATCATGCAACAAAACATTAACTGCCTCGTTGGTCTAGCGGTTAGCGTAGTCGTCTGTGGATCACGAGGTCCTGGGTTCGATTCCCGGTCGGGCATAAAAATTGTTAGGTATTGGGTTTTTCAATTATGAAATTCTCAGTGCCAGCCCGGAGTTGGAAGTTGGCGGTGTTTCACCCCCGTGCCTCGGAGAGCACGTTAAGCCGTCGGTCCCGGTTATTATCACTAACATGATAATAGTCGTTAAAGCCCGCCAACCCGCATTGGAGCAGCGTGGTGGGTCTAAGCTCCTAATTCCCTCTCTCCTATGACAGTGGAGGCCTGTGCCCAGCAGTGGGACGTTCATAGGCTGTAGTGGTGGTGGATGCAACAGAACACTTCAGGCGGATAAACGTCTTTTACAAATATCACTCGCGGGAAGCGCGTCCGCGAGGAGTGCGGTGCGGTGCGGTGGGGACTGATCTTTTTTTTTCGGATTGAATATAGTGCATAGGCCCTACTGGCCGCTACAGCGGCACTGGGGGGTTGACGAGCGCTAGGCGTCGCCGAGAAAAGAGCCCTAACGCTCGATGACATCGGGGGGGCAACGTCCTCCTAAGGGCGCCTCCTGTGAGGCTCGGACCACGGCTTAGGATGACGTTGGGATGAATGGGAGGTCGGTTGGACTAGATTAGTCCATACGCCCTCGAGGCCGTGAGTTAAGACCACGTCCGGGTGACGTGGATATCGTAGATATCGGGGTCCCCGTCTTCGCCGGCGAAGACGCTGTGTTGGGTTAGTGTTTGTGTGTAGCCCTAAGTAGGGAGCATTGTCGGTAGCGATTTGGTCATTGGGGTCGAAGGGGGACTGATCACTGGGGTGCTTGTGGTAAAACGAACTACAGCCGCACCGCGCACGACTGACGACAATTGCGTGCGAGCGTCCTGATGATGCCATCATCAGGACGCTCGCACGCAAAATTTCTTAATTTAAGCTTCGCAAGCCTATGCTTGTGAAGCTTAAATTAAGAAATTTTGACGCGTTTTCATAAATTGTTTAATTGGTACCTATTAATTTTGTTACATAATAGGTACCTAATAAATATTTTCATTTACCTACTGTAAAATTAAAGTTAGGTATAGTTATATTAATATAGTTTTGGCACCTACCTAAATAAGAGTCAATAAACAGTTAGTAAATCTAAATTAAGGAATCTAATAGTTTAAATAAATAAAAAATACAATTAATACAAAAGTAATGATTCTCATTACGGCAATAATATTATTAGGATTACCTTGCAGGTAGGTAAATAAACAACATAAATAACCAAAAAGTTTAAAATAAAAAAGTAATTTAAAAAAACAAAAAACCCGACTGCTTGGACACCAAAAAGTATAAAACAAGATGTGAATTTCATTATTATCAATTTACATAGTATAATACTTTTAATGAAATAATGTACAAAATAATATAGCCAATTCAGTATTCTCACAGCTCACGTTTTATAATAATATCTTTCTCTCATAATTAATTTTGTAATTATTACAAATTATCAAGGCGCAGTCGCACGTTAATATTAGCTAATGGACGTGCGACGCGCCTTGATAATTCGTAATAATTACAAAATTAATTATGAGAGAAAAATATTATTATAAAACGTGAGCTGTGAGAATACTGAATTGGCTATATTATTTTGTTCATTATTTCATTAAAAGTATTATACTATGTAAATTGATAATAATGAAATTCACATCTTGTTTTATACTTTTTGGTGTCCAAGCAGTCGGGTTTTTTGTTTTTTTAAATTACTTTTTTATATCTGTAACCCTAATAGGTACATGCCCTAACAAACTGCACGGTGTGTTTTCTTAAAACAATTGCAACCATCGGTGTTTTCACCTTAGGTTCAAATTTGAATACGCGTCAACAGTAAATTTGGCAAAGTCGCTATTTCGGTTACAGTTTAAAACACTTTAAAATTCTTTATTTCTGTTACAGATTCGTTTCTGTTACATAAATATAAGTGGTTCAGATTAACAGAATTAAAAACACATTACAACAGGGTTACAGCTTCGATTCTGTTACATTTTCATTCTGTAACACTTATATTTCTGTAACCTGTATGAATCTGTTTTTCAGTCTCTGCTTACGATACACGGAAAATAGCCTATCGTATAAATGCATATGCTACGATTATGTATAATCAATTGATGACGTAATATCAATCAAAAGTGGGATTATCCCTATTTGGAAACAAGATGGTGGGTAGCAGTAGCAAGAATTATTTATTCGCTACACTACGAACGTCAATTAGTTAAAGGGAATATGATATACCTACGTCACGCTGACGCCATAATATTCCGTCATCAATTCATATAGCAATTCTTATATATAATGTATTCGTATAAAACTCACATGTTTTATTTAGCCCTAATTTTATGAGATGAAATGATGTTATCAGAAGCTATCACGATATGATTTAAATGGCACATTGCATTTTTTTACAGTTATAAAAGTATTACAACGGTTACCTAAATAATGATAAATTAATATTATTATTACCTTTTAATATAGTTCACTAAAACAATACTGGCCTTTCGGAAGAGAACAATAAGTTTAAATAGAACAATAATAAAAACACGGGTAATAGGTATATACACCTGCAATACTTATGGTGTATTATGTACCTATACCTACTGAGATTTCTTAGCCACCATTTTTTTAATGCGTTTTCGTCTAAATGCCTTTACCTACATTTTAGGTATTTGATTATGTAAACTAATATTATATAGAGGAAAGATTTGTTTGTTTGTATGTTTATTTGTTTGTAATGGATAAACTCAAAAAGTACTCAACCGATTTAAAAAATTCTTTCATTTATAGAAAAGCTACTTTATCAGCGAGTAACATAGGCTATATTTTATTTTCGAAAAAACAGATCTCTAAAAAACTTGCAATAATGTGAATAAAGTCGTAAGCTCTCAGCGCTTCCATGGCGTGCGCTGCGTAAATAGTAAGAGTTACACGGAAGCAATGTGTGGTGGAATTATGCCTCTTAAAAAGTTCTAAAAAAGTCCGCGATAGCATGTATCTATCTTTTAAGGTTGTCTCACAATAACCGTTTTTATGATTTTAAAATAAAGCTTTACTTCGAAGGTGTTTTTACTGACATTGTATAGATCCTTAACAAAATAAAATAGTTTGTAATCTCAAATATTGAATGTAGGCCAAATTCTTCCTTTACACCATTTAATTCAGATGAATATCTTAGAAGATATCACAGAAATAATGTAATGCGCAATAAAAGTGCTAATGTAAAACCTGATGCGCTGCCCAGGGCAGACTGGCTATTATTGGGTTTGGACTATTATGATGATAAGTGCTACCCGTGCGAAGCCGGGGCGGATCCCTAGTGGTTAATAACTTATTGAGCCCTTCCGCTATTAAAGGTATTATCACAAAGTCGTGCTAGGCGATATTAATCACCAAAGTTAGACAAGTTTTTGGCCATAAAACGTTTGGCGTTAATTGCAGTAAAACCTTACATCTAACGTCAAGCTAGAAAACGTATACAGTAAATACTAACTATAAGTAAATGCATAACATACCAAACCGATAAAGGAAACTTGCCCTTCTTTGCTCCGACAAATTGACTGTTTTAAGCCTATCTCAGACCATTTCAACCCAAATTTACTTAATTCGAAGTTACCATAACCTAAGTATTTAATACATATATACTTCTACCATACCTTTACTAATGTTTTAATCATACTTTTGCGGGTCTAAAGTCAGTCTTCATGCCCTAGGGCCGTAATCTAGTTGATCGATCGCTCAACTAGTTGACCAACCCCATACTTTAAATATGCACAACAGAGTCTAGGCTCCAGACTGGTCGACCAAACGATCGTACTATTTGACATAAAAGTTTTTAAAGCAAGGAGTATGTACTATGTGTACCTGCATAAACACTGGCAGCATGAAAAGCAAAAAGTTTGATTACTATGATTACTTACTATGATTTGCAATAAATATCTAACCGTTACAGTTTGTTTTACTGTTAAGGTAGAAGTATAAAGTAGAGTATACACCACCGGGATAAAGCAGTTTTTTTCTTGGGCGCTTGAATCCCTCACTGCACTCAGGACTCAATCTTAATTCCCTCCCTTTGGTCGGGAATTAACTTATAACACCCTCGCTGCGCTCGGGAGTTAAATTTGGAGTCCTTCGTTACGTTCAGGATTCAATGTAGCGCCCGTGACATAAAGCAGTGCTTTATCGCCTTGGTGTATAATCTACTATTTTCCCACAACGCGACCAATTTTCTACCTAATATGATCCAATTTTAATTCATAGCTTTGCTGAATCGTCTTTTTAGGAATGTGTTTGTAATAATGGAAAAATTCAACAATTACGATCGTAACTTATTGCTTGTTGCCAATTTTCCTTGTTTCAGTATAAAGCATCTTTATAACTAGGGTCAGTGTATTTTAATACCAACGCTACACTTTTCCATCTATAAGCTAATATCAATTTCCCGAGCAACGAACATTTATGCATCTCATACCTAAACATTCCTTTCCTTTAATAAGAAAAAACAATATTTAAGAAATTCTCAAGAAAATCTTTGAGTTGATCGGCTATAAATCAAAGATGTATAACCATGTCCATTCTTAAAGCTAACTAACGCACATGTAACGTTAGGTAAATTTAAAAGTCCTTTCTCGGATCATAATTATGCCTTTACAAGTAGATACACTGTGGCTGCGGGTTTGTGTTTAGCAAAAAATATTACGGTTGTCTGTAAAGTCTGCTTACGATAGTTTTACGTGATATCAAGAAGTTCTCGAAGAAGCTCGCGAGGCGGCGTTCCAGTAGCAGAACTATTCGAACTTCTAGCTCTGACGTCACGCGATCGTGCCTCTCTATCGCTTGTTCCGCGCTCTCACTTGCACGCTCAAACTCAGGCGTAACGTGACACTTTTTCGTGCGTGCAGCCTGTGTTCATCGATTTGTAAGACGTTATCACGTCAAAATTAAATGTGCAGATACTGCTTCCAATGGAATTCTTAAAGCAGTGAATTAGATCCGTTTTCTTCTAGCTCAGTGCGTTGGCAGCGTGAAGCGGTCAGCGGAGGCTTGGACAGGCATCACCCTTGAAGCGATTCTGCTGCGTGCGAAGGCAAGACACGTCGCGATGCCATGCGCGATTATCATCACAGCTGCGCAAAGGGCGACGAAACCGAACGCTGAGCCTGTAACCACGAGGGTTTCTGTTAGTTTTTGTACCATAACAGAAGTCCAATTGTCGATTACACTATTACAAATCATAATTGTAATTCTATATTTAACTACGTATAACACTCAATAACTCGAACTCCAACATTACTTATAAAAAAAACTTTTGTCAATAGTATAATTCGACCTGTTTAAGGCGTTCATAGATGTCTGCACGTCACAAGCATGTATAAACTCCTTAAACAGTTCAAGTTAAATACGTTTTAAGCTGTCGAATGAATACGATGTTCTTACACAATCGCACTAAAACTGCGGTAGGCAGCAGCCGGTTTACCTACAGGCTGTGAGAATGTGTAATGTGCCCCAAGTCTGCAAAATCCCAAAGAATAGCGTGTAGAAACCCACTAGGGGTACATGGGCTTAATATAACTGCTATACCCCTAACAGGTTAGCCCGCTACCATCATCACTTACCATCAGGTGAGATTACAGTCAATGGCAATCTTGTAGTGGAATAAAAAAATAAAAATAGATGGCAAGTATAAAGAAGCCTATGACAAAATATTAATTTCATACAGTATCATATCAAAACTTTATAAAGCAGAATCGGCGATAAATAAAGCTTTTCCTAATCAGCATTTTACGACTTTAACGTTTTAGACGTTGAAATCACAGCGCGCAGGATAATCACATTCGTCATCATAAAACTATTTGCTATCTAGGTATCGTGAAAATAAACCTGATACTATGATTTCTTATTATGGGTGTACGTGTTTACATTGAAATAGGAATACTTTGTATAAATCATATTATCACGTATGCTGGGTACCTATTTTCTTAAAAGGTAACACGCATAACTTCATAGGAGTATACAATTTTGGTTCACTAATTTGGAACGGTCGGACTCGGCGAATTAAGTTCGTTAAGCTAATTGGTGTAAAATATAAAGTTCAAGATCAAGCTGACAACTCATAACCTAATCAGCTGTTATTTAATTCGCGATAATTTTTATGACATCACTAGGGGAGACTGGGTACGGTTGAAACGGTGGACGGTTGAAACAAAGCGAATATCTCGACACCGTGCCTGAAAAGGTGAGGGGGTTACAAGGGGAGAATGAAACAGGCGACAGTGTTGCGTGACGCGTCGCTCTTCGCGCGCTGTGCTTGTGTATAATACTTAGGCCCCATTATGTTTTTTGACGGAAAAGTATTTTTTGTTCGTACATTTTTGCAATTATTATGAATTTACTAAAGTTTGAGTTTAAGTATTGAGAGTTTTGTATCGTTTTAATGGAAGTTTGTAGAAAATGGCTGTATGTTGTGTTTTTGTTCAAATTTACTATTATCATTCTTAGTGTGAACATTTTTATACCTTTTACCTAAAAGGGGGTTGGGGACAGTTGAAACATTTTTGTGGGTACCTGTCACCTTACAGCGTTGCCCTGTCTAAACGTCTCTAAAGAAACACTTGTGTTATTGAGGAATAAAACTTGCCTGGTTTATTCCAATCAAGTGCTGGGTATATGGCTGGTAAACCAACGCGGTCGGTGCCGCCAACAGCCCAGTAAAATGCGCTGAACACTCCATACACCAGACCTGCGCCTGCGCCGAACAGCGCATGCGCCGCACGCACGGGGTGGGCCGTGATTGCTAACTCTAGGAGCATTACCAGAGAATTGCCTCCGTGGACTAGCAGGTTCAACGTGTTGATCTCATGGATTCCTGAAAGTTAAAAATATTCATCGTCATTATCATCAACCAATCATTATCTTCAACCAGTAGGTTGACGTTAGTAGTAGGTACCTGAGCGCGGGTCTTCCTCAGAATGAGAAGAATATTAAAAGTAATAGACGAAAATTGGTAAAAAGAAGTTTAAGAATTTGACAAAGATAAAGTTTGACGAATCTAATAAGTGCATCTATAAATATGACGTCTTTGTAATTATTTCACTATGCTTGGTCAGGGTGTTTACGCACTAGGTACAGTTTAATCTTTATCCCAATCATTTATCGGTGGTGAATTACGTAGTCAACTATGGTGACTATCAAGGAACAATAAATGTCCATACGCTTATTTTGCTTTCTCAGCTGGTCTCCGCTCAGATGACGTCATACAGCGTTGTGCGTCATAACTCTCTTGTATCGTAGCAGAATTCCAATGAACTTGCATCGATTGGCAAAAAACTTACTCGGATCGTGCACTAGGGTCCAGTAAACAAGCGTGATGACGAAAGCCAGGTCGGTGGCGATGGTGTGCGCCAGCCAATAGGCGCGGCACAGCGCCGGCGTTCGCTGTCTTCGCGGCATCGGGATTTCTTCGTCGTCGCATGCTAAACGTACAGAAAATACTGTTGTTTAAAGATGAAGGGAAGAAAAGATTTTTATTTATAGAAAATCCATACTTCCGTAATAATAATATTATAAATGCGAAAAAGTAATGTGTGTCTGTCTGTCTGATACGTTTTCACGGCCCATCTGTTCAAACGATTTGGATGAAATTTAGCATAGTGGTAGATTGCTTCCCGGGGAAGGAGATTTAAAATATAATTTTAAGATTAGCAGTTGCTGCTAATTACAGTAGAACTTGTGTTTCAAACACAGGTAGGTAGCTAGGTGCTTGGATAGAACGATTGTTAGATATTATCGATTACCAGACTGGTGACTTAGCTCCTTTGAAAGTACATTATGAAGATTACAAGTAGGACAACTATAACTCCCGGATGTTCGGATGGATTGATTAGAACCTAGAGCCTCAGCTTGATGTTGCGTGGTGGTTGGGCAAAAGTTAGCTTTAGCTGCAAAGTTAGGTACTTTGTAAGTTTTCATTAATAATCAAACATTTGTTTTAGAAAAGTAAGTAAATAAGTATCAATGGCTACGTTACTATCGTATTTCAGTATAAAGAAGGGTGGGGCAAAGTATTTTTATTTTATTTCATTGCATGTTTGAACGCATAGAGATGAAGATGATGATAAGTCACCTACTTGCAGATTATAGCAAACTATGCTTGTCAGGTTTCTTTTTCCTTAAGGTCGTAGTAAATACTTTCCTTAGTAACAACTAACCGGATAACCATGTCATTTGTTACCCACATGCGGCCAGCACATCAATTAATTACGGCATCGGTTCGGAGTTCGGACGTCAGTAGGTACAGGAATGAGGAACCAATAAGGATAATTTGTGACGGGTGGCCGCTGACTGGGAGTTTAATTGACGCGAAATTGTATCAATCAACTGCACTTTTGGGGCTGCTACGTTGACCGGATATTTGAACAATTCAGCCCCCGATTGTGTAAGGAAATCGTAATCGTTTGTCAAACGGATAATTCGACCTGTTTAAGGAGCTCATAGATGTATGCACGTCTAAAAGCATGTATGAACTACTTAAACAGTTCGAGTAATACGTTTTAAGCATTCAAATGATTACGATTTGCTTAGAGAATTGGACCTCTGTTTATAAATAGGTGATTGATGAACTTTTTCACTAATATTGATAATTGATCTTAGCCTTAAGGGAATAAGCCCTGTAAATTAACTAGGTGATAGCTTGGTGTCATTTAGCTATAGCCTGTAATTGTAACTGCAAGTAAATATGTAATAAATCTATGCCTGTAAACTATTGGGCTGAGGCTATGTCCACATCTGATCATTTTAACGTATCGTATCTCCATCGCGTGGCTCAGACATGTACCTATCATAATCGCTAGGTTGGACGCAAAGTTTACGCGATCATGTGATACGCTGTTGTACCGCATCTGATACGCCCCGTTCTGTACTGAACCCCATAGTATTTATCAGATAAAAGTCTTCTATAGTTCTGTGAATTACACTACGATTAAAATCATCTTTTTTATGAAGAACGAAGAGGTAAGGATGTCTTCGTTCCTCGTAAGCTTCTTCAGCTTCTTTTTGTATTACAGATAATTATCTTTTTGATACTCCGGTACATCGTCTCGGTCTGCCGTTAAAGTCAAGGTCAAAAAATTATTTTGCCATTCTTCAATACACGTATCCAAAGCTCTTTTCGCCATTTCGCGCGCTTGGCGATGAATAAAAACACGTTTTTTTGTTACTGAACCTCATAAACCAGTCATTTTAAAAAATTTACACGGAAAGCAACTTGATTATTATGCGAGAAACAAGCAACAAGCGTTCGATCAAAGATTATATGTCAGCATTTCCTAGGAAATGTCGACATAAACGGGTTCGATACGTTAGAGCTCGATATTCGTCAATTAGATGGTTTAAGAACTTTATCTAGGAATAGTAAACATTAACGGTCCCTCCACTGTTAAATCGCGAAATCATATAGAATTGATCATTTCATGAAATAATCAAGTATATCATTGAATGGTCATAGTTTTCATCAAGAATGATCACCTAATTAATTGATTATATTATGATCAAACGTCTAATGTTGGGTATCCATAAAAATATAGAAGTAAAAAGGATGGGCAACACCAGAAGATTCGCTTCGTCGCCCCTTTTTTCAGCTTCACCTCGCTTCATTCCGGACCTCCTTCGCGAGCTTCTGGGTTCTTCTTTACCACAACACACAAAAACTCTAGGGGTAGGGCAAACAAGACTAAGTTGAGTCGGGTTATGCTGATTCGGTTTTGGAACAGTCCACCATCACCACCACTGAGACCACCACCATCAACTCAATCTATTTTCTCAACTCTAAAGCATTGCTTGGCCGTTTGACAAAAATTCCCGTACTCCGTATTATCCGTATCCGTTTACTCCGTATTATCTAGGATATGTCAACTTACATAAATAACCTAGGTAGTATGAGCAAGAAAACAATTATTCCAACTCTAACGGATTTGCTACGTTAATGTTGACATCACAGCGTTAATGTGAACATAAACGACATCGGGGGAGGGAGATGCTCTCGCCCGTCACCTCAGGCCCTACTGCACTGCATTCAACTCGAGTGCGTACAATACCTAAAGTACTTAACTACCTAATAAGTTCTTGCACCAATAAATAATTTGGGTAGGTAATAGGTATAGGTAATAAGTTTTGGATAGGACTAGGTATTTTTCGTAAACCAACAGTACCCACCTAGTCCCAAAACTCAAGGGTCCTTCCCAAATTTCAAGGGTTCAAAAGCTGTTCAATTATGAAAATGAACCCGATAGAAAGTTTGAAATAGCATAGAATTTATATTTATATAGTCTTGTGAAATCTTCTATATATACAGGGTTACAGGAAAAGTCGACCTAGATCCGTTAAGGGCGTGTAGTACACATCATTTCTGAATGATTTCACTATGGAACCCCCCATCCTAAACTTAACCGTTTTCGAGATATTCGAGTTTTAATTTTTTTTATGAAAATGCCCAATTTTTCGGCTATTGAATTGAATATTTTGAATTTTTTTGACTCTTATGATTATTTTTTTGGTTTTTTACATGAAGAATGAGATGCTTAATGACCTCAATGACTAAAATTGCACGTAAGTTAACTAACTAGGGCATTGTAGACGATCGAAACTTAAGAAAATAAGTACAAATTATAAAAAAATATTTTTCTTTTCTGGATATCTCAAAAAATTATTATGGCACTTGCTCTGCAGATGTGCTTAAAAACATCTACATTTTATCAGCTATCCAACGAGGTATAACAACCTAGGGTTCTATTTAAACTCATAGAAAAAAACATAGTTGGAAAGGTTCAGGTAGTAGGTCTAACGGGTCCCTCGGGCTATTGTCCTTCAAGTTAATTCGGTGCGTGTGAGCGAGACAACTTACGATTTATGTAGGTGAGAGTGAGAAAAATAATGTGCAAAACCAAGTTTGGGGATACAACATGCCCATTGTTTTGTATTGGGTCGTTTGTTTGCTTGCCATTTTAGTCTGCACGTGCGATTCGTCCATGGTAGATGCGAATTATTGTGCTTTCGGATTCCCACACGACTTGGCTTTGTTTAGTTCAGCATCATCATTTCAGCCTACTGGCTTCCACTACTGAACATAGGCCTCCCTCGGCTAGGTACAACCTTCATGCATCCATCGATGTCCCGCTATCCTGACCTAGGAGATCATTCAGTTTTTATAGCAGTTTTTTTTGTTCAGATCGTCGATCGTACAAATAATGACCGTACGCCAACTATTAGTTGAGCGTAAGTGTCTAGTTACTGGCCTTTGTTTGGAAAATAACGTAATCGGTGCGTTCTTAACGCATACAAAGCCACTCACGCTCAACTCATAGTTGGCGTACAGATCGTCGGTGATTGTAGTAAGCTAAATGAAACAATAAATCAGTTCAAAATAACATTTATTCACCTAATGTTTTTGAATAAATTTTTATAGTTCATGTTCTACGTGTCCACCTCTATTTCGCACACATTTTCTCATTCTTTCACGTAGTCCACTTTTCACTACACCAGTGGTTAATGTTCTTCTTATGTCGTTAGCAGCATTAATTATCCTTTCTTTGAGAACCTCCACTGACGATATTGGGTTGGGCTCACTGTAAACGAGGCTCTTCATGTGCCCCCATACATAAAAATCCATGGGGGTCAGGTCGGGACATCTGGCTGGCCAGGGTAAAGGACCACCTCGTCCAATCCATTTGTTAGGATTGTTAGTGTCCAACCATTCCCTAACGCTTCTTCTGAAATGAGCAGGGCAGCCATCATGTTGAAACCACATGTCCCGCAGTAATTGTAATGGGAGATCATCTAGTAGGTCACCTAAGTCATCTCTTAAGAAATTTTCATAAGTTTCACCATTCAGATTGTTTGGAAAAAAGTAAGGCCCAATCAAATGGTTGGAAATGATGCCCATCCACACATTTACACTAAATCGTCGTTGTGACCCCTTTATTCTTTTCTTATTTGGATTGCCTAGTTCTTTAGGAGCCCAATAGTGTGCGTTATGGTAATTAGTAATCCCGTCCTTATCGAATTTGGATTCATCTGTCCACAATATTAATTTTAGGAAATTCGGGTCCTCGATATCTGCATTGAGCATGAATCTGCAGAAGTCCATGCGTCTCGCGGGATCTCCTTCTTCAATTACATGTACCGGCGTGTAGTGGTATGGATACAGGCCTGCCGTATGAACCGTAAACCACACTTTCCACTGAGTTAGGCCCAGTTCACGGGCAACAATATTGGTCGAAGTGGTTGGGTCTCTTCTGAACCCTTCTACGATTTCGTTGTCTTGTTCCTCGTCGTCATCAATGACACGTGGTCTTCCTAAGTCCGTACGTCGTCGCGAAACAGAGCCAGTTTCACGAAGTCGTCGGTAAACTCCGTCGAAAACGCTCACATCAGGTACTCGGCGGTCGGGATAGCGTCGCATGTACTCAGTCCGAGCTTGTGCGGACACGCAATTGCAGCATCCGTAGCAAATAAGCATATCCGCATATTCTTCGTTCGAGTATGTTGCCATTTTCAACAGTCCAGAATCACAAGCACAAATCAGAGTCCAGTAAACAAGCACAGTAGTCACAGTTAGAAAAATCAGTCCAGAAACAAAGCCAAGTCGTGTGGGAATCCGAAAGCACAATAATTCGCATCTACCATGGACGAATCGCATGAGCAGACTAAAATGGATGGCAAGCAAACAAACGACCAAATACAAAACAATGGGCATGTTGTATCCCCAAACTTGTTTTTGCACATTATTTTTCTCACTCTCACCTGCATAAATCGTAAGTTGTCTCGCTCACACGCACCGGATTAACTTGAAGGACAATAGCCGAGGGACCCGTTAGACCTACTACCTGAACCTTTTCAACTATGTTTTTTTCTATGAGTTTAAATACAACCCTAGGTTATTATACCTCGTTGGATAGCTGATAAAATGTAGATGTTTTTAAGCACATCTGCAGAGCAAGTGCCATAATAATTTTTTGAGATATCCAGAAAAGAAAAATATTTTTTTATAATTTGTACTTATTTTCTTAAGTTTCGATCGTCTACAATGCCCTAGTTAGTTAACTTACGTGCAATTTTAGTCATTGAGGTCATTAAGCATCTCATTCTTCATGTAAAAAACCAAAAAAATAATCATAAGAGTCAAAAAAATTCAAAATATTCAATTCAATAGCCGAAAAATTGGGCATTTTCATAAAAAAAATTAAAACTCGAATATCTCGAAAACGGTTAAGTTTAGGATGGGGGGTTCCATAGTGAAATCATTCAGAAATGATGTGTACTACACGCCCTTAACGGATCTAGGTCGACTTTTCCTGTAACCCTGTATAAAAGCGAAAGGTCACTCACTGATTCGTCACGATATCTCAGGAACTATAAAGCATACAGACTTGAAATTTGGAAGACAGGTTTCTTCTATGGTGTAAACGGCAGCTAAGACGGTTTTGAGAAAATTAAGGGGAAATAAGGGGTTGAAATGGGGGTTGGAAGTTTGTATGAAATTCCTTTGATTTTGCAGTTAGAGACATGATAATTGGCAATTAAGTTAATAGTTATAAATAATAAAAACCCATATAAGCAATTTTACGAAAATGTACTCCAAAGAGGGTGAATATGGGTTATAAGTTTGTATGAAAGTCCTATGTGTTTGAAGTTAGAGACCTGAAAATCGGCATTTAGGTTATTAAATTTAAATAAATAATAACCTGCATAAGCAATTTTACGAAAATCTACCCCAGTAGGGGTGCAATAGGGGTTGGAAGCTTTCATGAGGGTTTTAAGTTTTTGATGTTAGACTTGAAAATCGGGATTTAGGTTATTAGTTTTAAATTATAATAACCTGTGTAAGCAATTTTACGAAAATCCACCCTAAAGGGTGTAAAATTAGGGTTGGAAGCTTGCATGTAGGTTATAAGTTTCAGAATCACGTTGTATGTAATGAGTGGAAAGATATAGGTACCAATGAATTAAACAGTATTTCGTCTATATTGAGGCTTCATGTTTGCTCCTTTAGTAGATAATATGTCATCTCTCTGGCTGGGACCATGACATTGGGTAAAACTCATTGTCACGCACACTTGCGGATCCAACAATAAGCTGAAACAGCCGACAACTGATACGATCTCAACATAATACCTACTGAAAACCTAGTTTTTGATCTGATCGATTTTATGTCAACAGGTATTTTATTATTATGCACTGCCTTTTGTATTAAAAACAGTTTTGTCATGCGAACTTCATTATAAAAATCGCAAATAGCTTCATTAGGTCAGATGTATGAATTGTGTAGGTAGGTAGGTAGGTAGGTACTTAATCAAATTATGGTATTTAACTAGAACTTACTTACATATTAGCAAATGCTATCTAATGAGCTGAGGAATTGGAATAATAATAATAATGAATACTTAAAAAGGTTATTATTACTTATAACTAGCTTTTCTTACTGAATCGCCATATATGTAAGTTTAGAAACATACGTAGTTTTAAAAATTTTAACATCTCCGCAGGATCTAAACTTCTAATCGATTATATACCTATATCAGCAGGGACTTGTATGATTTTTTTTTATAATTTATTATTTTCCTTAAGTGGTGTCAGGTATTATTAAAATATTTCACTGGTTTATAAGTTTTGTTATACAGGGGACGCGGGTGCTTTACACCTGATAATATAATAAATAATAAGAGTTAAGACTCTATAAGACAGTATCTCTATGGATTACAACTCAATACACATGGCCATAATACCAAAACAAAAAAAAAATTGATGATTGTGACCATAATACCAAAACAAGTATTTGATGATTGTGTTGACACGCGACAAATTTGCGATTGAATGTGATTTCGTCCGTTAGTATTTTAAAGAATTTCCGTCGCTCTAGCGATTGAACCGAATGAGCGACGGAAATTCTTTAAAATACTAACGGACGAAATCACGCAAAGCTCCTACACATTGGCTAAAATCATAATCCCATTAGGTATTTAACATCGTAATTAAATGTACATTCGACAATGATTATTATTATTGAGTAGCTGATGCCCGCGACTTCGTCTGCGTTGATTTAGGTTTTTTGGTTCCCGCGGAAACTCTTCAATTTTCTGGGATAAAAAGCCTAAGTAGCATTCCAGACAATAATCTATCTCTGTGCCAAATTTCATCCAGATCCGTTCAGCCGTTCTGTCGTGATTGAGTAACAAGCAACCGTCCATCCATCGGTCCAAACTTTCGTATTTATTATATTATGTATAGGTTATCTACCCTACCTAGTTCCACAGTATTCAAAGAATAAATTAGGTAGGTACAGAAGTTAAAGTAAGTAAAGAATAATCGTTAAGTTCATCTCAGTTTGATTTGATCTGATTCGATTGAGAAAAATAAAACGTCGCATTCGCAATATCGATATTCCGCGAGGCGAACTGAGATAGAATTGGAGTAAATTTATTGAATTGAGGTCCTGAATAGCTACGAGTTTTACGCCTCTTAAGTATATATACGAGTTTATTTAATTTACTTACGTAAATTGAAAGATCTCTGATTTCTGAAGCGATGGACCACCGCCAGAGCTAAGCCGGCTTGCAGTACGATGACCAAGTACCCCCAGTTTGTGAAATAGATGAACCATTTGAAGTAGTTCAATTGTACTTTCGGCCCTTTATAAAGTCGCGGTAGACGTTGGCAGGCAAAGCTTGAGACACCGATCGAAAGTACGGTTAGAAACAGTAGCCACCTGTCGACAATCAGGTAAACGTGTTATTTATGTCTAAAATAATGGGAAACGATGTAGTTAGCGTTAGCTTTCTAGCTTAGTTATTAACCGACTTCCAAAAAGGAGGAGGTTCTCAATTCGGTGCGTATTTTTTTTTTGTGTATGTCGGTGCATATCTCCGTGGTTCCTGAAAACCGATTTGAATTTTTTTTTTTCAGTCGTTAGAGGAAACTCTCTAGATGGTCCCATAAAAAATTCTGACTCCAAATCCTCAACACTGACACGAAAGTAAAAATTTTTTTTTCCAAAAAACGACTTCCAAAGCCACTGTAAAGTAAAAAAATATTTTGATTTCTACACACTATGTTGAAGTCGGACGGGTATAACAAGGATAAGCAAAGTTGACGCATCAGGCTCGCCCGACTTCAATATAGTGCATAGAAATCAAAATAATTTTTTACTTTATAGTGGCTTTGGAAGTCGGTTTTTGGAAAGAATTTTTATAACTTACCTACTATTATCCTTGATTCAGTAGTTCTTGCAGGCATGACTGCTTAAACCGATTTATGGGCTACAAGATTTTACACACAGTGACATTCATGATGGAAGTTCCATCCCGGTCGCATCACCCTCAAGAGCTTTACACTTTATAATTGGGTCTGCACTAAAATAAGTTCTATAAATCGACGCATGTAAAGATTCCTTATTCTAGGGTGAATCTTCCTGTATGTGGATGAATTAAAATGATTGACTTTTGACTCACCTGTAAAGGAGGTAAAATGCAGATGGCCGAGTGCCCTTTTGCCACTGGCAACAGGCGAACACGTGAGGAGGAGAATGCTCCAAGTTGAGAGCTCGTCTACTGGCCTGCCAGATCCTGCCCAACATTGCCGGCTTACATGTCTTCTTCATTGCTGGGAAATAAGATACACCATGGGCACAGTTTGACAAAGATTTAATGGCACTTGTATGACATAAGAAAGGGGGCGTGGGAACAAGAGGAATCTGCTTATAACTAAGCAATTAAGGTTATAAAAGTGAAATAGCATGGTTAGTTTCGATTTTGGCCAGGTGCCAAAATATCATAGACGTACCTACTTAATTTGTTAGCCATATTTGAAACCTTTACAGATTTCACTTATTACTGGACTTATTATTATCAGCATGCATGCTCAATGAATACATAATCTATACTTACTACTATAAATGCGAAAGTGTGTACGTCCGTCTGTCTTTTACTTAAACGCTTGTATTTTGCTTAAACGATTTTGACGGGATCTGGTACTCGAAGATGCAACTTATCAAAATCAAAGGGTTACCCAGAGGATTCCCAGGAGGGGGGTTATCCATCTAGTAGTAAGTACATACATTTTGTTCAGTTCACTATAAAGTGGCAAACCTATCAAATTGTGTAGTATGTTCAGACTATAAACATTATCTTATTTTATTAAACGTTCCATGATCAACGAAGTTCAATTACAGTGGCTCAGGATGATTTTGATTGTTTTTTGTAATTTGCCTTTGATTTAAAAAATATTTTAAAATGATTAGGTATATAAATGCTCAAAGATGCCCAGCTATCTCATAAAAATAGTCATTACGGTTGTTTGTTGTTATTTTTTGATTTGACGTGTACGTAATCAATCATCAGTTCAAAAACTCATGGGTTAAATTAAATTAAAAATAAATACTGCTGGTTCCAGGAAAGGCAATGTGCACTATAAAAGGAAAAAAGTTGACGTTTTACAACAATATTCAATATCTCGGAACAATTTTTTTTTTCCTATTTCAGCATACCTAGGAAATTACTTGGAATTACCCCTGACTGGTTTACACTGTTTCGCTATTGGTCCATTTCGCTAATAGCGATCTACCTAAAAGCAAGATGTACGGTCGAAGTCTGAAAATGTTTACCAGTTTTCAAATTTGTTTCTTCAAAACACTGCGTGCATTAAAGGTCTATAACGCTTATGAAAGGTATTTATTATGTTTTACAATTATCAAAGATTTTGACTGTTTTATGATAAAATTCATTTCTAATTTCAAGTTTGACACATTGGCATCATCGCATTTGTTAGTGCGAGTAGAGTGGTTTTCCAAATCTATCCTACCTATATAGGTAGTTAGGTACCACATTTTCCACTTACTGAAAAAGTTAGAAAATCTATGAATTGATCTATGCCTAATCAAAACACATAACACAACCTTCTGACACACGTGGGTCCATGCAATTATGAACCTTAGGGTGGTAAACATTTTCAGACCGCGACAGTACCTACGTGTAAGAATAGTTTTTTGTAACATAATGAGAAAAAACGAACGGTGAACGCGAAGAAACTACAAATTGTGGCCGATCCTAAATATGTATGACCTGATTTTTATTTTTTGACTAGAACGCGCATTGTCTAGCATCAAGTATAAGTATCTACGTAAGTACAACAAGATTCGTTTATACAGAACTCGAATAGAATTAGGCTGAAAATAAAACAACGCAGATCACCTAAATTAATGTTATTCAAGTTATAAGAAAAAAATCTTGTTCCAATTTCCAAAGATAAGTTTTTCAAACATTTTATTAGGATTTCTAAAATCTATAAAGTTGTTATGTTACTATAGCCTATGCTGACATCAATGATATTGAACTTGTACCTACCTACTTGTAGCAACCGTATTCATTAGCATTTAAATCAAAATTCCGATGAAAGATAAATTTTGCACACTAACAAAGACATTTATTGAGAACTTTATTGGAGAGTTGGAGACGATTCATCGTAATATGTAACAGTGATACCGAGGACTCTTTAAACAACGAGATTTCATTCATCAGATGGCTCAATTGAATCAGACTTTCTCGTATTAAAGATAGATAGTATATTAACGACGACAAAAACATTTTATTACTTAATGTTATACAAATGTCTAGTCTAGACCTACCCAGTGGCGGAGGGGCGGTTCGCCCCGGGCTCAAATACCTTGAAAAGTTCTTATTACTGGAGTCTTAAATCGAAATATTTTCAGTTAGCAAGAGACAATATGTATTTAACGAACATTTTACGCCCTTGCTTCGCTAGTTATAACATTCGGGCATTGGTTGCTTATTTCTTGTTTGTTTTTATTTATAATGTCATGTACGGGCTTTTAAATCCTCACCTGTTCCTCCAAAACAAAAAAAGCGACATGAAATAAGCTAAGGGCATCGTCCCGTCATGCCACTCCGGGCTAACTACGGTCTCCGGCCTAAGTCTGTCGCTGGACCTACCATATTTAGTTTACTGTCTAGGAAGTTTCGTCAGATTCAAAAGCAATATTACGAACTTTATTTCATAGAGTTGGTGATCCCAACTATCAAGGGACCAGGCTGAATACTTCATTAGACAGACTCCTCGGAATCTTTCAAATGGAAGATCGTTGGCAGAAAGTGAAGCGATGAAGATATACAAAGAAAACACAAATCTTTCAAAGTATGAGACATTGCGTTTAGTACCCTATTCTATTCCTCCATTGAATAGTTGAATAGGAGAAAAATGAAGTGTAAATGGATCACAATGTGTATTGTGTACAATACGAGTGTAAATCAATTCAGCGTTGGCGAGCGGATGGAAGGAGTTGTTACAAATCGCAATAAGTGTGGCGGCGTGATGAATGTCTGTGGGACTGGGAAACGTGAACATTTATTTATCTTTATTTCACATACAAAATATACAAGTAACCTACCAAAGAGTTCAGTAAGACGCACCTATTCTAACTCTATACCTAATACTTTTCTTCCAATGTTCTGGGGACGTCCACAGCTGGATTTAGGTCTCTTGTCCTCCACAAGGCACCGTCAACCGCCGCGCCTGATTTCAACGACTTCCGTTTAGAACGGTTCTTTGATAAAATCAGTCTATTTCTGTAAGAGATGAAATATCCTTTTCGACCGTTGTCCAAAGCCTATCATAACATTAAATGTAGATTGTGAGTCGACGGTTCAAGTGGATGTCAATGTTTGAATTGCAGTCAATTGGTTTTAGTTGTCATTGAGCGGCTGCCGATAGATACCATCAATTGGCCACCTTTTTTTTTTTTTTTTTTTTTTATTGCATGATAGGCTTGCGCTTGACGACAATCATGCTTAGTGCAAAGCAATGATGAGGTCTAGGTTGGAACGCGCTTGCCTAGAAGATGCCTATTCACTCTTGCCTTGAAGGTACTTAAGTTATAAGTGGCAGGAAACACGTGCGCTGGGAGGGTGTTCCACACCCTAGCGGTTCGTATCAGAAACGTCGAGCAAAAACGCTTCGTGCGAGCAAATTGAACGTGGCAGCAATACTCCATGCCAGAACGAACTTGTGCCTGATAAAGAATGAGGCGCTGCTCTGGCGTGAAGTACCGCTTCACTTTGTTCAGGATACCAAGTTTTTTGGCAGCTGTTTTAGCCTTTGACTCGATACATTTCCCGAAATTGAGGTTGGGAGAGATGTCAATACCCAAGAGCTCAATGTGATCACTAATCGGTACGGATCTACCACGGAAAGATGGAGCCAAGGTGAAGGGGCTCCTCTTTGCGGTAAATAAACACGCTTGTATTTTGGTGGCGTTGAACTCGACTAAGTTGGCGTCACCCCAATCGGACACCTCCTTAAGAGTCGAGTTAACGCGATCCACCAAGGCCTCTCATTGCTCACGTAACTCAGAAGCACTGGCTCGAGAACTGGACATGTATCTCTCCGTAACAGTGCTGTCATCAGCGTACCCAAAGATACCGGGTTTTAGAAGGTCGTTGATGTGCAGCAGGAAAAGTGTTGCGGAGAGAACAGACCCCTGAGGAACACCGGCATTGACAGCCATTAGGTCAGAGGAACAGCCGTCGACGACCACCCGGAATGACCTGTCACTCAGGAAATCAGATATCCAGTTGCAGAAACCAGTGGGAATCCCGTACGCGGGGAGCTTACTGAGAAGACTGCCGTGCCAGACCCGGTCAAAAGCCTTCGATATATCGAGAGAGACAGCAAGTGCCTCGCCGTGCTTCTCGATGGCTTCGCCCCAAGTATGTGTGGCATACACTAGAAGATCTCCAGTAGACCGATTTTTCCGAAAGCCGTACTGACGGTCTGACAGAAGATCATTTTCTTCTAGGTATGCTAGGAGCTTGTTGTTAAGCACACGTTCCATACTCTTACAGAGGATAGAAGTGATGGCAATAGGTCTGTAATTGGCCGGATCAGCACGACTCCCCTTTTTCGGTACTGGCTGCACATTTGCAACTTTCCACGACTTGGGGACTTGAGCAGTATCAAGAGAGAGGCGGAACAAGCGTGTTAGCACAGGAGACAACTCAGGAGCACAATTCCGTAGAACAACTGCAGGTATACCGTCAGGACCACTGGCCTTACTCACATCGAGGTTCCGAAGAGCTTTTAAGACCTCATGCTGGTGTATGCGTAACTCCGGCATAGTGGAGTCACATGGTGTGAGCGAGGGTGGGATGCTACTACCAGCATTGAGCTGTGAGTTTGCTGCGAACAGAGACGCAAGCAGATTTGCTTTGTCTGTTGCAGTTACGGCCAGTGATCCATCTGGTTTCTGCAGAGGAGGCAGAGAGGAACGACAAAAATTCGTCTCAACCGACTTCGCGAGCGACCAGAAAGCTTTACTACCACTCGGGTACGCAGCTAGCTTACGTCCAATGCGACTTGTGCGGTTGAAACGAGCCTTCTCTAAGACCCTTTTGTAGGACTTGGCGGCAAAATTGAATTCCCGTTTCTTTAGTTTGACGTCCGGAGCTTTGAGTGCTCGCGCGTCTGCCCATGCCACAAACGCAGAGTACTTACGGGCCGCTGCAACTGCACATTCTGCGTTATACCACGGGGGGGTCTTGCTATCAGACGATACGTCAGAAAATGGTATAAAATATTCCATTGCCTGACGTATCACTTCCGATATAGCACACTCACAGCTCGACGGATCGTTGGTAGAGAAACAAGCCTGCCGCCACGGATAAGATGCAAAGAAGTGCCGCATCTCGTCCCAATCTGCTAACCTGTATCGCCACACTCGCCTCTTCACAGATGGGTCAGAGGCAGGAGGGTAATAGTTGGATACAGATTTCACCAGACAGTGGTCAGAGGTGCCCAATGGGGCGGAGACCGAAACCGAAAAACTGTCTGGATCTGTTGTCAGCAGAAGGTCCAAGCAATTGGGTGTGTGTCCATCGATATCCGGTATCCGAGTGGCTTCCTGAACTAACTGAGAGAGATCTAGCGATAGTGCAAATTTGCGCGCCTCTCTCCCAGCATGGTCAGTTTTCTGGTATGGGAACAGCCACTCCTGATGGTGGGCATTGAAGTCCCCCAGAAATACCAACTTAGCAGATGGATATCGATTTTGGACTGTGTCAGCCGTTTTGCCCAGGTAATTGAACAACTGAGTCGTCTCCTGGTCACCGCTATGCGAACGATATATGCACGCATAAATGGTTTGCTCTAACCCTGTATCAACCAGACACCACAGAACAGAAAAATTCCGTACCTCTAAATTACGGAGACGCTGGCAGCAAATGTTATTACGAGCGTACAAGCACACCCCCGCGCGAGGTTTAAAATTGTGTTCAAGCGCGTATCCGGGGTATTGAAGGTACGCTTCATCCGCTGGGTTTTGAATTTGCGTCTCCGTAAGGAAGAGAAGATGCGGCTTGGCAGTCTCAAGATGGTGGTGGACTGCATTGAGATTTGAGTGTAGACCTCGGATATTTGCGAGGTGCACTGTAAAAGAGAGGAGGTGCAGTCGCTGTGTTAATTTGCTTTTCTTTCTTTTACTTTTCATTTTGTGCTGGGGAGTGAATAGGGATGGGAAAAAATGGAAGTTGTACGAGATACCTGCTCCAACTTCATGGAGTTGTTATAAAGAGCAATAATAACTCAGATACATTTCTACTTAAATCAATCCTGAATTACCCAAGGATCGATTAAAGAAGTATACTGTTGACAAGGTGGAGGCAATGATGATACAGAAGAGTATGCTGTACGTTCTTAGTGTCACGATCAAAGACGAGAAAAAAAATTGTGCATTAAATTAGATAAATCGGAGTTTTAAGGTAGAAGTAAAATCCTCGAAATGAGCATTTCATATTTCATGATTTCCTCAGAAGATTAATTTGATAGCGAAGGATTAATTATTCAAGACTTATATAAAAGATTACAGCAACTGACTAGATTAGTCTAGTTAAGATTAATACGAAGCAAGGACCACCTAGCCCTATTCCTTTAACTGAATTCCTAATCTTAATTGTTGTGATTGGTTGAATGTATGGTATTCTGCGACAATGGATTTTTAACTTTGGCAGAGGCTATCGTTATACTGTAGCAATAATTGTAGTGAAATAGAATAACAGTTCCCTATTTAGAATTGAAAATGACTTACATTCCGTAGTTTCAGAATTGACGATGAAGAATAATAAAATTTATGAAATGATTACACAAATTAAATATTCGATTGTCATGTGTCGTTGATGTAAAGCATGAAAAACAGCTGGCCCTTCAATCCAGAATCCAGACAGTTTAATGAAGCTAATACCTACTGTTAGAATTGCAGTTTTAATTGGTATAGGAGTCGAGTGGTGGCTAGTAGGAACTGTTAATTAACCACCTGCTACTGATTAGTTTAGATTAAAGAAGAAATCTACTTAAACGACGATAGATCATAGCGACACTTGTATTTGTATCGTAATTTGAACGCCTACAGACGATTAAATTAGGTATCATGTTATAAACGGCCATCAGCTGCTCCGGATTCTGTTATAGAATTGACAATGAAAGGTAATTTATAAGACGATCATTATACTTACCCATTAATTACTCGATTGAGATCAATATGGAGCAATTTACGTAGACATGCACTGAAAAAGCTTAATAGAAGGATTTTTAAGCTTTTTAAATGCTGAAAAGCTCAAGATGAAGCTTTTCGTTCAAATAAACACAATCACACATTTCTCTCTTTTTTTAGTACAAAAATATGATGTCAATTGTTTCTCTGTGTCTATAAATAAAAAAACAATTGTCGGTCATAGGGACTGCTGTTCGCTGTTCGCGAGCATGTCGGTCATGCGAATCGACATTTTTAACCCCTACCAAAAAGTGCTCAACGCGGCTATAGAAGTTTTCACTTCAAAATCACTAAGACGATTGTGGTTGTTGTGTAAATGACTGCACTTAAAATTTTAAGTCCGATACTAAATGAAATCAAAACAACGCACTTAGTTTGAATCTCTTGTTTCTGAAAAGTACCTACTTAACGTTTTTTTATTAACCTGACAATTTTGTTAATTAATCAATTTAATTTTTAACCGACTTCCAAAAAAAGAAGAAGTTCTCATTTCAGCGTGTATTTTTTTAAAAATGTATTTCGGTTCATATCTCCATGGTTTCTGAACCGATTTGAATAAAGAATAATTTTGATTTCTACACACTATGTTGAAGTCGGGCGGGTAGAACAAAGTTAAGCAAAGTTGACGCATCAGGCTCACCCGACTTTGACATAGTGTAGAAATCAAAATTATTTTTTACTTTACAGTTGCTTTGGAAGTCGGTTTTTTGGAAAAAATCTGTTATGCAAGTGGTCTAGTTTTAATCTTGATCTTGAGTACTTTTTCACGAATTCAGCCACATGAAACTGTACTGGTAATTTGCCAACTATCCAAATAGGAATCTAGTTTTTTTAATGAGTGCTAATTTACAATTCCTAGTTTTATTCACTAATATTTGAATGACCCAAATAATAATTAGACTAAATTTACCTTCCTATTTTTGGTCATTTGCATGTTTTTTAACACGTGCTACTGTGACAAGGACACGTTTTATTTAATTCTGTTCAATTTATTATTTATTAAACGTGGTAAATTGAAATTTTACATTTTACTTAAGTATTAGTAACGGATTTCACTATACCTAGGAAAGTCTAGAAAGTCGATCTATGCTGATTACGAATTTTCGGGTTGTTGTAGGTAGGTATACATACTGCGATTTCAATTTAATCTAGGCTTAATATTTTTCTGAATGTTATGAGTAATTATGACCGCCTCCTAGTTGCTGGATAATGAAGACTTATCCTTATCTTGAAGACTTAAGTTAGCCGGCTTCTTTAAGTTATTTTAACTACATTAATACAGGCTATCGGCAAACGTCAATGAAAGGATAGGTACATTCGCACTGCAAAAAACATTCTCGCGATTTATATTTCGCGTACGGATTTCACCTACTCCGAAAGCGGTGAGCGTCCTACAACTCCGTAGGTACAACCAGAGAATATTGTACAACACAAAATATTCGCGCGAATATAATTTTTACCGCAGCGCGTGAAATTATGTCAAACCAGCGATTTTATTTTCACGCGATGTCCGTAGGTACACCTGCATATGTTTGCTAGACATGGATGTTACAGAATTGCGAATATTCGCGCGATTATTTATGTAATGTATTTATACAAAACACAACTAATCCAACCTTCACGCCTGAGCTCAAGTTTGGAGCAAAAAGATATAAGTATTTTAAAAATGTTATTATGCTGAACACCCACTTACCCGTCAAAACTATGTAACACAATACAACGTATCTAGACTTACACAGATCGAATTTCGGCAACCTCATCCTTATTCCTTATTCACAGTACGTATTCAATATCAAGTTCATTGGAATTATGCAGCCACAAAACAAAACTTTAGAGATGTTGCAATTAATAACAAGTATTCGTATTTCTTGGTGATGTTTTTACAATTAGGAATACATTCGTCATAGCGCGCAGGCGCGCGGCCCGAAATCCACTGCGACGTGCGACGAGATGTCAATATCACCGATAGCCAACGAGCTAGCAGTTGTTTCAGACCTTCTTCGTATAGTCTGAAGTTTTTAAGACTGGTCACATAAATGGGTGGTCCCAGGATAGATCCTCAGCAGGTTCAATATTGTAATTTACTATTTCTAAAATATTGTTTCTTGTCTCGTCTAGTAGGATTAGATAGTATCTTAATGGTAGTTAGTTACCAGCTTACCGAAAAACGATAAAAATGAAACGAAATGTAGCATGGATTTAGCGTTTTGGGGCTGCATAGATACTGAAAAAGGGTATAGTTTTAAAAACGGCGTTACTCTTTCCAAGTAACGCTTCTATTTTAGATTCCATCAACACTTCCCAGTAAAATCGCTTACCTGTGAGCAGTGAAGCTATGACTTGTTATCGATTTTTTTAAAGAAACCTTTTAATTTAACACCATCTCTCGGGCTAAATAACCCTCTATTGCCTTGCCGGCTCGATTGGTATTAATTCTTCCATGGCTAAGTGGTCTCATGGCACGACAACTCCAGTCAATTCCGACAAACATTTTTTCATACAATCGATTATTATTAGGCATTTGTTTTAATGAAAACAAATGGACTTCTGATTTATTACAAGTGACTGCGAATTGGAAATCATTCGCATAACTACTAGCTATTTACTAATTCAGCTTGATTCAGGACTAAAGGGGCCCGATTTCCTACGATAAAATGTAAAAAAATCTTAAAACGTACCTACCTATGGTTACGTTAATTGTCCAACGGCTAATTTTTCAAATTACGTTTCGGTTTTGGACTAATTTAGGCATTCCTACTCCCTAGGATGGACTTTAAATTCTTTAGGTAGCAGTCCAAGGTCTTAGTTGCAAAATCGCAGGTAAATACTATATTCCGGACGAGTAGAAGTATGTTATAGTATAGGTAATTGTTATCATAAACCCAGTAAGGCAAGCTCGCTACTATCTTAGACTGTATCATCAAATACCACCAGCGGTTAAAACTTGTAGAAAAAAAATCTAGATTATAGATGATTCTATGTTTGGACCTAGGATAGGCAAAACTAGGCGGGAGAGCAACTGCCGAAAGTAGTGCATATCTAATTAATATTATGTTCTGAAGAGTAGATAGATTTAAATAAAATGTCTCAAAATAGCTTGTGAACAGTTTTATATTTTTTTTAATTAAAGGTTCATAGGTTTTCCGACATCTAAAGTTGTAGGTACCTACTTAAATCAAGTTATAGTACAGTTTCCGTAAATTAAGTGGCAGGCTCCGGTGAGCCTAAAGTAAATCGGTATTTACTTTACTTAAATTCGATTATGATAGAACCTTGCTCACGTGATGGGATTTTCTGTTTCAGTTTCAGCTTGTATTTACTATTTACCTACTAACTAAGTGCTAACAGCTGCGGTACCGTGGATTTAATATGAACCTAGGTACTTGACAACCTTCAATTTTGCGAAAAATCCAGATTCCAAAAAATCTGTACCTGACTAGATACGTAAATTTTCAAGCCATCGCTTACCCACAATTGAGCACGAGTCTTCTGCCAGAAGGGTTTTTCATAGTCCAAAAGACTGGCCAACTACGGATTGGCAGACTTTTTGAGAACATTATGAAAAACTCAGGTATGCAGGCTTCCTCGCGATGTTTTCCGTCACAATCAAAGTAAGCGATGTCTAATTAATTGCTTAAAATATTATTATTATATCTATAGCTAGAGAAGTACTGAAAAGTTGATCATCAGCAAAGGCATTAACTTGGAATAGAAAGGTTGGTACTAGTGTACTAAAAGAAATCCTACCCCTATTATGATATTGATATTTGTGTGTAATGATTGATTCACTCACCTTTTTCCGACGTGTCCAAAGGCACCAGCACCAATTGTTTACACATTTTTGAAGTTCAGTCCGTCACCACTGTTGTTTATAATCTCGTAGTTAACAGTCACATGTTTCCCCCGGCCACGGTGCGACGCGCGCGTGCTTGCATATGCAATGACCGGTCCCGCACTGCGGCCGACTACCGCCCGCAAACAATATAATAGGCCAGTGATTTCCAACCTGTGCGCTGAAATACCATACAAATATCGTGCGCGACTTCTTTCGCTGCGGAGAAAATAAAAGTTTATATTGGAAAATAGGCCTGCGCATGACGACAATCGACGAAGTATTATCTTCTATACTTTGGATTGCTTGCTTGCTTAGAAGATGCCCATTCAGTATTCACTCTTGTCTTGAAGGTAAACATGGCATTATGAGGGTGTCGTCTCGTGCTTTAGTTATGCAAGATAGGCACAATTATTATTATTTTATACTTTATACCCCCTCACCCCCTCACTGACACACACACACACATATCCACACCAACGACTCACGCACACCATATTTTTTATTTTATTTTAAGTTTCCGTATCAATAGTGTATTAATTTTTTTTTGTGACATCACTTTGTCCTTAGAGATTGTATGGATTATATTAAATATTGATTATGATTTGTAATATTTGATAACATTTATTGTTATATTGCATTCAGTTGTAAAATTGTTTCAATAAAAACCAATACTCGACATACAATGTATTCAGATAACATGTAATAACAATTAATTTATCGAAAAACTGCAATAATCCGATGATGAAGAATAAAAACATGAACATCGCCTAGGGAAAATACAAGCAAGTTGTTATAATCGTAGGGGAGCCAGGTGCACCACCCCACCCACCCCCGGATCACGCCACGCGCTACCTGCCCGCAGGGTGACCATGTCTATAAATCCATTTTTCAATACATTCACTCGTCATTTCGAAAACTTTAAAGTAGACGTCGCAGTCATAAAATTAAGTAATGTATAATTATGTGGTGTATTAAATCTACATTCAAAGACTGCGCCGTTACAATTTTCGCTGTCGTCGTCAACCCATACCCATTCACCACTAGACAGGCACAGAATAGGTAATAGTACATAGGTTAAGGTAGGCTCCTGTAGCGGTTTAAACATGCCGCGATCTTGCTTCGCCTGGATCCAGCAGCTTCCAGCGGTCTTTTTCAATTTTTTGTTGTTAGTTTGTTATGTTGTATGAGACATAGCTAAGGAATCATACTAGAGGTCTATTTCACAATCCCCAAGTGAACCTTAACCGACCTAAAAGTTATTCGGAGATAGATAATCAGTCACCACTGGAGTGTCGCTTACAATTTTTTTGTAATTAATAATAAAATAATGTATTGTTTAAATTTTTTGATTGATAACTGGCTGATGCCCGCTACTTCGTTCACGAGGATTGAGGATTTTTTGTCCCTCTCTCTCTAACTCTTTAATTTTCCGGGAGTAAAATAAGTAGTCCTTGTGTCATTCCATTTGTGTTAGACTATAGTCTATCTCTGTGCCAAATTCATCCAGATCTGTTCAGCCATTCTGGCGTGATTGAGTAACAAACATCCATCCAAAATTTAGCTCGCTTTAGCAAAAGTTTGTTCGAGCAACCTCACACAGAGTCACAACCGAGCAGACATGCCTTATCATACCAATATTATAAATGCGAAAGCGTGTTTGTTTGTTAGTTTGTGCTTCAATCACGCTGCAAAAGAACAACGGATCGCCGTGATTTTTTGCATGGCATCAGCTGGTTATAAAATACCATTTCTTGTCTGTCATTTGGTTTGTTCGAAAAACCTCACACACAGTCACAGCCGAGCGGGCATGACTTATCATACTAATATTATAAATGCGAAAGTGTGTTTGTTTGCTAGTTTGTCCTTCAATCATGCCGCAACAGAACAACGGATCGCCGTGATTTCTTGCATGGCATCAGCTAGTTAAAAAATACGTACATAACTACATTGTGAGTAGGTATGCTTTTCCTGTGGAAAAATTGGGTGTGCGTGGAAGTCGTTAAAATATTTTTAACGAAGTACTAGCGCGTGACAGTTTGTTGTTTTATATATATATATATATATATATATATATATATATATATATATATATGTATATATATAGACATATATTGTATATATACGTTTATAATTATATATTTAAGATCCTTTTAATATTTGTATATAATTCTTTAATATTTACTTATATTAATATAAAAAATATATATATATATATATATATATATATATATATATATATATATATATATATATATATATATATTTTAATTCTCAATGATGAAATGAGAAAATGGTCAAGGGAACCTAACTATGATTTTGCAAAGACCTATTCATCGATATCCTACTTGCCATAGTCTATCGACTTTATTTTTTTAATTTGTTATGGCTTCTACAGGGCGCCATTTTGTTTTTTCTCAAATTCGGCTTCCACAGTGACACTCTAATGATATACTCGGCATAATCTGGTGCAAGAATCATCAAAATCGGTCCACGCGTTTAGGCTGTAGCTGTCCTGCAAGGAACAAACAAACATATATAGACTGATGAACACACCCTGTGCGTTCCGCAGTCGGGTAAAAACCAGCAATTTTACATATTTAGACCCTACGTAATACTTAACTACTGCTTTATATATATATATTTAATTAAATAATAATTAATAATTAAATATATGTATAAATATATTTAATTAAATTTTCAATTAAACTAGATACTCAAATCCAAATTAAACCATTATCTGTCAAGTTTTAAAACCTTTATTTTACTAACGATCTACTAAATAGATTTTAAAACATATTAGTCAGGTACATTTCGATACAGCTTTCATGTTGTTGGAAGTCGGCAGAAAATGAAATAAAAAGAATCCCGACAAACTCGCAAAAATGGTGCTACTAACGATGTGATAAAATTACGGGTATGCTTTATTCATATAATAAAGCAACTGGGTAACTGGGTTTAAATAGTTTACACGAGGGAGGCAACTTTGCTTATGAGATAGATTACTCGTAAATACCTAATGCGAGGGTATATAAAACAGTACCTACTTATTTATTATAACGTTTAATCTTTTGAGAGGTTATACTCCTCTTACATCGCCTAATTATTCAGAAGTTCGTTAGAGCTTAAATTGACTTAAGTACATACACATTACCGAAAATGCTTTTAATTTAGTACTAGCTGATCGTCCGCGACATCGTCCGCGTGGATTATGGTTTATGATTCCCGCGGGAACACTTCAAATTTCAAGAATAATATTTGGGCGTCGTTTATATTTACTTCTAAAACAAGTCTCCAGATCCTCGTAAAAGAAGGTAAAATCTGGAGAATATGGATGTATGGATATCCTCATATCCGTGGCCTGCCTACCCCACACTCGGCAACTTTCAATACCGTACCATGCGTTATTTCATTACCTTCACTGTTTATAGGAACTGGGTTTGAATAATTTACGTGAAGGTAAAACTAATGAAACGTACCTACCTATTAATATGTATGAACGACGTTGATAGTTGATATGTCAGCCATAAAAGTAAAAACCTTAGATATTAACGAAAACGGAAAATTGAGGAAACAATAAGCCTATTTATTTATTACACCCTACAACTTTTAATTTATTACGTACTTTATGATGTTTATTTCCCTTAACTTAATTTTTGATTACTTGTTTGATGTATTGCTGTTTATTAT
The DNA here is from genome assembly GCA_964035005.1 of Erebia palarica. NCBI lineage: Eukaryota > Metazoa > Arthropoda > Insecta > Lepidoptera > Nymphalidae > Erebia > Erebia palarica. The sequence goes on along the minus strand of OZ035992.1, from coordinate 27,203,578 downwards.
TGTTTATTGTTGTCTTAATGTTATTTTATTTGTCCACATAATACTAGTATTTAAGTAATCGATTTAAGAGAAATGTGCAGCCCCCAGACAAGACGACAAGGCTTAGGGGGAGCTAAGAAACAATGTAAAAGTAAAATTTCTTTGATAATAGATAAATAATAATAATAAAAATAGCATTAAAGCTTAATAACATACACTATTAAATAAAATATATTAAAAAAAACTAGCTTATGCCCGCGACTTTTCACATTACTGTTAACAGTATAGGAAAAAATGTACTACTGTAATGTGAAATCCTATAAGTCGTGTTTTTATGTGTAATTAATACTAATTACACATAAAAAGTGTAATTAATCCTAGTTACACATAAAAAGACGACTTATACGACATAACACGGGGGCTTTAGGGTGGCGAAGTTACCTACTATATTACTTATTAATAATTTTTCTACTAGTTCTGTGTACAAAGTTACCAACACCAAGTGTGGATGGCACGCAACCGACACTGCTACGAGGGACCATCTATTCTCATTAGCCGCTACAACAATCATACGAGCACAGAATAAGTTATAAGTATACGAGGTCCTCATACTCTGAAAATTATTAATATCAGTCACCAGGAATGTATGAGCATTGTACCTACATGATTTTAATTAATTAAAAAAGGTGGCAGGCGAGCAAAGAGGAGGGAGATGTTGCTGTTCGAAACAATGACGTATCTGTTTAGGAAATAAGCACTGATTTTTGGTGTAATTGATTGGATGATGGAGATGAGGACCCCGAATTTACTTAAGTGTAAAATATCTAAGTAAGCAGTTTGCTACTAGGTAATTAATCACATTTTGAGGTTACATAAATCCATACTAATATTATAAATGCGAAAGTGTGACTGTCTATATGCTACGCTTTCACGACCCACCTGCTCAACCGGTTTGATGAAATTTGGTACACACTACAGAAGTAGGTTACATGATACATCCCGGTAGGGACATAGGGTACTTTTTATCCCAGAAAATTAACGAGTTCCCGCGGGAATCAAAAAGCCTTACTCCACGCGGACGTAGTCACGGGCATCATCTAGTTAATAATAAGCCAAAAATTAGGTACCATATTCCAGGACATATACTTTCGTGAACCACATTCCACATCAGTGCTGCCGCTTTCTCATGATCACCTACCTAACTATTGGGCTTATCTGCAAAGAAATTTTCAGCAATAAGCCCGGGGTTAGGAATTTGGTGGTGTTTCACCTCCGTGCCTCTGGTCGTGCCAGATTATTAATGTTACTCTGAGAGTACCTAAAGGGCGTTTGGTTTGCACCTGTTTGCGTAACAACTTGTGCACTGTAAGTAATATCTACCAGGCATGCCCTATGGAGATTGGTTACCGAGGCCGAAATTCGGTCGTGAGGACATTTTCATCAAAAAATATTTAGTAATGAAATTTAAAGACACACATTTAGATCATCATTATACCGTAGGGTGAAAACACTACTAACGTTTTGTCATGGCCTGTCACTAGTGTGTTTTGCCCTTAGATGATACATAAGTACCGGTAAAGAAAAGTCCCCCGCACAGAAGCTTTAACGGGGAATGGGAAATTTTATATCAAAGCCTGAACGTCGGGCGCCAGTTAATAGAGGCAAATGAGTAGGCTGAAAATAAAATCAATTTGTATCTCATTTAATGCCCCTAGATATTTGATATTATAAAATGTTTTGCTCTCTTTTTTTAAAGAACGTCCGCGGTTTCATACCCTGGAAAATTCTATAAAATTAGACCTTATTCCACACATATGTCCACATAATAAAGGGAAAAGCTATACAAAATTTCATTTCTCTTATCTAGGTCCAGAAGCTTTTGCTGGGCGTAGATAAGTCAGCGATTTAGTGAGCGTGCCAGGACGTTTCTTTGTATTTTTACTAGCTATTGTCCGCGACTTCATCCGCGTGGTTTAAGTTTTTTTTATTCCCGCGGGAACACCTTAATTTTCCGGGATAAAAAGTAACCTATGTCACTCTTCAGGTACTCAACTATACCTATGGTAAAAATTTAGTCGATCTGTTGCCCTGTTGCGGCGTGATTGAAGGACAAACCAACAAACAAACAACATACTTTCGCATTTATAATATTAGTATGATATGATTTATTTGTTCACCACCTTACATTATTTTCATTACAGGGGTTCCCAATGTGATAACGGAGTTACACCCTTAAAACTAACTTAGATATTATCAGAATTCCCTGAATCTATACCTAAAAATATCACCTACTAAGGTATAGCAAATATTATGTATGTATTGTATGCATGGAACAAGGAATCAACTTATTTGTATGAGATATCAACAGCAAGACAACAAGTTTACTGCGATGTTACCAGGATAAGGTAATAGTCTTATATGATCGCAGTGTACTAGCCTGGAATGAAAATGGCAGTTTTATTCACCCTTTTTCCATATTGGTTTCTACCTGTGGCATTGTTTGTCGATAGGAAAAAGCTTCCTTCGGCAAAAGCCTTCAGCCATAAATGATTGCTACGAGAATGGTAGAATTGGAGCTACAGTAAAAGCTATTAGGTATGTAATATTATATTTTTTTATTCCTTGGCTTACTGATATTAAAATATTTATTGCAAACTAAGTCCTGGCCAGGCAGCGTCGGCTTTACTCTAAGCTCTGTAGGGGTTCACGCATACAGACGGAGTTGAATGGATTTGAGTCCTTTGATACCAACAGCTATCTTATAGTTTTACTTTTTATGCCCGCGACTTCGTCCTCGTGTACTACACAAATTTCAAACCCTATTTTAACTCCTTAGGGGTTGAATTTTCAAAAATCCTTTCTTAGCGGATGTCTACGACGTAGTAGTTATCTGCATGCCAAATTTCAGCCCGAACCATCCAGTGGTTTGAACTGTGCGTTGATAGATAAGTCAGTCAGTCAGTCACCTTTTCCTTTAACATATTAAGACAATGTAGGTACCTACTTTGATATACCTACGGTTAAAAAAATGGTACTGTTGTTTTGGCCAAGGGAAATAAGCTTATATACTTAGTTGGCAGATACGGCATATATACGGCAGATTGTAGTTCATGCTAATATTAATAATGTAACACCAATTTTCCTACGCAATCTATGCAAATAAATGATTTGATTCGATTTGATTTGGAGTTGATATCTAGAAAATCGCCACCTTTGCGGGTGTGCGTTGGGCCTACAGTTTGCAAGATGGATTAGGTAGGTACCTACCTAATCTAACTTGCCGCCGTGAAAACAAAAATATTATATAAAATGAGGTAGGTACTCTTTTTGTTTATCCGGGCGGATGGTATAGTCTTAAAGTAAATGTTAATAAATACTTACGAACACATTAAAGTAAGTAGCGTACAGTAGTGGCGTACAGCTCATAAAGGCATTAAGCACTACTTACCATAATTATTTGTATAGATCTGCTATTAAGCATTTCAAAACTTGAGCAAGCCTCTGCGTAGGCATAAAAATATCATTGTTCGTAGGTATATGCTCTAAAAGTTGAGTAACATACTATGTGCTAGTAGAGGCAGACTACGCGTCACAGGGGGAGCGGGATAAACCAGTGCAAATTATAATATATAGCCTAACTGAAACTGAAAGTCCATTACTATTTATTAGAAAGGTTCTTTAACTCTACGCCTTAGAAGTACGCCTACGTACTTATCACACTTATAATATTATAAATGCGAAAGTGTGTCTTTTTGTTCGTCCTTCAATCACGTTGCAACAAAACAACGGATTGACGTTATTTAGCATGCATGGGTAATAGTTGCGGACCCGAAGAATGATAATAGCAAAGCAAGCAAATAAAAAAAAGTTTCTATACCGGAAAATTAAGGAATTCTCGGGGGAATTAAAAAAACCCAAACCACGCAGGCATAGGTAACATGCCTACATGCTTGTGAACGTAATAACAAATAGAGCTTTTCGAATGAACACGCTATTCGACCTTGACCCGGTTAACGGTTTCCCCTTTTACATGAAATATGTGGAATTGCATAGTCAATATGCCGTTTTTCCGATTGCTTACTTAGCACTTATTGTTCAAAGGTGATAGTAAAATCATTAAAATCATTGGCTAAATGTATGGATCTTATTTTGTGTGTTTATTTAGAACTGAGTGTACACAATGTGTGTACTTTGTTCGCAAGCCCAAACCCTAGACCATAGAGCTCTAGCCTGTGACTAGAGCTCTATGGTCCAAACCATACAAATATTTTTTTTGTAATAGGTACCCGAAACAAACAAACGGTCAATAGTTATGTAAATAGTTATGAAAGTATGTAGGTATATTTATATAGTGATATTTGTAGGCACATAGTACACTCCACTTATTTACAAGGTACGTAGTGCTTTTAGGTATACCTACTTAGCTGAAAAACCTGTAACACAAAACAGTCTATTACGTCTAGAATACGAAAAACCGGCCAATGTGTCGGACTCGCACACGAAGGCTTCACTCGCAGTGAGGGTTCCATACAATCGTACAAGATTTAACACTTTATGTACTTATACAAGTATTTATACAAGTTTCATGACATCATCACATCACTACAGCCCATTAACGTCCCACTGCTGGGCACAGGCCTCCACTCTCATAGGAGAGAGGGAAATAATAAAAATACAAGTTTATTGTATTAAAATTTTAAACCCCCTTTAATTTATTCCTTTATTTTCATTATCTGATCTTGTAGCGGCACTCAGTCACTCATTTAATCATTCCGTGAACATTTCAAATGCCTAGTTATTACGGTTCATGAAATACAGCCCGCTGACAGACAGACGGTCGCGCGGACGGGCAGCAAAGGCTTCGTAATACGGTCCCGTTGGCACCTTTTGGGTATGGAACCTAAAAAACACATACACCACTGCCAATTTCTAGATATTTTTAAAAGAATTGAGGAAAGTTATGCGCCATTAAAGCATTAATCCACAGGTACGTAATTATTTTTCTCATGCTTTATTTGATCCAAAAGTCTCAGAACTAAATTGACGACCTCCGTGGCGCAGTGTTGAGCGCTGTTGCAATAACATGCGGAGGTCCCGGGTTCGATCCCCGACAAGTTTGGAAATTTATAATTTCTGAATTTTCCCTGGTCTGGCCTGGTGGGAGGCTTCGGCCTTGGCTAGTTACCACCCTACCGGTAAAGCGAGCGATTTAGCGTTCCGGTACGATGCCGTGTAGAAACCGAGTAGGGGTATGGGTTTAATATAACCATGCCCCTAACAGGTTATCCCGCTACCATCTTAGACTGCATCTTCACTTACCATCAGGTGAGATCGCAGTCAAGGGCTAACTAGAGGTGGATAAAAAAAAAACTTTATAATATTTGCGATGTGTAAGGGTTTAATCAATTCCATAGATCCATGAGCGAGTTTTAATATGGCGTCACAATCAAGAATGTTCCTAGCCATAAAGAGGGTGACCCGACAAAGCGGCGCCGCCTCCCACGCCACGCCATGACCCACCGTCTTGTCCTTGGACGAGCTTTTAGGGGCATATATCACAAGCAGCTGCGCTATTTGTACTTAATTGTCTTTAAGGGCCGATTTTTCAATCGTCAGAATTGTCGAATGTAACTGTCGAATAAAGTAACCGACGAATATATTTATCTGCTTCTTTGAGAGCCGAATAAAGGGCTATCTGCCTGTTTGTTATGACATTTTCTAGATTTTAGGTTATATTGTATAGCTAGTAGGTACCTATGACTTATGTGCCTAGATTTTATAATATTATTCTTTCATTCAGAATTACCAATTTTATCAAATCGGCCCTTAATAATTTATTTTTGGCTAAGCCTTGTTTACCAGTCAGGTTTAGATAAAAATATCATATAAATAGGTAAAGTTTGTGAGGTTGTAGGGGGAATCTCTGGATCTAATGAACCGATTTTGAAAATTCTGGTACCAATAGAAAGCCACATTATTTGTGAGTGTCATAGGCTGTATATTAACCAGAAAAAATATGGAGTTCCCGTGGGAATTTAAAAAACTTAGCCCATTAACGTCCCACTGCTGGGCACAGGCCTTCTCTCTCATAGGAGAGAGGGTATTAGAGCTAAGACCCACCACGCTGCTCTTATGCGGGTTGGCGGGCTTCTCGTACATCGTAAAAGCTTAAAACTATCAAACACTTAAAAGAGATAAAAATGTAATATGTAAAATTATTATTTTCACTTCAATAATATTCGTTACATCAATAATACGTCTTTGCTCAACTAGGCATGCATGATATCTCATCGATAAATTATAGCTCAATGTAAATATTTACTCTTTTAAGCAAAGCAAATTATCTGAAGTTTTCTTTGATCGGAAATCAAATTCGGTTCCAGAGGGCTGGCAAGACAGCATCATTATCTGTTATTCACTAAGTTCAATTGAATTTTGTTGGAATTAACTTATCTTTTTTTGTATTTTTAAAAAATCGGACTTTTACACCTCCTTCAGCCAAGCTTTCAGTACCAGAAAAGTTAGATACTCGTATTTCATGTTATCTCAAAGAAAGAAATATATCTTTATTCGGAGATAAGATGAAATGAGACTTGATTCTCAAAATGGTCTTCATTCAGCATGTGCTATACCTGTAGGATACAGAGCTGATCTTGCGTGCTTGGACGGCGCCAAATATATATACATACCAAACCAAAGCCAAAGCACTATACCTACGCACTATAATATAATTATTATAGTCCGTGCAAAAGCTCCTGTGTATTCTTATCTTGTGATGTTGTGGTTAACCGCCTTTACACCATATTAAGAATGTACCTAATATACGAATAGATAGGATATTATTGTCCCTGAACATATATGAGCTTTAATCTCTTGTTGACAAGACAAATATATATTGCGTACACAATTATAATAATTAATGGCGCTAATTCAGTTGTACAAAATCTTAATTGGCAGGTCTTTTTATTATAGGACTAGATACCCGCGACTTCGTCCGTGTGGATTAAGGTTTTTGATTCCCGCGGGAACTCTCGAATTTTCCGGGATATAAAGTAACCTTCCCCGGGATACAACCTATCCCTGTACCAAAATCGGTTGACCGGATGGGCCGTGAAAGCGTAGCAGACAGACAGACAGACACACTTTCGCATTTATAATTCTTTATATTATAGGATTTAGGATTAGTTTTAGTAGGATAGATACCAATCTTAGAACTGTCAATTAAATTTCCTTTGGAGGTTTAGAGTAGACACCCGACTTCCTATTCGCGGGTTCGATCCTCGGGCACGCACCCTGCGTTTATCTAAGTAATGTGTGTTCCAAGGAAAACATCGTGGTTCGTGAGGAAACCTGCATTCCCGAGAGTTCTTCATAATGTTTTCGAAGGTGTGTAAAGTCTGCTAATCCGCACTTGGCCAGCGTGAACGACTATGGCCAATCCCTTCTCAGGGAGAAGACAGGAGACACGTGCTCAGTAGGGAGCCGGTAATGGGTTGACCTGATGATGATGACTGGGTATTATGGAGAAACCGCGAATTCGAAGTTGTTTTAAAAAACTTTAGAGCCGTTTCAGCCTGGCTGTCCAGCGCGGATATAATTCTTGCCACCATTCGCGGGCATGTCTTTTATAGTGATTAGGTTAAGCAAGTTCTATTCATTATTTTCAATAAAAGTTAATAACACTTTTTAGCCTTTATTGAAAACAATACAATTGTAATTAAGGTTAAAAATAACGTAAATAAATGACTAGTACGTAACGTAAATAAATATGACAAAAATTTATTGCAAAAATTGGTTGTACATTTTGTGCTGAGAGCTTTTGTTACGTGAAGAGAGTTATGTAGTGGGGTCGTAACAAAGGTTCAAGTAGGTACTGGAGGTTTACTACCACTGCTTAAAGAAGAATCATTAGCCGACTTCCAAAAAAGGAGGAGGTTCTCAATTCGGCGCGTATTTTTTTTATGTATGATGGTGCATATCTCCATGGTTCCTGAACCGATTTGAAAATATTTTTTTCAGTCCTTACAGGAGGCTCTCGAGGTGGTCCCATAAAAATTCTGACTGCAAATCCTAAATCCTGACACTAATAAGCTAAAAATAAAAATTCTTTCCAAAAAACCGAAAGAAAAGGAAAGAAGTTTTATTTTGATATTGCAGTTGGTACCATGACGTCCCTAAAATAAGGATTATAATTCTGAAACAAGAGCGACAATAATTTTAAAATAATACTGCTTTAAGCGAAGGTAGTAAGCGCCCTGTGTTTGTTATCCCGGCGAGGTCGCAGCGTGTGCCAGGGAACGTTTTTTTTTACTTTTGTATTATACATAAGGACGGATAAACTGTTTAGTAGATGATAACAGTGGAATAAAATAAATCATTATCATGCGTTTATTCTTTAACAGCAATATAAACTAAACGTATTAAAGCTAGCCATAATTCAGTAAGTAATTAATTTCGTGTGGTTGTCTGAACGTAAATTTTTCACGACGTAAGTAGGTTCTTACTGCAGGACGCGTTTGGTAGGACACAGATAATATTAAAATATAGCTTAGGTAGAGTAGGTATAGACTTTTTATACGACTGCCTGAAAAAAGGAGTATATTGTTTTCAGGGTTCATGTATGTATGTATGTATGTATGTGTGTATGTATGTGAGTTTGCATATTCTACCATAACTTCTATAAGCCTGAACCGATTTTGATAAATGAGGTATCGTTAGAATCCCTAGCTTATTCCGGGTGACATAGGCTAGTAAAATTTAAGAAAAAATGATGGGGTGACCATGGTCCCGCATTAAAGACTAAAGTTGAAAAAAATATTCGAAAATATGATTAACAAATATCATTTAATAAAATTGTGAATAATATTCTAATTTAACTTGACTAATTTAGAGTTTTAATCGCTTGGTTAAAAGACAAGTACAAGACAGGTACACTTTTTATTTCGGAAAATTGAAAGGTGTCCCACGGGATTTCGTGTGAAGTCGTGGGCATCACCTAGATTTTATATAAGAAACCACGCCTTAAAATAAACTAGGTATGAGGCGTAGGTACGAATTACCTACAACGATTTTGGTATGAATCTTTGAACTAATTAGTAGGTAATCTTGAAATTCTTCGAATGAATCTTTGAATAAAATAATCTTGAAATTCTTGGTATGAATCTTTGAATTTACTTTTAAGCTACTTATCTTGAAATTATTTTCTTATAAATAGTGTGATTTTTTTTTGAGTAAGTAAGTATCAACGGATCCATGGGTACATTAAGTGAGGGTTGATTCTAAGCTACGAGTTGGTATATTAATATTAAAATGGGTCAGTGGGAAGGGTAGCTCAGTGGAACTCCAATTTTGGGTCATAAATTATTATATATGTCACCGTAAGATTGTGAAAACCGTTAGATTGTAATCTATCTAACGAGATTGTAAACTGTCGAAAGATTACAATTTAACGCATTATTTTTCGGTAGATTGCAATCTGTTAGGTATATTAACCCGATAGAACCTAAGTGCGCCGTGTGGGCACTACCTGATTATTTATGTCGAACCCTAACCTAACCTACAAGAAACAGACAAGAAAACGTAAAACACAATGAATATTTCAAAAATTGACACTCAGAACATTGAACGGTTCACAATCTGTTAACAGTTTACAATTTATCGAGATAAAAAGCGTTAGTTTGCAGTCTGACGGTTTTTGCAATTTTACGGTGGCATATACAACAATGGTCCATTTTGGTATATGCATTGTGTATATGTTACGGTCAATACTTAATACTTTTAAGCGCAAAAACAGCCAAATGTACTTTCGACTATAGAAGATTGTCAAAAGAGTATCGTGTAAAATTCCAGTAAAACCCCTTAATCGTATTAAATCAATATTAAGTTCATAAATAATGCACGTAACATTATTTTGAATGTAGCCCAATATGATAACGCAGCACGTCCCACACCACACAATTTGATTGTCCTACAAATAGAATGGTTTTGTTAAGCGCGAAGCCAAAGCTCCCGAAAGAGGTTCTGAAACTCCTGAACCAAGGTCGAGTAGAATCTTAATGAAGGGATGAAGAAACGAGTGTTCTGGAGGAGGCTATTTAAAATTTTTGAGTGAGTATAGGGCAAAACAAAGAACTGCGTTAAAAAGCGAGTTTAGATGCAAAACCATATTAGAGTTTTGGTTGGTATGTTTTAGTCCAAAGTATAGCTGGCGCCAATAATGTAGTCGCGTCTGAAGTTGACCGCAAGACGCGTCGCAGTAGCAGATTTTCGCGCGTAGTATGGACTTGGTCCCATCTGCCCCGCTGGCTCTGCCCCGCTAACGGGGCAGTTGGGAAAAAAAGTGCCATCGGCACCGCTGGCCTCGGAGTACTCGCTTAACGGGGCAGATTAAACTTTTTCACACAGATCAAGTGTCATTTGCTCCGCTACGCTTCCGTAAGAAACTTACGAAAAAACTAATTTTTATTATTTACTAATGAAAAAAATTTTATGTTATATTCAGCTTTCATTTTTTGAACAAAAATAATATTAAAAAAAAAGAGTTTGGCAAAAAATCAACACTATTAAACATTATAAAATAATTTCCAAAAGCTAATTGATGTTTTTTTATATCACAGATTAAAAAACACAGTCAAAAATAAACAATACAAAAAAAGAACATTATAAAGTAAATTTACTACTATTAATTATATAGGTAGGTACTTATGTTATAATTTGCAAAAAAATAATCAACAAAATTTCTTTATCTTCTTAAATTACAGATCAGACACGCTCACTTCACACTTTGTGTGAGAGCTGCGCAATCAAGCACTCCTCAACACACAACCTCATCTCAGAGACAACCAATTGATTAGCGCTAACTAATGACTATACTATCAACGCATATTTTTTCGCTAAAACTACTTAATTTTGATAAACCTCTACAGTCAAATGTAATTTTGACAGAGTAAGAGTTCTGAGTGTAACATAATGTACACATATATATACGCAACGTGTTCACAGTGAATTTATTATCTGGGCCTCTTTCGTACGTCGACTGCGTCATTTTCCCGAGATTTATTGGATTATAATACTTTTAGCTCCCTCCTCAACGAGAGGCATTCATCAAACTTTCCTAAAGTAAGAAAATGTTGAAAGGAAATTGGATGTTATATATTCCTAAGTTGTTGAGTTCTTTGGAAGTATTTAAACTTACCTAATAGGGAGTCTTACAATCAAGTTATCAGACAAGTACCTACTTAATATAAAATTATTCGAAAACTATTAAAGTAACTTTTAAGGCATGGAAAAGCAGTGGAATAAGCTTCTAGGTAAATTAAGGGGTTTTGCGTTTACTGTTACTTTATGTCAAACTTACCAGAGTTATTTTTAAAATTTAATAAGTATAAAAAGTGTACTTTTTATTGTATTTCCTACCGTAATTATATTTATACACGATACATTATACCTCCCCTAAACTAAAAGAATTAATTTATGTTGCTTTCGTCGCAGCAACACGGGGTATTTGAGAAATAGCTAAAAAGTTGATTTCAATAAAGATGAGTTAGACGCTACGAGTCAATTTCCGAGAAACAAATTGAAGCATATAAAACGAAAAGTTCCTTGAATAAATACTACTGTGTTTGTGTTTTTGCGAATGCTCGTCGGTGTTTACCAATAAAAATCCCGACGTAGATTTTATGTTTTCATGAAAAACAACAAATCGAAGTTCGGAATCGAACATAGGTACTTTCTTTTACCTAGGCCTAGAAAATAGAAGAAACCGTAAAATTGCAAAAATAATCGCCTGGGCTCTAAGAATTTGATTGTATCAATAATCATAGTCAAAATACTCTGCCCAGATATAGGGAGAGACCCACAATCCACTGCAAAGTATAAAAAAACCGATATAATACGTTTAACATCATACTAATATTATAAATGCGAAAGTGTGTTTATTTGTCCTTCAATCACGCCGCAAAAGCGCAACGTATCGACGCGGACGTGATGTTTTGCATGGGTGTAGTTGAGGACCTGGAGAGTGACAAGGGCATAATTAAAGAGTTCCCGTGGGAATCAAAAATCTCATTCCAGATTATATCAGGAAGGCTTCAACGCTTAAGATAAATGCTTTTACTGAAAGAGATTAACCACAGACACCTTTTCGACTGAAAAGTTTCATGAAATTTTCCTAATGTAAAACTAGAAAGTCTTTTAAAAAGTTCATTATTAAGTATGCAATAACTATATTTTTTATTTCGTATTTACGTAGGTAAATATATGATTTATTGAAAGTGTTTCTTCGCAACTACGCCTGCGTGGTTAAGGTTTTTGATTTCCGTGGGTGGTTTCCTATCCCTGTACCAAATGTCATCATAATCGGTTGAACAGATGAGACGTGAAAGCGTAGCAGGCATACAGACAGACACTTTCGCATTAAAAATATGGATACTTCATTCTCTGCTTGAAATAGATATAAAAATACTATTTCCTTGATACAAACATGAAGTGGTGTCATATCCGGATCAACCCTCGAAATATTGTAACCACCACTGGTTGTCTGAAATGTTTGTTTGTACGCTGTGTTTAATCGGTGGACTGTAGTAGCAGTGTTAACTGTGGAGCAGTGAGCGTCGAGCGACCTACTTCAGCCCGCTCGATGCCGCCCGCCCGCCCAGAATAGACGCAGCACGTGCGTCCGCCGCGACCAACGTCGCTAGCGGTGCGTCCACTCCGCCGCCGGCTCCGAGCCGAGCTACGCGCTGCCGAATACTTATCTCTCGTAGTACTACTTCGCGCTCTACCCCGACTAAACTTCACGGAAACAGAGTTGTGATAAGTTTTCTAGTGAAATTAACTAAAAAAACACATTAAAAAGTTCCGCCTTCGAATCTTACGTCGGGATTTCTTCCAGAAATAAATAAATTATTTATAACCTCGTCGAGTTAGAAAGTAAACATTTGTATCTGCTGCTTTCCTATCGTAGTGGCCTTGCTTGTTATCTCGCACCGGTGAAGCTTATTGTCACGTTTTCGATAGTTACTTGTGATTGTTCTATTTCTGTAAAAGTTTTGTGGTTCGTAGAGTTTACATTTATAGAGTTGTTAAACATGGTTTGAGGTATTATTGGTGAATAGATTAATTATATAGGCTTAAACAAAGAAACGTAACGATGTGCCTTATTCAGTAATATTGTCGTTTGTTAATTTAGTCTGCGACCCCGAAGTTTTAACCCCGAAAGTTAATGTGCGTGTGAGTCATCACCTGAACATAATGCAGTGTTACACATTTGTTATTTTCTCAATCCTACTCATTCTACCAGAACCTGCACCTGCTTGGAGATCTGATACGTAAGCTTTATTTATTAAACCAGTAAAAGTGGACTAAAATAGAAAAAAAAACAACAGTGTTGAACAAGACAAGGAGGGACCTGAAAAAATTTAGCTAATAATAAATAATTAATTAATTAGTAATAATGAACTAATTAAAAAACAGAAAAAATATGCAAATAATTCAAAATGATCGTGATATGAAGACTTATATTTTGATTATTTACCTACGTCCCATATGTTTCAATCATTATTCATTACATTCAGTAGGTATTTAGGTACACGATATTAATAGAATTAAACTTGAACTTGGTGTTTCAAAGGTGTGTGAACTTCATTATAAGATGTACAATTATTTAATAAAACTCAGGACAAACTCCTGTCCATAATCAATCTCATAATGATCAAAATTATTAGATTGATTATCACGTTTTAACGTATCACGTTTTATGTATCGATATATCACGGTATTTTATCTCAGAATAACGGAGAAACATCAAAGAAGAATAGGTACGGAACACGATTAAATATAATTAGGACCGTAGGACGACTGTTCTACGGTCCTAATTATATGCCTGCTATGTAATAAAAACGAAAAATTAGGTTTTAATATTTTCGTGCAGTATTTGATATTAGAAATTTTTCATACTCATATCTATACTTACCATAATTTAGTTCGAATCGAGCCTATTGCAATATGAGACTTAAACGTTCCTAAGAATGTCTAATTAACATTTGTTTATTTTATTATCAGGGTAAAAGTATGGGCAAGAACTTTGGGAGAAGAGTTATGGCGGCTTAGCGAATCATTGACCAAGTCAGACCAAATCAGGATTGTAAGTAAATGAGTATATAGGTTCATAAATAATATTTCCTGTGGACAGTCAATTCGCTTAAAATGTTTGTTAGTAAATATTTGGTTCACAATTTTTAATTTTTTGTCGTTACTGTTCATCTTCAGCATAGCAAGCAAAATATTACATTCGTTATTTTTTTTAAATATGCAAGAATATTTAAAAAAAATATAAATTATAATTTTTCAATACAGTTGCTCGAAAAATGCTTTTACAGAGGCACGAAACAGGGCTTATAAGTTAAATTTACTTTCCTCATGGTTTTTTTGCAGAATTTACTGCAAGAAGGTTCATAAAGATGACTTTGTGCGAAGAAAACTAAAAAAAAATAATAACATTTAGATGTTGATTAATTTCATGAAATTAAAAATTGTATTTAGTTATGATAAAATTTTAAACGCACTTTACTTTTATAAATCAAAAACATAAAGGCTCGAGAATAGTCGAGACTCGACGTTAAGAGCTAGAACCTAGAACCCTGAAGCCAATTAAAAAAAACGCAATTACAACGCGCCGTAGATATTCTACCTATAATCTGTGGTCGCTATTTTTAAAAGTTTTATTAAGTTTTTGAATTGAAAACTTCTTTAGCTAGGCGCGTTTAGCACTTTTTGGGTGGGGGGTAAAAATGTGGAAACGCGAGACCGACACCGTTCCTCTTAAGACAAAAGGTCTTAAGTAGTAAGTGCATTCATAATTAAACTTTAATGCCTTTGTTTTAAGGTTTATATTTAAAAGTGATCTGTAACCGTGAATGACACCTTGCGACACCATTCTTCTTAAGACCAAATAAGTAAAAGGTCTTAAGTATAAATAATATAGTACGTTCGTAATTAAACTTTAATGACTTAAAAGTGCTGTGTTGTTATTTTAAATATACGTTTTCACTTCTATCGGCAGTCCCTATGACTGTCATTTTTTTATGAATTACTTATTAATATGAGTGGTTTATATGATTTGGAATAATAAAATTAGATCTCATAATTGTAATTGTAATTGTACGACAGAATTGTATGGGCGTGAGAAACCTTTTTCTAGTGAGTAACGAGTATTTACCTATTCAAGTTTTCTTACAAATGTATTGAAAAATATTATGTGATACATTGGCGTTAAGGTTTTAACAAGCTCGTGACGATGGTCAACTCATTTTTAAAAACCTACTTACCGCTTTTATATCACAAACTAATATTTCAATATTTATTACAGAAATACAAACAAATGAACGCTAGTGTTAAAAAGAAGGATGGTAAACAAATACTGGATTCGTCATTGCGTTCCGTCAGCACGATGCTCACGAGAAAAATTAATGCCGTTAAGGTAATGTTAATTATTGAAAAAAATTTATATCTAGTATAAACTCAATCCAGATGCTATTCGGATAATAAAAATAGGTTTATCTCTTTGCCTCTGATGATTAGTCACTGGAGAGAAAATGAGAGAATGGTAACTGTCATCCTAATAGAATCTGGATATGATAGTATTTTATTAAGGTTTTCTGACATATTGAATTTTTTCTTGTAATTTTGCAGTGTATTCATACGGCAGCCGAGCGCCTTGCAGCAAATTTTGAGTTTGATAGAAACAGAACAGATTACACATATTGTTCCGCGAAATACTCGCGATTTTATGACGAAGATGGAAACATGATCGCCCTAGGCGAGAATGTACCCAAATTCGCGCTTAACAATTCACACTATGCAGAGGTGTCGCTGGAAAGGGACTCCCACTTTTATGATATTAATGTCAATACGAGCACCAGCTGCATCCATGTGCCTACGAATATTTTTTATCAAGGTAACCTCTCATTTTATATCCTGTCCTGAAACATAATAATTGTTGAGTAGAAGGAATTCCCCAAAGTAAAACTTTCAATGATTTCTCATGGTATCACCAGCTTACTGCTAAATGGTTACTGATAATATTAAGGGGGAATATAATCATCGCTTAAAGCAGTAGTGTTTTAAAATTTCAGTTTAATATAACGTACCTTGACGACTGACGTCCCTAAAACAAGGATTATAATTCTGAAACAAGAGCCTCAATAATATTAAAATAGTACTACTTTAAGCGATGGTAGTATGCCCCCTGAGATATATTAAACTTATTTCCAGAGGCTGCCGCACTAAACGCAATACTGTGGTCGAAACAGTTAGATGAAGTTTTTATAAAAAATTACAAATCCGATCCTTCGCTGGTCTGGCAGTACTTTGGAAGTGCGCACGGTGTCATGCGTTTCTACCCAGGGATGCCATGGAAAAAGAACGGGGTGGACACTTATGACTGCAGAGTCAAATCTTGGTACATAGAAGCCGCTACGTGTTCTAAAGATGTTATTGTCCTTTTCGACGTTTCCGGCTCGATGACGGGCTTTAAAAATTATGTGGCGAGGAGAACTCTAGACGCACTTTTAGCCACCTTATCAAATAATGATTATGTTAATGTATATAAGTTTAATGCGACGACTTTGGAAGTCGTGAATTGTTTTAAGGGTCTCGTACAGGCGACACCAGAAAATGTGGCGACAATAACAGATGCCCTTGAACCGCTGGAAGACGGGAAAAAACCAAAAGTTAAACTAGAGGGCAATGCTAACCTAACAACGGCCTACATTAAAGCTTTTAAGACACTTAAAGAGGTGAGTTGAGGAACTTTTTAGATGAGACTGAGAACTAAGATTCAATTTGTATCGTTAGAGACAGGACATGATAGGCTTGGTAGTTCATAAATGTGATCGAATTGTGCATTATATCTATTTAGAATAGAATTAGAAAATTCATGATACACTTATATTATTGATTTTCTCTGAAAATATAAACTGAACTTTATTTTAATCAAATGGCTCCGCCATTAGTAGGGTGGCAACATCGTCTTGTCTCCTCCGCTATAAATTGCCGTACCTACTCAATCGTGGGCTTATCTTGCTAATTGCTTTAATTATCTTGCAAAAAGTGATTTCGCACTTTATCCCTATATAATGGTATTCCCAGATTTGAATTAGTAACAGTAAAGAAACAAACATTATTCACTGAGGTAGCGTTAAATGAATAGTAGTAGTAGTAGGTAGGTACTTATGTGACACGTTAATCCGATGAACAAAGCTAGTTTTTATCAATCATTATGCGATTGTATGTGGTTACGGATGCGTTTCCATCATGTGCTACAATACTAACACTGACTGCCATGCCCCTAACAGGCTAGCCCGCTACCATCTTAGACTGCATCATCGCTTACCATCAGGTGTGATCGCAGTCAAGGGCTAACTTCTAGTGGATTAAAAAAAAAACTAAGCAACGAAAAACCCCTCCCAAAAGATAGGGATCTAAGCTATGAAAATAAATCACGCCTATTGGTGTTTGACACACATCCGTAGCTTAACGTATAACACATCTCTGGTGGAAACTGGACACTTAATCTCCATTGTTTTTATATATTTTTTAGGAGAGAATAAGGAAGAAGTGCAACGTGAGCAGTTCTCTAGGCTGTAACCAATTGGTGATGCTGATAACAGACTACGTGCCAGGGAACCTTACGGAGGTGTTTGAGGAATATAACAGAGAGGTTATTGATAACAAGACGTTTATACCAGTTAGGGTGTTCACTTACCTCATTGGAAAGGAGGTGACTAATGTACGAGAAATACAGTGGATGGCTTGTCTTAATAGAGGTGGGTCTCAATAGTTCGGTTGCAATTGTTCGGTTATTTGAATTATTCTATGCAAAGATAATAAAAAAACAAATAAAACTAACCGAGGTATATCTTACAGTAAAACATGATGCAAAAAGTTGTGAAGTCAAGTGTACACACACGTGTACTTCATACACGTGTTTTGCCCTATTTTGTATATCGGCTATTTTGAGGGACTAAAAAAGAAAAATGCTTGGTTAATAATAATAATGACCCCAAGCTAACTAGTGGTTCGCCCCGAATTGAGAGCTCGCGGTATCCATAAGATAGTTTTAACTATATATTGTAAAAAAAATAGTTAACTTTTAACATTACACGCAAAAGAGATAAAGAGTTATTGGAGAAAGGAATAAACTTTTAACGCCAGCTATTGACATCATTGTGATGTTCTGTTAAAAATACTGAAGCTCATTAAAAATTAAATAATTTCGTTTCCTTATAATATTTATCTTATTTTAGTATTTGTTGTTCAAGTATAGGATATAATTCAAATAATTGATCAAGTTTCAGGCTCAGCCTTTTAGAAAATTGAGAGTTCTAAGGTCAACTTTGGACGTTAGAAAATCTCCACTTTGAAAGCCCCCCATTTTGTCAATTTGAAGGGAAAAATAAAAAAAACTTTTGGACTCCATTCCTAATTATCTTCAAAATGATATACCGCAACCCTATGTAACGGTATAAAAAATATTTTACTTCGCATTCGCTTCCATGAGAGCCCCCATGAGAGAGAAATAAAGATTTTCAAAACTTTTTAAGTAATATTCGGTTGGAGGCCATAGGTTTACATATTATATTTAAATTTGAAGTTATTACGTTCAGTAATTAAGAAGTTATAAGGCTCTGAGTCTCTGACAGACGGACAATTTTTTTGGCAACCCTAGGGAGGACAAGTGCAAATTCATTCAAGTAAACTCAGAGACCTTCGCTTCGCTCGGTCAATGATTTTGCTTCCAACTCTCTGCATTTTGCATTTATTAATTCGATAAAATATGTTGTATGGCATCTTGTTAACTGAGAATGAGGATTTCTTGACAAGAAGTCCCAAAAACTTTTTCTAGTTCGTTCCGGAACCTTATGATTTGCAGACGATGCTAGTATAGCTGCAGTTAGAAAGTAAATTATGAAGTCCATATGTTTTGTAGGTTACTTTGTGCACATTCACTCAGTAGAAGAGGTGCAGCAGCAGGTGCTGAAGTATATCAACGTGATCGCTCGCCCTATGATCCTGGAGGGAGACAATCCGCCCCCTACTTGGACACACGCTAATATCGATGATACGGTAATGATAAAACGATAATACATGTTCTTACGAGCATGCCAGTCGGCATGCCGGGTATTCGAGTCCATAAATTAATAAAAAATAAATAGACCTATTTCATTCTATTCCATTATATAGAACAAAATTTACACTCATGGTATGTCTTAAATACATATTTAAAGTCATTACTTGTTTTGTTTTGCCAGAGAAAGTTAAAATTTGTAAATATACTATTCATTAAGTTTTCCAGTAGATCAAGTTATAGACATACAAGACACGACAGCCCAAATAAAACATATTCAAGACTAGTACAGATTAAATAAAACGTACAATATATTTCGTGTTTCACATGATATATTGTAACGAACTTGGTGTGTGTTTGGACTTGAATAAATGAATACCTACTTACTCGAACCCGAAGTTTAGTAACTTGTTAAAAACAAGGTTACCCTTGATCAATATTTGTAGGTTCGTAACTGATGGCAAATTGTTATTGCTTTTCTGATTAATGTAGAAGGGAAGTTTGTTTGAGATGTAAACATTATTTCGTAAAGGGTATTCGAGTAGGTACTGTCGGTAGAGTCTGTTAGCCAACTTCGAAAGTTCAGGTGGTATTTTTACTCGAGCACCGTAATTATTATGTGAGTTTAAAGACATATACATACATTTGTCTGTTTTTTAAAGTAGTATTTATATTTATCTGCAGTTAAGTTTGGCAAGGTGACTCGAAGTAGAAGCTAGCAGTGCTACGCCGTAGACACGTGTAGCTAGGTGGAAGGTAGCTAGGTACCCTACTGGATCAATACTAACTAGTTTTAAACCGGACACTAGTCCGGCTTTTAGTTTTCCAACTGGAAATAAAGAGCTTTTAATATTTTAGTTCTAAGTTCAACTTACTTGTTTCAAAATCAAATGCTCAGTGATTATCTCACCATAGACCTTATGTGACCATATGTCTAATGTAGATAAATTATGTCACTGATGATGCAATGATGCAGACACATAGTATATTATATTACCTCTTTATTGTTTTTGCTTGGTTTTATTCTACAAATAATAGTCCCGTCGTAATTATATTTTATTGTTTTTTCCATAGCGAACTATATCATGGGGTGTCAGCAAGGACGTCAAAAGGGTACGTTACAAAATTTTATATTTCCAGGCGATAAAAGTATCCTATATCCTACAGGCTTTGTGCTAAATTCGTTGAGTAGTTACAGTTAAATTATTATGAGTATAAAGATGACTTATTAATGTCATTTCAGTGACATCTGTCGTTCCAGTGAACTAATTTAAGAGGTACTGATTCCAAAGCTTCTGAATAATGTCTATGACTTTATTGTATTTAAAAAAAAGGTCGTATCTCTTGATTACGCTGACTTAAAAGCTTGTTTTTTTTTACAGCTCGAAGGGACCGTAGACCTGAGTATTTGATATTAATTTCAACTTGATACCTCGCGACAACAACGCGTTCCCAAAAAACAGTGTTGACAGACGGACAACGATTGACAGACGGACAACGAAGTTATCCTATACGGGTTCAGTTTTTCTTTAGGATTTTGATTTGCTCTGAAATAAAGCTGAAAAGAAGTCTTCAAAAGTAGTTTGTTTGAAGTATGAATTGCCACGACGAACGAATAAGCACTTCGTGAGTGCGCGAATCCAATTATTTCTAGACACGTGCTTGTTATAAAAAGAAAACGGCAAAAATGCGCCGAGCGACACCCACGGTACGAGCTTTACATAATTACAGCTGAAATAAGAGACAGCTGGAACGGTTCAAGTTTTCTCTGTTTTAATAAATTCTCATTATAAAGTGAAAATTGATTGTCTATGTACATTTAACATTATTCAGTTATGAAGTTGAATCGACAATTATTATACCTGCTGTGTTATTTTTAAACACTGAATTCTAAGGCTTTTAATTAATAATATTATAATAAATTTCGATCGAAATAATATTAAAGGTTAGGGACGTTAACGCTCCAAGCTAAGGCTATATATTTTAAACTAGTTGACCAGCCCTGGATTCGCTTGGATACAGTTTCTGAAGATCCTTTTTTAAGCGGGGGTATTTACGAAACAAAGAAAAATGGTTAGGGTGCCTTGCCACTATGATGAGCTACGTTGCTATAGATCTACTTAAACTGTATCTAAGTTGATAATATGTCAATAAGTCGTTTACTCATTACAAGCGATCAATGGAGCATTAAAGTTTGCAGCACCAAACAAGTCAGAATTAAAAAAAAAAACACGACTGCCCTGCCAAAAACCAACTAAAAAGTTATAAATCTAAATTAATCAAGTTAAATTAGAATCTTATTCACATTTTTATTCAATGATATTTTTTTGTGAATCACTGGACATTGAACTATATAGTGTTATATATTTATGGAATCTACTCATCATTTTCTAGATGGTGATTATATAGTTAATCTTATTTTCAAATATTTTTTTTCAAATTTAGACTTTAATGCGGGATCCCATCATTTTTTTAAATTTTACTAGCCTATGTCACCCGAAATAAGCTAGGGTTTTTTCTCATTTATCAAAATCGGTTCAGGCGTATAGAAGTTATGGTGGAATATACAAACTCACATACATACATACATACATACATACATGAACCCAGAAAACAATATACTCCTTTTTTCAGGCAGTCGTATAAAAAAGCCACGACTTTCCAGATGTTTGGGTTGTAAGCCTTCAAAGTATCTAGATAGTTCAGTTAAAATTAAAATATTAATTTCTAGCCGGACGAAGATAAGCTGGTGACATCGGTAGCAATACCTGCTTTTGACAACAAGTCCGACAAATTTCGCAACAACGCACTGCTTTTGGGAGTTGCGGGCACTGATGTTCCCATCGACAGCATAGCGAAGCTTGCGCAGCCGCATCAGGTATAATTTATGGTATACTAGACGATGCCCGCGACTTCGTCCGCTTGGATAAAGATGTTTTGATACCCACAGGAACGCTTTAATTTTCCGGGATAAAAAGTAGCCTCGAGATACCAACTATCCCCATACCAAATTTTATGAAAATCGGTTGAACAGATAGACACACTTTCGAATTTATAATATTAGTATTAACTAGATGATTACCGCGACTTCATCCGCTTGGATTAAATTTTTTGATTCCCGCGGGATCTTCTAAATTTTTCGGGTTAAAATGTATGGCTTTGTTCTTCCTCGGGATGCAATTCATTTCTATTCCGAATTTCATTCAAACCGTGCGGTCCCGGTGTAAGAATAGGAGTTATGACCGCTCCATATCTTCCCGAGGATGTCGTAGAAGGCGACTAAGGGACTTTTGCGATTAAAAAGGGTGTACCAACTAAATAGAACCCTATCGAACCGAAAGGTGGCGGTTAAATACAAGTATACCACTAACAAAAGCATTCCCAAGGAGGGTTGACGTCAGGCAGGCGGCCGGTCGTAAAACTTTATGCCAAATCACCTTACAACATGAACAGTATGAAAAGAGTGTATGACAAGGTTAGGGGTACCCCCGAGGCGACGCGCAGGGGCAGCACCCGGCACCAGTGGGAAATGGACAAGGGTTGTTGCATCAGGGACGGGTGCAACGTAAGAAGCAAGTCCGAGAGGTAAAAATGAGAATGATAAGCTGGAATGTAGGAACGACGACTGGAAGAGGAAGAGGGTTAGCAGATGTTTTAGAAAGGAGACGAATAAATGTTGCCTGTTTGCAAGAAACGAGGTGGAAGGGTACGAAAGCAAGAGAGATCGGGGCGGGATATAAATTTTTCTACAGTGAGATTGATGGTAGAAAGAATGGTGTGGGAATTGTATTAGATAATGAGCTGAAAAGATGAGTGACGGATGTAAGAAGAGTGAATGAATGACCGGAATATAGTTGTTAAGCTAATTCTACAAAACTTAGTTGTGAATGTAATGAGTGTGTATGCGCCGCAGGTAGGATGTGATGATGCAACGAAAGATAAGTTTTGGGAGGATTTTGATATGGTTGTGACGGGTCTCCTACAAAATGAAAACATTTATATAGGAGGGGACTTTAACTGCCATGTCGGAAGAATGAATGGAAGTTTTGAGAGAGTGCATGGTGGTTGGGGCTTTGGGACCCGTAATAGAGAGGGGGACACACTTCTGCAAGTAGCATCCTCCTTGGACATGGGCCATAGCTAATACATTTTTTTAAAAAACAGGATGAACACTTAATTACGTACAAAAGCGGCTCCCACAGGACCCAAATAGATTATTTTCTGATTAAAAGAAGCAACATTAACACAGTTAAAGACTGTAAAATTATACCAGGGGAACCATTAGCATCGCAACACAGGTTATTACTAATGGAAATAAAAATAAAGGTCCAGACCTTAAAATCTAAAACTAAAGCCCAGCCCAAAATAAAATGGTATATGATAGAGAAAGAGGAACGCGCAAAAGAGTTTCGAATGCAAGTTGTGAATAAAATGATTGAGATGAATGGTGATTTTCGAAAGATGTCGGTAAATGAATGCTGGAATGAAATGGCTGCATGTATGAGAAGGGTAGCGAAGGATGTATTTGGAGTGACAAAGTATAAAAGAAAGATAGATAAAGACACGTGGTGGTGGAGTGAGGATGTACAAAAAGTTCTGAAAGAAAAGAAGGATGCTTTTAAAGATTGGAAAAGTGTGAGTGATAGTGACACTATGATAAAACAGAATAAAAGGGAAGTATATGTGAAGAGTAAAAGGAAAGCTAAGAAAGCTGTTGCAATTGCTAGGGGAAATATCCAGGACAAGTTGTATGAGTCCCTGGAAAGCCCCCAAGGACAAAAAGATTTGTACCGTCTAGCGAAAATGAGAGAAAAGAGTGCAAGGGATATCATACATATCAAATGCATCAAAGGTGATGATGGGAAGGTTTTAATGAATGACGATGAAATTAAAGTGCGTTGGAAGGAATATTTTAGAAGGTTGATGAATGAAGAAAATGACTGGAGCAGAGAGCTAGACGATGTACCACCCAACTTGGGTGTGGTAAAAGAGGTGAGTGTAGATGAAGTAAGAATGGCAGTGCAGAGTATGAAAAATGGTAGAGCGACAGGGCCAGATAATATACCAGCTGAAGTATGGAAGTTTCTAAAAGCAGATGGATGGAGTTGGCTGACTTTGTTCTTCAATAAGTTATTACTCGAGGAAGCGATCCAAGAAGAGTGGTGCAACAGTACGCTGGTGCCCATTTACAAAAACAAGGGTGATGTATAGGACTGTAATAACTATCGAGGAATAAAGCTTATGTCACATAGCATGAAAATTTGGGAAAAAGTGATAGAAAGAAGAATGAGAGAGGAGAGTGAGATCACAGAAAATCAATTTGGGTTTATGCCGGGACGAGGAACGACAGATGCAATATTTGCACTTCGACAACTGTGCGAGAAATACAGGAGTGTACATAGAAACTTGCATATGGTGTTTGTCGATCTCGAGAAGGCATACGACAGAGTTCCCCGAGAAGTTTTGTGGTGGGCTATGAAAGTGAAAAGAATACCTGAAAAGTATGTGAGGCTTATGAAAGTGATGTACGCAGAAGCGAGCACAAGGGTCCGGTCAGAAGCTGGCGTTACAGACAAGTTCAATGTGGAAGTGGGCTTGCACCAGGGATCGGCTTTAAGTCCTTACCTGTTTCTCCTGGTAATGGATGCTTTAACATCAGACATACAGGAGCAGGCACCCTGGTGCATGATGTTCGCTGACGACATTGTACTTGTCGGGGAAGAGGCGTCTGAGGTCCAGAACAGACTGGGAAAATGGCAAGAGAGATTGGAGAGTGTTGGCCTGAGGATCAGCCGAACGAAGATAGAACATCTGTTCTGTGACTTCGGTGGCCCCTCCCGCTTCCATAAAATTGCCTTAGATGGTGTATCCCTACCGGTCTGTTCCGATTTGCGGTATCTCGGTTCACTCTTTCAAAACGATGGCAATATTGACCGAGACGTGAACAAAAGAATGAATGCGGGATGGTTGAAATGGCGACAGGTCTCAGGTGAAATATGCGACCCACGAATGCCCCTTAATTTAAAAGGAAAATATATAAGACAGTCGTTAGACCTGTCGCATTGTATGGTTCTGAATGTTGGGCGGTGAAAGGGACGGATGAAAGAAAAGTACATGCGACTGAAATGCGAATGTTGAGATGGATGTGTGGTGTGACTAAAATGGATAAGATTAGGAATGAATATATAAGGGGAAGTCTGAAAGTAGCGCCAGTGATAGAAAAGATGAGGAGTAATAGGCTAGCATGGTATGGGCATGTAATGCAGAGGGATGACAGGCATATTACGAGAAGAATGATAGATATGCATGTGGAAGGAAAAAAGAGTACAGGGAGACCAAAGAAAAGATGGATGGATTGTGTGAAAGAGGATATGCGTATAAAAGGGGTGAATGATAGATTGACGGATAACAGAAGTGAATGGAAGAAGAAAATATGTTGTGCCGACCACACGTAGCGTGGGACAAGGGCAGGAAGAAGATTCAAATCGGTTGAAAAGCTGGCAAAGTGAACGCGTAGCAGACAGATAGACGGACACACTTTCGTATTCATAGTATTAGTATGGATCTTTGGGAATAAAAATAAATCACTCATTTGCTATACAAGAAATGAGAGGAAACGACAAGGAAGTTAGGAACAATAGTTTCGTGTAAAGAAAACGTAGAAGATTCAATCCCATTTAGAATAGGCATTGAACAGAATAAATAATGTAGCTGTAATAAGATTTAATAACCGACTTCCAAAGAGGAAGAGGTTCTCAATTCGGCGCGTATTTTTTTCTATTTTTCACACCGATTTCTACGAGATTTCTCAACCTATTTGTTTATTTTTAAAATATTTGTTTTTCTAGCTTGGCGTCAATGGATATTCGTTTATTGTGAGCAATAATGGATACTTACTGCTACACCCGTTGCTAATAACTACCGTAAGTTTTATTATGATATCATCTTATTAGTCCCGTAATTTGGTAGTTTTATTTTGAAAATTGATGTATTTTATATTTCGACGTGCTCTATCCGAATTTTCACTTTGCCACCTATGTTTCTTTGCCACTCGCACCGCTATATTTGAAAAATGGCGCCCAACAACAGTTTTTTGACAATAACTCCTTTCGGACAAATTTTACGATGAAAATAGTTATGAATATAAACTAAAGAAAATTTCTTAAATTGTGTAGTAACGTTTTTTTTGTGGAAGTTTGAGCGTGTAAAAAATTAATTAATTAATAATAAAAATTAATTAATAATAAAAAAAACCAAATTAAATTTTGGTATGCGGCACTCGTACGCTGAAATAAAAAAAAAAAACGTTAATACATAAATTGTAGGAAATTTGGTGGCATATTGTAAATCGGAAAGAGCACGTCGAAATCTATAAAATACACCAATTTTCAAAACTCCCGAGAAACTTTCCAGGTGGTTCTTTTGAGCACCAAATGACTGGATTATATGATTAATATCAAGAAAATGATCAACATATGTATGTTCTTAAACATGGTAGTAACTTGATTTGGAATTATTCAGAAGAAAGCAGTTTAGACCCCTAACTCGGGAATTATTTTATTTTCAGATCAACAAAGAAATGCAAAAGAATTACAATAGTGTTGATTTCGTCGAAGTAGAGCAAGTGGATGATGGGAAAGGTCCCAGAGAATTAGGAGCCAAGATCATAGGGCTACGGGAAAACTTAGTTAATGCAAGAGATGGCAATATGACCGAAGTTGAGGTTCTCTATCATTATGATAGTATGAGGTACGTCTAAATCAGATGGTTACCTTTCCAAGATATACTCTTGCTCTCTTGTACATGGAGGTAACGCGTATCAGGAGGGAAATATAAGTACTATAATTCGCTATAATTTATTTATTTATTTATTTAATAATCATTACATGAGGCCCCGTCAGGGCATAGTAATGCTGCAAATGCAATTGCAGGTTACATTTAATTTTAATACAACTAACAATACAATAATGAAATTAAATATAATTAACAATACAATAGTAAATTAAATACATATTACATAATGTCAATTGATATTTTAAGAATGAATTCAGTCAGTTTATTATAAAATAAGTCAGATTAATAATTACAAACAAAACGTAGCTGTCACGCAATTGAGGTCTTGAGTACGGTTAGTTTGAGATCCGAGTAATTCATCTATCTCATAGAAACAATTGTGTATAAGCCATCGTTTGAGTTTCCACTTAAATGTTGTGTCATTTTTCTCGTCAGTGATATATTTTGGGATTTTATTATAAATGTTTATTGTTCTGCATAATGGACCGCGGCTAAAAAGTTTTAATTTGTGGCTGGGATATACCAATTTATTTTTGCAACGCGTGCTTCTTTCATTTTTCTTTGTGTTCTCCACTATTTTAAATAAATAGTAATGCTTCCTTACAAATAGAGCCGTTTCCATTATATAGATAGAGGGTACTGTTAGAATTTTTTTGTTTAAAAAGTGGGGTCTACAGCTTTCGCGTGGTTTTATATTGGCTAGGATGCGTATGCATTTTTTCTGGAGGATGAAGATATCTTCTACGCTGGTACTTTAACCCCAGAGGATTATCCCATACCGGATGCGTATGCATAGTACGCGGAAAGTGCAGTTTCGTAATTTGTATTTGCTTTCAATATGCTGAGAGCATATACAAATCGCGAAAGCTTAACGCTTAGATTGTGAACATGGCTCTTCCAGTCGAGGTGGGTGTCGATAGTTAGGCCGAGAAGAGTAAAGTCACTAACCTCTTTAATTTTTGTTTTTTCCGCGAGTGATTTTAGATTCAGTGGTTGTTTTTGGTGCGGCCGGAATTGTATAAACTTAGTTTTATTTAGATTTACGTCCAAATTATTGGAATTTAAGTAATTTTGAATGTTCGCTAGATTTTCTGATATGAAATTTTCACAATCTGTCACATTCGAGCACATAGATAGGATTGACACGTCATCCGCAAACATGATGCATCGCGAATGTGGGCTTATAATTGTATTAGGTAGGTCGTTGATATATACCAAAAATAGGATGCATCCAAGGACACTTCCTTGTGGTATAGACCAATTCGTAACGCGTACGTCTGATTCAAAGTCGCTCATTAACGTAGTACGATGAACGGACTAACGTTAGTCCGTTCATCGTACTAACGTCTACTACTCTACAACTACATCGTACACCATACTAGCAAAAATAATAGTTAAAGTCAAAGTATTACAGAGTTGAAATAAACTACTTCCATTAGAAACGGACATTTCAAACTTTGTCCGACAAGAATACACAGAGGGGATTTCATTTACACTGCGTGATGATAATCATTCTTTCAAGTATATTTCATTCTTTCAGGAGGATCGCTCGCGTAAAACACGATTATTTCTTCAACAGATTGGAAGGCACTCCGTTTTCAATGGGCATATCGTTACCAATGGGATACGGAGATACGGAGCTCATGCTAAAAGATAATCCCCTCGAGGCGAAACAAGGTCAAGAACTTGTTGGTGTTAATGTCACCACATATTTCGATTTCTCTTACAGAGTTCACCCTGACTGGTGAGCGGGTATTTTATAACATATTTTTCTCTTTTCTTTGTGGAAGATTTTTGTTTAATAGATTATCTGGGTTTCAATTTATAATTAATCTGTTTTTATTTTAGGGTATACTGCAAATATCACTATTTAGAAGGGCACGAGTCTAACAACTCTGAAATTGAAATCTTTAAATTCTTAGTTAATATATCTAGAAACGAAATAGATATAACGAAGAAACAATACGGAGAAGAAGCACAAAGTGTTGAATTCAATGAAACCCGTAAGTATCATAGGGTATCAGAAGAATGTATAAATGACTATCAAAACGAATGCGAAAGTGTGTATGTCTGCTACTTTTTCAAGCCTCGTCTGTTCAAACGACTTTGAAGATATTTAGTACACAGATAAATTGCTACATTTTATCCCGGAAAATCAAATAATTACCCCTGGACCCTCATAAGTTATAACCTAAATCGACGCGGACGAAGTCGCGGCCATCATCTAGTACTTGTATAAGATAGCTATTATAAGAGCTGATTTGCAAATGACTTAATTGTTGGCAGAGCATTGTAGCACGACGCCTCTAGGAAAAGATGATTACTACTGTAACGAAGATTTAGTTAAACAATTAGTATTTGATGCGAAGCTCTCAACTCCATACTTCAGAACATGGGAAGCCAGTGAGGAGGAAAGGAGCTTAGCTGAGAAATACAACGTGAACGTGCGTTTTATCGCCACTTCTAGTGGACTAACAAGGTGGCATTATATCTTTGATGACTCTAAAAATGAAAAGGTTGATAAAGAAGGCGTTAGAATGAAGGAGTATCCCGGAGAGTAAGTCATTTTTGTTTACCCATATTGCTGTAGATTTTTATACCCAGGAAGAAGACCAAGCCTTAGGCTTGCGGGGGGACATAGGAGCAAAATTTAGAAGCCTCATGAGAACATTTTCCCCACATTGCGAGATTGATTATTGATGCAACTGATATAGACTTGACATCCAGCATAACTTTTGTTATTTTAGAGTGTTCGGCGATTTTTACTATAATGCGATTGAAGAAACGTGGTACAAAGCTGCAGTTTTGCAACACATGATAGACAAAGAGTCGCTAGTGGTCGCCACAAGATTACCTGTACTGGACAAAAGCATAAAATTACGTCCACCGGTTGCTACAGACGGGGACATTGTTGTTACTGCTAGTTATGCAATCTTCTACAAGGACGGTGACTCGGAGACTCCAGCGGCGGTTGTCGGCTTTCAGTACATGTTTTCTAACTTTCAAGAAATATTTTATAAAATGACCGAAAGTACTGAGGTGAGAAAATTCAAACATCTTGCAGAAATTAGAGTAAGCGTTTCGTAATTTCTTTGTTGCGTGCTGTAAAGAAGACTGCGAATGCCTGCATGTAAATTTTCTCCAGGTTTCCCACTAATATGAAGCACTCATCTGCATTTTTTTACAAATGTTCTAACATTGTTTTTTTCTATTTATGGGTAGATATGCAGGTATCTCGGAAAAAGTTCAAGCATTTACTACCCTCACTGGGGCAGCTTGTATTTCTTAGTTCCATAATTATAGCTTTTATTTATTATTATAGATAGGCTGATACTGATATTAAAATATTTTTTTCAGGGCGACTTGAAATGTGACGAGTACAGTAACTATGACTGTTACGTCATAGATAGCTCGGGATACGTAGTAATGAGCAGGGACAGTGAAGATGTGGGCCAGTTCTTCGGATCTGTGGGGTCCGGGAAGCATACCCAGCAAGTGATGCAATCCTTCGTCGACAAGAAAGTGTTCGAATACACGGAGGTGTTCAACTATCAGGCTTTGTGTCCAGATAGTTTACTTCCAGAACCTAATTGCGCTTTTTCTTTATACACAGTAAGTAAATGCATAAATTCAAATTGTTAAAGAGAAATGTTGCATAGGACCAGTCAAACCATTTTTAATTCATTTAACTTCAACAATTTTTTTAAAATTATAAACACATTATACAATTTTATTTATTGAAAATAATAACCTAACCTAATTACTATATAAATCATGCCCGCGTGGAATGGTGGCAGGAATGCTGGCTGTATTTCAGGCAAGGCTGTAGCCAGGCTGATCCTTTGCGCAAAAAATGAGACAGCCCTTCTGTCACCAGATGAGGCAATTAACCGCGGTGAAATATCTCGCAAAAAATGATTGCCACTAAGACTCCACGGCAAACGGAACAATTATGTTACTCTCTATGAGAGAGGTATACTTCAACAATAATAATTTCGATATGAATGTTCTTTGTTTCATACGACTTACAAATTGAGTTTAATGTTGTATGTTTCAGCCGTTCCGCCTTGCAACGAATTTTTTCAAATGGTTGTTAGTTGAGGCCTTTTTAGTAATATTTAACATTTTCAATTGGGATGAGTATACCTACGCAGGAAGTTTCCATGAGATGTACGATTATGGTGAGTCTTATTTAAGAAGCAGATAACTAGCTAATATTAATAATAAGTTTTCCTCAAGATCTTTGTGATGCCTGTAATCCTAATCATATTTTGATTGCAGTTCTATCTTACGTCTACGTTGCTAAGGCAAATGTTGATGTTGTACTAACTTCTAAATAAATAATAAATATACGTTTTTATTGTATCACAGCGGCCGATGACGCTGAGTTTATAGAAATAGAAACTGAGACAGACTCATACGATACTACGACCAACGTTCCACCAGTCGAAAACGCGACTAAAAACTCTGCGGAATTCGAAAAAGAGAAACTGTTTTCTTGCGATCACAGCATCACACTGTACATCTTAAATCAGTTATATTTCCTTAATTCGATGGGACTGTATCCCGTAATAAGTGAAGAAAAGGGAGGAGACTGCTTTCCACCGTATTGGGCTACTCTGGTCACAAAAACCAATTTATTACTGGTGGTGGTCGAAAAGGGGACAAAGACGTATGAAGGTTGTAAGGAGCCGCCGAAAATTGACCCAATACCAACTCCAGACTCTGTGAAGAGTCGTGAACCATGCCATAAACTGGATTTAGGACGGTTGACCCGGAGAGTTTTGGAAGGATGTTATACTTATCACGACAAGGTAATCTATTATGGTCTAAATCTAAGATAAAGTTTGTAGTCATATACAAAGCCTGTCAGAAAAAGTTGGAATTTCCTCAAAGCGCCACATAGAACGTGTTTACGATTTTCATCCCAAAAGAATTGTATGAAGCACGTCACACTTCGAAGCGCAACGTATTGTGAACGTCTTCATACATCGTCTTGGAGCCGTGTTGTACCCTTTCTCGCCGCACTGTTGGCGCTCTTTGTCCCTGTCTGAGCTCTTATTCATATTTTTGCACTGTTCTGTTTCCAAAAAAGACCAACACGCTGGTAAAGTGCGGATTGGCAGACTTTTTGCATCTTTAGAATATTATAAAGAACTTGAAGACATGCAGGTTTCCTCACATGTTTTCCTTCATTGTGAAAGGAAGTGATTTTATATTTTACTATTGCTTAAAATTCAGACAGTTTTGAAAAGTTAGAGGAGCTTGCCTGGGATTTGAACCCCGGACTCTTCGAGTAAGAGAATGGATACTGATACTAGCTGATTACTGCGACTTCATCCGCGTGGTTTAAGTTGCTTATAATTCCCGCCGATACTCTTTAGTTTTCCGGTAAAGCCGATGTCCGTCCTTAGTTCAGCTTATGTCTGAACATAATTTCATTAAAATCGGTTAAAAAGATGGGCTGTGAAAGAAATAAACCAACTCACATTTTCAGTTTATAAAATTAGTTGGGGTGTCTCATCTATTGATATTATTTTTGTTCGCAGGAAAGAAACATAACGGACTGCGGTTTAGGAAGCCTGACAAAAGCTAATATTTTAACACATATATGTATGCTCCTATTAGTGTTTTTAGTGTCGAAATTATATTCATGAGAATGATTATGTATATTGTATTTATAAAAGAAGTTATTTATTGAAGTTACAAATGATATATTTCGTCCCATAGATTTATACCTTTCTTACTTTCGGAATAAAAATATTTATCCTTCTGTGACATTTTTAATTTAAATTACATTACCTAATCCAATATATATTTCCTAATCCATGTACAAAACTGACTGCTCCTTCGCGGTTCCTAATTCATTTAATGTTAATATTCAGGTTTATAGACATATTCCTAATGGAGCTACAATAATAATATGAAAAACGAATAGAGATGGGAATGGCTACTATATAGTGTTATACTATTTTTCCCATTACCTATACAATAAGTAACAATTAACAATACGCGTTGAAGACACGGAATACCTAATAGTGAAGATTCCCCTTTTTCCTCTAGAGAATAAACTGATTGAAATTACTATATTTTCATTCATTTACTTGATGTTCTTTTGACACACTGACCCAGAGAAGAATGTGTACGAAATCGATGCGCTCTGCAGTTGAAATGAAACCACAAGTTGTATTCACACAACCATTGCTCATATTATACCGAGACCAATCAAATACAGAATGGAGCAGTAGGTCCACGCAACAGCAACACTGCGCATGCCCGGCCTCACGCGATTGCGCACCGGTGCTCCCACCTCCAACGCCGTTATCAATGTCGAGTGCTTACTAGAACAAGGGTTCCACATATCCCTCATAATATCCCCTAAAATAGTTCATTAATTCGTGTCTATAAAGATATACCAATATGAGTGTGGTTTAAACGTAAACAGTGCAGTAAGTGTTCAAATTGGATAAAGTGTTTCTAATGTGCTACCGTATTTACATTTCTGCTTTATTTCTTATTCTTTTGTCCCTGGACTCCAGGGATTGCTCATCCAGTATACAGCATGAACCTACAAAAATATCTTTTAATACGTAAGTACCTACTTGCCCTTTACTTAAAAAAAAAAGTTAATTAATAAACTATTTATCTAGTATTAAAAGTAAGTAAGTAATTAGGATCTAATATAACTTTGTAAGTAAGTACATAAATTATTTGATAGAACTTTTATCTACTGTAAAGACGGAAGTTCTAATAATATTTATAAATTATTGTATTTAATGATTTAGCCTACAGCTATGAGCTAATTAAATTAATGTCTAATATACTTATTTGTACCTAATAACTTGCATATTACCTAAGTAGTTAATAAAGAAATATTTTAATCTGATTCAAATAAAAAGAGAGTGTACTATAGGTGATACTTTTAAACAAATATTAAATTATTTGGTAGCGTGCAGGCATGGGCCGTTAAACTCGGGACTGAACTTTATCACTTTGGAGAATTTATTACGAGAAAGAAGGAAGTTCAAGACGTGAGTGTTTTTATCCATTGTATTTCAGTCCTGTTAGTATATTCAAGGCTAGATAAATACACAAACTTGTTTTTAGAGCTTCAAATCCGCACAAATCGAGTCGAGAGACGGCGAGAAATTGGTCCAGAGCATGGCAGACGATATACGAGCTATGATGGAACTA
The DNA here is from genome assembly GCA_964035005.1 of Erebia palarica. NCBI lineage: Eukaryota > Metazoa > Arthropoda > Insecta > Lepidoptera > Nymphalidae > Erebia > Erebia palarica. Next base: position 27,169,485 of record OZ035992.1, on the reverse strand, counting down.
AAAATTAGTGCAGTCAAGAGAATAGTGGAAGCGGCTGAAAACATGGCTTTTGACAAACAAAACGAGCCCGTTCCCGAAGACTTTCAATTTTTTAACAGCAAGGAAATGGAAGACTTGTATGATGATATGTCATTGACCACAACACCCGAACCTGATTTCACTATGGAGAACTGGATAAATCGACCGGCATCAAAGAACATGCATTTGCACCAGAATCATCACTTTTCCCACATACCCGTTAACACTAATTTTAGTAGCGTGCACATTCCTACAAATGTTTATGCCTGGGGTTAGTAATAGGCGATCAAATATTAAAGAAACTAGCTGATGTCCACGACTTCGTAAGCGTGGAATAAGTTTTTTTTCATTTTTTTGATTCCCGCGCGCTGTCCATAATTTCACTCTAGGTCCTCTAGTATGCCCATGCAAAAAAACACGTTAATCCGTTGCTACGTTGCGGCGTGATTGAAGGACAAACCAACAAACAAACACACTTTTGCATTTATAATAGTATTAGTATGGATAGTATGATTACCAACCATATATTGCAGTTCATATGTACTCTTATGAATAATTCCCATTGTTTCAGCTCCTGACGTTATCAAAGGTATTCATTGGTCAGAAGGTTTAGATACACATTTTATCAATAATTACCAGAGCGATCCGACGTTATCTTGGCAGTACTTTGGAAGTTCCACGGGATTCATGAGACATTACCCTGGTGCGATAATTTATTACTTTTATTTTTTCAGTGAAATAAGAGGACATAATAAGGCAGCGTAGTAACCTCTGTGTATATTATAATCAGGAGAAGTTATTCTTTGTAATTTTATCAACGTTTTGTCCAGCAATGAAATGGCGAGCAGATCCTGTGGACATATACGATTGTCGAACAAGAGCCTGGTACATGGAAGCGGCCGCGAGTCCAAAAGATGTAGTAATTTTGGTCGACCGGAGTGGTTCTATGACTGGGCAAAGAAGGGATATAGCAAAGCACGTAGTTACCAACATTTTAGACACCCTTGGAAATAACGATTTCGTCAGCGTAATGACATTTGCTGATACAGTAGAAGAAATTGTACCTTGTTTTGAAGATTCTCTTGTTCAAGTACGTACTTAATCAGTTAATTATATGCTATTTCATACAATACCTAGTTTTAATTTTTTCACATTTATCTATTTACATATTAAATTTCAGGCAACACTCGCAAATCTTCGCGAATTAAAACTGGCTTTAGACAATTTTGAAACCACGGAAATAGCGAACTTTTCAGCGGCATTGACCAAAGCGTTTGAACTTCTTGAAATTTATAGAAACAATAGTGGTGGAGCGAATTGTAATCAGGTATACATAGGAATATACATACACATTTGAATTGAATAAGAATGGCAAGCTTTTAAAAATCGATATGAAAGTTTCAATCTTTTTTTACAGGCAATAATGTTAGTCACCGATGGCGTGCCATACAATTACAAGGAATTATTCGAGAAGTATAACTGGAAATACGATACTCCTGTGCGGGTTTTCACGTACCTGATAGGTCGCGAGGTAAAGGTAGTACCATTTCAGGTATTACTGTGTGTTGTAGTCATTGTGCGACCTGCATAATGCCTTCCTTATCGTACCTTCTACCAGTACACCTTGAATGTGGTACTCTTCTTTCTTCTATTTCTACCTGTCTAGAATGTGTGTACAAGTCACGTATGTCCAAATACCATCTTCCATTTGTGCCGCTTTTCTTATAGCTTTTATAGTAGATAGTTGTAGTTTCAAATAATTAATTATTTGTAGTTCCACTCGTGTTGTTTTATTTTTTGTACTTTGAATGTTTAATTGTCTTGATTTCTAAATTCTGCTTGAGTATATGTGGACGTGTGGTTTGAAAAATACTCGTATGTCTTTTTGAATCCAATTTTGACGACATATAATTATTATTATAGTGGTGACAATTGTTATATTATTTTTAGGTGCCCAATTAATAGTAGTTATTAATTTAACGTACCTATATTTCTCATTAGAAATGTATGATGATTTAGAGTAGCCTTTTAGATTTTTACAGTTAAATTTACATTTAGAATTAGTAGGAGATTTATTTCTATTAATTTATGGCTTCTAGAATCTAGACAATAGAAATAGTCGTTTAGTAAAAAGAAATACTGTAGCCTTTTATTTGGCGCTTTTCCACGACGCTGCATCGGACATCATATCACTCGTATATAGAGGACGAGCATGGTGACAGTGATATTTAGAGTAATATAATATGTGACGAGGTCGTACCAGGTGGCGGATGTAAGAGAAGTGAAGTGGATGGCGTGTGCGAACAAAGGGTTTTATGTGCATCTGAGCACGCTGGCAGAGGTTCGGGAGAGAGTATTGGAACATGTCAACGTGCTCGCGAGACCGCTGGTGCTGCAGCGAGAGAAGCACCCTGTTGTGTGGACCCCTGTTTACGCGAATGTTACGGTAATATTTTGAAATCATATATCTTCACCCCCTTCGATTGCTTAGGAAAATAAAGGACATGTTCCGATAACTTGCATTATTTATAGGATCCAAAAGTGGCAGATTACTTGTGGGAACAGCGAGAGAGAGCAGAGCAAAAGGAACGGTTTATGAGTCAACGACGAGACAAAGTACTCTTCAATTCGGAACAAGAGCAAACTAGAAGATGGAAAATAACGCAGGTAGTAATTGACTAAATTTAGAGACATTTGTTTATCTGATACGAGTTTGGAGTTAATTAGTAGAAATCTCTGACACGGACTTATCGAAAAACAAAACTCGATTTCAGATGAAACAGGGTCAGTATAGTGAACTTGGGAATTCAAAATATCAATTGATGACTTCTGTTTCGATGCCTGTTTACGATTTGCGGCACAACGAGGTACGTTCCCGTATATATTTTAACCCATTAAATTTACTCTACTTGTCCCCTAAATGGTTTAATTTTGAAAAAGAGGCTACTCATTATTAAATTAGATTTTCAGATTACCAATTAAAGATTCGAAATACCAAAGAAATGGTTACTCTCTTTTTCATAATAATTTAACTCTAAACCAACTTTTCCAAATTCAAAATTGTTTTATGCATGGCCGAGAAATATTAATTAATGAAGATTTTTACAGATTGGTTTATTATGTTTTCTTCTAATTGGACGTAAGCTATCCTATTGGTGTACACTATTTCTATGAACTTTATATTTGGTCTTCTTGTTTTGTATATTTCATAATCAACTACCTTTTTAATAATATTCAGTTTTGTTTGATGGTTTCCCCTCAGAACATCACAGAGAATGTACTGATAAATGAAGCTTACTGGGTATCAGTTACAAAAGAGGTACTACACTTAGAAAGTTTTGACGATTTTAATGTAAAGTTTTTGCAAGATACAAGACATTTTATATGATTTAGTTTTTTGGATTTCAGTAACGGTAAATTCTTATTTGGCCCCGTTAGCGATGCATCTGTCCTCGATAGATGTGACCGCGCCGCGGTCTCGGTCGCTACTGACCGAATAATGTGTTGTTTAACCCTCTTGGCTTACTGTAGTATATTAGTTTTCTACTAGATAGTAGGCGTAGACCAATAGGGTGTTATGAATTAACTTTTCTATCAGTTATTAAGATTACTACTTTTGTGCAAGAATTATCATCTATATTACGCACACTATCTAATCGATAAAACGTATTTTGCCTGATTTTAGTGATGTCTTCGTAGAGACATTTTTAAAGATTGACTGTATTAAGAGAGTAAATGTAAATATTTTTCATTCAAGTTTTATGCAGCCCGCCACGAGAGACGAATGGGGCTTTTGTTACTTGAGTATTTATTGAGTTGAAAGTACTGTTTCTAAGAATGACAAAACTTGATATAATAAATATATTTTAGTGTAAATATAAGTTTTCTCATTTATAGAGGATTACCTATATGTTATTAATTTTATTGCATTCGTACGTCAACAACCAATCGCAGTCCGTAGAGGAGAACGGCCAAAAGGAGGTAGGCACACGCTCTCATAGACTTGCTTGATTGATGACGGATGATTGATGATGTAAGACTTCTTAAGATTTTACCAAAATAGAACACTTGTTAACGCGGTATATTATAATGTACGAAAATAATAGATATCAGAAAGACAAGAAGTATCGTTTCGATATTTACTAGGAGTAATAATAAAATAAGTTCATATGATTAATAATTTACAATGTCAACAGATTCTTACAATGGACCGGAAAGGTTACCTACTACCAGCCCATCTAGAACGTAGTGGGTTTTAGTTTAAAGTGTAGTGTTTTTGAAATATATACCGTAATTTTTGATTGTGTAGAATGCTAGAACATGTAATGAAGAATAATTTTATTAGACATCTTCAAATCAAGTAGTTCGTAAGCATATTACCTAACGGGGCGTAGATGCTAGACGAAAATAATATTTGCTAGAGATAAGCAAACTTTTAAATTTTCGATTATTTAGTAGAAATTAATGATAAAAATACCTAATCGATTGAGTAGGTAGTACTATAACTTTATTTATGCATTAAATTATACATATTTTTAAAATATTTAATAACCATAACATACCATTTTTGGATGTGTAGCAACTTTTCTTGGATTTTTCGAGATTGTTTACATATTATAAAATTTTAATAGAAGTGAGTATGTCCTTGATCGATTATTTTAGAAAGCAGTTGTTAAATGCTTCCAGATGCGTATTGCCAGATTATTAGGCGTCGCAGGAACGGATGTCCCACTGTCAGAAATCCAAGCGTTGATGACACCATACAAGGTAAAATTGATTAAGTATAATATTTAATAGTCTTGAAGAATGATAGAGATAAGTGCTTCCTTGTCTACTATGTTTCTGTTTTTCTACGCATTTTATAACCTTTGGAAACAAAAAAATATTATTAGCGAAATACCATGAACTTTCACATGAGATACAAGAAATATCTAAAATGCAAAAAATGTCTATGACACAGATTGGGGTGAATGGCTACGCGTTCATGGTAACAAATAACGGATATATTTTAATACACCCGGATTTGAGGCCTGTTGTAAGTACTTAAATACTTCTAGAATCTAAAGTTAGCATAATTTTTAATGTTCACTTATTTAATTGAAATGTTTTATTTACAGTTTCAGCAGATATTAAAACCAAGTTATAACAGCGTAGATATGATTGAAGTTGAACTTTTTGATGACGACCGAAGTCCAAGGAACTTTAGCAAAGAATTGACAGCGGTAGGTATCACATCACCTCATATTTATTTTTATTTTATTTATTTAGTAGTCCTAATCAACAGCGTTTAATAATAAATTTTGACATTAGTAACTAAAGCCATTAAGAACAAGTTTTTTTATGAAGACACTACTGACTTTAATTTTAATTTTACTTTCTTTTTCTAGCTCAGAAAAGAGATCATCGATCAGAAAACTGGGAACAAAATCATGAATGTCAAGTACCATATGGAAGATATGGTAAGTTTACGTTTTTTGGGCACTTTACGAAAATGATTATAATATAGTTACACTGTGATGAATTGAAAATGAAAATGAGTACTAAAGTTAAGATTTAAGAATTATCTATAGATTCTTAAAGGCAAGAATTGATCGAAACACATATGTTTTCAGAAAAGGGTGTCCCGAGGCAAGAGGCACTACTTCTGGACAGGCATTAGCGATTCACAATTTACTCTAGTGGTTTCCATTCCTGAGAATTATGGCCGCCATCGGATCACACCGCCTCCTACAGACGATATTCACCGATTGTCTTTGACGTCTAAAAATATCTCCGCTAGACAGTATCTGTCCGATAAATGGAGCGTCCATCCGGATTGGTGAGTAGCCTATCTGCCCCATGGCACTCACGTAAACGATATCCAAATATAAAAATAACCGGTATTGTAATATGGCCGATTCTAAAGACCTTATTGCTGATCTCTTTTAGCTGTTTTATTTTTCTACATTTGGGTAACCGTTCTAGGCTCTACTGTCGTCACTATGAGCGAACATTCTCATCTCCTGAGGAGGAGCTGTCATATTTCCTGGAAAGGGTAGCGAAACCCGGATGGCGCTGGCCGGCGAAACCACGGCCGCCTGAACACCACAAAAATAAGGGGCACGAGAGACATAATGAAGGTATACATTTTATCAGTTTGTTTGGTAACTACAGGTTACCTGATGATTAAGTTAGAACCGCTATCTCTAAAGGTAAGTAGTATAATATTTGGGAGGACCCATGTCTGAAATTACTTAATGCACTCGAATTTATTGAACTTGTCCATTTTTCTGTTTTAAAATGTGGAAAACTAAGAAGATGTTTTTGACTATAATTAAAATTCTTATATTTCTAGGGTCTGAAGTGAGGGAAAGAAACAAAGCGCCAAATGTAACGCCACGAAATGAATATTATTGTGAGTAATACTGAACATATTGAATACGAGAAGAAATAAAAATATCAAAATTGTTAAACCTGTACTCATCATGTTCTAAAGCTTTATTTGACAAACAAATTGATTATTAATTTTAAAGTTTAGAGGTGACTTATTTGAAATATATACGAGTATAATAAGATGAAGATTATTTTATTATTATTCGGTAGGCGACCATGGATTGATGCAGGCACTGGTGTACGACGCCAGGAACACTGCATGGTTCAACAAGAGCATATCGGAGTCTGCGTCAGATGACAAAGCGTAAGTACGAGTCTTTAAACATTAACTTTAACTAAGGTAACCAACTAGAATTTAATAGCTTGAAGACATTCATAGTCCAATTTTAAAACTAAGAAAATAAATTTTTAAGTAGGTACAGCTACAATATTCCTACAACAATGTTTTTAAAATACTGCCCAACAATTAAATACACATGAGTATTGACTATTATCATAAACTGATATTGCAAAATATTTTATGTTACTACCTATCTGCCTGGATAGCCCATTGACAAAAGTGATTGGATTGTTGCCGAGGTAAAGTATATGGGATGGACAAATAGCTATAAGAATAGATTTATTAAGTTGAGAAAATAATATACTCATAAGATAAATTAAATATAATATAAAGTCTGAAACGCAAACGGTACACGAACCGCATACGATATATTTTCCTTGTAGTCGTAACTGCTCCCGAATTGATTTTTATTAGCCATACAAAAATATATCTCCAGGACGGTGTATAATTCGTTGGATATCGTGACAAGACCGCCTCTGATAATAACAATGGGCGAGAAATGCACTACCTACAACCATATTTTTGAGTGAATGTTTTTCATGTAAAAATATTAATGTGTTTTTCGTATTATGATAAACCATGTTACATGCTAACAAGGACTGTAAGTTTTGAGGTTGTTGTTGTGATTTTTCTGCAGCTATTGGATTATCGTAAGTTATCTTAATACTGTCGTGTTGTTTCGGCGGATATAGCTAAACAGCGGATTTCAGGGGATTTTATATCCCTTTAGGATACACTCATTACGGAAGTCGACGTCATGGCCCAAAGGCCCAAGGTACCTTTTGAAGGTAGGTCCTTGGTGGTAGCTTATTGAGTCGAAACTTTCATTAAATAGGTAACTGTATCTAATAGAATGGTACCCAAGTAGATTTCGGTCTTGGAGTAGGAGTAGTACCTTCAGCTCTAATAAAAATCTACCCGAATGACTGTCTAATTTGTTCTAATTCATATGTTGTTATAAAAGTTTTTTAAATCATTTCTTCAATATAAATTATACACGTTTGGTCGTAGGACGGAGTTCATCCAACGATTTGGCTACATCAACGCGTTCCTGGCAACTCACAGTGGTCTCACGAGATGGCAAACACATCCTCCTAAGGATCACGATGACAGGTAGGGTCCTTGAAATAACATAATTTTTAACAGACTTCCAAAAACACAATCTCGATCGCTGACTCTTTTCTCACAGGGTTGTCTATAAGACATTTGCTTCATCTTTCCAGGAATGAGTTTGGCAAGCAATTTCCCCGAGCAATAGATGAAGTTTGGTACCGTCGTGCTGTCGAGCAGCATTATGTGGATCCACTCAGTTTCGTATACAGTGTGGAATTAAGCACGGAGAAGTTCCCTCTCAACGTTAGCAATGCTATGGTGACAGCTGCACATGCAGTATTCCACGGAGATGGGCATAGAAAAACACCAGCAGCAGTGGTTGGATTTCAGTTCAAACACGAACGTCTTGCTGAGTGGTTCCAGAATATAACTTCATCCGTACGTTTAGTTTGCTACTAGTAATGAAGGTCAGTTTTACTTAAGTTAATGATGAATGATCCTTTCGATAAAATTGCTGTTTGTCTGTTTTAGTGCGAACATAGCAAGGAATGTGTAATGCGTAACGTCACAGACAACTGGGATCGTTATTTAGTGGACAGTAATGGTTGGATAATCGTAAGTGAGGATAGCAGTCAGACGGGGCAATTTTTTGGAAAGGTAATTTTTTATACATTTAATACTAATACGGTTATAAATAAAATTTAACATTTTAACTCTTTGCTTATCTTGCAGATACGACCAGATATAATGATGAAGCTGGTAGAAGAAGAAGTTTTTAAAACAGTCCACATTATAGACTATCAAGCTGTCTGTTTCAGAGAGAGGAAGATTACGAATCCTGCATCAACGATCCTGACGGTAATGTTTAAGTTGTCTTCTATAATATCATCAATCATTGGATGATTCATTATACCCTAAGCCTTTTGAAGATGGAACCTAAAATGTTTAATCATTTCAGCCTCTTGAAAATTTGCGTCTGATAATGGTATGGTTTATCACCACTACGGTTTGGTTTTACAACTCGATTGCACTCAGTTTAGCTCAGGCGTCGAGCTATACGTTTGACTACGGTACGTCTCCAAACTCCATTATCATTATCCATACTCCATGTATCATTACGTACGTGTAGCATTCTCGTTGCATAACCAAAATGTTGCATAGAAAAAAGTACATAAGTTAGTAAGTAAATAAATTATTTGCAAATCGATGTTGCTCTTGAGCGTTGTCAGCATGAACGTACAATTAGCAAAGCAACGAGCGCTGCAACAATCAGTGTATTTCACTAATTGATGTAAAAAAAAATACTGTATGTTGTTTACGTTGCGTTGTTTATACAATATAAATAAAAACCATTGAGGAACAAAAATGTTACATCAAATTCGTTATTTTTACATCTTTGGGCAAATACAAAATTGGTAATTAATTTTATTAAAGAATATTTGTATCAATGTGCAGCTTTAAGAATATATGAAATCTTGATCTCTCTGCTAACTTCCAACTTCTCACAATAATTTCCAGTCACTGTCGCACAACTAGATTCAGATATGCATGCAAGTGGTCTACATTACACTTAACTCGGGATTCTTTTAGTTCATAGCAACATCAAAATTCTCTCTTGGAGTCATCAATTGGATGTAGCCATATGTTTAATGACAGTAGTAACGACTCCATCTTATTTTCAGAGTTTGTTTCAACCACTGGTGAGTTTATAGATCGAACACAGTAGAGTGTTGCTCTCTGGCACAGATGGATTTACCAACGTTCTTTTTACATCTTATTTCCGTGTTGACCCGTAGCTATAACGATTTGGAATGTGCATGTTTCATAAATTAACCTGCTCCATTTCGTCAGAAATATATTTAATATAAGCCCTTTGTGGTTTTACAAAATCATTTTAGAGTTGATTGATTGAGTTTCATAGTTGCGAGTGTGTGATTTATGTGGTTATTATGCATGATATGAAGAACATCTGGTATGCTTTCTGCCAAATTTATGTGCTATACTCGTACTTTAAGCGGAAATAGAATTAGTTTTTTTATATTCCGAAAATTATCGTAAGTACATATTATTTTCATTATGTTCAGTAATTACTGGCATAAGTATTATTTTTGTTAATTTAATTTATTATGGCTTGTATTCCGCGATGTTTAAATTCTGCTAAATTATATTCTTCTATATTATGCTTTACGTCTTCCAAGTAATTTAAATATTTAATTTTCCAATAATTCCTAAATTTTCTGTTTTGCGCATTGCGTATATATTTCCTCGTTTATAGTATAGCTTTTATATAATCAAAGGTTTATAGTAGGTACGAGGCTATTTTATTCAACTTTTTATAAAACTTCTTACTTATTATATTTTTTCATAGTTATCTTTATTAAGGCATCAATTAACTCCATTATAAATATCCTCAATCAAGTTCCTGATCACCGTAAGGAAACCGAAAACAACAATGGAAAATATTTACTATGCATCTGCATGTAGGTCAAAATATATGCAAAATAAAGTAGGATAAGATATATTATGATTATGTTACTAACATTTATGGTTTTTAACGCAGGAGCTTACCAATACGAAAACGACGAAACCGACGACCCAACGAAGACCAAACCGACAACAAGAATAGTTGAGAGAGACTTCGAGAAACTTGTCTTGATAAATAGAACAAGGCCGACGCCATGCGATAGAGAAATGTATCTGTACCAATTGGATTACAAGAATCTTGACGAGAAACTGAACAAACCCGTGAAAGAATGCGACAGACCATTCTATGCGCAGTTGGTGAATTACACAAACATGCTGCTGGTAGTGGTCGATGCGATGTGCGCCCAGCAGGACGTGCCGATATACTCGATAGACGCTACAGAAGTCCAGTATAACGAATCCCTGCCGTGCTTGAAGCACATGCATCCATTATACAGGAAGCAACCGAATTCTTGTATTCGAAACCATACGGAGGTAATATTATGGTCCATGGACACATACTGACCATATCACATTTTTTTATTCGTACATATAAACAAGACGTGACTTCCCCTACACATAAAACATCCTTATCACAAGTAGGTAGGACACCTAAGTTTACCAGAAAATATTAAATAATTGGGATCATTTCAGGAAAGCAACATCGATATGTGTGGACGCGGCAGTCTACCCCGAAGAACGTTGCTATGGATACCACTAAGTGTAGTCTTCTTAATTCGATATTTTTAAAGTAAAATGTAGCCAAAATATCTATCTATTGTGCCCAAAAATATTTGTTACCAAATTAGTAACTGTTGAAAATTTGCTATAGTCTAAAGGAGTTATTTTTTGCGGATAAAAATATAATTTTGTTTCTTGATCTTCCAGTGTTACATAACTTATAATTTTAGTGAAAAAATATACATGTCATATCACATATCAGTTACGTTATAAGGATCATTGTTGTTGTATATTAATACTTCAAATACAAGCCTCACCTATTAGTGAAGCCACATAAGGAATAGGCTTGCCCAAAAAATTAAGCTTATTCCTTGTTTTGTTGGTTTACGTTTGAGGTCTAGTATTGTACCATTCTGTGTGTATGCATTTAATAGGTTTTAGGTGTCAGGTTTCGATCAAAACCCCGCGAAACTTTGTTGTACAGTATGCTTAGTCTTAAGTTTTAATTCGAATGATTGTAGAAGTATTTGATAACATTAGCGTCAAAGTAAAATGGACCCAAAAGCCCTTCATTTGAAGTCACAAATTCAATACAACCGATTTTAATTTGGAAACGTATCGTTTGGAGCGCTGGCTATGAATGCATACTCGAAATTGAGCTCAGTCTATGCATTTAAGGTTAATTTTACTATGACGTTAATGTAATCGAATTCTTATACGATCAATCGAATTAAAACTTCGACTAACCGTATTGGACCTAATATGAATAGTCATAGATAGGCTTAGGATATACCTACATCATATCAATCATATTTTCGATCTATACAGGTACCAATATAATTTCAAATTGAATATTTTACCTACCTATTTACAATATTTTAAGTAAATTAAAATGATATACTTACCACGTTATTTCAACAATTAAGTTTGGTTGTTGATTCACTCCGTCCTAGATTTTTTTTAAACTGGGGTTGGAACTGCTCTTATTTCCGTCATATTTGTTGGGTCAAGTGTTGGGTAAGTAACCATTAACTTCCGCACTTTCTTGCAGTATTCATTTCTCTGTATTGTGTAAACACTTGTAGCAAGCCAAGTAAGTTTTGTTTACTCAACACTTACTGAATTTGTCATCGACTTGATAAAATTATTAAGTACTCGAACTTCTACAAGAAAACTTGGCCTTGTTTTAAAATGAATTTGTAATGTTGTACCTACCTTTAGGTTGTATAGTATAATTAAGTTTTAGGATAAATAAATTCTCAGTGTTTAGTGTTTTGAACCTCATGAGATAGGTTTCAAATATAAATTAATGTTTTAAAAATATATTGTGAAAATTAAAAGTTTTTAATGTGACTTTCTTGTGACTTTTTCCTTTATGAAAATTGTGATTTATTTGGTACGAAATAAATATTTATTCTATTTTCATCGTGTTTTATTTTGTAAGAACTAAAACAATTTATCCACAAAATCTAGCATAAAAGTATTTCTTAATTCGACATTATTAGGTACTTCATGATAAAATTGTACAACTTAAATTGAAAAGTAATCTACAGAATCAATATTTTCCAATAATGTCATATTCTGAACATAATCTAAAATTGATGAGGTTAAAATTTTTCATTGCTAACTTTTACAAACGCTAATTAATTAACTAATAATATATTCAAACAGTTAATAAGTATTTCACTAAAACTCACCAATTTTAATTTTAATTATTGGATTTCAAAGGTACTACAAATTATGAGGTCATTTCATTCAGGATATTAACTTTTTCCACTAGTCTCAGCTTTGTACCTGGCAAGGAAATCGTTAATATCAGCCATAACAGTCTGGTATCTTTGCTGCCTCAGTAAAGACTCCTGCAGTTGTTCAAGAGGCTCGCCTCCTTGCATGAAGATCTTCAAACTGTGGGTAGTTCCACCGCCTTCTCTGTGCTCTGTTACTCTGTCCTGAGGATAGTTGTACGTTCTTATCTTCTCATTTCGATTACTCTGTCCAATCTGAAAGGAATAATATTAATTCTTTAAAAAATTATATATAAAAATAGACTAATTTTAATGGTTTCAATGTTTCGGCATGAACCGTTTTATGATCAATGAAGGTGTGAGCAATATAAACAGAATGGCTAAGGATTAAATTTGCATTTAAAAAACTGTTAGGTTATGCCAACATATCTGCCATTATAATTATTTTAACCAAGGTCATTTTATTTTAAAAATTATAATACATCAGGATATTAAGAAGTGACAAATTTACCTGTGATTTCCTCTCACTGTTAATTTTAGATGACTGCTCCTCCTCTTGTTTCTGTAGCAAGAGTGTGCGTAACTTCTGCAAAGCAATCTGTTTGTTCTTGATCTGTGACCTACCCTCTTGACATTCTACCACTGTACCTGTAATCAGTAGTATAAACTATTATAGATAACCAGCTGATGCCCGCGGTTCGTTGACGTGGATTGAGGTGATTGGAACTCTTTAATTTTCTAGGATAAAAAGTAGCCTATGTGTTATTCCAGACTATAATCTATCTCTGTACCAAATTTCATCCAGATTTGTTCAGCTGTTTTGGCCCAATTGATTAACAAATATCCATCCATCGCTACATATATCCATCCGTCCATCTATCCATCCAAACTTTCACATTTATAATATTAATAAGTACATAAATAAGTATTAAGTATAGATTAAAATTTAATTAATACCAAGAAAGCTTAAGAGTTAGTGATTTAATTTTGACTCTCCACTGAATTATTAAACTTTTATTAAAAATTGTGCTTTTTACTGGTACTGCCATCTTGCATCACCTAGACAACAGGTGCTGCTTTTGAACCTGAGATTCGGCACATACAATTAATAGAAACAATGAATAGAATCTCCAAAATTTTGTATGGGTACTACTAGGGGGGCTAGCAAAAGCTAGTGAATGGATTATAAAATAGTGTTTCAAAAACAGTACCTGTAGGTATATGGGTAATGCGCACAGCACTGTCAGTAGTATTCACATGCTGGCCTCCAGCCCCACTGGCCCTCTTAGTTTCAATGCTCAGATCTCGGTCAGGTATGTCCAGCTCTACATCAGTGGGCTGTGGCAAGACGGCCACAGATACCGTGCTGGTGTGAATACGACCCCCCTTCTCTGTGACCGGTATTCTTTGTACACGATGTACTCCAGCTTCTATTCTCATTAGTTCGGGGGCACCTGAGTGATTGAATTAAATGTATAGAATGGCTATTTTGATTATATGAATATAGAGTTTAGAGAAAGATTATATTTAGTTTTTTTTGAGCTCTTGAAGCTCTTGATAAGTCTAAATCTGGTCTGTCCCATATGGAGCTTAATGAAAGGGATAGTGATACATTTAGGCCTGACCTAAATAATTGAGAGGTAGACAGAAAGTGCCACAATATATTTATATTTTAGATTCATTTAAAATAAAACACTGAGCTCTTACCCATTCCATTAACCAGCAAAGAAGCCTTCCTAATCCCTCCGAGATCAGATTTCTCTACAGATGCAATGTCAACCTCCCAATCTTTATATTCGCAATATGACTTGTACATCTCAAATAGCTCCCTTGCGAAGAGCATAGCCTCCTGTCCGCCCGCGCCAGCTGTAACCTCAACAAGTACACCACCTTTGGTCAAAAATGGCTCAAGAAGTATTGACTGCAGCTCTCCATCGATTTCTTTCATACGTTTTAAATAAATCTGAGCCTCCTCTTTGATCATTTCCTTTATTTCCTCATCCTTTCCGTCGCGCTTATTCAACTCTTTGAGTGAGTCTATGCTTTCGAAAAGAGCTATACGTTGCTCTAGGGCAAGAACTATGGGTCTTATTTCCTGAAGCCGCTTAGTTTCTTCAACATTTCGGCGTGGTTTGGTTTCCAAATTGGCATGTTCCAGCATCAAACGATTTAGATATGTTTGCACAGCCGGATCCGATAAATTGATTGTATTTTGCGCCGAATATCGACGAAGAACCAAATTTTCTAACTTGTATAACGATCGTATCAATGTAAATCTCGATAAAGTCATATTTTTAAGTTGAAAGTAATAAATAGTATTGGGTAAATTTTCTCTTAAAAAATTCAAAAGTTCATATCATCGCAATTCGCAAACATTAAATTCAACTTCACGATAGTTTGACACAGCGTTGACATTGAAACCAAAGTCGGTGATTGATACATTTTATTACAGATAATATAACTTTCCATAGAATCAAGATT
Source organism: Erebia palarica (assembly GCA_964035005.1). Lineage (NCBI taxonomy): Eukaryota > Metazoa > Arthropoda > Insecta > Lepidoptera > Nymphalidae > Erebia > Erebia palarica. Next base: position 27,154,332 of record OZ035992.1, on the reverse strand, counting down.
ATCTTCGTTTTAAAGTCTAGCCCCAATTATGATGCACTGCAAAGCGCTGTGCGTAACTGCAACTGCACGTAGCGGCAGCCTTGAATGCACAACGAAACTTTCTTACATAGTCTTGAATCACCAATCACCGACCAGAAAAAGAAGAAACAAGATAGTAATGTTTATTTAAAACTTCTTCTTTGGTTCTAAAAATAACCAAGTAATAATAATTATTTGTGAAATTTGAGCGACATCTTGATATATTTATAAAAGAAACACATGAAAACTTGCCTTTATTCAGCTAAAAATGTGACACAATACACAAAGGATAAGAGAATACATTTGAGATATTCTAAATTTTAAATAATACGTCATTCACCCCTACTCTTTAAGAAATCACACAGCTAAAATCTTCAAGATAATATGCTGGTTGTCGTCTAACTCGAGCCGATCGTCTGACGAGGGTATCAGAAAGAGAGGATATTGTTGGTACTGCTTGATCTGTAATAGGGTTATCCGAAATTTCATCTTGATTTTTTGTAACCGGTTGTAATAATTCCACCTCTTCGGCATAGGGGTCGTTTTTATTCCTGACATTATTTTTTACAAGAATGGGTCCAGGTACCATCCAGGTGGGTAATGATTCCCCCGTAGTGGACCTGCGAGGATACATAGATAGCCTTTCATCGTCAGGGGGTCGTGTTAATTGGTGTACACAAAAGCGAACGGATATAATGCAACGCCACCGGCAAGACTTGCTCCCAATTCTCTTTATTCATGTCTTTAGAACGAAGAGCTAACTGAATGGTTTTCCATAACGTACCATTCAACCGTTCGACTTGTCCATTCCTACGTGGATTGTATGGCGTTGTATTTAAATATTCTCTAAATTCAGTTGATAAAAAGGCTAATTCTCTGTCACTGTGGATATAGAGAGGAGTTCCAAAAGTGTATAAAAAATCATTCAGACATTTTATAACAGTAGAAGCTGTCACGTCTTTAAATGCATATGCAAATGGAAATCTACTATATTCATCAATAACCGTGAATAAGTATTTGTTATTTGTCTTTGTAGGAAGTGGACCCTTAAAATCTATATTTAATCTTTCAAAAGGTGCCCTGGCTTTTATTAGTCGCCCTTTTACATTCAGAAAACGAGGTTTAATTTCGGCGCATACAGGATACGAAGAAATAACTTCCAAGGCCTATTACACTGCACTTTTCACAGGGACCCTTAAATTTGAATCAGTGTAGTGTAATAACATTTAGGGATTAAGGGTCCCTAAATTGGTTCACGCCCTCAGGGTCCTGCAAAAAGTGCAGTGTAATAGGCCTATTAGTGTTTTCAATAGACAGAATAGACTATGGTAGATTCTACCAGTGTCCCCACCTTAAGGTATTTTCCCCTAGATTTAGGGGATATTTAAGCACTTAGGGGTTTTTTTAGGGTATAAAATTATTTAGGGGAATTTTTAGGGAAAAAAAATTTATTAGGGAATTTTTTAGGGAAAGTTTCAATTTTCGGTTCGAATCGGTGTCTGCGTGTATCTGAACGTAATTTGGTGTGCCGATGTTACCCATGGAAGTAGGAATCAAGGAATTACGACTACGATGTTACATTTCTCTATGGCTAGTACCAAACAAAATATATTTTTCTCTTTCCCGCTCATAGATTTGTGTACGCGGAAAGAAGAGATGTCGAATACGAATAAAGCTGCTTCATGTGTGCGAGGTAAAGTGGTTTTTAAGGATTTCTACACGTTATGGTTTAGGTACTCTTGTTTGTTTCAAGAACATTGATGTAGAATTTTAGAACCTATCTTAGAATTCTAGTACCTATTTCTATTTCAGTGGGCAAGAAGCTTAAATACCTACCATAATTCCTTGGACACGAGGTGACAACTGATAATTGATTCTTTTTGGTATTTCCTGCAGTGTCATATTTTGTCAAATGTGATCCAATAGGGAAAGCCATTAGACGTAGTCGTAATTCCTAGTTCCATAGCCGGTCCAGTGTTAATCATAGTCATAGAACTCATAGATAAGCTATAGAGGTCAGTGTGTTGGACTGTGGACTTTGTTTTGTTCTTCTTTTCATTAACAGAGTGATTTTAACTCAAAAATGCCTCCCACAAAATATAAACAAAAGTATTGCCACCAATGGGAAACAGACAGTTTACTGAAAGGTAAGTCTATCCTTCTTCAAATGTGCCATTTAATGTAGCAAGGCTGCTGTTATTTTCTATTCATAGTAGTGTCCATTAGACCATTAAGTAGGTATTTTACTTAGTGATAGTGTCGGATTCTATTATAATAATAATATATATATATATAGATAATATTATATTCCAATACAGTTGGGTGTATTGTGAGTACGTACTCGTGCTGCATCCACAGCACTTAACTCAACAGCAACTTTGACCGATTTGTTCATTGAGAATTTGAATTTTAAGTCAAGTTGACCGCTATAATATGAACTGCCAGCGAGCGGGGAGTAGGGGCCGAGGTTAGTATGTTTTAATGTTATGTAAGTGAATTATGGCTGCATAATTAGATCTTCACCATAATAATTGGCCAAAACTTATCTGATGGTAGTGTACTTCCTACATATATATACCTTATATATGGTTCAGACTTCAAATAGTATTGATTTAGTAGTTTTTTTAAGTTTTATATAATAAAAAAAGTTGAATAAAAGTTTAATTAATGCACTTTCATTTGTGTTTTATTCTTAGAATTTTTTTTTTAGGGGAAAACATTTTGAAAAGTGCTTATATTAGGGGAATTTCACGAGGAGTTAGGGGAAAATCCAAATCTGAGGGTGGCAACACTGGATTCTACGTACGAATCCAGTGTGCCATTCTCACTATGCGTGGACGGCAGTGATTCGTGCCACGAGGAAACTAGTTCTTCTTTAGACATTTCTATTTTAACTAAATAAATTGATATAAAATTTATAAAAGAAGCACCATGAAAACTTGGCTATATTCAGCTAAAAATGTGACACAATAAACAAAGGATATGAGAAGACATTTGTGTCACGTCACATCTAATAGTGCGTAATATTTTTTTTAAGCGCCATCTAGTATGTGATATAACTATCCGCCTCATCATACATCCAACGATCAGTAGATGGCGTAACTAGTTAATACTACATATTGCACAGATCATAAAAAAATATTCTTCAAATTACCTACTTTGTCTTGCAATGGGTAAGATAAAAGACCAGTATGGCTAGCATGGGAACTACGAGTAAAAATATGTCTACCCGTTATCTCTCTCTGTCTACCAATGCTAACATGGTTACTTGTCTCGTTACGTCAAAAGTAGAGGTAATAGTAATATTTCTTATCTTTGGTATTTTTCTCTACGAACCTTGACATGTTGACAATTTTTTTGTTGCTATAGACCGCAATTTGTGCATGTAGGGTAAATGAAAAATTTGCCGGCAACGACAATATCTCTCTCTCTCGTCGCGAGATAATCTCGTTGTGCGCATGCTAAGCACACTGGACCTGGGTCCTGGACCCACCCTGTACACTACCACAGACGATGGAATAATAGTTACTCCTGTACAATTAAACCTTGACATACTACTTTTTGTTATTTTTGCTTTTAAGTACATGTCACCGTAAGATTGTAAAAACCGTTAAATTATAATCTAACTCGCGAAATTGAAAATTAGTGTGCCAGTGTTTCTAAAGATATGTACCCAATTTACCCAGATCCACGGTGAGTAAGTAGGTTTAATGTTAAAAATAATGAATGTTAAAAAAGTTGGTTATTATGTACGTACATTGGTAACTAAGTAGACATACACGAACCAGGTTAAACATGTTCGTAGCTTTAACGTTTTCTGTTACATACAACGTAATTACAGGCCCAATCCGTGTAAACTGTAATAGAAAAGTGAATTATAATGGCATAAGCGGGCTCCTATTTTAATTGCAGCATTTCTTCCGAAGTTTACTACGCCACGTACGAACAGTTGTGATAGTTTTGCGGAAGCTAAATTAAAGATTAATTAAAATTAAAATATGCAACTCAGATGTTATATGTAGGTAGGTACTATTGGCAGATTGGTAGTCTGTACATTAAATAAGTTTCATAATAATCTTAGAAAAAATTTAAAATCTCATTCTGACGACACAATGATTGCTGTCAAGTAGGTACCTCCCTACTTTTGAAGATTTCGACTGTTTCTCATATTTTTTTTTAATTCATCCTTTCAGTGTTGCTATAAACTATTTTTCTATTACCTTGTAATTTACCCATAATATATACAGACACTAGCATCGATAATAATACGAGTACTTATTATATTAAGTACATAATGGTCAACTAATGGTAGTCCGCCTAGTAGCAAAATGGAGGGAAATTAAAGAAAAATTTGGTCGGAACTTTAAAAAAAATTCTCGTGAAATGTTCTTACTTATGACGAAAACCCCGTTGAAACCATAATAGGAGAAGTCAAGTAAGTAAGTAAATTCACAAAGAAAGACGGATTCCTGAAATTAGTAGGTAAACTATTAAAATATATCAGGCACCTCCTTACTTAAGATTTAAAGGTGATCCGCCTATTTTCCACCAAGTATTAGGTATGAGATAAATGCAAATTATTTAAGTAGGTAGATAAGTACCTACGTAGGTTGGTATTAGGTAAGTACTTTTGTAACCGCATGCGGTCGCTGGCTCTCAGACTACAAATGTTTTGTATTAATGAAATTATTAGAAGAAATAAAGGCAGGAGCAGATACAAAGGTTTCTGGGCAGACCGCAAGACCGTAATTTGCGTTTTGCCGCATTCTCGCGTGCTGTTAGTGCTAATGACGAACGGACATACGGACATCCATTGTTATGGTTCAGACCACATCGCTTCCTTTCGTTTTGTGCGTTAACGATCATATTATTAAATTGCTGACAACCTATATACTAGATGATGCCCGTCTAGAACTCTGTAATTTTCCCGAATAAGTACCTAATAATAACATGTTAATTTAGGGCTTCGGACATAAGCTATCTCCATTCCAAATTTCAGGCAAATCGGTTCAGTCATTTTGGTACATACAAACATCCAAGTTATTTTATAGTAGTAGGATGTACCTATCCGAATTATTCAAAAAGTAGGTACCAAATTATTGAAGGATCTACAGCTTAATGGATCAGAAGAATGGAAATCCGAAACATCATAGGTCCTCTTTATTATTGCTTAGGCCTCCATTCCTCGGAGCTCGGAAGTCATGAGTCCCAGTGGTCTTAATGAACGCTTCTTAAGGGCATAAGGACAGGTAACCTAATACGCTTCTTCAATTTCATACAATAATCGCACTTAACTTCGATTTAAATTGTCTATACCTTAATTTACCTGACGAGTATCTTTATAAATAACTACCTAGGCGGATCTAAGTAGGTATTAAAGTACTTTATCTTATCTATTATTAGCGAGGAATTCTTATAAGATATTCACATAGCTGTCGTTTATCATAGCCGTTATCGAGCTCGAAACCCGGGGCTATTTAGAGACCGTAACTAAATCGATACAACACTACAATTACAGAACACGTAATTAAGTAAGTACTTACTACACAATAAAACTTATCAAATAACTAGCGAATACCCTCGACTTCGTCTGCGTGGTTTGAGGTTTTTAGGTTCCCGCGGGAACTCTTCAATTTTCCGGGATAAAAAGTAGCCTATGTGCTATTTAAGACTATAATCTATCTCTGTGCCAAATTTCCGCCAGATCCGCTCAGCCGTTGGGGCGTGATTGAGTTACAAACATCCATACATCCACACATCCATACATCCATCCAAACTTTCGCATTTATAATATGTATTAAGGTCAGTCGGGGCAAGTGCCTCTAGGGGGCAAGTGCCTCTGGCATCAAATTTACGTAAACTAAGCAACTATTTGAACTTAATGCCATCCAGTGTAAAAGTACGAACTAAATTTAGGCGGAAATATTAATTGTTTATGGTAACACACGTGTCGTCGTGGCGTAAGACGCCATTTTAATTTTAGTGTCAAATGTACTGTGAAGTCGAGTTGACTGCTGCCCCTCCAAGTGTCGAAAAATAATTGATATTTATTGTTTTTCGAGTTAAAAATAAGGTAAGATTACTCCATTATCCTTATACTTTACGTGTCAACATTACCTTTGTTGTTATTTAGCCAAATAGTTTGTAATTTACATAGTTATAATTTAATTGTAATATTGAACTTAAAGGGTGAAGTGCGTCTAAACTTGTCGAGGCAAGTGCGTTGCTATGACGCACTTACCTCAAGTCGGGGATTGTCAACCTTTTTAGTAAAATGTTATAAAAAATAATTTCGAACGAAGAATAACGAAATAAACCTAGGAGAAGTAAAAAACAGAGTAAGGGTGTGTCCACATCTGGCGAATGCGCAGCTCGCGAGCCACTCGCAAGCCACCCGCGAGCTGCGCGTGTTCAGTTTCTGCAAGTGTTTGGTGCATTTCTTTTTTATAACTCATGCAATACTCTTATAAAGAACACGCGCGGCGAGTGGCTTGCGAGCTGCGCATTCACCAGATGTGGAAGCACCGTTCCTAGACTTAATGCGGAACTTGAATGACCGGCAGATTCCAACCTCTGAAAAAGTTTATAAGACCCATTTTTTTTAATTAAGTAGAATTTTGGCCATCGGCAAACATACAATACGACAAAAAAGAGTAGAAATTAATAATTAGCTACACCATTGTGTCGTCCCCTTTAATCCGCGTTGATTTGAAAGAGACGACATGATGATATTGCTAGTTATTTATTTCTACTCTTTTTTGTCGGACTAACTTTATTTTTCATTTTAAAATATATGTAAACTGTTGTTCAATAGTTATTTTTTTTAATTTCAGATAAATTTTTTAATATGGTTCGTAACTATAAGAGAAAAAAAGAAGGACCGTCTTGGTCAAAGGAAACTTTATCGGAAGCTGCAGAAGAATATGTCCTAACGTACCAATGTATGGAACAGCAGCTGATTTATTTTTCGAGTTACAGATTGGGTTCCATAGTTAAAAATAGTTCGAATCCATGCCTGTATTGCTATTACCAAAAACGTTTTGCAAGAGAATTAAAATAACTGTCAATATATTTTTTATATTTTTTTTATTCTCTTACCTTAAAATTTCTTATTACTCACGAAAATGAAAACCGTTTTGATTTTTGTACTAGGTCTGATTTTGTACCTATATAATACCTTAAAATAATAATGAATAAGTACAATACGTCTACAATTATTTTTGTCACCTAAAGCACCAAATAGCTTGATGTAAAATATACGTGAAAATAGTAGTAGGATCCAATCTTCCTTCAATAAAAATTAGGCAAATAAGAAGGTTGATAGCCTCTGACCAGTAAAGGTATGGCGCACTTACCCCTTTTGTGTTTGCCAACAGATTTTAAACCTTACATTGGTTGTTATAAAGTTTTAAATAGACTGTCTTGTTTGTTTCGATTACAGCTTTTTTTTTAAAGTACCAAAACGTCAAAAGACCATATATAATATTATTTTGGAATGTGTGTCGCACTTGCCCCCATTTTGGGAAAGTGCGTCCAAAGGGTATAGTTTACTTCAAATATAAATATTTCCAACAAAAATGATCCGATTTACACCATTTATGTATGTGCATATTGCGAGAAAATATGCCGTAATTTAATATTCACTTTAATACCCAGTTGATAGATACTTACTGATTTATTTACTATGATAGCCAACTTTATGAAAAGTATAACGCGCTTGCCCCGACTGACCTTAATAAGAGTTTAGTCTCGTCGATACTGTATCGATCTGACTTCGACTCGTTTGCATTGGCAATTATAGAAGTTCCACGTCAATTTAAACTCAAAAAATTCAAATAATGTTTATTCAATTTAGGTAGGTATTACTAATTGACGTCCAGTTATTTTTAAAATATAATGGTGATACTCAGTAACGGTATCTTAAAACTAAAGCTACGAGGGTTCCAAACGCGCTCTGGTCTGAGAAGAGCCCACAACAGATTCAGCCGGGTTTTTTTTTCATTATCACCATATCACAAATCATCCTAAGGAACTATCAGAGCCATTAGATCAAATCATTGCCAAGCTTCCTTGTCATTTAAGTTACAAATGCGAAAGTGTGCTTGTCTGTCTGTTTGTCTGCTACGCTTTAACGGCCCATCTTTTCAACCGATTTTGATGCAGTTTGGTAGGTTCTGAGATATGTATGATCATCATCTAAGTAGATGATGCCCGCGATGGCAATAAAGAAGTTCCAGCTGTGGCCAGTACAGTGAACCTTGGCCAAAATCCTTCTCATTTTTAGAGGAGACTCGTCGGGCTCAGTAGCGGGTTGAAATGATGGTGGTGATGACGATTATTTTATGTATAAGTATCATGCCCAGATGCTATTGGGATGACGGTTAGCATTCTATCCTTTTCTCTCGAGTGACTGCAATGTGATCAAAAGAGGAAAAGAGATACTTAACCCTATTCTTATCATTATTCTATTAGAACTTAGCATCTGGATTGGGTTATATTATGTAGGTAATGTGATAACTAAGTAATGATAATGAATACGGGCCCTGTTGCGCTTAGCCTGTCTATGGAGTATGAAGACAAAACGGTTCTTCAGTTATAAGATATGCAGGCACCTGCCTACTAAACTATTTTTGCGATATTGAAAAAAGTAGATACTGAATGTTTATTTAAAATCAAAAGTACGGGGCACAGCTAGTTGCACGATATTATGTAACTCGTAGCAAATGACACGGTAGCTTCGTTGTCTGTCCGCTCGTTTGCTCAAACGGCATTGAATTAAATTGATAGCCTCTATATACCTACCTACCATAATGGCGGCTAATGCAGTATAATTACAGGCGAATGGATAAGGGTGAGCTCATATGGTAGTCACACTGATGCGATCAATTTCTAATGTAAGCATTGTACCTTAGTAATTTTCAAAAGCCCATGCACCACACTTTTTAAAAATTTGGTATATTTAGGCGGATTATTTAACAATCGATCGATCTTTAAAAGTTTATTGTTTAGGGTGTCCGCCTCTTTCTTATTGAATAAATTTAAATAAAAAAAATATTTTTAACTTTACTTCATTTCAACGAACTAGTTTGATGTACAAAATTGAAATCTAACTACAATGTCAGCTACGCATAAAATATCCATACATACTGAGTTTTCTAGGGATAGTAAAATACCTACTTAAGTATACTTTTCCTTTGACTGTAAAAGCGTAGTGCTACGACTATAATCCTTTGAATTATATATAAAACAATATATATTTTATGGTTAAATGTTGATGATTTCAAACTGTCAATTAGGTAGGTACGCTGGTATCAATTCAATACTTACTACTTATGACAGTACGACAGTATTGTCTTAGTAACCGTCTCTCACATCAACATGGACGCGCCTTTAGTATCCACCTTACGAGCATGTTACAGTCGTGCGTCACATTAATGAGTAAATTTGTCTTGTCAGTCTGGAAGAGCTTACGAGTCGATTAAAAATGTCTTTATACATGAAAGCCGACCGTGTTATCGTTTTGACAACTAGCAAGGCAATGGCGGGAAATGATTTATTTTTATGAAGACAAAAAGTTTTCCGGTGGGGAAATTTTATAAGTTATCGATGTAAAAAAGCTCATACCTTTTATGGTATAGGAGACCGCGGTCGCGGCTAGGTACGCCCTGTTGGTAAAGTCATTCGGAAGTGTTTGATAGATTTTCCGCTATGAGCGACACCTTACCTGTTGTCCTAGGTAAGCGACGAAAGCGACGTGACGCAATGTGATTCGATACGACTACATAGAAAATGTCAAATTGAATTCTGCTTTAATTTCGCGTGGCGTTGTCGCGTTTGTCGTTCACATACATAATTACTAGGACAATGCCTAGACACGGGCTGGCGAGCGGCAACGGGAGAGATTACACTGAGTAAACCAGTGTAGGTAAATCTCTTTGTGCTTCCCACTAATAATTATAATGTCTTTGATAAAGCACTGCGTTCGTAAGCCGTCGGGTCTATCAGGCTCCATCCAGCTCTTATTTTACTTTCCGGGATAACAAAAAGGCTACATGCCTATCTTATAATTCAGGTTATGAGCTATCTCCATACCAATTTCAGCCATTCGGTTCAGACGTCATTGTGGCTTGAAGTAGTAACAAACATCCCAACATCCAAACTTCATAATTTCGATAGGTTAATAGACATACTTAGTTTTCACATATCTATTAAAGGCCAAAAGTTTTACGGCAGGATCCCTTGTACTTTACTTGCATAATTCCCAAAGGAATAGGTACCTACATACATACTGGCAAAACGAAAAATGGACCACATGCAATAATTCTAGCGCGGAGTCCTTAGTCTTGTAAAATGTAGAGGGTTCCGGACCATTTCCCGGGAGAAATGGAAACACCCGTCCGTATCCCGCAAATATTGGCTCGCTTAGTTTACTCTCCTTCACATAAATAACCGTACATCTAAAGTGGTTTACGTATAAAAAACCTGCCAAGTGCGAGTCGGACTCGCGCACCGAGGGTCCCGTACAAACCTGTAGTAAGTTTAATATTATTAAAAATATTTTTATTGATGGAACTAAAAATGTATGCTTTTCCCAATTTTTCCTTTATCTGTGCTGTAAGACGTTGCTTCGTACCAAATTTCAAGATTCTAGGTTCACGGGAAATACCCTGTAGGTTTTGATTCCCTTGCAAGTGTCGAAAATTTGCATCATAAACGGCTGTCTCCAAATTTTTTGATTTCGTTGGCTTAGAAGTTTGATTTTTTCACAGCTCCAAGGGACAGTAGACTTGAGTATTTGATATGAATTTCAGCTTGATACCTCAATGCATTCCTGTGAAAAAGGGTCTTGACAGACAGACGGACGCACAACAAAGTGATCCTATAAGGGTTCCGTTTTTTTCTTTTGAATTACGGAACTCTTAAAATATTTTGTGTAGAACCTTGTGTTCAACTATTGATCAAATAATATACATATTTTAAAGAGCAGTTGAAAAAACGGACGATATTTTTGCCCGAATGTCCCTGTTCTTTTGGGCAAATATTGCAAGGATTTAAGTTGTTGTTGGGATTAATAATAATAATCAATAAATAATAACCATAAATAGCAGAATAATATTTTTTTTAGAAAAACATTTTTATTTACCACATTCGTAAACATTCATTTTCTTATTCTTTCATTCAGTAATTTGTTATTTAGACTGAAATCTGTTTTTATACACATGCCCCACGGTGCTACACCACTAGGGACGGGGTCCATACAACTTTTCCCATTGTTCATTGATTATCTGTACAATTTTATTTGTCTTTAAATTTTGTTATTTTAAAAATGACTGCGAAACGTGCGTTTTATCTACCTCCCGACGTATTTCATATTTAAACTACGATAAGGTAAAACAATAGAGTCTAAGTATCTAATGATATCTTTATTGATATGATGATCTAGTAGCTGAGTGTCTAATGTTTTATAAGAAAATATGTAAATTAATATTTTAAGATACCAAACCTTATTTTTGAAATTCCCCCCTTTACTCTCTTTTTTCGCTAGACAGACTCTACCTATCGATGTTTTATCAATGTTGTCTCCATCATATTTATGGCAAGATGAACCCTTTCTATTCATATTTCTTAATATTATGTCACATATAACACACATACAAAGGTATAAAATAAAACAAAAGGCAAATCCAGGTTAGTTCCACCGGCAGATTTCAGCTAGGTAGCTCTGGCCATTGGGGCACATTAGTCGTGGACCATTGCCGCAGAGTGCTCGTTCGCACTCAGCCCATTCCGCTTTATTCTACCACTTAAATAAATATCGCACGTTTGCGCAGTATTACCTCTTACACTACTTTACACTTTGTATAGGAATTTATTGCTTGTTAGGGTCTAGCTTGGATTTATGTATGTGCTTAAGAAAGCTGCATTAAACGTAAGTACATTAGACTAGACAGGTTACCGAGGTAACCAACATAGTAACCATAGTTCCTATCTATATTTCTGTGTATTAAAAAAATTGCACCCAACACAAACTTCGTTAGGATTTTTATTTAATAGGAACTTGGGTACTTTTAATATATTTTTTAAGGTAATTGGGTATATCTTGAGAACTCATCAAATCAGCACTCTTGCAACATCAAAACGCACGCGTATGGGAGCTTGTATGAAATACTGAGTTGTGACTACTACGTCATCAATATTAAACACACTTACTATAATCGACAGTTAATCAAACTTAAACAGGGAACGTGGACAACAAAATCTGTTTTCCAGAAAATTATACAGTTGTCACAATCTATTGCGCGATGATGATCATTCGTCTCTTGTACGTAACGTAATAAATCGCAGGTAGAGTTAAAAATAAAAAAATATAAATTTCAAGGACATTGCATTCAGAACCGCCCGCCTCATTTTGTTACTGTGTAGTACTGAAATTAGGCGGGCGAAAATAATGCAGGAAAAGTGAGCAAGCGAGCGATACGCATAACGCAATAGTAGGTATACTGAGACATCATCGAATAGACGTAACATAATGCAATAAAATTACCATAAGTTCAGTGCAAGCAGTAGCTGTACAGTAAGCAGTAATGTCTAAACTCTAAAGTATATTTCTTTCTGGAATTGCTTGCGTGTATAGTTCTGGACTGGCTCGGGCTAATAGCACTTTACAGGGATGAGTTGATGATTAGAATTTAGATAATTTTTCTATTATACTGATAAATAACTAACTCTCTTCACCTGGCATTTGGAACGTCCAATAAATTATGTCGATGACGACATATTTTTTTCCGATGTTTAGTGATATCAAATTATAGGTACAATATATATTGGCACAGTCATCATGCATTTAAAAAAGTTAAATCATAGCCGTAAGCAGGACTTTAATCACTTTCAAAGTTTCGCGACGCTATCATGTCGCCGAATTTGTCTTCCCGCAGCGAAACGTAATTCCATTTATTTATGGCTTACCAAAACATTTACCCTATTATTATTATGTTGTTACGGCTGTATTAAAGTGCCATAAAATTTATGATGCTTGCAAATTCGTCTGCAAATTGTTTTCAACTGTAATGTAACTTTTTAAGGTCGGTTTTGGGTTGATTTTTGTTTTGTAGGGTAGAATGACAAACGCGGAACGTCCCCTTCGATTACGGTGTCGCAAAGAGGCGAGAAGTCTCCGTAACGCGACTCAGCATATTGTCAAGTTGGGGCATTTTGGGGCTAAAAGGGGTTCCGGTGAATAGCTACGTGGCAAATTGATTTTGATTAAATTTTCTCTTTATTCGGCGTATGAATGGTATCAAAGCGGCTTTTTAACCGTCTTTAATTATGATTGTTATACGTTACTGAATGTTCTGTTCTTTTGGGAATCGATGATATGAAAAATAATAATATTGGTAGATAGAATTTTTATGTGAAGTTTGCTTGCTTTTTCTAATCGGCATGACAAAGAAATGTTACGAAATGTTCAAAATTTTGTATCGCCTGCCCACGTTTCAACTTTTTTAGCGATGTAATGTAAATATGCTAGAGCTAGACTAGACATACTACGCTGTTCCGTGCTTAGTATGTTTACACAAGTCACTATGGATGTTGTAGAGTGGTTTATTCAAGATTGTCTCGGGATAGTCGTGCGCGGTTTTCAAGTTTGCATACAGCATCTCGTTAGTCGGACAGGTCCTCTCAGGCGGCGTTTTGAGTGATGAGCCAGGCATTCTCCTCATTTCAGGCTCGAACGAGTAAGGCCGAGCCAAGTCTCCCTGACTTGGCTTTTCGGTCTTCCCTGCGAAGTTTCAGTTCAGAAGTATTCCGAGTAGCGACATCTTGTTCGTCTTTAATGTTTGCACTGTAGATAACCAGTCTGCGATTAAGGTGACCGAGGAAACTGAAGGACCTCCACAAGAGTCGACTGTTGAGCGGGTCCACGGGGGTTACTAGCCTCGAGGCATGGCCTCCTTACCCGAACGGGGCGTGGGGTAATCTAAGCACCCCGGTCTTTAAGCCGTATTTGGTTAGGGCCTGCTTTGTAAGCTAGATGCCCCTAGGCCGGATGTCTGTGTCGTTGTTAGGTGCGCTGCGGGTGACGTCATCACCGCGAGAGTCTGAGCGTACCTACTTCTACTTAACACTAGATGGCGTCATGTGTCAATGGCTAATTTTGGCCTCAGCTTTGGTGGGTCCCCGGACCCATTTTCTCCCGGGCACGCACCTCTTTTGCGTTCTGTTTTTGCCCTTTATTAATAATCTTAAATTGGTAATAATTGAATTAATAAACATCGTACGGAAACCTGCATATCTGACAGTTCTACATCATGTTCATAAAGGTGTGTGCAATTGACCTCTCAATCTGCATTTCACCAGATTAGACATAAGCTCTTCCCATTCTAAGACCTATGTACTATAGTTATGTAAGGTATCTACTACTACTTAATACATATCTATATTATATTACTTATATCACTGTTTTGAGATGTTTCTTTATTGAATGTTAAGTATACGTAAGGTTAGGTTAGACTTAAAAAGTAACTACCTACCAACTATTTCAAAGATTTTCAGCATAAAAACTTGTCTTATGATTTTATAATAGTGTATTAGCCTCTTAAGTCAAAGCAAAAAGGCTATTACCGTCTCAAAAAATAATAACAGGCATCCTTCCCGCAACTAATCAAACAAATTTTCAAATCTCATCCATCATGTCAAGCGCAAGCGTTAATTCCCAAGAAGCTCATTTGGAGGGAATAAACCATCTAAAGCCCGTTTAGGTTATCGTAAGCCGCGTTAATCCGTTTTTCAACGGACCGACGACGTAGAGTTAATGGCTCGAGGCAAGACTCTATGTTTATAGAAAGCAGCTCTGCTTGTTTCTTCTTTAAACAAGAGCAATTGATTTTTTATTCCACTACAAATTAGTACTTGACTGCGATCTCACCCGATGGGATGGATGATGCAGTCTAAGTTGGTACCGGACTAACCTGTTAGGGGTGCGGCAGTTATAAGTTATATTAAACCCATACCGCTAATCGGTTTGTGCAGGGCATCGTACCGGAACGCTAAATCGCTTACCGGTACGTTTTTGCCGGTAGGGTGGTAACTAGCCACGGCCGTAGTCTCCCATTAGACCAGACCAGAGAGAATTCAGAAAATAATTGTCAAATGAACCTGTCAGGAAGCTTACCCGAGACCTCCCACTATTAAACTACAGCGCTCGCACCACTGCGCCAGGGAGGTCTTCTTTTTTTTTAAATTGATATGTATCAATTAAAAAAATGGCTAGACTGGTTCTGGACTGGACGGACAACATCAAGCAAGTTCTGGGGAGCCGCTGGCTCCAGATGGCGCAGGATCTTGGTATGTGGAAGTCCCTACAACAGACCTACCTATGTCCAACTGTGAACGTCTACAGTTTGCAGGCGACGAGGCAAGGCTCCTTGGCTACAATCAGTAAGATTGTAACTTGGCTGCTGGCAAGTCATGATGCAGCTGCAAATATTTTATAATATTAAGTACGATAGTGTAAATACTTCGAATCCCAAACCTGACGCTCTATCTCTCTTTCGGAAAGAGCGCTGTCCCTCTCTACGTTAAAGGTCCGCGCCGACAAGTCTGAGAAAGCGTTTTAAGACGCCTCATCAGGCAAAAAGTTCTTGTAATTGTATTATTATTTTCAGAGACTATTCCGATTACCGACGATATAAAAGTGTAAGATTTGAACGTCAGATAGTGCTTGATATAGTTGCATGAATATCTAGTACCTACTAATGCATTCGGTTCCAAAAGTAAATAGGTAAGTAGGTATATTAATAGATAATAGGCATGATGACAGTAACCAAGAATCAATGAAATTATGAATTTATCTAATGAAATTGGATTCATGGATTATAAAAAACGTGTTTATTTTTCTATTTCGAATGAGATTGATATTTATTTTAATAAAATATAACTATAAAATACAGCAATCCGCCATATTGGGTTAAACACCAAGAAGCGAATGACGTCACAATTGTTTGTTTTCGAGCTTTGACAATCACACTATTGCTTACTGCACACTGCACAGAGTACATTGGTACCAACAATAGTGACGTCACAAACGACGTCATGACACCGGCGGGCGTTTTGGCGCGAATTTTAAAATTTAAATTTCAAATGCCAATTTTATCTACCAAACCTTATTTTTCTGCTGAAATTATATATTTTTTCGAAATAGTACATACTTCCGAACATAATCTGACCATTTTTCAAAATCAGTCATCATGCCCATTATATTTTATGAGGTTCCTACTCAAGTTACCTACCTACTCTAAACTTCGGTTGCTGGATACTGATAGATTTTAGCTAGTTTGGGTAGTTATGTACTTATGACCCTATGTACCAAGACCTTCAGCTGAGTAAAAACTATTATTAACTAGCTGAGGCCCGCGACTTCGTCCGCGTGGAATAAGTTTTTTAAATCCCACAGGAACTTCTTAACTTTCCGGGACGAAATGTAGCCTATGGCACACTCCAGGTCCTCAACTATACCCATGCAAACTATCACGTCGATCCATTGCTCTGTTGCGGCGTGATTGAAGGACAAACCAACAAACAAACACACTTTCGGAGTTATAATTGGTACAAAATGTATGCTGTTGTGAAATAAGTTTTTCTGATCTTGAGCTTTCTCGAAATATACGATGCCTTACTTGAGCCTTAAAACCATTTCAGTGATGCGGATATTAGAAATGACTAACTGAATTTAAGCCGGCGTTTAAGACAATTAGTCGCATAAATTGATCTTCGCCTGTATTACCGCGAAGGTTATGCTTGTATTTACGACGCGTTTTAAGTGAAATAAATAAATCACTACCACTAGAGCGCGCTCGCAGCTTGAGTGCGAAGTGTGTAATTTTTGAAGGATTCCCCTTCAGAACAATTGATATACAGCCGGCCGCGGGCGAAACATAAGGCAGTGGGCTTACTACTAGCGTTTATAGTACACCTACTATCCATTCTAATATTAAAATGCGAAAGTGTGTGTTTGTCTGTCTGTTACGCTTTCACTGCCCAGACTTTACACCGATTTTCATGAAATTTGATATATTACCTATATTATTATATCCCGGGGATGAGTATATATATATATAGTTATGTACCCGTATATAGATATATATAGTTATTTTATTACCAGCTGATTACATTAGCCTGTCACTCTCCAGACCCCCAATTCTGTAACTCAGTGGCTATCGAAAAATGAAAGCCACTGTCATATATATTTTGTCCATTGAAGGTTTACTATGAAAAAATGAAAGAACATTTCATAGCAAATCTTCAATGGATAAAAAATATAAGACAGTGGCTTTCATTTTTTGATAACCACTGAGTTACAGAATAGGGCTGCAGGTCCTCAATTATATCCATGGCAAAAATCACATCGACCCGTTGCTTCGTTGCGGCGCGATTGAAGGACAAATCAACAAACAAACACACTGACTTTTTATATGATGTATCTTGACGTCCATTAAATACGGATTAAATTTCTGAAACAAGAGCGTCGTCAAGATTACAATAATTCTGCTGGAAGCGATGGTAGTAAGCCCTCAGATTTCATGCCCCGTTGTCGGTGCGACGATGATCGGCCCGTGTTAAGAACAATAATAATAAGCTTAACGTATTTAGCGTTTAACGTTCTTTTTAAGTGATCTTTATCGTGATGTAAAGCTTTTCGATTTTTGATTTTTCTCATGATGTTAAAGGAGTGATAAATAAACCATAATATTCCGTCGAAAGTGTAGGTAACCTATGCTCGTCAGAGAATATAGATTTTATAGAAATAAATCTCTTTTGGTGGCGACAGACGCTCTTTCGGAATGGTCTAAGTTCAGCAGTGGACGTATTGAAATTTATGCAAACATTGAAGAACATTATTGCTGAATAATTTTGAAATTATTTCTTAAGGTTTTTAACATTAATATAGTAAGTGCAAGCTAAGAGTACAAAATAGCGGAAAAAAACCGGGAAAAGGTACCTTTCCCCAAAAGTACTAAGCAAGTAGTATATTTTTGTTGCCTTGAATTTTGTATGGACCCAGCCGCCCAGCATCATGTGACTTATAATAGTCATCTACTTATTTCGTAGTTTAGGTAGGTAACCGTGACAGCGCATGTGGATTTGAGTTATTAAGTTGTAACTACAGGCAGATTTGATTACACACAGGTTTACAGCGCTGTTTCCTGTCTTTGACCTCAGTCTTATTTCGGTTCATATTTGCAAACACATAAAATGCAAAGGAATATTTACAATTTCACGCGTCTGAGTGTGATTTTTCAAATTTCCAGAGATGCTAAAGTGACCCGGAGCGGGATCCATTTATGATCGGTGTACCGAAATGGCCGACAAATGGGGGCCAAATGAGAGGCTTCGTCAGCCGGTGCCGGCCGCTTTATTCAACTGACCGCCTTTTGATCGATAAAAGACGTGCACTTAACACGCCACGGCATACATTGCTGGGGGCATACTACTATTGCATCGCTTAAAGTAGTATTGTTTTAATTTGTTGACGTTCGTATTTTAAAATTATAATCCTTACTTACGTGACATATACTATCATTTTGTAATAATACTGCTTTAAATTATGGTAGTAAGTAGTAACCTCCCTGAACTTATTTAGCATTTAAGACCAAAATGGTAATTAGATACAATGCGCATTAATCTGATTGGCTCACATTCTTCATATTTATAAATAGGTATACAGTATTAAAATATACAGTAGGTATTAATAAGTACTAATTAATTGAATCAATTTAGGTACAATAATCGCATTGTGGATTGTGATGAAGAACATCAACAAAGTCCTGAAAAATTAAAAATGGGACTGAAATATATTTTGGCGGTGAAATAGCTGATCCATTAAAAACTATTATTGAAAAACAATCGGATTTTGCGCAAAATAAAGATCAGTTGGCAGTTGGCACCTAATTTTGCTTTAAAAATGATTTCAGTGTTGTTTCAGTAGTCAAGCAATGCATTATGCAATGCAAATAAACGCAATTGTTTGCCTACTTAAAATCTCATAGTCTTCGAAAGAAATTCTCATCTAACTTTATATTTCGTATCGTAGACTCCAACGCTCCCGCGGCTCCTGACACCCAAAGTAGCAATGGATGCAAGTTGCGGCGAATTTTTAGGCTCCATAGTAGAGGTAGCCTGAGGCACTTTTGATTATACGTTGAGAGAAGGCTGATCGCGTTCGACGGACGAACACCTCGAGATCAAACACGAGGCGCGCCGACAGATATTTTTGTTTCTATTAAACAACATCCGACGTAATAATGTTTAACAATCGTGCAGCGATAATTTGGATACAGAAATGTATGGAGTAGTTTGTTTTAAATTTTTTTAATGAGTGTTCTTATTTGTACTGCAATTAGGGATTAATTGGGATGTTATGGATTGATTGATGGTGGATTTGGAGGTTTTAAAGTTTTACGTTTTATGTTATCAAAAAAATAATTATGAGTCATTAAACCCTTTGGTTTCGAAACACATTTAGTCTCCACAACCCCTGTTAGTGTGGTAGATAATTGTTTATAGAATATAGTAAACTTTTATAATATGTAAAGTTAAGTCAACAATTTTCAGGAATAGTAGGAGATAGACATAAATCTTTATAATAGAAAATTAAGTATGGTAAAAATGACATTGTTCCATCCCCATACAAAGTTCGCCTAAGAACCAACAGTCATAAAACATTGATTACTGGGTTTAAATAAATACCTTTTTATACTTGAGAGCAGATTAAAACAACGGACACTTGCTAAGAAATGACTTATTACCGAAAATATTTTCAACTATGAGGTTATTTGGCTTTGGGCTTGAACAAATAAATACCATCTTTATCCAATTATAATAGAGCTGTAAACAGTATGTAGATAAGAAAAGATTATTTCAAATTATTTTACTTTCAATAGATGGCGTTGCGAGATTCAGAATACTAGCGCACTTAGCACTTTAAGCTGCTTTTATCTTGTTTCTTACGATACGGATCTAGCGCTCAAGCGGTGGTATTGCATATTATTTTAAACTGTAAGCTATTGATCTGTGGTTAATAATCGAGAGACGGAAACGTATAGTAATCAATTTAATACCCATTTATTTATTTTGTAATTCATTTGAAGTGTCCGTTGAATTCTAATATTTGAAATAAAGGTAATAAAATAAGCTAAGAATTACTGTATATTTCAAACACGTGTTGATTCTTAGGCGAATTTGGTCAATGTCCTTTGTCGTTATTGTGGTTTGATGTATAAACTTATACAATTTCAAATAATAACATACTATGTAAATACAAGCTTAGCTGACACATTAATCAAGCGCTTCTTACCTGTAACACGAAGATTTAAGTGTGCGACTCTACATTTTTCGCTGAGCACGCTATCCAGATAAGTGGAGTCGGAGGATCTTGGATTGTTATTAAATATTTGTGTTGTAGTGCGATTAGCGCAACTCACCGGCTAATTTATCGACATCGGTTCAGCGGTGCCATGAAAAGAATGATTATTAGCCGATCTAAACAATCGATTCAAAGTTATCGATTCTAAAACTCTTTTGGCAAACGATCGCCGCTCACAGTCACCGTGATTCGCATAAAGCTTTGTTGGTCATTGTTACCCCGGCCATTGTTGGGATGACGTTAAAAACCTCTTACTACTCTTAAAAGTGAACCCAAACCATCAATTTCTTTAGTGTTATAGAGGGTCACAACTTTTTATACGAAAAATTAACGCTTTTTTCCTGTATATTTAAAAATATACTACTATGATAAACGAGAAAATGGTTGTGTTTCAATGTCTGTTATCTTTTTTCAGTCCGTCCGCTTATATAAGACAGCTTGTATCGTGGTAATGGACAAAGGTTACCTATTTTTAAATCTCTATTTAAGTACAGGAAGTTTTTTTTGTCGAACGATTTTTATATATTACTTTTATATAAAGTTCATCTATTATAGAGCACTAATAAATATAATATGATTTATGAAGAAACGAGTTTACGACGGAAGTGCGTCAACGTAATTAAGTAGATAAGTCTATCTAATTCGGAAGAATTGTTAGTTCTACTAGACCAGAAAAAGCCCGTTTTGCAAGGCTTCAAAACATAAATAAAGCTTAAACGCGGTACATTGTCTATTAAGAATTACTTTTCTCGCGGCGGCGTACAATGCATCGGCACAACTCAAAGCGTAGATACTTATCATATTGTAGGGTAACCGTTAACCAGCGTTAGTCCTCTACTCTCGAGTCTCGGTTGAAAATAATTTTATTCTTCGGAAAGCTTTGTTTTGACGTACTAATAGGTAGGTTCCTACAACTATCTAACTGATAAGTTCTTATATCCTTTAAATTATCCTTTAAAGTAATTTGAATTGACATGATTGAATTCAAATGGAGATAAGGGCCATAATATAAAGAATCGAAGTAATTATTAATCATAATTAGCATTCATTATAATACTCATACATTTTCTAGCAGTATACGTGCAAAATAGCCCTAGCGTTATTTTTCCAATGAATTTGTTATCGTCGTTTTGGTTAATTTAGTTGTGTCATTTTATTTTTGAAGTGAAACTTCTGCAGAAATGTTGTGATTTAAAAAATTCAATGATACGAAAATGCGTTACCAAAAAGAGAACCATATATAGGATTTAGAGATGTGCGAGAGAATGAGATAGAATACAAGTTATATCCTTCTCTTGTAGGCTACTTTTCTGAAATTTCACTTCTGCCGTGCATGAATGTCACACACACTTTTTTTTCTAAAGGTTTTACTGGATTAAGCTATGGACGAAAATAACTCGAACAATATCTATCAAAAATAATAATTGTAGTTAGTTTTGCCAGCATCGCATTGGCGGTTCCTCTGGTGCTGCAAATGTTCATGGGCGGCGGTAATCACTTACCATCAGGTGACCCGCCTGCTCGTTTGGTCGCTATACATATAGATATTTAAAAAAAGTTTAAGTAGTAGTAGCATCAGTCCGGAAAAGTCACATAGTATATGAATCCTACAAACAAGGCGCATTAATACGCAATAACCACGCCCCCTTCACGAAATACTAGATCCGTTTGAATGCCCCTTTACACCGAACCTAGTCTGTATTTGAACGATACAATGCATTAATACGTTTCAATTGTCCGGATTTCATATTTCACTTCTTAAAAATAGTAATATTCTGAAACGATTATGAATTTTTAGGAACGAACAATATGTGTGTAGGTGACTGCCTCGTTGGTTGGTCTCGGACCCGGTTCCGGGTTCGAGTCTCGGGTCGGTCCATAATTGAGTATTGGGTTTTTCTGACTAGAAATTCTCAGTAATAGCCCGGAGTTAGGAATTTGGCGGTGCCTGTGCCTCGGAAAGCACGTTAAGCCTTCGGTCCCGGTTATTATCAGGAACATCGTTAAAGCCCGCAAACCCGCATTGGAGTAGCGTGGTGGGTCTAAGCTTTATTTTCCACTCTCCTATGAGAGTGGAGGCCTGTGCCCAGCAGTGGGACGTTAATGGGCTATAGTGGTGGTGGTGGAGGTGGACTATTTGCCCATAATCTCTTCGTTCTGTAGTGCTCTCGCAACACGTGCTCGGCAGTTAGACGACTATGGATTCATGATGATGATCTATTTAGGTACATTATATACTTGCCTCATCGATCAACATCAACAAACATCTATATACTATCTATATCCGTACTAATATTATAAATGCGAAAGTGTGTCTATCTGTCTGTCTGTCTGCTACGCTTTCACGGCTCAACTACTCAACCGATTTTGATGAAATTTGTTTGGTACAGAGATAGATTACATCCCGGGGAAGGACATAGACTTTTTTTCCTAGAAAATTGAAAAGTTCCCGGTAAAAATATCAATCCACGCGGACGAAGTTGCGGGCATCATCTAGTAATAAATAAAGTTAAATCATTTCAGTCCGTAGTAGGTGACTTCGGATTTCGTAAAGCATCAAAACCTAGCTTACTTATGATTTTCAGAAGAGCGGAGCGCAGTCAGGGAAGTTTATCACGGAGGAGTACAAAAAATGGGTATAAAGTTCTTCAGGTATGTATTTTAGTCAATAGAGCACGATTACATTCATACCCACTTACGGAATACATTTTGTTTTCGTAGACAGTGGATAACGGTTAGGGCGGGCGGAAACATTATTTGATTATAGAACAATGAAAATTAATAATTACTTTTAGTTGTTAGATATGTTGCACACTCTGTAAATAGGTATATGTACAGAAGCGTCGTAATTAATCTTGAGATTATTTGAATTTATTACACGGACAATAAAATCATCCAAAAATTTAAAAAAACTTTATTGCATAATTGGGAGTTTTTACAACAAACCTCAATGAGTGAAGACAATGTTCCCAGAATTTAGTACAATAAATTTGTAAACGATACCGCATAACTACTGTGTAAGAAAAACCAACTGAGTATCAAAATGGAGTCAATAATAAACGGTGAAGGTGTTATACATGGCTGGCTTATAGAAAGAAACAAATCAGAGATATCCCGTTCTACAGGCGATGGATTAAACTTTATTCAAGCGAGTCGTTTAACGAATAGTTTGGATAAAGTTAGCGGCACACCTGTGCTTCGACGCTCAGTTTATGATTTTATAGCATTACACCTCGCTCTGGGATAGACCCCCGCTGGTAATTGCTTCATGAAAGCCTCGTAAACCGAGCGGTTTATTGGTCCAAAAACTCTCATAAAAAATTAAATGAATCTACACAATAATTATCTACCTACTGTTTTTTCGTGCGTCCCGCTTTCGAAGTCATACTCGTATTTCATAACGTTTTAACTACATTTTTAAATGTTTTAACTATAAATTTTAAGTGTGATATTTTCTTTAAATTGATTACACCATTTGTTTTATAGTTTATGCATATTCTTACTCTAATAAGTAGATTAGAATATCAAGATTACAATTTTTGTTTCGTGAATAATTAATTTTCTTAAGCTGTTTTCACACGTTCGATGACCCTTTTCCGAAAACTCTTTTCCGCGATTATTCTTCTTCTGAGATTCTTAAGTTATCTACTTCTAGTTCTAGGCAATATTAGATTAACGATCTAGCAACAATACTATTCGCCTATATGTGTGGCAAAACGAAAATGAAAATCGGGTGCGCATTGGGACACCCCGCGGCGGTCGGCGGCTTTGTGCCGACCGCATTTGTCATGTTAACACTAAACGTGTGAAGAGAGGTTATTAATGAGGAAAAGATTATGTCGGCTCGGGCCAATTGTGTCCATTGTCGGACCGCGCTCGATGCGCTGTTTTGCTTTATTAGCTTTCAAAACCAATATGCTTTACGTCCTTTCATGTTATTGAAGCTTTGAATAGGTTTGAAGTGATTTATGTACCTACGTCAATGGTAAACAGCGAGATTGTACGGTTTTGTATTGAAATCCGATTCCTAATTTTATATTGATTGGTAATGGATTACCTACTTGTGCCCACGTTTACGACCAAGCTTGATCTACCCATAGAATACTTACATAATAGTACAGGTCTACCGTTAGAAGACCAGGTAGGTATTCTGAGTCTGTTTGATCTGCCATAGTATATTACAGGAGTTATTTTAACACCTGTACAATAAGTCAGACGCTTGTAAAGCCTAAATTAGTTTTTTGGTCGTTTTTGGAGGTGCCAAGTTTGCTAAAATAAACAAAAAGCCATGTATTCCACCCTAAAACTTCCCGGAAAAAGCTTTAAGGCTTTCATGTTCACTCGCAGTTTGCAATTTGTAGAGTACATTAAGCAGTAGAACACATAGCGAGGTAACATTTACTGAGCAATGAGCTCATGCAAATATGTACTTTGAATGTACAAATAGCTCGTTACATTGCCGTGTAAGCGTCCCGCCTGTCCCGGCTCTGCAATTACTGCAAGTAGAAAATTAAATTAACACACGCACGCCGTAACTTGGGGGGGTGAATACGCGACTAGTATGGGAGACCCCTTAATATATTCAAATTGTCCTTTATTTGCACGTGCCTGCTCCGAGTGATGTGTTTTAGAGGGTTCCGACGGAATGGTCATGCGGATATTACAAGCAGCCATTTTGCCTTAGCCACTAATTGTAGGTTCGTAGTCATTTCATCGCTAGCTCGGAGGAGCGTCTTTTTGCTGATTACTATGTGGTTTGTATTTTTCGAATTAGCACTTCAAACGCTTCCGTTGTGGTCTATTGTTACGGTTGATTGTCGGTTGCATGTGTTGCTAGATCCAATGCTAACCTTCGCCATTGAAAGCACACGATAATTGCGGTTGTAATTGAAATGTAACAGCTGTTTTAATTATCACTTCAGAAAAGGTTGTTTTTACGTTAATTATATCGGAAAAGCATTAAGTACTTAGGTACCTACGTTACACTGAAAAATAATGAATTTCTAGCTTTAAAAAGAGTATAATAATATCGTAAGTTATTACTTATTAGCAGTGGGTTTTGAAAATGTAGCGGTAGCGACGATTTTTATTATAATTTATATTTTCAGTTCGACCCAAATTACTCGAAGCTCGTAAAGATGGCGTGAAACACAACGATTTCATCTCCGGTTGAAACTTGTATATTTATACATCTAACACGAATTAATGTAATTTGTATGCTAATTTCGAAAACCTGATTTATTAAGATGTTTCTAATTTGTTTCGTCAAATTTAATTTATTGAATTAGCTTATGTATCTAAATATACCTACCTATTGCGTAAATGTTTGATTTTGCCAATGTTTATTTATGTTTGTAAGATAAACTATAGGATTTTGTAAGACCACTACTAAAATTCCTTCATGCATGGCATGGCGTGGGTGTGACGAAACCACAGAAAACTAAATTCTTTTAACACGAAACTTGGCATTGGATATTAAAATACTCTCTCTACTTGTTGGCGTTAATTATTAATTATTATTATTTCATAAGATTAATTCCATCTTGTGTGCTATAATTGATAATTTCAATAATTCTTTCGCAAAGTATTGGTCTGGCCTGCATCGGTGCGAGAACAACGCTTTCACTTAGATTTTAAGTTCCCCGATCAATTTTTATTACCTACCTATTCTTTATTTTTACCTTATTTGTTTTATTAGTGAATTACACTTTTTAACTTTTTGATAATTTTAAACTTTATTTTGCTTTTAATTTAATTTATTTATGTACTTTTTTCTCTTTTTCATGTAATACTGTGTTTGTTAAACTATGGGTTGTAATTGCCTGAAAATAAAAATTGTTTATTTATTTATTTAATCAACTGCCTCTAAGGTTTGATATACTAACCTAATATTTATAAAATTAATAAGTCAAATAAAAAAATCAAAATTGTGTTGCATTTCGAGATTAGAAGACACGACAGTTATTTAATTAGGTAGGGTGAGCCCGGGGTAGTTAGCCATAGTTATTTTATTGATCTCAAAAAATACGATTGTTTCTATAATTATTTTTATGTGTAATTAAGTTTTCAACATTAATCTTAGACCCTTTATAAAAATTTACCAGTGAACAAAACAACTAAACTGTTCCTACTTAACACTATCTGATCTTTTTTCTCTGGTGTTATGCATAACAAGTGTTCCTCATACATACTTACAGCTCGGAGCGAACTAAATGACAGTAGGCCAATCTAACCAGATATCTAACCTTCTGAAACATTTGAGAAGCCCATTTCTCTCTTATGGCCAACTCCCCCGGACTTACCCTATCTAATATCTATGTAGGAATACATAGTACCTAGGTATTGAAATTGTATGCCAAAAACAAGAGATATAGATAACTAAATAATAACACTAAACAAATAAAAAAATGTGATACTATTATATTCTGTATTAATTATTGTTCTCTGTGCATTACATTGCTTCTTTATGCATTCTTCTTTATGTACAGTTCGCGCGCGAATTGAATGCAGAGTTAATGTATGGGTCACCATACATTTTTTCTGCATTCAACTCGTGCGCGACCTTTAGGTAGTATAGTCCCACAAACTCTGGCCCGGTGACCAAAATTGGAACTAATTTTTATGCCTGTTTAATTTTTGTTTTTATTTTATTTTTCATAGATATTAGCGTCGCTGTCCTCGGATCAGACAAGTTTATGGGATTATAGGTAACTAATTGCCGAACATTTACGTAAACAAGAGGAACATGGTCTTCCATGCAAAAACCCAGTAGGTATACCTTTTGAGGGGATTTAGGCAAAAATAAAACAGATTATCGAATAAATCTGTTTTTTCTGTCTCTAATTATACATACATACTTAATCTATTATCAAAATGATAACAAACCCATCCATAACAAAAACCCACCTTTACAGCATCAAACCAAAAAAAAAACTTCAAACGAAAATCAAGCATGGCAATCAATAAAAATCCGAATTCGGCATCGATACAATTATTAATCGAGACCATACTTGATTGGAACCAATAAAATTATTTAATTTATGGCCCATCAGTGGTGCTTGGCGGTGTCCTTGACCCTAGGAACACGTGGAATGGTGTTAATCTGGTGTGAACAGTTTCTTAGGCACACTGTATTGATTGGTTACCTTATACCTAATGAGAACCACGGCGAATGATATGAGGCTAGGGGTTCATTCCAAAATTATTTGAAGACAAAATATTTGGACCATAAACTCAATTTAGTTTTCTTTCTTCGCAACCACCATACTTAGGTATTAACAAGCTTAAGTTACCAATAGTATTATGCTAATTATAGTTTTGTAGAACTGGATCTCCTTCTATTTCTGGAACTGAGATTTGGGACTTCCTTTTATTTCCTACTTATTCGCTATCTACGTTTCCCACAGAGCTCAAACAAACTAGGGGCAAAAAATTTCATTCTTTATACATATTATGGGGCCGCACATACTGTCGCGACAGGACAAAATGTCCTTACCCTCCGAAGGTTACGCGTCGCTCTAACGTTGTGTGATGTCATATTCGGTCCCGGTCTGTCAGAGTTCTCATTCAAAAGCATACTTGCTGTCGATTTCGAACAAATCCTGAAAGTATAAAAAAAAATTGTATTACATTTTTTTTTGTAAAATGGTAGTTTAGCGAAAACACGGCCGCAGTATTGTTTTATACTTATAAGCTTAATACACTGCACTTTTAAAAGGGCCCTGTGGAAAGGTTGGGCTGGGCCGCTAATTAGAGCGTCGCTTATTACACAGCAATAAGGACCAAATTAGGGACCCTTCTCCCTATATCTTATTACTCTACACTGATTCAGGTGCAAGGGTCCCTTGCAAAAGTTTAGTGCCTATTAATCAGCTGTTGTGGTGTCGTGGAAATACAAACCTGAGCCGGATGAAATGTGATGGAATTAATTTTTAAATTGCCGGGTTGCTGTATCAAAAGTGGAGAGCGGCTTTTTGATTCCCACATTTCGAACCTGTTTGGTGTAAACCTAATTATGGTACCTAGTTTTTCTATAAGATTAAAGTTAACCTAATTAATTGGTTAAAATACTTATTATACACCTAAATATAATATGACGACGGAAAATTCGTCTGTGTAGATTTAGGTTCCATTTAATCCCTTGGGAACTCCCAATCATAATTGGGATAGAGTACCTATGTCCTTTTTCGGGATACGAGCTATCTATGTGTCAAATTTCATCTAAATCAGTTAAAAAGATGGTTAAAGCGTAACAGACAGACAGACAAGTGAGGATATATTACTATGAATGGATATGATGCCCGCGACTTCGTCGGTGTAGATTTAGGTTCTTTGGGAAGTCTTTGATTTAAATTCTTGCATATGTATATCAAAGAGCATTCCAATCAGATTTTGATTTTCTCTATTCTTCTCCGGGACGCAAGTTACCTCTGTGCCAAATTTCGTCAATATCGGTTGCAAGGATGAACAGGGAACAGACACACAATTAGATAAACTTATTTAAAAACTTTCGCAATTAATAATATTTGTATGGATTCATCTAACGCTGCTTGAGGAAACAATGCAAGTGCAACAGTAAAATAATAATCATACTTCTTACTAATATTATAAATGGGAAAGTTTGGATGGATGTATGGATGTATGGATGTTTGTTACTCAATCACGCCCCAACGGCTGAAAGGATCTGGCTGAAATTAGGCACAGAGATAGATTATGGTCTGGAATAGTACATAGGCTACTTTTTATCCCGGAAAATACGCAGACGAAATCGCGGGCATTCGCAATTAGTTAGTAACTAATGCAAATTAGTATAAACATAATATCTAGTATTACTACTGGTGTGTACGTTTAATCTAAAGCTTGCACCCTGGATAGGGATTTTTAGAATGCCCAAACCTATGTGGGTGAATTCTATAATATTGATATGATAACAACGGATTTTCCCTTCCTAGAAGCCAAACAAATTTTAAGGCTTGGTGAATTTAATAAAATAAGGCTGTCTGTAATTCAAGTTGATTTTGTGGTAGGTAACGTAGCACCTGCTAACTAACCTCTTTAAATATTCATTGTTGTACCTAACACACCGCGCCGCGGTGAGCCTACATGAAATTGATTTTATTTGTATGGACTCCGTAATAAGTTTACCGATCAATTTTGCTTTTCAATTAATATCGTTGGTATATTGAATTTATATTTGGTAAGTTTATTCAATGAACTATGATTATTTCGAAATTATAACACCTTTTCATTTATATTAGAAATGGGGTTAATCCATTCTCCTTCATCAGTATCATTATTGAATGATTACTAATCACTTTATTCACATTATCACTTAGGTACTTACACACATAGGTACAAATTTTGATTTTACACAAATATTTTTTATGTATATTATTATTATACCTTTATACCTTCGCAAACAAAACACGTGAGCACTTAAAGCGGTCGGTCCTGCGCCTGATCTCTCTCCGGTCGTGTCGGATTTTTTGTCCCATAGGACTAGAGAGGAACAGAGAGTGCACCTGTGTAATCTAGCCATCTGCGCGCATAAGGCACCTCTGAAGACCGAAATTCGGTGGTCTGGCGAACATTATTACCTTCGTGAAACATATTATACATGTGCAGCGGCAGTAGTACCTGATGCTCTCCTATGTTGGCTCAAACCGCGTTGACATCGGTCCATGAGTGATCCACTCCTAATGATTTCAACCATTTATCAGTCGGTTAAAACTATTATCAAATAGCGAATGGCCGCGACATCGTCTGCGTGGTTGGAGGTTTTTTGGTTCCCGCGGGAACTCTTTAATTTTCCGGGATAAAAAGTAGGCTATTTGCTATTCCAGACTATAATCTATCTCTGTGCCAAATTTCAGCCAGATCCATTCAGCCGTTGGGCGTGATTTATTCAAACAAACATCCAAACATACAGACATCCATACATCCATCCAAACATACGCATTTATAATATTAGTATAGATTAAATATTAGTAAATACCCACCCTCTGCTCGCCTCATAGTGTCGTTCAATAATAATAACATCATACTGTTAAAGTCTCCACCCACGTTTTGTACCATTTTGGTTCGCTCCCTTATACATCCGGTGTTATTGGGGGCTTCTATGTGTGTGTTGGAAATAAAACATTTTAGGTGATAATCATCGTAGTCGTTGGAAACAACTTAGGTTCATAACCGAAGTAACTGAAGGTACTTATTGTCTGATCTCTAACAATACATTGTTCCAAGTTGAATCAAAACGGGTGTAGGAAAATCCAAATAACTCTTCGAGGGCTAAGTAATTAAATTATTTACAAGATGGTTTACGTTATCATAAACGTAGCGTTATTTTACTATCTAAGTAGGGCAGCTTATTTTAGTAGATTATTTCTAATCTATCTAGATACTTATCTATCGACGAATAAACTCTAATTCTACTTACAAGAGAAAAAGCCTTTTGCCAAAATCACTTAACCATTGCCTACTCAAACTTTACACCAATGTACCCGCCCTAATCGTTGATTAGAAGTGGACGCTGGGCACGCGAGTGATTGTCCGAGTTAGATCGAATGATCGAAATTACTAACACGATACTAAACTAACCGGAACTCGTTCCGGCGAGTTCGTCCGAGCACGCGTCCCGATTCGAAAAGCTTACCCCAAAGTAAAATAGTGATTCCATATTTTAATCACTCACGGGACACCACAAAACCCAAATTAAATATACTTCGCTATCTGTGGTCTCAGCAATTATTAAGCCTGGTGTTCATTAGGGCTCAAATATCCCATGTCACGTGTCGCTAGAGCTGTCGGGCCACATCGCTCAACTTCGCCCGAGATCGCACGACAAGTCTGCCAACAGGCAATATTAGGCAAAAGGTCGCGAGACAGGATGTCTGTTGTCGTCAGTCGACATCGCCCAACGTCGCCCGAAATCTCTAGTGACACGTGACGCGCTCGCGGGACATATTTTGACGCCCCAGTGAATACGAGGCTTCAATAGGAAAAAGGTAAAGGTAAACTTTAGCTACTTTTTATACACTGACTCGACGGACACATTTGTATTATTATTAGGTATATAATCAAAGGTCAAATATATACTTCTATTTATATACCTGTGGGCTAACTATCATCATAATTACTTTAAAATGTTAGTGTTATATGACGAACCATCACATTTCTAAAATAATGATTAGTTATTATTCAGAGACCAGAGCTACTGGGATGGTACTTACTAAGTCTCCCTAAACTTTGAACGAAGCTAAGTGCTCATTACTAGCTTATTATAGTAGATTACTACTCCTACTACTAACAATAAATTAGTCAAGTAGCTTCCCTTATCTGTAATTTTTATTTTATACACCTCAACTCACAGGACAAAACTTAGGCTTAAGTATACTTTATCCATAAAACCTTCGACTGTTGGCGATCCTATTTAAACGTACTTCGAATATATACTATTAAATAGAACGTTTTTGTTTAAATCCGCGTCGAATCGGAAATTTGAATACTGTTGTTATTCCGGATCATCTTATATTTACGGCTTTTATGAGTTTCTATCATGCGACGGGAGTAGGTACGGAATGTGTTTATGGGTTCACGCTTCGTCTTCCAAATTCCTAGATCGATTTTACAGTCTCACCGAAAAGGTTTTTTAGAATATTTATTAGAATATGTTTTCGTTTGAAAATTATACACACAACATTAAAATATTGAAAAGTATCAAAGTTATTGAAACCAATTATTATTTATGGTTTGTTTTAAAAGAAGAAAGAGAGTGAATTATTGAGTACTTGGAAATTAAATAGCACTTCGAAATAAAATCGATGTTATGGAATGTTTTAGTACTCGTGCCTATCTAAAATAGTCACAATCTGCATTTGTTTGTGTACATGTGCCTTATCTTCAAACTTTTAGTGGATTGCAATGCATTCATATTATGCGTAAAACATTTTACGAGAAAGGTCTATACGAGATGTAATCTGAAGATAAGCTTAACAGTGCAAGGATTTGGCAAGTCGGCTGATTATGAACAACTAAGACTGTATTTCATTACTTGTTCCATTTATAAGAAGATAGTGTAGTTGTGTTTATATTATTATTACCCCGCAACGAACTATTTATTTATGCTTTCTACCTACTCTATGAAACACAATAAAGGAAAAAAAAAACAAAACAATTAGTAACGAAACATTAGGCGGATCATACAGGGACGTTTACCCTTTTATTAAAGCGGTAAAACTTTGTGAATCTTTGTCATTATACAAAAGCTTTTACAGAAACGGCGGACTCGCTTCACGGCGCGTTACAGAATCATAAAATGAAATGAAATAATGTTTATTGTGACAGCTCTTCCCGCATGACAAAATACGCACATTTATAACAGACAACAATGTTGTAAATATAGTTTTAATAACCGTGTCATACAACTGAAATTGCTTTTAATGTGTTGGACTGGGTGATACAGCGCTGCTTATTTGCCCTAGTGGTGATTTATGAAAATCTAGAATTGCCATACTAAGAACTCTTTTACCATAAACTGCCATGGTTCCCGCGACTTCGTCCGCATGGATTTTTTGATTCGAGTAGGTACCAATCTGTCTTAAAATATGTATAATGTATAAAACTCTCTAAGTAGTATCGTAAAGTGTAAACCACGCTAACCAACTGTGTACGTTAGTGTATTGGTCAAACAACGCAATAAATTATCGCGCCGGCATAATAAAGTGACGCCGTAAACAATGGATTGCGGTTACGAGAAAAAAAATCAAATTAAATATTTCATGTCGCAATACGGCGTACCCGCATCTGCAAGTCCGGAATTTGTCACAATGAAATACGGGGATAAAAGTGTAATGGAATTGGATTGCCCCGATGCGCCGCGGTAACTAATAAATTGGGGCTCACCGCAACGTCAAGCCTCGTAACTCAAGCCCAGTGTGCCGCGAAATCAATAGAGCTGGGTGCATCATATTTCTTTGGGAATATTATGATATGTACCAAACTTCTTACTAGCTTTTGCCCGCAGCTTTGCTCACGTTAAGTTCGATTTTCATACAAATTTCAAACACCCATTTTACACGTTCAGGGGATGAATTTTCAAAAATCATTTCTTAGCGGATGGCTTCGTCATAATGTAGGTATATCTGTATGCCTCGGCTCCGTCTAATGGTTTGAGTTGCGCGTGGATAGATCAATCAGTCAATCACCTTTTTTCCTTTATATATTTAGATTGGACAAATTTTAGATACCACAAACATAGGTGCTTTAGTACCAACTTCGTGTGGATGATGATGTTGGCGATAATTATGTTATTGGTTAAAATTAGAAATGGTTGAAATTGGAATTATTTTGTGCCACAGTTTATTATGTAGCTCTTAGTTTTTGCATTCGCAATTTATTTTTGCTTTTTAAGTGTCATTGTAACTCCAAATGAAGGTTTTTTTTTATAAATTTGATCTCTAACCAAAACTGCCTTATAATCGGCAAAAGAAAGCAGAATGTGGTACTATACCGGCGCTTCAATTTTGGTGCTACGGGCGTAGCATAAGTCTACTGTTTTCCTAAGTACATTATAGTACTCATTTTAAAATTAAGAAATAGGTAAAAAAACCAAGCTAGCTAAAGCTATTCATTTTAGGGTAAAGAATACAAAAGACCTAGAGAATACAAAATAAATCTTTTTCCAAAGATGGTTTTTCCGACATATGAAAATCATGAAATCAAAACTTATTGACACACAGTTAGAAATTTTACCGGTCGAATTATTGAAACAAAAACATGAAAAATAAATTTTGCTGTCGAACAACAATAATAATACTATTGTGGTACAAGCAGCCAATTCGTCAATTCATTTGAAGTGCGAATCGAATAAAGCTAATGGAAACATGGCGTGCAATCAAACGGCAAAGGCAAGAACAAGCATAAATTTATTAACGATCCTAAAATATCACCACATAAATCGATATCCGAGCTGTCAGTTTATCGACAATTATTCTTAATTGGATTATGAAAGCGGTACGCTATCCTGCGGCTATGGTGGTAGCGATAAGCGGCAAAACAGATAGCTGTAATCTCAGCTGTGTTACTACCTAGACCTAGAGTTATTTTAAAGACTCGCTGCTTTTAAATTGAATCCGTTTGCGCAGTCTTTAAAACAAGTAGCAGTTACATTATACTGAGCGATAAAAGTTGAACTAATAATGAAATTATTTTGTGCAATTTGCGAATTATTCAAATTCAAATGTTTTTTTATTCAAATAAACTTTTACAAGTACTTTTGAATCGTCGAGTGAATCTACCACAGGTTGGAAATGCCATGTTCCTACCGAGAAGAACCAGCAAGGAACTCGGCGGTTGCTCTTTTGAAAAAAAAATATTTACAATTTCATTAATTTATAGAATACAGTAACAGCTGTCCTTAGCATTGCTGGAGCGAGTCAAATCCATGATCCTTTGTCATTTATTCTGGAGGATACTTTTAATGGACTTCTTAAACTTGTGTAAAGGCAAGTTTAATATAGGTTGTGGAATTTTGTTATAAAATAGAATGCTCATTCCCACGAACGACCTTCGGACCTTCTTGAGGCGGAGTGATGGAGTCACGAACCTATGGCAGCCTCTAGTTTGCCTATCATGCAGATCGCATATTTTTTTGTAATTTTGAATGTTCTGTTTTACGAAGATTAAATTACTATAAATATATTGCGAGGCAACTGTAAGAATATCTATTTCCTTAAATTTCTCTCTAAGGGATTCGCGTGGTTTTAAATTATAAATTGCACGTATTGCTCTTTTTTGTATATTGTAAAATACGTCTGTTATTCCCCGCCCATAGCTCAATATAAAATCCATATCAATGCATCCAATGGCTCCTAAGAGTCCTTTCTTATTTAGAGTTCTGTGTCCACCAGGGATCAGTCAATGCAATTCATTTATGTACTGAAGGATAAGACGATTGTTGTATCAATCTCACAATGTATTAATGTCTCGTAAATCCTCTACGTGCTAGACCTTTGCCGTGCTCGCACGCAATTATCCCGTATGAGTACAGAAATGTTTGAAATAAAGTTAAATTTTACTGATAGTCTAGATCCTACACTCTAAATCTAGAGTGTAGGATCTAGACTATAGTATTACAATAGACAAAAGTCGTGAAAACCAAAAAACTTAATCCACGCGGATGAAGTCTTAACCCTCAGCTAGTTTATTATGTAAGATGCTCTAAGTTAAGAACTAAGATGTTTCAGTAGGTCATGAGTACTACAAAGTACAACTTCAACACTCATCTCTTATAGCTTGTACCCTACATCACCACGTTTCGCATCGCTGCCAGTCTTGTGCTGATCCACGGAGACAGCTCAGAGGCATCTGATTGGCTCGGAGGAATGGGGCGGACTCATCCGCGACGCCTCTTGTACCACAAACTCATCAACTAAATCCTCTTTAGCGAGTGTGACACGCACTTAATTACTTTCCAATATTCGTTAATTAGCTGTTATTAGTTATCTTTAGCCGTGCTTGAGTAATACTTGAAGTTCGTTTAACAAAATGTTCGTTCGTTCATTTAACAGGCCAAGTGTGACTTCGCACAAACAACACAAACACGACAAAGCTACGCACGATGTAATCGAGTATGTCACACAAAACGCCTGAACTACTTCACTCTGCCTGAACTAACTACCTATCAATTGAAATTCAACGACCAAAAGTATGAATCAGTATACAGTGTACACTGGGAAGGGCGATTGAGATGGTCCGGTACGACAGCTGTTCCTACTAGGGTTGTAACGGAGGTGTTCTTAGCGGAAGCAGAGGCGGATGCGGAGGTGAAGGGGCTTTGCCTCCGTGGATGCAGAGGTAAGCGGAGGCGGAGGTGGATTTCTCCGAACACATCGTCCATTTTCTGTGCTTTAGAATGCGATGAATCCCACATTAGTTTTTTTTTGAGGATTCTTCTAAGGACGGTTGCCCTTTTTGCTTGCTGTAATGGTGTAACTGACGTCACCTGCTTCGATTTGTACCTCTCGCATTGTAAGCTAACGTAAATAAACCTCCGTTACAACTCCGCAAAAAAACGGCGGAGTCGGATGCGGAAGCGGAGGTACGATTTCTTGCGAAAGTTCCGCACTTACGGAGGCGGAGGCGAGGTTCCGTTACAACCTTAGTTGCTACACAGGTTCTGTAGTGTGAGGTGGTGTGATCTACGTTCAGCTTGCCGTCGCGCGTCATTGTTGCTGTGCATTGTGTATCTAGTACGTTGACAATGTTGTTGCGTAGACATCATTTTCTATGGTGCCGAGTCGTATCGCGTCGCTTCTGTCGCTCACCTCGAACCATGGCTAATCCTGAAAGTCCGTGAATAGTTAAACCTTATAACAAGGACTTTGATTAGATTTGTTTTTTTGTGTGGCGATTTTCTCATCTTGCCTTCGGACATTAACATTTTCACGCGGTACAAAAATACTCATAATGTAGGGTTAAACCGGCCAAGTGAGAGTCGAACTAGCACATGAAAGGTTTCATACCATCGTCACTATAATGTACTTTTTAAATAAGTACAAGTTTATTGTATGAGGGCCTCCCTTTAATTTATAGCTTTATTTTATTTTCATTATATTTTATTGTTATAGCAGCTATAGTACTTATACTCTTTGAAATGTTTTATGTGTCTATCTAAATATGGTTCAAAAGATACAGCAAAAAATGCCAAAAACATTACGTTTCTTTTATGGGATCTCCTTTATTTTTTAATTTAATTTAATTTTTATTATTTGTTGTTAAAGCGACAATAGAAATACTTACACACATTGTGAAAAAATCAACTGTATAGCAATTACGGTTCAGCCTGCTGACAGACAGACGGACAGTGGAGGCTTCGTAACAGGGTCTCGATTGGCAGTATGCACCCTTTGGGTACAGAACCCTAAAAAAGCTGTCTGACTCACAAAAAGTCCGTTATATTCACTTTAATAGGGAAAACTAAACACTAGCGCGACCAAACTGCCTAAGTATACGTCGCGTCGTCGTTTACCTCCGGACGCGTCTGCCCCCAGATTGTCTAAAAATTGGCGATCAAATCATCAAAGTTCGGTGTCAAAGTAAAATAAACCATAGCGACATTGAATTAGAACTCAATTTCGTGTATCCATTCTCATCCGTTTATGGGATCGTACATACCTAAACGTATGAGAATGGATACACGAAATTGAGCTCTAACTCAATGCTTTTATGGTTTATTTTACTTTGACGCCGAACTTTGACGATTGGTTCGGCAATTCTTACATAATCGCACCTCAGGTTCCTCTAGAGTAAAAGTTGTTTAGGGTATCATGGAACAGTAACGAAGTTTTGTCTTATTGCGCTAGATGTGCAGATCCATATAATTCCTAGAAAAAGGGTTAAATTGTCATTTTAATTTTTAAGCAAGCTGAAAGTTTTCTAATTTCCTCGTGGGCCCTCGATAGAAAACAGTTTATTTCGATATAATTTGGGTATTAATTCCTGGGCCGTTCTCAATTAATAGCGACGTAATAAACCTCACTCAAAGGTTGCCGCAGAGACATAGCATTAACCGACTAATGGGTTATGATTATGATATTTACAGCTACACCCGACGGACTTAAGCTCCGGTTCCTACGCTGTGATTGAAATCATTTCTGTTAATGCATTGAATCCTAGACTACGTTACTACCTTATGTATCAATAAGTATACCAGAAAGTAATATTGAATACTTTGTTATGGCTACAGTTACATAAAATCGATACATATTATCCTTATTTGACGTGAAAATATGATGTTCCAATATTTCAGTAATGTTTTGAATTAGAACATTAGGAACATATTGAACGAATTATGCAACAATTTTTGAATTTAAACATGTCAGATATAACTAATTCTGACATACGCGTGTATAGTACCTACCAAGTACCATTAGTCCGGTCAAAATAGACATTTTCAAATTACAAAAACTAGTAATAAATTTGCTAGAGACCTTGGGTAGGTACACCAGTAGAAATAAAGTGCCAAAAAAAGTTTTTTGGATTTTTCTCGAAAACAGTAAGTTTTATCAAGATCATAAAATTATCTACAAAATGGCACTAATAATTTTTTGCCTAACGATCACCATTCCTAAGATATCGGGATTCTAAAAGTTGAAGGTGTAATTTAACTTACCGTTTTCGAGAAAAATCCAAAAAACCGGAAATTCCGAGCTTTGACCTTGAATAACTTTTTTAGCACACATGGTTTCGATAATTTTGAACGTTTCGTCCTGTCCTGTCTGTAGTGGGTAGGGAAGATCCGTGCGAAAGACATACCTGGGATACAGGTATTTTTGGAAGACGCGAAAAAAGACTAAATTTGGATAAACCCACGACATAGAGCCGTGTAGAGTGGAACTGCACCTTATTCAAATGAGGCGGCTTGGGGCAAAGCGTTGCCTAAATATTAGTTTAATATTTGGAAGATTGTATCGGGCTTGATATCCATAACGTTGCAACTTGTAGCAACAAATTAAAAAATACAACCAGAATAACAACACAACTTAGTTAAGGGAATATGTACAAAGGAATTTTGTTTTTTTATACTTTATTTTTCAACTAGCGAATGCCCGCGACTTCGTCTGCGTGGTTTGAGGTGTTTTGATACCCGCAGGAACTCTTTTTCCGGGATAAAAAGTAGCCTATTCCAGACTATAATCTATCTCTGTGCCAAATTTCAGCCAGATCCGTTTAGCCGTTGGGGCGTGATTGAGTAACAAACATCCATACATCCATACATTTATCCAAACTTTCGCATTTATAATATTAAGTAAGATATCTATAAATTATCTAGGTAAGTTATATAATTTTTATACTGTACAACTGTACAGTATAAAAATTATATAACTTTAAACTTAAAGCTACCTAAAACTTTAAATTCTATACTTTGAAACTAGGTATAAAATACCTTTGAAATTTCAGTTTGCACCTACCTACTTAATAATAAGTAAGTACTAATATTCAGGACAAAGCATTCCTACTAAGCTTTTTTCAAAATAAATCATTGTTGTCAATCAATCATCAAAAAAATGACAATTCGTATTAATCACCTTACTAGCGAATGCCCGCGACTTCGTCTGCGTGGTTTGAGGTTTTTTTGGTTCCCGCGGGCACTCTTTATTTTACGGGATAAAAAGTAGCCTATGTGCTATTCCAGACTATAATCTACCTCTGTGCCAAATTTCAGCCAGATCCGTTCAGCCGTTGGGGCGTGAATGAGTAACAAACATCCATACATCCATACATCCATCCAAACTTTCGCATTTATAATATTAAGTATTAAGTAAGTAAGTGTAAGTATTAGCAAGTATAAAACTACATTGATTCTTAACTTGTTTGTCCGTACTACCGCATCGTTTCGAGCCACATCCGCAGGGTATTGAGTTGAATAAATTATGTAAATAGTACGAGGCGGGTTCTCGCTTTCTTGTAAATGATTTGGCGTTTTGCGTGTAATGGCCGGCGCGCTCCACGCACGGATCTGCGTATTAGTGCTCGAATTATTTAATTACTATTTATAGCCTTTATAGGTCGAGGCGTGTTTGCACGCGAGCTGCTGTGTGTCGAGCTTTATTTCTTTCCATAGACACACGAGTCGATTTTTATGAGACTGCTAGCTAATGCCCGCGACTTCGTCTGCGTGGATCGAGGATTTTTGGTTCCCGCGGGAACTCCTTAATTTTCCGAGATAAAAAGTAGCCTATGAAAAAATTAGTAACTACTTATATTCAGGACAAAGCATGCCTACTAAGTAGTAGCTTTTTTCAAAATAAATCATTGTTGAAATGTCAATTCGTATACATTTTTTACTGTAGGTTTTTATTTTATTACCTTACTAGCGAATGCCCACGACTTCGTCTGCGTGGATCAAGGTTTTTTGGTTCCCGCGGGAACTCCTTAATTTTCGGAGACAAAAAGTAGCCTATGAGCTATTCCAGACTATAATATATTATCTCTGTGCCAAATTTCAGCCAGATCCGTTCAGCCGTTGGGGCGTGATTGAGTAACATACATCCATACATCCATACATCCATCCAAACTTTCGCATTTAATATAATAGTAAGATCTATTATTGGAATAGCAGGTTGTATTAAAATTTGAGTGGGTGTTTTATACGACTGCCTGAAAAAAGGAGTATATTGTTTTCAGGGTTCATGTATGTATATGTATGTGTGTATATTCCACCATAATTTCTATATGCCTGAACCGATTTTGATAAATGAGTTATCGTTAGAATCCCTAGCTTATTCCGGGTGACATAGGCTAGAAAAAAAATTGATGGGGTAACCATCCATGGTCCCGTATTAAAACTAAATTTGAAAAAAAAACAAATATAAGATGAACTACTACTGAATATAATCATCATCTAGAAAATGATGAGTAAAAACACCAAAAGTATATAACACTATAGTTCAATATCCAGTGATTCACAAAAAATATCATTTATTAAAAATGTGAATAAGATTATAATTTGACTAGATTAATTTAGATTTTTAACATTTTATTAGTTGGTTTTTTGGCAGGGCAGTCGTGTTTTAAATTTTTTTAATTATGACTTGTTGTAGATTTCTGTAGACTTTAAGGCTCAAGGTAGATTGGCAGATGACAGTATGCAGTCAAAGCGAAGCAACGTATATATATTTTTTATTTTCAAGGTAGGAGATTGAACTTCAACTTTATCAACGAAAGGGTAGGTACAATTGTATTGGAGCAGTGTGGTGGGTCTAAGCTCCAATTCCCTCTCTCCTATGAGAGTGGAGGAATGTACCCAGCAGTGGGACGTTAAACGGGCTGTGGTGGTGGTGGAAGCAAAATGAAACAAAAAGGTCAAATGTGGACATCTTTGTGCATTTGCGGGTATTGGTGCGCTTAAGGTGTGGAGTGGAGTGACAGATTAGTGTATTTTGAAACACCTAAGAATAGAAACTTCTGAACTTTATTAGGCTGAATGTGCCTTCAGCCTAACAAGAAACAATATGGCAGCAGCTAAGTGAATTTGGTTCCTACCTATTTAAATATTTAAACCTACATCGACAAAGTGACTTCATCGCAGCTTGGTTGCGGTTATTGTTACTTTTTAAAATCCTTTCATTGGCTTTCCCTCTAACTATGATTGTAAAAAAGTCGAAATTGACCAACTTCCTAGTGTCGTAACGATGTGAAACTTTTCAAAGGTATATATTAATGTAATGATTACGGATTTAAAATCAAGTCGAACAAAAGAGAAGGAAACAATGTACTTCTTCATTAACAGATGCCCGCGCCTTCGCCCGCGTGTATTTAAGTTTTTTGGTCCCCGCGGGAACTCTTTAATTTTCCGGGATAAATAGAAGCCCAAGTGAGTATGTGTTATTCTAGACTATAATCTATCTATATATACCAAAGTTCTGGCGTGATTGATTAACAAATCGCTGGCGTGATTGAGTAACAAACATCCATTCAAAGTTTCGCATTTATAATATTAGTATAGATTTTAATGTTATAAATGGAATAAAAGTATTGATATCCAGGAACAAATTTATAGTAAAAAATAATTGCAAGGTAAATTTAAAAACACATTTACGAGTCATCTTTCGAACCAACCCGCAACGACAACAAAAAGGGTAAAATCTCAAGCACGCTAAAGTCAAGACGTCCCATTTCAATTGCCACTTTACGGCGTGCATTAGCGTTTTTGTACAAATCACACCACGCGGCTCTTGTATGGTTACCAAGATTCTGGTGTTTATCAGGATTGTACCAGAATGGCCGGGAAGATCTTTAACTAGTAGCCGGAAGGCGCTGGATACAAGAAGGATCAATATTATCAAGCCAGAAACTTTTGCCCAGAGGTGGAAGAATATTGCGGAATTACTTAATAATAGTAATTACTATTCTGTCCTCATAGTTTGTAATGCTCTTAAAATGCTATATGTTACATAATATAACTGTCGACCGTGCCTCGACCGTGCCTCGACCGTGCTTCGCCCGAACAATATTTTTCACCAAAGCTAAGAAGACAATAAAGCAATGCGTTTGATTCCATGAAAATGCCTATGCATCTTTAAAGTCATCTGGCACGTAAATTATTGCGTTAGGTACTATCAATGCAAGGAAGTTTCCCTAAAAAGGCATATCCGTATCTGGGAACTCTACATTGGTCTTGCTTAATTTTGATGACGGAAAGATTGGATGGAATTCGCATTCCATCGTGTTCTGGATACAAGTGGGACTATCAAGCAAGAAACTTTCGCCCAGAGATGGAAGAATACTGCGGAACAAAATCATTGAGATGGAATTACAGTTTTAAAATACTTAGTAATAATAATTACTATTCTGTCCTCATAGTTTATAATGCTTGTAATTCTCCTCTTCTCCCGGAGATTGGGTATCTCAAGGAGATAGTTTTTACTTAATTTGTCTGAATGATTATATAATTAATTATTATTGTAATGAAAATTGTAAATTCTGATTATAACAAATTTTGCATGCCTTCTGCTAGGCGAAACGTATGACTATAACTTTGTAACTATCTAATGTAAATTTATGTTTCTGCAAATAAAGACATTGTATTGTATTGTATTGTATAATTGTATTAGATTTCCCCCACGTCAAAAAAAAAGGTACTATCAATGCAAGGAAGTTTCCCGGAAATGGCGTATCCGTATCTGGCAACTCTACATTGGTCTTGCTTAATTTCGATGACGGAAAGAATGGCCATGGTCCCAAAAGCGAGAACATTAAATTCGCATTCCATCGTGTCGCGAAGAAAACCAGACTGGCCGGCCCGGGGCCGAGGTGCCAACTGGGCGGGCCGGTACTCCACTCCGCCACCTCGTTCCCAAAGTAGTGACAAATGGTAGCGGCATCTTTCATCTCCTTAACTCTTAACAACCGTCATATAAAAATAAACCTTAAAATTAACAGTCATATGATTCATTCTTGATACGCAGAACACGGTGATTAACCAAATGATAACGCAATAATGAAATTTGGAAATAATCGCAAATAACTTTCGAAAAGCCTTTAACTTACATCTACCTGAATTGAAAAGGCCAATTACAAATGGACCTTTGTCAAGTATGTTTATTAAGGGGATTTTTAAAACGAACACCTGTAAATTGGTTCGGAAAGATAAGTTTTGCTTACTTATCAGGCTTTTAAAAGACAGCTTTTTCAAAATCTGCCATCTAAACTGATAATTTTACTGAACAGTGTTGATTTATATAATTCCTGTGTCTGCAACAAGGATTGTCTTAGAGTACAATGTACATCACCTAAAATAAACACTTACATATACATCTTACTTATGTACATTGCTAATTTAAGTAAGTGAAGATTTTTTATATGTTAAAAAAGGAAACACCAATGCTGGTCTGTGTCTGTGTACTTAACTATATATTTTCAAAGTATACAATAAGAGATTTTTTAAAATGTTTCTTCCGATTTGCTACTTTCAACAGGGAGA
The DNA here is from genome assembly GCA_964035005.1 of Erebia palarica. Classification (NCBI taxonomy): domain Eukaryota; kingdom Metazoa; phylum Arthropoda; class Insecta; order Lepidoptera; family Nymphalidae; genus Erebia; species Erebia palarica. The sequence continues at coordinate 27,110,410 of OZ035992.1, read as the reverse complement.
ATATTGGTTTTCCCGGTTAGGGTAGTAATTTTGCAGTTTTCCGATTCAGACTGTTGACTTATTGACTAATAATTATTAGTAAAGAAAAATTTCTTTCATGTTCAGGACTCATTATTATTAGGATTATGAGTGAAGTTCTTAGAACTCACAAGCGTATAAATCTTTAAAAAAAATTGCAATTTATCGATTAAGCGCTTATCATTTAATCGATTGCAATAATTGTCCACCGTTACAATTTCATACCAAAGTTATTGCTCCATGTAATCGGTAATACTTCGTAGTACGCTATAATTACAGGGAAAGGGAAGGGGAAACGGTCGTCGATGAAGACATTATTCTTTGCCATAGCGATCAATTCATGCGACAATTTGTTGATTGCTAATCGATACATTATTAAGTGATAGATTGTAAGTGGTAACACGTGATAGGAACTTGCCTAGGTTACCTAACTATCATGCTGACTTAATCGATACCAGTATGTATTTCTGAGATGAATTGTGGACTAGGTAATATTTAAAATGGAATCAGACATTATGGCCAAGGTAAATCTCTTGTAGGTACACATTCTCTAAACTAAATTAAAATTGCACGACTAATTTTATTGCTACCTCAATCATAATGCTTCCGTCGAAAAGGTCTTCACTCAACCTCTACTCAAACTCAAATGATTTTTATTCAAATAAACTTTTACAAGTGCTTTCGAATCATCGAATGAATCTACCACTGGTTCGGAATAACATTTTTACCGAGAAGAACCATCTTGCTGGTTCTACTCGGTCCAACTCGGTGGTTGCTATTTTGAAAAAATAATTTACATCGATGTGTATAGATTAAACACGTAACAGCAGTTCTAAGCATTGCTGGACCGAGTCATTAGATTTAGTTCTGCCAGTATAGTTTGGTCTAGAGATCGCAACAAAATAAGCCACATCGCTTCCTACTTGACGAAATGTTTTGACTGCTGCACTCAGTCGCTTATCTTAATCATTATTTAAGGAGTTCCTTGGCATAGATTTTAATACAAAATCTATTACTAAGCAGTAATGATTAGCGACTCTGAGTACGGTGAGTACGGTAGTAAGACAAGTAATATAATGGGTACCTACTACCTATAGGTACAGAGTTGTACCTACAGTCCACACTTAAGTATTATGAAAATTGTAAGAAAATGCAATTTCCAATCATAAAACGGTACTACAAGTTAATTAATAACTAATAACAGCTTGAAGCTATACGATTATTTTATAAAATTTACCTACTTTATCTGGTAACTTAATCGCAATTTTTTTATTTTTTTACATTTTATAACATATAAAAGAAAAACAAGAAAACGTAATTGCAGCAGCAAAGTAATTAGTTCCCGTGAATTTATTACACGGTGCCAAGAAAAACTTTATGAAGGCTCAATTAAATGATGCTTCAGAAAAGGTTTTACCTTACCTAACCTTTATATAAACCGTTGAGCTTTAATAGAGGTGATCCATAAGATGTAAGCCTCTTTTTTGAGCTAACAATCTTCATTATAAGTACTTACCTGGCTAGCACCTAATACATTTGTATGTGCTTTCTTTTTCCATCTTTCAATCAAATATTTTTTTTTATACGACTGCCTGATTATACGACTGCCTGAAAAAAGGAGTATATTGTTTTCAGGGTTCATGTATGTATGTATGTATATTCCACCATAACTTCTATACGCCTGAACCGATTTTGATAAATGAGGTATCGTTAGAATCCCTAGCTTATTCCGGGTGACATAGGCTAGTAATATTTTAAATTATGGAGTGACCATGGTCTCGAATTAAAGACTTAATTTGAAAAAAAAAACGAAAATAAGATTAACTACTCGTATATAATCATCATCTAGAAAATGATGAGAAGATTCCAAAAATATATAACACTATAATTCAATATCCAGTGATTTACAAAAAAATATCATTTAATAAAAATGTGAATAAAATTCTAATTTAACTAGATTAATTTAGGTTTTCAACTTTTTAGTTCGTTTTTTGGCAGAGCAGTCGTGTTTTAAATTTTTTTTAAATTCTGACTTGTTAAACCAAGAGCTTGCTTATTGCTCAAGGATGATTTCAAAACATCTTTGTGATAATATAGGTACCCAGTTTGGTTCATCCTATACGGATATTATAAATGCAAAAGTGTGTTTGTTTGTAGCTTTGTCCAACAACGTGCGCGCTGCAACGCAACGGATATGACATGATGTTTGCACTGATTTAGTCTATTAAGCTTCTTTTATCCCGGAAAATTCAAGAGGATTATTAAAAAACCTAAATTAACGCGGTGGAAGTCACTGTTATCATCTGGTATACCATGAATCAATCAGTTAACTTTCCCACGTTCGCTGGCGGACTACCTTCGAAATACTGAAAGTATCTGTTAGTGAAACATTGCTACATGTTCAACACGTCAAATCAATTATTTTATCAATTGTTTTAATTTGGATTCAATTAAAATATGAATATCGCCCCGTTATTGTTAGTCACGTAGTATTTTGACTGCACTTTCGAGCCATCAATCTAGTTAAAACAATAGCATCGGAACCACGAGCGCAACAAATCGTGACCGCGTGCCGTTGTGTGTTAGCCCGAGAGTCCATAGGATCTTTTAAGAGGGCGCTTGTTAGACGATGAAAGCTAGCGCCGCTTACTGCGCAAGATATCTACGTGACGCAAAATCTGAATGTATATCTGTAGAAATATCGCGTAAAAAAGCCACGAGATCATAAAATAGAAATTTAACAAAGAAATTATGAAAGCTATAAATATTTTACAAAAGTAAGTGTAGTACGCACGCGAATTGAATGCAGAGCTTTTGTATGTGTTACCATACTCATACATTAGCTCTGCATTCAACTCGCACGCAAACTGTAGGTAAATAAGTATGTACCTAGGTACAAAAATTGGCAGGTGCGTGGAAAGTTGCTTTCGGAAAAATTACTTACAGAAATGATTGAAAACCTAGGTACTCTGTAAAGCGTGTTAAGGGCAGATGATTAAGGCGACCCGAAATACCTGTAACCTTCGTAAGCAATTGAAAGACTATTAGGCTTTTAGGCTAGTCCTAACTAGACATAGCTATTATCTAGCTATTGTGTCTAGTCATAGCATAATAGCTAAACATATCCAATTAGGTACAAAAGCGGATTGACACCATACTAACTTTGACATGATTTTAAGTTTTAACAATCACTTCCGCAAAGTAGCCTACGGTCTCCCTGCCTACAAAAACTTCTACAAGCAATTATTCGATTACACACATAACACTCTAATAACAACCATATCACTAGGTGAACTCACGTATATATCTTCTATTAAACAATATTGTCTCTGACCAATCAATATCGCTCGAAAACTTGCGCGGAACGCGGCGAAATCATGAAATCGTTCGTGTTCTATCGCTCCGCAGATATTTTAGCAAAAAAACATGATGTTGAAGTTTGAACTTTATTTATTTAATAGGTTCAGTATCCTTTTGATGATACAAAGCGTACAACGTGGAGCTTTACATCGCTCTACACTTTGTCTATACGCGTTCGTTGTGGTTACAAAAATGCATTCATTTTCCGTCGGCTGAGCTCATAATCCCTTTACTCTGCTTTAGTCTAGACAGTTTGCGTAGGTAACCCTAAAATATTATTAGCCTGTGGCACGACACCGACTCCAAAGCGATTCGGAACAGCGTAAAGAACGCTCGTTTAACGAAAGTACCACGAACAAAAGCGCTCATGCCTCGTCTTAATTAATATGATTAATGACGCGAAGCCGCGGCTCGTTTTTGAACTCGCTTTACTGTTGTAATCGAGAAATAAATTAATTTTGTTAGTAGTCCTTTCTAATAGAATACAACCGACGAGTGCCGAAAACGCTTCCAAACGTTACGTTATTTTCTCGGATCATTCGTTTCTCTAATTTAAAAAATTGGGCGTTAAAACTTACCGATTAAAATTTAAATTTACGACATCAAGCATAGAAAGAGGAAACGGTGACCGTTTATAGAAGAGTCCCACTAACAAGGTGGGGGCAATCCGCTTTTATGTTGGCGGCTTGTATCACAATTGTTTTCTATAGTACCAATTATCATTAGACGTAATTCTTTTTAAATAAAAATACCCAGTAATGCTACCAACTACCGTATTTCTGATTAGATCGCGATATAATGTTGAACATTTGCAAATACCTCATGATAATCGTGAAGCCATTACAAAAGTTCGCCGTAAAACAAATAGATTTCGCGCAGACGCGTTAGTTTAAACATATTTTCTCATGTTCCTAACTCGAGTTGACGTATAGTTTGGGATAGTTCGAACCTTGCCCGGTCGGGATAAGGTCCGTTCGGAGCGGTGTCGAGAGACGTGGTTTCGCCTCAGGCCGCGATCGTGGCGGAGATAATTAGAGGCCGGGGCCTGTGGGAGCCATAAAAACGGCAAATTGACCGGCGGGATAACCAGAAAGGCACAATGTGTTAGATAATAATTTCCAAATTACAGGTTGTGTTGGTTCGCGAGCGAGGATGGACGCGTTCTTTTTTCTCGGACGCCGACCGAGGTGCTAAGGGCAGGCTAATTATTATTTGGGTATCGAGCGAGGTTTTTAATGCAGCTGCTACCTGTATAAATATTTATTATTAAAAGTTCAAACGCCAATTTTGGAGGAATCCAATTAAAGTTGTTATAAAGTTTCATCAGTGCTATAACGATCTGCCTAATAGGTATGCCTCCGTCTCATTATTTGATGGAATAAACTGAATTTATCGAACACTATCTTGCATTTTGATACATTTTGAACAAAATAGTTGAGTTCGTAAATTAGATAAGCCAATTGGATAAGTAGGTACTTACCTAAGTAAGATCAACCCAATTACCCAGAAGTCCACTGCTCAAGATGTAAATAATTAAAATTTAATTTTTCTACCCTTTATAACTTTCCGGGATAAAAATAGGCTATGACTTTCCCCGGTATACAACCTGTCTCTGTATCAAATTTCGTCAAAATCAGTTGAAAATATAGGCCGTGAAAGCGTAGCAGCAAGACAGACAGACACACTTTCGCATTTATATTATTAGTATGGATGTACCTATCCTAAGTAAAAGTAACTATATGGAACCAATGGTAGATAGGTACACCGGTGCTATATCAAGAAAGTCTTTACTTATGTATGTACAGTCGCGGTCAGGAAATGTTAACCACCTTAAGATACATAATTGCATGCATACCTACATCTGTGTCACAAGGTATTATGTGATTTGATTAGACATAGATCATAAATTTTTTAATATGTATCGGTCGCTGCAGTAGGTAACACCTAGATAGGATTGATTTAGAAAACCTTTTTAAATATTTTCAATTAATGTCACTTTATCAGATGCGATGACACTTTAAAATTAGCAAATATGTCAAACTTGATATTAGGAAAAGAGTTTCATTATAAAAATGCATGAAAATTATTGATAACTTTGAAACGTAATAAATACCTTGATACCGTTATTTTAGACCTTACTGCACGCATTGTTATAAAGAATCTGATTTGAAAACTGGTAAAAATTTTCAGACTGCGACCGTAGGCAGTTGCCGTACATATACATACATATAGGAACAAGGCATACGTAGGAATATTAGGTAACCTCCCTTTTTATTGTAATTAATGACAAAATATCATGAGAAGAAACGAGCATGCCTGACTCTAACTATGCACTTATTACTTAATTGAATTTCAATTTAAAAGTATGGTTCATGTAGGGTTACCATAATGCTGTTTTAAGTCGAAAACATCCTTATACTTTATTTCAGTTCAGTTATACAGATCCACTTACAAGAGGATCGAATCATCGAGACTCCACTGGCTTCGATACCTTGAACGAATATAACTAGATCGTGCTGGCTGAAGAATGTAAGAAGACCATACGGAGATCATCATCCAATAAATGGCGAATCCATTTAGAACCTCCGCCTTTTTTGGAAGCCGGTTAAAAAAGGCCTCGCTGCAGGTTTAACTAAGCGAAACTGGTTTGAACCGAGCAATTATCTGCAGGCGCTCATAAAATCCGATTGACACAGGTAAATAGCTATAGCAGCATAGCAGCTTCTAGCGTGTGAGGTAAGGCAAAGATCCTCTTTGAGACATTGCAACTGAGTCACAGAAGTAACTACTAACTAGATATGTGAATATTCTAAGCTTAAAAAACGGAATCAAAGATAAAAACTACCGAAGTCAGCCAAAATATGAACACAGATGCATATTTTAATTCATTTTGTACTACACGAATTACTAAATCCGTTTCTCCTTTGTCACAAATAAAAATTTAAATGATAAAAACTAATTGTGGCATGGTAACCCCAGCGACAGGGGAGCGCTACGACCCCGCCATTGGCCGGTCATGGAGGGCGGGGCGTTGCTCACTCCTCCTAGTCTCTCCTAGAGGCGAGATGACATCTGGGAATATAGAGATTTCAGCTTTCAATGTTTTCGCTCAATTATTGTAATTTTTTTAATGCTAAAAAAGAAGTAGGTGCCTACACATGGAAAAAAATTGCAAGGCTATCTACATATTTATACGTATTTTACGTATATACGTATTTTGTAAACCTTTGTTTATTTGAGCTCCAATCACATATTAAAAAAAGAGCTTTTTTGAACACATAGTTACAAAAAAGAAAAATTTAAGTATGTAAATTCTACATTCGGTTATAATTCGATACCCGAGTTCCTGTGGTTAAAACCTGAGGGTCGTCGATTAATCCTATAGAGCGACAGGTAGTTTGATTGCATAGCCACAAAAGTCAGATTTCCAGTTTGTTTGTCGAATTCTCGAGCCGTGTCCCAATACAATTGTGTTTGTCAATGATAAATGGTCGCGCGCGGCGCTTTTCATCTCCCACGGTCAAAGGCGCCGCGGAAAAATTTGCCGAGCAAATACAAACTCTGCCACGTACACGTCTAGGTTAATTTTCCTCTGTGGTTTTATAATTACAACACAGGACTAAATGATACGGTACTAATCAAGGTAGGGAATAAATGCGGATAATGCGGTTTAATATCGTTTGAAAGGAGCCTTTCGGCGGGAAGTCGTATTCACGTATAATGAGTTTATTCAGCACTCAATGGAATGAATCGTGGTAAGCAAATAGTGTCTGAGATGAGATGGAATTGAAGAACGAGGAATGATATTTGTTTGTTGCTGAACGTTTGGTTTGAAAGCGTACATTCTTTCGTGAATGTGGAGATATGTACAGCCGCGGTCAGGTGGAAAATGTTTACCACCTTAAGGTTCATAATTGCATGGACCCATCTATGTCGGAATGTCGTCATATAATATGTGGTTTGATTAGGCAAAATGTTGTTTTTTAACTTTTTTTTAGTAAATGTGACTTTAACAAATGCGATGATGCCAATGTGCCAAACTTGAAATTAGAAAATGAATTTCATTATAAAAGAGCCATTATTCTCTTTTTGTTGAATTCGATGTTTGAAAACTTGGAAATGTAATAAATAACTTGCTTAAACGTTTTAGACCTTACCATATACATGCAGTGTTGTAAAGAATCTAATTTGAAAATAGGTAAACATTTTCAGACCGCGACTGTACGTAGGTATAACTATGAACTAGATACATGAGTACCTAAATTTGACCAATGACGTCGACGAATGGTAAGTTTTTGATAAATTAAGTTCGCTCTTTAAAAAAAAAGAAGAAAAGGTTTCGTATGAAATCAGAAGAAACTTCTCTCAGCATTTAGCGTCTACGATATAGTTCCTGTATCCTATTTGTTTTCGAAATGTCGATAGTAACCGCCCTGAAGTATTGTAAGTAGGTATTAAATACGTAGTATAGTAACTAATAACTATAAATATAGTAGACCTAGTTCTAGTAAAAGCACATAATTCGTTTTCACACTAATTTACAGTTTTATCGTTGGCTTATTTCAACATTATGTATTTTACTCTTGACCCTAATGAGAATTTCTGTGTGGTCTCTACTTAAGCGTATAAATATGTTCTTAGATATTCATTAATAATGCTGTAATGATCATCTGTTCTAATCGAGTCTAATCTCTAATGACGGGTCTCTTTTGAAGTGAAATCAGGTGTAATGGCATCGAATAGGTAATTTTAGGGTTCCGTGCCTCAAAAGGAAAAACGGAACCCCTATAGGATCACTTTGTTGTCCGTTCACCTGTCTGTCAAGACCCTTCTTTTCAGAAACGCATGGAGATATCGAGCTGAAATTCATATCAAATACTCAAGAATACTGCCCCTTGGAGCTGTGAAAAAATCAAACTTCTAAGCCAACGCAATCAAAAAGTACAGCCGTTTATGCTGCTAATTTTCGACACTCGCAAGGGCATCAAAACCTACAGGGTACTTCTCGTGAACTCAGAATCATGAAATTTGGTACAAAACAAAGTCTTATAGCACAGTCAAAGAAAAAATTGCGAAAAGCATAAATTTTTAGTTACATCATATAATAAAAATATTTTTAATAATTTTAAACTCAGGTACTAATGTTATGGATTACATTTAGCAATAAAAATACCATAACTTTTACTTATATACCTACAGGTTTGTACGGAACCCTTGGTGCGCGAGTCCGACTCGCTCTTGACCCGTTTTTTTTAAATGTTAGTATGATGTAATGTTTCTTCTGTTTGATTTTTAAGCATGTAAGTGCATATTAATAAGAGGCCCCTTAGACTTTTAGGTATTATTTTTATTTCACAAATCACTGACGGTGCCTTTTCTGGTACCAATCAAAATATAATGTCATTAAAAAGTTATAATTATCAATTTATCATAAAGAATTTAAGATGTTTCCAAGTTGATGTAAGAATGCTGCAATCCAGATCCAGAAAAACATCAGCTTCAGTAATTCACTCTTATTTTATTCGTTACGTACAATATTTTCACCCTGCCTTCGGTACCTCCCGAGCTCTGTCTTTTTCTCCCGTCTACCCATCTGACAATTATCTTTTTTTGTTACCCGACACTCTAGTCATTCCGTTTCGACAACCATTCTTTTTTTAAATACTCATATTAGCAACTATTTATTGATTGTTGACAAAATTGATGACTAAAGCGCATTATTGCTTTTATAAAATACATTTTAAATAAAATCACTATCGTTCGATTAAATACTCTAACTTAAAATATCATATACCTATGTGGTACTTTAACAAAAAGTAACTTAACCTTACATTACTAACATTATGCCGAAACACAACATAATAATTAATCTCAACTTATGAATGTAAAAGTACATACATAACAAAAAGATTCATTAAATTATTCAAAAGCGAAAAATGGCTCCCAGCAATTACCATACGACATTAAAATGCCGCAACCCGTTGTCATCTCAGCCGATACACAAAATGTAATAGCGATCGACATTAGCTAGAATGCTAATGTTCGTAGATCAATGCAAGTAAAGCACAATGGTGGAGAGGAGGAGATGGATTCGCCACGCTCGTTCCGGCCCGTGACATTACCACAAAGGCGTTAGATAAAAGATTGACGGCCCGACCACCTTGTGTGCCGTTTGTTTCAATAAACTCAGATTCAATAACAGTTTGACATGTCATACCTACTGGTTCTCTCTTTCTCTCTCTCTCTGCGTCGTGTTCCTCATAACGTAGGGCCGTGAACCCTTTCCATTAATCAAATAATGGTAGGAGTTCTCTTGGGATAATAATGCGGTGGATTCCCACGTCCTTCCGCATACGACTCGAGTAAGAGTATTAAGTTTTTGTAACGATTATTATCAGATGTTAGTGATGATAACCGGGACTGACGGCTTAACGTGGTCTCCGAGGCACGGAGGAAACGAAAAGGCCAAAATAGGAACCTTCAAATTTGGTCACCCATCCAGTTACCGACATGGGCCTACGTAACATTTCACTTCAATTTGTCTCAAGTGACATAGTGAGGCTATTCGGCCTAACTATGGTTCATTAACTCAAAAGGTTTGAAGCTAAACACCATAGAAACAAGTCATAACAAAAAAATTAAAAACACGACTGCCCTGCCAAAAAACGAACTAAAAAGTTAAAAATCTAAAATTAATCTAGTTAAATTAGAATCTTATTCACATTTTTATTAAATGATATTTTTTGTGAATCACTGGATATTGAACTATAGTGTTATATATTTTTGGAATCTACTCATCATTTTCTAGATGATGATTATATAGTTAATCTTATTTTCGAATATTGTTTTTCAACTTTGGTCTTTAATGCGGGATCATGGTCACCCCAACAATTTTTTTTTTAATTTTACACTATCCTATGTCACCCGGAATAAGCTAGGGATCCTAACGACTCCTCATTTATCAAAATCGGTTCAAGCTAACTCACATACATACATACATACATACATGAACCCTGAAAAAAATGCTTTGCTATAAAAAAAGGAACTCGTGTCTCGAAGGTAACGAAAGGTCAGAATGTCGATGCGGGGAACGGAAGCAAGCAACGGTAAATTAATGAAGTATGAAAATCCGAAGTCCAAACCACATTTGTAGCACTCGTAGCACAAGTTTCTCGTAGAGCGAATGTAAGTCCTAATTTTTTTTTCATTTTTATTCCCACTTATCCATTCTTAGATCATAGTAGATTAAAAATCCTTGCGCTGTAATGTTAGAAGTTTAGAACTTTCCATATTAGATGAATTTTCCTGGTCAATACACAAGACCAATTCATGACTCATAGAACCAAATAATATTATCTGATATAGATTATTACTAACATAAAAACACATCTCTAGAGCATGATGTATGAGTGCGAGATTCTTCAATGGTTTGAACATACTTTCACGCAAGATCAACGAGACATGGGATGTAAAAACGCTTACAAGTCACTGTCGTAGCATTCGTAGCACCTTTAATCCAAACCTTCAATATAAGGAAGTAAGTTACATAATTATCAATATCGTGTGTAAATGTATTTGCAAATCCAATTTGAGCACTGTTACTGGTTACATATATCTGGCTATATAGTAACTTAAACTAGTGAACCAATTCGCAACTAAAACAAGATGATCCGATGGAGAGGTAAAAAGATTAACATAAAATCTCATCTCGAGATCGAGATGTATCAGTGTGAGATTTTCCGATGAATTAAACATGTTTTCATTGTGAAGGACGATAGGTTGATGGGACTATGGGACGACGGTTCGTTGGGACGCGGGGCGTGGGGTGTGGGACGAGGTACCGGCGCGGGCGGAGGCGTCGGTACTATTAACGCGCTTAGAGATAACATCGGCCGACAAACTCGATTAGTGGCCCGAGTGCTTTTATTGTGTGTGGTGCAAGTTAGGAGTTAAAAGCGTTTTCCCCTGTGATATACTTATCTTACAGTAAACAATTCTAAGAGAATTGTGCATAGTATAAAAGAGCTTAGTTCTCAGATTCTTAATTCTAATTCAGTTTCATTGTCCTATGCCACAGAGGCCTTAGAGAGTTGGAAACTCAGGTGTCCCAATGACGATATCCCGAAGGAATGTTTCACACAAAAACTTTGGGATGTGCCGTTGGTTCGGCTGACACATACAAATTTGGTTCAAAATCTTACAAGTGAAAGAAATCGAGCTAGGCTTCTAGCTTTATCTGAAAAAGAATCCGGGTATTGGCTTCATGCCTCGCCATCGAAAAATCTCGGCACTCTTTTAGATAGTGAAAGTTTTCTCTAGGTCTCAGATTGGGAACACCCCTGTGCTATGAGCACAGATGTTCGTGTGGAAAAGAGGTCGATAAATTTGGAATTCACGGACTCTCTTGCCAAAGGAGCGCTGGTAGGCTTTTTCGGCATGGCACTCTCAATGATACGATCGAAAGGGCTCTTACCACCATAGATATTCCTGCGCTCATTGGGCCGGCAGGGATTAGTCGGGATGATGGCAAGAGACCTGATGGATTGACGCTGGTTCCCTGGGAATGGGGACGGGCGCTAATGTGGGACGCAACATGCGTGGACACATTGGCCCCGTGTCATATCAGGGAGACAGCATCAAGGCCGGGAGCCGCAGCAGAAAAGGCTGAAACCGGCAAGCGGCGGAAGTATGCCTCTCTCATAGAGAGTTACATATTTGTTCCGTTTTCCGTGGAGACCCTTGGGCCGTGGAGTCTTAGTGGCAAAAATTTTTTACGAGATATTTCACCGCGGTTAATTGCCTCATCTGGTGACAGAAGGGCTGGCTCATTTTTTGCGCAAAGGATCAGCCTGGCTGTCCAGCGCGGAAATGAAGCCAGCATTCTTACCACCATTCCACGTGGGCATGATTTATATAGTAATTAGGTTAGGCTAGCTAGCATTAAGTTCTATTGTAATATTTTCAATTTAAAAAAAAATAACAAAGAAGAGAATTCTGATTTCTTATTCTACATAGGTAATTACTTACTACAAAATAGTTGACTGCAATATAATTGACGTATTTCTTAATTCAAAATTCAAAATGTTTCTTATTCAAACTAACTTTTACAAGTGCTTTTAAATCGTCATGTGTATCAACTACTGGTTCGGAATGCCATACCTACCGAGAAGAACTAGCAAGAGATACGGTGGTTGCTCTTTTGAAAAAAGAATTTACAATTTTAGTAATGTATATATGTTATATAAACGCCGCACTCTGAACTCAGACATTAGATATGTGTGAGTTCAGAGTGCTGCGTTTACTCCATTACCATTACTGTGCCAACTGTCACGTGTTGAATTTGATTTCACGAAATTGCCCAAAACATATTCTATGTTTTGGTTAATTTCGTAACAATAATAATATAGTACCTTAAGTAATTATTTACATGGACAACTGTTGCACATTGTGTCGTAGTCACTCGACTACGATTTATTGTGTATTTAAGGGGCAAAGCAATACTGCTACAATATATATGCAGTATTAAGCCATCAAAATCTTATGTCCGTTAGTAAAAAGGAGTGGTGTTAAGTAAAAAGGAATCTTGTAACTTGGACCTTGATCTTTGTTGTAACCGCACTATTATCAGTATGTTATTATTAGAAGTTGAATATCTAAACACGACCTGTTCCACGTCAAGCATTGCATTATTTGCATACAAAAACATTATTTAATTAAAGTAGGTGCTTTTTAAATAGGATTTTTTTAGTTAAACATCTTTCGCATATGTATGCGAAAGATGTTTAAATAAAAACGAACTAAAATATATGTATATTATGTAGGTAACTTTTCCCCAAAGCCAACCATAAAGTTTTATATCTAATTGTTTAGAATTTAAGCAATGGATTATAATATTAGACATTAAATGTTTTAAAAGATTCGACTGTTTTTTTTCTGTGCGTACACTTTTTTACTGTCTCTATCTAATGTGTGTATCTTGCCAATTTTACTAAAATAATACCATTTATCAAGGGCCAAAACTATTAATATTCAGTGAAATGACGAAAACTACAAGAACATTTACTCAAACTCTTAAGTGAGCCCAGGTTAATTAGTTTTGGCCTCCAAACAAGGCTTTGTCGGTGAGTTGCCTCACTCATAACTCATGAGAGTGTAACCTCCTCCAAAAAACGGTACGCGTAGACGCGTCGGCGCATGAACAGAGACGGCGATACGTAAAAGAAAGAAAAGGGCGCATCCCTTCGGCCATAATACGAAATGTTTATAGCTGGAGCACTTCCTTTTAATTTTTTTAAGCACTATTTCAAATATTGTTTTAATTGATTGCCGGTAGACCATTTGGCGGCTCGGCGAGGCAGCGGGACCATCCTAATTATAGGGAGTAATATTGTTCCAAATTAATATGAATCCTTTGATATAGTACGTTATTTAGAATTTCTGACAGATGCAATTGGGAAAAATGTTTACACCGTTGCTTATTGTTTCTTTTTTTAAAGTCGTGCATAATTAACGAATATCTAAAGCTAAGGTTACTGCTAATAAGTAGGTATTAGGAAGGCTCACACAGATCAATTATTTATTTATTTATTGAAAAAATAATCAATGAGTACTTTCCTACCTAGGTTTATTCTATTTTCCATTTTCTTACCTGATGAGAAGTAATCAAATCGCAGGATTTTCTGTGAAAACAAGTTAAAAATTAATTACTTCCGGACAAGAGGCCGTATATACTTATATAAGAAAAAAAAGTCATTTCAAATGACAATTTTGAAGATCTATGGACATTAAGGGCGAAACTATACTGCGGACAAAAAAGTTCGCAGCCGTACTTTTATATGGAGCTGCACAGGCTACCGCGACAGGACAAAACGTATTTCCCAACCGAAGCGGTCGTTTATCCTGTCCGATCCCTAGTGTTTAGCCGTGAGATCCTATCTGCGCCGTATGCGTGCAGAAAACGCCATGTGCATAGTTAATACCAAGACATTTATAATAATTTATAAGCAATAAATATAACTTCGCAACGGTATAAAGAAATCACAAAACAATGTTTGCTAAGTACGCCGGCCGCCACAACGCCGCCCACACCGTAATTGGCCGTAAAGTGTCAAGCGCCCGCATCACCAGCGCCCGTGTGACCGCAACGGATTCCATTGTTTTCACGTGCCACTATGTACATTGCTCTCTGTATAATAGGCATGATGACAGTAACCAAGAATCAATGAAATTATTAATTTATCTAATGAAATAGGATTCATGGATTATACAAAACGTATTTATTTTTCTATTTTTCTATTTCGAGTGAGATTGCTATTTATTTTGATAAATAAAACTATAAAATACAGCAATCCGCCATATTGGATTAGACGCCAAGAAGCGAATGACGTCACAATTGTTTGATTTCGAGCTTTGACAATCATTCTATTGTTTACTGCACACTGCACAGAGTACATTGGTAATAACAATAGTGACGTCACAAACGGCGCATGACACCGGCGAGCGTTTTGGCGTGAATTTTAAACTTTAAATTTCAAATGGCAATTTTATCTACGAAACCTTATTTTTCTGCAGAAATAATATATTTTTTCGAAATAGTAGATACTGACGAACATAATCTGACCATTTTTCAAAATCAGTCATCATGCCTATTCTAGAGCCTTAAAAAGCCGAAAGCCTCCATCTGAACAGAACAGATACAAATAAGACGTGATAAGTAGACAAGAGTTAGACAACTCCTTTGCAGTCGATTATTTATCTATGCAGCCAACGATGTGTACAGACTATAATCGACTCAAGGGCCTCCTATCATCGTCGTCAACCGTTAGCAGTAGGTACAAGTGTCTGCAAGGGACGTCTACAGAAATAGCTTCGCCGCCACGCCTTCTTCTACAGCCGCCTGGATCCAGCGATCCCTTGTTCACGTAAACGAGGTCACTATTTCAGCACTTAGATTGGCGTCTCCAACCGTAACTTCTAGCAGAAGTTACAGAGCTTTCCTAAGAAAGCTTTGTCATCGAGTTCTGTTGGCTCAGTGATTTCTGTTCTGTGGGCTCAGTGGCAGAGGGTTTTGGGAGTATGCTTAATGGTCTCTCTACATCTATCGACTTCGACGCGGAGCCGAAGCCGAAGCTTGAGCCGGTCAAAAAAAGCTTTATTTATTATATGGTTTTAAGAGCGAAACAGACGCGACGCGACGTCTACCGACGTGGAGACAGCGTTTTTCTTGCCGTAAACATAAAGCTTTTCTGACTGGCTTAGGCCGGTTCCGCGTCGATAGATTTGAGCAGTTTTAATAACTTTATGCAGTTTGATGCTTATCTAAGAATTAATCTTCAGATAAGTTCTTTCAAGAACTCCGCGTACGTAGGTCAACTATAATTATTTTCTTCATTTAACTATCCGACCATTTTAAATTTTGTTCAAAAGTAGCTAATGCCCGCGACTTCGTCTTCATAGATCTAGGTTTTTTGGTTCCCGCGGAAATCCTTAGTATTCCGGGTAAAAAATTAGCCTATGTGCTATTCCAGACTATAATCTATCTCTATGCCAAATTTCAGCCAGATCCGTTCAGCCGTTGGGGCGTGATTGAGTAACAATCATCCATGCATCCACACATCCATACATCCACACATCCATCCAAACTTTCGCATTAGTAATTATATTAGTAAAATAAAAAAGCATATCAGTAAAATTTTATGAATTGTATTTTCATAACCTACAAGGGGAAGTACCAGCAATGAATCAAGCCCAGGTCATAAATATTATACAAATAATCAATCTTACTCTATTAGATGGGGCTGAATAACAGAAATTGACCCACATTCGCCGGAAGCTATAGTTTACCGCGATGCTACAAAGAATCCATTACGAATAAAATGGCCATTGTTTTAATGTAAACGAAAAATAATCACAGGATGCTACATTGATTTATTGTATTACAACATTCTACTATGTAGTTTACGTAACATAATCGTATATATAGGTAATAATATATCGGTTATAACTAGGCAGGTACGAATATGTACTAGGTATGTATAGACTAAGCTATCACTCACTTAATACCACCTCACATGGCCATAGTCCACTATACTGACCAATTACGGTTTAGATGACTTCACACACCTTTGAGAACATTAAGAAATCTATCTAGCATGCAGGATTCCCCACCAATTTTACAGCAATTATACAACCTGGTATGTCAAGTGTCGACTTCGTTTTACAAATTGTTCAAGGATTTAAAGATTATAAGTACCTGGGTACAATTTGGTGACACATGTTTATGCAGCTAAGATTTTTCACATTTTTTCATTTCTTCTGCATAGTATCACTACTTGGTTAAGCTTTTAAACTACGCTGATGGTCGTTAAATAGCTCTTTAAAATACTATACTCTACCTTTTAGGTAGAGTGGGGCAACCGGGAACCGATCTTGGGATATGGTGTTGCTACCTTGTTTAGACATAACAAAATTAATCTTCAAATAAACCTAAAGTCCTTCATCTTTTGAAATATTTAAATTTCAATTGAAAGCATTTTTCCCCCTCCCTTTTATTGCGAGCGAAAAATAAAATGGATAGACGTTGTAGCCACTTATTATCCATTGTTCTCGGGGCGGGATTGAGAGCTTTTCCCGGCTCCGTGATTCGGCTCATTTTTTAAGTAACAAAACAAGTAGCTCTCTTAAGAATAACATTGGAACAAGACTACTGAAATGAACAATAAATGGAGGCAAAATTAATCTTAGAATTCTTCGCACGTGCCTCGTAATGGCAAGGTTCACGCAACCTCCTTATAATGGATCATACTTTTGCTAAAGTGAACTTACTAAGTACTTACTTACCTATTAATAATATATACACATAAGTGTACTTTAATGGACGGTGGATGGACGATATCAAGCGAATCGCAGGGAGCCGCTGGATCCTTGCAAGATACCTTTGTCTAGCAATTCACGTCTCGTCGTTATCGTGATCTACCGTGAATAGTCGTCAATAACCGTCGTAGTCGATACATATACTCGTAAATTATCCTATTCTATCTGTAATTTCTACCCATCACTATTTTCACTATATGCACGCATATCATAATTGTGATAGTGTGTTGGTTTCTTGATTTGTCCTTAATTACGCCGGAACAGAGCAACGGATTGCAATCGTGATTTTTACATAAATTTAAAAAATTCTCTCGACCAAATTTCAACCTCGGCGCAGCGGCCTGGATTTTCTCATAAAGCCATCATTCACATAGCCATCTGTGGGAGATATTTTTGTGCACAAGTATCTAAAAAATATAATAGAATGGATTTTAGAAAGACCATGAGAAGGGCATTTAAAGCTACTTTGTATCACGGAAATCCAAAGTAACTACATAGCAAATAGAATTCGTTTCTTTGAATCTCAGGTGCGCTGATTAATCAACACAAAAGATCTAACCACAATCACATCAAATGCTTTAATTAACCCCGCTATATTTTAATCCAAACATTGAATTCAAATCAAAATCGATCGGCCACGCTCACAGTCTCGGCCCAACAAAAAACTAATTGACAACAATCAACAGTGTTGTAACAAAAAACAATATTTTCTATCATTGTCATTAATAATGGTTAGAAAAAAAGTCATTCACACCTCTGGTGAGCGCTAACATGACAAATGCAGTGTACGTCGGCCGCCACAAAGCCGAATCCGAGCCTCAACGCCGCGGGGCGCCGCGCCGGCTCCAAATATTAATTATCTATAACACAACGAACACCTTTTAGGAGATTATCGCACTTTTGTAAGACATAATGCAACCATCTCTAGATCAAGATAGTGAACAGTTTATACGATTGTAATAACCGGATCCGGCCATTATTACTACTGCCCAGCGCCCAGCGCCCGACCCCGTACTTCACTACCGTTATTTTTTTTGTTAATTTGAGGATTACGTATGTTTTCCATAAACATGAAATATTTTAACGTCGTTAATTAATTATTTATTACAGCAGGGATATACATATTTTTTTCAAATAACGCTACAATCTCACGAGATAGGACACATTATTTTGGTAAGTAAGTAGATTTCGAGATTTCCGTAATTATGTACTTAAGTAATTTTAAAGTTACACTGCCTCATTTACTTAACTAAGTACACAAACTATTTAGCATAAAACTTTGATAGGATTTGGTTTCAGTATTACGAAAAAAAAACAGAAACACATATTTTTTTTTCTAATAACCTTTATCGGTTTGAACTTTGGAGTTAATTTAATTTACTGATGTTCCCTTAAAAGCACTTCGCCTCAGGCCGTGCCATGTGTTAGCCGTCAGGACGAACAAATTGTGCATTAAAATGAAAAATAACCACCGTTGCTGCAGGGCGATCAGATCTACACATTGTATCGAATTTATATCTATGTAACATGTTTAATTTGTACCAAACCCTAAGGGGAGTTAAATGCTAGCGAATTTAACTGTTCTGATAAAAAAAATTACTACCGAAGATTGCGTTGTACAATACTAAGAGTAACCTATGTTTGTACCTAATAATTTGAGCATCGTTTGTAAGAGTACCTAGGTATTAGTTACTTAGTAACTAGTAACTAGTGATGTTGCGGATATCCGTTATCTTTGAGTTACTCTCTCGCCGGATGTTTAACCTTATTATTTTTCAATAAATATATGAAATTCCATATACTTATAGGTGATTAGGTAGCAATGAAAAACTATTAAATTCCATTCAGATTATTTTTTTATTTCTTAATGTCCAATATTTGGCACCTTTATAGGTATTGCAAACATTACATCGTTAAGAGTCTGAAGGTCACGCGCACCGACTCATATCCGATTTGACGATCCGGCACATCACTAGTTACTACATATGAATATGACATATATTTTAGTCTCATATTCTAATTAAATAATCAATAAAATGTAATAATGTGTTTTAGCCCATTGGATTTAGGAGGAAAAGTGAATTAAAACTTGCTAGAGCTCTAACGATCAGATCAAATAACGTTTTTTATAGATTAATAACAAAAGTAAATGTAAGTACCTAAGTCAACCTGAAACCTTAAGAGATTTACATCCATATTCCATACTAATATTATAAATGCGAAAGTGCGTCTGTATGCTACGCTTTCATGGCCCATCTGTTTAACCAATTTTGATGAAATTTGGTATGGGGATAGTTTGTATTCTGGGGAAGGACATAGGCTACTTTTTATCCCGGAAAATTAAAGAGTTCCCGCGGGAATCCAAAAAAAAATACCCACGCGGACGAAGTCGCGGGCATTATCTAGTATCTGATAAGCTAAAGATATTTTATACGATACACAATGAAATATTATGTATCGGTACCACCGACGATCATACAATGCCGACCAAAGCGGTACTGTCAACTGGTCAAATAAATAATTTATATCAACAAATATTAAGTCTAATAACCAACCTCATGCAAAGTTTACTTTATAGGTAGGTATGACCAAAACGACGAGCCAAACTGAACTTTCAAACTATAGTACACAAGAACTCAATTGTTTTCACAACCTCTAAATCTCATACTAAAATACTCTAAAATCCTTTGATAGTAACGTACTATCTATATTAAATCAATCAATTTTCAATTGTAAGAGCAAAACTGTAAGCGTCAATTTCGCTTGTCGAGAACAAAAACGTAAAATTTTATGGGAGTATTAAAGTTAAGTGGGAAATCCGAAAGGAGTGTTAAAACTCAAGAGAGCAGATGGCGGCTCGATACAAACTCAATTATTTACACTCAATAAAAAGGACATTATATGAGTATTAGAAAGAAACCGTAAATCGTAAGATGGGCGATCAGGATAACTGTAGCCAACGGAATGAGAAATAAAACACGTTCCCATTCTACATCCTACTCAATATTCATCCATGATTCTGTGAACTACTATCATAGCAAACCGTGATAATTGGGTATTTGACAACTACATAGTATAAGTATTTTTCAAACGTCAAAGCGCGTGCTTATTATTTGTATGAAATTTTGAATTGTGACGTCATCACAGTTCAATGCACTTTTTTCTTTAATCGATAGTTTAAATGGTTATTCGATATAAAACTAACAGAACATGTGGATATTACGATCTTTAGGAGAGCCATTATTTAATAATCACTAACAAATAAATAATTTATTTGAGTAGTAGTCAAATACCCAATTACCTACTTACTCGATAGGCTGTGGGTGTATAAAATATTAGGTCGCAATGAATAGGTAGCCATTGTTTCGCTTTCATTCAGTGATGATGATGTGTACTTAGCTTATAACGATATTGGCAAAGTGAATTGTGCTTGTGTGGCAATACTAAAAGCAATAAAACAAAATAAGAAGAATAATCGTACCCAAACCTACGTACCCAAACGTAGGTACATACCTACTTACATACGTAAACAATTTCGTATCTATGTGTAAGCCGTAATTACCGAATTTCCTGCTGGTTCTTCTCAGTACGAACAGTATTCCGAACCAGTGGTAGATTCATTCGACGATTCGAAAGCACTTTAAAAGTTTATTTATTCAAAAAATCTTTATTAGGTGACGAATTACGATCAACCTCTTTTTGATATGCAGAACATACAATATACCTACTTACATGTAATGGTTACATAATTACATGTGTTCTTACCAAGAATAGGTAGGAAAGATAAGTAAAAAGTATTAGGTATTTTGTTTATATTATAGTTACCAACTAGTGATGGGTCTACCAACTTCTGCTATGTATTTTCAAATCTGGATAAAAGTAAAATGCATTAAATCAGATTAGACACGCAAAGCCGTTAAGAAAGAAAAAAACTTGAAATTAAACCACCAAAATATAATTTTCATTTCGTTCCCATTGTAAATCTATTAGCCGGAGATATCTAGTAGATGGTTCTAATCCACCGAGGCTAATCGGGCAGCTTTTACGACGTCAGTCCTTGATTCAGTCACGGCAAATATCACAAGTGGTACAAAAACACAGGTAGACGCAAATATTTGTGAACAATTTGTAGAATTCACACTTAATAACAAGGTGGAAGTGGATCTGTGATGGCGGCGTCTTCAAAGGAGTCATTATGTGAGGTGCTATGATTGCGTCTATGCGAACGGCATCTTTTGAGGAAATTGCTAGTATCTGTTTAGTGGTTGTGATAACATTTTATGGTTTATCAGTTTCACGTCTTACTTAAATACTATAAACGAAATCGACTGAATTTATATATTTTTTTTATTGTACCAAAATATTTTAAAAAGTTGTGACGAAGAATAATACGAGATAGGTATTGGCAAAAAATGTAATAATATTCTTTTAATTTTTGTACAGAAATGAACTGCGAAATATAATAATTAAGTCGTAGCTCGGAACACGAGACTGTAATTTAATAATATTATCGGTGAATATTATGATACCTAGACAATAACGATACCTACCTATATTTTAACTACATGATGCCCGCGAATTCGTCCGCGTGGATTAAGGTTCTTTTGATGCCCGCGGGAACTGTATTATTTTCCGGGATATAAAAAGTAGCCTATATCCTTCCCTGGAACGCAACTACTAGAACTAGAACTAAGTACTAATTTCCATTAAAATTGGTTAAAAAGATGTACAAGCGTAGCAGACAGATAGGACGGACGGACACACTTTCCCATTTATAATATTAGTACTATATGGATTTGTATTTCTTTCGAAAACCCTGGGTACTGCTATTGATCTAGATAAAGAAGTTTTTAGGGGCAGACTTGCATCAAATACGGGTAGGTAGAAAAGTTGAATCACCTGGGCACAACGCCTCTCAAGTGGAAAATCTTTAATTTCCAGTTTTCACGAGCCAAGTTTTGAAACACTTATCTTTGCGTAGTTACACGTCTTGTGTGTTCGTTGGAAGCAAAAGAGCGCTTATGCGCATTTAGTTCCACTTTAACATCGTATCATCGAATGGGTATTACCTAAATCGAATGGGTTGTTACACTTATTTATAGAATATGAAATGGGATACCGAACTTTAAGCATAATAATATGGAAGCGATTGGCTTATTCAGTTTTCAGGAATTACTTCCCTTTTTGTTATTATATGGCTTACTCTAAACCAAACAAAAATAACTTTATATTTTATAACTTTTTGTAGTAAAAACTTTGTAAGTAAAACTTACGATAAAATTTAAAACGTGAGCTCCTCTATACAATTATTAATGTTGAAAATCACATGAAAGGCGTATCATTAAAATTGTCGGCGTAACGAAATCGGCACAATGCAGACGTAATTTTGTGTCACAAATCCGTTGCGTACAACAATTAGACGACTTACTTTTTAAAAAAAAGTTGGCAGTCATAGGGTCTGCCGATAGAAGTGAAGACGAATATTTAAATTTTAAAAAGAAAAAATTATAAAAAAATTTAAATGATACTAATAATAAAAATATTTAAATACTTAAAATTTAAACCTTAAAACTAAACCATTAAAGTTGAATTACGAATATGTACTATATTTATATTTAAGACCTTTTGTCTTCATAATAACGCGAGGTGTCGGTCACGCGTTTCCACAATTTTTACCCCCTACCAAAAAGTGTACAACGCTGCTAACCCCTTGACTGCGGTGGCGCTAGTTGGCGCTGAAGGACATCCGCGACGGAGTTTTGCACGGTGTCAAATTTCGCGAACTTTCGCGGCCCGCGCGAATATAAAAAATCATATCTCATATTACATATACGAACTACGTAAACACAGTACCTCATTCAAATCGTTACGAAATACAGCAATAGATTAAAGTTATTATGGTTATCGCTTTCAAAATCTTATACAAGTGAAAGAGATCGAGTAAGGCTTCTAGCCTTATTTGAAAAATAATCCGGGTATTGGCTTCATGCCTTGCCATCCAAAAATCTCGGCACTCTTTTAGATAACTAAAGTTTTCGTGTGGCTCTAGGTCTCAGATTGGGAACACCCCTGTGCTATGAGCACAGATGTCCGTGTGGAAAAGAGGTCGATAAATTTGGAATTCACGGACTCTCTTGCCAAAGGGGCGCTAGTAGGCTTTTCCGGCATGGCTCTCTCAATGATACGATCAAGAGGGTTTTTGCCGCCATAGATATTCCTGCGCTCATTGAGCCGGTGGGGATTAGTCAGGATGATCGCAAAAGACCTGATGGATTGACGCTGGTTCCCTGGGAACGGGGACGGGCGCTAATTTGGGACGCAAAATGCATAGACACATTGGCCCCGTGTCATATCAGGGAGACAGCATCAAGGCCGGGAGCCGCAGCAGAAAAGGCTGGAACCGGCAAGCGGCAGAAGTATGCCTCTCTCATAGAGACATATTTGTGAGAGATGTGTAGAGTTACATATTTGTTCCGTTTGCCGTGGAGACTCTGGGGCCTTGGAGTCTTAGTGGCAAATTTTTTTTGCGAGATATATCACCGCGGTCATTTGCCTCATCTGGTGACAGAAGGTGACTCATTTTATACGATAAGGATCAGCCTGGCTGTCCAGCGCGGAAATGCAGCCAGCATTATTGCCACTATTCCACGCGGGCATGATTTATATACCTAGAAATTAGATAAAAAATAAACAACAAAAAAAAAACTTAAAATAAAAATAAAGAAATTATAAATTGAAATTGAATGTCCTTAACCAGAAAATTATCCGATAAGTTGCCGACATAACAAAGTCACCATTGAAAGGTTTTTAAAGAACAATGGCGAAATTGGACCCACATAATTTAAAAATTAAGGAGGCATCGTTCAAGTACAAGTTTATATTATTTATAATCATATGTTTATATGATGTTTATATAAAAAAAATTGAGACTCTGAGATACGGGATTCAAAAGAAAGAAATTATTATAATTTATTAAAAAATAAGTCATCTTGCACTAATGGAACGCAATTGACATAGATAAACATTTTGTTGACATGACAACACTTGTCATTATTATTTATTTTTGTAGGGATGTTCCGACACCATCGATGTATCATCGATACCTACTGAAATGAGTATTCTTAATATTACTATCGTCTTGTGATACTAACACAAGTACTTTAAAAGTATCGATACCTAATCGTATCGATACTATTTAATTTTTATGTAAATGATTTTATCAGTATCAGTGATCACTACTTTATATGACACTAGCTGATGCCCGCGACTTCCTTCTCATGGATTTGGTTATAAGAGAAAGCAAAAAGCTCTCATAGGAAAAGTAAATAAGTACTTAATGCAAGTGTTAATCAAAGTATATAGAGGAATAAAACGCTTAATGTAAGGAAGATCAGGCTATTGAATGGAAAAACAATCTGAATTATTGGTCAGCGAATCACTTCAACTTGGGCTATAGGTGTCGAAGAATTCATTGGCCAGAATCCGCATAGAGGTACCAGTGGTGCAAAAGAGATCTATTTTGATATTATTGTTACTCAATTTGTTAAAAGATAAGAAAGATCTAAGCAGATAAGAGTTATTTAGAAGTATGGTGTGAGTAGAATTATTGCGGAATTCTCGCAGACATAAGTACCAACCCAATTACAACTAGGCATAAGTACCTACCTACTCATTCATACTAATACTGATACAAATTATTGATAGAAATACATAGTTTTTGATTAATAATTTTTAGGTTATATTCTACTTTTAGGTGTATCTTTTTTCTCACACATTTTTAGACTTACTTACTATTTGCTTTTTTCTTAGTTTTGTTACGTTCTACAATTATTACTAAGTTTCCATGATGAACGCTACCCTTTTCAGTGGGTCCCAAAATACATGCATTTTCGCCATCCTCCTTTACTAAAAGGTTTACCTAACATTATTGCCCCCTTTGATATTGCACTAATATTTTAAAGTTCTGCCAAGGTACAAGTATTCTAACAGTTTTCATTCATGCGTCTAGCGTAGGTCTTGCGTAGGTAGATACATTACGTCGCAACAGCATGGATATGTAGTAACTACTCATAACCTAAGTAATCATAATCATAATCATCATTTATTTGCTGACTGTAGGTAAGTACATAATAAGTTCTTACAATAGTAGGCATAGTTCCAAGCCACAATCTGCCAATCATATGGTACAACTATATATTATATTCTGTGGCATTAGGCTTTTCTAGTAAACGTAATTCTAACCGGTTAGATAATCCTGTTAGTCACAAAAGTGCTGTTTTTTGTGACTGCAATGGTATTATGCGTAGGTAAGTGGGAAGTTTCTTCCACTACAAGTTAGCCCTTGATTGTGATCTCACCTGTCGGTAAGTGATGATACGGTCTAAGATGGTAGGGGGCCTACCGGTTAGGAGTATGGTAGTTATATTTAATCCCATACTTACCCAAAATCAGTTTCTGCACAGCATCGAGCAAAAACGCTGGATCAGTAGGGTGGTAAATAGCTACAGCCCAAGCCTACATCACCGCACCAGACATGAGTAAATTCGGAAATTATAAAATCCCACACTGATCCTGCCGGGGATCGAACCCGGGATCCCCTTTTATTAAACAGCAGTGCTGCGCCCGGGAGGCTGTCAAACATAGACTTTCCGAAGCACTCAGTGCACAAATCAGCCATGTCGAATGCGTGGGGTGTACTCATGGAGTTCACTTGTTCGCGTCAAATGGCGCGTGTCACGACGCCCCCGTGTTTACCATTTCTAGGTTCCGATATCTACCGGATTTCAAATATTTTGTATTGATTTTTTTATTACCGGCTTAGTTTGTGTTGTTTCGCTTGACGAATCGAAATCAACTGATTCTTGCTGAGGCAAGGGTAAAAGTTACATTTCGCCTCTGGCAATCACCGAAAAATGCGGATTCGAATTAGTTTTTTATTGTTCATACTATGTCCTTAGTAGGTAGGTATTATTAGTATATTTTATGAGGTCTAGGAAACCCAGAAAATCCTAATAGGTACATATTATCATTTAATTAATATTCTCATTTAAAAGGTACTTATTAGAAATAACGAGCTTTCATAAAAAGCTATACTTAAGTGTTAAATCTAATCGGCACGGGTTGCACCTGCAAATAATTTATTAATAAGCTAACGAATTGAATTTCTGTTTCTCCTACTCAATATTATCGTAGCTGCGCTATCCTAACCATCACCACCGATTTGGTATAAATAAAAGTTCTCTACCCACGCCTATTAATAATGATCATCCAATCATTTCAGCCTCTCACAACATCAATAAGTGCCCACTTCTTTAATCATTGCAATTTCGAAACAAGCTCAAGTGTCGATGTCGAATAAATTTCGTATAATGTAAACGTGATAACAATTTGAATTCTTCTGTAACGGGTCCAGAGCCGACAAAAACAACAAACAAAATGAAAGGCGAGCGATTGGTGCTCGCGGCGAAGGGCGGGCCCGGGCCGGCGCCCCGCCCGGCTGCGACGCAGGCTTGCTCGCTCGCCCAGTCCTTATCTCATGTTACCCAGTGAGAGACGTGTTGCCTGAAATATCATTAAACAAGTGACATAAAGAACATTTATAACCGGGAAAGTGCCGAGCGATGCCACGGCCGACGCGCGAATCCTACGGTGACCAAAAACCGCCTTTCTCCTACATAGCCTTAACCGCCATGGCGATCTGGAGCTCGCCGGAACGGATGCTCCCGCTGTCGGAGATATACCGCTTCATCACAGATCGTTTCCCATATTATCGAAGGAATACACAGAGGTGGCAGAACTCGCTGCGCCACAATCTCTCCTTCAACGATTGCTTCGTAAAAGTGCCGCGTCGCCCGGACAGGCCCGGCAAAGGAGCCTACTGGACGTTGCACCCCCAAGCTTTTGACATGTTTGAGAATGGATCGCTGCTACGCCGTAGAAAGCGCTTTAAGCTGCATAAAGGTGAAAAAGATAGTCTTAACGCGGAGTTGGCAGCGCTGGCGAGCTTTAACAGAGCTTTCTTAGCGCGTCAGGCGAGTACCGCGCCTAGTATGTCTGGTGGAATGTATGCGCCGGCAGTCACATTGTGTCCAAGGTTGAGCCCAGAACCAGAAGCGCCGGATACGTCAGCACTGCTGCCTGTAGGTCCCAGACCCCGTCGGGCTTTTACCATAGATGCATTACTGGAGCCTGAGCCGCGAAGAACGCCATCTCCCCTAGCGGCACATCAGCAGCCTCACTGTCCTATGCCGCTACCACCAGCTCCCTATATCTTAGCTGCGCAACGGTATCATGCCGAGCTGCTGGCTAGCCTACAGCAGTCATGCCTACCGCCGCTATGGACGTGGAGAGACACGAGCCAATTTTCACATTACACGCTTAATTCATGAATGGTAAGTGCTCCCTGCATACCAGTCGAATTAAAATTTATCTATCATGAAGGCTCCTAGAAAACAACTATTAGGTAGTATGGTAGCTGGTAGTTTGGTTTTTCAACTAGTTACTGACCCCGTACCGCAAGCCACTACTTACAGATAAATAATCCGGTTAATCTAAGAAATGTGAAAGTTTGGATGTTAGTAAGTTTGTAAGCTTAGAAGTTTGTTATACTCCTTCACGATTGAACCGATTTGGCTGAAATTTGGATAGCTTATAACCTGACTTAACACATAGGCTACATTTTATTCTGGAAAATTAAAGAGTTCCTGCTTGAACCATAAAACCTCAATCGTCGAAAGTCGCGGCTCGTGGGAGTCATCTAGTTTAGTACTAAAGATAGGTACGTAGTTCAGCTACATGTACTTAGATAACTTACGGGCTTACGGGTAGATAAGTCAAGAGGTGCGCCATCTTGGAGAATCCGCCATATTTAATTTATGACTACGTCACATCCCCAATGATATGTCCATGTAGTGTTAAGATTGTAGGTACGGTTTTTAAGGAATTAATAAGCTAATGCTACGCAGTATTAAAAAATTTGCATTAATTACTGACTGACTTTGGGTGTGTGGCTAAAATTAGGAAAACGAGGAAAAACTAATTTTACTTAATATCATTTTAATTTTTAAAATAAGTAATGCTTAAAACAATTAAAAGAACTAAGAAAAACACAGTAAATATTAAAATCTCTTGTTTTTATTATTGGTGAAAGAGGATGTGTATAGAACAGACACTTTACTTTTGGCAAGTTAGGATTTTTCACATTTTTCTTTACTTGATTTTGGGAAGAAAATTTATAAAATTAATGTCCTAGTTGAGTTACCGTTTTACCATAAGCATAGGACATATACAAAATCTTGTCCTGGAGCCCAGGTAGTAAGTATGTCGACCACCTACTTTAGGAGGGTTAGACGTCATTTTATACGCCTTTAAATGTGGATTCAAAACAAAACCAACAATAGCCTAGCATAGACCTCGGTCATAGTTTTGATCTCAGTAATTTAATTGTCCAATATTTTTTATAGGAAGTTGGCCATATAATTTCACATTATAATATTTCTGGGATCTCGTTTATTTTATACGACTGCCTGAAAAAAGGAGTATAATATTTTGTATATTCCACCATAACTTTTATAGTTACGCCTGAACCGATTTTGATAAATGAGCTATCGTTAGAATCCCTAGCTTATTCCGGGTGCCATAGGCTAGTAAAATTAAAAAAAAACAATTGATGGGGTGACCATGGCCCCGCATTAAAGAATAAAGTTGAAAAAAAGTTCGAAATTTAAGATTAACTATATAACCATCATCTACAAAATGATGAGCAGATTCCAAAAATATATAACACTATAGTTTAATATCCAGTGATTCACAAAAAAGTATCATTTAATAAAAATGTGAATAAGATTCTAACTTAACAAATTTTTTGGCAGGGCAGTCGTGTTTTTTAATTTTTTTTATTATTTCTAAGTATTTACAAAGCAATACCATTGGCATTCAATAGATTCTAGATCCCCAATGCTTAGGACTGATCAAAGGCCGGTAGGCCGGTAGGCCGTAATTATGGCCTGGCGCACTGCCGGTAGCCTCGGTTACACCTCGAATGCGAAGCCGATTTCAACTTTGTTACGAAAATCAATCATATTATAATCTCAATTAACAAATTATACCGTTTTACACAGTCTTTAAACGCATGGTATAGTAGATCTAGGCACTCTTTTGGAACCATGTTATTAAAGCGTACATATTACGATCCCACAAATTATTTTTAAAGTTGTAGGTACCTATCTAATGCGCCACTACTCATTTATAGTACGCGCGCGAGTTGAATGCAGAGCTAATGTATGGTGACACATACAAAAGTTCTGCATTAAACTCGCGCGCGAACTGCACCTGCACAATATATTGACTTCAAGCCTCTCTTGACTTCTTCTTCTTCTTTTCTTTTCTTAAAAATAGACTTATTACTTCAAAAATTTATTTGATGTTATTTTTGTTTCAATAATAATGATTTATTCACCTCTCATGCTCTAAAAGTGTACCATTAGTGCATCTACCTATACTATACTATAGTATTATAAATGCGAAAGTTTGGATGGATGGATGGATGGATGTTTGTTACTCAATCACGCTAGAACGGCTGAACGTATCTAGTTGAAATTTTTCCCAGAAATATTATATTATACCTACTCTAGAACAGGGATTCCCAAAGTGGTTGATTTCGACCCCCAGGGGTCGATACCGGTTTCCCATGGTTCGACATAAACGAAAACTGATTTTGGGGGTCGACGAGGTCTAAAAATCGACCCCTATTATTAACACAAGTTCTTATTTGAAACTTTCAAGATACTGTATAAATTGAGTTACGTGTACCAACTTGTTATAAGAATGACTACTTAATATTTTAGTAGTAAGAAGCAATGTTGAACTTTTAAAAAAAAAATTGTCATCATCAGTTCATAGTCGAACAAGTCATAATTAAAAAAATTAAAACACGACTGCCCTGCCAAAAAATGAACTAAAAAGTTAAAAAGCTAAATTAATCTAGTTAAATAGAATCTGATTCACATTTTTATTAAATGATACTTTTTTGTGAATCACTGGATATTGAACTATAGTGTTATATATATTATATTTTTGGAATCTACTCATCATTTTCTAGATGATGATTATAAAGTTAATCTTATTTTCATTTTTTTTCAACTTTAGTCTTTAATGCAGGACCATGGTCATCCCATCAATTTTTTTAAAATTTTGGCCTATGTCACCCGGAATAAGCTAGGGATTCTAACGATACCTCATTTATCAAAATCGGTTCAGGCGTATAGAAGTTATGGTGGAATATACAAACTCACATACATACATACATACATGAACTCTGAAAACAATATACTCCTTTTTTCAGTTATAAAAAGGCTTCAGTTTGCTTACAAACATTTTGACAAAACAAAGCAACGCTGTGGAATAATTTCTTGGAACTGGTGAATATTCCTAATTCTATGGGTGAATCCTTGAATCCGTGAATATGACAATCCTTGCAGGTTGCATGCATTTCCTAATGCATTGAATATTACGTGATAGGTACACAATGAAAGGATAGGGTAAAGGGAAAGTAGTCTAGGCAACGGGGCGGTCCGTTGTATGGAGACCCCCGCATTAAATCTACAGTCTGTGAAACTTGGCTGGGTTTTAGTATTGGATGATCCAAGAATATCCAACAAAAAAAACAACTGGAAGTTAGGCATTTATACCTAAAACTTAATATTTATGACTGAATATATGCTCGATTCCTTTTTAAAAGAATAGTAGGTAGTTTAATAGTATTTATACTCAAACCCGAAATATCTAATGAAACAATCATGCAAAACATCGATATTGAAACCGATTTTATAATCAAATCTAAACTGCGTTTACGTGATAATGTAACCTGCTTTAACAATTGGGTATAACATACAAAATCTTACTTCCTTTCTGTTTTTTTATTGGATTTTTATAATATACGTTTAACATACATTTTCTTTAATTGCTTCAAGCACTTTCTGGATTAAATTTGCATAATAGGGTCCAGTATTCGTTTGGCCTCTTGGCATGTAATCAATAAAATAATTCCATCACTATCCCAGAACACTGAGGCCAAAACTTTGTCAGCGGTGGCCAACTCGAAATTTCTTTATGGATGGAGGGAATGAACGTTTCCAAGACACGCTTCGTCACATAGTTTCAGGATCGAAACGTTTCATCCATGGTAACAAGACGATCACAAAATTTCTCCGAATCACGCTGGAACATTTCGAGATTACGCTTATAAATTTTAAACATCGTTTTTTGTTTTCGTCGGTTAACATTCGTGGCACCCACCTCGCCGACACATTTCTGAAACCCAGTGAATCAATTAAAATGAACTGAATGCTACCAAATGATATATCTACAATCTCAGCTAAATGTTTTATGGTTATTCTTCTGTCTTCCAAAACCAGATTCTCAACCTTTTTGACATATTTTTCCGTAATGGAGGTTGAAGGGCTGCCAGAACGCGGGTCATCTTTACCTACAGTTTAATCTACATTTTTTAAATTTAGCCACCCATTATGCAACCGTAGAATATAGTACAACATCAGTTTTTAGCAACTCGTTGCACAAAATATAAGTACATTATGCAGTACAATTTAACCTGCTGTGTAAGTGTGGTGTAAGTAGAATTGTATTTATTACTGAATACCTTTTATGATAACCTAGTAAATAAATTATTAAAATTCAAATAATATTATCTGTCTCCATAGATTTGCCGCCTTACTTACATAAAAGTAGGCCGACTTTAATACTCAAGGTTACTTTTGTGCATAAGTGTTTAAGTGCCTGAGTAATTAGTAAAAAACGTACTGTCAAGTAGATAGAATGGGGCATAGGTACGGCATATTTTTTACAAATAAAGAGTATAATAATGATAATAACGTCGCCTGGTATGTGCTGTTGGATGGGGCACAGTCGTGGGTGTTTTTGGTGGAAATCACAATTCCACATGACGAGAACATTGTGAGAGCTGAGACGGAGAAGAAAGTATCCCGATCCCGGCTCACGAGGTATCCGCCATGTGGTATTTGGTTTCAGCCATCGCAATCGTCATAATTTCTGCGAATGCTTTAATCCCAGTCAGCCTCGCTCACCATCTGCGACTGGGGTTCCGTGGCAGTTCGCTCGCAGCCTGGATGCAAAAAGCGGTGTTGTTAGACTCGGCTAGGACAGTCCGCCCTGGATTTCTCAACCTGGCGCCCTGACCCCTGGCCGTTTGGTCTTCCCTGCCGGGGTGTAATTCTCCGCCCGGTACAAATATGTATTTGAGTAATATTTAAGTAAGTTTTTTTTTATGTAAGTGTTAGCGCCGCTCAATGACTACAGATTGCGCTACACCTGTGAGGCGGCAAAGCAGTCGTCACGCGAGGTTTCCACCAATCAGACAAGTTTCCACTCATGTGGCAGCTATGTTTAATGACGTGACGTCACAATACTGCTTTAGAATATTACATTATAGCAACTTCAGAGTCTCTAACCATTCGGTTCTCTGCATTGCCTTGAGTAACAAGTATCAAGAAATTAGACCTATCCTTACCTCTACCTATATTACCTTGGTTGCGAGTGGTTATGGATCTAGTTGTTATATTGTTACATTGCAATTAATTTCATATATCTAATATGTTCGTTTCTTCCTAAATAATGATCGAGTCTGTGTATTATATAAATAATGTTAGTTTGCATCTTAAAACCCTATCCATCACCATGCGCAAGTAGGTCTATAACAATAAATAAGTTTATTATTTACTTTTGGCAATACACGTATGTATTTATTTTGTACACGGCTATGAGAGAAAAATTTATAGGGTTAAATAAATAAATAATAATATAATGTAGCGCTTTAATCTTATATATAAAAAAATTCTTGTGTCACAATGTTAGTTACCATACTCCTCCGAAACGGCTTCACCGATTTTTATGAAATTTTATATTCATTTTCAGTAGGTCTGAGAATCGGCTACTATCTATTTTTCATACCCCTAAAACACCTCAATCCACGCGGACGGAGTCGCGGGTATCAGCTAGTTTAGATATATAGACGTAAATACTTTGATAGGTATCTACCTATAAATTTACCTAATTTACCGGTACAGGTGTATTTATTGGTGTGATACTTAGTGAAGGAGAAACAATTTGAACAACTACACCTGAAAACATCATTAATTTTTAATGCTGAATCGAAAACGGCTGAAACTTTATAGTTACACACAGGACAGTTGGTTTAACATTGTTTCTGGATAGTTATGAATACAAAATTTTTGTGTTGCTCTGTTGAAGGAAAAACCAACATACAAACACATTTTTGCATTTATAATATTAGCATGATTATATTAATTAATTAATTATAAAAATTAATAACAGTCATATAATTGTGATTTAATTTAATAAGTGCGTGATTGCTATTATCACTATAAAAATTGCCACTACCTGAACTCTTGTGGATACTTCTGACAGTTTTTACAATATAATACAAATCTTTTTATTTTTCTAAATGTGGGTACAGAATATAGTGGGATGGAAATTAAATAATTTTCATTACTTATTACATAAAACATTACAACAAATTAAAAAAAAAACAATTATTGTACCTGGCACTGAATATTGACGTTTTAGTAGAAAATGAGAGATGGGTACGTAAAACAACTAACCTGTGCACAGATGAAACGTTTCAATATTTTTAGCAATCCCAGTTAGGGGTTTGGAGTTCGTAATTTTTAGTTATAAGTGACGCTGATTCGAACTTCTCTAAATTTAATTTCACGCAGAAGACGCCCGCCTATAATTCAGATCAATAAATAATGGTTATGATTGAAACATAGTTATGATTGAAACATTGATAAGATTGAAACTACCTGTTTTGTGTGAGAAGAGATTTTTCATATTTTTTGCCATTAGGTGCCATTCTAGCTTAAAAGCACATTAAATGTATGCCAATTATGTAAAATACTATCCACTAGTACAAATTAGAAAACTTAGAAATTTAGTGACACAAATGAAAGATACTTTGAGTTGTTTTTGTTAAAAAAGTTTTTACATTCATAATTTTTTAAATGTTAACTGATATGTCACGATGTCAATAAGTTAAATTGGAAGGAAGTAAAATTGTTAAGACTGATTAATAAGCTTTAGTAGTTACAAACTTATTAGAGTGTTTCAATTAACCCTACATGCTGTTTCAACCGTCCTTGGGTGGGGTCAGTAGAACCATGTTTCCTGGTCTTTCTTAATGATGGATTGCTGCTGAACTATTTGAGACACAGATAATGTTTTTTTATTAACCAGACATCTATCCTTTCAACTATATAAATATGAGATATGTGGGCTTTAATGATACTTCACTGCACGAGGTCTAAATAAATTGTTTCAATTGTCCCCGGTCTACCTAGTACAATTACATACATATTGCGTATTAATACATAATATGCGATATAATATTAAGTTACAAATTAACATATTAAATTACAAAATATAAAAAATATTTAACCTTACAACAGATTTATTAGATTCATTTACTTACTTATAAAATTGAAATTACATAATATCCTATCGTAAAATTGAGATACTCTCAGGTCAAATCTTACATTTAGATAAAAATTCGTTAACACTGTAAAAACTACAACTAAATATTCAAACAACTTTTTCTTAAATATGGATATTGGTAAAACTTTTGTGTGTCAGAGAGCTTATTGAATATTGTAACAGCCATACCATAAGAATTGCGAGAACATAAAGCTAGTCTATGTTTTTCCGAATGCGTCTACGTGAGTCTACGTGGATGTTTAAAAACGTATAGGGACGTAGTTTTTTCAAACTCCTTATATCCTTTGTTTTTCCAGAGAAACATGGTATCCTGGATTACCAATAGGCATCCTTCTCTAAGATGCAAGCATGGCATTGAATAATTTCGAATTAATTTGCGTCTTGCGATTTTTAATAGTTATGGAAAAGCGAATTGGAAAAGTCGAAAATCTGTGGGAATGCCTGTCAATTATCACATTTTTAGTTAACACTTAGGCATACTTACTATAATCTATGTTGACTGCCTCGTTAGTCTAGTTGTTAGCACGATCGACTGTGGCCGACGAAGTCCCAGGATCTAGTTCCGGGTCGAGCCGTATAAAAAAAAATTGCCCAGAGTTAGGAAGTTGGCGGTGTTTCAACCCCGTGCCTCGGAGAGCACGTTAAGCCGTCGGTCCTGTGCCTGATCTCTCTCCGGTCATGTTAGATTTTCCGTCCCATCGGGCCATGAGAGTAAATGAACAGAGAGTGCACCAGTGTTTGCGCACACACTTGTGCACTATAATATCTCCCACGCAGATGGTTAATCTCTCTGGAGATAGGCCGCCGTAGCCTAAATTCTATCGCAAGGAGTGAGGACATTATACTTACTATGTAACATACCCCAAAGCGGAAATGCCAGGTTATCGCTATTGAATAGATCTAGGCAATATGCCGACAACACTAAAGGGCTGATAGCATCTTTGATGGTAAATGGATGTGACAACCAAATATCTTGTAAAGTGAGTGGCACAAGTATTCGTACATCCATAATTAAGACTTTATGTCAAATTTTGGTAAAAACTGGAAGTCCTGACTTTTGCAACCCAAAGTGGTTATTTTTTGGTGTATTTTTAAAGATAAGTACCCATTACAATCGATGGTGCATTCGACTTTAAGCCAAAACTTTAGATAGATAGATAGATAGATGAACTCTTTATTGCACACACTTAAAAACAATAACAATAACGAAAAGCTTAAAAGATAAGACAGAAGGGTGCAAAGGCGGTCTTATTGCTAAAGCAATCTCTTCCAGACAACCTTTGGGGAGAGGAGATTATAAAACAAGAGCGCGGGATAGTGCAACAATTAAAAATTAAAATATGTAATATATATGTACATACAATACATCCATCCATACATACAAACATATATACATACATACATACATAGATACATACATACATACATACATACATACATACATACATACATACATACATACATACATACAGAGATACATATAAACATAAATACTAAATAATTCGAAATAAAATATAGGACTAGTGAATTAATTGTTACCTGATAGGAAATGTTTATGCAAGCGACTTCTGAAGATAGAGAGTGACTTAGACTGTCGTATATCCGCTGGTAGGCTGTTCCACAATAATACGGATTTACGGGTAAAAGATTTATCATAATATCCTGTGCGACTGACAGGAGTGTGCAAGCGATTATCCGTACATGACCTTAGGTGTTGTCGTTCGTTGTTAGAGCCAAGAAAGGAGAAACGTTGTTTGAGGTAAGAAGGAGTATGAGGATTGTATAGAATAGAGTAGAGGAGTGTCAGAATGTGCAGATTACGACGGAGTCTAATTGGGAGCCACTTCAGACGAGCTCTGTACTCAGACACGTGATCGAACTTACGCAACCCGAAGATAAATCTTATGCATAAGTTTTGAAGACGCTCAAGCTTGTTTAGCTGTTCTTCAGTTAGATCGGGGTAGGATGAGTCAGCATAGTCTAGAAGTGGTAAAAGAAGAGAATTAGCTAAAGAAATTTTGGTTTTAATTGGAAGAAAGTTTTTCCAGCGTCTCAGGCCACCAATTGACGCAAACAACTTCCGGCTAACCTCAGCGATTTGCGGGATCCAGGATAAAGAGCTGTCGATATAAATGCCAAGGTTTTTGACCGAGGAGCTAATGTCCAGGGTAGTTTGGCCGAGGCGGATGGGAGGTAAATTGTTTCGTATAATCTTGTCAAGCTGCTTGGAGCCACCTAATAGAGCTACTTGAGATTTTTGTGGGTTAACAGACAGTCCATAGGATTCGCTCCAAGTGCTAATTTGATTCAAATCCCGGTTGAGGTTTTCTATAGCAATGTGGATGTCATGGACAGGTGCAGCTGTATACACTTGAAGATCATCAGCATAGAGGTGATAGGAAGAGGAGAGAAGATAAGTGACAGTGTTAATATAAATAGCGAAAAGAAGAGGAGATAGGACGCCACCTTGCGGCACGCCAGCAGTAATAGGGCTATAAGAGGAAAATTTATTATCGGTTTTAACACGCTGCCGACGACCGCGCAGGTAGCTATCAAACCAGTTTACAGCTTCAGGAGAGACATTTATTGACCTTAGGACGCCCAAAAGAATATCGAAATCAACGGTGTTGAAAGCGTTACTAAAGTCAAGTAGTGCTATAACACTAACTAGTTTGTTGTCCATGTTTGATCTAATATCATCGCAGACCTTGATGAGGGCAGTGACAGTACTATGGCCAGCCCGAAAACCGGATTGATACGGGCTAAGGACGTTGTATTTGGACAGAAAAGGTTGGAGTTGATGGTGAACGATGCGCTCCAGAACTTTCGAAAGAAACGGTAGGATAGAGATAGGTCTGAAGTGTGAGAAAGTAGTGGGATTTTTAATTTTGGGGATAGGGATAACATAGGCATTTTTCCATGCAGAGGGGAATTTGTTAGAAGATAGGGAATAGTTGAATATGTGACAGATTACAGGCGCCACCTCTTCAAGGAGAAGCAGTAACATTTTACGGTTGATGCCGTCACAGCCTGCAGCACCAGATCGAACAGCTAATATATGTTTTTTGACTTCAGCAATAGTGATTGGAAGAAATTGAAAAGTAGGAAAATTAGAAGGTTGTAAGGAATAAAGTTTGTGTATGGTATTTTGCTTAGCTAAATTATTTATCGGAGTAATATTAGTAAAATGCTGGTTGAGACCCTCAATGTCGAGGTTATTACAATTAGTCTCCCTTCGCTGCCGCCCAATCCCAAGAGATTCCAGGAATCTCCAAGTCCCAGAGAAGTCACTGTTTTCAATAGTGGTATGGATGTAATTTCGCTGTGCATCTCTACACGCTTTATTACAGCGATTACGTAAATTCTTGTATTTAACCAGGTTTCCATCAGTCGGAGTTATTTTATATTTGGACTTAGCAGCGTTACGTTTTGCCATTAGTACCTTGATGTCTTCCGTTAACCATGGGGCTGGCAAATGCTTTAATTTAACAGGACGAAGAGGTGCATGTTTATCAAACAGCCCAGTTAACATCGAGTTAAATATTTCCAACTTATCATTAACGTTTGCAGCATTAAAAACAACTTCCCAGTCTATCGCATTTAAGTCACGCATGAAGGAATTATTATCAAATTTTTTAAAACTGCGCCGCATGACTATTGTCGGCTTCACCTTAGGAGGGCGAATCTTATAGGAGAGGTATATAAGGTCGTGGTAGGAGAACGCCTCAGCAGGAAGTTGACCATAGCTGCTAACATGGTCAGTGGAAGATGTTATCATTAAATCCAGCTTTAGCTTCTCATAGCACCTCGTTTAAAGAATTCAGAATCACGTTATACTTCCCTACTATCATATGTACGTTTTGTTAAACCAGTATTTCCTTCTTTACAGGTACATGGGTTAAGAAGAGAAGACGTGACGAGATTCTAGTTATATAAGGAACTTTAGAGGCATAATATTATATAACGCCTCAATTAGACTGTGTTTAGTCATTAGTGGATTAGTAAATGTTAGTAGCGTGAGCGAGAGTTCGAAGTTTATCATCTGCTGAAACTTCATCATCTGGATATTGAATAGGTAAGTTTGTTACTCTTTAATCTCTCTTTAGTTCTAATATAATTTACTAGATACCCGTTGCTTGTGCGCAAATAGATTTCACTAGCTTAACGAGCGTCAACGATTTTTAACAATATACGGCTTTAAACGATGGTGGTATGCCACCTGGTACAGAAAATTTAATTTATACACATACTAGCGAATGCCCGCGACTTCAGCCGCGTGAGTTTAGGTTTTTTGGTTCCCGTGGGAACTCCTTAATTTTCTGGGATAAAAAGTAGCATATGTGCTATTCCAGACTATAATCTCTGTGCCAAATTTCATCCAGATCCGTTCAGCCGTTTTGGCGTGATTGAGTAACAAACATCCATCCGTACATCCATTCATCCAAACTTTCGCATTTATAATATTATATTAAGAATATATATAGATTGGACAAAAACTATTAACTAAGTAGACGAACTATAATCAGAACCATTTTAGTATTTTTTCTTTATGCAGCATATATTTATATAATTTACTTATTAGATTTACATATAACCCTTGGACCTATATAAAGCTCAAATGCAGGTTCCCTTTAAGTATAATTTAAACAAAAAAAAGGTAAAGCTCAGTTTTTTTTAATCCTATACAGGAGCGAAGCCTATCTTGGGCGTTCGCAATACTTAAAATGATATAAATTCCTATTAACTTAATGATTTAACGTATTTAAGGAAGGATTTTTAGAAATTCAATCCTAGTGAAGTTTGCTTGTTCTTAATTTCGTCTTATAAATCTATGGTTAAAATAAAATCATCCAAATATTAGTTCCTAGTGAAAGTATACCTACCTGTGCCAGAAAACTAAAGAGCCTAAGAGTGACCTATAAATTGATTTCTTTCTCGTTTTCATACAAAATAGCATTTTAAAAGCTCGAAGTTCAATCTTAACTTTTTTTAAATATATATTTTTTTTAACTGAACAGTACAATATTACTGAAAATGGAAGCTTTTTAAAGTGAGCACCCTGATCAGTTATGCCTGTCATCAGAGGGATTATTAACAAACAAATAATAGTACTAAACTCAGCCTATCCTGTTAATAATTATAATATCATAGAACAGGTTTATGGATTTGATAGGTTGATCTACCGAATGCCAGCATAACATCTAAAAAAAGCGCCTTCGAGCACTTGAAAAAACACATGTAATGAGCAAGTAAATAATCAACAAACTCGAATAAACAGTAGATAATCTTGAGTTATTTTACAATCTGAGAATAATAGTTTATTTTTGGATGTTTAGAATTAGATTTAATACGATTTCCATCTCCGCTGTACTATATGTAGGTATCTATTATATCATTATTCGTTCATGAAAAATTAACTTAAATAAATAGAAGTTTTTCACTAAGCAACCATAAAGAACCCTACAAAGTTTATTCAAATTAAAAACAACGTACCTAATTTTTTTTTCTTTTCCAGGAAAAAAGAATTTCAACGAAGCCATTTTCAGAAAAATTTGAAGATTAATTTATAATTATTGTTTGAAAATTAATATTTTTGAATTAGAATTGTATAAAAAGGAATAAAAATAGATTAACGATTGAGGCTCCCGTAGTAACTTTTGAGGTAGTGCTTAGCAGCCGGTGATGGTGGCTTTTATCCCTGTTTAAGGTCAATTAGACTCCTGACCTCTGTGGGATCGCCACACACTTTGCCTATACCTAGTATATGATTTCCAGTGAAAATCCAAATATGGTCTCTGGTCTGGTCCGATTAGCGTTCCAGTATACGAGCCATGTAGAAGCCAAGTTTGACTTCAGCAAATACTATAATGCCCCTTCTAGATTAGGCTGCTTCCATCTTTGACTGTATCATAAATTCATCACTACCTGGGACATAGTCAAGTAAATAAATAATTAAATAATCATTTATTTGCAAAGAATGTTCAATATTTGATGGTAAGAAGAGTCAGTGAGAGGCTATAACATTCAACTAAATCAATAGTGTGCAAATTTCAGGGCTAAATTGTATGTGATTTTAAGAAAAAGCATCTACATATATATACCTACCTCCTCACAATTATCTACGGGCTCTCGGGCCAATACAGCGAGAAAAATATCCCATCGTTCCGACAGTCTTCTTCCGAAAGGGAGAACATTTCATTCCGCAGTATTCCGATTTTTAGGAAAAAGAAAAGTTCTTCCCTGTGTAAGGAAACAGAACGAAAATTAGAGGGAATGAAGGGAGGAAATATTCTACTCCTCCATGACTTATGTATGATTAATGTAATGAATAATTATTTTATTTTATGAAACTGTGATACTTGTGTTAGATTCAAATTCATTGTAAATATGTACAGATACGTAATTAGTACTTATTAATTTAACTATGGAAATAAATACTTAACTTATTGTATTTTTATCAAAAAGAAATAAATTATACCTATATGTTAAAAAATTGATGTGTTTAATTCGTGTTTATAATTAAATAGTCTTCATTTTTTAAATAAACAAAATTGGTTATTATACTTACTTCTAATGAAAATTAAAGATTGTTTAATTCTTCTATATTTGACTTTGT
The DNA here is from genome assembly GCA_964035005.1 of Erebia palarica. Lineage (NCBI taxonomy): Eukaryota > Metazoa > Arthropoda > Insecta > Lepidoptera > Nymphalidae > Erebia > Erebia palarica. The sequence goes on along the minus strand of OZ035992.1, from coordinate 27,068,997 downwards.
TCAATAAGTAGGTAACGTTAAGCTATGCCATTTTCTACAGAATTTTTCATTATTAGGTCTACTTAGAAGTTAGACGCTTTTTCTCGAGTTATTAGATATATTATAAACATGCACATACTATAACTTAACCCCATTGTACACGTACGAGTACAGTGCCAAAAGTACTTATGTTGGCGGTGGGCACGTTTTAAGGAACAAAGGCCGTCTTGCACAGCACCACCTAAACTGATGTAGTTAAATTTTGTGATGCAGGCACTTTCTGATAAGTTTGTTCCGGGATTAACATGTAAAGGACATGGGGGCTACTCCCATCGCTTGAAGCAGTATTAATCATTACTATCATATTACACGAAATGGATTATAAGTAATTCTAAAACACGAACGTAAACGATATTTAAACAATATACGGCTTTAAACGATGTTGGTATGCCACCTGGTGCAGAAAATTTAATTTATACACATACTAGCGAATGCCCGCGACTTCGTCTGCGTGGTTTGAGGCTTTTTGGTTCCAGCGGGAACTCTTTAATTTTCCGGGATTATAGTCTGGAATAGCCTATGTGCTATTCCAGACTATAATCTATCTCTGTGCCAAATTTTAGCCAGATCCGTCCAGCCGTTGGTGCGTGATTGAGTAACAAACATCCATACATCCATATTTCCACACATCCATACATCCATCCCAACTTTCGCATTTATAATATTAGTACGATTAGTAAGATAACGGCCTCGTTGCAAGTGGGCCTAAAACTAGTGACTATCTTGAATAGTCACTTTTACACTTGATTGTTCACTGTGGACACCGCTGCGTATAATTTGTAAAATATTAAACAGTAATCATGCCTTAAGTAATAAAAGTAGTTCCAGAGATATAGTAAGTAATTAAAGTAGATAGGTAGGTACATAGAGCAGTAGGTAAATCAGAAAAGACTATTTCGAGAAAATATCGCTATATATATAAGCACCATCGCTATATATAAGCACCATTTTCCCGTAACCGTCTTTTCTAACTTACTGCTCTATCAGCAGGGCGACCGCGTATCTTCTGCATCAATCATTGTTACAGTATCAATTGCTTTGATTGGCTGAATTTATGGTATTCTTGCTGCGTCAATGGATTTTGTCCAATAGTGGAAGAGTGTTATCCAATCAGAGGTGATTGCGATCGTTTCACTGTAGCTGTCAGTTTTAGCCGGTAGCCCTATAGATACCACGGCAGCACTGGCGTCTGAAGCACAGCCGCGTCCAGTACCCACTAGTGGCATTACTTGGATCACTGTTGGCCATACTTAATAGGCTATGTATTTTGAAATCACGCAGTTAATATAAGCAAAGTAATTAAACTGAGTAAGTGTATAAAATTACAATGGCAAAAAACACTTAAATTCGAAGTACAGATCTTTAGTCTCATTGTAATAAAACAAAAACCATTATCATTAACCCCTATTAGGTATCATGGCAACTGATGATAACGATCATTAACACCAGGCGGTTAATTAGACGATGCAGGTCGCGGGGGTCAGATGCCAATCGATCTGTGAAAATCTTCTAACACTAGGATATATGGCTTGGCTAATAAATAGGTTAATAACAGAGATAAGCTAAAACAAAAATTAGACGGCTGAATGAAATGATTGGAACAATAATTAACGGTGAACAACATTTTTTTTAGGAAAGCCTGCATCACTTAAAGTTACCTTTTCTTTATGTATATACTCAAAGGTGTGTGAAGTCTAGCAATCCGCAATCGGCCGGCGCGGCGTAGTGGATTATGACCTAAGCCCTACTCATTCTGAAATGATAGATGTACCAGGTACTCTGTAGTGGTCGATGATGGGTTAAAATTATGAGAATGAGATAGATTTGAATGTAAATTCTATGGCTTAGGAGGAGGTGATTTTTATTTACCTTCACTTACATACTTACATATACTTAGTAGCGTTACGATGAAATCGCAGAGGCATACCTGTACCTACTAGTGATTTTGACGGTAATATTATTTACTGGGCTACCACCAACCGTAAAGACAAAGTACACACTTTGCAGTTTGAGGCCCTAATTTTGTAAATTTAATCAAAAAAAGTTTAAAAAAATTTGCGATTGCTTCGCTCGCAAAAGCGTTCGTAGGTATTATACTTACATTCCATTGAATTTTTATTTTCAGTCGGAAGATTATTTCTTACCAAACTTTTGCTTTCTTCGGTCGCAAAGTTTGTACAGAGTTATGTAGATGTTTATTTATTTTGCGTCGATTATTAAAATTTTCCTTCTTTCTGCCCAAACCATATTAAAATAATAAAATACAATTGCAATGAAGAAAATGCAACTCGTATGAAAATTAAAAGGTATTTTAAATAGAGCCGATTAAACACTTTTCAATTATATTTTCTCCGATACTAACTCCATGTAATTTTTCATTCATTATACATAATATTAATTTCGCGAAACACATTTTAATTTTGTATTTGACTGTACACCTCAATATTTTACAGCCGGTCGAGTCACAAAAATTGAAAAAATTGAAAAGGGGCAACTCGGTCTTTAGGCCGAGTTTCTTTCGGTCGAGATGACCCCCAAGTTTTTTATTCAGAGATGCCGTTCCGGGCTTCCGTCGGGCTAAGTCCGCCTCTGTAGGTATAAATAAGTGCCTACTGCACTATAGCTCAGTGTAGGAAACACTTCAAATGCCTCGAATAACAATAACTTCTAAATGCAAATAGCGCCGAAACATTTGCAGCATCACGCAGCATACTTAATCAAGGCACATCCCTACACCACACAAGAATAGCACATTAGGCATATCTTATGTAACTGTACAAAACTCAGGTCCATAAAAGGCGGCGTCCACAAACGATATGACACGGCACGTAGCACAATGCAAACAGCGGCGTCTCTGTCGGCGCTAGTGTTGTTCTGTCACAACACTCACAACACGCGACACATTCGTCCGGCGCCGCGACGAATCGCGACACAAAGCCGATGAGGTTGAAAGCGGTGGCGACAATGGCTTTGTGCGCGGGCGGTCGGCGCGGCTCCACCGGCACTGCTTCAATACTCTGAAAGTGACCATACTATAGGGCATAGGCCTATTACTGCACTTTTCACAGGGACCTTTTTTTTTTGGTTAGGTTAGGGGAGGAGATCGGGTTATGTGGGATTTCTACCCACTAAAACCCCCTCGGTGGCCACCCTCTGCGTGTAATGAGAAGCTCCGGGAACTCTTAAGAACATGCGCCGGAGCTTCTTCTTCTTCAGGGACCCTTACACTTGAATCAGTGTAGTGTAACAAGGTGTAGGAAGAAATGGTCCCTAAATTGGTCCTTATTGCTGTGTAATAAGCGACTAGCGGCCACGCCCACCCTTACCGCAGGGCTCTGAGAAAAGTGCAGTGTAATAGGCCTAATACTTGCATATTCCTTGGGGAGGAAGTTGTGATATTTATCGTTAGACCTTGAGGACCCGTGGCATGCAAATCATAGAGGCATATATGTGCTTAAATGCCTTACCCAAATGAAAATACCTCAATGCTCATTTCTTTATAAAAGTCAGTAAATAGGTTTTCTGAGTAACTCATGTCTACCCTAGCTTCAAGCCCTGTGCACGCCACTGCTGAGGACCAAACCCAAATATAAGAATCCAAAGGCTCTACCGGACAGATAAACCTACGCGTCTTGACTCGTCTTTACAAGCAAACTTTGAGTTAGCGGAAATCTAATCTAAGTTATTATTTTTTTATAGAAGCGAAAAGGGCGATAAGTTTTCACTGTTCAGTTACATTCCCGTCTATTCACACAATAGGTATGTCACAGAACAAATTTAGTAGATTCCTAATAGAGCCCAAAATGGTTTTCTCATGCCACCACCCAATGCCACCTAGTAGTATGTGATCAATGATGTGGATGCACCTTAACATAACTTCAAAAGCATTCCATGTGCCTAAATAGGTAGGTATATGAATTTTTTAAAACTGAAAGATAGCGACGGTTTATGACAAAGCTAGAGAAGCTGTGTAGGTTTAGTATTAGTATTAAAATATGAAGAATCGTCAATAACGAAGGATGAGCGCGCCTCTTTTAACGAGCCTTATAGATATCTCCATTATAATATAGGTAAATTCGGTTTCTAAAGGTAAGAATCATCAGATTATTTTAGATCAAATCAATTTCAATATACATCAAAGTGTTACTGCCGAGTATAGACCGAGCGATTAGATTTTTATTTATGTACACTTAAGTAAATCGATTCTAATACATAGATCGATATCTGATACCGTAACACGGGTAGTATCAGAGTTGAGCATCTACACTCTTCAGCCGTGATACGTTCGCAAGTGGAACTTAATCAAACTTCAGTTTTTATTATTGTTCATTAGACACTCCCGTCAGATCCGTCTGCTTTCAATTGAAACAATATTTAATGCTTTGCCGGCTGGGAATAAAATAAAACGGTAGAACCATAAACATTCCACATTTATATTCGACCTCTGACGGTCGAATGTGTCTTCCTTTTTCGACTCGTGTGTTTCGTCCCATTCCCACTTCGTCCGCGCCGACCCGTCTGCGTCGACCGGACTCTGCGCTTAGGCTTAATATACACCGAGTGAGTTGGTGAGTCAAGATACAACTCAAGTCAATAGCAGCAAAGTAACAACGTACATAAAGCAGTAAAGAATTAGACCTAATAAAATAAAATATCATAGAGTTTGTGAGTGATCTCAGATCAGGCGAAAGACTCACCGAAGGCCAAGTCAGTGCCGGTCTCTACCGATGTCATCAGTACTTCTTCGATCTGCGTGATGCAGCCGAATCAATCACACGCAGTATTTCAAACAGCATTGTTATATATAGCCTTTTGTAGCTCTTTTGAGGCTTGCGTCTCCTATGTTGCTTGAGTATAATTTATTTCAAAATGATAACCTTTATTACTGTACTGCAGAGGAATTTAAAAAAATGTGGTTTTAAATAAATGGATTGGATAACCGGCCTCTTTTCTCAACTCGTGGTAAGTAAATGGAGCAGCTCGACATCACATTCGGTATGTATAGGCTAAGCCTTACTGATGGGGAGATAAAAATGTATGGCTCATAATGTTTTAACAGTCTCACCATTGAGCGCATCGAGCCGAGATGCCCAATTTAATTTTTCTCCCCGCGTCAGTAATTGCCTCGATTCGTTCTATGCGAGAGGCGGAGGAGTCGTCTGCTGTGGGTGCTTTCTTAATCGATTTTATTTAATTGATTTATTTATTATCGACACTATGCATCTGGTGTAGGTATTTTAACAACGTAGGTAGATAACGAAATAATGGAATAGCTATCTGCAGGCTTAGCATGCGCACAACGAGATATCTCGCGACGAGAGAGAGATGTTGCACAACATCCATCTGCTCAACCGATTTTGATGAAATTTAGTACAGGGTTAGATTATATCCCAGAGAAGAACATAGGCTACTATTTATCCCGGAAAATTAAAAAGTTCCCGCGGGAATCATCTGGTATAAAATAAAATTGAGTATTCCAAAATAATTACCACTCCATAAGTAAGTAATACCAAAATATTGTTTATTTAGGCGCTTGTAGTCTTGTCTAACACAGTCTTGTCTTAGATGGTAGATACGCCACTAACTAACTTAAATACAGCACGGGCTTTATGGATATTAAAATAGCTTTTAAGTAAAACACTACGTAAGTATTTCATTGTTGGGCAGAATGTAAAGTAAATTTTGCAACGTTATTATTTCACATACGAAAATTGGTCACAGCCGAACACAATGGGCTCGCATACCGTCATCCACCTACACCATAGACAATGTCCGCCGGCATCACAAAGAGCCTCGGCATATACAAATAAATAACGTCAGAACAACAAATATTTTAATAAGCACCTCTAAAGAAGTGTTCAAAGCATATAACACGCGTGACGCACTGGGTCGACGTTTGCCGCACAAGACACCTGCTCATACGACAAATGTAGTGTCCCATGTCCATAAAATTATGAACTTTATTTGAAAAGCAATAAAATTGTATATCCTTTGAAATGTTTAGAGCATCTCAGTGAAGCATTTATGTCTCAGACGGCATGACCAATGACAGTGTATGGACAACGCCGGCGAATCTTTTAGAGAACCACTTTTATGACAAGCCAAGAAAGAGGCGATAGGAAATTGGAAAAGGCAAGCGTGAATGCGGCAGATGTATCATAAAACCGGCAGTTGCGTCCGGCACATAATTCAAGGTAAATAAACAACTACAGTTTATCGCACTCCATTCCGTAATTTATATCTAGATACTGTTACTTTTAAAAATATCTTTGAGCTACTAGCTGCAGAAGTGCTAGTAACTCAAAGATATTTAAAGGTGGGTAAAGATGAGGAATGATGTCTGCACTGAGAACCTGACATTGCTTCTGATTATTTTTTTAAAAGGGAGGACTTTTCCTTTCCCGGAAAACGGAAATCTGTAAGTAAAATTCGTACTCGTAATCTCTTTGGAAAAGCGGCATGCTTGTGAGACAAGTACCTATAATAGGAACTTCCTAAATGTGCTAAAGCTTCTGCCAATCAGAAGAAGTTGTGGAAATTTCGCTCAAAAAGCTTTGCATAAGGGCTAGTAGGTTACACAGTCTACAGTTCTACCTAACTACTATAAATACTTTAGATTTTAATAGAGCTAGCTGGACTGTAAATGATTTCTCTATAAAAATACGTAGACACTATTACCTATGGTTAGAATTTGGGTCGAGCTTGTTATATAAGTACCAACAACTTAATACGCACATAATGAACCCTATTTTTATAAACCTATTAATAACTATAATAAATATTCGTAGTGAAAAATATGATAAATGATAAATGATTTGATAAATGATTTATTTATTTCATGTAGGACAAATTGTGTCACTTATGAAACGTTAAGACTCTACCACTGGTTCGGAAAGCTGATTCTACTGAGAAGAACCGGCAAGAAACTCAGCAGTTGCTCTTTTCATAGAAAAGAAAAGGTTACAATATGTAGACAACACAACAGATGTAGATAATTATTGGTAATACCTACCGAACTTTGTTAGTAAATAATATAAGCTATAATATTATAATAGCTATACCATTAATAATTAACTAGTTAATTACCTAGGTATTGGATAAGATTTTATTTCCTTAATTTTATTTTGAGAGCAAAATGATTTTATATAATTTTGTAGGTATAATTACCAACATTTAACTGATTTTCATGCCAACGATTAGGTATAATAATATTATTTAAAACATATAAACCATTTTTTTAATCTACAATAACAGTATTTTACGTTAATTTACACTTTTACATTAATAATTAGGAATCTACCTACTACACATTTTAACATCCATAATATTATACCTACGTTATACATTAGAATCACTAATTAACAAAATACATTCACTCAAATTAAAATCAACGACTGCTAAGCCGGGACTAATACGATTTTTATAACTCCGCTGTCCTCGTCTCGAATCCGGAATCATATGCCAGTCGTCAAAAATAAATCCAATATTTATGACTTAGGGCCTCTACAAAACGGCGACAAGTGAGATTTATTACGTTAATATAGCTTCCTTATAAACTCAATCATTTTAGTACAATGATTACAGCTATGTTGGTAAGGTGAGTAAATATCTACATATTTTAAAAAATTAACGACTGTACACGTGGTGAGTTTCAGCCCCTCTTAAGTAGCGTATATACTTTTAGGACAAGCAATATCCGAACATAAAACAGATGGACTTGACAGCTTAAATAAAAGCGTAGGCATAGGCGATTTCTTATTTCGATTTCCGATATTTTATAATTAATAATAATATCCTCCTGACCGAATTTCGGCCACGGCGGCGAATTTCCAGACAGATTAGCCATCTGCGCAGGAGATATTATATAGTGCATAAGTGTGTGCGCATACATAGGTGCACTCTCTGTTCCTTTAATCTCATAGTCCGATGGGACGGAAATCCGACACGACCGGAGAGAGATCAGGCGCAGGATCGACGGCTTTACGTGCTCTCCGAGGAAACACCGCCAACTTCCTAACTCCGGGCTAGTACTGAGAATTTCTTGCCAGAAAAACCCAATACTTGTTATTGTATTGGACAAGGTCCCGGGACTCGAACCCGGGACCTCGTCGGTCGCAGTCGAACATGCTAACCACTAGACCAACGAGGCCGTTATTTTATAATTAATATCAATTTGATAGGCCTACTATATGGACCAACGTCTTACTAACGTAAGTGGCCTATATGCGTAATATTTTGGTAAACCAAAGTATAATTTAGGTATAATTTACACTAATTATTTACTAACTACACACTAAATATTATATAATATAAACCATCTTACCTGCTATGTGATCAAATGGCCATGTAGTTTATGGTAATTTCATAATCTATGATGTGGGTCACAGTCATAACAGGAAATCCGTCAATTTATACACTATAGTTATTACGAACTGAAACCAAGAAGGTGATTTTATTACCATTCAATCGCACGATTTGTTTGAATAGGGAAGATGAGATTGAGAATTCAAGCAAATCAGCAAAAAACTTAAAAACGCGCTTTTACTATAGAATACAAACCTAGTTGTAACGTTTTCAAATTTTAACACACTTTTTCTTTAATCTATAGCTTGAAATGGTTATCAAACTTAAAAATAACCGAGGATGTGAATTTTAAGTACGTTGGAAGACCCTCTATTTACAAATTTAATCAATAAGAAATAACTTTTTTTGTATTCGGCATTGTCAAGCGCTTGACAACTGGCGCTCGATCAATTCCATATTTAACTTTGTCGCTATCGAATAAGTAAAAAAACTCCCACTCCGCCTGCACATTTTAATTATACAACAATATCGTTGTTCTCGTATAATTCCAATCACTTTGTAACTTTCCATTTCCATAGATAATAAAAACAACGTAAACGCCTAAATATAAAATAAATTTAGAATAAAATAAATACTAAAGTACTTACTGTTTCACTTCAATGTCACCGTATGCACCCCTGCACACTACATCTAGATCTATTATCAAGGTCGCACATGGTCATAGGACCCGTAAGAAGAACGAAACACTATCGAGCTTCCAGGTATGAAGCGCACACCACCTTAGGCTGTATCATCCATCATTGATTTAAGACTTATGTCGCAGTTTACCCAACGACATTATACCACACTAAGATATCAGTCATCACTGTCAAACAGATTTATAGTAGGTATACTGGTCTATTTTATCTACTAGCAGGGCGAACGACATTAAGCGAGTTGCAGGAAACCACCATAATAGTTGGTATGGTAAATAAAAAATATATAGCCGTGGCTTTTTTCGCACTACATCCGATCCGAATCGCGCCAACCTAGACCTCATCATTGCTGGATGATTGTCGTCAAGCGCAAGCCTATATCTTCTCACAATAAAAATAAAAAGAAAGTACGTACCCAGCGCCCGATTAGGTATTGCATCTTAATAGTGTAAATAGCTACTTATAAATTTAAATACTATTTCCTAATACAACGAGTGCAAATTAGTCGTAAACATATCAACTTATGCAAACAAAATAATTTTGTAAGCTATTAGGTATGCGCATAAGAAACATAATATTACCTACTTAGCGTTTAGTAATTTACGCTAATCGCGTATCGACGAACGTCTATATATGAACGTGTCTGTTTATCTGTCAAGCCATTTTTAGTTGATAACCAGCTAACAAACTTCTGAAGTGGGTAATTTCAAACTGTCCCAAAATCCTCAATACTTACTGCATTGTTGTGGTGTTGTAGTAGTGTTGTTAGGTAAATAAAAGGAATCCCTAAATTACCCCTCTCTACATTCTATTCCACATTGCTGAGGGTCATGACCCCTTTACATTTATCACATAATTTAATCCGTTAATCATAATAAGGAGTTTCCTTGGGATATTCATGCGATGGGTTGCTAGATCCTTCCGCAAGTTACCTAAGTACCTAATAAAGTCACGGGCGGTTCTACGTGCCAAATATTTATTAAATTATAAAAATGAATATCAACAATCAATCTTGCCTACCATAATTTGATTTTGACATATTTATGAGTAGCTATACATAATAATTAATAATTTGTGAATAATAATTATTAATTTATAAATAAGGCCGCCCGTACGAAATCTGAATATGTAAATAATTAATATACCTAATCATGATTTAGTACATTATTGATATATATTCATTAGATAGTTACTAAAGCAGTATTTTATAGACCTAACCTACTGTGCTGTTTGTCGAAACCAAGCATTTACATCCGGGTAAAAGCAGAAGATTTTTATTAAGTTATCATTATGACATGAAGCTATTGACTATTCGTCCAAGCATGTAGCCTATAAAAACGATTCAGAATTTACCTATAGTTAATATGCAGATGTTGATCATGTAAAATCAAGCCGTCGTTGATGTTTTCCATTCACCTCAACTGAACATATTAGGGTCATAATTAATAGTTAATATTCTGTAATAGAGCTTTGGTTGTTGAGGAAACAACTGTAGTTAGTAGCCGAACATGTACCTCCTTATAACAATAGATATTTAAGGTCTAGAATCTAGTCGCCTCATATCTCAAATCTCTCGTTCTCGAGGCCTGAGTGTTACTTTCTCAACATTTGATATATTAATACGGTTTTCAAGTATAGAGTTCACAGGTTTCACTGGCAAAGTGTGGATTGGCAGACATCACACACCTTTGTCTATAGAAAACTCTCATACATGCAAGTTTCCTCACGATGTTTTCCTTCACCGTTATAATAAGCGATATTGAATTGTTTAAAACTCAAACCAAAAATGTAAGGTGTGTAACTGCTCGGGAATTGATTACATTAAATGAGGTAATATACTAAGAGATAGCTGCACTGTTGGTAACTATCGCTAGAAAAACTGATTCAGTAATAGGTGGGTGTTACACTCTCTACTATTTACCAGGTTTTCGTATCAACAACAATCATTAACCATCAAACAAATCCCAAAAGTGGTAAGTAATGTTTGCTAGGTCGCTGAATACCGATATCAACATTGTATTATCAAGGAAAACAGTACTTGGCCGTATCATGAGTAAAAAACTCTGTCGATACTGAATATCAGCCATTATGATATGCAAATATTGAACACGTGTCTCTACATACGGAGATTTGGTAAAATTATTTGTTTTGTGAGTTATTTTGGTACAATTTTAGGGTCTATTTTATCATAAATAAGTAGTAGAGAAACATATTTTTGCAGGATGGTATTGTATACATAATGATTATATCTAGTATTGTAAATATCATACCTGGATTACTAGTTAATACCTACTATGTAGTACGCTGCCTATAATATACAAAAATTCTAGTCCCATAAGATTTTATGTAAGTATAGTATAGGAAATAATGATTTACATAAATTGTATCTACTGCTATGCCTACCTATTAAAGAAAATAGTGATACGGCATCTCAGAAAGGGTCAATTAAAATGAAACCATAAGGTTACAATTACAAAATCAAACTGTTTATTCTGACATTATTCTTAATAGCTGGTAGGTTTTTTTTACAAGTTACTCTCGATAATATCTATGAAATTCGTATAAATTTACAATGTGGTATCACTTTTATAATCTTTCTAATTAAGCATAACAATAATATCTTTATAAATCAAATAAATCTCTGTTTTAAAAACAGTCAATAGTATCACGCACCCTTCTACAGCAAGACTCGTTCTAATCTGCATAACACGGATATGTGGTTTAGATTAATTATATCGTAATACAATAGGTAAGTCAATTATTTTTACCTACCTCTAGATTTTCCAATAAAGGTATGTTGAATGTTGAACATTAGGTTTTTTTTTTAATTTATAGGCTTGCGCTTGGCTGCAATCAATTATTTTATGAAATCAACGAGCTGATACCCGCGTCTGCGTGGTTTAAGTTTTTTTATTCCCGCGGTAACTCCTTAATTTTCCGAGATAAAGAGTAACCTATGTCACTCTCCAGATCCTCAACTATACCCAGTGGCGTGCAGTTCATATAAGCATAAAAGCACTGCTTACCCAAATTTGCGTCAGTGGCGTGCAGTTCATATAGGCATAAAGCATGCACTGCTTACCCAAGCTTGCGTCAGTGGCGTGCAGTTCATATAGGCATAAAAGCACTGCTTACCCAAGCTTGCGTCAGTGGCGTGCAGTTTATATAGGCATAAAAGCACCGCTTACCCAAATGGAAATACGTCAATGCTCATTTTCATCAAAACAGCTAGTAAATAGGTATTCTGACTAACGAATACCTACCCTAGCTTCAAAACCCGTGCACGCTACTGACTATACCCATACCAAAAATCACATCGATCCGTTGCACCGTTGCGGCGTGATTGAAGGACAAACCAACAAACAAACACACTTTCGCATTAATAATATTAGTATGCCGTAGGTAGGCTTAAACAAAAGAGTTACGATACAAAAATAACTCCGCTACAAGTATCTACCTACCTTAGCAACACGCAGTCATCTAATTAGCTTTTAAACCGCAAAACAACCTCATAATAGCATCACTTATTAATACCGCTCGAAAATGGTTCGCTTTCATCTCGGAAAGTCCTCCTTTTGGTCCCAAATCCATCAATTTAGGTGATGGATGGACCATTGGCGCAATCGAAATTCAAATTCGCTAAATCTTCCCACACCGCATCGCGAACGGCGAAATTGTGATTCACTGATCGGGATCGACTACCTACTATTCACTCGCTTAAAGATCACATCTAAATAATGCTTTTAAACAGGACATATTATATTAATTACAAAGTATTATTTAAAACTAGGTAGTTAATATGATGGATGAGGAAGGCGGAGGACCGTGTTTGTTGGCACGTTTTCGAAAAGGCCTATGTCCAGCAGTGGATGCATCCAGGATGGATGGATCTAAAACTAACTAAATCCATATTTGCTAGATATTCTCATGGATGTAAAAAGTACCTAACTAGGTAAACTTAGGAAGTTCTATTGCTATTTTTTGCTTGACTTAATTATGTTTAGAGAAACAGAATCAGCCACATGAAAGTAAAAATTTAAGAACATCTACTTAATGCACAACATATTATAAAAAAATATGAAATTTCCCAAACCAATACCGATTTTGATTCACAATCGCGCCAAATAGTTAAGCATACTCGGCAAAGCGAATGTTGTGTGTGTCTTTTTACTCTCGCGATATTCCCTGAGGCGTGTGCGGAGGGGCGGGGGGAGATGCGCCGGCGCAGACGCCCGGGCAGCCAAGACTGATTGCAGGGGTGTCAACACACTCGCCTCAACACTCGCTGTCCATGCAATGCTGAATCAACTGTGATCCAGTTATGCGTGTGTTTTTTTGGGATGCGGCTATTGAAGTCCATCGCCATGTTAGTGAGAAAACACTCGGCGAACTGATTATGACCGGACAAAATTTCCGCGCGGTATAACAGCTGTACACGTCGTACGTTTTTTCCTGTCACAATAAAAACGACGCGAAAAAAGCGCGCTTGGGTTTTTTGAACACTCACCTGTACCAAATTTCGACAGTTTCGGTTGAATAGATGGGCTGTCATAGCCAGTGGTAATAGCAGACAGACACACCTTTCACATTTGTAATAAGGATTCGAATAGACTCTAGCTCTGGCATCCAAACTTACAAAGCGATTTAAATCACACAAACTGTAATGCTAATAGGTGTAGGTAAATACGACTTTTCATAATAACGCGCACTGATATTCTGCATTATTTTGTATTCTTAAAAGACTGAAACTTACAGAAGACAATTAAACAAAGCCGATAAAAAGTTGGAAAAATTGGGTAGGTCTACTTGTCTATCTATAATCCCATGTGCTATGAAAACATGTGAAATTGCATCTCGATTGTTGAATTGCAATTATAACTGGGACTTGGAACTGAGAATCTTTTAGTAACTACAACAAACTATTACTTTCGGATGATTTTATTTACTGCTTTTATAGAAAACGATAAAAAGTAAGAATCATAAGAGAAAAATAATTGGTCAAGTATTGTAGTGCGTTTGACAGGTAGGGATGATCGATGATTGCATGACAAATAACTTCTCTGCTTCTTCAGTCTTTCATCAACCAAGAACCTATCGTGTAAAATGTGCAATGTCCATCAAACAGACAAACCCAAATAGCCATACTCCGAATCATCCACGGAGTGATAATCATCGATATATATTTAGGTACTAGATGGGCCCTTTCATAGTAAAAAATTGGGCGTCCGACCTGTAGAGCGCGCTCCACGCCCTGTATAAGCCTGTCTTTGTCCCCGCCGTAACGCTGTTCCGCTTTTCAGACTAGATGTCGTAAGTAAAATAAGTCCAGTCCACATTCCTTGTTTGAAAGGGCCCGTTTATGTAAATTGAGGTCGTTGGTGATAATATTATGTAGGATATTGCCGATACTGTATTTGTAAAGCATGAGGCAAAGTTGTATGTTCGGTTGTATGTGTGTTTTTCCTTTCGCGATATCTCGCCCGAGGGCTGGCGCGATGAAGGGGGGAGGTGGTGAGGGGAGAGGGGGAGGGGAGGGGAGAGGGGGCAGAGGGGGAGGTGGACGCACCGCAGACGCACGGGCAGCAGGGTGATTACAGGGCTGTGCACGCCTAATCACTCGCTTCGCCGCGCTGGCTCGACGGGCTGCACGGTGGAGCTACGAGGAATATTTGCACCCAATTTTAAAGATCATACTAATACCACAGAATAGATAATGCTGATACTTATAAAAATTCGAAAGAATATTTGTTTCTTGATTTTTTGGTTTGTCCTGCAATTACGCCGAAACGGATCGACGTCATTTTTTGCATAGGTATAGTTGAGGACTTGGAGAGTAACATAGGCTATCCCTGAAAATTAGAAGAACCCCGCGGGAATTGATAAAAATATCAACATCAGCTACTTTAAAAGTATAATACGTAGTATGATGCCAGTTTTTGTTTGTTGCTGATTGTTAGCCTTTTTGCTAGACAACAGAGAAACAAAGCAATGATACCTAATAATAGGTACAAGTTCGACAGTTTACATGCTTTTGATAAGTTCACAAACTAGACACAGTATGAAAACTTTTTTGTTGTTAAAAGCTTGTTTAAAGCTGCTTAGAACATGTGGACCTATATTTGAAGGCTGCGATTGGTGTATAATAGTTTACAGGTACGTAGATTAGGTATATAAATCAAGGAATTATTATTGTTATCCCCATTTCATTTTGTTTATATCAATATAATGATCTATAGGTACTTTAATTATGTAGATAATATCTAAGACATTCAATATTGAAATTGTCCATGAACACCAACTTTTTTTGCTAAACAATTTTGAAACAGAGAACAGTAAAAATAAAGGGTAAAATTTAATTCTTGGACCATACTTTCTTGTAGGCCTCGTTACAATCTCCGCCAGCGCATTATTAACAAACAAGACAAAAGATCCGCCGCTAACTACACGTCCCCATATCTCGCGTTTACCTTCTTACTAACTTCCCAATCATTCTGAAAACATGACACACCGGGCCTGCACAAATTTAACAAAAATGTAATAATAAAACTAGTTGAGCCCGCGACTTCGTCCGCATGGATTGAGGCGTTTTGGTTCCCGCGGCAACTCTTTAATTCTCGATAAAGAGTAGCCTGTGTTATTCCAGACTATAATCTACCTCTGTGCCAAATTCATTCAATTCATCCAGATCCGTTCAGCCTTTCTGGTGTGATCGAGCAACAAACATCCATCCATCCATTCAAACATTCGCATTTATAATATTAGTATACATGTATTCTATAGTGATAATTACGGCTTCTAAACGTAGGTACTTAGTCGCTATATGGGTACTATGAGCCTGAGAAGGAAGCGCAGGGACATACTACCATCGCAATAATTGTTGAAGTTTGTATTTATTTTTGTAGTTTACTTACAATCCTTGTTTTAAAGACGTCAAGGTACGTGACGTGACATATAACTGTCATTTTGAAATAATACTGCTTTATGCGATGATAGTAGCCCCCCAGGTTTGCTAAGGTTAATAAAAAAAGCACGCTGACGCCTAGCTCTTATATTATTTTTGACTTTGAAAAAAATTACTGCCGAACAAATGGTTCACTTAATTCACGTTTATATGGAGCCGCACATACTAGCACGAAATGACAAAAGGTAATTCTTCATTTTTAACCCGCAGCTCATATACCAAGTTTCATGGCTATACCTTGAGAACTGAAGGACTTTCATACAAATTTTCAGCATTTTCAGCAATTTTGTAAAACTGTGACACACGTACTTCTTAATTTTTTATTGAAAGCCAAAATACCAAGTTTCGTTGATATGACTTGATAAATTACTTGATCATGATAAATATCTAGGAATTTTGAAAAATCCTTCCTTAGTGAGCGCCTACGTCACAAAAGAAACCCACTGTCAAACTTTCTAACACCAGCGGTTTAGGCTGTGCGTTGATTAGTTTTACGTTGATTAACGATTTTATATATTTATATATATGAGATGAGATTTGCTGATAATATAATAAAGTTGTGCTGCAGAATTAACTTTTTAGGTACTTACCTACATAATGGCGCCGATTTCCTAATAATTCCGGTCAATGTCAAACAGAAGCTGTGAACAAAAAGTATTGAACAAAGACATACAACTGATATTATTGGACACAGATAGGCGGTCTTGAACTTCTTTCCGAAGTAAGGTCTTATATCAAACACGCTTGGGTACCCATACGGCCATACCTAGTTCCAGTTTACATCTTGGGTTCTTTATTAAAATAACCCACTTTAGAGCAGTCAGCCCTTTGACGGGTTTTCGAAAGCTCGAAGCTCTGACAGAAAAGTTTCTCACAGTAATTGATCATTAGTTTCTATCAGAAGAAATTATTATAGAGCAACCACTTGTTACAACGCATATCTAAGTATATTCTAACATCCGTGTTATTACAGTTCCAATAGTTAGGATATTTATACCATGACACTAAACAGCGAAGAGTTTTAAAATTACTATGCAGCATCATAACAATAATATTGATAGTAGAAACAGTAAGCTTCCAATCAAACTCAAACTCAAACAATGTTTATTCAATTTAGATCAAATCATTGCCAAGCTTCCTTATCATTTAAGTAATTTACATATAACTATCTATAACTTTACATGGTAATAGGATTTTTTTATGAGTTTATATATGCGTAGAATATAATGAAATATATGCGTAGAGGTCGTTGAATGACTCAAGTTCAATAGCTTTAAAAAATTACAGTTTTAAAACGCCCTCAAATGTACATTCCTCGCGCTTGCAGCTCCTGTGTCAACTCCACGATGACAGGCGTCAACCGCCCGCAACGCTTGTCAAACATTAACATTCAACCGCAGTGAGGCAATTTTAATTCAATCACGACATTTCGCTGACTCCTATACTCATTACGACTTCATTTTGTTATAACAACAACAAAGCCCACTTTTGCGTTTTATTCATCCGCCGAGGTTGACAGCTTTTGTACGGGAATCAATCTTGCGTATTCATAATGATGTAAAATCGGTTCCAGTGTACAGTCAGCTTCAAATATTCAGGTAGGTATATGTACTAGTTCGCCCTACTTAGGCCAAACATGCCAAACCTGCCCATTTAGTGGAGATTAATTACATAACCCAAATAACACCACTATGATAATATTAAAATCTGTAACTTAGGTAGGCAAAAAGTGTAAAAAAACTTACCTGCCTTGTACCTTTTATACTATTCAGATTTCAAAGCAATGTGTATTTTAGTCAAGAAAATGACAAAAATTTGAGTCCATTACGTATTCTTTTTAAAGCCTTGGTTTAAATAGTTCCTTCTGTTCGATTTATTTTTTATGTATTTTTTAGAGTGCTGATCAATGATATAATCAGTACTCTAAAAAAATACATATAAAATAAATGTATATATGTACCTAATTTAACCTTACCATCCATACCATCATCATTCCCACTTGTTCTGATTTGAAATTACATAGTAAAATTGGTTAAGTTGCCTATTTATCTTCTCTCGACTGTACACGACAAAGCTAATGTTGCTCCTTTATTTTTTTCTTTGTTGTGAATTAAAATATGGTTGAAATATTAATGCGCTCTTTTGGGTTTATGCCTTTTGATATAAAAGTTTCGCAGCCTGTTATTAATGTCGGGCATTATTCGTGTAGCATTCAAATGTTTTCGGACGGACGTTGAGGCAAAGTTGATAAAAATAGATTCTTAATGTCCGACATTCTTTACTGCTTTTTCGACCAAAATTTTCCTGGTATTTGGCCTATATATCTATCTACCTATATGTTGATTTTTTATTTATAGACTTACTAGATGATTCCCGCGACTTCGTCCGCGTTGATTAAGATTTTTTGATTCCCGCGGGATCCTATATTATTTTCTGGAATAAAAAGTCTATGTTCTTCCTTGGGAATCTAACTCTGTACCAAATTTCATCAAATTGGTGAAAGCGTAGCAGATAGACAGACAGATGGACGGACAGACACGCTTTCGCATTTATAATATTAGTATGGATTTAGATTTCTATGATAGCCCCAATCTGGAATTTAGCATAATACATATTAACTCAGTCAAAAAGTAATGAGCCATTGGAGCAAATTATTCAGTGCGATTTAAAGATTTTAATTTAGCCACACGGCATTTTGGGATCATTTGGTATGTATTTATGAGTGTTAGATCGAAAACACACAATGGATGAAAATCCGCGCGCGCTCTTTTACAATAATAATGTCCTCCCGACCGAATTTCGGCCACGGCGGCCAATCTCCAGAGAATAGCCATCTGCACGGGAGATATTATAGTGCACAAGTATGTGCGCATGCACAGGTGCACTCTCTGTTCCTTTACTCTCATAGCCCAATGGGACGGAAAATCCGACACGCCCGGAGAGAGATCATGCGCAGGACCGACGCCTTTACGTGCTCTCCGAGGCACGGGGGTGAAACACCGCCAACTTCCTAACTCCGGGCTAGTACTGAAAATTTCTTGAAAGAAAAACTCAATACTTGTTATGGCCCGACCAGGGACTCGAACCCGTGACCTCATCGGTCGTAGTCGAACATGCTGACCTCGTCGGTCGCAGTCGAACATGCTAACCACTAGACCAACGAGACAGTATGGAGGAGTATGGCATAATATGGAGACGAGCTGAATAGACCACTGCGACAGGACGAATAGTGTTTCCCATACGAGTTTTACGCGGACAGTTTCTCCATGTCGGTATTTTCGCCCTAACTTGTTGAATTATTATTATTTATGCATCTGGTTAGTAGGTATAAATAGAATATAACGTGTAGGAGTAAGTATACATTGTCCTGAAATATTTACATCGTAAGTTCGTTATTAGGTATAAATTGCAGACTAGAGTTTCTGTCAGGCGTTTTATTATTACTACTTACAAATAAAGACAAAGGTTAATATTTCGAAAGGTAAGGGTTCCAAACATGGTGAGACAAGGTGTTTCACTGACGAAGATTATAGGTAAGTCAGGTA
The DNA here is from genome assembly GCA_964035005.1 of Erebia palarica. Lineage (NCBI taxonomy): Eukaryota > Metazoa > Arthropoda > Insecta > Lepidoptera > Nymphalidae > Erebia > Erebia palarica. Next base: position 27,049,453 of record OZ035992.1, on the reverse strand, counting down.
AGTATGAACTACGCTATAATTTATGAAGGCAGTAGGAGTAACTGAGCAAATAAATGCGGCGCCTACAAATGTATAAATAAATACCGGCCGTAAGCAGATCCATCCGTTTGCCTAGCAGGGTTATTCCACGCCATAATTAATTTTATTATTTATTTACTAATTATTTATTAATATTATAAAATTAACATAAAATTGTGTTAGAAACAGTATTAATTATTTTAAGCAACAATAAAATTGATATCCATTTGTGTTTTTTAATATTTTTCCTTTTCCATAATTAGGTAATAGATATTAATATCACTTCTTTTCTCAAAAAAATTAAAACAAATTTATTTTGCTAATCTATTATATCTTAAAAGAGTTTATAAAAAATTCAAGACTCTCTTTCTCTCACTAACTATCCTTTACACAGCTCAGCCGCAGATGCCGGAAAATCGCCGCGGGAATATCCTAATACTTTAATTCACGCAAAATCACGGCATTACTTAATTACATATTATTATTATTGCTTTATCAATAATACATAGTTATAAAAATGTTTAAAATAAGCGAAAATAGCCTATATACTTACGACTGATGATTTAAGGACGGTTCACTGAGGGTATAATGTATACCTAGAATATTGGTGCCTATGGCTTACCTAAGTCCTATTTAAAGCTATGGCTCTTCAAGTGTTATCCTACCATCAACTAATAATTATTAAATACAAATATTGCTATCCGAATAGGTTTTTTACCAACAAGTTCACTCACAAATAAATTTATTTTTTACACGATCCATAACGTTTGTGAAAAGAAATTCAAAATGTTTTGTGGACTAACCCTCACGTGACAAATGTTCAGATAACACAAAATGGTTTAATAATCACGTAGGTGTGTGCTTAGGATAGGGAGAGATCTGTCGCCGCCCGATTAGCCGCAAATTGGCTTCGGATCATCATCACTGTCGCCGCAAATGGTTGAGAAACTTTAATAAAATTATGAAATTTTTGACGATTTGAGAAATTTTGACGACCTCCGTGGTGCAGTGTTGAGCGCTGTTGTCTAACGTGCGAAGGTCGCGGGTTCGATCCCCGGCTGGGTCAATTTGAGAATTTATAATTTCTGAATTTTCCCTGGTCTGGCCTGGTGGGAGGCTTCGGCCGTGGCTAGCCACCACCACTACTGGCAAAGACGTGCTGCCAAGCGATTTAGCGTTCCAGTACGATGCCGAATAGGGGTATGGGTTTAAAATAACTGCCATGCCCCATAACTGGTTAGCCCGCTACCATCTTAGACTGCATCGTCACTTACAATCAGGTGAGATCGCAGTCAAGGGTTAACTTGTAGTGGACAAAAAAAGAGGTTCAAACATAAATATTTTAAATTCAGGAAAGGTATTCTGATATTTTCTTTTTACCTTTAACGATAATTCGTCTCCTTACAAAACTTACAATTAGCGATTGCAGTTTAAAGTCGCTGAGTTTGTAGATATTGCAACTAATCAATTTTCCAATCATGAATCAGAGAGTACCGTGATAATAAAGAAGATCAGTGGGTAGATCATACTAGTACCTATAAGAAATTAGTAGGTGCGTTTGTTTGTGCTTCAATCACGCTGATGAGCTACAGAATGACGTGATTTTCGGCATGGTTATAAAATTAAAGATCAAGATTCTAGAGAGTGGAAAAGGTTACTATAAACAAAACACGTACAGAGCTTATCCAGAAAAAATTAAGATTTTTTTTAAACCTAAATCCACGCGGATGAAGTCGTGGGCATTTAATAAATATCTAACATATAAAATTCTCGTGTCACAGTGTTTGTAACAAAACTCCTCCGAAACGGCTTGACCGATTCTTATGGATTTTTTTGTGTATATTCGGTAGGTAGGACGAGACTGAGAATAGGACGTAAATTATTTTTCATATCCCTAAAAACACCTCAATCCACTCGGACGGAGTCGCGGGCGTTAGCTAGTCATTATATAATTTAGTAAATAGGTAAATACTAATTCGCAAATAATTACAACACAGAAACACAATCAAAATAAAATAGCTAACTACTTGGCAATTTCCTCAAAAGTATCGCCATTAAATTAGCTTCGGTTAAATATTTTATTCAATTTAGATTGAAAATAAATACGGGCCACTAAACTTTCTAAAAATGTTATCGTAATTTAAGAATTTACTGTTATAAATAGCAATTCCCGGTACTTAATCTATCTTTTATCATTTAAAATTTGAGAAACTTGCATAATAACCGAGCAATTAAGTAATAGTAGCCAATTTTGTGCAAATGTATCGACAACAGACAATAACTAACTATTAACTTTTCGCATGTAAACATTAGATAAATCTTTTATGAGTCACTAACCCGGGCTGTAAGGATTTGTTTAATGGATGCCGTTTAATTCCATAACACTTTAGTAGAATTGTATCTGAGAACATTAAAAAGATAAAGAATTGGTTAGTTTATTACAACATTTATCTATACATAATTAGTATAATAAACTTTAGGTGGCTTTTAGGTATTTTTTATATAGGTATAATTATGGGTACCGTTATAACTACGTTAAACGAAAAAAGGGAAACCTAACATATTAATTACTAGATGATGCCCGCGACTTCATCCGCGTGGCTTAAGTATTTTTGAACTCCTTAATTTTCCGGGATAAAAAGTAGCCTATGTCACTCTTGGTCCTCAACTATACCCATGCCGAAAATCGCGTCGATCCGTTGCTCTGTTGCGGCGTAATTGAAGGACAAACCAACAAACAAACACACTTTCGCATTTATAATAATAGTATGATTAAGTAAGTATAATAGGAGTGGCTAATACTTAGATATAACAATATTGTTGGTGATCTCCGGTGATCTGAGATATTAAGGATCAACCTAATTGATCCGAGGATATACAAGATCAACTGAGCGCTTAATCACTAAGAAAACCAACTGCCTTCATGGTACAGGCAATGTTTCTTACCCACCTAATGTTACGCAGTGCCTTTTCCTCTATGCAATGTAAGTACCTCGTAGACTTATTGGAAAAGCGGCTCTACCCAACTCTATAATTATGTACCTAACACATTATTATACCTTACGTAGGTACTTCGGTAGGTATAGTGCGTTTTCCGATGATCACGTTTTCTAGACCTATTATAAAGCGACATTCACTTAATTATTTTTGACTATAATACTTATTTTGTTACCACTCAATTAATGTGAGATGTTAGGTGGATATTTTATGGTAACATTTTTTAAAGCCGTAAATATTTTTTTAGAAATTCAAAGTATTATTTATTTGTATTTGTTTGTCTGCGTGGATTGAGGCTTTTGGTACTCTTTGATTTTCTGGGATAAAAAGTAGCCTTTAAGTTAATCCAGGGTATAATCTCCTTTCCCAATTTCAGTAACACCGTGAAAGAGTAACAAACATACACACAGACACACACACACACACATACAAACTTTCGCCTTTATAATATTAGTGTAATTTCTACCTTGATGTCATTGGATTATGTAAGGCCGTGAGATGATCACGTCAATAATTCAGGTACCGATCAAGTATCTCTTTTTATTATTATACTTACCTAACTACTTATATAAGATCAAAACGCGTTAACCAAACAAAATTAGGCTAACGTTACAAATGGAATATTGGACAGGTATTAACAATAGTTACCTACGTGTCAAGTCCCACACACTCGGCATTACAAACAAAGTACAAAAAATAGGACGCGTCCTAAACGAAGTCCACAAAAACTCCCTCATACAAAACGGGACCGGGCGGCGAATACAAAGGCGTCGGCAACACTCATTTCACACCATCATCTGACGGTGAAGCCTCGGCCTACCATACGTGACCTAATGACAACTCTCACAAACTCTACCACACTATTATTTTCAATCTACAGCTCAATATTGAACCTTATTATTTTTGTCGTTCAGTTTGAAATGGTTTTCGGTTATCGTGACTTATGACGTCGCTGATGAGATAAAAACATCGTAATGGACTTCGGAATGTGGTATATTTTGTGCAAAAAATATTATTAGCTAATAATCGCTACAAATGACTCCATATAGGTCTATCATAAACTATCGATTGAAGGATAAAAGTGCATAATATGCATCTGACGTCACAGTTCAGTATTTCATAATAGCGTACGATAAAACGTTTGCAAGAAAGTTGCCGATTAGACTGCCAAATACCTAATTGGGACTGATGGTCAGATCACGTGTGCGATACCTACCCAATGTCCGATGACCAAACTGTAAGGTGAAATCTGCAAAGAAAATTCAGAGGATTTGCTGATTTACCTGCTCATGCCTACCGTATAACCTACGTGTACCTAAGTTTATTTAGAAGAAATTCTAATACCTGTAAGATTTACTACCGCTGTATTTAGTATCAGAAAAACATTAGAAAAGACATCTTCACCGGATTAGAATTAAATACTCAGTAGGTAACCATTAGCATTATGCCAAAGTCCACCTAAGTAGCGTAAATTCCAAATGCTTAAAGTTTGAAAAAATAATAACTATAAAAAAGGTTCGTTAATTTTTTTTTTAATGTAATTGGGAGTTTTGAACGTGTCTATTAATAGTTTGACCGTTTTACTGGACCTACAAACAAAATTAATCTGTTTTATTTTTCCGTGTTGTATTTAAAAGATCGCTATGAAGCTTTGATTTTATCTCTTTTATGTGCAATTTTAGATCAACAATGGGTATCTGGGAACATTTTCGAATACAGTTAAAGTATTTTTATTGAAGCGTGAATAGCGGCACGCTCTTCGGTAAAAGCTTCTCTAATCCATTACAGCAACCTCAGATTATGCAGTCACGACGAAAGGCCCACTGGGATTGCCTCAATAGTTGCTTCTGCTCGTCTGTCTCCATTGCTCTCATACTCCTCTGAGGCAGTATCTCCTTCTGACTTGCCGAAGAAGTCTTTAGAGAATAAAAAGCCACAAGAAAACCGTGTAAAGTCCGCTAAATACCTGTTGTTTAACTGTGAAGTTTACAGCTAAAATGTAGTGTGATAGATAAGATCAAACTGAAGATGCATAGCGCGCATAAGTTGATCTGTTTGTTCTCGTTTACTAACAGAGGGTAACATTTAGCCGAATAATACTTTATTACTGTCTATCAAGTATGTAAGTAGGCTTGTTTTTTTAAAAAAGGCTCAGGAGACTCTTTGTCTCCGTAGCCCGTCTACATGAACTACGAAGGGCTATTCTAAACATTAATTCATTTCATTAAATTATTGAATAGGTACGCTTTATCTATTTATAAGTCACCTTTCAATGTATCTTACGAAGGGGCGGTACGGTGATGCATAATTTTAATTCTTTTTAGTTGAATTAGAAACTCTATGCCATATGTTTTAAGGTGCAAGGATGTTGTGTGTATATGGTTATGAGATTAGAACAATCGCCGGAACCACACTGCGGGACGTCGTAAATACCCTGGCCTTTTCTATCGAGGCTTGAGCGCGGCTCTTTGAAGATGATGTTAATGTTTTAGGGAAACGCCAAATCATTGAATTGGACTAAATACATTATTATTTAGTCACATTCCCATTCTCATACTCTAAGCTGGTACGTATTTTCTTATTATTATGGTATTGAATTTCCCCCCGACGTCAAAACTTTAAAAAAAAACATTTAGCAAATAGAAATAACGAACCATACGATACGAACAAATAAACGATACAGCTTTTATTATGTATAAGTAGATGTAGTCATCTGTAATCATGACATCGCAGACAAAACCCATCAAAATAAATATCAACTTTCGATTAAAAAAAGGCCATTTAATCAATTTACATTCACGAAAAACGCTACCTAATTGCGATGTTGATAATTTATTATTCGTGTTTGCTTCAAGTTAATTAATAAAGCTTCTGTTCGTCTATTTAATGTTTATAACTACCGGACTCGATACAGTAGGTAGGTATGTTTGTATGAAATAAAATTGCAAAAAACTGTAAAGACGTCAAAAATACAAATTAATTTACATAAGTGTATGCTAGAATTAATTACATGTATTAATTGGTATTAAATTACTTCTTTATGTTAAGCTAACGCTGCTTGAAGACGATAATCCAATTTTGAAGAGACCGAGTGCATCAGTGAGTAGCATACTCGGATGTTGTTTCAGAAATCTTAAATTCCTAAATTGACCCTGCCGGGAATCGAACCTAAGGCCTCTCACTATAAGACCACAGCGCTCACCACTGCGCCGGGAAGGTCGCCAATAGACATGGAGTTTAGAGTCCAAAAAAGCTTAAAACCAAAGGCTTACGAGCTTTTATAATTTTAATTGACCGAGCGAAGCGAAGGTCTCCGAGTCTACTTGAGTGAATTTGCACTTGTCCGTCTGTCTGTCTGTCAGAGCCTTCTAACTTCTGATTACTGAACGTAATTACTTCAAATTTAAATATAATATGTAAACCGATGGCCTCCAGCCGAATATGGCTTAAAAAGTTATAAAAATCTTCAGGGGGCTCTCATAGAAGTGAATGAAGTTACATAGGGTTGCGGTATATCATTTTAAACATAATTAGGAATAGAGTCCAAAAATATATATTTTTTCATTTTTCCCCTAAAATTGACGAAATGGGGGACTTTCAAAGTGACCTCAGAAAGAGTGAAAGTTGACCTCAGAACTCTCAATTTTCTGAAAGGTTGAGCCTGAAACTTGATCAACTATTTGAATTATATCCTGTGTTACAACAAGTACTAAAATTAGATAAATATTATAAGGAAACGAAATTATTTAATTTTTAATGAGCTTCAGTATTTTTAACAGAACTTCACAATGGTGTCAATAGATGGCGCTCTGTAAAAGTTTATCCGTTTGTGACCCACTGTACCCGCTCACCGAACGAGCTGCATTGTAGTAAAATACTGTAGGTATACGTATCCCATCTACGCAAGCGGATGACGATTGACGTCATTAGATTCGGCGCGTTTTAATGCGTACGGTGCAGTGAATGGTACACTAGTATACTTAATAATTAACACAGAGTCGGGTTTGTTCGAACACTTATAACTGTAAAACCGATTTTTACGGTTTTTGATTTGCTGTATAATTTATCTCCGTCCCGAATAGCAGAATAACTATTAAAAACATTGAAAAGGGACGAAAAAATTAAATAAAAGAAGACACATTTTGCCTTGATTTTCCCATATAGTAAACCACGCGGACGAAGTCGCGGGCATCAGCTAGTAACTAATAAGTACGCTGATTTCTTGTTGAAAGTGTCTTTCTATATGTGTAGAGGTAGCCTTTAGATGCAAATCTAGACTTGAGTTCATTATCCTTATAGCTATTTATAATGATATTCGCCTGAGATCAGACGTTTGCCGTTTTTGCACTATGCATAGGTCGCGACCTTGGTTCTCGTTAGCAGACAATCATTTTAACAAATATTTGTTGCATTTAAGCGAACTGACTTGGACTTAACGCAGGAGACCGCTTTTGATTTATGACCGATGTTAAGGCTGCCTTTCCACCTGAGATGTGCTTCGTTGCTTAGCTAAGGATGTGTTTGACACACACACCCTTAGGAGCACTTGATTTTCATAGTTTAAATCGCTACATGTTAGGTCAAACGCTCCTATTAGTGGGTTACATACATAGTTATCCATAGCTGAGCCACGTAGCACATCTCTGATGTGAAGGCACCCTTATTAAAACGTCTGCATTAGCGCACGCATTCACTCGTATATTTTATCCTAATTCTAAAACAAAGTATCGGCTTAACGCTTACCTTTTTTTAAAAAAATAACTGATATCGGTGAGTCTTCATATTTATGCATCTAAGTATAACTTTTTAAATCATTATTTCAAGGCTAGAAGCGAAGTTACTTATTGAGTTTATAATGCTAATGACTGTTGCATTTCTATAATTTCACAAAATTTACAATAATTCTTAACCCACATCGTATCATAATATCACGGCGATATAATAATATGGTTCTCGTTAAAAAAATGCTGAAAAACCGACTGATATACACAATGTGTTAGATATTAATTTCCAAATTAGAGGTTGCATAGACCTTCAAAGGTGTTCGAGCAAAAACATCAACAGAAGTGCTAAGAGACCGATTATTATTTAAGGTTCCTTAATAATCCTCTTCAAACATCTGCCTCTACAAATATTTATTGTTTGGTTTGTATTGAGACTGGAGTTGAGTCACACAGGTAGGCTTAACGTGTAAGTCAGTATTTGTATAATAAACAAAGGGAATAATCAACAGAGATATTAAACAGAAATATTAAACTAAATGTTAATCTAAATAGAAAAAAAGGAAAAATCTCAAACCACTGGACGGATCGGACTGAAATTTGGCAAACAGATAGCATTTACGAAGTAGGTATCCGCTAAGAAAGGATTTTTGAAAAATCAATACCTAAAGGGGTAAAATAGGGGTATGAAATTTTTATAAAAATCTAACTTAACGTGAACCAAGCTGCGGGCAATAGGTTATAGAGCATATTAAACAGAGGGCTCTTAAGGGTAGCTACCTACTGTACATGATTTATGTTCTTAACCAATTTTATGCTACAGATTTAAAAAAATACAACTACTAAAAATTTTTTTTAAAAAATGACTGCTCAATTAAGAAGCTTTAAGAAGCAGCGCAGATGGACAAGTTTTAGATCGACAAGTACTTTCCTACAAAAAACACAGCGCTGTCTGTTCCTACAATCTAGACACAAAAGTTCTAAGTTTCTAGAGTGTAGGTACAGACAGCTCTGTGTTACAATACACACTCTAGACACAAAGCGAGCGAAATCACACTCAATCTCACGTGGGGGAAAGGGTGGTCTCGACAAATATCACGTAATATTTTTTTCCGCAAGTTTTTTTTATTTTTTTATCCACTACAAGTTAGCCCTTGTCTGCGATCTCACCTGATGGCAAGTAATGATGCAGTCTAAGATGGTAGCGGGCTAACCTGTTAGGGGCATGGTAGTTATATTAAACCCATACCCCTATTCGGTTTCTACACGGCATCGTAGCGGAACGCTAAATCGCTTGGCGGCACGTCTTTGCTGGTAAGGTGGTAACTAGCCACGGCCGAAGCCTCCCACCAGGCCAAAGCAGGGAAAATTCAGAAATTATAAATTCCCAAATTGACCCTGCCGGGGATCGAACCCGGGACCTCCGCACATTAAGACAACAGCGCTACACACTGTGCCACGGAGGTCTAAAAAGTAACTCTAAAATTGCGAGGTAACTGGGTTAAATCAAGTAAAAAATGTTTCTCCACTAAAATATGACTAAATCATACATAATAATATTCATCGCAGTTTTATGCACTGATAGAAGAATTTATGAACTATTAACAAATTCATTTGTTCGGTCGAAAAATCAACAAAATTCTCTCACGTAATTAATGGATGCCCCCTAAGGCCAATATCAAGGACACCATAGTCACACCTACGTGATGCCTTGAGCTACCAAACGAGAAACACTAGAACAGACATCAGTGTACCTACTATCTATACACGTACGAATGACATCGTGTCAAGCACAAGCAGTAGGTATTTGGGTGGGGCGTCCCTGGTGATCCCGGCCGCCGCCACCAAATTAGTTGCGCAGCCAAGCGGCCACCGGGTGAGGTACCTCCTGTTGGCAACACCAAGAAGGTGCATAATCTATGCGCGGGAGGCCATCTTGTTCTCGGGAGACAATAACATTGTTTGTGGTGACAGTTGTAAAGAAAATAAATTGTGATGAAAATGAAAATGAAAATGAAAATGATTTATTTCAGCATACATGTGATACTAGGTAATTAATTGTGTCTGGTTGTGGCTTCGGCCGTGGTGACCGTGGTTAACACCCTACCGGCAAAGACGTGCCGCCAAGCGATTTAGCGTTCCGGTACGATGCTGTGTGGAAACCGAATAGGGGTATGGGTTTAATATAACCGTCATGCCCCTAACAGGTTAGCCCGCTACCATCTTAGGCTGCATAATCAGGTGAGATCGCAGTCAAGGGCTAACTTGTAGTGTATAAAAAAAAATTGTAGTAAAAGTTCTAAAAGTTCTTATGGTGTATTTATCCACAGGGCAATCGTTTTATATTCCATAGAGCTGTATGTGATAAAGCGATAGATACCGACAAGGCTTCGGTTTCAAGGAGGTCAGCTTAGCCCTATTTCATCTTAGAATGCAGGACTTGTAGGTAAGAGCCTGACAGGTTTGTGGCGTGTTTCTGGTATGGAATTTCCGCTAACATTAATATGCAAGATGGCGCTAAAAACAACGCAAATAAATAATGCTTTTGTAATGGCAAGAGTTCATAATAAATATCAATATAAACTTACATAAAATGACAATATTTACTATCCGTGGAACCTTTAAAATAATTCCGCTATTTTGGCCTAGTAATGCGACATTTATGACCCTTTGTTACAATCTTGTTAGCAACGAGTAAACATGTGTTATTTATACTGCAATTGTTTTGTCTAAGTATTTTACGAAGACGTACGATAATCATTGTCCTATGGAAATTAACGTCACTACTCGTAAATACGACACAGTAATAATATATAACTATACCCAAAAATCCATACTAAAAATATAATATCCATATATTCCATATATCCATACTAATTAATATTATTATTGCGAAAGTGTGTCTGTCTGTCTGTCTGCTACGCTTTCACTGCCCATCTATTTAACCAATTTTGATAAAATTTGGTGCAGGGATAGATTGTATCCCGGGAAAGGACATGTCCGCGTGGATTGAGGATCTTTGGTTCTCTTTCATTTTCCGGGATAAGAAGTAGCACATGTGTTATTCCAGACTATAATCTATCTCTATTTCAAATTTCATCCAGATCCGTTCAGGCGTTCTGGCGTGAAAGAGTAACAAACATCCTTAATCCATTCATACATCCATACTCACAAACTTTCGCGTTTATAATATCAGTAAGAGTAAGATTAACTTACTTACTGTTTGTTAATGCACTGCGTGCTGCTGTTTGTTGATCTAAATAAATTAAATAAAATTCTGTAAAATCAACGTAAAATTTGGAAGCTCGCTTCGCTCACGTTTATGTTATTTCTGATCAACAAAACCGCAAAATAACACCTCGCCTCGGCTATATGGGCTTCGTTCAGTATAATACCCCGAGCCTCCTACACTCTCGGTCTGGCAGATCAATTGACTCTCTCCATAACAGCCCTAGACCTCATAATAATCAAGTAGAGATTTAATCAAATTGCATGCGCAGGCACTTGACCACTAACCCACGGAGTTAGTTACAGTTAGCAAATACGCCTGCAATTTTTAATCACTCGAGCGCGCGTACTCTGAGCCTGTAAGCTTATCTGCGGATTATAGTAACCGCGTCGTACCTGCTCATGTTCTAATTTACGCTGGTAAAATTACCTGTCAATAATTACACGTATCCTCAATTTGCTCTGGTTTAGTAATCTCCGGCACCCTAAACAAGCCCAGCGAAACAACGTATAAACAAGAGCATTTATTTATTATGTAGGCGTACCATAGCTGCCGAGTTTACCAGGATAGTCTCGAAGCGCGATACACGCTATACCTACAAGAACTTTTCCCGTTTTAGCACAGTGATTTATTCGTAAACGTTAAGAAAATCCTTGATATATTACCACATGTTTAAAAAAATATTTCACTTTTCATACTTTTTAGTAGGTAAGTATCTACTGAATTTGAATTCAGAAGATATTTAAGCTGAATAAAATATTTTCAGATTGTATAATAGTAAAAATAGGGCATAAAGCCTCTCAGATTTACTTTTAAGTCTTCAGTAAGAGCGACAGTGTCAGACAGCCACTAATGTGATTCCAGTTTTTTAAATCGTATTTTAAAACACATTTTTGCTGAAGCATTACACACAAAAAAAAACTATTGTATTATTTAATATAAGGCATTCAATGTAAAAGCCAGTCGATATATTAGGTACTATTCTTTAATAATATTACTTGCTTGTAAGTGATATCTTACTTAGCAACCTGATTTGTTGCTCGTTAATATTCTTAAGTTATGTTAACGAGTTAACGCAAGTAAAAATACTATCATAAAATGCCAATAAAAGAATACACTTTACTCGTTCAAAGTTCGCTAAAATACAGAAAGATCTCACTCAAAACAAAATATTGCAATTTTTTGTACAATTTTTTTTCTTGCATTTTTATCTACACTACGGTTTAATGATAAACTTTTTATTACTCATACTTATACCCACTCACTAAGGCGCAGCAATGCACACCTTCAGAATGAATTCAAGGTTCAGCGTCATTTATGGAATCATATCATGGGAATAGTCTATCTACTATTAACTTTAGTATACGATATAAAGTAGTATAATGAAGACAAAATCATAATTAAATGCACATAAATAAGAAATTTTCTACTAAAATCTTATACATATACAAACTATTAAAACCGGGAAAGCACCTAGCTAGTCTCAAATGAAACAGTGTTTGAATTTTAACTTATAAAATAAGAGAGCATGTTTTTAATGTCATTAATGCTGAGTAGGCAATAAAAGATAATCTTATGGTTTAGTTTTTATTAGCATATAAAACTATGTTACGTATCCGCCTCAACAGAACCTTGGGTATAGTTTTTATTATATAGCATTGCTGTCTTTCTATATATTTTATTAATAAAAACTTAAGCGTTTACCTACACCAAAATTAATATTCAAATGTAGACTTAACAATCGGCAAACAGGATAGTCCAAAAAACCACTTAAACTAACCTACCTTCTTAGCCTAACCTACCTATAAATAAATCTGATAACTGATATTCTTGGTATAAGTATGTACTTATTTCCCCGAGGAGAGTGAGTTCTGAGGCTTACACGATTAACAAAATAAATTTTGTTTTCTCTAGGGAGAAAAAAAACAATATGCCCATCTGTTCAATCGATTTTGATAAAATTTGGTATGGGGATAATTTGTATTCCGGGGAAGGACTTAGGCTACTTTTTCCCGGAAAATTAAAGAATTCCGGCGGGAATCAAATAATCATAATCCACGCAGACGAAGCCGCGGGCATCATCTAGTAATTAATATGAATGAATTTACTCGAGATAGTAATTAACATTATGAAAATAGCTATGTAAAAGTTTTGTTTTAACTATGAAGAAACATCACCTTTTTACGTATTTAGCCTAAGGATCAATGACTCAGCAACTGTACAAGTGGATGCAATATCACGATCTATTAGGCTACAAATGCGGTCGATACAGTACGTTAGACCGTGAAAAAGACCACCTCCGCGACGACTTTTTTACTATACAAAATGTGCCCTTTATCTTACGCCCCCCACGATGGACCGGCCATATTGGAAAGTCCGACAATTTAAATAAAAAAGCGTGGTAATTCGATTAGGTTGACTTATACCATCCGGAATTACGTAAAGCTTCCAACCAATATATACCTAGTTTGCTATAAAAATGGATAGAAAAATGCTTCTAATGTTGTTATGTGTATGAATTCCCGCGACTTCGTCTACTTGGTTTGAGGTTGTTGGTTCCCGCGGGAACTCTTTAATTTTCCGGGATAAAAAGTAGCCTATGTGTTATTCCAGACTATAATCTATCTCTGTGCCAAATTTCAGCTAGATCCGTTTAGCCGTTGGGGCGTGATTGAGTAACAAACATCCATAGATCGATACATCCATACATCCATCCAAACTTTCGCATTTATAATATTAGTATATTATTAATATAAGATAAGATTTTAAAATTATTGCTCCAGTCACCATGCTCCGCAGGTCAACATAATTATAATATCTGATTTATAATGAGATTTTATACATGTGTCGTGATCCGTTACAAAAAAAAATTTTGTTGTTGTTGCAGGATAATATGTAACAGCTGCCAGGGTCAGATTCCTATCTTTATATAAAATAAAAACCTTTCAAAATACTTTACGATTTAATGGAAAAGTAATAATTTTGACACTTACTCACACATAGTTTTGTAAATGTTGACCCAGTTTTTTTTTAAAATTCATTTTTGAAAGCTTAAAATGGATTTTCAAAATTGTAAGTAGATGACATCAAGTGTAATTGTGTATTTGTCATTTTTAGCAGTATTTCTAAAATTGTTCCACCCTATCTGTAGATATTACAACTAAATTAAATGTTGGGCGAAAATTTATACACTTTTACTTGTGTCTGATTTTGATTTCTGAATTCTATGGTTTAGTTTGTGAACGCCTTCTCATCACCTTTACTTATATTCAGAACTGTTTAGGATTAACGTTTACAGAATAAAACAAAGATGTAATTAGCAATATGTATTTCATTTATCAATAGTCTATACCTATACGTACTGGAATTACAACAATGAAAACAATATTTACAATAATGGATAACAATTATAATCTATTCCAGTAACAATTAAGCAAAAATAAATAACAATTATTTCAAGATGACAGATGATTTTCATGCAACATTTAGAACAAACATTTAAATGAAAAAACATTATTTACAGGTCGTATCTTAAAATGATTTTATTAACCGTAGGTTTATATTTCGCATTTAATAAATAATATTCACTACCTATTTATAAATATCTACAGTGAGATCACTACCTAATAAAAATTATATTAACATGTCCCGGCAGTAACTTAATCTGGCTCAGTGCGAGCAATTTAGGCCTCCCGCCGCCTGCCGCTTCGCTTTATTTACAAATTACATCGCAAAAGCTTTTTAGCGATGCTAAACTGTCCACACTCAACATTTTATGCCTACCAACATCTTGGTAATTCGTAAAACTCATTAAATAAAACAATGACTGTTTCTTTTGAATGAGTAATCAATTATCTAACGAGATGTAAAGAGATTATTATTATAGTCTTATAAAATGTATTCTGTACTTACAACCTAGCATTGCACGAAATATTGGAGCAGTTCGCGAGAGAGGGATGATGTCACGCGACCGGGAGCGGCGGCGGTGGTAGGTAGCAGGGCCGCAGCGCGTGAGCCGCCGCCTGCAGAAGCTCGGCCTGGTACCGCTGCGCAGCCAGCACGTAAGGTGACGGCATCGTAAACTCTATTCGCGGCATAGCCTGTACTGCCCGCATTGTTAGCAAGGAATTCGGCGGAGAAGGTGACATCCGAGGCGGCTCCGGCTCCAGCAAAGCATCAATCGTAAACGCCCGCCTCGGTCTTTCTCGCGGCAACATCGTGGTGGACGCAACTTCTGGTAATTCAGCTGGTTCCGGACTTAGCTGAGGACACATGGGTGGCGTGTACAAACTAGCGGTGGGCAAAGGCGGCGGCGGCGGTGCTCCTGCCTGCCGCGCTAAGAATGCTCTGTTAAAGCTCGCGAGGGCCGCCAGCTCCGCATTCAGATTATCTTTTTCCCCTTTCTGTAGTTTGAATCTCTTGCGGCGACGAAGCAGGGAACCATTTTCGAACATGTCGAAAGCTTGCGGATGTAGAGTCCAGTAGGCGCCTTTTCCGGGCCGATCCGGCCGTCGGGGTACTTTCACGAAGCAATCGTTAAAAGAAAGATTGTGTCTTAAGGAGTTCTG
Organism: Erebia palarica; assembly: GCA_964035005.1. Taxonomy (NCBI): domain Eukaryota; kingdom Metazoa; phylum Arthropoda; class Insecta; order Lepidoptera; family Nymphalidae; genus Erebia; species Erebia palarica. Next base: position 27,033,920 of record OZ035992.1, on the reverse strand, counting down.
CCAGCGCTGGGTGTTGCGGCGGTAATACGGAAACCGGTCCATAATAAACCGGTATATTTCCGACAGGGGCAGCATCCGCTCTGGCGAACTCCAAATCGCCATAGCAGTCAGCGATATGTACGAGTATGGCGGCTTCTGGTCGCCATAAGATTCGCGCGACGGTCGCGGCATCGTCACTTGCACCGACCGAAAAACAACAGAAGACTTATAGATGAGGAACTACACAGAGTCTGATCACGTCACTTCGATACGAGGTGTGAAAAAGAACTGAGGTGCGGAGAGGTCGGCAGCCAGCCTGTCTGGCCGGTCGGCCCACCCGCCCGGTCGGGGGCTTCGAGAGCGGGACTCCACTGAGCTAGGCCGTGATTGGTTCAGCGTCCAGCCAATCACGAGAGCCCAATTTCAGGTATGATGTCGGCTTTCGCTTCACTAACAAGGAATTTAAATTGATATTATGTTTATATTGCCTCCAAACATCTTTTGTGATGACACCGCTTTTTATTTAGCGTATGTAAATTACGATGATACAGAAAAAGAGATTTGAATTATACACCAATTCAACGACGAATGAATAATATTAAAAGGCTCGCCATTAAGTATACCTACCTAACTAAATTAAAGGCAATGCTTTCTATATGAGAGCTTCGGTTCAGTCAATTATAATTATTCAACCAGAATCATCCCAGTAAGATCATAAAGAAAAATATAGGTACCTGTTAGATTATAAAGTTCTAACTTCTAATCATAATGTAATCCCTAAGTTCTATAATATTTATAATAAGAAATCTACATACGAGGTGAGGTCAAAAAGCTCGCGGAATGAGGGAGAAGGTAACTGAATGTGAAATTATTTTTCCTTTCGTTAAATTAGATTTTCGAAGCCACCTCAGATTTTTCACACTATATATAAGTAAGTATACCTTTAAAAATGTTTATTTATTTAAAAACACGTGAGTATTACTTTATTCTTCTAGACATATTTTTGTATTCAAACGAAATTAAAAAAAAATCAAATATAGGTAATATATTCTTAGAATTTATAAATCATGGCAAGTACCAAAGTCATTTGTAGATTTTCTTACCTAAGTCATATAATATTTTGAACAATTTAGAGTAGATTTAGATACCTACGCATCAAAAGGATGCATACAAGATAGGAAGAAGGAAGATAGTATAGTGTAGGCTGTAGTCTGAACTAAGAAAATAATATAATAATGATAGGTAAGAACTGGGAAGAATCTAAGAGCTAATACCTAGGTACCTAGATTAGTATGTCTCACTATAGTTGGAAATACCAAGCAAGCAAACAATTAAGTAAGTAAAAACTTTTATTTTTTGGTCCACTACAAGTTAGCCCTTGACTGCGATCTCACCTGTTGGTAAGTGAAGATGCAGTCTAAGATGGTAGCGGGCTAACCTGTTAGGGGCATGGCAGTTATATTAAACCTATACCCCTATTCGGTTTCTACACGGCATCGTACCGGAACGCTAAATCACTTGGCGGTATGTCTTTTGCCGGTAGAGTGGTAAAATTTTTAATTTAATTAAGCCAGGGAAAATTCAGAAATAAAAATTTCCAAACATTACCGGGGATCGAACCCGGAACCTCCACACGTTAAGGCAACAGCGCTCAACACTGCGCCACGGAGGTCCTCAAATTAGTCAAAAAACACTTTCTAACATTTAGTTTCTAGGATATCACTTCTAATATACCTAATTCGTTTTTTTCATTTCACTACAAGCAAGCCCTTGACTGCGATCTCACCTGGTGGTAGGTAGGTACTTAGGTGATGATTCAATCTAAAATGTTAGTGGAAACCTACCTACCTATTAGGGTTGCCCTATGCTCCACCGAGTTTCTTGCTGGTTCTTCTCGGTAGGAACGCCATTCCGAACCAGTGGTAGGTTCACTTGACGATTCAAAAGTACTTGTAAAAGTTTATTTGAATAAAAAACATTTTAATTTTTAATTGAGTTATTTAGATAAAATATGCTACCGGTAAATTTCGGAAATTTCGATAGGTACGTTAGTTCGAAACTTTACGTTAATTTGATGATTTCGGAACTTTAGCTAGGAGAAGTCAACATTAACGGTTCCTCTAACATTACCTAGGTAATGTGACCAAGAAAACAATTTTTCGAACTCTCACGGATTTTCACGTGTTTAATGTTGACATTACCGCGTTAATGTCAACATTAACGGTTTTCAGTTGTAGGTATTAAAGAGACCCACAGATAAGAAACTTACCTACCTTAATTACCTATATCAAACTTAATTAAGTACTTATAAGTTTTAACACTAAAAATATTTTATAGCATAATTTAGTAAGTAGGTACCTTTTAGAGCTAAGCGCTACAGCAAGAGGTAAGTAGTACCTATACGTATCTACTAGGTATTTTACTTTCATTATATTTTGTAGAAACTTACCAAATCTCAATTTAAATCGAAACAAATACCTACCAGCAAATACTAAATTGACACCATTCTAACACGAAACCTTCAATAATTGTAAAATACTCTGCAAAAAATATAAAAATACAGCAAGCAACGAAATAGACTTTTTTATCTAAACCGTTGGATGAAATCGTGAGCACAAAGGTGCTTGAACTTTAATAAGAACTTCATCGTTTTCGAAACTCATTTTTCTTTGATATATTTCAGAGATTTCTTGGAAAATGTCCAATTTAATTTATTGCTCAACAATAGCTTTGATGTCATTACTTTAGCTAGATTGTGAGGAAGTCGGGGATCAGTTTTTCCTCTCTGATAAAAAATTCACAAATTTCGCAGTCCCCGCAAGAATCGGAGCATTGAAAATGAATACGAAAATTTACGAAAAAATACGAAAAAATAATTCTGTGTTAAAAATCTCTTCTTCAAAATTTTTCAAAAATTAATAACCGATTTTCAAAATTCCAACTCAGATGCACTTCTCGCCTGCATCCGCATATTTTAACACCATTACCATGAACATCGGTCAAAATCATAGAAGCTACATAACTTTTTATATACGAAAATACCCGTTTTTCTAAAATTCCAAATCTAAAGGCACTGTAAATCATCTAAATCTATCATCTACAGGTCGCAATTATTAACCGATTAAAAAAAATAGCACCATTTCGTTTTCATTTTTTCTTAAGTCGGTTTTTATCCCGAAATAATAATTTAGTAAACAAATTACAATTAAAAAACAAAATAAAATTAAAAAACGAATTACAATTTAGTAAACAAACACCCCCACAAAAAACCCGTCATTTTTTACGTTTCAAAATTCCAAAAAAAGTTACCACAAGCCAATTTTTTAAATTCAAACGTTCACACGTGGTCTCGATAAATTCCTCAACTCTTAGTACTATTTCCATCTCGATCCTCTCAAAATCCTCGGAACTATGGTTAAAAATACGTCTCAGGCGATTTGCATGATGCATCTGATAACCATTTTCAATGGTAAAAACGACAAATCTGTTTTACCTATTCACCAGTGGCGATTCCTCTAAGATTGCGCAGCTTGCGCCGCAATACCAATAATTATGAATAAATTACTTATCAATTATACTAGTTTTATTTAAGTAATATACTAATATTTTAAAATAAATAGGTAACATTCATAAAACATACAAATTCATCAATTAAATGATTGTGTTAGTCGTCAATTATTTAAATTCACGCGTGCTCTATGAAAACGTCGCACCCTGGTTGGGCCGTTGCATCGCCTCGTGGCTCGTACTGCGAGAATCTTCCACCTCTACTCCGTCCGAGCGTCGCCGCCACGCTCGCCCGCTACAACCGCTCACATACGGGCCGAAGGCTTGCGTAACGAATTGTGCATAGCTGCGTGTACCGCTTAGTATTATTTTCGAAACGTTATTTTTAGTTTAACAGTTAATTTAATGATATTATGAGCGTTTTGATATATAGTAAGTGTTATAATAATGTAAATATACATAATAAGTAAATAGTATTAATATTATAAATGCGAAAGTTTGAATGGATGGATCAATTACGCCAGAACGGCTGAACGGATCATAATGAAATTTGGCAAAAAGATAGATTATAGTCTGGAATACTATATAGGCTATTTTTATTCTTGAAAATTAAAGAGTTCCCGCGGAAACCAAAAAACCTCACTCTACACAGATGCTAGTAGCCTGTGCCCTCTCCCGCCTATCTTTGTACCAAATTTCATTAATATCGGTTGAAAAGATGGGGCGTGAAAATGTAGCAGACAGAAAGTCACACTTTCGCATTTATAATATTAATATAAATTTAGGTAAATGTATTTTATTGAGAAAATACCTAACCATCAGGCATCAGCTAGCGCAAACCCAAGATTGACCATCAGGAATCACCACTCCTATCCACCCACTCAGATTTTCAAGAGCAAGGGCGGCCATGTTTTAGATTGTACAGCGTAAGTAGTTCTTTATATGAACCTTCAGTAAAATACAGATGTTTTACAACGGGCTTAGACTTTAGGTACCTGCGTCGGATTTTGGCTAAATTTTAATTATTAATAATTACTATTTATCTATATCCATAACAATTTTTTACGTAAAATTATACTCGTATATTATGTAGGTAGTCTTATTTTGTCATGTTTTATGATACTTATAAAAGCAATGCCTCTTTAAAGGCAAACTAGATATTTCAATTAAACACACTTAAATAGGCTCATTGTTCATTGTTGTATCGACATAAGTTGAAAGTTTGTATCATCAAGCGTGAGAAAAGTTGTATTCCCTAAGAATAGAACCATTTCTGCCAAAATTTAAGTTATATCATCCAAAATTAAGTTCATAGTTACGTGTACAATAGTATTTTCATTAATTATAACGAATGTAATCATTATTAACCTCCGTGAATGTGGGAACTTATTAAGGTTTGTTCATTCAATAATCATAATAACAAATGCTTTGTTCCAAGTTGCTGTGCCCGCAGTCGTTACATTGAGTTACAAAGATAAACTAACAAAAGGATTTGATAGTTGTAATTTACTTATTAAAATTTTTTCTAGGAATAATCGCTTTAGAGCAGTTTGTTCAATCCGAGGATTTCTTGGTTCTCCTATTAATTTAATTTTTACTAAATTCTGTTTTCTAATCTTTCAAGCGACTCTCCCTCAAACTCTAGAAGAAAGGCGATAGTAGTAGTTAGGTACATACTCTTCTGGTTCCCTTATATTAGGACTGCCACAGAAAAATCAATCTAGGACTTCTACTTACCTACGCATAATACCTATGCAGATTGCAGTAAAAAATTCTATGAAGTAACATACTAAATAGGCCCGCTGTAAAATGAGTATTAACCTTTTTTTACCTCTTCTTCCCATAAACACCTGCAAAATAGAATATAACCTATTACATAGAAACGGTCTCAAACAACAATTTTCTGTTGTATTACCTATATGCTTAGTTGTGCTAGTATGCTCACTATCGACATTACACCGCGGTTTAACTTCACCGATTTGCAGATCAAAGATTAGAAGCAATTAAGCCCGGTCGAATATACGGCGAACCCTCGGTGCCTCGACGTTGTATACCTTTTGTGCCTTTCCCCGTTTATAAATTTTATCTTGTATTTGCGCTCGCCCAATGATATATAACGTTTGTTAATTAGGTTATCATACCGGCGGCATCTACAAAGGCCCTCAAGGCTCGTTGATATTAAAAATGCTTATAACTTTTATCATAAATCACCCTTAGGGCAAGTTTAGGGCGCGAAAATGCGCTCTACTTTGAACAAAAAATATGCAAGTAACGGTGGACGCCTTGAGAGCTTTTTTAAGTTACCCGGGACGCGGTGCTTAGAATTAATTATTTTGGTAATAGCGAACCAATGTCACTTTTGGCCTGACAGAAGAATAGCTCACTGCAAAAAAATATATTTAATATTATTGCTAATAAAACATGAGTATTTATCACGTGTGCTTTTTAATTTATTTAAAAGCAACGTTTTCAGATATCTATTCATACTATCCATACTTCCATACTAATATTATAAATGCGAAAGTGTCTATCTATCCATCTGTCTGTCTGCTACGCTTTCACGGCCCACCTGTTCAACCGATTTTGATGAAATTTGGTATAGGGATAGGTTGTATCCCGGGGAAGGACATAGACATACTTGTATCCCAGAAAATTAAAGTTACCGCGGGAATCAAAAAAACTTAATCCACGAGGACAAAGTCGCGGGCATCATCTAGTTCACAATAATCGCTCTGCGGCGATGGCGAAGAAATTGTCAATTGCGATATACATAATTTTAGCGATATTTTGCGTAAAAGTGGATGAAGTGTATTTTCACAGAGATTATCGACCAACCTAGAGGAAGTCTTTTAAGTTGGCACAAAAAAGTAAGGTTCACCCTGTCAAGGCGTTAAGGAAAACTAGTATAAGTAGATACTAAGTTACATGAGGGCCTAAAGCGCCATCATCACCATGTCACATTTGTGGGTTTTCTTTCTTCATTCGAATTTTGGGCCTCTTATGACTTCAAAGATTAATTTTGTTAATCCTAACGGACGTCCTAGAGCAGGGATCTCCAAACTATTTTGGGTAAGAGACCCCTTTTCGAAATGAACTGATAACTCAGACCCCCATAGCCAAATTATATATTATTCCTATTGATACAAAGTACTTACCAATTTTAAAACTTTGCGTTTGGTTAAGTGAGTAAACTTGATTATTTCAGTAAATATCAAGTGTAATTAATAAATATTTATACAAATTACGTAAAAATACTTAAGTAGGAAATTATTTTTTGAAAAATATATCAAAGTAGGGGTCGATTTTTAGACCTCGTCGACCCCCAAAATCAGTTTTCGTTTATGTAGACCTCTGGGAAACCGTAAACGACCCCTTGGGATCGATATCGACCACTTTGGGAATACCTGTCCTAGAGGATGCCTAGGTTATTATATGTGATAAATCTGCATAGAAAATGTTAAGTAAATTCAGTTTAGAAGATAAACGTAGTGAGGTAATGAGTCCAAGTACTGTTCTGGGATATCACACGGGCATGATTACTGTGAGCTTCTCCGTAATAATAAAACATCGACACGCCTTTATCGAGTGCCGCTTGATAAGCACCCGTGACGAATTCGCACACCACGCACTTATACGTATGTGTAGGGTTGCCACATACATAGAGCTGCTGAGTAAAACAAAGCATGGACGGTATAGCGTTAAGATTTTATAGACAGAACTGCTGAACTTGTAGCCCAGAAGGCAAATTTTCGATACGCGAAGATCTTAGGTAAGTAGGATCGTTCAGTCATTGTCTCAATGTTTGATAAGGGCTCCTTTTTGAATATTTATATTATATTTATATATTTTGAATAGAGTGGTAGTGTCTCGCTTGTCCATAACATTTCCAAATACTACAAGATATTATAAAATCGTTAAAAAACACAAGTATATATATTTGACTAAGAGAATTTCCATAAACTCTTCTGCTTGAGCCGAAAGATGCTGAGGTAATATAAAGCTCGCATGAAACAATTGGAATACAAATACAAATATATTTTTTGCAAATAGACTTTTTACAAGTGCTTATGAATAGTCGAATGAATCGACCATTGGTTCGGAATACCGTTCCTACCGAGAAGAACCAGCAAGAAACTCGGAATTATTGGCAACAGCCCTGTTTGTGCGTCAGATCACGTGTATGTTTGGTCTCAGAAACCTGGCTACACAAATTCAGACCCTATAACATAATGCCTTAGAGTATTTAGTGCAGATTCAAATCAATCTGTTAGGCTCTTTATTGATTTTCGGCCTGAAAATAATCCAGATATTGATAAAAAATATCTCCAATTAAAAAGCTCTTTTCTTAAATTTTTACGCATTCTGCCCATTTTTTGTCTTAAAAAGTATCCGTGTATGTGGTGCCCTCACTGTTTTTTTTAAAGTGTGCTATTTTTCCTGTAGTATTACATGGTAGTATTAAGGCATACTATATATCTCGTTTAGAAAGGTTAAGATGAGCATAATATAAAGAAGGCTAATACTTACAGCCTACATGAAACAATGTGAACCTACATAGGTATGCCTCTACACAACGAATAAGAAATCCAGCAAAGGTAAGTATGCTCCTGGAAAACATTAGGTATAGGTACCATACCGCTGAAGATAATCTAGGTAAATGATAAAAAAGCTTGGAGTTCTCATCCAGTAATGCTTGGAACTTCGGGTACTTATGTAAGTACTTTATTAATTATTTGTTTCAAATGACCAACCGCAGAGTTTCTTGCTGGTTATTATATATATCGGTATGAATGGCATTCCGAACTAGTGGTAGATTCACTTGACGATTCAAAAGCACTCGTAAAAGTTTTTTTCATTAAAAACACGTTTGAATTATGAAAACTTAGACCTCGATATATAAAAATTACTATCCGAAACTACAAATGTAGGTACAAATTTCTATTAATGCAGCCTTGAAGTGTCTATAATCAACACAGACCATACTCGGTGATAATCCCACTCACGCAAGTGCACAAGATAACAAGATGCAAGGAGTATAAAGCATTGATCTCATACGTGACGAATCACATAACAGCTTGTTATTTGTAAGCTCAACTAGCCGCCCCATTATCTTACAGGTTTCTTCTCATTCTCTGCAAAAGAAAATACCCAAAAATAAACCTTGTTGTCTTGGCCTTAAGAACTATTGCTAGCATTTTATAGCAGCTTTTGTTACATTCTATGGAGATTGCGGCGCGACGGCGTTAAATAGCTTCAGATTTCAATATTAAATTACGTATCACGGAGTTATGGAAACTGTAAGGAGTATTTTATATCGTTCTCAGTAGTTTTTGAATATAATTTAATATTATAATTAAGCACCTCACCTCATACTTTAAAAATGGTTCCTAATTGTATGAAACTCATTGGGATTTTGACAGATTTGTTCATTAACTGGTAAAGTTCGCATCGGGACATGCATAAAGTAGGGTTCCGTTGTCATGCTAAGTGTAATATGTCAAAAATCATCGATAGGTGAACGTTCCAACTTCCAAACCTAAATAGGATGGCATTGTTTCAACCATTTTTACCTAAGCACTAGAATAGTTTTGTTATCAACTTATAGTACTTATAGTCGATTCTACCTACTAGAAAGTAATGGCTTTCTACTACTAGTAGGTACCTAGTTGAAACTTAGAAAGCCATTGCCGACGGGCGCTAACAAAGTTTCAAATCAAACCCAAGGAAACCATAATACAAAAGAACACTCGCAAAATCGTGAGTAAAGTGCATCAAGTTTATGTTAGTTTTCCTTTAGGCGCTATGCAAACGAAGTCACGTCAGGTCGTGGCAATCACTGAGGTGACAGCCGCATAGAAACTTGTTGTATTTTCCAGAATCAGTATAGATTACGTAATTTATTTTCACATTGAACAACTGCTTATAGAAATAGCTAGCAATGTATGTGCGTTTGTGGTAAACTTTCTATGTGCCGTAATATAAACATGGGTCGAGTGAGGGTTGTCGGAAACGGAAGCGCCAGCTTGTGCTAGTAATGAATTTGCGAGGGCGGCCTCCCTATGAAAATAAATTGCCCTGTAGTTCTGTTGTTTTGATTTTAATGGTTTAGTTTGCCTTCAGTAATGGGTTAGTGGGAAAAAGGAAAACCGGCAACGAAAATAAAAGGTTTCTTTATACTTAAATGATTCGCAAACGTAGATAAACGTAGGTAAATAAAACTTTCTATTTTTCACCCATTTCCTCGTCTTACCTAAGGAAGTATATTAAGTATGACTTTCGTTAGCTTATCCTTCAATATCGCCACGGGGGAGTAAAGGATAGACGTGGCAAAAGCATTAAAGACCTGGGAAGGGGGACAGGTATTTTAAAAACCTTAATTAACGCGACGAACGTCGTAGGTCGTCATTTATAATATGTAGGAGTGGAACTGCGTATAATTCAGTGAGAGTTGAAAGTAATCTTTTAGCGACTGCGGCTAGGGAGATGACTTATCTCTGTAGAGAATGACCGCCATTGTGGCCGAATTTCGGTCAGGACGAATTATCTAGAACTAGTCTAGCTGCTCAAATAGCTCAGTCCACACAACATCTCATTCTCACCACCTAATGGCATATAAACTTGGACCCAAAAACTTCCAAAAGCTTTTAAATGGTCTCCTGGTTATTGTATTAGTTACGTACCGACTCCTATCCTACGTCGCTTTTGTTCATGATAAGACATAATGTCCTCCAGACCGAATTCCGGCCACGGCGACCTATCTTCAGAGAGATATTATATAGTGCACAAGTGTGTGCACATACATAGGTGCACTCTCTGCTCCTTTACTCTCATAGCCCGATGGGACGGAAAATCCGATACGACCGGAGAGAGATCAGGCGCAACCGACGGCTTAACGTGCTCTCCGAGGCACGGGGGTTAAACACTACCAACTTCCTAACTCCGGGCTTTAACTGATAATTTCTTGTCAGTAAATCCCAATACTTGTTATGGCCCGACCCAGGACTCGAACCCTGGACGAAATATGATGTATCGGATGGGGCCAGACTAAACATTTTATGAATTTCATGCCCATCGCGGCACGAGTGAAGATCGTCAAAATCGTACTAAATAGGATCTACCTAGTTTAAATTTATTCTAAGTGTCATAAACAAATGCGTGGTGTGTAATTATCCGAATTATGCATTGGAAATTTGAGCATTAAATCAACTAAGTTCCGCTTCTGTGCTCGCTGATTAAGAGATCCATCAAGATAATTCTAATTTCATTAAAGAATAGTCAATAAACTTAAAACAACACATTACTCTAATTAATGGGAATCCCGTCTAGATACGTCTAGATACGTCAAAACAGAGCAATTTTAAACATCAAAGACGCCGCTACGTAATGGCGGAATTACACTTGCTGGTTACCATTATACTCGAATGACTTTACCCGAACTCCGTTACGTTATTTAAGTACTTAAGTACAAAAACAGCCTAGCAACGGTCCTCAGAAAATCTTTATTTTTTTGCACAAAATCTCGTCTTAATAGAAAAAGTGGACAAAGGTAAAGCTTATCTCTAAAAAGAAATCTCTTCCAGCCTTCCTTGAAAGTGAGTAAAGTGAAATTGTGAAGTGGTAGTGGTAGTATTAGCATACATGAGCGACAACCACTATTTAACGCGACAGTCTTACTTCTAACTAATAATAAAAATGCGAAAGTTTGGATGGATGTATGGATGTGTGGATGTATGGGTGTATGGATGTTTGTTACTCAATCACGCCCCAACAGCTGAAAGGATCTGGCTGAAATTTGGCATAGATATAGATTATAGTCTGGAATAGTACATAGGCTAGCGAATAGGCTTTTTATCCGGGAAAATTAAAGAGTTCCTGCGGGAACCAAAAAACCTCCAACCACGCAGACGAAATAACGGGCATTCGCTAGTATCAAAATATAGTAGCCGACTCTTTACGTGGCCTACAATGGCGTGTAGACAAGTTTGTCATTTTTATGGAGTCGTATCGCCAATCAAAATATGAGAGTACTCTGAACGTATTCGAAGACGTCGTGCGTGCGACGTAATTAATTTACGTAATTACCTAGGTACTACTAGGCACTAGCCTAGATACTACCTGCCCGCAACTTCGTCCTCGTAGATTGAGATTTTTTGACTCCTCATTAATTTTCCAGTATGAAAAGAAGCCGATGTGTTATTCCAGACTATAATCTTACTCTGTGCCAAATTTCATCCAGACTATAGACTATATAGATTTGTCGTTCGGCGAGATTCCTACAAATCTAAATTCGTATTCAGAACGCATAGGTGTAATCCCGCCACGCTTTTATCAATCGCTTAAGATCTAATTCGAACACACTTGCTGATAACGAAGATTAATTGCGGAAAAAACTAAAAATACATCAGCAAATAGAAATAATATTTTGGTATCTGACGGTACCTAGTTACGCAATTTAATTAAGTTTACAAACATAAAGTTTACCTACAGATGCAGTTATAATGTACCAAATTGCCCTAACAAATAGTCGTTGAGTTTACATCATGCCTCTATAATTATAATGGTCTTAACATTCCCATTTCCCACAGTCTGACAATACAAATAAAGTTTTTCTGAGTATCAATACTACCTACTGTACGTAGTTATATAGACGTCGAGTTATAGCACGCCACAGATATATGTAATGAACTGTGAAATAGTATTTTCACCAAATAATGAGCTATACACAAGTATTAAAATGGCATACTATGTACGTATTTACAAATAACAATATTCATGCACTGTTAAAACGATTTTGAGAATAAAGCCAAAGATCATAACTAATATTATAAATGGGAAAGGGTGTTTGTTTGTTGGCTTGTCCTTCAATCACGCCGCAACGGAGCGACGGATCGACGTGATTTTTGGAATGAGTATAGTTGAGGACCTGGAGACTGATATAGGTTAGGTACTTTTTATCCCGGAAAAGTAAGGAGTTCCCGTTCGATTAAAAAAAAACTTAAACCACACGGACGAAATCGCAGGCATCAGCTATTAAATTTATAAAACTACTACTTACTCTATTTGACGTGATAAGAATTATTATTGCGATAGTGTCATAAATGCCTTATGTAAGTGCCATAATATAGCAGCCTAAAAAGAAAGAAGAAAGCTCTTATGTTTAAACATAAGGATATTTATTAATTTATTTAGATATCTTTATTGCACAGTATACAGTATACAGAATACAGTTTAAAAGCAGTAATTACTAGTAAAACTAGATAGAAGGTTAATAAGTAATTCAATTTTAATTTCGAACAAATTACATGATACTTCTAGATACCATTTAATTTCAGAGGTTGCAATAGTTTTACTAAAAACCGTTACAGTTCAAACAGATTAAAAAAACAAAAACAAACCGTTACCCCCTAACCGTTCGAAATTCAATTTATCCGGGTCAGATCGAGTGACCACAAACACAAGACGTAGAGCAACAATTATTGCATTGATTATACCGCGGCGAGTGTAATAATTCACTGTAGTCTCTAAACTCTGTAATTACCGCGATGGAAACCGGCGGCTCGCTGTCGGAGATAAAAATCCAGATTGGTGGATTGCTATCGACCTACGAAAACTAACAAAATAGATCTTTTATGTGCACTATAAACATCGTGTAAAAGTTGCAGGCTTTTATACAGAACATCATGCTAATAATTATAAAGGCGAAATTGCGTTTGTTCGTTAGTTTGTCCATCAATCACGCCTCAACAGAGTAACGGATCGTCGTGATTTTTCGTATGGGTAATATATATATTACCCATACGAAAAATCCATCCCATATACCCATGTATAGTATAGTAAGTATAGTAGGAATAGTTGAGGACCTGGAGAGTATATGCTACTTTTTATCCTGGAAAATTAAGGAAAAACGGGGAAAAAAACTTATTCGGATGTAATCGGTTTTAAATATGTACCTAGTAGTAACTAGGTACATATTTAAAACAGTTGTGCTTACACATCCGTATAGACGTATTTGTGAGAATATGCTCGATTTTGATATAATTATGTAAAAGCTGTGGTATCGTATTGGTCTATAAATTTTTATTTCTTTGATAGCCTAGTGCCGTTGGCCTCGTATTCGGGTAGTAAGCGGTTTGATCCTCGGATAATCACTTCTACTTACTCGTAACTTATCGGAGTGTCTGCTTCTAAATATCACTTGCTCTAACACTGAATCTTAACATCGTGAGGAATCCTGCACGCCTGAGAGAGTTCTTCGTATAATGGTTCTTTATTGATACTGTCGTTCAATCCACACTTGGCCAGCATGGGCTATGGCCAAAATCCTTCTGATTCTGAATCTCTCTCACTCCCTCTCTCGTCATGCTCAGTAGTGGGCGGGCAATGTTAAATGATTTATTTTATTCAAGTAGGACTACTTACTTGTGCCACTTATGACATGTCAAGACTCTATCACCGGTTCGGAAACCGGATTGTACTGACTCTATCTAATCTATCTGACGGGTTGGTGATGGTCGACTAGTTTCAAACTCATCCGGGGTCCTTATTTAAGAATCGTACGCTTGTTCTCGCAATGCGGCGTAACGCTGACTGCATGCTGCAAAACCCTGTAAAATTGTAGATTTTTCAAAGTTATTAATTACTAGCTGATGATTGAGATTTCGTCCGCGTTGAAAAAGTGTTTTTAATTCCCACGGGAACTCCTGAATTTTCCAGGATAAAAAGTAGCCTATGTCACTCTCCAGGTCCCCAAGTATACCCATGCAAAAATCCCGTCGATCCGTTGCTCTGTTGCGGCGTGATTGAAGTACAAACCTACAAACCAATAAACCAACAGACAAACACACTTTCGCATTTATAATATTAGTATGATTATCTTCGCATTCGTGATTCTATGATCGCAAGTGGCAAGTAAACTAGTAAATAAACCTATTGGTAATACACCAACCTACATATATTTTAAATCTATGGTCAGCTATCCGCAGCATCTAATAATCTTTTCTTTATTGTATACGCAAATGCGTTCAAAAGAACGCCTGTTTGGTTCTAAGAAGCACGCGGCTCGGCGGTTTACAAATTACAGGGCGCCTCTTTACTACTTGCCCCAATTTCACGCGAGGAACCAAACATTCGAATTAGCCTGTAATAACCCCAATTGAGTGGTATTACTAGTTTTGTTTGTAACAGTAACTTTTAGTTGTTTGAAAATTTGTTGTGACAATAACAAAGTTAATTTAGAACGCGCGGAATGTACAGGGCTATAATAAGTAAGTTATGTTCAGTACCTAGTAGTTACGTAATAATTTGATAGTTTCAAGGAGCTTGGTTATTTTCGTGTAAACTGTTAAATGTATCGGTAGGCGATTTTGTTAACTTTTATTGCTGTACTAGCTGATGCCCACGACTTTTTCCGCGCTCCCGCGGGAACTCCTTATTTTTCGGGATATACAATTTGTATAACGGGGTAGCCTAGATCATAGGGAGTGTCTTTCAGCGTTGTTTATAAAATTTCATCAAAATCTGTTTGAAAGATGGTCCATCTTTCAAACAGATTTGAAAGCGTAACAATTAAACAAACTCACATTCGCATTTATAATACTCATTACTTGCAGAATTATGAATACCTGCACATAAAAGCTGCACACGAGCTTATACTCTATATTTCTATACCAACTGTTTGATAGCCTTGATCTATCAAACAGTTGATATAGAAATGTGGAGTTCATTGTGTTCCTTCCATGATCCTTTGCAGATCCTTTTGAGGCTAAAGTTGAGGCTCCGACCGCTGTAGACATACTAAAGTTGTAGTAATGTTGTCGTCGTCGTCAACCAATGGACGTCCACTGCTGGACATAGGTCTCCTGTAGGGTCCTCCACAAGCCACGGTCTTGCACCGCCTGGATCCAGCGACTCCCTGCGACTCTCTTGATGTCGTGCGTCCACCGCGTGGGAGGTCTGCCGACGCTACGCCTTCCAGTGCGGGGTCGCAATTCCAGCGCTTTGGGACCTCAACGTCAATCGGTTCTCCGAACTATGTGCCCTGCAAATTGCCACTTCAGCTTCGCAACTCTTCGGGTTATATCGGTGACTTTGGTTCTCCTACAGATCTCTTCATTTCTGATTTGATCACGTAGGGACACTCCCAACATAGCCCTCTCCATCGCCCGCTGAGTGACCCTGAGCCTTTTTATCAGGCCCATAGTCAGCGAACATGTCTCGGATCCGTAAGTCATCACTGGCTAAAGCTAGGTCTGCTGAGGATTGTAGTCTCATCTCTTGTCTCTCCTCCATTAGCTTGGGGGTTTGGTCTGAGAACTTTTTGGTTGTATGCGTACGGTGAGTCTTAAAAAACTTAGACCCCACCGTCTGGACAGTTTCCACCAGCCTGTTGTTCAGATCGTCCACAGAATCGCAATCTGCAATCGACACGATTCTGCAGTTCAAGTTGAAAGCTTTCAGGGTTTTGGACATGTAATTGGACGTGTAATGTTGTAGACCTCTAGAAATAAAAAGAAGAACTGAGGAAGTGAAGTTTGTAAGTATACTAAGTATTAAATTAACTCATTAGTAATTAAAAAAAGAAAAGAAACCATCATCGTTAATCCTTAGCTATTCGATTTTTACATGAATTTGCATAGGATTGCCGTTGATAGGTAATTTATACAAACTTTCTAAAGTATCATAATATGAGTGATGAATTCACAAAAAAAATACATAAGTTTGTACCGACACGCCATAAATCAATGCGTAATGTTAACAAATTGCGGAAGAAGTATACAAAACATTTAGGCGGCCACACGAATGAATCGTATTTAAAGCGATTTATGCACGATAATTCCAATACATAAAATATTTTATTATAGGAAGCGGGGCACCATTATTCAAAGATATATATTCATGTCGAATGATTGCCTTTCTTTTGTGGATCCACAATGGAGTATCCGCTTCGTTTTCCATTTGCGCGGCGCTTTATTGTGCACGCTAGAGCATTTGTTTCGTAGGCACTATTCACAGTCGCCGCGCGCCGCATTCTCGCCGCATGTTCTATTCCAAAATTAAATGGAGTCACGATTGATGAGTTTAGACATGACCTGTGACACGAACTACCGAATGCCTGGTAGATACATAGCCAGGCTCCGTTTGTTTGGAATGCTGTTTATTTCACCCTTTATAATACATGGTAATTATTGCCAGCCGAGCTCGGGCGCTTGCGTTTATATGGACATCGGTCCGTCTTTGTTTAATGTTTGGGTGCGTTCAACCGCCTAATAGGATTTTTTGTATGCTCGTATAGTAGCTACATTAAATTTGGGTTAATTTACCTTTTAGTCGAAGCCGCCTGTTAAGTATTCATCATTGAGATTTGATACGCAAACTAGTCCGCTTAACGTAAACAAAAAGTAAGGAATGTTACGGATAGTTTTTTAATTTATTATTATTAAGTTTAGTACCTATCTACTTAAACCATCTTTAAGCCATCATTATAATATGAGCCCCTTTACAGTATACACTAGCGATTCTGCAGCGTAGGATTTACGTTGGGCAAAGCGTGATGACATACTATTCAATGGTGAACGCATATTCAGTGCGTGTGTTGTAGTTTGCGGCCGCGTCTATGCTGCGTATAGACTAAAGATTCGACAAACGCCTACGCTGGAAAAACGCTAACCGTTAGCGTTCTCGTAGCATAGGTGTTGGTCGTTAAGTAAGCAGCTAACGTAAAGGGGCACTAAAGTTCTAGGCAAACGAAAATCGCGACCGCAATAACACGTCAAAAAATCACATTGAGCGCGTGGTCGATTTAAAGATACACAGTACCACTACCACCACTACAGCCCATTAACGTCCCACTGCTGGTTATAGGCCTCCACTCTCATAAGAGAGAGGAAATTAGAGCTCAGACCCACCACGCTGCTCCAATGCGGGTTGGCGGGCTTTAACGACTATTATCATGTTAGTGATAATAACCGGGACCGACGGCTTAACGTGCTCTCCGAGGCACGGGGGTGAAACACTACCAACTTCCTAACTCCGGGCTAGTACTGAGAATTTCTAGTCAGGAAATTCGAATAATAATAATTATGGCCCGACCCAGGACTCGAACCCGGGACCTCGTCGGCCGCAGTCGAATATGCTAACCACTAGACCAACGAGGCAGTTACATACATAGTGCAACAAACTGTTTTTGGAGCAAATGTCACGTAGCTATCTTACACTACAGGCGAAGGGCGAGTGACGGGTGCGGTGATGGGCTGTAAATACTCGTATTTTTTCCAATTAGATTCCGCGTCTAATAGCATTAATTAGTAAAACGGAGTGGCCTGGGTCGGCGGAACGAACCGTGGTATCGGGGGGCGGAGGACGGTCCTCGATAAATCAATTTAATTTAATTCAATTTGAAGCGAGTTCCTCCCGGATGGACGTCATGCAAGCTACGCAGTTAGGGCCAGCGAGTAGAGCTTTTGTATAACTTTACAATTTTAACTCAGCTTTAGAGATAACCTACCGTGTGAAATGTTCAATAGATCTGCGAGATTTTTCCTCATTATTATACTATTTTGCCCAGATATAATATCATTCACTACATTTAATTCATAAAAACTTATTAATGCTTATAAATATATTAATTGTATTATATAACTATACTTATGCAGAAATCCTTTGTGGGGTCGAGTATTACCTTTTATAGAATGGTTTCAAAAGAACTTTTACATTTGCCGCTACACAAATTAAAAAAAACCGTAAAAGAACACTTGTTGAGTCGAGCCTACTATACTCGTACAATTGACGAATTTCTTAATGACAAAGTTGTATGGAAGCAACCGACTTTAGGTGCAGCTACCCACAGGATAGTATAATAACTTACACTAGTGTATTTAATTTATATACTTACCTTCGAATTGTAATATCTTGTTTCAAAAAAAAGAAGAGCAATAGCTGAGATTCTTGCCGGCTCTTCTAAGCAGAATCTTAAAACCGGCAGAATCTTAAAAGTCAAAACATGACGTACCTAACTTTTTAAGAGACACCTACATGTTTTAAATAAATTAAATTGAATTGAATATGATATTCCGCGGAGAGGAATAACTGAAACTTAACGTACCTGTCTACCTACCTTCTTGTCGATACTCAAATAAGTTAAAGACTTTTAAGAAATTATAAATCGAAAAATGCCATGATGAAGAACTGTATCGTATTGAAATATATACCTAATAATAATAGATATTACCGTAACGAACCGTAACCGTATCGTACAGACTAATATTACATTACCTAGTACATTACATATTCATATAGTTAGAATTCAAAAATTCAAAACCTAAGTAGAAAACAAAACACCTGGATCTCTTATCATGGATCTACTTACCTATTTCTTTATGCTTTCACGCCATAAACATATACCTTTGGTCATACGTAATATTTACTTCAAAAATAATTTATTGGTTTATTTTAACACTAAAAACAGTTCACAGTACCTAAGTAGGTAAGTAGATACGGTGAACTCGGCTTCACTGCACTATGAAAAGTAGAGTTTGGTCCAAAACATCCGTATATAAAACAGATTAGTTCCATTAGGCATTAAAATTCATTATAATTACGAAGTTTCTCAATAAATCAATCAATTAATTAAGCTTGACTTGAGACTTTCTCACGCCAGACTTTGAAAGGGGTAAGAGATATCATATACCTATTAATATTGTGAATGATACATTTGAACGTATCCATATACTTACCTGGCACCTGCTAATATAACTATAACAAAATTAATACTTATAATTGGGTATTTGACAACTAGTCTTATCAGTAACTTTTTTTTCAAACGTCAAAACGCGTGCTTAGTATTTATTTTGTATGAAATTTTAAGTTGTGATCAAAGTTCGACGCACTTTTTTTACTTTAATAGATAGTTTAAAATGGTTATTCAAAATAAAACTAGCAGGGGACGTGGATATTACGACTTTTGGAAGATCCTTTATTTAATAATAACTAAAAAATAATTTCACTAGTAGTCAAATACCCAAATGTAGTAAGAAACTTGTATAGTTACAAAAATTAATTTAATTAAAATGATAAGTAATTTTCAATTTAGCTAACAAAGTATACACACTTCCGAATTTTTAATATCAGAAAGTATGGATACAATTACAAAGATAACTTAAGACTACTCATGTATTGAAAAAAAGTGACGCGCACTTTTGTTTATGAAATTACCTGTAGATACCTCCAGAACGAAGAAAATACTCAAAAAGATCATGCAAGTACGTATTATGTAAATAATTAATAGGTACTATAGGTAAATGCGTATCGTTACAAAATACCTTAGGATTCATTCTGAAAATTTTGTTCGAATAATAAGTCATATCACAACCTACACCCAGGTATGGTTATATGTACCTCTTGGCCCTTAAATGATGCTTAGAAATCAATTTATTGTGAGTGGGACACTCCTCCCGGACACGCGTCACGCAAGGTACGCAATAGATATTAATGCGGCCAGAGATTATAGAGCCTACGTTTAACGGTCTGTAGGGAAATGTAAAGGGAATGCCTTAATTCGTCGATTACTTCATATTGCGAGCTTATACTTAAATTACCGAGCATCAGCAATATGACCATAGTAATTCCACCTAGAAAAATTGAAATTCTATGTAAACATGCCATGTAGATAATGTTCGCGACTTCGTCCGCGTGGATTTGGGTATGTCTGTAAATCCCTGTGAGAACTGTGTAATTTTCCGCCGAAATAGTAGCCTATGTTCTTCTCCCGGAAGCAGAGATAACTTTTAGTCAAAATCGATTACACAGATGGGTTGTGAAGGCGAAGCAAAATCCAAAACGCGAAAGTATGTCACTCTCGCATTTTGGATGGATTATAATTTTTTGGATTTTTCTTTTACCTAATCTATACTAATATTATAAAGAGGTAAAATTTTGTGAGTTTGTGAGGTTGTAGGGGGTAATCTCTGAATCTACTGAACCGATTTTGAAAATTGTGGTACCTATAGAAATCTACATTATTTGTGAGTGCTATACGTACTCGAAAAATTAGAGAGTTCCCGTGGGAATTTAAAAACTTATTTCACGCGGATGAAGTGGCGGGCATCTGCTAGTAGTTAGGTATACTTAGGTTGGTCATAAATAATTTCACTAAATATGAATGAAAACTTGCCTCTTCAAGTAAGTACCTACTTTCAGTCATTGGATGTTATACCTAATAACATTATCGAAGCGGGTAGTAGGTAGATATTATTTACCGATGCATCTAAAAAAACTAAAAGATGTAGTCAGAGTGCATGAAATAATAAAATAACCAAATTATTTATCATGATATCAGGCTGTAACACATCCATAAAGAATCTTCAACTAAGTACCTAGTTGGTTAAACAATTCATGCCTCACTTAACTATCTATCGATGAACAAAACTTCGTAGCGTGAAAGTAGGCTAGGTAGGGTAGGTACTCGTAATTGAAAATCTACCTAGAGGTAATAACTAATAGGTGTGTATCAGTAGGTACAAACTTTGTGTGTGCCTTTGGCTATTTATACTACAAAGGTAAAAATAATAGCCAAAGGCCCTTACACGGGATGGTACAGTTGGTAGGTACGCTCAACTAATGAAAACAAAACCACAGCGTATCTAATCAGCACCATCAAAGTAGATCAGTGTAATATTCCGTTTGAGCCAGCTCTATTTCACACATAAAAACAACTACATAAGTAATTCAATTTCTTCGCATTAAAACGAATTTGTTCTACAGTCTCAATACAGACAATAAACAAGATTTCAACGGGCATGATCCAGAGAATTGTAGGCCTTAAGTCTTGTAATTAAATGCAGTTATAGCATGCAGTCAGATATAAAATAAATCCAGAGTGCATCGTACTCTATGGTGAGTATTCACGTCCTATTTTTTAAAGTAGAAATTTAATAAGCTTAGATCGAATAGATCTATGTTTTTCAGCACTTCCCCAATGAGTAGGTACGAATTTTCTTGCAGGAAAATTGAATGATTGAACACGTTAACGAACAATAGTAGGTATAGTAGGGTAGCTCTGGTAGCAAGCCTTTATTTATGACTGCATCATCATTTACTTGTCATTAGAATGATCAGTCAGATCAGAGCAGTCAAGCTAGCTAACATGTCATCGAATAAAAATACTCTCAGCGGAAAAAGACAACACTAGATTTAGAGCTGCCATTTTAGTTTAGTTAGAGATTGTGTTAAACAGAATTGGCCGCAATGTCATTGGATATATTGCAGTCAAGAGCTAAAATCGATAGGTGTTCTCCCTGCGGAAAAGGAAAATACCAGATTTAGAGCTGTCATTTTAGCTAACAGATTGTGTACAGCAAAATTGCCTAAATTATCTAATCTATTTGGTAAGCTATAGAGACTAGACTAAACGACGACACGAAGGTATAGAGATTTAGCAAGTGTACAATTTTTTGGACTCTACAATTTACCTATAGCTAGGTATATCAATAGTCAATACTCAATAGTCAATACCCACCCACCACGGTCCATGGTGTATTTTTAATGTTTACGGTTTAACACTACGGCCAGTGGCGTGAACACTATTCAAAGCCAGGGAAGGCATAGGTTAGATACTTATATACCTATTTTCAGGCAGGGCACGATGAAAAATAAGTATTGAGCTTTTAACTAGGGTAAACAATGCTTTAATACTTAAGTCGTGCACGCGACAACCGTTACCTATCCACGATTAGAAGCATCTACCTTCCTAAACAATTTGTGTAGTCACAATACAATGCTCATTTCTAACTTCTGTAACTGTACACAGTATGAAAAACCAAAAATTTACAGGTTTCTTGTGAGCATTTGTACAATGCGCTTACGCCGCGACCACACAGATCGTCGTTGGTCACGTTTCCAATGAGATCGGATCGCGATGACACCCTTGAAATGATTTTAATAGCGTGATTTATAGAGCAAATTAAACATTTGACTTGCCGTGAATTCGACGCTGAGTGGATCCGTCACGCACGGACGTTGCCCGAGCGGTACTACTAGTGTACAGTCGTCTGCACAACACGCTCGCGGTATAGCTTAGATCTGTAAGAACCTTTCCAGGTGAAGCAGGTGGCAGCACAGAACCCCTACTATCATATATATACCTATCCTAATATTATAATTGCGAAAGTGTGTTTGTTGTTGGTTTATTATTTGTTCCTTTAATGCTTTTGGCAAGGGTGAGAGTAACATAAGCTACTTTTTATCCCGGAAAGTTAAGAAGTTCCGAACGCCGACGAAGTCACGGGCATCAGTTAGTATTGTTATAGTTGCCATCGCGTTGAGGAATGGACATCCATTGCGGACCTGTCACCTATGGCTATATGTATCTCTTGAAGGGATTTTCATTTTTCACAATCCATAGTCTCGTGACGAGTGATAACAGTGACTTCCTGTAACTCGATCAATAAGATTTTATCGCATTCCGATTTCAATGAGTTTGCGCCTTTTAGCTTTTGAAATCCTGGTATAACTGATTTCTGATGTTTGTAAACTATAATGAGTAAAACAATTTTTATTCAAATAAACTTCTAAGAGTTATTTCTAATCTCGTGGTGGTTCGGAATGTCAGTCCAAACAACCAGCAAGGTATTAAATGCTGGAGCGAATAAAATGTAGGAACGCTGTGTTATGTTAGTCAAATTGTAATCGACTTACAAAAAGGAGCGCACACAATTCAGCGCGTATTTTTTAAGTTTTTATATTAAAACTAGATGATGGCCGCGACTTTGTCCGCGTGGACTAAGTTTTTTCGATTCCCGCGGGAACTCGTTAGTTTTCCGGGATTAAAGTAGCCTATGTCCTTCCCCGGGATACAACCTATCCCTGTACCAAATTTCATCAAAATCGGTCAAACAGGTGGGCCGTGAAAGCGTAACAGACAGCAGATAAGTATGGATGAAAATAATTCAAACACCTCCGTGACCACCTGTACGCATAGATCAGCATTCAAAGCTGATTAATACGCGCTACCGTCTTGAAGTTTTTACTTTTTACCTCGCGGGCAACGCCGCGCGTCGCGCGTGTCCGTGAGAACCGATTTACTCATTTACAATACTAGTAATATACCTATACAAAACGTGTTCTACGTGTTTCTTTTACTGCCGAATAATAAATAATCATTAAAACTTATTTTTAACAGTTTTCTAATTGTGGTTCGTGTGACGTTTCGCTGGGCTGTCACAAAAGCTTCAACTCGCACACAACTAAGTGTTTATGGTATTAGATACAAATTATATCATCCATCCATCCATCAGCCCGTATGCATCCACTGCTGGGCATAGGCCTTTTCGAGATCTCGCCACCATACACGGTCCTCCGCCTTCCTCATCCAACCGCTTCCCGCAACCTTCTTTAAGTCATTGGACCAGCGAGCTGGAGGTCGTCCTACACTGCGCTAATTGTTACGCAGTCTCCACTCCAGAACACGTCTGCCCCAACGGCCATAGGTTCTGGGACAGATATTACCTGCCCACTGCCACTCCAGCTTGCTAATCTGCAGAGCTATGTCGATCACTTTAGTTCCTCTACGAATTTCCTCGTTCCGGATTTTATTCCTGAGAGAGATTCCCAACATAGCCCACTCCATAGCACGCTGAGCGACTTATAAATATAAATTATATAAACAAACCATAATAGTTCTCGCTTTAAAATAAAGAAGAAGATAGTTAAAGAAACCTATCTTCTCATAACAAGCTTCAGGTTGGTAGTTAGATACTTACTGAGTTTCATCTTTAAAAAGCTAAAATAACTTTAATTCGGAGAAGTTAGGTAAGTAAATGAAAGACATTAAACCTAAATAGAAAATAACCGGACTAGCACAGTTATTTCTTTGAAAGTAAATATTTCACGAAGTTACCATCGAAGCGTATAATTTTCATTAGGTCGCATTTGGCACTCACCTCAAAAAATTATGAATACCATTTTTTTCTGAACTGCGAAATGACAGCTACAGTGTAACGGTCGCGATCACCTCTGATTGGTTAACACTCTTCCGCTCAATAGCGATTCTTGCTGCGTCAATGGATTTAGGCATTGGCCAAAGTCACTTGATGTTATCCATCCATCTAGTGTTGGGTTTGCCAACGCTGCGCTTTCCAGTGCGGGGTCGCCAATCTAGAACTTTTGGCCCCTAACATCTATCGGTTCTTCGATTGGCCAAAATCTAATACATAGTGTGTGCGAACGCCCATTAATGTCCCACTGTCTCACATCACACACTGTGCACAGGGCACAGGCCTCCACTCTCATAGGAGAGAGGGAATTAGAGCTGAGACCCACCACGCTGCTCCAATGCGGGTTGGCGAGCTAAGTAATTTTTAATATTAGGTCAGGTATCTTGGTTGACATTGCTTAATTACATTACAATTTTAGTGCATTTAGTACTGTCTATATTTGATAGGGATTCTTTGAAATGAACGCAAAACTGTATAAAAATTTGAAGAATGTAACTACAAAAGTTTTGTTTCTTTATTTAAAGGTTGTCTGGAGGAGATCACTTTTAGTGATAAGACCGCCTTTGCGCACTTATTTATGTTTGCTTGTTCACTGTTTTTGTTTCTTTTTTAATGTTTTGTGTGGCAATAAAGTATTTATCTATCTATCTATCTATCTATCTACAAAATAACCCCTTCCATAATAATCAGAAATCAATCCATTTCATTAGATTGCCTCCTAAGTTTTTGAAAAGTACTTATTGTTATTGACTCCTAAGTTCAGACTAAGGCTACAGGCACGAAACTAGCAACGGCCGAGCGAGCTCGAAATCAAGTTGGCAAAATTTTTTTTTTATCAACTTAATTTTTTTATCTTTAAGTCTATTACACTGCACAGGGCCCTGTGGTAAGGGTGGGCTTGACCGCTGGTTTGAGCGTCGCTTATTATACAGCAATAAGGACCAATTTAGGGACCTTTACTCCCTAAATCTTATTACACTACACTGATTAAAGTGTAAGGGTCCCTGTGATAAGTGCAGTGTAATAGGCCTATAAGGGTCCCTTAAAAAGTATAGTGTAATAGGTCCATTATAGAATTTGAAAAAAAGCCCAGACGTTTTTGTCGGTTATAAAGTATAACCAGACCTCTTCAAAAACTTTTTGTTAAAATTCAGCCAGTTCTCCGGCTATTTTCGTGCCGATAGTCAATGTTTTCAAATGCAGTATCAGTAGGTACTTACTACACACGATTTCACGCACTAAGTTGACTTTCGTTTTAAAGTTCTCTTGGAAACCATCAAAGTGGTCGTCGCTGGTGTTCAATATTTGTTATTGAGTCGTCAGCCGGAACTACCCATTGTGCGCGAAATCAAACTCGGGCAGCTTTATTACGATTTACGAACACCACACTGACCGGGAGTTCATTTTTATTTAAGTAGCTACTAGATGATACCCGCGACTTCGTCCGCGTGGATTAAGTTTTTGATTCCCGCGGGAACTATTTATTTTTCCGGGATAAAAAGTACTAGCCTATGTCCTTCCCCTAGATACAACCTATCCCTGTACCAAATTTCATCAAAATCGGTTGAACAGATGGACCGTGAAAGCGTAGCTGACAGATAAACAGACAGACCAACGGACGGACAGACGGACAGGCAGACAGACAGACAGACAGACAGACGGACAGACAGACTACTACTACTACAGCCCATTAACGTCCCACTGCTGGGTACAGGCCTCCACTCTCATAGGAGAGAGGGAATTAGAGCTTAGACCCACCACGCTGCTTCAATGCGGGTTGGCGGCCTTTAACGACTATTATCATGTTAGTGATATTAACCGGACCGTCGGCTTGACCGCGGTGAAATACGACCATCTTCCTAACTCCGGGCTAGTACTGAGATTTTCTAGTTAGAAAAACCCAATACTTAATTATGGGCCGCAGTCAACATTAGACCAGAGGCAGACAGACTGACACACTTTCCCATTTATTATATTAGGATGGATACGCAGGTATACATTATTTCTGACCATAAAAATACTGAGTTGGAACCCATATCTGGAAAAAGCTTTTATCATCCTCATTATCAGCCAATACGGTCTTAGATGCATGCACGGTTGGATGCATCTAACTCTTTTAAGTAGTGCCTCGGGTGTTTTGCATCCATTTGCTGCAGACCACTCTTCACATATCAATAGCTCCACCTACTGAGAAGGTGCCCAGTAGGTACCTACTCCGTTTTCCGAGACGTGATCCTGACCTTCCGACGCTAGCAGTCATCGGCCCTTCGAAAAATGTTTCCTGCCCAGTTTATCTCTTTCTTTAAATCAACCAACCTTCAAAGCCCAAAGTATGCGTATTCTTGGATAGCTTTCAGAATAAATCTAACTTCATAAGTTGTCAGCCCCGGAACGATCAAATCGTTGAACATTGACCTTAGTCTCTTGAGAGAACCTACATCCCAAGACCGACAAGTAAGGGCCCGGGTTTAGGTGTCTCTTGGGTGTATCTAACTACAAATTCGTCCAAACCCTACAGCCTACAGGCATAGGTAATTACCTACTTAAAAGTGCGTGTACACTGATATACCATACGCAAGTAGCTAATTTCATCCAGAATCGCGGATAATGACGTGATCAATAAAATTCATATCTTCGCAATAAAGTGCCTACCTAGTAACTATGTACCTTTCGTATACAAGGAGTATATGAAAGGTGTGACAGAGAACTCGTACCATCCTCAGGAGTATCGTAGAGTCAACATTGTCACATCACATCGGTAGATCCATGGAATGCGATGTGACCATGTATCTATTAACTCTACGCATGACAAAATGTGCATCGCGTAGATGATCTACGATGAATACGTAGATCCTCTACGGTCTACGCACGTTTTGTGCGTGTGTTTGTAAGTGTGCATTGCAGAGTTTGCAAAAGATATTACTAGTGACTATCTATACAGTATACCTACCAGTTTTAATTAGGTTAGAAACCTAATCGTAGCGTATCTACTCTTATTCTTACTGTGCCGTTTCCATGCGAAGATTGGCAATCATTCGGGCGATTTCAACTTTCGAGACCGCTGCTCTAAATAATGATCTTTCCAAACCCCTGGTGTAATTTTTTAAGCCACGATATCCTTCTGCGGCCAGGCCTAATCCTGCCTTCAATTTTTCCCTGCATGATGAGTTGAAAGAGTTAATATTTGCTGGTGTTACGCATTACGTGCCCAAAATTACTCTAACTTTCGTTTCTTAATTGTAGTAAGTATCTCTGTAGCCTTTCCCATTCTTCGCGAATCTACATTCCCGCCTCTCAAAGAATGGGGAAGGTATCTACTGCAAGTTTGGCTTTATCTCGTCCTGGGCACGGTCAAAGAATATAGTTAAAGCTGGACTATAGATAGTTAGGTACACTTACCTATAAATACACTTATTAATTGCGCGTGGCAAAAAGGCTATCTACAATAATTATCACGATCAATGAGCGTACTAGGTACTCATCAACCATAATTGTTGACATCAGTAGATATTTTTTTCTATAAAGGTGTTAACGCCCGAGGGTAAGCGTTCTTGATTCATCCATAATAAGTATATTAATTGCTGTAAAAACCTTAAACCGTGGATCATTAATAACAAAGACTGCCTTCTAAACAGGGAGCGGATGGTCACGGTGCACTGCGGCTTTATCACCCCTCTAAATAATGCGATCCAGGGGTGTCCAAAGTGAAAGCTTAAAGCGGGTTGGCAATGTGCATGAAAATAACAATACAGTCTGTCAAACTTAGCTGACCCGGTGGCCAAAATTGGAACAAATTTTTATGCCTGATAAGTGTTTTTTCATTTTCTTTTTCTTTTAACCAGGTCAGTTAAGTTTATAAGGTAGGTAATTTTACTCACGATGGAACGGACTTTCCCATCCACATTTTTGCACTTTCAGCTTTTACAAAACATGAGGCAGGAAAGTAGATCCGTAATTTGTGAGTTTTACGTACCTAAATAACTTGTGGTAGTTAAAGCTGGCCATGTTAGTTTTTAAAGTAAATCTAACCACTAACCAATTAAGTATTTCAAACTTAGAAATTAGATTTTCTAGATATGAGCACTTTTAAATGTTAAAGTGATAGTCTGAAACCGAGTTTGAGCGATCGCGATCGACTCGGCAGGCGTGGTGGATGGGTGGGCTGCTCGGAGACTCCGCCCCGCAGCACCCACGCTCGTTGCGGCAACTAATATGATAACGAGGATCGACTCGACGCAAACCGCATCTCTGCTCCGGTACATATCATTACCAACATGATTGACTACGCTCTTGAGCCTCTTGCCTCTTGTTAGTTTTATACCTAAGTACCGACCTGCCAGCCTTCATACAATTTATAAGCAAGCACATATGCAGGTTTTTGTATTATATATTTACTTTAATTAGCGAAATTTACGAATTTACACTCAGTTTCTAAATTGGATTCGCGTAAATACGGGTGGATATCATTTACAGTAAAACGAATAAAAATAATAAACGAAACCGAAAAGCACAAAAAAATATTATATAGGCGCATTTTTAATGACATGCCACGCCATCTAGTGTTGAGTAGCGATAGTAAACAAATCTTATTATTTCATAGTATCAAGACACGCGGAAGCGTGTCCAGCCAAAGTTCAAAAAAACTGGCGAGCAGCACCGTGTGTAATATTACACGAACCATTTGGAGCCACTTTTGACCCCCTCATAACTCAAAAACTATTTCACATAAACATGTCAAATTTGGCGCATATATTGAGACCCGTGAGATACATATGTGCTCCAAATTTCATAAGCACACCTCAAATGGTTATTTAGATATAAACGTACAAAAATCGTCATTTTTATGCTCTACCTAGGTATAGATCAAAACTCTGACACGGGGCATACTACCATTGCTTAAAGCCGTATTATTTTAATATTGTTGACGTTTATGTTGTAGTGTTATAATCATTATATTAAGGACGTCAAAGTACGTGACATTCAACCGTTATTTTGAAACAATACTGCTTTAAGCGGTGGTAGTAACTCCTTAACTATTGAAAATTACACATAATTATTATTTTAATGTAAATAATAATGAATAATAATATAGTTGCATTAAAACCTTACCTTCGTATTCATGCATTTTGTGCAACGAAACGTCATTGACAGAAAAGAAGAAGAAACGTATTTGAAGTCGTCAGTTCAAGCTGTCAGTCATTGTGATTTGTATTCATTGTTTATAGTGGTTTTAGTGATATCGACTGTTTACCGTGCTTGTTTTCAATGTTTCACTAAAAACTTTTGATTTTGAACTTTTGCAATCAAAATTGATGAGATGTAGAAATGTGCTGTAGAGGTAGTCTGACCATAGATGTAATCTGTCAATGTCAGTGTAACTCTAGGTACACTATATATTTTTTTTGAGAATTCTCGTCTTTATTTATCTTGTACAATGAGTCGTACAATAGAATTACTGATGGGTGACACACTGACCTTACACCGAATAATAAGTACCTACTAATGTAAAACGTAAACTAAACTAATAGAAAAGTCCTTTTACAGTGTAAAGGATTATTTGAATGGTAGCAAGGCATGGGTATGAATTGTTCAAGCGGCTGATTATGTAATGTTATATTATAAGTACATATATATAATTTCAAATATTTGTGAGATGGTGATAATAAAAAAAAAGCGGAGTTTATTGCGGGCTCTTCTCAGACCAGGGCACGTTTGGAGCCCTCGTAGCTTCAGTTTTAAGATAGCGTAGTTAATTATCACCATCACGTCTTATGCTCTGTAAGCATGACGTTCAGGTGTACTTTGTAGGTACATATTTTGAATAAATATGTTTTGAGTTTGAGATTGAGTTCAATAATTTCTGTACAAAAAGTAATAATATCCCATCAAAAACATAAATGTAAAATGAGAGCCAAGTTCAAAATTGTGATATATATGCCTTGGTTGTTGACTTCAGCGACAAAAGAAGTGAGATCTAAATGGGTGCCAAGTTCAATGGTCAGTCCTGCAATTTATTTATCCCATCAAAAACATAAATGTGAAATGAGAGCCAAATTCAAAATTGTGATATATATGCCTTGGTTGTTGACTTCAGCGACAAAAGAAGTGAGATCTAAATGGGTGCCAAGTTCAATGGTCAGTCCTGAAATTTATTTATAACAACATAAATTTTTTTATAACAACTTAAAATATCATTTCTTCTTATAACTTAGTATAAAATGTTGAAGACTAAGGCTTTGGCTTGGCTAGTTTCCATATACGAATTATTATTAAGTAGGTACCTAAAAGTACAGTTTCTACCAGCAAGCCAAATTTTCGGAAGAATAAAATAACAGCTTTACAACTTGTGAAGGCTATAATTCGTATATGAAAACTAGCCAAGCCAAAGCCTTAGTCTTCAACATTTTATACTAAGTTATAAGAAGAAATGATATTTTAAGTTGTTATAAAAAATTATATGTTGTTATAAATAAATTTCAGGACTGACCATTGAACTTGGCCCCCATTTAGATCTCACTTCTTTTGTCGCTGAAGTCAACAACCAAGGCATATATATCACCATTTTGAATTTGGCTCTCATTTCACATTTATGTTTTTGATGGGATAAATAAATTGCAGGACTGACCATTGAACTTGGCACCCATTTAGATCTCACTTCTTTTGTCGCTGAAGTCAACAACCAAGGCATATATATCACAATTTTGAACTTGGCTCTCATTTTACATTTATGTTTTTGATGGGATTGTATTTACTTTAGAATCTTATAGGCCTATTACACTGCACTTTACACTTGAATCAGTGTAGTGTTATAGGATTTAGAGAAAACGTCCCTAAATTTGTCCTTATTGATGGGTAATAAGCGATTTAATTAATTTTTAAGGTTTACATGTTAATTATTTTAAAAGTGCTGTGTTATTATTTTAAATATTCGTTTTCACTTCTATCGGCAGTCCGACTGCCAATTTTATCTTAAAAAAAATTCTATCTATTTTATGTAGGAATAAAATAGATAACCGGAGTTGGTAAAATCTGCGTCGAATTAGTTTTTGTTATTATCTTCTAACATAATAATTATAGGTTTATACGAACACTTGAAGAGATATTAGACATTTTTACGTAATTCAAAACGTGTGGTTTATTTGAAATATAATATATCACATATTATTATGTGATTTCCGTAACAAGAGGTGTTTGGTTACTAGATTACCAGAAGTGATGTAGACTTTATAATAGAACTTTGTTTGAAAAAGTTATCTCAATAAAAAAAACCTTGATAGAAATAATATTACTTTATTTACAACTTGGAAATATAAACCTCATACATAATTAACAAATATTCAAGAATATGTATTATCAAAACTCCCAGGCATAAAACTGGGATATAAAAGATTTCTAAAATTGTCAACTAAAAGATATTAACAACAATTACAACTTAGAAGTAAGTTCTGGTACAGCTTTGAACAGATCCGCAACCAAGCCCAAATCTGCCACCTGAAAAAGAAAACACGTTTACAATTATTTTTGAAGATATTATTTTCCCTAAGAAACTTAACGTGCGGAGGTCCTGGGTTCGATCATGAGGGTCAATTAAGGAATTTATAATTTCTGAATTTTTCCTGGTCTAGCCTGGTGGAAGCTTCGGCCGTGGCTAGTTACCACCCTACCGGCGAAGACGTGCCGCCAAGCGATTTAGTTTCGGTACGATGCCGTGTAGAAACCGAATAGGGTTATAGGTTTAATATAACTGCCATGCCCCTAACAGGTTAGCCCGCTACCATCTTAGACTGCATCATCACTTACCATCATGTGAGATCTTAGTCAAGGCCTAACTTGTAGTGGATAAAACAAAAAATCATAAAAACCACATTGATCACTTGCCCTACTGCGGCACTATATCTATCTTACTGCCTCGTTGGTCTAGTGGTTAGCATGTTCGACTGCGGCCGACGAGGTCCCGGGTTCGAGACACGGATCGGACCTTAACAAGGACTGGGTTTTTCTGACAAGAAATTCTCAGTGCTAGCCTGGAGTAAGGAAGTTGGCGGTGTTTTACCCCCGTGCCCCGGAGAGCACGTAAAGCTGTCGGTCCTGCGCCTGATCTGTCTCCGATCGTGTCGGATTTTCCGACCCATCGGGCTATGAGAGTAAAACGAAACGGAGAGTGGACACAGGTACACACCTGTGTTTGCGCACACACTTGTGTACTATAATATCTGTATCTCTGTAGATAGGCCGCCGTGCAGTGGCGTGCACAGGTTCTAAAGCTAGGGTAGGCATAAGTTAGTCAGAATACGTATTTATTAGCTGTTTTGAAAAAAATTGAGCATTGACGTATTTCCATTTGGGTAAGCAGCGCTTTTATGCCTCTATGAACTGCACGCCATTGCCGCCGTGGCAAATTCGGTCAGGAGGGCATTATTATTATTATATCTATGTGTCACCATAAGATTGTAAAAACCGTTAGATTATAATCTAACTCACGAAATTGTAAACTATCGAAAGATTGTGAACCGTTCAATGTTTCAATTGTCAATTTTTGAAATATTCATTGTATTTACGTTTTCTTGTCTGTTTCGTGTAGGTTAGGTTAGAGTTCGACATAAATAACCAGTTAGTGTCTATCGGGTTAATAAACCTAACAGATTACAATCTACCGGAAAACAAAAGCGTTAAATTGTAATCTTTCGACACGATTTCGCGAGTGAGATTATAATCTAACGGTTTTTACAATCCTACGGTGACATATCTATCTCTACTCAGTTACTCTATTTACCTGGAAGATTGGCGCTTCGGGGTCCTTGTTGATGGCGACGATTGTCTTCGAGTCTTTCATGCCCGCCAGATGCTGAATGGCACCGCTGATGCCCACAGCTATGTATAAGTTCTAAGCAACAGAAATTATTTTAGGGATAAGAAAATGAAATAAATAAATAGATAATTTATTGATCATAATTACGTTACACAATTAGAAGAGGGATGGGCCGGTTTGATTGTGATTGTAAAACAATAATCCAAGCTGCTGACGAAATTGGAGTTCCTTTGGTCTTTGTGTTTCCTCATCCTTATAAAATTTATAAATTGATAGGTTGGTATTGATAGGTAGGATTGTAAATTTTATCACGATTCGTGATACCTCTGTTCTGTTATTTGTTTATGTGTAAAAGTGTTTTTACTTACTTACTTACTATCACTGACATAGAATATAAATCTTTGTTGAGTTGTATTGATATGACTTCTCCACTAGATCTACTTAGGACTCAAAACTGCAGTCTGAATCTGACAGATTAAAGATTTAGGTCTGTATTAATTAACTGACATCAGCTGCGAACACTGTTAATTATAATCTATGATTAAGACCAGTTATCTTTAACTTGAGTGGCGAGTGGCCTAGTAGTGACAACGCATATCAGTCGATTGCGACTGTTAAGCAACGATACCCTAGTCGGTAACTGGATTGGTGAATGAATTTGGAGGTTCAAATTTGACCTTTTCATTCCCCCCGTGCCCCAGAGAGCACGTTAAGCCGTCGGTCCCGGTGATTATCACTATCATCTCATAATAATCGTTACAAAAACCTAAGAGTTTAAATACTCTCGACTCGAGTCGTATACAGAAGGACGTGGGAATTCAGAGCATTAATATCCCAGAAAACTCCTACGATGATTTGATTAATGGAAAGGGGCACGACCTTCACTAATGAGGAATACGACGCAGAGAGAGAGTTTTTAACTGATTGATTGATAAATGAAAATGTGTTCTAGCTGATTTCAGTTTATTAATACGAATAGTACTACTACTCACACTATACTAGTGGCGTGCACCAGGCTTCAAGCTAGGGTAGGCATGAATTAAGTCAGAATACCTATTTACTGACTGTTGAGCATTGACGTATTTTCATATGGGTAAGCAGTTTGTTTAATGCCTCTGAACTGCACACGGTTATATTAAACCGATACCACAGTCGGTTTCTACGCTGCATCGAACCGGAACGCTAAATCGCTTGGCGGTACATCTTTGCTGGTAGGGTGGTAATTAACCACGACCGAAGCCTCCCACCGGACCAGACCCTGCCGGGAATCGGACGCGAGACCTCCCACGTTAAGGCAACAGCGCTCAACACTGCGCCACGGAGGTCGTTGAAAGAGATGACAATAAAATGAAATGAAAATGAAGGAAATGAAATGAAAATGGAATGAAAATGGAATGAAAATGAAATGAAAATGAAATGAAAATGAAATGAAAATGAAAATGAAATGAAAATGAAATCAAATGAAATGAATTTTATTTGCTACACATGGGTGGTTAACAAAGATGAAGTTTATTTGCTCAATAGGGATGGTTATGACTAAACTCTAGTACGCGACTGTTACTCACAGGAGCAACAATCTTGCCGGTCTGCCCGATCTGCAGGTCGTTGGGTACGAAGCCCGCGTCGACGGCCGCGCGGGAGGCGCCCACCGCCGCGTTTAACCTGTCCGCTAGGTCATACAGCAACTTGAAGTTCTCGCCGGACTTGAGCCCGCGACCTGCAACATTGATCATACTAATTTTTATCATAAAATCTGGAGGTGGGCGTTAGCAACTGCAACACAGCTTCAAAGTAACGCAGTTATTATCGTTCTATAGTTTTTAAGGCTCCGATGTAATTATGAGAAATAAATAAATAAATATGAATAAATAAATAAATATTATAAATACGACAGTGTTTGTTTGTTGGTTTGTCCTTCAGTCATGCATGCAGTGGATCGACGTGATTTTTTCGCATGGGTATAGTTTAGGACCTGGAGAGTGACACAGACTCCTTTTTATCCCGGAAAATTAAGGATATCCCGCGGGAATAAAACAGCTTAAACCACGCGGAAAAGCCAGATACAAAAATTATCTTTGCTTTTTTATATTTTATCCAAAACCAAGCTCTCAGCTTAGCTCTTGGAACTCTTTAATTCCACAGCTGTCCAATGTTGAGAATAAAAAGACCATACTAATATTATAAATGCGAAAGTGTCTGTCTGTCTACTACGCTTTCATGGCCCATCTTTCCAGCCAATTTTGATGAAATTTGGTATGGAGGTAGATTACATCCCAGGGAAGGATACTTTACTACTTTTTATGCCAGAAAATTAAGTATTTCCCCTGGGAATCAAAAAAAAGTTTATCCACGCAAAGTCACTGGCATCATCTAGTAACAAATAGATATTGCACCATTTGGGGCTGCACAATCATAGACATAAATGTTGTGTGTTAAATACAATTAGATTATGAATGATATGTAATTAATGAATTACTATCATGCAAAGGGGGAGAAGGGAGTGCACCACCACCTTAGCGCTCCAAATGCCAACCTCACCTGCCCTAGGTCCCCCTGCTGATCAACGAACGAGGCTCTGGCGACCGAATAATGGCGGTATAACCATCCAGACAAGCTACACTGGAATAAATGGCACAGACCGGTGTTGGGCAGCAGCAACACCGGTGCAAGCAGTCTAGCCCTGCGATGGCCAACACGCCTGCCCAGCGTAGCCGTGATGGGCATATCTTCCCATGATTAGCACCACTACACAACGGCCTCTAGTACCCGGCAGCCTTACTATTCCCGTCCACGGTAGCGGACCGAAGACATTAAGAGGGTGGGGGGGAAGTGGCTGGATGAGGAAGGCTGAGGACCGGGTGTGATGGCATTCTTTGGGAAAGGCCTATGTTCAGCAGTGGATGTCCGCAGGCTGACATGATGATGATGATGAAACAGAGACACTGTCCAGTTGCTTCCACTTGCCACTCCAGAATTGCCCATTAAAAAGTGACATACATAGTTTTCTGTGTTCAGTGTTCCATGTTGGTAACAAAAGGTAAGTTTGCGCAGCACCTTCTTGTCTTGCTAGCATGAGGTGTGGTATCTAGTTTTTTATTTTGCTTTGCTCTCACAAACATTTAAATGAACTTAGCACTTTATACAGGAAAGTTTTTGATAAGAAATGAACTTACCACCAGAAACAATGTTCTTAGCACTAGCAAGTGCTGGTCGGTCAGATTTTGTGAGTTCTTGTGACACCCATTCCACTAAGTCAGACTTATAGCTGCCGTCCGGAGCCTTCTCCACAGCCCCTGACCCACCTTCCAGAGGATCTGGAGGGAATGCAGTGCCTCTTACTGTGATCACTTTGATAGGGTCCTTAGCCTCCAAAGTCAGAACTGCATTACCTACAAAATAATTCCACCTTAAGCACACACATTTACAAAGAAAGATAAGTATTCATCAGCATAATCTTATATGGCATACATCTAAATTTGTTTAATCATTAATGAAACACGGAATAACTACTCCAATATCTATTCAATAGAAGCAGGCGTTACTTTGCGGAAGTCCATGATAGTGAATGAACTAGAAGTTTAATTTGCTATAGTCCGCTACAGTAGACAAATCTGTGTGGTACAGTGCGTGTCTTTCACCTGCAGCATGCGACACCCACCACCCAGCAATTCGCACAGGCACAACACCGCACCACACAAATCCTCCAAATCACTCTCAACGTACGTTTCACTCCGACACCGGAGCATCTTCAGGAGATGTTGACTCGACAATGCACGATTGTGTGTCTTCACAATGTGAATGTGTGAGTGATTTGGAGGATTTGTGTGGTGTGGTGTTGTGCCTGTGCGAATTGCTGGGTGGTGGGTGTCGCATGCTGCAGGTGAAAGACACGCACTGTACCACACAGATTTGTCTACTGTAGCGGACTATAGCGAATTAAACTTCTAGTTCATTCACTACTCCAATATCTGTATTCTGTATCCAAGAGGCATTTGAACAATATTCCATGTACATGAAAATTCAGATAATTATTGTATTCTAAACAATAGATAAGATAGCATAAAATGTTGACCTCCTGTTACTATAGAATGATAAGTTGATTGTGTCTGTCTAATGTTAAGTATAATAGACCAAAAATTAAAAAGGGGCATAAAATATTTGTGCATCTTCTAGTCAGTGTTCCAAGTGACTATTTAGTTGTCCTGCCCCAGTTTGCACAATTTTCTTTTCTAAAGATTTAGTATGAATGTGTAACACTTATAAAACCCAGAAATGTTTAAATGAGCAGAAGTTCATAACTTTAGAGAAATACAGAATGCCTCTTTGTTTTTTATAAGGATGAAACTAAAATCTACAAAGTTAAAGCTAATGCCAAACTGTGTGAATGCTTTGAAGTGCATGCCACAAATACACGCTATCCTACTTGGTGATACTGACTTTAAAGCATTCAAGACATTTGGTGTCACCTTTACCTGCATAGATAGTTCTGATAAAAGTGTTAGCATCTTTAACACCAATGATGTCAGTAATTGGTGACACATCAAGCTTAGCGGCCACTCTAGGAAGCAGCGCCTTGCCAAATGCAGTTGCAGGTGCCAATATATGTGTGAAATTAAACTGTTTCTGTGTCGCTAGTACTAGCGGAGTGAGAGCTTCAGCTGAGAATCCTTTGAAAGCATCACTTTCAGCAACAAGCACCTTTGACACACCACCTGCTTTAGAAATTGCTTCTGCAGCCTATAAAGTAAACAAGAAATCTTAGGAGCCAGGTGAAAGTTTAATGCCACTATAATGATGACGACCACTATTTTGTCCATATTGGTTGATTAAAGTTTCTAGGATACATGTTATTTCCGGGATAAGAAATTTCTTAAATTTGTGTTAAGATTGTGAGCTCTTTGTGCTAATTTCATCAAAATTGGTAGTAGTGTAATAGTAGCAAAACTATTATTGACCCTACTTACTGTCTTGTAGATACTTATTATGTTTAAAAGTTTTAGTGCAATATCACTCAGACTCAGAATATATGTTTGAAACTCCTTCTAAGGTTGATGGCTACCATCTTTGCCTGCATCGGTGTGGATAACAAGGTCTAAAGTGTTATCGAAATGAAAATGAAATCTACAATACTTACTGGACCACACTTAGTACCAGCCACAAGGACGGAAACTTCTCCGCCGATTTTCTTCGCAGCACTGAGGGTATTTTGAGTTACTGGAGTTAAAACTTCATTATTGTGCTCAGCTATGATTAATGTACTTTGCAATCGCCGTAACTAGAAAATAGAGTAAAAAGTTTTAGATTTAGAAATTTAGTAATTGCGACCTGCGCTTGAAACCAAACATAACGAGTGCACACCTGCGAAGACAAAAACAGATTCCTCGGTGAAAACATTATTACTACGTTATCCCTAACTAATTTATTTGGATAAATTTACACCAATAATGAAAAGGTAAAAATAATTTACCACCGACCAGAAAAAGAAGTTTACCAAAGTCCACAGAGTACTTTGTTTAAATCCAAAGTCCACGGAAAGTTAGCGAAAGAAAACAATTACCAAAAAAAACCTGCTGTGGGGCGATTGGCTAAAAATTACAGCTACCACAGACAAGTTAACCAGACAGCTACAGTGTGTAACGATCGCCATCACCTCTGATTAATTTATACTCTTTCACAATTGGCCAAAATTCATTCACGCAACAAAATCATACCGTAGATTTAGCCAATCTAATCAATAAAGACTATAACAATGATTGATGCAGATTTTACATAGTCGCCCTGCAGTTCACAGAACCATAAATAAAATTCCATGCTACTTCATGAAAGAAAAGAAAAGATTCAAGAACCATAGTTTACCATAGACTACAGTAATGAGTTATTTACTCTATACATAGAGTAAGTATAAATATGAATGAGCACAGATGGCACACACATAGCACAGATGTCTTAAACAGCTGGGCAACAAGTGGGCGACCGCGTATCTCTGACAGCTACAGTGTAACGATCGCAATCACCCCTGATTGGAAATCTCTTCCACTATTGGAAAAAATCCATTGACGCAGCAAGAACACCATAAATTCAGCCAATCACAACAATTGATACCTACTGTAACAATGATTGATGCAGAAGATACGCGGTCGCGCTGCAGATAAAATAACACTAGGTACAAAAAAAACATGTACCATAGATCTTTCTGACTTTCTCTGTCTACGGTAGGTATGATAGGCTCACAGGATAGGCTCATCCAAAGGGCCACAGCAAAGGGCTCATCGTGGTGCTCTATGACAACGGTTTCTATCTCACGAGATAGTAAACTGTCGACAATTGATTTATTTTTTAAATATTTATTGTATTTACGTTTTCTTGTATCTTTCTTGTGCAGTTCGCACGCAAGTTGAATGCAGAGTAAATGTATGTGTAAATATACATTTACTCTGCATTTAACTCGCGTGCGAACTGTAGGTTAGAGGGTTCGGACATAAATATTCAGGTAGGTTCTATCGGGCTATTAGACTTAATAGATTAAAATTTACAGAAAAATAATCTACCGTCTATCGAGATTAAAAGCGTTAGATTACAATCTAACGGTTCTTACACTTTTACGGTGACATACATAATCACATGCATAGTATTTTTTGTCAACTATAAATGGCGTCTGTTGTGCTTCCGGTGTGTCAGTTGTGAATAATTACCTGTTTTTTGAATATTTTCACGTGTTTTTGCTTAGTTTTATGTAATCAACTATGGCGAAGTGCTCAGTTGTGGGGTGTCGTAATAATAATATTGTAAAACGCCCAGGAATTTCATTTCATAGGTGAGTAACAAAGTCGTCTAGTTTTTCTTTTTGTGGCTACTATTGTAAGTTATTTCGACTAATTATAGCTTAGTTTCTTCTTTAGTGAATCCATAACACGTAAATTTTTGCGCTGTCCCCAAAAATTTGAATTATAGTGCGGGATTGTATTGTTTACGAATAAATTGAATATCGATAAAATTCCAATTTCATATAAAACTTACTGTTTCTCACTCTGAGGGGTAGAGAGATGAAATTGAACAGCCAAACTCATTTTAGACTGTAGCGATGATAATCTAGTGATTAAGACACCCGATCTCCAATCCCCGATACGTCAATATAAAAAATCAATAACTGATTTACTACTCTATAGTACTAGTAATTCCCTTGGCTGCGTGGACCTAGTGGCCCGCGGATATGCACAGGTTTTTTTGCAAATGCAACTATTGTCGTTTTAGGCATTTCTTGATTTTCGCATTTAATCGGCTCTATCACACCATTTTTTAATTTCTGAGTAATCATTTTTGTACTCACGACGGAACGAAGACGGTATATGTGTTTGCCCTAAGAGGTGTGCGTTAGTTTGTGCGCTTTGTTGTTACCATTTTCCTGGAAAACTACTGGACCGATAATTATGTGGTTTTTTGCATTAGATACGCATAACTTCTGAGAAGGTTCTGAGATTAAGATTAGTCCATTAAGTTGCAATCGTGATTTTATTCTTCAATGTTACCATTTTTCTCAAAAAGTTCTGGGCCGATTGAGATGCGGTTTTTTGCATTGGATATGTATGGCTTGTGAGAAAGTTCTTAGATATATTTTATAGTCAAAGTCCACAACGCTGCGCTGCAATCGTGATTTTTTTACTATCTGTATGCATTTTTACAAATTTTTGAAATAAATCAATTTTAAAATCAGTCTACTTTTATTATTCATATCATCATATTCAGTAATTTTTTTCCCATAATATCTAGGAATTCCAACTTATATTATGAAACAATATTGTTTGTAAGGTTCACATGAAGTAATAATATAAATCTATACTAACACATTATAAACACGAAGTTGGGATGTATGGATGATGTTGTTAATCATGCCTAAACTGATCTGTATGAAATTTGGGACAAAGATAGACTGTAGTCTGGAATAACATGCCGGCTAGTTTTTATTCCGGAAAATTCAAGAGTTACCACGGGAACCAAAAAGCCTCAATTCACGCGGACGTAATCGCAGGCATCAGCTAGTTCATTAGAAAATACGAATATAAAATATATATATTCGTACATTATGTAAACTAGTGTTTTTTCAAACTATTATGTTTAATTATTTATTCATTTTATTTTTGATAATTTTATATCGATTACATAAGTATCGATAATACCAGCCCTAACCCCCCCCCCCCCCAGCTTAAGCTCCGCCCATACGTCATTTTTACTTACCGGAAGCTTCAATTTAAATATGATGTTTCATATCCTCTCCTATAAAATAAAATCAAAGTCAATAGCTACATTTCATGACGTCATATGACAATTGCGCGACACATTCACGCAATAACATTATACACCTGTCTCGTTCTAATAACGTAGCTTTTAGTAAGTAAGAAAAGTCAAATCGTAGCTTTAAATGTTTTAGTAAAAAAATGCATCGTATAGCTATATTTGAGTAAAATGCAACATATCATTTATAGGAGGGCTATATTATATAAAATCAAAGAGTATTATCTACTCTATGATCAAATATTTGGGGCAAGGAACATATTTACAATTTGGGGTCAGACTCAAAAAGGATAGATCTCAGAGCCGTAAAATGCTTTGATGAAGTGTAATGTCAGTTGTCACCTGTCAATCACAGCTTAAATTTCAAATGTTGCCAACTTAGAGGAGTTTCCAATAAATCTGGTAGTAGAATTAATTACTCGTGTATTTTAATTTATATTGACTATTAAAAAGCTCCATT
Organism: Erebia palarica; assembly: GCA_964035005.1. Taxonomy (NCBI): domain Eukaryota; kingdom Metazoa; phylum Arthropoda; class Insecta; order Lepidoptera; family Nymphalidae; genus Erebia; species Erebia palarica. The sequence continues at coordinate 26,991,889 of OZ035992.1, read as the reverse complement.
TTTGAATTTGTATGTGTTATTTTGCTATAGATATGTACAGGTCTCGAGTCCACTGACTGGCGTGAGTATGGAGCCCGAGATGAACCCCATGGCGCGCCTCTACCTCACCCGGGACAAGCTCGTGCCGCGCTCCTGCGACGAAGAGGTGCTGCAGAGCCTGATGGCCGAGGAGGCTGTGTTTTTTTCTTCAGTAATTTATGAAGAAATGAATTAATATCATAGCAGCTGATGCGCCCTGCACCACAACACCACAAGGACCCTAAGGTTCAGCCTGATTTTCTCAAATGGTTAATAGTTATAGAAATTTTAAAGGAAACCACAAAAAAATCTGAAGTTTATGCGTGCTTTGTGATCCAGTATTGTAGTTATTAGTATTGGCTACACATCCCAACTTTCACTTTCAGTATAGATTCCATCGTTTAAGTGGTTTTCTTGTGGTTTGTAGAACGAATGTCTTATAAGGCCGTCGCACCTTTATGTTATCCGGCTCTCAGATTAGGTTGTCTCAATATGCATTATATGTGTCACCGTCAGATTGTAAAAACCGTTAGATTATAATCTAACTCGCGTAATTGCAAAGTGTCGAAAGATTACAATTTAACGCATTATTTTCCGGTAGATTGTAATCTGATAGGTATTTAAATCCGATAAAACCTAACTACTTGATTATTTATATCGAACCCTAACCTAACCTACAAGAAAAAGACAAGAAAACGTAAATACAATGAATATTTCAAAAATTGACACTCAGAACATTGAACGATTCCCAATCTTTCGACAGTTTACATTTTCGCGAGTTAGATTATAATCTAACGGTTTTACAATCTTACGGTGACATATGCATCGCCCGTGTATTGACTGGACCCTGGGTTTGTACCCAAACGGGTAGAATCGTGCGTGTCCGGCCAATGGTTCTTTCATATGGAATTGGCACCATGGACTAGGATATTCCACCAGGTACCCTGCTAAATTATCAGGGAACCTGACGTCAAGTGCGCCGGCTGTTAGTGGGCTTGGTAAACAAAAAAATTGGCAACATTTTATTTGTCATTACTCATTTTCCATGTTTTCAGCCTCAAGACATATTACATTTTGTACAATTTTATTTGAACACAGTAGAGCGCTAAGTTAATTTGAATTAAGCGTTACTCATTTCGCGTCACATTTTAAAAGCCCCAATTGAAATTTAAAATGGCATCGTTACCAATCGTATCCATTACACGTAGAGAAACTTTCAGCTCCTGTCACAGGCTGCATAGGTAAGTAAATAATTAATAGTTCATTTAATTTAAAGTTTTAATAAATGGGTACATCTCAACACAAGATTTTATCAGTAAACTCTGCACTGCTATTAAATGTATTCCGTACTAACTTTTGCTTAGCATAGATAGTAAAAATGAATGAGGTTATAGTTTAAGTAAATAAATATATTTTTTTTCAATATGTTTATCTCAGAATACAGAAATATGTATTGACCTACTAGGCTGCTACAGCAATTATTTATTGTGTGTAGAGGTATAATATAATTTAATTATAATAAATTTAATTGTGTAGCAAATAGCCTTTATCAGCATATTCCTATAACTGCAACACACTTATATGTGTAGGTTTCAATTATTGAACGAAAAGTCTTAGGGTAATTTATTGTAATATGTAGTATTAGGGTTCAAAGTCCATCCGTCTGTCTGTCAACCACCTTTGTGAGGTATCAATGTGAACTTGACTTCTTTTGTTTGTTGACTATTGTGTCTTTATTTTATTTTTCTTGCAGTCCATTTCTTAGTGATGAAGACAATAAAAAGTTATATGGAAAATGCAATAATCTAAATGGGCATGGGCACAACTATGTTGGTAAGAAAATTTTAATAGTCCATTGTATTCACCCACGACATTACTCAACTTATAACTCAAATATTTTATAGCTAATCTTAGAGGTTAGATAGAGATAGAGAGAGCTGAAAATACAAGCATAGCAGACAAACATACACACTTGTGCTACAAGCTTGATGTACCTTTGGCCCAGGGGCAATCAGGGGTGGTCTTATTTTTCAAGGTGGTGATTATTTTTTGTTAGTAGGTGATTTGTTTTAATTATTTTTTCATAGTTAGTTTGATAGATTTTATCATATTACTTAAGTATAATATTTATATATATTTATAGTACATATTATTGACATCTAATAAAATAAATAAATATTTAAAAGTAGTACATAAAGGCCTATTACACTGCACTTTCCACAGGGCGCTGTGGTAAGGGTGGCCGTGGCTGCAAGTTAGAGCGTCGCTTATTACACAGCAATAAGGATCAAATTAGGGACCCTTCCTTCCTAAATCTTATTACAATACACTGATTTAAGAGAAAGGGTCACTGTGAAAAGTGCAGTGTAATAGGCCTATTAGTAATAATAAGATGTTGATCTTTGATTTCATGGTTTCAGTACTGGTGACAGTAAAAGGGCCAGTTGATCCTCAAACTGGAATGGTCATGAATGTACATGACCTCAAACAGTACATGCAACAAGCTATTATGGACCCTCTGGATCATAAAAACTTGGACCAAGATGTGCCGTACTTCAAGGCTGTGGTAAGTTGATAAAAGATTTGATTAGTTTTCTAACATCTCTAAGTGCCTATTGAGAAATATTAATTATTTATTAATTGATTTTTAATGTTTGAAATTATCAAACACAATAAGTGATGCTGATGACTGAGTGACTTTTTCTAGCCATTAATAATTTTATGCTGCGATTTATGTTTTTTTTTATTAATATATTTGTTATCTTTGCCTATAAACCATTATGCTGATTAAGCAAAAAAAATTATATAGTTAGAAGCATACAATGCAATGGTTAGATCAATAAATATGGATCTAACTTTTGATCAAAATTCATTTGGTGCAATCTGATATGCATCATTATCCAACATGAGTAATGCAATGCTATGTTACAGATATTTAATATTATTATGTATATTAAGTAAATATTTATATATCATTTTCCTGTCGTCAGGTAAGCACAACAGAAAATTTAGCAATATTTATTTGGGACCAACTACAAAAAATTATGGACAAACCACAGTTGCTGCATGAAGTCAAAATATTAGAAACTGAAAAGAACCATGTAGTTTATCGCGGTGGTTCCACATACCCTAGGAAGAAATTTAATTCAGCAGCTCTACATTCTAACCACCACAATGTCTCTTCAGATTCCGATTGAATTGTATCCACTAATCTTATAATAAATAACATAGATCTTACTTGAAGTTATGAAGAAAAATCATAGATTTGTTAAATATATTATTGTACTGACTGTATTTGTATCTACATTCCGTTTTTATATTTTTAATGTTTATCAATAAGTGTTATATGGAATGTATGAAAACTATAAATGAGTTGACTAAAAAAATATGTTACAGTGTAAAATACAATATACAATTTTCCTCTGAAATCATGTCTCGATAAATATGTGCTTAAGATAACTTAGGCCATTTTAGACTGTAGCTACAGTATATTTTTAAATGATGGTGACATTTTTCTTGTGCAAAATCAATAAATCAAATAAAAATTATTTTCTACAACTGATTTTTAATATCTACATAATGATGACAAATAATTCCCAATCACATCAAAATATAATTGATTACAATGATGGTTAAATGTATATAATTATAATCTTATAGCCTGGTATCTATCCTATACTAAGCTATTCAGGTAGGAGATAGGAATAAGTGAAAAATAGTAATTTGTTCAACAAGATAGCAAAGTTCGTTTTTTTGCGAATGCATAGTTTAAATCCAGAGCGAAGGAATTTAAGTTAGAATCCTTAGTGAGGGATTTTGAGCTAGTGAGGTGAAAATAATGTTTATCGATATAAAGGAGGGGAGAAAATTCGCGCGTGCACAGAGCAGGTGCCCACCACAAACGTAAATTGAAATTGTATGAGAAATTACGTTGCACGCCACCGCGACATTCCGCGATGCAAACACTATTTTTCAATACAGACACGCGAGCGTGCCCTTGTGCGTTTTAGGGTACGCCCTAAAACGGAACGCTAATCACTCGGCAGGTGAAGCCCACCAGACCTTATCCAAACCACCTCACGAGCAGCTCTTCGAATCCTGTTACTGATGACCGCGACTTCGTCCACGTTGGTTAATAAGTTTTTTAATGCCCCCCCGGGAACTCCTTAATTTTCCGGGATAGAAAATGGCTTATGTCACTCCAGGTTCTCAAGTCTCAACTATGCCCATGTAAAGAATCACGTAGATCCGTTGCTCTGTTGCAGCGTGATTGAAGGACGTACCTACCAACAAACTAAAACACTTTCACATTTTTAATATTAGTTTGAAACCACATTTTTTAAATAAATGAAACTTAAATATTCAAACTCAAGCCTTTATTTACATAAATTTTTAGTTTTAATTGCACACTGCTAAATTTCAAATGAGTTTACAAAAAATATTATTTTCACTACTCGACAATATATGTTAAATTTTATAATAGTAATATTAAATATCCCACATAGTTATTTATTAGTAAATTTTTCCCACATAATTATTTAATGTTATTGATATCTTTCAATCATACATGTTTCAGTCACCAACTTCAACTAATCTATGAACATAATTTGTGTACATGCTTGAGCTTAAATTATAGTTTTCACTTTAACACAATTATCATTATTTCACAAAATTCGCTTACTAAAAATATCAGGTAAATAACATCACAAATCACAATAATATTCAATGTGGATATGGCTTTCTAAGCTACTTCTTTATATTGTAGTATAAAAATACACATAGAAATAAAAAAAGATAAAGCGTCACAAATGACTATAAAATATATAAAAGTAATAGGTATTTAAAATAATAAAAAGGTAAGTAAAAAGTTTTAGCTATATTCACTGGATTCAAACTTCAAACCAAGTGTATGTATATTAGTCTTAATATTTCCAGTGTACAGTGAATTTAAAAACTTAATTACAAAAAAAAATATTATTATTACAATAATCATGATTCATCACATATATATAATTTAATACTACATATTGCACATCTTTACTGAATAGTCTTAACATCACAGATCGGCACTCCTTTACGGGTTACAAACAATAATTCATATTTAACACAGCTTATAATAGCTTTTTAACCGACTCTACCAAAATGGTTGAAATAATTTTACATACGAGTTTGTCCTTAAAGTATTTTGTCTTTGATATTATATTTAAATCTCTAATCACGTAATTTTTCGACCGTTTCATACTATCTTTATGATTAAAAACTAAAAGTTGACTAACCACAAAATTACATTAAATAGTTGCTGTTTTCTTTATTTCAAGCTTATCTCTCCCAACTGCGAAATTGATGTATAGTAACGTAGCCAATCATATTTGAAGATCATAATATCTCAAACTACCAAATAGGCTACTTAATAATCTTATTGAGCATAAGTAGATATAGAAAAGGGTATACCCCTATGTCCCCTAAATATGCATGACAATCTTAGCAGTCATATGTCAATCATTCAATAAACACGAAATCAGAATAATCTTAAATTTATCTAGAATTAGACCCAACCCATGCAGCAACTTGAGCTGCCACTAATTGCTTCATAATCAGCATTTATGTATATTGTACCATACCCAGTATCCCACTATGCCTACCATCATTTGAGTACCATCCTGAGCTAAGTGCTAATGGTATAGAGCTCGATAGAAGTTAAGTATCGACAGATGTTCGATAAAATTTCTATTCACCCTAAGCATTGATAAATACAAATTATATTAAATCAATGACACTGAGATAACAAGTGTTGCTAGTTACCTAAATTTAAATTTGGTTAATATTGACCTTATTAGGCAACAAAACCATTGTAGTCTCTACAAACTATATATCTCTGTCAATATTTACAACTTCTCAACATTTAGATAGCTAAATGTCTGTCCTTTTTGCACGGGTGTTTGATAGTGATATACGGGATACCCAGTTCGAAATCGTTTCGGGGCCAATACTTTAATTGAGGCTTTTGTTCGGGACGCTCCTCGGACACGTTGAAGTAAGCAAAAAGAACTAGGGCAGTGTAGCTCGCTATGAATATAAGAACGTGCCATACTCCATGCATGTATGGGAAGTCTATGGAAAGCCATGTCTCGCAGAACAGTCTATCTATGATCCAGGAAAAAATTGCTAAGAAACAAACTCCTACGCACCGCAGACCCAGCCTGTAGACACGGGCACATTTCACTCTGAAATATAAAAAATAGGTTTTTTATTTAAACAATTTAAAAAAGAAGGTTCTGTAGGTATTAGATCCGCATGTAACATAACATGTATGTAGGTATTTTTCGTTCGCGATTTTATTGGAATATACACGTCATAATGGTAAGTACATGTACCGATTTCAATGATTTTTTTATCATCGTAATCTAGTTCTTTCAGGAAGGTTTGATTTATATTACAAAATTGCACTATAGCTTATCTGTGTAATCTAATTATACGTGATCACAGAATCCTTGGACCGATTGAACTGAAAAAACGGTCGAGACGTAACGTCCAAGTTATTGGTACTTTGACTCAAAAATATGAGTAAAGCCTGTGCATATATTTTGTTCACTGATATAATCCTAGGTTTAATTAGATTTTTGTATAAAAGCTGATAGTGAATAGGTATATGTAGATCCGAAAACGCTGTGGCATGTTTATACAATACTTTATATTACTAATATTTATTATACGCACCTATTTAATTCTTTGCACAGAAACCCGATAGCTGGCAAGGCGAGAGTCATCAGGGCAAACGCGTTTGCTTTGGGATGCATGACCAGCAAGCCCGTAGACACGACCGAAAATAGGCTGGAATAGAAAGCTAGCTTCCTCCTGAAATTAACAAAAGAGAATCATATCAAATACCCTACCTTAATAAACCTTTTTATCATCAAACCGCAAAGCATCGACAAGGTCTGCACCCTTACGCAGTCGAAATTCCGCGGGCTCGTACGAAGTGATTCGCTGCCTCGTTTCTAATTCGAACCGCTAGGATATGGAATGCCCTTCCGGCTTCCGTTTCCCCTCTTCTAATATAGGTCCCTTCATATCAAGAGTGAATAGGCATGTCTTCTAGGCAAGCGCGCTCCACCTTAGGCTGCATCACCACTTGCAAGCAAGTCAGATTTCAGCCAAGCGCTAGCTTATATATTCAAAAAAGAAAAACTTTATACGATAACACCGACGCACGCGCTGCTGGTATGCACGGGCGACACAACCCCAATGCCCTCGACAACCTGGACGGTCTTCTAATATAGGCTTCTAAAGCGAGGCAATACACGCACAACAGAGGAGAAGTTAGGAAATCTGTCCAGAAGGATGAAAGAAAGAAAGAACGAACGCGATATTAATTTTATTATGAACACGTTATTACGCTGACAAATCCGTAATAAGTACAGGTCATAGAGCTCAACGGTTTAAGGGGATCCTATACAAAGTAACGAACCCCAAAAGACTCGCACGGCAGCTGAACATTTTTCTTTTTTTTTATCCACTACAAGTTAGCCCTTGACTGGGATCTCACCTGATGGTAAGTGATGAATTGATGATGCAGTCTAATAACCTGTTAGGGGCATGGCAGTTATATTAAACCCATACATATATGTATGGGTTTTAATAATATATAATTAAATATGTCTTATATCAAGAAATCCTTTTTATCTGTGTACCCCTATTTGGTTTCTACACGGCATCGGTCCGGAACGCCTAATCGCTTGGCGGCACGTCTTTGCCGGTAGGGTAGTAACTAGCCACGGCCGAAGCCTCCCACCAGGCCAGACCAGTGAAAATTCAGAAATTATAAATTCCCAAATTAACCCTGCCGGGGATCGAACCCGGGACCTCCGCACGTTAAGACAACAGCGCTACACACTGCGCCACGGAGGTCGTCAAAACTTTTCGTCTTCGTCTTACTCCACTACACGTTTTCCTCGCCTCACTCGTACTACAAGTTTTGGTGGGTGATGAATCGTCACTGATGATGCGGCTAAGATGGTAGTGGGTTAACCTGTTAGGAGTATGGCAGTAATATTAAACGCATGCCCCATAATCGGTTTCTACGCGGCTTCTTACCAGGACGGTTAACCGATAACGGGACGGGTGGTAACTAGCGATGGCCGAAGCCTCTCACAGGTCCCACCTTTACCGAATAGTAAGTATGCTAATGCTAATTATTAATATAGGTTGATGAGACCATATCCTTCACACTAAACGATAAAAATGACCATTAAAGTATTAGATACGGAGCATTAGCTATAAAAACAAATCAAGAAATAACTTCCTGTACCTAATAAATCTAAACTAATATTATAAATGCGAAAGTTTGGATGGATGAATGGATGGATCGATGTATATGAATGGATGGATGGATGTTTGTAACTCAATCACAACAGAACGGCTAAACGGATGAATGAAATTTGGTACATAGATTATATTCTGGAATAACACATAGACTACTTTTTACCCCGAACCAAAAAACCTCAATCCACGCGGACGAAGTCACAGGCATCAGCTAGTGATAAAATAAATAGAAACGCCTTATCAGCCTTTGTGTGGTAACTATGTAATTCCAAGGACAATGAAATAAAAACAAATCAGTAGTAATTACAAAGATAATATTATTTAGCATGCAAGTGCTTATGTAGGTACTGGGACTGGAGGCTTCTGCGCACCTTGAATGGACAGTTTTGAAAACAATATTGCTCCATGACGCCTTTTATTATGCTCTTGTAAAATATAATAACGCGCGGGAACTCTGGGATATTTAATTTTCTGGGGTAAAAGTATATGCCCTTCCCCAGGATACAACCAATCCCTGAACCAAATTTCATGAAAATTGGTTGAACAGATCGACCTGGATACGTAGCAGACAGACAACCTTTTCATTTTCTTAGAAATTTATATGGGAATGAGATTTTCTCTCGAAAAAAATATACGCTCCGAATTGAGAACCTCCTCCTTTTTTGGAAATCGGTAAAAAACTAAGAAGTACTTCAAAATGCAGTTTATGAAACACCTGGCAGGAGTAGGTACAGTTGACGAGTACTATATATCTGAGGTAGAGGAATTATCCTACCTAGGAAGGTAACCTTACGATGAGTTTCATTAATATGAAGTTGCCGCATTCGTGATAACGTAAATAGCTCGATGTAGAAACAAAGGCGGGATTGGCAACAAGCGTGCCGGCAACTAGCAACGCAAATTACTGAATACCATACTCGTGTTAATATACCATGACTATGAGCGTTAATTCATACCCCAAAGTAATTATCACTTGAAACAGAAATGTGAAGGTTAATATGTGCTACACTAAAAAAACGGTATTTAAATTCTTCAAGCGTTACGAAAAACGGTAATTTTGGTTTCACATTTATTTATAGCATGCATAAAGCTAACAAAAGAACAACTAAATAAATAAAAACAATCAGTAGATAACAATTTGCTATGCCCTGTCATTTTTGCATCAAAAACAGCAAGCAAATGAATTTTATTATGAAATTAACAAAATGTAGGACACTTACATGAACTAAATTATATGTATATCTATTGCGCAAGATGTTCAAGATACCAACACAGTCCTGTTTTACAAAAAATTAAACTTAAATTTGCCTGGTGGGAGGCTTCGGCTGTGGCTAGTTAATACCCTACCGGCAAAGACGTGCCACCCAGCGATTTAGCGTTCCGGTACGATGCCATGTAGAAACTGAATAGGGGTATGGGTTTAATTAACTGCCATGTCCCTAACAGGTTAGCCCACTACCATGGTAGTGGGCTAACCTGTTAGGTTGCGTGGTTAGGGATGGTAAGTGATGATGCAGTCTTAGATGTATCTAAGACTGCATCATCACTTACCATCAGGCAAGATCGCAGTCAAGGGCAAACTAGTGGATAAAAAAAACGTTTACTACAATTCACTTTCTAACTGAAAAGGTATATTTTTGTGTCCTTCATTTTTGTTCTTCTTACATTTTTAAATAAAAAAAAATAAGAGTGTAGTTACCTATTGCCTCCTAGGAATTTGGGGAAATATCTCTTGGGGAAGAACATTGCAAAAGCAGCCATGAACACCCATAAAATGGCCAGCTCATCTAAAAGTTGTCCTAAAATAATAAGAAATACAATCAGTAAAGCTTACAAATAGTTAAACAATTAGGTCAGTAATTTTTTCGCAATAGTTAATTGCAATAAATACTTCTGAAACTTCATCACTACAGCCCATCAATTTTCCACTGCTGGGCACAGGCCTCCACTCTTATAGGAGAGAGGGAATTATCATGTTAGTGATAATAACCGGGACCGACGGCTTAACATGCTCTCCGAGGCACAAGGGTGACACACGGCCAACTTACAACTCAGGGCTGGCAATGAGAATTTCAATACCTAACAATTTTATGCCCGACCGGGACTCCTACCCAGGACCTCGTAATCTGCAGTCGACCATGCTAACCGCTAGACCAATGAGGCAGTCACGGGAACTTAGTTTTCTTGAATTACTTGTAAAATATAATTTTTCCACTCACCAACTAAGCTCAGTGTTGCATGAAAATAAGCTGAGCTCATTCCAACAACCATCAATAGTACCCATAACACATTTATGGCTGGATTAACAAATTTTGAATACTCTTGGAATAAATGTATTAGCACTGGTGGCAGCAAGAAAAATAATACATTGCTGATCTGAAACAATTTCATTATTATAAAACAGTAAGTACTTATATATAGTAAAAAACTTGATGATGCCCATGACTTCATCTTCAACTTCTTAATTTTCCGGAATGAAAGCCTATCCTTCCCCAGGATACAAACTATCCCAGTACCAAATTTCATCAAAATCGGTTGAAAAGCGTAGCAGACAGACAGACACACTTTCGCATTTCTAATATTAGTATGGATACTTAAGTCATTTTATTTAAAAAGAATATAATTTTATAATTTTAATAAATAAATAAATAAAATCAGTAAAAAAAAACAGAAGAAAACTAAACTATGAAAAATCTAAATTAAAGCTTTTAAAACAGTAAAGCTAAATTTAAACCATTTTTTTTAATACCGCCCATGTGCGAGTCAGATAAAGGGTTCCGTACCACCACACAATTTAGATTCTTCCGTAAATAACAAGAAAGATGTCATAAACACATAATCAACAAACAAAACGAACAAAGAAAGTTCTTTAAAAATTAAGTAATATAGTATATGTATGTCTGTATGTATGTATGTTGGCCGCACATCGCTCCAAAACTACTGAATGAATTCCAATGAAACTTTGTATGATTTGAGTTCATCTATGAGGTAGGACACTGGATACCTATTATCCCAAAATTCAGCACGATTCCCTTGGAACTCAAAATGTGTGCTTAGTTGTAAGCAATTCATTAATGCATAGTGCAATTTTATTAATTCTTTTTTGTTAGAAAGGATACTCTTTAAAGACTGTCCCGTAAATATTTCAAGGACATTGGTTTTGAAATTCAACCCCCAAGGAAGTAAGTAAAATACTTGGCGAAAGTTTGTTCATAAGTCCTTCATTTTTCGAGTTATACCCATGAAACTTGATATTTGGGCTTTTGGTTAAAAATCAAGAAATATGTGACACATATTCTTTGAAAATTCCACCCCCAAAGGAGTAAAAGAGAGGATAAAAGTTTGTATGGGATTTTAAGGAATCTAATTCCACGCAGAGGAAGTCGTGGGCAGAAGGGAGTTATGAGACTATTAATATAGGTTCAATAAATTACAGACTATTCTACAAGTTATACCTGACTGAAGTTATGACCTGTGAATTAATTTAATGATAAATAACTTGGGTTTAGTCTTGGCACATATGATACCACCAGAAATCAGGGTGTAGTAGTGTCTGATGCTCTCAACATACCTGTCTCAGTTCTACACAACCGAAAATGCAATCAAAGGACTATCCATAAACAAGTCATATTTAAAAAAAAATTAAAACACGACTGCCCTGCCACAAAACAAACTAAAAAGTTAAAAATCTAAATTAATGTAATTAAATTAGAATCTTATTCTATCTATATTCACATTTTATTAAATGTCATTTTTGTAAATCACTGGATATTGACTCCTTTTTCATTTTCAGACAGTCGTATAAAAAGTTAAAATCTAAATTAATCTAGTTAAATAAGAATCTTATTCACATTTTTATTAAATGATATTTTTTGTGTATCACTGGATATTGAACTATAGTGTTATATATTTTTGGAATCTAATCTTCATTTTCTAGATGATGATTGTACCTATAGTTAATTTTATTTTCGAATTCACTTTTTTCAAATTTAGACTTTAATGCGGGACCATCGTCACCCCATCATTTTTTTTTATATTACTAGCTTATGTCACCCGGAATAAGCTAGGGATTCTAACGATACCTCATTTATCAAAATCGATTCAGGCGCATAGAAGTTATGGTGGAATATACAAATTCACATACATACATGAACCCTGAAAACAATATACTCCTTTTTTCAGGCAGTCGTATAAAAAAGCCCTGCATTAGTATACCTATAGACACACATCAATCAATAAAATAAAATAGGCACATAGGAATTTATTTATTAATCAAAAATTGGGTTACGGGTTACGTATTGGGTAAGATTGGTCCCCTAAACTAATCATAATAATTTATCTAAGTGAATTAAAAAAGGATTGTATCCATTACTTACAGTATTAACAAATTCAGCAATAACAGGGGATATAGAGTAATTGGATTCACACCAATCCACTGGCGAGCTGCCACGTTCTAAGTGCGACCACATTTTCTGCCCAATTTCTTTGTTTACAAGCGGCGGTCGATTTGATGAAAAATTTTAACAGACAATCAAATTCACCAATTCACGCTATCTGCAGTACTGTAATGGTGATGAGCTGCACTGACTTCCGTGATAGATTTATTTATTTATTTCTGTAAAGCCACTTTATAATTTAGATTTAGGTCCCGAACGCAAAATATTAAGTAAAGGTTTACTTTAGCACATGAGAAACATCCATCATCAATGAAAATGGTTTTACAATGTTTTCGTTTTGCAAAACATTGTACAGAAACGTCTCACACAAATGTCAATGTCATTGTCATTTACTTTTATTTGTCTGTCAAGTGTCAACTTGTCCAGGGATGTATAAATTCGATATTGTACTCATCGATATATTTTTTAGTTATAATTTAATAGTCCAAAACGATGCGAAGAGCGTGAGCGTGAGAAGGTCAACACTCAACACAATTCAGTGTACCTGGAAAGAGATGGCAATGAAGCTTTATTGATTTATTCGTTGTGAACACAATATTAACATGCATTCTGACATTTCTGGCGTACAATATTTAGAATTATTAATATCTAACATTTTACATTATTGTTGGCCGCAACAGGAGGAAAATACCAAGGTACAGCATTAAAAAAAATTAACTATAACAAGTTAATAAACGACTGCCTGAAAAAAGGAGTATATTGTTTTCAGGGTTCATGTATGTACGTATGTATGTATGTATGTATGTATGTATGTATGTATGTATGTATGTATGTATGTATGTATGTATGTATGTATGTATGTATGTATGTGAGTTTGTATATTCCACCATAACTTCATACGCCTGAACCGATTTTGATAAATGAGGTATCGTTAGAATCCCTAGCTTATTCCAGCTCCAGGTGACATAGGCTAGTAAAATTTAAAAAAAAATATTATCTATCTCTGTGCCAAATTTCATTCAGATCCGTTCAGCCGTTCTCGCGTGATTGAGTAACAAACATCGATTCAACCAAACTGTCGCATTTATAATTTTAGTATTTCTATACTTCCAAGCCCCGCTTTCTTACTTCCAAGGCCACACCACCTCCAAAAACGATTTAACATATAAATCATATATGATTTTCCAAATATATTTTTTGTACTGTGTAATGCGACAATAGTTTGCTCTCGTGATTGGCCGACTCAAACTAACAAAGTTTCGCAATGCATCAGACACGATGGACCAACAAGCAGTCGAATGGGTGGGTTTAAATATATTTTGTCAAACTACTCAATCTGCAATTATCCCACTAATATTATAAAGACTGAAGTTTGTATGTGCGTTTGTATATGTTTATTACTCTTTTACGCAAAAACTACTGGACTGATTTGGCTGAAATTTGGAATGGTGACCGCGGGAACCAAAAAATTCAATCCACGTGTCCGAAGTCGCGGACACCAATAGCATTTTTTTTATAGATATTAAAATAATCAGGCTCTAGCACAAGTCCAACCTTTTTTTTATTAACTGGCTTTACGGCTCTGGGTTCCAGCCCTTCTGACTTCTGAGCTTTTTGAAGTGTAAAACACAGAACTATTTTATTTTTGTAGGCGAGTTTTCTGCTCTCGGGTTTAAAACGGTTTTTTACATCCGTAGATAGGCCTCACAGGGCGTGTTGGCAGTGATGACTTACAGTTCCAAAACTAGGTAGGTTAAAGGCTCAGGGGGCCTATTCCCTATCTCAGTGATGATCACTCACCGACCAAATTGTCTATGGAATGACCATCAAACACAGATTTTGCATTACGCATCTCCCAGTTGCTTTCAGAAGTGACGTCACGGTGACCTTCATTTGTCATAGCCACCGACACAGATTATATAGGAAATAAAATTGCACTTTGACAGGAATCTTCGTATCGATAGGTATGTACTTTGTATTCTGTAGGCAAAAGTGACGTGAAAGTGACCATCAAATGAAAGTCATTGACATTTTCGGTGACTTTCCGAAAACAACTTGGATGAAGCAGCGCCCATCAATTTTTGGTGACCATCAATAAAAACCGACTTTGTTAAAGATACGTAAAAACTCCTATTATCTTTTGTGATTTAGATTCTAGCTAATTTAGAAGGATAGATAACGAGATAATTTAAAAAGAGTTACGACCATTGTCGTTCGCCGTTTTTATTCAATTTGGTTATTTCTGTGGTTTATTTTTGTTTTTGACTTATAAAGGTGATTTAAATTCATGAACTAACTAAATAAATAATTACTCAGTGAACTTAAAAGAGAAAACGCATATAGTTTATGTAGGTATTCTGAAATATTCAAATTGTGTGGTTTTTATAAAGTCCCAGCAACTCTCGTTTGCTCACAAACTCACAATCCGATAATCGTGAACTCTTCTATTGCAGAATTATGGCTCACGTTTATTTATTGGCGCTTGCAGAAGACCAAAGGAAACAAAATTTACTTAGGATATATAGGCGCCGATTGCGAGTGACCCACTACAACTAACAGAGAAGGAATTTAGTGCCAATTTCCGTCTCAGCAAATCGGGATTCCAGCAACTATTGACCGAATTGGCACCCTATCTGCCACAAATAAGGAGAGCAGTGCTGTACGTAATGAAATAAAAGTAGGTTGACTTACTCATTATTGTTTACCTATTTATATTAGGATATAATCTATCTCCATTCCAACAGCCAAATCGGTTCAATAGTTGCAGGGTGAAAGAGTAACAAACATACACATGCACTTACATACAAACTTTGGCCTTTATAATTATTAGTGTGATAAGAGAAGGCCTTTTTACAGGTTTCATATTAAAGCAAGTAATGTTAATTCACTTCTTTATATATTACAGATCTTGGCAGTTTTAAAATTTTTTTGCAAATGGGTCATACCAGCGCAATTTGGGTGCCTCTATACTTAATACAATGTCCCAACCAAGGTTTAGTAAGTGCTTACATGAGGTTACTAATGCACTCAATGTGCATGAAGTTCTTCGAAAATATATTAATTTCCCTCAGTCCCAAATGCAAAGGGAAACCATTATGAATGAGTAAGTATAAATAAATATTTATGTAATTGTAATAGAAAGAAAGTATTCTTTTCTTTAGTAAATATTAGGTACAAAATGCCCAAAGTTTAACATAATATATTTTTACCTATCTACCATCTACATTCTGTGCCTGCTCTTTAAACTATCACTATAGTGATAGTTCAAAGAGCTATAGTTCTAATACAAGCTAGTCTTAATGTTATACATGTATTCTTTAAAAAATACTTGTTGGGGTAACCAACTTCACTCAGGTGAAGGTGAGGTGATCCCATGATTGTGAGGAAGTTGGAATAAAAGGATAAACTTTTTCTAGAGGGCAAAACTTCCAGCTATCTTCAAAAGCATGCCCTTCAGGCGAAAACGGGAACCTTTTTCAGGAGGCGGAGGGTTACCATACCATATAACTCCCTTGATTGTACAGGGATGGTACACTTGTATAATATTTATATTGATGATATTGACTATAGTGTAATTACTAATTACATATTTATTACTTAAATTTTCAATTTATTTTTTAGCTTCATGCGAAAGTTCAGTTTCCCCGGAACTGTAGGGTGCATTGATGGCACTCATGTGGCCATAATCAGGCCTGTTGACCATGAGGATACATATTTTAATCGAAAAAATTATCATTCTTTAAATGTTATGATAGTAAGTAGGTACATTGAATACTATAAGAATAATAATTATTTATTTTACTAACAATGTAAATAAATTTACTTATTCATTATTTAAATTTCAGATTTGTGATGCTCATTTAAATATAACGCATGTAGATGGATCGTTTGGTGGTGCAGCACATGACTCCTTTGTGTGGAACCAAAGCTCCATAAAATCAATCATGGAAGTACTTTCAAACAGGGAGCGCTGTTGGCTACTTGGCATGTATCTTCCTACTTTATGTATTCCTAATATTATATTATGATCATTATTATGGAATGAGTAGGGCAAAGTTTGTGGTCTACTTTTGATAATAGTAAAAGTTAATAGATCAAATGTTTTTAGGTGATTCTGGATATGCACAGAGACCATACTTGATGACACCGATTTTAGGCACTGCCCCGGGAACACCGGAAGAGTATTACACAGAATTACACTGCAAAGCCCGAAGCACAATAGAACGGTGCATTGGCGTCCTGAAGGCACGTTGGCGATGTTTGTTGGGACACAGGGTGCTTCATTATAACTCAGTTACTGCTGGAAAAATAGTGAACGCCTGTGTTGTCCTACACAACATCGCCAATGCACGGAATGTGGAAGTGCCTGCATTTAGCGACTCTGACCTGTTGCAGCTTTGTCTTGGTGCCCACTATGAGCAACATACAGACGTGGACAGTGACAACACAAGATCTTTGCTTGTGGAAAGGCTTTGGAACTCAAGGAGATAATTATCATATTTTTTTTACTCTATACAATAGTTAGTACTTGAATGCAATCTCACCTGATGGTAAGTGAAGATGTATCCGAAGATGTCGTACTAACTTCTAACGGTTGCTACTAGCATCGCACCGAAACGCTAAATCGCTCGGCGGTGTGTCTTTGCCAGTAACCAGCCGCGGCCGAAGGTTCCCACCAGACGTGAGCCAATTTAGAAATTATAAAATTCCAAAGTACCGGGAATCGAACCCGGGCCCTCCCACTCGAAGCCGAGTGCGCTACCACTGCGCCAGGGAGGTCGTGGTTATAAAAGACTGACAGACGAGCTACAGCCCTAATGGCTGAAATTTTCAGGGAAGATTCTTTGTGCACCCCAGAGGTGGGCGAAGTAAGGATTTTTTAAAATTCTACCCCTAAGGGTAACTTAAGGATTTCAGTTTGTATGAAAATCCTTCATTTTTCAAGTTATGGTTCTGAAAATTTGTAATTAGACTGCGATAAAAATAAAAGAATAGGTGGCTCAGGGTTTTTGGAAATTCCACCCCTTAAGCCAAAGTTGAATAAGTATGAAAATCATATGGTATATGGTATTTATGAAAATTGGTACCTGGGTTAAGATTTGAATAAATAAAATTCACATGATTATAATTTTTTATTATTTCCACCCAGGAGTAAAATAGGGTTTGATTTTACAGAAATCTGTTTAAGTGATATCTTAAGGTTCGGAATAACGAATTATTTGTTAACAAATATAATTGGAATAAAAGAAAAACGAAAAGTTTTTATAAAGCTTTTGACATTGGTTCTGACTATTATTGAAATTGTATAATTAATAAAAGTTCGTCATTGGCGAGGTATATTGTACCCATTTGGTGCAAACGCAAGCCATAAAACCAAGAATTGAATTGGATTGAAAAGCCAAATTATATGTTGTTGTTATTTTTTCGAAAACATTAGAACAATTACGATAAGTAAAAGTGCATGTAATTTTTATACATAAATAAAATTAATTTTATAACCAGCATAGTTTGTTTTTTTTAATCATCATCATTAAGGCTTTTCCTGACTGACTAGCGTTTTAGAAATTTCGACCTGCATGGGGTCTGGTTTTGGGTATGGGTGTTGTGTGTAGGAGAATATAATAAATAGAGATAGATTATACCCTGGATTGTCATATGAGCAAATTTTTATACCGGAAAATCCATGGTTCTTACAGGATTTGTGAAAACAAAATTATACAGCTAGTATAATTATGGATAAAACTATAGGTACATAGATTTAATGATAGGTACTAATACAGATTAGAAATTGAACTATAGATTTAACATAATGGATCACAAGTTATCTCTTTGATCTTAAACTAAACCAAAGGTAATAAGATTGTCCTAATCTTATTACCTTTGGTTTAGCTTAAATTGGAAATTAAAATTAAAGATTTAACATTTGTATGTAATATTTTAATAAAACTTTCTTTAAATGATCTATTTACTCATTAGCCAATGAAAGAAATATATTATATAATATACACATATATACATATATATATTTTTATATATATACATATATATATATATAAAAGGTAAGCTTTTATATCACCAACAATCAAATATTACAAAAATAATAATTTGTCAACTTTCAAAATTGTTGCTAACTCAATAATATATAAATATGTCAAAAAAAGAAACAAAAATTATAAATAATGCTTAAATTATAATAAAAACAATCACTCTTTAACGATCTTGCTTCTCACTCACACTATACAAACAATCTCAGTGTGCACATACAAAATAAGGAGAAGCGAAGAGCAATGTCCACAAGTAATACAATGATAATATTACTAAACATAAATAATCAGCCTTCAACCATTATCTATTATAATGTTAATTTTATCACAACAAAAAAATTTGCATTATTACCTAATCATCAGCCTTCAACAATCACAATATAGCCTCTGCCTCAAAAAGAAGTGCATTTTCATAATATGTAAAATGCACTTCTTTTTGAGGCAGTCATATACAGACTTTTGCCTCCTTTTGTTAGTCACTGGGTTGATCACTAATACATCGAAAGGTACAGAATAGGCCCACATATGAATTTAGAAGAAAATTAATGAGAGGCACTGGGAGTTGGAAGGAGATTTCTTAGCATTTCTTTGATCTCCTTCACTTTATTTAAAATTGCCTCCAGTGCTGCTGTTATTTGTAACTCTATCGCGATACGCCGATTTTCGATATCAAGCGCCCATTGTGGCACACCCACTGTACCCGTACCTGAAAATATAGAAAATTATCAAAACAAGTGATCATCTAAAAATTAAACATTGAACACACATGCCTACAATACATATCTTGAAAATATCTGAACCGATTTTGATGAAACTTACATTGTTCCCAAGGGTTTCAAGTTGAAGTGTAATAAAAAAAGTCAAAATATATTGCAGTTTATTACAGTTATTTTTGAAGTCAGTTACAAATATAATTATGCAATGAAATTATATAAGGGGATTAATTCTATTAAAAAAAATACTGACGTTGCCTCAATCGCCTATAACTTGTATGACGACTGCGTTGTGGCAGATCAGCCTGACGTTCTGGTTCCTGAGGAAGAGTAGGGGCAGCATTTGTATCTATAATAATATATAAAACACTATATTAAACATTATTCTCAAAACAAAATTATGCATTATATTATTTTAAATTCTAGTAAGTAGTTACTAACTGTGCTCCGGTAGGCTGGGTGCTTGAGTGTGAATAAAAGGATTCATCTCAGCAAGAGGCCTCTCAAGTTGAGATGTTGCAACTGCAGTAGTAGGAACCACATCAGGAGAAGGCTCAAGCTGAGATGCAGTTGCATCATCAGAAGGTGCCTCTATTTGTGTTGTCATCTCTTCAGATGAATGAACTTGAAATAATCATCTAGCCACTCCTCTGATATAGAAGCAGGAGTTGAAGTCTCAACTGTTGACTCTGTCTGCAAAACATTATTACATAAATATTTATCCAAATCTTAGTAACATTTCAAGACAAAAGAATACAATACAATTATGAATACAAGTATAAAAATACCTGTATTGGAAGCCTCACACTTGGCTCTCCATGAATTGCTGCAGGGCCAATGAGTGCAATAATCTTGTTTTCAAAGTCATTAAGAGGAGCATATCTGTTAGGCCCTCCTCCTGTGCCCCTTTCATAGCGCCGTTGATTTGCAGATTTATTTTTAGTTTTTGCCTTCAAATCAATCCAGTACTAGTTGGACAATACACAATCATTAGGTAAATACTAAAAAAAGTGTAACGTTTTCAAGTAAAGCCCTAAATTATATTATAAAATTAAGTTAATTTAGTGCAATGATAACCCAGTGGTTCAGACCTCTGCCACTTGATCAAAGGTTGGGGGTTCAAATCCCAGACACACCTCTTTTCAGAATGCATGTTTGTCACAACTAAATTTCACTTACTAACAGGGAAAGAAAACATCTACAATGCAGAGTACAGTCAACCAATATGCTTTAGAGTTCTTCAGAATGTTCTTAAAGGTGTGTGAAACTTACCACCCACACTTGGCCAGCGCAGTGCGCTTAACTCTTTTAATTCTAAGAGACCTATTCCCAATAGGTCATAAAATGGGATTGAGGAGTTTATTTAGGAACTATAATTGGATGATGACGCGTTAACTTACTCGTTTCCATTCATTGGCAGCCTTGATGGCACCTTCTGCAACTGAATTTAGCCGAAGGGCTATAGTTTCCCAAGCCCTTCGCGATGCGGTTCGCCATAGCCCCGGCGAATCGCCCCATGG
This sequence comes from Erebia palarica, assembly GCA_964035005.1. Classification (NCBI taxonomy): domain Eukaryota; kingdom Metazoa; phylum Arthropoda; class Insecta; order Lepidoptera; family Nymphalidae; genus Erebia; species Erebia palarica. Next base: position 26,970,875 of record OZ035992.1, on the reverse strand, counting down.
CGATGTCCCTATTGCTTTCCGCAAATTCAACAAGCAACTCCAGTTGCCGTATGGACAGCTTTCTTCGCGCAGGCATCCTTAAATAAATCACAGCTTAGATTTAAAGTTAACAAAGCATCCCAACAAAATACACTGGATTTATCCTCTAGACTCCGCTGACACAATGAAAAGTCGAAATTATGTAGGTACCTTTTAATAAAACAGCGAAATTTATAAGTCTTGAAATAGTTCAATTCAAAGTAGACAAAGTACTCTGTGAATTCAAACATTCAAAGTAAAATCATACACTATAAACTTGCTAGTAAAATGAGAACCGCCAAGTGAAACTATCAAAGTTCAAACGCATGATATCGTAATAAAGTAAAAGGCTCTTAAAATCCTACTTTACTATTGCTTGGATAGTACTTTTTAACTTACCCGCATAAAGTCGATAGCCACCGGTGATCTTCGGAAAGCCACTATGACACGATGAGCACCGAAAAAGATACGGAATACAAAAATGTCATATCCACCGAGTGACCTTCAAAGTCGGTGGCCATAAACTCAGTGATCATCACTGCAACTGTCAAAAATACGGAATAGGCCCCCAGGGCCACTCAGCGGACGATAGAGAGGGATATGCTCAGTGTATCCCTCCATGATTAAATCAAGAATGAGTGGATTTGCAGGAGAACCAGAGTAATCGCATACTTAGCTCGCAGAATCGCTCAGCTTAATTGGCAATATGCGGGGTACATCCAAAGGCACATCGTTAAAAAACTGATCTGGCGGCCCAAGGTGCTTGAATGCCGGCATTGGCCTCGCACCGGAAATCGCAGCGTTGGACGACCCTAGGTGGACGGACGATCTCAAGCGAACAGCTTGGAGCCGCTGGAACTTCCAGCGGCTAAGATCAAGTGATCATAGCTGTTTTCTATTTAAATGGGTGATTAAGATTAATACCAAAAATCCATATATTATTAAAATAATTCAATAAAAGCATATTAGATAAGTAGTACTTAGCACTAACTAGTTATGACTTTTAATTCAGTACTAAAAGTTGTGTAGATAGGAAGGTAGTAGCGGTAAATACCTACTTATTTTCGTAGCCTTCGCGATTTTAATCAGCATAGGAGTTCAAAAGATCCAGTTCTACATAAAAATAAAACCAAGAAAGCTAAATTTTTGTGAATTTAGATATAAGGAATGCTCAAAATAAATTTACGATGACGAACATAAATTATCATGCGGAATTTGGTGAGCTTTTTATCTTTAAAAACTTAAGAAAAAGAAATCTTTCCTGGCTATGCTATATTAGCAGCCAAAATTATTTTCTTTGAAAGAAGACTTTATTAAAAAGCATAATGAACCCATTAGGTAGGTAATTCTAGTACCATAATAGTTATGAATCGCGTATAGGCCTTGGCGGCAGCCAATTAAGGGTAGCGGAACGTCATGCTATCTATTCGCCCCCTTAACAAAAATCCATAACAGTCTATGTAGATTTTTTAAATCGCTATTAAAATAAAATTACGGTGGCTATTTCAGATGTACCAAAAGGTTCAGAAAACAGTTTAGCTCTACCTGGCATTGATGATCTTGATTTTTCAAAGTATTGGGTAAAACCACGGATCGACGTTGAAGTAATAAGAGGCAAAAAATTAAGAGAACAAAAGTTGAAATCTCATCCGATTGCACGTGAATACGATGTGGTGGATATTGATTTCGACAAGCCGTCGTGTTCAACGACTCCATTTCAAAGCAACACAAGGTACTTACTTACGAATATTAGTATCTAAGTAGGTACCTAATGTACCAACAGTATAAACAGTACCAACCCACTAATTTAGAAAAGTATCATATGAAACTAATCAATGTTAAACAGAGATCATTGCTCACAACGAGACCCATCCGGTGCCCTTAGTCAACATTAAGGGCGCCGGATGGTTCAGAAACTAGTCGGACGATTTTCAGACTAAACATGTGAGTTTTAACCGGTGACATATAATATGTTTATAAAATGAGTATCACATAAGATAATTTTATACGTTAAAATGAAAATGTCACCGTAAGATTGTAAAAACCGTTAGATTGTAATCTAACTAGCGAAATTGTAAACTGTCGACAGATTGTGAACCGTTCAATGTTCTGAGTGTCAATTTTTGAAATATTAATTGTACTTACGTTTTCTTGTGTCTTTCTTGTAGGTTAGGTTAGGGTTCGACATATACATAAGCAGGTAGTGCCCAGCCGCACGCCGGGCACTTAGGTTCTATCGGATAATATACCTAACAGATGACAATCTACCGAAAAATAATGCGTTAAATTGTAATCTTTCGACAGTTTACAATTTCGCTACATAGATTACAATCTAACGGTTTTTACAATCTTACGGTGACAAAGATACTTAATAATATAATCTATCTCTCATGTATCTATCACTATTTAAGAATAGTTTCTAAGCAATTTTCATTTTATGTACGTATTATGCTAGGCATCCGACTTCACGCCACACAAAGAAGAAAAGACGCAAGAGTCCTATTAAAGTATTCAAAAGACCGAAAGTAAAACGGCAAGCGCAAAATAAATGCCCAATGAGAATTGCAGAACTGGCTGTACCAACAAAGCGTCATTGTATTGAAACTTGGAGGAATAAAAGCGATACTCTTCCTAGTTTTATGGTTACCTAGTTAATATTAATATTATAAAAATAAAATATTATTAGTTAATAGTAAAAGATCATTATTGTTGGCCGCAACGGGAGGAAAATACCAAGGTACAGCATTAAAAAAAATTAACTATAACTAGTTAATAAACGACTGCCTGAAAAAAGGAGTATATTGTTTTCAGGGTTCATGTATGTACGTACGTATGTATGTATGTATGTATGTATGTATGTATGTATGTATGTATTTATGTATGTATGTATGTATGTATGTGAGTTTGTATATTCTACCATAACTTCATACGCCTGAACCGATTTTGATAAATGAGGTATCGTTAGAATCCCTAGCTTATTCCAGCTCCAGGTGACATAGGCTAGTAAAATTTTAAAAAAAATATTATCTATCTCTGTGCCAAATTTCATTCAGATCCGTTCAGCCGTTCTCGCGTGATTGAGTAACAAACATCGATTCAACCAAACTGTCGCATTTATAATTCAAAAGACCGAAAGTAAAACGGCAAGCGCAAAATAAATGCCCAATGAGAATTGCAGAACTGGCTGTACCAACAAAGCGTCATTGTATTGAAACTTGGAGGAATAAAAGCGATACTCTTCCTAGTTTTATGGTTACCTAGTTAATATTAATATTATAAAAATAAAATATTATTAGTTAATAGTAAAAGATCCTATTTAATTTTCTTAGATTAGGTATTTATTCCTTTTAAAATTCAAAATTCAAATGTTTTTATTCAAATAAACTTTCACAAGTGCTTTTGAATCGTCTAGTGAATCTACCACTGTTTCGGAATGCCACTCCGAGTACCGAGCCTTTTAAATAAAATTCGCGTTGTCTTGGATTATTTATACAAATTTATTGATTTCATTTTATCATAATAACTTTCTGAACCAACAGGTGGAAAGACTACGACAGATTATTATGGACGAAAAACCTATAGTAAAAATACACGACGCAATAAAATGTTTCAAGGCACGAAAACGATCAGTGAAATCAAGGTAATATGTGTAAAGTTAATAAGTAATCAAATCATATTTTATTATGGATAAATTTGTAATAATATAAAATTGTAGTAGGTCAGAAAAGCTTCAATACCCAGATGTAAGAAAGACAAACTTAGATCAGATCAAATTATTCAGTGGGATCTTTGGATATAAGATATCAAGAAAATTACTTGCACCACTTAAAATCACACTAAATTCGCAGTAAGAATTAAATAAATGACAGATATATTTTGCAAAGATATTTCAATAAAAATAATCACTACATATTGTATTTCAGACTGAAAAAAATATCTGAAATAGTAAATAATGAAATAAGTCTTATTATATCCAAAAGTCACCAATTTGTAACTCGGGAAATGAACCTTTGTATTCAAACTGAAATTGCAGAAAAGGTTAGAAATGTTATTATTTTTGTCAAGAGAAAGCGATATACTTATATACTAGTACGTAAAAAGTAAAAACTTTTTAAGGTGACAATATGGATAGCTCAAATTCTCGAAGACGCGTCTTACAAGTTATTGCTCGAAGATTTTCAAGGTATTTAATATGTTTAACATACCAACGAAATGAATAAAATGATAATGTTTAAATTACAATACCTATCTACTTAATAAGATGAAATCTTTTCAGAACTGGAAAAGGAAGAAGGAGTTGTGTGGGATATAATCGACGAATTGATTCATAATGTTGTGGTATGTACAATGCATACCTACTAACTAAATATTTTTACAGACATAACTAGTTGATGCTCGCGACTTAAAGTTTTTTTTGTAATTCTCGCGGGAACTCCCTAATTTTCCGGAATAAAAATAACTATATCCTTCCCCAGGACACAAGCACGACCTATGAATGTCTGTACCAAATTTCATTAACACAGTTAATAAGATGGGCCTTCACAGCGTCAAAAACAGACTCACATTCGCATTTATATTAGTCACGAAGTTATAATTAATATATAAACAAACTGTATTTCAGGAAATTTCTAAACCTGATAGTTTACCAAGCATAAGTGATTTCACAAGCATATCGGGGACCCAATCAAATCTATCTGATGAAACACCAACTATACAGAATAAAGAGCCCAGTGATGATAATGATATTGAAGTTAAACAATCAGATATGGTACATTCAATTCTAAAGAAAATTATAGAACACGTTGTTCAAGATGGAAATATTACAATAGAAAGTAAGATTACGTTAATAGAAAATGTAACAAGTAAACTGTCGGATATTAGTCATAATGTCATAAATAAAAACAATTCTGATATAATAACAACTGGGGATCAAAATCAAATTTCTGACATTATAGCAAAGGAAGATTATTTTATAGAAGAGTTAGCGGTAAATGAAATTAAGCCGGATTGGCGAAATGAACTTCATATTAAAAGTACAAACGAAGGAAGAACAAACGATAGCGTATTTATTAATACAGAAATTAAAGAATTACAAAATACGTATGATTCGAATTATATATCATTGGCGAAGGATTATAATGAAAATGCCTCAACGCCATCTAAGTATGCGTTTAATAGAAATGAAACGACTGATGCAAGCGAAGAGAATATAAATGCTATCAATATTGAACAGACAAAACATGAAGATCATCCTTCTAAAATATTACCAGAAAATATTTTTTTGGAAGATGTATTGAATAATTCAAGCCCTAATAATGAAATCAATAGCAAAGAATTTAATAGTATAGTAGAAAAATATGATGATGCTGTGGACAAAAATTTAATTGAAGTAGCAAACGACAGAGATCAAGTTTCTGAATTATCAACTGACAATAATCTTACTAAATCCGATGCAAATGACGAAAACCTTGTAGACAATGTTGATAACTCTGCCGGCCAGTTAGAAGCTAACGACATTACTCCTGAAGATAGCATAAAAAAAGTAAAATTTTCTGTCATAAATATGGGTAATAACTTGAGATGACTAAAATACCTACTTTACTTTAAACGTTTACGACGTTTATTTTATAGGTAAGTCAGTAGTAAGTAAGTACCTACATAAAATAACAAAAACATAATTTTCAGGTCTCGAAATGGAAACTGAATTAAATAAAAGAAGGTACGAGAAAATACAGCATAATTATTTGTCATCTATCTTGTATACTAATAAATATTTTTAAAATGGTTTACAGTAACAATCCAGCGACTAATGATATCTATGAACGTATTGAAAGTGACGCCCATGAATCATCAAAAGATGTAATGATTGTAAAATCTATTCATTTCGCACCACCAAACCATAATTTGCTTAGTAAGTTTTTAAAGAACACTATATTAATTAAAATAAAGAAAATGTAGTACGACGTAAGCTAAATTTATGTAATTTTTCTAGGTGACGCAGATGAACCATGGCCTAATGATTTGCATTTACCAATGATTAAAGTCACTCTAAGCGTAAGTAAGTCAGTATTGTCTTTAGGAAAGCTAACCGAAACAGAAGAAAAATATACGACACCGTCAGAAGAAAAAGACAATATTTTATTTACAAATTATAAAGAACCGGTGATAAATATCTCAGGGCAGCAAATCCAAACTGAAAACAATTTACTGTTGAGTGAGAATAAAGTTACAGAGCATGTGGAATCATTTCTTGGTAGTGACGATTCTACAGAAACCGAGTGGAAATCCAAAGAATATAGAGATAGCGGAGACACGAAAAATGACTTTATATTCTTTCATGATTATCCTTCTGAAACGCACAAAAGAAACGAAGAAAAACATATAATTACTGGAAACAAAATCTTGGGTGATAGCATCGATTTTAACGGCACAAAAGATGATCCTACAGTCTTCTCAGAACAAACATCTGTTATATTTAAAGAAAAGTATAAAAGTAAAGAAAACGATTGCTCGAGGGATACAACGTTTCTTTCAAAACTGACTATTGTTCATACACCATTCATAAACATACTTCCTTTTACGTTTAAAAATATTCCGTCCATGAATGAAAAAATAGTGCAAACAGATACAAGGGCTCATAAAAACCTTGAGTTAAGTAAGTAATGGCAGTTAAGTATGTAATTACTACGGCAAAGGAAATAGGTACCTTAGCTGTTAACAATATACCTAGCGATTATCAAAATTATAGGAACCCTCGCATTACGTGTGATGCAATTGAAAATGGTTAATTGGAAAATGGTTAATGGTTAATTTTTATTTTTAAACTGATATAGCACGCATGATTGATATTAAAGTTCATGCATGAGCATATTGTTACAGAATTTTGCCCTGTTTTAGAAATTTCAATATAGGCTGTAGTTATTCAGATGAGGGTAAACATAGTTAAATACATAATATAGGTATAAATATGAAGATAGATTACGATACAATAAAACAATATAATATTTATTATTATATTGTATATTAGCTAGTAAAAATAAAATTACTAGCTAATGCCCGCATCTTCGTCCGCGTGGATTGAGGTTTTTTGGTTCCCGTGGGAACTCTTTAATTTTCCCGGAAAAAAGTATAGCCTATGGGTTATTCCAGACTATAATCTATCTCTGTACCAAACATCCAGATCCGTTTAGCCGTTCTGACGTGATTGAGTAACAAACATTCATCCATCCATCCATCCATACAAACTTTGGCATTTATAATATTGGTATGGATTAATATAGATAGTATAGATTAAAATGTATGCCAACAGCTGAATATCAAATTAATAAGACCGAAATTAGCAAATGGTGTCAAGGATTGGAGAATGTCATCAATAATTTGGAAATATGGTCATCTTGGGTGGAAAATACGTGCACTTATATTGTGTATTTTAAACGTAACGGTAGGTCTAAAATACATGTGCATATAATATATAGTTAAAGGCGATGCCATCTATTTCAGTGTACCGCAGATGGTCCAATTTTTTCCACATGGTAGTTTTTGGAAAGCCATTTCTGCCTAGTAGTGTTCATGTTGGTTTAGATTAAGCATAACTTTTTGTATTGAATTTCTTCATATAACATATAGATAAGCACTAAAAAATGAGTTTTTGATCGGCATTTTTAATCATTGATTTAGTTTTTTATATGCAGAATACAAATCCCCAAAAATAACAAAATCAATTAAACAAAAATGGATAAAATTGCAAGAAGATGTAAAATTGGATGCAGCACTGTGGTTTAAGTTGAGCAAGGATCTTCAAATAGGGCTGCACAGTTATAGAAACTACTATGAAAATCATAGGGTAAGAATGATGACGGCTAGAAATATTTTTAAAAATATACTGGAAGTTGTAGATAGTCTTTAAGTCTATCATTTGAATTTATGTATAATATGTATTTCCCAAAGACTGCTTCGAAATCCTATTCTTTGTCAGAAACGTTGATGAATTGAATTCGCTTTAAATAAGTATGTTAATGTTATAGAGCTTATTTTTAAATCTACCCTTGTCCTCTCTCTCCTCCCCCTTTCCTCCTCTTCCCTCTCGCTAGTGAATAAATCTACCCCTCTCAAGTTTTAGTATTGTTTTAGGCTCTTAATAACCGCAACAGAACTAAGTATAGAGACATTTAAGCGTTCTACTCATGGTACCTTTATATATTTGGATAGCCATTTCAAAGGAGATACTAGCCCTATACATAGGCCCTATACTAGTGGTTCGCCCCGAACTGAGACCTCGCGGTATCCATAAGATAGTTTTAACTATATTATTGACCGAGCGAAGCGAAGGTCTCTGAGTCTACTTGAGTGAATTTGCACTTGTCCGTCCGTCCTAGGGTTGCCAACCATACTTTATAAAAACATATCCTACTTTATTTTTGGTAATTATACTTTATAATTTTGCATACAAATAAAGTTTGTGAAAATACTTTATTTTCAACCTTTACTGTGATGTGTAAAACAAAATACTCATTATGGGTACTTAACTATTAAACGGTACACATAAGTTAAAACGGATGATGGAAACGATTTATAATTACTGAACGAAATGTTATATGTCAGATGTGGTGTTGTGAATGTAACAGGACAGGTGACATTATATAAAAATAAATATAAAAACATAAAATTTGAAAAATACTTTTTTTTCTTCATGTTTTGGGTTGCCAACGTTTTTTTGTCAAAAAAGCTGGCAACCCTATCCGTCCGTCTGTCAGAGCCTTATAACTTCTGAATTACCGAACGTAATTACTTCAAATTTTATATATAATATGCAAACCGATGGCCTCCAGCCGAATATAGCTTAAAAAGTTATAAAAATCTTTATTTCAGGGGGGCTCTTATAGAAGCGAATGCGAAGTTAATAATTAAGTTCAGTAATTCGGAAGTTATAAGGCTCTGACAGACGGACGGACGGACAAGTGCAAATCCACTCAAGTAGACACAAAGACCTTCGCTTCGTTCGGTCAAAAATCAAGTCTTATTACTTCATCACACACAAGTCACAACACATATTATTCAATGGCGATAAATAATGAATTCTGTTCAATGCATACCGTATATCGCTGTATTGCGTCAATACACACTTGAATTAATAATATGTCGTACACATCAAACTTAATCACATCTGCAGAATTTAAATTAATCATCACAATATTGACGCTACAGTTCAAGGTTCATTGACTAGAATTGGGTACCAAGACGTTAGTAATACAGGTTCAATATGGCGAGGGTTTTTGAAAGGATATTTAGCAGCAGTTTTTTTTTATACACCAGCGCTTGGCTGCATAGTAGTGGTGCAGACGAAAGGCGTTTTTTCATACGCCAACAAAATAACGATACTATTAGGTTCTTAATACCTTACATATGAAATTGGCGTTTTGTAAGGGAGGAACAAAAAGTCGATTTTTTTTAAATATTACATTAATTTAATCAAAGTATGTAGGTACCATTGCTATAGACTATGCACTTTTGCCATCTCATAGGTAGTTCATTGATCCCTTTACTAAAAAAGCCATTCGGACGGGAATCAATAAAATCTTTGCAGGCGCTTTGGCCCATTGGAGTTAAATTTTACCCTTGCAAGAAGTTATCCAAATTTCGAAAAAAATTATCATCTGTTGGAGCCAGGTCCGGGGAGTACGGTGGATGTCTTAGACATTCCAATTGAAGCTCCTCTAATTTGATAGCCGTATATTGTGCAGTGTGTGGTCTAGCGTTGTCCTGAAGCAGCAGTGGCCTATTGCGATTGACCAGCCTCGGTTGTTTAGCAGCTAGCTTCTCCATCATGGTTTGCAGTCGCTGACAATAGACATCCGCCGTAATCGTCTGGCCATATTTAAGAAAGCTGTAGTGAACAACACCGGCCCTAGTCCATCAAACGCTCAAAAGTAATTTTTTTGAGTCAATTTTCGCTTGGGGCAGGATTTGGCTGGTTCGCCAGGGTTCAGCCATCGCAATGAGCGTTTCCGATTATCGTACAGGATTCACTTTTCGTCACAGGTAATAAGTCGATTTAAAATTCTTTCATTATTGTGCCGGTTTAGTAATGTAACGCAGCAGTCGACGCGCGTTTGTCGGTTTGCTGCACTCAATTCATGAGGTACCCACCTTTCAAGCTTTTTCACATTCCCAATTTGGTTCAAGTGGATTAAAACAGTTTTATCACTAACACCGCAGCCTGCAGCTAGCTCGGACGTGGTTTGCGATGGATCCGCTTCTACAATAGCCTTCAATTCTTCATTATCATCTTTGGTCTCCGGCCGTCCACGGGGCTTGTTCTGCAGGTCAAAATTTCCAGAACGAAAACGTTGGACCCAAAAACGCACCGTATTTTCTTTTGCAATACCGCCGCCATACGCATCATAAATCCTTGGAGCCGTTTCTACAGCACTGGTGCCACGATGGAACTCGTACTCGTAAATAACGCGATATTTTTAGTTTTCCATTTTGTAAACTGAGTGACGCAAAGTAAAAAACAAAAAGAGGAAAAAACAAATGAATTAGGGTTTTCAAAACACAAAAGCATAAGTAAATAGCTGTATACGCCAATTTCATATGTATTATACTCCATATATATTTCAATGCCCCGATATCATATCAATGACTCTAGATATATCGGCAACGACATAATACCGTTATCGTGTTGGCAAATGGTAAACATCTTAAGGTGAACTGGGCTTGTCTAGACATTCTGTTGGTTTGAAGGTACTTAATAAATAAAATTTCATAGCGCAATGTCATTTATTACAATTAGCATATTCGCCTAGTTTCATCTTACTAATACTAATATTATAAATGCGAAAGTTTGAATGGTTGTATGGATGTTTGTTATTCAATCACGCCCCAACGGCTGAACGGATTTGGCTGAAATTTGGCACAGAGATAGATTATAGTGTGGAATAGCACATAGGCTTTTTATCCCGGAAAATTAAAGAGTTCCCGCGGGAACCAAAAAACCTCAAACAACGCAGACCAAGTCGCGGGCATTCGCTAGTTTATAATTAATATAATTTATCTTACTGACTAACCCTAAATACTTGATAAAACCTAAAAAGGGTGTCCAATGTTTACGAAATGAGAATCTAATCTAATATTTTCCTCTTTCTCTGGAAATACTTTTTTTTTAATAATACAGTACTGTATATAATTTCTATCCATGCGTATAGGCTCCAATAGATTGCGGAAAGTAAAATGAGTTTTTAAGGTAAGTAAAGTGGGAACCACCTCATGCTAAAAAAAATAGAGTTTTTTTTTAATTTCTGTTCATTAATCACAGTCAGCCAAGCTTCATTAACATGAAGGAAAACTATAATTTTCTAGAGCTTGGGCACCCTAAGTAAACATCCATTAGAAAATTCCATAAAAATTCAGTTCAATGCAATTCATTCACTTAAAATGAACACTAATTTGGTTAAAATCGTATTTCCTTATGTAAGAATCGCGACATGCTGCTAAGATCCATTTACCATTAAAAGCTACATCCCTTATTCCATCACAATCTGATCCAGTCAGTTGTACCCTTATCGCAGCAAATTCTTCTTTAATTGATATGACAACACAGTTTCCATCTTGTCTTCCTATTACAAATAAATGATTTGTTAATGTTGCCATGCAAAAAACTGGACTCGCTGATTCGTGTATTTCTTTGATTATTGTGCCATCTTGAACATTGAGGAGTACAAGCTGAAAGAGTTTGTGAGTTAGGGTAACTAATACAGAATCATGAGTACTGAATATCAAGATATTAATTAAGGTAAGATTTGCCAAACAAATTAGCCCTACATTCACCATCTTTGATTTCTGAGGCTCCAGATTTAGTCGAAAAATTAAAGAAATATTTTATGCTCACAGTATAGTTGAAGAAAAAAAAGTAACAAATAAATGTTTACAAATATAAATTAAGCGACATATTGTGCTCGTTTATCCCAGGGGGGTCTGTACTACTTGAGTATCTCGCTCACTTATGTGCAATGAACCTTAAAACTCTGGTGGCGCATTGCATGTTTAAACCATTAGCAAATTGAGAACCTCCTCCTTTTTGGAAGTCGGTTAAAAATAGTTGAACTACATATTTGCCAGATAAGATTTTTAATACCCATCAAAATAATTACTATTTTATTTTATTAGATGAAAAATGATTTATAGAACTGAATTCAGTTACCTTTCCATCCTCGCAACCCATGACAATTGTATGTTCGACGACAGTACAAGCATTACATGCAGATGACACTTCCTTCCTAAATATTTCTTGCCTTTTCCCCACATGAATGCAAATGATTAATCCATTTTCACACCCAACTACAAGAATCTTGTTTCCTGTAGCTACCTGGAAACAGAGTTCAGTTAATTAGAAAAGATTGGTTTTGTCTATGTCATAAATTCACAATTAACAACATGTCTTGGCTAGGCAGCATCTGTAGTTGTCCATATCCCTCTCAAAGCATGGCAAGTATTAAAAAAAAGTTATAATTTTCTTTGCTAAATAGAGATAAGGGTTACCTCTCTTTCATTCTCCACTTCCACTTCATCAGGAGAGACTCCAATCGCACAGCAATTGATCGGCCCATGGCCTTCTATTAGGCTGTCCAGACATTTTGACTCACCAATATCCCATAACTTGGTAAAGCCATCTCTGAAAACAGGTTATAGTACTGAAATATTTTATTAATCTATGATTATTATTATATTATAGACAAGTATAAAATAAAAGCTTACAATAGGGTAATCATCATTTACAAAGTTTATTTCTGCAATCCTCAATTTAAGGATCAAAGCACATTGCAGCAGTGTAATGGGCCTATTACTTTTCAAGAACCCTTAAACCTTATATGAGTAATAAGCGACTTTTAGCACTGCTCTTTGAAAAGTACAGTGTAATAGGCCTATAAGCAAGGACTGTACGTAAGTTGGAACCAAAATGGCGTTAGTCTGCGCAGGTACATTGTACTACAGAGCGGAGAGGAGCATACGCGGCGTGCGAGGGGTATGGGCTCATGGCACACCTCATACCGCACTTATATTGTGTTTTACACCCGAAATGTGTTTCTGCGCAGAGTTCCAACTTACGAGGCGGCTATTATAACACATTTTTTAAATAAAATTAAAAATTTATAACTTTCATATTGGAAATGTATTTAAATCATAGGTTCTTGCATTGCTCACATGCACACTGTACCTCGCACCTTACAGCTAGGCTGAGAGCTCACTCAATCTAATCCTTGTTTTTTACGTACCTGCTTACAGAGACTACATTCCTGCCTTTATCAACAATGCAGACATCAGAAACTGACATTGTATGACCTTGTAATGTTACTGGGTTAATTCCAGACTCGGCAGACCAGATCCTGCAAGAGCCATCAGCCCCTGCAGAAATCACCACAATGCCAGAGGGGAAAAACCTGCATTTGTAAATTGGGCCACCATGGCCATCAAGGTCCAAAAGCGCTTCATCTGTGAAAACAATAATATATTCAATTGATTGGTTATGCCAGCTCTACATCAATAGGGATGATGCCTATATCAAAAATAAATTATTTCTTAGTGATTATTAAATACAGGATCATCTAAAACACCTAAAATTACACCCTGGGTTAGTTTTAAGCTTGATAACCATTTTAAAATATAGTTTAAAGAAAAAAAGTGTGTTGAAATTTGATGATGTCACATCTGTGAATTTCATACAACTTCCATACTAGAAGCAAGTTTTTAAGTTTGATAAAGAGTTGCTGATCTGATAGAGTTGTCATAATCCCTATTCAAAAATGTTCTTAATCAAATTATATGTTTGTTAGTAATGCTAATTACAAATGGATTATAAATCTTTCAAGATTTTCACATAATTTTGTTATTTATTAGACTATAGCAAGTAGTTTATGTTTGAAGTTGCTTTGTCGTAACCACAATATACCAAGACCCTAACTTTAATAGATTATTTTTAGTACATATTGATAATAAACACATCAATTTGAAAGGTACTGGTTTACATATGTTATAAAGATAATTAAAAAGCATTAATATTATTATTATTCATTTGCCCAAACAAATCCACATCCCATTCTATATTATCCACATAAATCCACAGTCTACTTGGTCAACTGTTGCTTTTGCCATTGCCTTATTAATCTACTTCATATCAAATGCAAAATTACAAGAACATAATGTAAGAGACAATCCAGAAGTAGGTATTAATAAAACAATTAAATAATATATTTGTCCTCTCATTTGAAACTTGCAAGAGTAAATGGTTGAATGTGTTAGAGGTTCAATGAGAGATTTAATATTATTAGATAAAAGTTGGCTAAACCTAAAGACAATATTTATTAGATCCGGCCACAATAGATAACATTAAGCTCTAAATCAATTTGTGATCTAAACACAAAAGTATTCAAGGATCAGTAGGTCTGCTGTCAAGAGACTGAATTACCATTGTTCAAACACTCGTATTTATACTAACGATTTTCCACATGGTGTCCATATCCGCAGATTAAATCAAATGACATAAAACAATTCAAATTGACAGATATTATACTTCCTGTTTCATGAGATATAATGACAAACAGTAATAATGCTAACAATAAATAATAAATAACTTACTTGTTCTTGTGTCCCACACCAAAAGTTTATCATCCTCGCAAGAAGACACGGCCAGCGCGTTTTCAGCCAATGCAACAGATAACACTGCCTTTTTATGAACATTGTGTGCCTTAGTAGCTGCTACATACGCTATCTTCAAGCCAGATTCTTTGTGCTTCAAAACCAGGCATAAATTAGACTGCGATACAAATTCGTACGCATCAGAAACATTTATCTTCAGTTTCTTATCAGATTTGTTAAGAGTCGTCCAGACTTTATCGTGAACACTGTTCCTGTTTAAGTATTTAGCGGATATCCAAACTTCATCATTGGGCAACCTGCAATATATATTCGTAAACTGTTATGATCACACAAACAGATAAGGTTGAATTTTTATTTTTTTCCTTGAAGTTGTTCAAGTAGGTATAACAAAAGGAAAATCGAATGGTATAAAATTACCTGAGAATTTCGTGCCAGTCCCATTGAATAGTTACCACCGGCATTAAATTAGACATTATACAGATTATACTCAGTGAATAAAGAAGAAACCAAGAACAGTATTCCTTGATTCTGTTTCTCTAAAAGTTTATATAAATTAATCTCAAAATTTCACTGAGTCATTTACAAACAACACCGACCAGAAAAAAAGAGAAACAACCATTTTTTTTGTCAAACCAACCAACATTTGACACTTGACTGGGATTTGACACATTATGTCAATTATGTCATTAATCAATAAGTCGATTGACAGAATAATCGGAGATCGGTCAGGAGTAATAGGCCTATTACACTGCACTTAACACAGTGACCCTTACGTTTGAAGCAGTGTAGTTACATAGGAATTTAGGGTCTCTATATTGATCCTATGTGCTGTGTAATAAGCGACGCTCTATTTAGTAGGCACGCCCTTACCTCAAGGCCCTGATTACGAAAATAATATTCAATTTTTTAACTCGGCATACTTCACTTCAACCTTCAATTGCTACAATCATACTTTGAGTATGTATGTCACCGTAAGATTGTAAAAACAGTTAGATTATAATCTAACTCACGAAATTGTAAACTGTCGAAAGATTGTGAATCGTTCAATGTTCTGAGTGTCAATTTTTGAAATATTCATTGTATTTACGTTTTCTTGTCTGTTTCATGTAGGTTAGGTTAGGGTTCAACATAAATAATCAGGTAGTGCCCGGCCCTGATTATATCGGGTTAATAAACCTAACAGATTATATCGGGTTAATAAACCTAACAGATTACAATCTACCGGAAAATAATGCGTTAAATTGTAATCTTTATGATTTTACGACACTTTGCGATTTCGACACTTTAGTCTAACGGTTTTTACAATCTTACGGTGACATGTATACAGGAGATATAAGTCTATTACACTGCACTTTCCTTAAGGCCCTGAGTTAAGCGTGGACGTGGCCGCTAGATAGAGCGTCGCTTAATACACAGCAATAAGGATCAAAATAGGGACCGTTAATCTTTAAATCTTATTATACAACTAATTCAAATGTAAGGATCCCTGTGAAAAGTGCAGTGTAATAAATAGGCCTAATATTCAAATCATTCTTACCATACCCTTTACTAAACCAGCGCCACTGTGGAAGGTTTTTGCTTTGATTTTTGAACGGTTATAGCAACCACTGGACACTTTTCTCGAGATGTCACTCCTCTCTACCCTCCCTTTATAAAGTCATTGGAATTTGATAGCAAGTATATAGTGTATTATCTATGATGCAACTGATGCAAATAAATTATAATTTTTTTATTTTGTACGGCCCTGGATTGAATTCATTTATGGCCTACAAATCATACTCAAACTGCGTGTTTTTCCTTAGGTTTATGATAAGACCGACTGTGGTTTTTGTGGCACTGTATGTAACATAATTTTATGTTCATTTTTTAGGAATAATTTTTTTTTTCTTGCTTCCACCCATTACCAGGAACTCAGATCAATGACCTCTATTATTTAAGTAGGTTGGTATTTTATATTTAAGGAACGACGAACTTCAGGAAGATCCAAACAGTGACAAAAGACAATCTTAAGCCGCGCTCACGTTGCATGCGATTTCGTATTAATGAGCGGTTTCTTCACGCAATAGTACATGACAATGGATACAAGAAAAATTTACTATATTGTTTTTTTTAATTCATTAAAGGCATACGTTTGACCCTCACGTTTGAATACAATTGAGGCCTAAGATGGGACACGCTTGCATAGAAGATGCCTAATAATTATCTTGAAATAATAATAATAATTTTTCACGAACCAGAGGCCTTCACGAAAGCTATATCATCGCAATAAAGCCTATTTGACGGAGAAAATCTGGAAAAACGTGGAAAAACATATTATGCAGTGTATGCACTCGTTTAGTACGAATAGAATATGTACGTTTGTATATTATCGTAAAGTCATCCAAAGTGAGCACTGCCATAAGAAATCCTCGTTCTAAAATTCCTACCTCAGATTCCTACCTAATTCTCAATTCAATTAAATTCTTGGTTTTATGGCTTGCGTTTGCAACTTAGGTTTGCAAGTTAGAAAACTACTTTTAAGCCCATCACTGGCAAAAAAGATTGACAGTTGACACTTGACAATGACATTTGGTAGGATTCAGAGACAAGTAACATGTAGGTTTTTAGTGGGCGAAAAAACAGCAGGAAAATTGCTGATTGCTGTTTTGCTTTGCTTTTCTCCAAAAAGCAAAATTCATAAAAAATTATAAAATTGCTAAAATAAATATTCATTCTCAGAAAAGTTATGTCATTTAATCTTACTTTATATTGTGAAAATGCATTTTTCTATCCCTGATTTGCAACAATTCCGTGACGATAATGGGATCACTTACACGGTAAGCATCTTTATTTATTAATCACGTAATGATATAGATGTTCTTTTCATCCCAGAGTCTGTACTTTCAATAAATATGCGATTAAATTAAGTGTTCATTCGTATACCTACACTTGGAGTTGGATGGATATTTTGATAACTTGTTGATGTTTTTGTTACTCTAGGGTTTCAACATATATATTGATGGATTTTTTCACTGTACGGCACGATACAAGCAACTGCTCAGCCTTCACGAGCAATTGCAGGCTCAATACCCTCATTTCAAGTTGCCACAATTTCCCCCCAAGAAATTATTTTTAACTAGTTCTCAGTTAGACGAGAGGAGGATTCTTCTAGAAAAATATGTTCAGTCAGGTAATACACAAAGCTTATAGCATATTGATATAGTTTGTCTACAGTTTTAACTAATGAAAAGTGTTTGTTTTTAGTTGGACAGAATCCAGTGTTTGCAAACTCGGGTATCCTAATAACATTCCTTTTCTCTGCTCAACAAGAAACTCATTCAGTGAGAGTACACGTAGTGGACATAGAAATATCTCTAATGAATGGGTATAGAATACCACTGTCTGTTTCATCCACAGACTCCTCTAGTACTGTTCTAGACATTGCTTGTAATTATGTGAACTTGTCAAAAGACTTTGCAAAATATTTCTCATTATACCTTTTCAATTGGAGCTGCGCTAAGGATGGCCAGCCTTGTATGAAGAAACTAGAGGATTATGAATCTCCTTATATTTCTCAAAAATATGTAAGGCCAGAAGACAAGATTGTTTTGAGAAAAAGGTAGGAAAAAAATAAAATAAAATAAATGTCTATAGTCTTTGTAAATTTATTGTTCTTTTTTATTTGTTTTGATTATATGAAATGAATTGATTCCATATATTTTATTTCTTTGCATAATAAGTAATAAGTTAGATGTATTATCTACTAAAATTGGGTATACCTTTTTCAGCTACTGGGATCCATGTTATGATATTGATCTGATGATAGATAGGGTTTCATTAGACTTATTGTATCTCCAGCTCATTGAGGAGTTAGATCTTAGTTGGATGATGGCTGATGCTGAAACTAAACAGATCCTGTCTTCATATGAAGCCAAGAAACAAAAGAAAGAGGTAACTTTATGTTCCTGATTGACAGATTATGTTAGAACTGAGAAGGTTTTCCACAGAAATCTCAGTGTACTACTGGCACACCTTCAGGCCTGTCAGTTTAAAAATTATCTGATACTGGCTGATGCCTGCAACTTTGTCTGTGTAATTGAGGTTTTTTGAACTTGAACTTTTATTTTAGATTATTATTTTTGTTGTATTTATTTTTTATTGTGTACAATAAAGTATATTTTACTTTACTTTCTGGGATACAAAGTAGCCTATGTAATAATTGTTCCAGACTATAATCTATCTGTGTCTAATTTCATCTGTCCTGGTGTGATTGAGTAACAAACATTCATCCATCCCAATTTTTGCATTTATAACATTAGTATAGATACTTGTTTGAGTCTTGTACTGGGTGGTCAATTTATCTGCAGGACATCGCTTGGGCTGACTCTGTACTCTTGACTGAGTACTCATTAGCTACATGGTATTGCAGCATATCAACAGATAGGATATTGTAACTTCTCAGGTCTTTCTTTACATAGATTTATATTAAAGTGGTGTCAATTGGTTGTTTATGCCAAAGATCCATAAGGTTAATAATCATTAGCTAAAATTGTGCTATGAAATATCCTATTTTAATGCAGGAAAATGATAAGTATATATTTGACTGTGAACATGATGTCATATTATTATTAATCACAATGTGTGGCACATTTACATGTGTAATAGCAAACATATGTCATTATAATCAAGTTAATGATATTTTATATCAGTGCCTCCAGTCACTAGAATGATTTAACAATAAATGAGATCATACATCATATTTTCATTTTAATCTATCTTGATAGATTATGATGAAATTTATCCTGATAGACTAATGGACTAATGCCGCATAGGACCTGTCCTATTTAAGGAAAGCTGCATCACCTTTGCTACAATCTTATAGATAGGTTACAAAGATGTTATCCCACTCTTATATTTTATTCTGATGGTGAAAAATATTATTTTATATATATATAGGAAAGTATGTTCCTACTAATAACACAACTTTAAAAATATTTATTTTGGGCGTCTTCATGGATTCAACTACCATTAATAATTGTTGTTATTGGCTGAACATTTGGTAATCTTCCTATGTAAATACGAGACCAATTGCGAAACAGAGCTAGCCTTACTCAACTGGCCATTGTGTGTAGATACTTACAAAATAGTCTTTAGGCGCTGCTAATTATATTTACAACTTCTTATTTTCCAGTACATCGACCTAGCGCGAACCCTCAGACACTACAGCAGCATTCCAGCCGGTGAAGCATTAACGGACGCAGTGAACGTGGGTGAGCCTATTGCCGCCACTATACGCGTCCGAGTCTCCCTCGCCTCCAAAGAGTTGACTCTAGCGAGTGTGACCCACCCGACTCACGAGCAACGATACAAAGTTACCAGGATGAGGTGCTGGCGTATAACTACTTTACATAATGTGAGTAATTTATATTTATGTTTTTTTCTGATGCATAGTATGCTGTGACTTTTAAGTAGGTCAGACTCGGAAGTATAGATATTGTAAATGATAAAATTCTGTAAGGAGAGAATATTTTCTTAAAGTTTTTAATGGAGGGACGGAATATTGACTTTGCATTTGGGTACCATACACCTTACAATACGTTTATCCATTACATGTAATAACTATGTATTTAAGTAGTATCAATTTCCACACCTTGCAGAAATTTGATATGGCACAGAGTTATTTAAAGTTTGACTTAAAATTAACGTTAACAACATGAATGCAAAACTGGAATCAGTTTTCTTATTTTGAGTTAATTTGTTGACTTATTTCTCAGGTGGAGCGATCACAAATAGACGGTGATGACTCTCTACTAGATGAGCCTAGTAAAAACTTTGAATTATCATTTGAATATCTACTAAACAAGGACAATTTAGTATGGGTTACACTGCGGACAGAACACGCTATTTTCATTAGCGTTTGCTTACAGGTAACTATTGAGTTTGCTTACAAATCTTTGTGTATTTATCTTATATTATTGATTTTGGAGGAGTGCTATATTTCCAAACTCATATACGATGGGCATGGTCGACGTCTCTTATCCGGCCGACGTTTTTATTATTACTTTTGACGGCCAAGTTAAAGAACGCAAAGTACTTATGCGATATTTATGATATGAATAAATTAATTGCTAATCGCGGCAATTTTGTCTGTAATATGATCTATGGCAGCCAAGGCAACTATACATCAAACTTTAGTCCATACAATTATTTTAATATTGTAAGTCTGTTTAGTAATGAGGTTCTGCATTGTTGTGACAATTGTTTTTATGTGCGTTTTCAGTCAATAGTGGACGAGTTGATGCGTCAGAAGAATGGAGAAGGGCCGACGTCGCCGCGGTGCAAGCGCGCTAGTCTCACCTACCTGCGCCGCGACGGCTCCACGCATCTCATCACCCCGTCCTCTTCTAGCGATACTCTCAGCTCTGTGGTGAGTACTGCAGTCAATAGTGGACGAGTTGATGCGTCAGAAGAATGGAGAAGGGCCGACGTCGCCGCGGTGCAAGCGCGCTAGTCTCACCTACCTGCGCCGCGACGGCTCCACGCATCTCATCACCCCGTCCTCTTCTAGCGATACTCTCAGCTCTGTGGTGAGTACTGCAGTCAATAGTGGACGAGTTGATGCGTCAGAAGAATGGAGAAGGGCCGACGTCGCCGCGGTGCAAGCGCGCTAGTCTCACCTACCTGCGCCGCGACGGCTCCACGCATCTCATCACCCCGTCCTCTTCTAGCGATACTCTCAGCTCTGTGGTGAGTACTGCAGTCAATAGTGGACGAGTTGATGTGTCAGAAGAATGGAGAAGGGCCGACGTCGCCGCGGTGCAAGCGCGCTAGTCTCACCTACCTGCGCCGCGACGGCTCCACGCATCTCATCACCCCGTCCTCTTCTAGCGATACTCTCAGCTCTGTGGTGAGTACTGCAGTCAATAGTGGACGAGTTGATGCGTCAGAAGAATGGAGAAGGGCCGACGTCGCCGCGGTGCAAGCGCGCTAGTCTCACCTGCCTGCGCCGCGACGGCTCCACGCATCTCATCACCCCGTCCTCTTCTAGCGATACTCTCAGCTCTGTGGTGAGTACTGCAGTCAATAGTGGACGAGTTGATGCTTAAGAAGACTAGAGAACCACAACGCTTACAAATAATACACACATAGTCGACAACCTTTTTTTTTTTACCCACTACATGATGGTAAGTGATGATGCAGTCTAAGATGGTAGCGGGCTAACCTGTTAGGGGCATAGCGGTTATATTAAACCCATACCCCTATTCGGTTTCTACACGGCATCGTACCGGAACGCGTAATCGCTTGGCGGCACGTCTTTGCCGGTAGGGTGGTAACTAGCCACGGCCGAAGCCTCCCACCAGGCTAGAACAGGGAAAATTCAGAAATTATAAATTCCCAAATTGACCCCGCCGGGGATCGAACCCGGGACCTCCGCACGTTAAGACAACAGCGCTACACACTGCGCCACGGTGGTCGCCATCGTGGTTCTCGCGTATTTCGTCCATTTTCTCAACCACATAAAATTAGTTTCTTTATCATGATCAAGTTATTATCTTCTATTGTAATGAAGCTTTAACCTTTTTTTATTTTAGAATGGTGACTCATCAGGCAGTTCCAGAGAAATATTCTCGGTCCAGAAGCTCACGGAAAAATTCGCATCAGTTGCATTCAAAACGGGGAGAGATTGTGTTGAAAACAATGCTTTTGAAGCCATCGGCGATGAAGAACTGTAAATACTCTCGAACAAGTTATACTTATTTTAGATAGGTTTTATTGATCGGATTAGCACTGAACATAATCAGTTACACTGTAAAGATCGGATATATTGCAGAAGTTCTTTTCAATTTGATTAGATAAAGGACAATTAAAAAAAAATAAACCTTGTAAATGGTCTTGATATGATAGTAATATGTTTGGTGCTACAAAAAGGTCAGGTATGATGAGTAAGTACACTTGGGCATTATGAATGTATAAGCTATAGGATAAATAAAATATTTGAATGATTCCTCATTGTGCTCATGGCAATGTATAGTCTGTCAAACTTATCTGATCCGGACACAGCGTCCTTAGTAGGTATATATTTAAAATAAAATAAAAACTTAAGCGGCATAAAAATTACTTCCAATTTTGGCCAAAGTTTGACAGATTAGATAGTTGTATTTAATGTCTCGTACATATCGTAGTAGCAGGAAATGTTTATGTAGTGTTGTAATAAGTCATTATGGTATCGTCCCTTAGACTTATCTGACCCGGTGAGAGCGTCGCTAGTAGATATATGAAAAATAAGATGAATAAAAGCTTAACAGGCATAAAAATTTGTTATTTTGGCCACCAGATCCGATAAATTTGACAGATTGTACATTATTGGTAATACGATTACTATGTCATTTTCCTTCATAAGTAGGTTTAGTGTACCTACTTCATACATAATAATGAGAACTTTTTCCAAAACTTCTGAGAGCTTCGTATTCGACGCTTATAAAACAATTTTTTTCACACTTGTACATTTTTAAAATCATTATTATTATTATTATCATTAATATACCTCTTTATTTTGTACACCACAATACACATATAAAAGACACAAAAAATATATAGAAAACAAAGAACGATGTAGAATACAAAAAGGCGGCCTCATCGCTTAGCAGCGATCTCTGCCAGGCAACCTTAGGAATAGGAGAAGTTAGGAGATTAACTTACAGGTGGTGTATTAATATAAACATACAAACAAATACCTTCATACTGATACATAAACAGTTACACAAATAATATAATACTTTTAATAAATATTATATGAAAATAAACTTATATATATTATGTATTTTAGTATAAGTAATATTATACTAAATAAAAGTTAAAACTAGTCGTCTGTATTATGGTGATAAATAGAAATTTTTAACAGATTTTTTAAATATTTCCAGTGACATTGATTGTCGTATGTTTAATGGGAGAGCATTTCCATAATAAAATAGCTTACACTGTGAAAGACTGCGTATGAAACTTTGTCTTATGCCCATCGCATAAGACAAAGTTATGCATAAAGTTAATTTTCGGGGTGTTTGTATTTCGGACTGACCTCCCAGAAATTTAAACTTCTTCAGGTAAGAGTGAGTTTTTGGGTCAAATAGCACACGGTACAGAAGTGAGAGAACATGAAGATCCCGGCGACGGCGAATAGGAAGCCACTCGAGCATTTGACGAAATTCAGATACGTGTTCATATGTATTTACGAAGGCCGAATATGAACCGAATAGCAAGATTTTGGAGTCGCTCAAGTTTGTTAAGTTGGTCCTCAGTCAAATTAAGATAGCTTGCGTCTGCATAATCGAGAATAGAAAGTAGGAGAGAATGTGCTAACATAACTGGTTGGAATTGGCAAAACAGAATGAAGACGACGCAATGAGCTCAATGCAAAAAATGTTTTCCTACTCAGCTCTTTAATTTGTGTGGACCACGATAAATCCCGATCCAAATATATGCCAAGGTCCTTAGTACAAGCACATTAAGGTATAGTAACCCCATTGTATATGATTAATCATTAAGTAATTCGCCAAAAATAAAATTACAATTTTTAATTGTCTTTAGTATGCACCAGTCGACTGATGACCTGTCTGCCGGCTGCGGGTCGCGATGACTGATGCACCATCATTACTAATATATTAAATATTTTTATTTTGATGTGGTTTTAAGTCATAGAACAAAAGTTGTTCCTTATAATATACAGAAAATGCCGGCCATAAGTGGTTTTTAGTATTTTTAGATTCATTCAGTATATTACTTTTAACTTACTCATAGTTTTCCGTTGAGAACGTTTTTATTATTAATTTTTATTTATATACTTAACAAGTATGGCTATGATAGTTCATATTTTTAAGACTTTTGGCTTGTTTTTCTGGCCATACACTTGCCATAGTTAAAATCTTAGGGAAATTAAAATTGTATAATGATTAATAATATTAGCACAGAAATAATTAAGTATTGAAATTTTTAAATGTACATTGCTACTTATATATTATGTAAGAAATACCAATATGTAAATATTATGTATTACATAGAAGAGTTATTTACTTAAAGCCAAAATAGATTAAGTATATCGATTTTATATTAAAATAGTATCATAGTAGTAGACACTTTGTAAAAGTAAAATTTGATGTTTACAATAATTCTGTTATCTGTAAAATTGAATCATTAGGGTTCTCCGTGTTACCTTATACCTACTGTTTACAGTACAATGGTACAACTTACGGTTAAGCCAAGCCACTTTTTATTTAGTTTAGCAAAAACAAAGGATCAAGTCATTTATGTTTATTACCAGTGTACCTAAGAAAAGTGCACATTTTTGTACGGATTTAATTTTTTCTGACATGAAAAGTTTTTCTTCTAATCATCAGTTTTGTATGATGAAATGTCTGATACTTTGGCACATAATGATCTTATTTATAAAATAATCTATTCATGATTTGGGACCATTTTTGTAAATTATTATATTATTATCTGCCACTTAGGCCATAAACTATATTATGCCATAATTACAGGAAAATTCTTTAAATAAAAAGATTTTACAACTGAATTTTGTTTGCAGAAATTTTCATTTTTTCGACCATTTTTATTGCAATGACTTAGTGAAAACACCTAGTACTTGTTTTCACTAAGTCATTGCAATAAACAGCTATTCTGATAAATCAGTGGTATGCTCCAGGACAGCCACAGTGTAAATAATTGTCACATACAGCTTAATTCAGCTGGGTGACCGTTTATCTCCTACAGCTACAGTGTAACTATCGCAATCACCTCTGATTGGATAACACTCTGCCACTATTGGACAAAATCTATTGACTCAGCAAGAATACCATAAATTCAGCCAATCACAACAATTGATACTGTAACAATGATTGATGCAGAAGATATTGTGCAGTTGCCCTGCTGGTAGGTATACTGGAGGGATGTCTCAACTGTCGGGTATTCAGAAAAATAGACTTCAATAATTACATACAGCTAAGTTTTAATTAAATAATGATTAGTTAATTATAAATATAACACAAAGCAGATAGAAAGCTAATATTCTTTCTCCCACTTTTCACGCTCTTCTCTTTCTTTCTTGACCTGCTCGACAATTGGTGTAAGGTAAAGTTTGTCTTCTTCATACTTAGTCCACTCTTCTTTAGGCAGAATGATCTTTTGCAATGACAACTGCATAGCGCGGATCATGCGGAAGTTACGCTCGTCTACAACATGGGCAGGAAGACGGCGAAGCGCTTCCTGAACATCCTCATTCTCATACAAACAGTCATCACGATGTAGACCTAAAATTATTTCAATGATTAAGGCCGATTAGGATACGCATTTATTAAGCTTTGAATGTACTTTACGTACCGTATTTATTGAATCCTGATAGATTGTAAGCCCATTTGCTCAGACTACCTGAAACAGTCAGTTACATAACAAACAAATACAATTAGAGTAAGAAATATTCATAAAAGATAACACTTACTACGAAGAACGGCCGTAGTTCTTAATGCCATTATTAAGAAATGCGAATCTTTGCAAGATTTACTCGAAATAGAATTAATCAAGAAACGCGCAGTCCCAATTTCGTAATAAATCGAAATTTTACAGATTGAAATTGAAAATGTCAAACAGATGTTCTAAGCATGTCATCGAACTGACAGTTGACACTAGACACCACAGACTAAGAATAATATTTATTACAATTTTTTTTTATTCTATAGAGTTACGCTTGACAACAATCACACCTGATGGGAAGTGATGTTGCGGCCTAATGATGATTAGATAGAATCAAAAATGAAACTATATAAACTATGTTTGACGTAACGTTTGTCGTGGTCCGTAAACGACATCTTCAAAAGTCTTACGTGATACTAATTTTCAGCTATGTCCATACAATAATTTTATGCATAGTTACTGCAACAATGTCAAAAAAAAATTTTTTCTCAAAAATATCAATCAAAAGTATCAATTGTTGTCATTGGTTATTGGTTATGATATGACCACAATGATATTATGAACAGTACACAATCGCCCAACTGCAAAATATGCATCAATCATTGTTACAGTATCAATTATTGTTCTGAATAACTAAAGTATTCATGCTGTGTCAAAGGATTTTGTCCAATTTGAAAAGTGTTATCCAATCAGAGGTGATTGCGATCGTTACACTGTAGCTGTCATTTCTGTGATACTGTAACAATGATTGATGCAGAAAACATGTAAAATTACTATGATTTAACTTTTCTCACTTACTAAAAGCTAGGTTATTAGAACGAGACAGGTGTATTATGTTATTGCGTAAACGTGTCGTGCAATTGTCATATGACGTCATCAAATTTAGCTATTGACGCCAATTTTTTGCTAACTATAAATGGCGTCTGATGTGCTTCCGGTGTGTCAGTTGTGAATAATTACCTGTTTTTTGAATATTTTCATGTGTTTTTGCTTAGTTTTATGGAATCAACTACGGTGAAGTGCTCAGTTGTGGGGTGTCGTAATAATAATATTGTAAAACGCCCAGGAATTTCATTTCATAGGTGAGTAACAAAGTCGTCTAGTTTTTCTTTTTGTGGCTACTATTTTAAGTTACTTCGACTAATTATAACTTAGT
Organism: Erebia palarica; assembly: GCA_964035005.1. Taxonomy (NCBI): domain Eukaryota; kingdom Metazoa; phylum Arthropoda; class Insecta; order Lepidoptera; family Nymphalidae; genus Erebia; species Erebia palarica. The sequence continues at coordinate 26,943,607 of OZ035992.1, read as the reverse complement.
TTCTTCTTTACTGAATCCATAACACGTAACTTTTTGCGCTGTTCCCAAAAATTTGGATTATTTCATAAGTTTTTGTATAGAGTGTATATATAGTGTGGGGCTTGTATTGTTGACAAATAAATTGAATATCGATAAAATTAAAATTTCATATAACTCTTACTGTTTCTCACTCTGAAGGGTAGAGAGATGAAATTGAACAGTCAGATTATACTTATAATATTGCCAAACTCGTTTTAGACTGTAGCGATGATAATCTAGTGATTAAGACACCCGATCTCCGATATGGTGTCGCGTATTCGAAAATTACAGTGTCTCTTTAAATCAAGACACGCGGAAGCGTGTCCAGCCAAAGTTCAAAAAAACTGGCGAGCAGCACCGTGTGTAATATTACACGAACCATTTGGAGCCACTTTTGACCCCCTCATAACTCAAAAACTATTTCACATAAACATGTTAAATTTGGCGCATATATTGAGACCCGTGAGATACATATGTGCTCCAAATTTCATAAGCACACCTCAAATGGTTATTTAGATATAAACGTACAAAAATCGTCATTTTTATGATCTACCTAGGTATAGATCAAAACTCTGACACGGGGCATACTACCATTGCTTAAAGCCGTATTATTTTAATACTGTTGACGTTTATGTTGTAGTGTTATAATCATTATTTTAAGGACGTCAAAGTACGTGACATTCAACCATTATTTTGAAACAATACTGCTTTAAGCGGTGGTAGTAACTCCATAACTATTGAAAATGACACATAATTATTATTTTAATGTAAATAATAATGAATAATAATATAGTTGCATTAAAACCTTACCTTCATATTCATACATTTTGTGCAACGAAACGTCATTGACAGAAAAGAAGAAGAAACGTATTTGAAGTCGTCAGTTCAAGCTGTCAGTCATTGTGATTTGTATTCATTGTTTATAGTGGTTTTAGTGATATCGACTGTTTACCGTGCTTGTTTTCAATGTTTCAGAAAAAACTTTTGGTTTTGAACTTTTGCAATCAAAATTGATGAGATGTAGAAATGTGCTGTAGAGGTAGTCTGACCATAGATGTAATCTGTCAATGTCAGTGTAACTCTAGGTATACTATATATTTTTCTTGAGAATTCTCGTCTTTAATTATCTTGTACAATGAGTTGTACAATAGAATTACTGGTGGGTGACACATTGACCTTACACCGAATATTATGTACCTACTAATGTAAAACGTAAACTAAACTAATAGAAAAGTCCTTTTACAGTGTAAAGGATTATTTGAATGATAGCAAGGCATGGGTATGAATTGTTACAGCGGCTGATTATGTAACGTTATATTATAAGTACATATATATAATTTCAAATATTTGTGAGATGGTGATAATAAAAAAAGCGGAGTTTATTGCGGGCTCTTCTCAGACCAGGGCACGTTTGGAACCCTCGTAGCTTTAGTTTTAAGATATCGTAGTTAATTATCACCATCACGTCTTATGCTCTGTAAGCATGACGTTCAGAAGGTGTACGTTGTAGGTACATATTTTGAATAAATATGTTTTGAGTTTGAGATTGAGTTCAATAATTTCTGTACAAAAAGTAATGATATCCCATCAAAAACATAAATGTAAAATGAGAGCCAAGTTCAAAATTATAACTTAGTATAAAATGTTGAAGACTAAGGGCTTTGGCTTGGCTAGTTTCCATATACGAATTATTATTAAGTAGGTACCTAAAAGTACAGTTTCTACCAGCAAGCCAAATTTTCGGAAGAATAAAATAAGAACTTACAGCTTTACAACTTGTGAACGCTATAATTCGTATATGAAAACTAGCCAAGCCAAAGCCTTAGTCTTCAACATTTTATACGAAGTTATAAGAATAAATGATATTTTAAGTTGTTATAAAATATTATATGTTGTTATAAATAAATTTCAGGACTGACCATTGAACTTGGCACCCATTTAGATCTCACTTCTTTTGTCGCTGAAGTCAACAACCAAGGCATATATATCACAATTTTGAATTTGGCTCTCATTTCACATTTATGTTTTTGATGGGATATATAAATTGCAGGACTGACCATTGAACTTGGCACCCATTTAGATCTCACTTCTTTTGTCGCTGAAGTCAACAACCAAGGCATATATATCACAATTTTGAACTTGGCTCTCATTTTACATTTATGTTTTTGATGGGATGGTTTTTAGTCCTTTCATTGTAGTTATTGTGTATCATTTTATCTAATGTTTTACAATTGTTTCAGTTTCCCAAAAAGTCTTGAATTAAGGCTGAAATGGCTAAATGTCAATAGCAGACTTGATTTCAAACCCACAAATGCAAGCAAAATATGTAGTTATCAGTTACTGAGAACAATATTAATTATACCCTAAACCGCCAGCGTCTCAAAGATGATGCCTGCCCATTTGTAATAAATATTTTTAAAATCAGTCTATTTTTATCATTCATATTATTACCACGTCATTCAGTAACTTTTTTCCATAATATCTAGATATTCCAACTAATATTATGAACAGGTTTTTTTGTAAGGTTTGAACTGATAATATAAATTTATACTAATATTATAAACGCGAAATATTGGATTTATGGATGGATGGAAGAGATAGATTATAGTCTGGAATAATAACACATCGGCTAGTTTTTTTTCCGGAAAATTACCGCGGGAACCAAAAAATCTCAATTCACGCGGACGGAGTCACGTGCATCAGCTAGTTCATTATAAAATACGAATACTAGTATTTTTCAAAATATTATGTTTAATTATTTATTATTTTTATTTGTGATAATTTTATATTCAATTCAATTATATAAGTATCTATAACTAGTTTTTCGCTCTGTGCGTGAGCTGCTAAAGCAGCTCACGTGATGTGGTTAGACTTACAAGTAGGACAGTCTTTACTCTATCGATTTTGAATAAAATCGGTCACGTAACAAGAATTTCAAAATGGCGCTGATTTTTTAAATCAGTGGTATCAGTTTCCTGTTTTGTGATCCCAGGGAGCCCTAAATATCGTTTTTGAACGAAATCAGTCAATTAACAAAGAATTTCAAAATGGCGCTGATTTTTTAAAATTTTGATACCAGTTTCCTGTTTTGTAATCCCAGCAAGTCCTAAATATCGATTTTGAACCAAATCGGTCAGTTAAGAAAGAATTTCAAAATGGCGCTGATTTTTACAACTTTGGTACCAGTTTCCGGTTTTGTAACCCCAGGGAGCCCTTAATATCGATTTTGAACCAAATCGGTCAATTAACAAAAAATTTCAAAATGGCGCAGAATTTTTAAAATTTTGGTATCAGTTTCCTGTTTTGTAATCCCAGGGAGCCCTAAATATCGATTTTGAACGAAATCGGTCAATTATTAAAGAATTTCAAAATGGCGCTGATTTTTAAAGACTTCGTTATCAGCTTCCTGTTTAGTAATCCCAGGGAGCCCCGTCGTGGGTAAAACGCAACCGTATCAAAATCTTGCATAGATCTTCACTAATTGTAGTCAATTCAATATTCGCCATATAATTTGGTATGAAAAAAAATATTCCGCCATCTTGAATTTTTTTTCATTTTGGTAAATAGACATCCTCGTCCTGATCATCTCTTGCCAAGAAACCACACTTCCGTCTCTTATAAATAAATAAATTTCAGTGTTGCCAGACCTCGGCGACGTAAATACCCAAATCTCGTTCGTACATGTGAAACACGTGGTTGCTCGTACTCGAATTTTAAAACAAATACGTACTTAGATTTTTTTATTTTTGGTGTAATTCTTGAAATTTTCCAGAGAAATGGGGTAATTTTTTTTCCCCAATCCATACCACAAGTCTATACACACAATCGACCCGCAGAAGTCGAAACGCTCCGACGTTGCCAACTGTGAGAAATCTGAATTTTAAAATTACGTTTTTTCGTAACTCAAACCGAACGGCAGCCGCGATAGCCGCCATTTAGAATTTTTAAAAACCACTCCCATCCTGTCAAAACACAGGATAATTGTAGGCGAAAAAAGAAAAAAACATTATGATCGACCACGCCGTTTCGGATCTGTGGCGCAGCGGTTCGGGTCTAAAAATCAACAATTTGAAAACACTATAGCTTGGCCGCGATCTTGTTTTTCTAATTATTTCCACTTTTTCTATTAATCGTTTCCTAATTTCTTCAATCACTACGAGTTGTAACGGAATCGGTTGGAAAACAATAGAGTTGAAAGAATCACATCGGCCGCCATCTTGTTTTTACGAAATGTCATAATTTTTCCCTACTCCCATCCCGCACCCGAACACATCTCCTATACACCATTGTATCGTTTTCTGTTTCTTTCTAAAAGAACAATTATGTCAATTACTACACACTACTACTTCACTTGTAGTCTCTTCAATATTCGCCATATAATTTGGTATAAAAAAAAATATTCCGCCATCTTGAATTTTTTTCCATTTCGCTAATTAGACCTCCTCGTCCTGATCATCTCTTGCCAAGAAACCACACTTCCATCTCTCATACTCTCCGAGATAGACACTAACGAAATTTGTATGGCAGCCATCTTGAATCCACCATTTTCGAGTTTTTTTCTCGAAAAATCTCGAAAACTACCCCGAATGTGGCAACACTGTTTTTATTTCTCGATACTGCCCGTCGAGTCACTTAATGTCGATTTTGAACGAAATCGGTCAATTAACAAAGAATTTCAAAATGGCGCTGATTTTTTAAAACTTTGGCATCAGTTTCCTGTTTTGAAATTCGAGGAAGTCGTAAATATCGATTTAAAACGAAATCGCTACAATAACAAAGAATTTCAAAATGGCGCTGATTTTTTAAAACTTTGGTATCGGTTTCCTGTTTTGTAATCCCAGGGATCCTCAGATATCGATTTTGAACGAAATCTGTCAATTACCAAAGAATTTCAAAATGGCGCTGATTTTGTAAAATTTTGGTACCAGTTTCCTGTCTTGTAATCCCATGGAGTATTAAATATCGACTTTGAACGAAATCGATCAATTAACAAAGAATTTCAAAATGGCGCTGATTTTTTAAAACTTTGGTATCGGTTTCCTGTTTTGTAATCCCAGGGAGCCCCTTCGTGGGTAAAACAGAACCGTATCACTTGTAACGTCTCTCCAATATTCGCCATATAATTTGGTATGAAAAAAATGTTCCGCCATCTTGAATTTTTTTTCATTTCGCTAAATACACCTCCTCGTCCTGATCATCTCTTGCCGAGAAACCACACTTCCATCTCTTATCCTCTCCGAGATAGACACTGACGAAATTTGTATGGCAACCATTTTGAATCCACCATTTTTAAGTTTTTTTAAATTCACCGCCAATTGGATGAGGTTTCAAGTGACATTTGTTCGAGCACCCCCTACCTCTCTTCAAAACCTTGGCCGTGCTCTTGACCCGTTGCCGAAATCCTCAATCATCAGCTGTCTCCATATTTTTCTTGGATACTGCTGGTCGAGTTACACAATCGATCCATACATGTCAACTTTCCCAAATGTTCCCCACTGCCTTAAAAACGTGATCGAAATTTTCAAAAACACAAAAAGAATACAAAATGGCCGCCATCTCGTTTCACAGAAACATTTTACATAGTTTTATAATTTTCATATGAACTCCAGGATACACCGCTCCTGATGACGTTTCAATTTTTCATCTCGCTCGCACCCAGCCTAAACGATCTCCCCTGAAAAAATACCATGTCGAAAATCACTTTTACTTTGATAAATTCCAGTGCCGCCAGACCTCGGCGACGAAATTACCCAAATGTCATTCGTACAAGTGAAATACGTGGTTGCTCGTACTCGAATTTTGCAAAAACTACGTATTTAGATTTTTTAATTTACGGGGTAAATCTTGAAATTTTCCCGAGAAATGGGGTAATTTTTTTCCTCGAGTCTGTACACACAATCTCCCCGTTAAAGTCGAAACGTTCCGACGTTGCCAACTACGAGAAAGTTGAATTTTAAAATTGCATTTATTCGTAATTCAGACCGAACGGCCGCCGTGACAGCCGCCATCTTGTTTTTCCGAAATTTCATAATTTTTCCCTACTCCCATCCCGCACCCGAACACATCTCCCTAACATAATTGTATCGTTTTCTGTTTCTTTCTAGGAGAACAATTTGGTTAATTACTAAACACTACTACAACACTTGTAGTCTCTTCAATAATCGCCATATAATTTGGTATGAAAAAAAATATTCCGCCATCTTGAATTTTTTTTCATTTCGCTAAATAGACATCCTCGTCCTGATCATCTCTTGCCAAGAAACCACACTTCCGTCTCTCATACTCTCCGAGATAGACACTCATGAAATTTGTATGGCAGCCATCTTGAATCCACAATTTTGAGTTTTTTTTTTACTAATTGCCAATTGGATGAGGTTTCGAGTGACATTTGTTCGAGCACCCCCCACCTATCTTCAATACCCTGGCCGTGCCCTTTACCCGTCTCCGAAATCCTCAATCATCAGCTGTCTCCATATTTTTCATCAAGTTATATTTTCTGACTTCCATACGAAGCCAGCAGTGAAAAAAAAATTTTTGATACAAAATTTTACAGGAGGAAGTTTTTAGGGAAAATCTCGAAAACTACCCCGAATATGGCAACACTGTTTTGATTTCGCGATACTGCCCGTTGAGTTACACAATCGATCCATACATGTCAACTTTCCCAAATGTTGCCAACCGCCTCTAAGACGTGATCGAAATTTTCAAAAACACAAAAAGAATACAAAATGGCCGCCACCTCGTTTCACAGAATCATTTGACATAGTTTCATAATTTTCCCTTGAACTATAGGATACACCGCTCCTGATGACGTTTCAATTTTTCATCTCGCTCGCACCCAGCCGAAATGATAGCCCCTGAAAAAAGACCATGTCGAAAATCACTTTTTCTTTGATAAATTCCAGTGTTGCCAGACCTCGGCGACGAAATTACCCAAATGTCATTCGTACAAGTGGGACACGTGGTTGCTCGTACTCGAATTTTGTAAAAAATACGTATTTCGATTTTTTAATTTTTGGGGTAAATCTTGAAATTTTCCCGAGAAATGGGGTAATTTTTTCCCCCCAATCCATACCTCGAGTCTGTACGCACAATCTCCACTTAGAAGTCGAAACGCTCCGACGTTGCCAACTGTGAGAAATTTGAAGTTTAAAATTGCGATTTTTCGTAACTCAAACCGAACGGCCGCCGCGACAGTCGCCATCTTGAATTTTTAAAAACCACTCCCATTTTGTCAAAATACGGGGTAATTGTAGGCGGGAATAGAAAAAAAAATCATGCTCGATTACGCCGTTTCGGATCTGTGGCGCCGCGGTTCGAGGTCGAAAAATCAAAAATTTTAAAACACTACAGCTCGGCCGCCATCTTGTTTTCCTAATTTTTTCCACTTTTTCTGTAGACCGTTTCCTAATTTCTTCCATCACTGCGAGTTGTAACGAAATTGGTCAGAAAACAAAAGAGTTACAAGAATCACGTCAGCCGCCATCTTGTTTTTCTGAAATGTCATAATTTTTCCCTACTCGACTCCCGCACTGGAACACTTCTCCCATACATCATTGTATCATTTTCTGTCTCTTTCTAGGAGAACAATTATGTCAATGAGTCAGTGAGTCAGTGAGTGAGTGGTAATTGAGCTATATATAGTATAACTAGTTTTTCGCTCTGTGCGCGAGCTGCTAAAGCAGCTCACGGGATGTGGTTAGACTTACAAGTAGAACAGTCTTTACTGTATCGATTTTGAACGAAATCGGTCTATTAACAAAGAATTTCAAAATGGCGCTGGTTTTTTTTTATTTTGGTAACAGTTTCTTATTTTGTATCCCCAGGGAGTCCTAAATATCGATTTTGAACGAAATCGGTCAATTAACAAAGAATTTCAAAATGGCGCTGATTTTTTTTTTAATTTTGATACCAGTTTCCTGTTCTGTATTCACAGGGAGCCCTAAATATCGATTTTGAACGAAATCGGTCAATTAACAAAGAATTTCAAAATGGCGCTGTATTTTCTTTATTATAGTAACAGTTCCCTGTTTTGTATCCCCAGGGAGTCCTAAATATCCATTTTGAACGAAATCGGTCTATTAAGAAAAAATTTCAAAATACCGGTTATTTTTGAAAATTTTGGTACCAGTTTCCTGTTTTGTAATCCCAGGGTGCCCTAAATATCGATTTTGAACGAAATCGATCAGATAACAAAGAAATTCAAAATGGCGCTATTTTTTAAAAATTTTGGTAATAGTTTCCTGTTTTGTAACCCCAAGGAGTCTTAAATATCGATTTTGAACGAAATCGGCCAATAAACAATGAATTTCAAAATGGCGCTGATTTTTTAAAACTTCGGTATCAGTTTCCTATATTGTAATCCCAGGGAGCCCCGTCGTGGGTAAAACGTAACCGTATCAAAATCTTGCATAGTTCTATACTTGCAGTATCTTCAATATTTGCCATATAAATTGGTATGAAAAAAAAAGTTCCGCCATCTTGAATTTTTTTTCATTTCGCCAAATAGAACTCCTCGTCCTGGTCATCTCTTGCCAAGAAAGCACACTTCCATCTCTTATCCTCTCCGAGATAGACACTGACGAAATTTGTATGGCAACCATTTTGAATCCACCATTTTTAAGTTTTTTTAAATTCACCGCCAATTGGATGAGGTTTCAAGTGACATTTGTTCGAGCACCCCCTACCTCTCTTCAAAACCTTGGCCGTGCTCTTGACCCGTTGCCGAAATCCTCAATCATCAGCTGTCTCCATATTTTTCTTGGATACTGCTGGTCGAGTTACACAATCGATCCATACATGTCAACTTTCCCAAATGTTCCCCACTGCCTTAAAAACGTGATCGAAATTTTCAAAAACACAAAAAGAATACAAAATGGCCGCCATCTCGTTTCACAGAAACATTTTACATAGTTTTATAATTTTCATATGAACTCCAGGATACACCGCTCCTGATGACGTTTCAATTTTTCATCTCGCTCGCACCCAGCCTAAACGATCTCCCCTGAAAAAATACCATGTCGAAAATCACTTTTACTTTGATAAATTCCAGTGCCGCCAGACCTCGGCGACGAAATTACCCAAATGTCATTCGTAAAAGTGAAACACGTGGTTGCTCGTATTCGAATTTTGCAAAAACTACGTATTTCGATTTTTTAATTTTCGGGGTAAATCTTGAAATTTTCCCGAGAAATGGGGTAATTTTTTTCCTCGAGTCTGTACACACAATCTCCCCGTTAAAGTCGAAACGTTCCGACGTTGCCAACTGCGAGAAAGTTGAATTTTAAAATTGCATTTATTCGTAATTCAGACCGAACGGCCCGTGACAGCCGCCATCTTGTTTTTCCGAAATTTCATAATTTTTCCCTACTCCCATCCCGCACCCGAACACATCTCCCTAACATAATTGTATCGTTTTCTGTTTCTTTCTAGGAGAACAATTTGGTTAATTACTAAACACTACTACAACACTTGTAGTCTCTTCAATAATCGCCATATAATTTGGTATGAAAAAAAATATTCCGCCATCTTGAATTTTTTTTCATTTCGCTAAATAGACATCCTCGTCCTGATCATCTCTTGCCAAGAAACCACACTTCCATCTCTCATACTCTCCGAGATAGACACTCACGAAATTTGTATGGCAGCCATCTTGAATCCACAATTTTGAGTTTTTTTTTTACTCATTGCCAATTGGATGAGGTTTCGAGTGACATTTGTTCGAGCACCCCCCACCTATCTTCAATACCCTGGCCGTGCCCTTTACCCGTCTCCGAAATCCTCAATCATCAGCTGTCTCCATATTTTTCATCAAGTTATATTTTCTGACTTCCATACGAAGCCAGCAGTGAAAAAAAAATTTTTCATACAAAATTTTACAGGAGGAAGTTTTTAGGGAAAATCTCGAAAACTACCCCGAATATGGCAACACTGTTTTGATTTCGCAATACTGCCCGTCGAGTTACACAATCGATCCATACATGTCAACTTTCCCAAATGTTGCGAACCGCCTCTAAGACGTGATCGAAATTTTCAAAAACACAAAAAGAATACAAAATGGCCGCCACCTCGTTTCACAGAATCATTTGACATAGTTTCATAATTTTCCTGTGAACTACAGGATACACCGCTCCTGACGACGTTTCAATTGTTCATCTCGCTCGCACCCAGCCGACATGATAGCCCCTGAAAAAAGACCATGTCGAAAATCACTTTTTCTTTGATAAATTCCAGTGTTGCCAGACCTCGGCGACGAAATTACCCAAATGTCATTCGTACAAGTGGGACACGTGGTTGCTCGTACTCGAATTTTTAAAAAAGTTCGTATTTCGATTTTTTAGTTTTTGGGGTAAATCTTGAAATTTTCCCGAGAAATGGGGTAATTTTTTTTCCCCAATCCCTACCTCGAGTCTGTACCCACAATCGCCCAGTAGAAGTCGAAACGCTCCGACGTTGCCAACTGCGAGAAATTTGAATTTTAAAATTGCGTTTTTTCGTAACTCGAACCGAACGGCCGCCGTGACGGCCGCCATCTTGAATTTTTAAAAACCACCCCCATTCTGTCAAAATACAGGATAAGTGTTGGCGGAAATAGAAAAAAAAATTATGCTCGACCACGCCGTTTCGGATCTGTGGCGCCACGGTTCGGGGTCGAAAAATCAAAAATTTGAAAACACTACAGCTCGGCCGCCATCTTGTTTTTTAAATTTTTTCCACTTTTTCCAGTAATCGTTTCCTAATTTCTTCAATCATTGCGAATTGCAAAGAAATCGGTTGGAAAACAAGAGAGTTACAAGAATCACGTCGGCCGCCATCTTGTTTTTCCGAAATGTCATAATTTTTCCCTACTCGACTCCCGCACTCGAACACATCTCTCATACATCATTACATCGTTTTCTGTCTCTTTCTAGGAGAACAATTATGTCAATGAGTGAGTCAGTGAGTGAGTGGTAATCGAGCTATATATAGTATAATACCAGCCCTAATCCCCAGCTTAAGCTCCGCCCATACGCCATTTTTACTTACCGGCTTCAATAGGCATGATGACAGTATCCAAGAATCAATGAAATTATGAATTTACCTAATGAAATAGGATTCATGGATTATAAAAAAAGTATTTATTTTTCTATTTCGAGTGAGATTGTTATTTATTTTGATAAAATATATCCATAAAATACAGCAATCCGCCATTTTGTATAAAACACCACTGAAGCGAATGACGTCACAATTGTTTTCGAGCTTTGACAATCGACGAACACTCGACGACGACTCTATAAGTACAGGTGTTTTAAATGTTTATCAAGTATTTTCGTGTTTTTTTGTTTCGCAAAGATCCTTACTCTAAGAGATTCCTTAATCTAGTTTTAAAATCAAGAATTTAAAAACCGTTAGCCATGGATCAAGGATTTACCAAAGCTAGTAGCTCTAATTTGCCCAGGATTGATTTGTTGATGCTAGGTGAGTATCTTGCATCAAACAAAGACTTTTGTTCAGCAGAATTTCGCAACGTCAAAACTTCCATGTAAGTACAATAATAACATAATAATATTAAGGTCCTAAACCCGTAAAATTTGCTATTTTATATATTAAGCACTTCATTATATTTACTAATAACTAACAAACAACATTTCATTAACATAAACTCTAAAGGTTATGTTATAAAATATATGAAATGTTGTTTTTTTAAACTATACCGTTTAACTTAATATGAACGGTGATTGCCTAGTGACAATGACGTCTGCCTCCTATTCGGGACGTCTGGGGTTCGATCCTTGGCACGCATCTGTGACTTTTTTTGCAGTTATTTGTGTTATAAGGCAAACAGCAGCACTACATACGAGTAGTATAAAACAGTTGTTTCCCGCTGTCTGTCCCTATGTATGCTATCTTTAAAACTATGCATCGGATTTTGATGCGGTTTTTTGAATAGATAGAGTGATTCAAGAGGAAGATTTATATGTACTTTTTATCCCGGAAAATTAAGGAGTTCCCGCGGGAACCAAAAAACCTCAATCCACGCGGACGAAGTCACGGGCATCAGGTAGTATTAGAATACAGCAAAAACTTACGTCACAGTGATCTTTGCAGAAATAAATAGTAGAATTTAGCTCTATAGCTGTAGGATCTCGCCGTGTAAGATTAAACCACTTAAATCGCATTGTTTTTTTAGTGGCGCGTGAATAAATAACTTGCTTGGAGTTAATTTTGATGTGTTATCACACGGGGGGACCGCACACCACTTACACACTTTAAAATTCATATTATTCACACAAAATATCGAAATTGCTGTACGAAGACTTACTGTTTACTGCACACAGTACACTGGTAAAAACAATAGTGACGTCACAAACGACGCCATGACACCCGCGAGCGTTTTGGCGTGAATTTTAAAATATAAATTTCAAATGGCAATTTTATCTACCTAACCTTATTTTTCTGCTGAAATAAGATATTTTTTCGAAATAGTAGATACTTCCGAACATAATCTGATCATTTTTCAAAATCAGTCACCATGCCTATTTAAATATGATGTTTCGTATCCTCTCATAAAAATAAAATCAAAGACACAATCACCCTACTGCAGGGCGACCGGCTAAAAATGACTGCTACGCAATCCTTGGTTAGCATTCTTCCGCTATTAGACAAAATCCATTGACGCAGCAAGAATACCGTAAGTTCAGCCAACCACAATTGGTACTGTAACAATGATTGATGCAGGTATAACACAATCACCTGCAGGGCGACCGCGTATCTTCTGCATCAATCATTGTTACAGTACCAATTGTTATGATTGGCTGAATTTATGGTATTCTTGCTGCGTCAATGGATTTTGTCCAATAGTGGAAGAGTGTTATCCAATCAGTGGTGATTGCGAGCGTTACGCTGTAGCTGTCAGAGATACGCTGTCGCCCAGCTGGTACAAATTAAATTCCGTAGACAGAGAACAACCAAATGTCAATGTCTCGGTGACAGTTGGCATAAAACCATGTTACTTGTCTCCGAAAACCACGAAAATTACAAAAAATTAATTAAAATCCAGCAAGTAATTTTAAATGATTTTATTAAATATTAATCAGTACTAATTATCGTTCTAGCTATATTTTTCGGCTTTCGTGATGAGATTTTAGGTAGCGAATATCAGTATATTTGTTATGTAAGAAGAATGTAGGATGTTTATCATTTTAATTTTAGGACGAAAGAAGTAATAAGGTGGAGATAACCCTAGCAATAACTTTCCAGATTTTTTATTTTTCAGTTATGTACTCAGCAGACAGATATTTGTAATGTTGTAAATAAATACAACCGACAGCGAGTGATAACACTGCGCTACTCGTGTCCGTTTCGTGGTTCTTATCAAGCTATTTGTTTGCCAGTCTTCGTGCCCTCGCTCGACCCCCTAGTTCCTTGGCCCGCTTATCACAATCAACATGAATAAATTGAGACGGCAGAAGGTAATTATTTCACATTCTGTTGTACGCTCATAGACGATCGCACATCTGTAACTTTCAAATACATTAAGAAAAGAAATAAATAAATAATTTGTAAGTTTTCTCGCGGTCGAGTTTTAGTTTTTTAACTAGTGTCGTGATTTTCTGTTAATCCTGCATCCAAGAGGAGGAATGCCAAGTGACTGCCGGGACTGTTTGGGAATTCGTTTTCGAATTAATACCCTGCACCAGACTTGGAAGTGGCTGCATCAGACCATCGCCCTACATGAATACCTGATCTCCCTCTCCTCGGCAGACACTGACGCCGGATTGTCCATGCATTAAAGTGCCAAACATTTTAGTGCTTCTGTTCATATAGACTGCTATTTTAAGAAATTTAGACTTAAGTACTGCCTGTCAAAGGTTCATACAAAAAAGAATCAGTTTCACAAATCATTTAACATGGCACAATCGATGATGAGAAAGTTTGCCATGGGCAACATGTTTGTTCTGGTCGGGTTAACAAGAAGAACAAGTTCACGAAGCCTGGTTACAGGCAAGAACTTGGCCAGTAAGAAGGTCCGCAACGAGTTGCCCCCGGAGGGGGAGGTCACAAAGTCTGTGTTCATGTCTCAATCTACAGACATCTTTACCAATTTGGCTCTGGAAGATTGGATGTACCGTAATATGGACTTCAGTAAACACCATGTGATGATGGTGTGGCGAAATGAGCCGTGTGTTGTCATTGGTAAACACCAGAATCCTTGGCTTGAGGCCAATGTGCCATTCTTGGCTGAGAAAGAGATAGCATTGGCTCGGCGTAACAGCGGTGGAGGCACTGTGTACCACGACCGTGGCAACCTAAACATTACCTTCTTCACACCTATAGAAAGACATGATAGAAAGTACAATTTGGAGCTCATCAAGAGAGCACTGTATAGGGGATTTGGAATCAAATCTTTCATCAATGATCGCCATGACATCATTGTACAAGACAAATATAAAGTATCCTTTTTAAAACACATCTTTTGTTTGTAAGAAATTAATATTTGTCTGTTTGTTAGCTACACGATTGCAAATCGTTCATATGTTCATAGTGTTGAAATTTTGTACAGTTGTTGTTGACACTGCATTATAAATTCTAATACGGTATAGCACAATACCATCAACATACCATTAAGTGGTGTGTTAGATTAGTTAGTTGCCTAGTAAGTATAAACTGAATCTTTTTTCTATTGATAAACTTAAAAGCGAACTTCTGAGCGATCTTTTTCTAATAAGGCATTTTCACAGATTAACATGAAGTCACATTACACTACTGTATTTTAAACTCTATTCAGTTTAGTATTTTCCTTAACAATAACTGTTAGGTCTCTGGAACAGCTGCTAGGCTATCACGTTTAGTTGGATATCATCACTGTACACTTCTAGTCAACTCCAACAAGGCAGATCTCAGCAAGGCACTTGCGAAACGAGAGGTGGGTAGCTTGCATAAAATCTTATTCATTCAATTTTATTTTGTCTGTATTAAAAAAGTGATTTCCGAATCTTTATGTAACCTATTTAATTTATTGATAACCTTTGTAGATAATAAAATTAATATAAACACATTGCTTCAGTATAAGAAATAGGAGTAATAAGCAAAACTTTAATTAAATGAATATTTAAGTACGAATTTTCAAACAAGGGAACTAACTAATTCATGCATGCTCAAAATTTTCTTAAGGAAGAAGAATTAATATGTGCAAAAAATGTATTTTAAATTCAAATGAAAGTAATTGATTATAGTAGGTAAGCCATTATTAATCCGTGTGCGTATTTTTAAACCATAGCCGATGGCGTAGGTATTGTAGGCGGGCAACACAAAACCAATAACGTTTAACGAGTAAGGACTTGATGTAGGTACCAGCTTCATAAATGATATTAGCTGATGCCCGCGATTCATGCGCGTGGAGCGTTTTTCGGTTCTCACGGGGATTCTTTAATTTTCCTGCATAAAAAGTAGCCTATGTGCTATTCGAGACTGTAATCCATCTCAGTGCCAAATTTCATCCAAATCCGTTTAGCTGTTCTGGCGTAATTGAGTAAAATCCATCCATCCATTTATCCAAACTTTCGCGTAGGTAATATAGAATATACAATAGAAAAGCAGACTTTATAGCTGATGTTTATTTTCATCTAACTCAAAATAACATTGCCATTGTTCTCAATTTTTCATATCATACAGCTCATTTACTAGTAAGACAAACTCTTTGTATAAAAGCATTGTTTGTTTGCGCCCCTTTGCTACAATGTAATCTTTCCTAACACTGCTTTGAATTGCTCATGTGTGGTCACAGGTCATCTAACTTCCATATTATGACTCATTTTATTGTCTTTAACAATCGATATATCAGTTTATATCAATTTTATTAAATAATACGGAACCAAATTGAAAACTTGAAAATGTTTTGTATTATCATGGCTCTCTATTTCGACAAGCTATCAAGTTTGGTCGGGTGGCATCCTATTGCCACAGCAGATCTCTACAAAGAAAACCCATCTGCGCGAAATAAATATACTGTAGACTGTAGCGTACAAGTGTGTGCACTATAGTAGGTGCCATTTATATTCCCTCAATTTCATAAATATGACCATAATACAGCATCGCATCTAATTTATTATTGTGCATTTGAGTTACTCAAATAATCATTTTAACTAGCTAATCTATGTTAGACAAAAAGATAAGATATGCAATGAGGTAACATTTTTCAATGAACGGCTTTTAAGCCTGCAGCTAGACTAGTCAGTAGCCTAACTTTTTTGTTTGATAAATGTTTTCTCCGCCACTAACACTTACCTGTTCCACTAACATTAACCCTAACCTATTCCTTCCAATACATTATGTTAAGGACACTTAATTTTATATAGCATGGCATACTGCAGACGACCGCGACACCGTCGACGCCCTCCCCGGTCCTCAACCTGGTGGATGTGGACAACAGAGTGACGGTGGAGGCTTTACAAACGGCGATCGGGTACGAGTACCTGAGGACGACGGCTCTGCGCTTGGAAGACGGCGGCGAGCGACAGATCCTGAAACAGAGGGGCTTCCAATTTATAAACCCCACTGATGATTGGTTCCCTGGTAAGTTTATTCATTATCTACTCGATGATGCTCGCGTCTTCGTCCGCGTTAAGTTTTTTTTATGCCTGCGGGAACCTATCCCTATCACCACATCAAAATCGGTATAAAAAAGATAAGATGGGTAGTTATAGCATAGCAGACATGTCTGCTGCCGACTGACAGACACACATTCGCATTTATAATATTAGTATGGGTAGTAAGGATATAAATATTTTGTTGATCATCATCATCTTATTCGCCGGCGGATTAGGAGACTCCACATAGAAGACTTATTGGAGATGTCTCGCATTAAGTTCAAAGTTTCTGTAAAACACAAAGTTATTAAAAACCCTATAAGGTACAATGTTAAAGATTATTTAAATGACAAGAAAGCTTGGGATATTGTGAGAAGGTTATAGGATAAAAAACCCTTGTTGAGTTTGGGCTCTTCTAAGATCGGGCGTTAGAAACCCTTGCAGCTTTAGTTTTAAGATACTTTAATTAATTATAACCATCACGTCCTTTGTTTAGTTGTATGATTAAACAATGATATTATATTTGACATTCAAATAGTGTACAGTGCTGCCGACTTTGAATAAATGGCTTTTGACTTACTTATTTTTCGATTAACAGGTCTCTCCGAGTTGAAAAATGACCTAGAGGCATGGGACTGGACGTACGGTCGAACGCCAATGTTCACTGTGAGCCGATCCTTCCCCGTGCCCGCAGAACTGCTCGCTCCGTCCAGAGTCTACTCAGCTACCCAGGAGTTGGTCATCACCATGACAGTGGAAAAGGGCCTTATCGATGACGTCACGTTGAACATTCCTCCCGGTTTAGTGGAGTCTGGTTTCCACGGGGAGGCCTCCGTAGTGACTCATCTCAAAGGAAAGAGATTCACTTCTGAAGCCCTCTCGGCTCTAGAGGACGCGATGTTGACACGTCACTCCACGAGGGATGTGAAAAAGTTGGACGACAAAGAGCAGTTTGTCGCCAAATGCTTCGATCAAGTCGTTAATACTATCTAGTTTGTTTTATATAGGCTATCCATTAATTACGTCGCATTATTATATGGCGATAAAGCTTCCGAGTAGTGGATCAAAAATATTTTAAAGTTCTTATTATGGTAGGTACTTTGGACAAAATTAAGGAATAAAAGCAAACGTAAATAAAACAATAGCAAATTGAAAGATTACTAACCAACAATTAATATAAAGACAAAACCTTAATCAAAAGAAAAAAAAATAACATAAGTATCACTTTTTAACTAAGAAGTCTCACAGTGCATTGTTTCATGATTGTGATGGAGATATCCTTCCTAACTGATATTCTTTGGTCTAAACTTGCCAATGTCCTTCCTTGAACATAAGGACGAAATCGCATTAATTAGGAAGCTGTGACAAGTAGGTACCACTACCTACAAACATGAGGCTTCTACAAACCGTGGACCTTTGTCTCGTGATTATTTGATGGTCTATCTAAATCTTATAGGTGCTATATTGTGTTATACATAATTATACTGTAAATATTATCATCATTTTAATAATTAGGTTCGTTGTTTGTCCAGTGGTTGTTATCGCGTAGTGTACGATATTAAGATAAATGGTTCAAAGGTTAAATAGTCGACTGTAAATACTTCGTTAATTGGAAAAGTTTGTAAAATAAACAAAAATTATAATATTTTTGTACAATTTGTATTATCTAATATTATTGTTAATAATGTAACAGTGAAAAAATTTAATTTTGCTTCGTTATTATGTGTTCTTTTAGTTTAGAGTTTTATTTAATGTTGTTAGAGGCACGTAACGCGGTGTTGCGATAACGTTGTGAATTTGTGATGTTTTAATTAACAGAATTGACACATTTGCGGGGTCGCGGTCTGACGCAACACCGCGTCGCGTCTCCACCACCTATTTCCACGGGGACAGGGCAATTAGCCAACTGTACTGAAATTAATTTAAAAAAAAACGGAATGTTCAAGTACCGACAAAACGTGTTACAAAAAGTGTTGAAGTAATAATTTTCCTTCAATACTCTTGGTTTTCTGGAATTAACAACCGTCTAATTTGCGCACAGAGGGTTGCGTATGTGCATTTTTTAAATTCTTTGACCGAAGCGTTCAAACTTTTATTGCTTTGTAAATAGTTTGTCCCGTAATATTTCCACGCAGGATATGAAATTAACTATTTTCGAACTTTCCCTTTACATGATCTATGAAATCTTAGCTCAACGGAACTAAGTTTTTATAACGTTTATTTTTGTATGAAAATACGCTTGAAAAAGCTGAAACTTTTTATGGATTTTTATTGACCCTAGTCTTCAGAATAGATAAAAACTTTATATCTCAATCTGTCAAAAAGAGCCTTGACATAGAGCTAAAGAACAAAGTGATCCTATAGGTATTGAGGAAACGTATTTGGGTTCTGAGGTACAGCACTCTAAAAAGGAATTATGTCAATAATGACTAAGCTTTTCCCGTGTGAAATAGCGACAAAGTACCCGCGATTCGCACACCTGTGCCGAACGCTACAAGAATGCATCATATCATTTGTTTTAATTTAAACTTTAATTTACTTACCAGATTAATTGTATCTAACCATTAATTGTTACTTATAAAACTAAGTTTGTATGCTATATCGATTATGTTAGACTTCTATTAACCCAGACCATTTCATCATTCAGCCGCGCATTGTAACATCTGCCCCAAACGGGTCCTTTTTTGTATGAAATGGACATAAGGCACGCATAGATTAATTTACATTAAGGCTTTTTGAGTTAACTTTATTGTTGTTATGATATCATATTTTATTAAGCTGTATTGAAATAAAGCTTTAAAAGTTACATCGCAGTTATTTTCTCAACACCTATTTCAAGTTAGTTACCTGCATTTAATATGAGTAATCTTTTACATAACATTTTTGTCTGACGTCTCAAGGGGAAGGTTGTTCATTGATGGACACACAATGTCTGTTGATTACGAACGATGTATAATCCATACGAGGTTGGTATAATATGTAAGTACGTATGGCATCAACGGAGCAATAACATGGAGGGTCGTGCGCTCACAAGTACTGGATTAACGAAAATATGCGCGAATGTCCTCGCACAGTAAAAACTTGCTTGTAACTGGCTCTTCCTCTCGCTTTCTGAAAAGGCGGGTGGTGGTCGTTGGCCGCTGCGTACAGCCAGTTCGCGCTTGATCTCAGTGCGCGCGCACCGTGCGCCATATTGATTTATTGCGCGTTGTCATGACGACCGCGTAAACAATCGTCGCGGGAGTTTTTCATTTCAGTGAAGTGTTTGTTTACGTTCTGATCTGACTTAGTTATCGAAGTAAGTATGTACCTATATGGATGGTTAATACCTATAGGTATTTAGCTGATTAGTTAGAGTGGGATAAAATCGCGTGTCCCGTGGGACTGATGGGTTTATTACTAAGTTACGAGTTAAGAGATACCTCTACCATATAAAAATACCAAAATCAGTTAAACAGATGAGCCGCTCGCCGCTCGTTATTTAAGACACTGAATAATACGAAGAAGAACTGAAGAAACCTTAATACTAATACTTAGGGTGAGCTCGGATAAAATATATAATTATTTAAAGTATATTTTTTAATATTCAATTGTTATTATAAATAACGAATTAGTTGTATAATATTAACAGAAAGAACTATAATACCTACTCGTTGGTATCCAGAAAAAGAATGTCTGTTTCGCTATAACAGGTTTGCAACAGCCTTACTTTAGTCTTTACTCTTATAATTTATAAGAGATATACTATACTTGTATGTCTGTCTGTATTATAATAAGAAATTTATAGACGACTTTAAAGTTGACCGACAATGTTTTTCACCTTTCATGCTCTAAAAAGATGTCATTATAGCTTAGCGTAGGCGGACTAAAGTTAGCATTTAAGGTTTATAGGCCTATTACACCGCACTTTTCACCGGGCCTGTGGGCAGATTCAGTGTAGTGTAATAAGGTTCAGGTAGGAAGTCCCTGATTCGGGGGAACGGGTGGTCCCGGTCTGCCTAACTGCCTGAGTGCTCTGCAGACCGGGTAGTAATAAGCATCAGGGCGGTTAGGGAGCTCAGTCGTCGCACGGCCATCTTATAGAGTAGTTGTCTCTATGGCTCGCGCGTGCATTTTGTTAATATATCGTGTGCTAAATAAAAAGAAGTTTTGTTGTTGTGATAGACATGTACAAAGAAATGCCTTATTTATGAAGAAAAGAGCATAAATACTATATGAACTATACTATAGAATAGTATAGTATTTTACTATACTATATGACCTACTAGCTAATGCCCGTGACTTCGCCCGCGTGTATTGAGGTTTTTTTGGTTCCTGCGGGAACTCTTTAATTTTCCGGAATAAAAAGTAGCCTATGTCCTTCTCCGGGACGTAAACTACCGCTGTACCAAATTTCATCAAAATTGTTTGAATAGATGGGCCTTGAAATCGTAGTAAATAGACAGACACACTTTCACATCTATACTAATATTATAAACGCGATCCACGCAAACAAAGTCGCGGGAATCATCTAGTTTATAATATTAGTATGGATACTACTATTTTTGCAGCGAGAGCATGGGTGCCATAATCAGTGAACGACAATAAATATACTAAGATACACGTCCAACTCTCTTGACGTTCTCGTTCATACTGAGTTACGGCCCGGTAGTCAGTGCAGTGTAATAGCGACGCCAAAACTAACGGCCACGCCAACCCTTACCACAGGGTCCGGAGAAAAGTGCGGTGTAATAGGCCTATTAGGGATTAAAGTAATTTTTTTTAATAATTGCAGGCGTTATTAAGTTAAAGGTAGTAAATGGATAGTAAAAATTTATAGTCTATGGTTAATATCAACAGCCCAAACGAATGTCACAGACAGTCTAAGAAGATACGTTCTTTCCTACCAGTCGTTCAACGAAGGTATCTAGACAAAGTAAAGCTGCAGGGTAACAGGGGCGTAACGAATGAAACTAGCAGATTTTTTATAATATAAAATTCTATCACTCTAATATCTTTTAAGCAGTATCGTACATCTAGGACTGCTGAAAT
This sequence comes from Erebia palarica, assembly GCA_964035005.1. Lineage (NCBI taxonomy): Eukaryota > Metazoa > Arthropoda > Insecta > Lepidoptera > Nymphalidae > Erebia > Erebia palarica. The sequence continues at coordinate 26,921,990 of OZ035992.1, read as the reverse complement.
TGTCATGGTATGATGGTAGTCAGGTCTGACATTTGTGTGAGCGTCGACCCACTGTATGAAATGAATAGAAAGTTACGCTATGTTAATATGATCCACACAGAATCTACTGCTTTTATGTTCCATTTTTGAAATAATTTGCGCGCCATAGGTACTTGGTTGAATGCAAGTATGCGTCAATGTGCTAATGTTACCCATCGTCACCTACAGCCATAGCCTGTTACAGTTCAATGTCTATGGTTCTCAATGTATTTTAATTTTAATTCCTTCTTGTTAACAATAAGGAGAAAAATAAAGTTGGTATTGCGGATTGCCATGAATCACAAAATCTCAAGTATTTTTATTGTAATTTAAACATTTTTAAAAAGGGGAACTTTATTTAAATCCATATTTCGGATTTCGATGCACAATACGTAATACAAGGTGAAGGCATTGGGTAAAGAGAATGTGACTATTTGTTAATATCATCAAGTGAAAATAAAGATCTTACTCATACTATTAAAATGTAACAACCGAATGGCAAAGTAATAATTAAAAATCGTTATTTATTTTATTTTCTCGCAATCGAAGTCAAAAGTAGAGTGTTTACCACGGGATTAATAGCCATTCTACTCGATTCTATAGCACACCTAGCTACGCTCGGTAAGCTAAACATCTCGTATGAAATGGCTCATTTTAGTCCCTTGATGAATAATCTACCATTAAGGTGCCAGCGGAGGGAGAATTGCCCATACAAACGTAATACCAGACTAATTCGTGATTCGAGAATATTTCCACCATATTATGCGATTATTAAGATTGAACTTGTATTTATCTAGGTCCCTGGATAATTATGTTTTCAAAATACTTTCCCAAAATTAAATGTAAGCACATAGCATTTTGCATGTTTTTATGACATAAATGACATGTTTTCTCCTTATTTGTATCATATTAAAACCAACGATATCTTACGTACTAATTGATCAGGAGCATAGCCTATATTGTCAAGTTCCCGAATAACAACACGAAGTGAAAAACACAACAAGTTATCATTCATCATTTTTGGTATTTACGGAACAAGACTTAACGCATAACAAATTCTGTACGCTCATATTGCTATCGCGTTTGCACGCGATCATGTGTCATCAGCTAAATAGAGATAGCAATATACCGGCAAATTTATATTTGCGGGTTGAATAGAAATTGCGAGCGGCGATCACCGGCTTCTTAATCGTAGCTACTTGGACATTTATTATTGAGATTCGGTGCGCGTTGAACTCTTTTCCAGGCGTTATTTAGCAGAGCTTAATTTCGTCCGTTGCATTGGTATGAAATGGCTGTAGCGAGGCTTTTAACATAATTATAAGGCAGGTAATCAGCCAAAGGGATTATAAATAAGTACAAATTTACCGTAAAAAACCGTTTAAATAAAATAGGTATATCAACTTACAAGTAGCTTTACTATAATGCAGAGAGTTTTAAATAGGAATTTTAGTTTCATAGTATCGTTTCTGTTAAATAAATCAAGCTATCTGTATATAATATCTAAGAAGTGTTAGGTATAACAGAAACCTGAGGAAATTTTTTGTTAGGTTTATGAGGCTATAAGTGTAAGCTTACCTAAGTATCTATCGTATGTAGGTATGTTTGTTGATATATATGTCCTTTAGTATGTGTTTGCAATACGTAGGTACGGGTACTAGGTAGGTCCTATTATATAGGTGCCATCTTACAGTACCTAGGAAATTCCACAACAGTAACATTGCTATCAAAGACGGCCGCTGCTAATATTCTGTTCCTAATTAATAAGTGTCTGACATCTGATGGGCCTGGTAAAATTATAAGTTATAACTTAGTTGTTCCTTAGCACATAATTGGATATCATACTATTTTATTCATGAAATAAAATCTCACTAAACTATTTTGAAATCAAGCGTCATTTAAATATGTCACCGTAAGATTATAAAAACCGTTAGATTATAATCTAACTCGCGAAATTCTAAACTGTCGAAAGATTACAATTTAACGCATTATTTTCCGGTAGATTGTAATCTGATAGGTTTTTAAACCCGATAAAACCTAAGTGCCCTACTAAGGCCACTACTTGATTATTTATGTCGAACCCTAACCTAACCTACAAGAAAGAGACAAGAAAACGTAAATAAAATGAATATTTCAAAAATTTACCCTCAGAACATTGAACAGTTTACAATCTTTCGACAGTTTAGAATTTCGTGAGTTAGATTATAATTTAACGGTTTTTACAATCTTACGGTGACATATATATGCCTGTGAAGAATTTTATGTGTGGATGTTCCGTATAAATTTTACGTACAGATTTTATTTAATTTTTCAATCTTTTAGATCTGTGAGGAGGGAAGGATATCTTTAGAGATAGAACCTATTCTTGAAAATAATATCACTTCCGTTGGTCTTGCCATCGGAAGCTGGGGCAGTTATATCTATAAGATGTTGCAGAGAGGGCTTCATTTTATCTCAACAAGATCGCAATGCTTCGAGTATGAAGATCCCCTGGTCTGCACACTAATTACCTATTGCAACTGAGTAGCTAACCGTGTAGCCAGTATTTAACCACCCAGTTGTTGAAAGATGCAACGGTGAAGCAATTTATAATTGCCAGGACACAGGCTTGACAAATCTGGGTTATAATAATAGTCTGTGTAATATACCGGGAAAATGTTGGTAATCCTTTTAATGGGTACTTAAGTATGTAGTTAACTTCTTGTAAATACATCTTTTGAAGCGCATCTAAATACTCTTAAATTAGTATTAGGTAAATATTTGTATTGTACTACAAACTAATGCGGAAGCACGTCTACGGATTGGTACATCATCAAAATTTACCCACACATCTATCAATTATACCTACTACTTAACATGTAGGTAGCTGTATTTGTGCATTCTTTGTATGGCTTAAAAGTAAATGTAATACCTACTTAGCTATATTGCATAAGATTATCTTCTGTTGTTTAGTTTCAGAACTTACTTTAAGTTGCAGTTTTTTAGAAAAGATAATGGTAGGACTAATTTGTTAGTGACTGTATAAAAACTTAACATTATTCTTTCTTGCATTTAGTTTGTGGATCTAATCGATTCATGCATCTCTTGATAGCGACCGGCTTTAGTATCTTCCTGATTCAGATAGACAAAGAAACCACGCCTTAGAATAGATAAATTTATTTATAAGTGGCTGGTTATAATAACTCATAATGATTGCATGCAGATAGATGCAATTTAGCTTTCCCTGTTTTAGTAATTATACCTATCTTAGAACTGTTGTAGGACTTAAAAACCTTGAAATAGTTGCTTTTTTTCTTCTAAGTTGTAAAAAAAGGATGTGTTAAAGTTGTCTTTTATATTTACATGTAGGAATTTAAAAAGTCAGGTACAAGGGTTTAGATACGAAATTAGATGTAGTGCTGGTGAGCGTATCTATTTAATTACATAATTAGGTAGGTAGGTACGTATTGTATGCATATTTTAATGGATTTTTATTACAATCATTTAATTATCTCTTAGCAATGTGACAATATATAGGTACTTAATTAAAACTTCTAGGTTGTTTGTTAACCGAGAAAAATGTTTGCAACTAGGTACCACATAGTGCAGTTCCCTTACGCAAGACTAGCACAGACAGACACAGCTATCAGGTACTTTTGCATTTTAATTAGTATGATCAATTAAGAAATCGCGTGTGGATTATTGGTTGTTTCGACAATTATTAATTATCGTGGGATCTATCAGTGAGAAATATCTCATATTAAATGATGCCCGTAACTTCGTCTGCGTGGATAGGTGGATTCCTACTCGGTGGGTAGGTACCTAACCAGTAACCATGTCATAGAATCTGTGAATGTTGAGTGTGTTCAATATCGTCTTTGCCATAACTAGTAATATAGGTGCCATAGGTAGGTAGTCTTGCGATGTATTTAGCTCTACATGGAGGTACAATAAATAAGTCCAAGCAGTCATAATAATCCTCTGTTAACAGCCCGGACGACAACTGCGTTTTTAAACATTTCGAAACACAACAATACCAAATTGATCATTGGGTTGCGAAATCGGCTGACTCGTCTTAAGTTATAACTGTACCAAATACTGTTTGTTGCAACAAGTAAGATTCTGTGTGTCTTTTGTTTGTGTTTTATTGCATTGTGGATAATGTTGCATAAGCGGTTACATTTGGTTTCTTGACCTACATCAAAATAAACAAACAACAAATAACTTGTATTTACTGAAATAGATACATTATCATTATTTGCGGATTCCATAATGTACCTACCTAACGATAATTTTAGCTATGTAAGTAAAGATATGCAGTCTTAATATTCTTTTTTTTAATTTAATAATTTTTATTTCAGGGGAAGCAAAGAAAAATAAATTGAAATGGAAAAAGAAAAGATCGTGTTTAAGGTAAGTTAAAAGAAATGGACCACCACTTAATTTTAAGTTAAGGAGTATCGTACCTAATTATAATTATTTAAATTAGTACCTAACTACCTATTTAATCTTTGCAAATATAAAATAAAGGCTCATAGAAGATTCTCAAATAAAAATGATATACACATTATAATTATTACAAACATGGAAATTAGAACCCACGAGTTATAGATATTCTGGCGATACGGAGCACCGAGCGGAGTAGGCCTATCATGTGGTGGTTAGTTTACAACTTGTGAATAATTCTTTAGTTTAAATATTTAGGTGACAGCGTTAGCAACGGTAAGTAAGTAAGCTTTATGTAATGTAGGTTTGCCATTGTATGTTAACTACACTCACATAGCATATATTAGTAATTATTTCTAATGACCTTCTATTAATAGCAAATCTATTTATCACTATAGTCATCGATTAAGAATCTCTCAAGCAGGTCTCGCGACTTGCGACGTAGGCGGTGCGAGTGTTGTATGGCGTGGTATGACACGCAGGCGGCGCGGCGGCCGGCGCCGGCGCAGCTCGGTGGCTCACATTGAACCATTGACACGAATTCGACATTATCACACGGCCACATTTGTCATCGAAATACTTAATATCGATTATGATCGATATACAAATACCTAAAGTTTAAGATATAGAACATATTAGACAGGACCACCTTGACAGATTTGGGACTCTATAATCTGATAGAGGTACTTTACTTATAAGGTAAGGCTTCCCTGCTATGAGAAATTTGGCCAAAGGCTATAAAATAACCTATAAAAGCGAGTAACATGCATTGTATTGGAAATTCCATAAATAAGTTAAACTATATGAGTCAAACGAACGGCAAAAAGTTTAAAATTTTAAGGATAACAATAAAATATTTTTGAACACGTATTATTTAAATTAGAAGTCGATTTTTGTTAACCTGGGAAATTTTGCTTGTCTCATAAATGCGTGAAGCTTTATAAACTTTACGTATAGTATAATTTACCTAAAAGCTTTTCGGTGCGTAATATAGATGAGTAAGGAATACGAATGTGATCAGTTAGGAAATAAAAATGTGATGAGTCATAGGATAAACACGGAATACTCCAAAAATTTCGTTGTACATAATATTATTGTCTCTATCGTCCGGTAAATTGTTACGAGTAGAACCTAAATAAATAGAATGGTTATGAAATAGTTTAATAAATTCCTTTAGTGTGAAATAATTTCCCACGGTATTTTATGAGTTCAGCGGAGATCCTTTGACTTCACATTTATTTTAAATTCTAAACACTAATGAGATATATCACCTAAAGTGGGACATAATTTGGCTAGAGGTCAAAAGTTTGAAGCACATTGGAATTGGTTGTAAATATTCAAATAGGTATTCGAACTATTGCAAAATTGCGCATTTCATGGCGTCAATCAGCGATCGACCTTCGACGGTCGCCAAACAGGCTGCGAAGAGACTTGTATAAGAATTTCGATAACAATGGACCATGTATGAACAAAACCTGTAATTAAAGTAATAACTTAACTAAGTATGTAGACACATTATATTATTCAAGTTTGCGATGTTAAGGGCTCTACACTGAAGACCAGCTAAGGTATAGGCCACTAGAGAGGTTTTGGTGGACAATGCAACACAATTCCACAGCATATCTCTTTTTACTAGATCTCTAATTCTTCAACAGAGAGAGATAAATCGTAAAATATCCTCAAAAAATCCCGTGAAAATAGGAAATTAGCTGTCGAACATTAAACTAAGTATTTGGGTATGATCAAGGTGCCATATTGTTCCTATAGAGCTCTATGATTATATCCTGAATTTAGTAGACAATGTTAACCTAGACTCAAATAAACAATAGAGCTGTTTATATGCTAATTGGAAATCGTGAACAGTCGATAACAGATTTGTCATTTTATCAATATGTAACGCTATTTCGTGTCTATCCGAGATCTATGTTCATCATGTACAACATTTATCATGTACTGTAGCGTTACTCCGAGTTTTTACATTGCAAATTCGATTGATCGACGTGAGAGCTCACCTCGCCAAGTGTAAGCGAATATTTCCATACCATGAGTTTATCAAACGGGCACGTTTTGTTAAAGTGAGTAAACGGAGTTAGTAAATCGTATGACAAAACGATCGCAACAATTGTCTCTCTCATACATTCGCAAAAAACTGAGACAGATACATGCGGCATTTTGGCATTTTTCATTGCGTAATTTGACAGTTTTTTGGCAGTTTGACACTGACAGCCTTGCGCACACTATGGTACGTTTCTTTATGGTAGAATGTCATAAAAAAGTATAAATGCCAAAATCTTTATTGTCTCTAATCAAAACATTCAAAAAGCTTGGGGTTTCCAGTGTTGCCACTTTAGCGAGTTTTTTTATTATTTTAGGGAGTTAAATTTAATGTTTAGCAGCTAAAAATATTCTGGTGCTCACATAGGTATTGATTCCGTTCAAAATCGATATCTGAGGATCCTGGCAACTAGCCGGGAGGTGGCTAAATTACAAAACATGAAACTGTAACCAAAATTTTTTAAGTCAGCGCCATTTTGAAATTCCTTGTTACTGTACCGATTTCTAAATCAGTAATCAATATCTAAATCAGTATTTCTAAATCAGTATTCGAATCAAGTTTGTAACTATCATTAATAGAATCAAATTAGTATCAATTAGTGGAGCATGTTAGTTAATAATTTTGGTAAATCATTCGAATTATTTGTATAATCAAATAATTCGAATGAAATCATTCAAAGTCGCCGATCGCTAGGATAGGCTTTGTGATAGGCCCGCAGAGTTGCCAGACATATGAGAAATCTGTCAGAAATCAGCACATTAATAAATTCATTACTCATCACTAGTTGTCATTAAATGCAAGATGCCTACGTTATGTCTTTGAATCCCCGTTATATGTATTTCTATGCAACTATTTATCCGCAGGTGAACTACTGGGGAATAAAAACTCAGTGGAACTAGTATTAAGTACCCTCGAGGTACCTACCCCAACCAAATGCATACAACATTAATTATTAATAATAATAAATAATTCCAATCTGTCTCCTCAGGGGGACAGATATCTCCCGCGAACATGCAAATCGATGCTGAAAAGTGTGATTTCAAGGAGTGGGATATCGGACGTACGTACTACGAGGGAAAATAGCAGCCAGTACCGCCAGACCACACTTGACTGTTGCAGTCCGAGGCAGAGAGACTTGTCCTCTCAATTGTTGCCATTATAAGAAAATCATGGATGTAAGATGTAAAATGCCACAATATTTCAAAATTCATGTCTACTCTATGTCAGTCATTATTTTAATCTTAAGTCTGTGTTTTATCTATCCACGGGATCATGGTTCCCAACTTAGGGCTTTTGGCCCCAAATTTAGGGCGTAAACAAATGCGAAGGGCTTCTTTTAGGGCCCTTATATTTTTAGGGATTTTTTGGCTTCTTATATTTTTTACCTATTTTTTATTTCTTAGATCTATCATCTACTACCGATTCTTATTATTAAGAATGCGGAGTTGAATGAATAACAAGTCAAACAAAATATTGGTTGTATAATTATTATAATTTTTTGAAGTTACTTAATAATGTTTATTGTAATTTTTTCTTACGATCAATAAGAAAACCGTAATTCCAAAATTAAGATTTTCATTATTAGCGAAAATTTGAATCATTCATTGTGAATCTTAATTTTGAATGTACGGTAAACAAGTGAAATTAATTTAACGAATTAAAAAATACGACTGCCCTGCTATATTATTTTCGGAGTTTACCTCCTTATGAAGCGATTTGCATGCCTTTGGAGTCTTATTCACATTTTTATTAAATGATATTTGTTTGTGAATCACTGGATATTGAACTATAACGTTATATATTTTTGGAATCTACTCATCATTTTCTAGATGATGATTATACAGTTAATCTTATTTTCGATTTTTTTTTCAACTTTAGTCTTTAATGCGGGACCATGGTCACCCCATCAATTTTTTTAAAAATTTTACTAGCCTATGTCACCCGGAATAAGCTAGGGATTCTAACGATACCTCATTTATCAAAATCGGGTCAGGCGTATAGAAGTTATGGTGGAATATACAAACTCACATACATACATACATACATACATACTTACATACATTCATACATACATACATGAACCCTGAAAACAATATACGCCTTTTTTCAGGCAGTCGTATAAAAAATATATTTGGGGCTTTTTGACTTATGTTTTAGGGACAAATATTTTCGAGAGTTGGTAACACTGCTCGTGATATTGACCAGCATTTTTGGTCGGTATTCTACATCAATCATTGTTACAGTATCAATTGTTGTGATTGGCTAAATATATGGTGTTCTTGCTACTTCAATGGATTTTGTCCAATAGTGGAAGAGTGTTATCCAATCAGAGGTGATTGCGATCGTTACACTGTAGCTGTCAGAGATACGCGGTCGCGCTGTAGTATCATAATGTACTCTGGTTTATTTACAATTAATAATTTTCGTTTCGGCTCCTATGTAGTGGGTAGTGGTATTCGGATTCACCGGTTTAACTTGTTTTTTAATTATAATTGATTGTACATGGAGGGAAAGCGAACATAAACTGTGCCTAAAAGTAAGTAGATGCGAATGCAAAATGTAAACTGAACTAATTTTCTCGACAAATCTTTCTGTTTACCTATTATTGATATTAAATTAATATTTCATATTTATTCAAACGTGTTCGTCTATTTTTATCGCCATAATCAACTATTATTCTCTTCATTTAGATCAAGAAGCAACAAATAAACATCTTAGTCGCCATACGACCACCAAGCCACTGTGGTGAGTTCACAGGACTGATAAGCGCCAAAAGGGCGGACTTCCAGTGGCAAATACCTAAAGATATCCTAAAAGAGCATGGGCCAGACAGGACTGTCGAACACTGAAAGCGGGTAAGATCACGACATATTACAGTACTTAAACTCAAGTAAACTACAATATACACAAAATAAAATGATATACAGTGGCATGCAGTTCATAGAGGCATAAAAGTACTGCTACCCAAATGGATATAAGTCAATATGTATTTATCATCAAAACAGCTAGTAAATAGGTATTCTGACCTACTAATGCCTACTCTAGTTTCAAACCCTGTGCATGCCACTGTTGATATAATATACTAATTTTATCCACAAGAAAGTTGCAGGTACATAATAATATTATATTTTTATTTGCAGACTTACAAAGATTTAAAAAAAGGTGCCCGCACTGAGAACACTGCAGCAGTTCGGGCACTCAGTGCAACTGGAAATGCGGAGACCCCACTGTCTCGGAAGTTAGCACCAAAGTGCTTAATGTAATTGGGCACAAGTCCTCAATAGTCTATCGGCATTGGGCCAGAATAATCATTGATTAGTTAGCCAAATGTGTCTACTCATTTTGTTTTAATATTGTGTTGTGTTTGTAAAATAAATTGAAAAGGTTGAAAAGGTAATCATACAAATATATTTTAGTTGAAATATGTATTGATTAATCTGTCTCTTTTGTTGGGCAATTGTCAGCAGCCTTGTTTGATCCACAAAAGATGCGATGAGAGGATTGTTCACTTCACTTGTTACATCAGAGTTGTTATCCGTGGGCTGTTCCATTGGAATTCTGAAATATTCAAATTTAATAAATAATTAACACATTTTTGTTAAAAAAAAATTAATATACACAACAGACAAACTAGAGGCAGATGTGTAGGATTCCAGTAAACAATTTTATGAGTATCAGTGTGTTTTTTTTCCCTTAAATTATGTAAATTAGCCCGTTAGATATTGTGGCCAATTCTGTTTAACACAATATCTAAATTAAAATGACAGCTTTAAATCTATTGCCAGTCAATTCCACAAGAAAAATAAATATAATGTAAAAGGGATAGCAACTTAAATAGAGCTGTCATTTAAATTTAGTTATGGTGTACAACCAGTGGCGTGCAGTTCATAGAGGCACAAAAGCACTGCTTACCCATATTGAAATACATCAATGCTCATTTTTCATCATGACAGTCAATAAATAGGTATTCTAACTAATGCCTACCCTAGCTTCAAACCCTGTGTACAACAGAATTGGCCTCAATTATTTGGTTTGCTAAAGAAAATTAATTTAAAATATCATACCTAAAAGATAGTATTGCCTGATTTACATGCAGGCATTTCAGTTTCAAAATTGGAGTTTTAACTTTAGCTTAAAGATGAACTGATTGTGGAATCATACTGGGTATCTTGGGTTGATGTTAATGATGTGGCAGTCAACATCCACAGCCTGTAACATTTAATCATGAAGTAACCACCAATAGCTCAATGGTTAATGGTTGTAAGATCTATCGCAGGTCTATTGTTGTACCTATTTCTAGCACAAGCTTTATGCTTATTTTCAGGGGAGAGGGAAGTATATGATTATAACACTATAATCCATACTAATATTATAAATGCGAAAGTGTGTGTGTCTGCTATGCTTTCACAACCCTAGATGGGTTTTTGATGAAATTTGGTACAGGAGTAGATTGTTTTTTTTATCCACTACAAGTTAGCCCTTGACTGCAATCTCACCTGATGGTAAGTAATGATGCACTCTAAGATGGTAGCAGGCTAACCTGTTAGGGGCATGTCAGTTATATTAAACCCATAGCCCTATTCGGTTTCTACACGGCATCGTACCGGAACGCTAAATTGCTTGGCGGCACGTCTTTGCCGGAAGGGTGGTAACTAGCCACGGCCGAAGCCTCCCACCAGTCTACCTGTATCCTGGGGATGGACATAGGCTACTTTTTATCCTGGAAAATTAAAGAGTACCTGCGGGAATCAAAAATCTTAATCCACACAGTCGCGGGAATCATCTAGTTTTTTTTATATACATATTTCCTAACCACATTAGGATGGTTAAGTGCCTCTGTGACTTCATGCACATATTTGCTCAGTTTGCTGTCCAAGATGACAGGCCTCACAAACCATCCTCTGATAATCGCCATTGGCATAAAAAAGCAGTGCACTAAGCAGCTGTAATTTGACAGAATTATGTTTTAGGTAGGTATTTAAGTGTGTATGAACCTTTGTATTTTAGTACAAATGTAGGTAGGTAAATGCATAGCTCTACGTTTAGTAGATAAGTAGGTACGTTGCGTTGTTAATACAGCGACTTAGAGTTACTAATAAAATAAATACATAGTTCTTGGGGCTGCTACAATAAATATAACCTAAATACTATGTGGAATTAACAATACTTTCCAAATGAATTGTCATACGTACCTTCGTCTCCAGCGATACTCTTTGCGAGCCTTTGAGGTCACTGTTTACCCTCAACATTTTGCACAAATAAATAAAAGCTCTCTTCGTGAGCCGATATAGCTGAACGAAATTTTTTGTCTGAGACGCGGTTAACTTGAGCCTGTCTTCACGTCGGTCATTCCGCAGCGTCCATTATCTTTTTCCAAGCAAAATAAAGCCTCGCAGTCATAATCGAGTCCCAATATAATAGTTTATCACTGGAATATTTTCGGTGAGTTATGAATCCGCTATCGAGTGTGAAAATGACGTCATTCTCGCACTTTGAGATGTCAATCTGTGTAAAAAGTAACACTCGGAGTGCCAAAATAGCAAATGACATTACTCATAACGTATTTTTTGTACGTTTGGTGAGTTAAAGACTCGATCTTTCTCATCGAATTTCACTTGGAGTGGGAATGACTCGGTGACTTTTTGTTCACCATGTTGCCGCTTGGAGCGCTGGCTGTAGATGTATGGAGGAGCTCACTCTCACCTCACTTTAGTGAGACGTATTTCAAATTCGATCAAACTCGGAGTAACCGTACTGTTATTTATTTTATCACTTTGAATAGATAGAAGATAATTTAAATGAAGTCATTATACAGGCGTGGTACCCGACACAAATATTTCGATTTATAACATGCACATAGGATTATACCTAACTAGATGATTCCCGCGACTTCATCCGCGTTTATTAAGATTTTTTGATTCCCGCGGGAACTCTTAAATTTTCCGGGATACAATCTACCCCTCTACCAAATTTCATCAACATCGGTTGAGCAGATGGGGCGTGAAAGCGTAGCAGATAGACAGACAGACAGACGGACTGACAGACGGACAGACAAACACTTTCGCATTTATAATATTAGTACGGATAATATATACATCACATATGCCTACTAATTAAAGTAGAATGGTAGTAATAGGCCTATTACACTGCACTTTTTACAGGGCCCTGTGGTAAGGGTGGGCGTACTCAGGAATAAGGACTGCTCTAATTAGTGGCCACGCCCACCCTTAACATAGGGCCCTGTAAAAAGATGCAGTGTAATAGGCCTAGCAATAAGGACCAATTTAGGGACTCTTTCTTCCTATATCTTTTTACACTACACTGATCCAAGTGTAAGGGTACCTGTGTTAAGTGCAGTGTAATACGCCTATAACTCCCAATCTGCCTCTAATTTGCGTTAATTGCCGAAATCTTAAGCTGGAGCTATAAATTCAGCTGCGTGTAGGCTTAGATTTTGAAATCAAACAATCAAGGGCAGATTTGCTTCTGCTCTTCGCAAGCTCTTCGACATAAAAATGCTAATGCACCAAAAAATTAAGTTAATATTTTTGTGGTTAGTAATTTCGGTGTAGTGCATTGTAAATTGAGCCACTGTGACCGTTGGATTGCCTAAAACACAATTTTCACAGAGGCAGCTCGGTACGTACCGACTAAGTTACTACGACTTTATTAGCATCTTAATGTAAAAATGTCGCGATAGAGTTGTTTGCGCAACACTTCAAAAACCATTTTGTACTAACCATACCAAAGTATATTAACTTGCAGGTAGTTAGATACTTACTTACCGAATACTACGCCACATGTACGCCTTCTGAAAATGAATGAAAATGATCGTTGGAGAAGGAACAGATTTTGAATTTCGATTACCTTTCATATTACTCTATATCTATATAAAGCATCGTACCGGAACCAAACCATAAGACGCTTGAAGGCACAATCAGGTACTCACCCCTACCTACATTCTTACAGCGCTTTTATAGCGGTGACTACATATTTGGTTGCAGCCATTCTCCTATGCTGACTCGCCCTAAGATCGTATTTATAACTTCACATTTGCATTACAACAGAAAATAAAATTAATATGAAACATTCATATAAAATGAAGCAGCGCCTTATTGCACGCCACGGGGCAAAAATTACAAGTCTATGAATAGATGAGTTCACCAGTGCTGTTTATTGATTGTTATTGAAATTATGCTTGCCACCGTGACCTATAAGGGCTTGGTACTACAGCTAGCGTGACGCTTTGCGACGCGTGTTTCATCTGTACAATACTTACCTGTACAATATCTACCTACTGTTCGCACCTGAGTTGAATGCAGAGCTTAGGAATGTGCTAGTGCTGTGACCTTATTACTGACAGTCATATACCGATAAATTTCAAAAAACAAGCAGTGGTTGTATTATTTTAAAAACATTTAAAATATTGATTGAAACACAATAATAAAGTCCAACGTTTACTTTATTACTAAAGTAAAGAAAATAAAATCATTCAGACAAGTAGGGACGATTGTTTTAGTTAGATAAAAGTCTTCTACAGTTCTATGAATTACACTACGATTTAAATAATCTTTTTAGCCGACTTAAAAAAGGAAGAGGTTTTCAATTCAACTGTATGTTTTTTTAGAAGGAGAACGAATAGGTCCTTCTTTAGCTTCTTTTTGTATTACAAATAATTTTTTTTTGATACTCTGGTATATAGACTCGGTCTGCCGTTAAGGTCAAAAAGTTATTTTGCCTTTCTTCAGTACACATATCCAAAACTTTTTTCACCATTTCGCGTGCTTGGCGATGAATAAAAACACGTTTTTTGTTACTGAACCCGAAGCACTCAAATTAGTCATTTTTTTTAAATTTACACGGAGTAACTTGATTATTAAGCGACAAACAAGCAACAAGCGTTCGATCAAAGAGTATGTATGTGACTGCTAATATCCGGAAACTAATAAAATAAATGTCAAATGAAAAAATAAATGTTAGCATTTCCTAAGAAATGTCGACATAAAAAGTTTCGATACGTGAGAGCTCGAAATTCGTCAATGAGATGATTTAAGAACTTTACCTAGAAATAGGAAACATTAACGGTCCCTCTACCGTTAAATCGCGAAATGATATAGCTGAATTGATCATTTTATGAAATAATCAAGTATATCATTGAATTGTCATAGTTTGCATCAATATTGATCACCTAATTTATTGATGATATTATGATCAAACGGTTAATGTTGTGCGCCCATAAAAATGTAGAAGTAAAAAGGGTGGGCTACACCAGAAGACTCGCTTCACCTCGCTTCATTCAGGACCTCCTTCGCGAACTTCTGGGTTCACACTTTACAAAAACACACTAGGGATAGGGCAAACAAGACTACGTTGAGTCGGGTTATGCTGATTCAGTTTTGGGACAGTTCACTATCACCGCCACCATTTTCTCAACTCTAACGAACGCTCAGCTTGGCCGTTAGACTCCGTATTATCTAGGAAATGTCTACTTACATAATGTAGGTAGTATGAGCAAGAAAACAATTATTCCAAGTCTAACGAATTTGATACGTTAATGTTGACATCATAGCGTCAATGTGAACATAAACGATTTTAACAACTTTAACGGTAATATACAAATTACTCCGTATACGTATGTATATATCGATAGATGTCAAAGACAGCACTTGACAACACTATCCGCCGGGGGTGAGAGGCGACGGAGATGCTCCCGCCCGTCACCTCAGGCTCCGAGTGCATTCAACTCGGGTGAGTACTACACCTACCTGGAAAACAAAGTGGCCGTTACTCTTTACTGTCTCTTTTTTGCGTTTTTCCTTTCCTTTACGCGTTGTTGTCGTCGAGCGTTGGGTGTGCCCAGAACCTAATAATAATACTTTAGTATTAAATAACAATGGCAATCCATTATAGATGATTGTCGACTTGGAAATGCCACTGAAGCGCAACGCCTTCGGCTTTCAAATAAATAATGTTGTTTCGTAAAGGTTACCAGTGTACTAAATGAACTATGGTGATGATCGATGTTCTTGTGATACAGCAGAGCTTACTGAAAGAGTTCACTGTGATATGAAATTTTTATTACCTACTAGTACTGTCCAGACGGTGGGGTCTAAGTTTTTTAAGACTCATAGAACGCATAGAACCAAAATGTTCTCAGACCAAACCCTCAAGCTTATGGTGGAGAGACAAGAGATACAGCAGACGCGTCTGACTACCGGCAGATTAATAGGTAGATCTCTAAAGCGCAAACGCGCGACTTGCGAAATACACACAGAGTGTATTAAAGATACATAGTATATGAAGATTTGGCGAGAGATCCCAACCATACTGACCCGACATTTATTGATTTCTGATTAGTCCCTACATGATCAAATCAGAAATGAAGAGATCCGTAGGAGAACTAGAGTCACCGATATAGCCCGAAGACTTGCGAAGTTGAAGTAAGTAGCAATAGGCGGAGCACATAGTTCGGGGAACCGATGGACGTTGGGGTCCTAAGATGCTAGAATGGCGACCCCGCACTGGAAGGCGTAGCGTCTGCAGACCCGCCACGTGGTAGACAGACGAAATTAAGTGAGTCGCAGGGAGTCGCTGGATCCAGGCGGCGCAAGACTGTGAGTTGTGGAGGACCCTACAGGACACCTATGTCCAGCAATGGACGTCCATCGGCGACGACGATTTGACGACGGCTAGTACTGAAATATTTAATCATAGCTTAGGTACCTACTAATGTTTTTTAGTCAAGGTGTCGTCACGAAATATTAGGCTATGTATTCTATACGTAATAGAACATATTCAATATTTAATGGAATTAAATTCTATAGGACTAGGTATTTTTTTTAAATATCCATAACAAACTATTCAGCATAATATCTTGCAGTTAATGCAATTAATGAACTAGTCAAAGATATCCTTATTTAATAAGAAATTCCGCCGGAAAAATAACTAAGTAAGCTTTGCAGTTATTTATGAGAACTTAGTTTACATTATTAGTGGAATTCATTAATTAGTGGAATTTTATATGTAAGACATTATAGATTGCATGTTAGCTGTAAAATAGAAAGAGAGATGAAAGTGGTTCCTTGTGGCTACCTGTAAACTTAAACTGAGTGCTAGGAACTGAAAAAACAGATTCATAAAGGTTACAGAAATATAAGTGTTACAGAATGAAAGTGTAACTGTTAATGTATTTTTAATTCTGTTAACCCGAAACACTTATATTTGTGTAACAGAAATGAATCTGTACCAGAAATAATGGGGTTTAAAGTGTTTTAAAGTGTACTTAACCGAAATAGTGACGTTGCTAAATTTACTGTTGATGCGTATTCAAATTTGAATCTAAGGTGAAAGCACCAATGGTTGCAATTATTTTAAGAAAAACAGGGCTATGTTGAGTCAGTGTGTGTAAAGTCTAATGAAGTGAGAAGAACGCGTTGTCACACCGTGCAGTTTGTTATGGCATGTACCTATTAGGGTTACAGTTAAAAACACTTATTAACGGAAATAAAAGTTAACAGATTGATTGGGTTACCGGTTACAGTACCGTTTCTGTTTCCATTATAAGTGTTTCTGGTTTATAACAGTTTCAAAAAACAGTGTTTAATCCCCTTATTTCGGTTACTGTTTCAGTCCTTACTGAGTGCTAAGTAGATGGATTTAGCCTAGGCTGGTAGGTACCTACCATAGACCTCACATATGGATTGTACTTCGTGACTACGTACATGTATCATTCTATCTGGCGTCGTGTTGTCGAGGCATACCTCAGATGCTATGTTCATTAGCCTAAATTCTTCGATAGTCCTGTGTGGTTCGCCTTCATGCATGATTGCACTAACAGGACCTACCAATGAATCGATGGTCAAATGATTTTTAGGCTCTAAATCCACTACACTATAGACCAATAAGGTACTAACTTAATATCATGCATTTATCATTTAGGTCCTTCTCAAACAGTAATAAATGTATGGTCTGAAATAAAGATAAAATTATCTCGTCAACTGTCAGGAATCTGATAGTCTGCTTGGCTCGCCTCCGCTTCGCCCCGACCCGCTCCGCTTCAGCTGACAGGCATTGCAACATTGCATACCTACCAAGTAGCATTGTTCTGATATCATGATAGAACACCTTGATGATTCACCTGTGTTAGAGAAAATAAGTAGTCTAAAATGCAATTTATTATTATAGAAATATAGACTAGCTGATGCCCGCGACTTTGTCCGCGTGGATTGTGGTTTTTCAGTTCCCGCGGGATCTCTTAAATTTTCCGCAATAAAAAGTAGCTTATGTGTTATTCTAGACTATAACCTATCTCTGTGCTAAATTTCATCCAGATCCGTTCAGCCGTTCTAGCGTGATGCTGGCGTGAACAAACATCCATCCATCCAACCATCAATCCATCCAAACTTTCACATTTATAATATTAGTACAGAAGTATAGATTTCATGGAAGGTACACGATATTATAGTACTGATGTGAGTTATGTAGTATATTAATCACATGTCGTGATGTCGCGACATTCCTCACATGCTACATTAATTAATCTGCAAATTGTTGATGCAGTTCGTTGCATTATTATATGTTTATCCGTTGAATATCAGTAGCTTAACTTTGGGTTCGCTACAAAATGATTAATTAATTTCAATTTCAATTTATTTATTGTGAATACAACAATTTAAAAACTAGACAAGGTTATTATTATTCCGATACATAAGGAGTGCTTAGACACCCTTACTAAGATAACTTGTATTACGGGTGTCGTCACCTTCCTCCGAACCTTTTACAATAATATGATTTCATTAATTCTATATAAAATAACAAATATTTTTGCACAATATCATTGAAATATTCTTTATTTATTGAATTATCATTATATTTATTTCATTAATTATTTGTTTGAATATTTAATTATTTAATAATATTATTTGGTTGATTTAATTATTAAATGTTAATATCATTGGACATTGGATAATTTTATTAGTGTGTGTGTGTGTGTGTGTGTGTGTCTGAATGCGAGGCACAGATTCGTTTCGGTTGCAGAGATATAAGTGATTCGGGTTAACAGAATTAAAAACACATTCAAAAGGATTACAGTTTAGATTCTGTTACACTTTCATTGTGTAACCCATATATTTCTGTAACATTTATGAATATGTTTTCAGTCTCTGCTATGAACAATAAAAGGGATGATGCCTATATCAAAAATAAAATATTTCTAACTGATTACTAAATAAAGGGTCTTCAAAAGGACCTAAAATTCACATTCTCGGTTAGTTTTAAGTTTGATAACCATTTTATAATATAGATTAAAGAAAAAAAGTGCGTTGAAATTTGATGACGTCACAATTGCAAGTTTCATACAACTTCATACAAGAAGACCGTTTTTAAGTTTGTTAAAGAGTTGCTGATTTGATTGAGTTGTCATCATCCCTATTTAAGGAATCCTGTGATTAGCTAAAAGTCTTTGCCGCTTCTTGGTCCTTAAATAGCACGAATGCAAGCAAGTAGGTAGCGTAGATTCATCTATGCCTGAGCAACATGGTGCGACACTAGTCCGTGTCGGACAAAAGTCCCATAAAATTTAAGATAAAAAAATAGACTTTGTGTAAACTGAGCCACATTTCATTCTAAATCCAAATTTTGATTACACTTATTAGAGGATGAGTTCCGTAGCCGCATTAAAGCTCACCTAAAAATATTAAGAAAGTAAGTACGTAAATCTAAAGATTTGGTACAAGTATTGGTATCATTTACGTACCATTAGAATTTGATCAGGGATTCCCAAACTATTTTGGGCAAGAGGGGTCTCTTGCCCAAAATAGTTTTCCAAAATGAACTGACACCTCAGACCCCCACAGCCAAATTACTTTAAAAATCTCTAGTTTTTTTCCAATTTAAAAACTTTGCGGTTGGTAGTAAGTAAGCTTCAAATATTTTTCTCAAAGTTTAACAAAATAAATAATCATTAATTTCAGTAAATATCAAGTGTAATTATTATATTAATACAAATTAGGTAAAAATACTTCAGTAGGTAATTATTTTGTGAAAAAATATTAAAATCGCAAAGTAAAGATAAAAAAATCAGTGTGATGGATGAACCTGATGACTTCAACCAATCTAGTTAAATTCGGTTCAATATTAGTGAGTTGCGGTTTTGTCAAAATGTTTATAACTAAACTGAAGCCTTTTTCCACTAGGTGTGATGACGAAAACTACAACAATGATACTTTCTACTAAAATATTAGTCATTGTTATATTAAGTCGGTACACGTAACACAACTTATACAGTATATTGAAAGTTTCAAATAAGAACTTATGTTAGTTAATAGGCGTCAATTTTAGACCTCGTCGATGGGGGTCGATTAAGTTTTCGTTCATGTCGACCCCTGGGAAACCCCTGGGGGTCGATATCGACCACTTTGGGAATACCTGAATTAGATGATGCCCGCGATTCGGCCGCATGGATTAATGTTTTTTGATTCCCGCGGGAACTCTTGAATTTTCTGGGATAAAAGTTAGCCTATGTATTAATTCAGGGTATATGCTATTTATGTAAATACCTTTCAGTCAAATTGATTCAGTCATTGCATCGTGAAGGAGTAACAAACATCCTAAAAAAAACTTACCTACTACAAACATTCAAATTCCAAACTTCATTAACATTTATAATATTAGTACTTAGCATTCGGAAAGTAACGCCTGCTTCTATCCAATACTTGGCATTTGTTTCATCTATACTAATATTATAAATGCGAAAGTTTGGATGGATTCACGCCACCTGGCTGAACGGATCTGGATGAAGTTTGGAACAAAGATAGATTATACTCTGGACATAGGCTACTTTTATCCAGGGAAATTAACGAGTTCCCGCGGGAACCAATAAAAACCTCAATCCACGCGGACGTAGTCGCGGGCATCAGATAGTATATTACATATATTATGATATTATAATGTCGCTACTGTGGGTAAAATGTTAGCGTCACCTCCATGCATTGTTGCCCTAGTGCGAAACCTTCGCCTTTACGTCGCCGGTTGCCTCAATAAATTCAATAATTGATTATGCCTGCTATGTATAATGACAATCGCGCTTAATCAATCGGTGATATTTTTACAGAAAATTAAGCAAATGTAAATAAATATTATGTTTAAATGTAGCGTTTTTTTAATTACTTAAGTAGTTTTAAGTCTTAAGTACCTACAAAAGTGCCTACAAAAGTTTTAAGTACCAAATAAAGTATTTAGCGGTAAAAAAAAACCTCATCTCGACATAATTACTAACCTATTATTTAAAAATCTTTGAGACTTTTTAACAATCTATCAAAAATATTTTTTTAACAATCTTTGGGCAATCGTTGCTGAAATATATGGGAAGAACAGAGTTTACTTAATACTTATGTAGATTATCGCACTAGATTATTGTAGCAGCTGTTCTAGATATTTAGTTGCGTAAATAATAAATGAGTACAATAGTTGCGTTCTAGTTCAAATATATATAATGTCATATACTTAATATAGGTAGACATGATAATATGTCTGAATATTTTCTATTTGGTTCCTTTTTGTTCATTGAAAATTCAAAAATTACCAAAATTATAATTATATTAAGTTAATTATTAACCGTTATTCTCGTAGTGAAAAATATTTTTCATTTAATAAGTCCCACAAATTTATCTGACCCTGTGGCCTAAATTGGAACTGACTTTTATGCCTGTTTATTTTTTGTTTTATTTTTCATAAATACTAACTAGCGACCCTGACAGCGGGTCAAATAACTGTTGCTTGGACTTACCAGTTTTTGACAATATTTTATATTACCTATGCTCAAAGATTTAAACAATAATCGTGATGATAGCCTTTCAGAAAGACATCAAACAGCCTCAAGGTCAGGGTTGTTCACTGATTTATTACCGGACCTTCCTACGTAAAAACTATCAAATTGTGCATAAGAATTAAATGGCTGTTATGGCTTCCCAAATTCTTCCTTCAATATACGCTTGACGTCTACAATATGGCAAAATACATTCATTAATTGGACGTAGTTACGCAGAAAGGACTCAACCCACAAAAAGTTAGTTTTGAGATATCGAGGTTTAAAGTTTAGATGATAATTCCTGCAATAATATTGTATTTGGAATATTTTGAAATATTGTCACATATGGGCAAAAATACTAGTATTTTGGAGAGTACAGGTATATTACGATAATATGCATATTTTTCGAGATATTTTGAAAAATGTGGGTTTGAGTCCTTTTTGTTAAATTGGGTTTAACATTACGAAGTGTTTTTTTTTAATTTCTCAGAAAGGAACTAAGTAACAAAAAAATGTGAAAAAAGTGATATTTTATATAAAAATTATTTATTATTTTACAAAATACGTATTTATTCTGAAAATACAAAGTTCTTAAACTATAGTGTTCTATTTTTCTCCATGATTTTCGTCACTTAGCTCATCTTGCTCCACCTCGAAATCTGGTTCTGCTCCGAACCCATCCACGTCTTCTTCACATTCGCTTCCTTTTAATGACTTGTAAAAGTCCAGGCAGTCTTTAGGAATAAGATGGAACATTGATTTCAAATCGTCTAATTTTGCCTGTGCAATTTCTTTGCCATCAGGCCAAAGTAAAACGAAATCTTCTTCAGAAACATTGAATACTTTTCCTTTATATTTTTTTTCAATATTGAGCTCTCTAACTTCTCCATCTATTTTCATAAATATGGAATGTTTACAACTCCTTTTAATACAAATTTCTTTTGTTTTTAGCCAATTCACTTTTTCTTTGGTAATAAATGTTTTCCTATTAACTATTTTCCTTTCAATTTTAGATGTAGACAAGAAATCCTTCATCTGCATTCTGTAAACTCTGAGAGGATTCCACTTTTTGCAGCTCTTCATTACATTAATGTAGTCTTCGGCAGTATATATCCTTTCACGGAACTTCAACTGGTATTCTATCTTGGAAAAGTCTGTATCATTAGGTAAGAATGTGTGGCCGGACTCTAGGTACTTAAATTTGATTGTTTGTAGAGTTGGATGTGAGTTAAGTAAAGCCATAAGCATTAAAACTACTTTTATATTTCGATTTTGGCCCCCGCAACAGTCACTCCATAGTGCTAGCTCTTCAACGTTTGGGCCAATATTATTTTTTATGTATCTTACCAGACAAGATCCGACCTCTTGTGCTCCTCGACCGGCTTCACCTTCCAACCATACGTTACAGTGGCCGGTGTCATTGGAACCAGCATGTATGCCACTATTGTATAGCCATAGTTGGCGTTTATAAAACACAATATTAGTAGGGATGCGCGGCAACGGGAGAGTTTTTTCTAGGTCGAATGTTAGGCATTCAAAAGATTTATCTGTTTTAGCTCGAGACAAATCTTCATTCATCTCGTGCCTTAGGTCTTCAGCTAGTTTCAAATGCGCTTCCTTTTCTTTTTCTAATTTAAATTTTTCTTCGGTCGATGTACAGTTTTTAATCTTTTGGGTGAAAGTATCACATTTATTGCATGTATCTTTTTTTAAACTTTTGCAGCGCAAATTAAAATGTCTGTAATATACCTTTTTAAAAGTTGAAAATGATACAGGCTTTTTAGATTCGCCGTGCAGTGTCTTAATTTCATCCAAATAAATGTCATAAACTTTTTGTAAAGTCATCCCCACTTTTAGGTACTGACAGTCATTATTGTTCTCTCTCCTATAGTGGGACTTGTACTTAGGTAGGGAATTTATTACCCTTTTAATAAACTCGACATCTTCTTCTGGCGTTTTATTCCAGCCACCCTGTTGTATACCTCTTTGGTCGTTAAAACTCTGATTAGATCGCTTTTTCTTCAAACTGACATCAATTTTTTTGGAAGATATTTGAAAATTATGTAAGAACATGTTCTTACAAACTTCTTTGCCGCATAAAAAATATCTTCTTCTGTAGGCTCGTGGTTTATTTTTCCCAGTTTTATTGTTTATGACAGTGTATGATCTTGCTTTTGGTTCTTCTACAACGTTATTTACTATAAAAAATAGCTGCGCTTCATATGTCCCCAATCTCATGTATTTTTCAAATTCATTTCTTCTTTGTTCTTGTGAAACCATGGCAAAACATTGTTTAGCACATGTACAAAAGTAGTTTTGAAATACTTTTGGTTCAACTCGTTTGGTTTTCGCATTGTATGGTAAATTTTTATATTTTCGTTCTTTTTTCTGAGCTAATGTATGATCAGGATATTTTCTTTTACGACCTTTTTTCGGACGTCCTTTCTGATTTGTGTTTGGTGTTTCTAAGTCCTGCATAACAGAATCTTTATTATGAACTTCTAAATTAAAGAGATCGTCAATAGTTTCTTCACCAAAGTATGTATTCCTTGCAGTATTGGCACTTGTTCCTACGACTGCTTCCAGATTTTCTACGCTTTGTACATGAGCTTCTAACAATGATCTTGAGATTTCATCTTCAGAATTATTCTCACTATTTGGTATATATTTGTTTTTTGATCCTAATATGTTAGCAGTATATATTCTTTTATTTTTAACTAAACGATGATTTGAATTATCAGGATCTTCCTCGCTATCCGGAACATAATCGGAGTCTGTATCACAACTATAATCGGTTCCCTGGTCACTCTCGATGTTCTCTTTGTTTCTTTCACCCTGATCAAGCACTCTAAATCCCGTTGTATTCAATCTTTGTTCTTTAGACATGTCAAAATCAACAAATTCTTCTGCAATTTCTGAAGGGAATGTTTTACTTAATGTTTCAAAGAGTTCGAAAGTTTTTGGAGACATTGGAGGTACGGGCGAAGAATCTTTTTCCCTTCCTGAAATAACCAAAAAGTAGTTTGCAAAAGATTCTGCAAGTAAATTACAAGGAGAGGTACAAGAAAATTTATAAATTACTTTGGCGTTTAGTCATTTCAAATACTACAGGGGTTAGAGGTGAGTACACTGGAGCCACTGGTGACCTGTCATCATCTGAAAACAACAGTAAATTGCATAAGCACCACCATTCTAAGCACGTGCAAGGTATTTTTCGTTAGTAGGTAAGTATAAAATATTATTAACTTAAACTATAACTTTTAAGCTGATCCATCACAAGTGCATTTATTGGAGGATTCAAAGAAGCAGCAGGAACGTTCTTATCATCCAAAAGTAAGTACATAAGCATCAATACAACCTCCATAAGCATATGGCAAGCTATTCTTTGTTAGTAGGTATCCACAAAATATTAACAAATTAAATTATTACATTCAAGCTGATCCATCACAGGTGCATTCATGGGAGGATCCAAAGAAGCAGCATTAACGTTTTTATCATCTGAAAGTAAGTACATAAGCATTAACATAACTTCCATAAGCATATGGTAAGCTATATTTTGTTAGTAGGTATGCACAAAATATTAACAAATTAAATTACTACATTCAAGCTGATCCATCATAGGTGCATTCATGGGGGGATCCAAAGAAGCAGCAGGAACGTTCTTATCATCTGAAAGTAAGTACATAAGCATTAACATAACTTCCCATATGGCAAGGTATACTTTGTAAGTAGGTAGGTACAAAATATTAGGTAACAAATTATTATTGGCAAGATATTATTTGTTTAACTAATTATCTACTCTATTGTTTTTATGTTCACGTAATATTCATATAGAATCTACATAATAGCAGAACAAACCAACAAGCAAAATCGAACACTGTTTTAATAAAACACGGTAAAAAAATAAAATGATAAAGTTTGTTGCCTAGAGTACCTACCTACGTTTATTTTGAATTTTGTAATTACTAGGTGAATGTGGGTATATTATAAACCTGTAAACTCCAGAAGGCAGAGTTTTACTTAAGTTAAATATTTTGTTAGGTTATAAAAGTAACTTACGCTGTAGGAACTCTTCCATCTTTGAAGGGTTATTCTTCAAGGCGCTAATTAAAATTCGATCAATCCGTTTCATTATTCCGGCCACTTCACAACACAATAATAAATTACTAAAAAGTTTACTGATCTAATATGTACCTGGTTTAGCAAGTTTTTACGCGCGATACGTGAAAAATGATAGAAACAGTGTTTCAGGTAAAAAAATAAAGTTTAGTGTTGCCAAAATTAATATTTGTATAAAATGAATGTAAAAAAAATATTTAGGCTGCAGAATAATTAATTATTATTTTTACTGTAATCTCAAACAGCAAGTTACTAAATCAGAAAATTTCTTATATGTTTTATATTTTCAGAATAACTCGCATAGTTTGGGTCATTGTAGCTAAATCCAAAATCGGCTAGTTCTGATTCACACAGTGATCCACGTTCTTTGAGTCGTTTCTGTTGAATAAATAGTATACTAGTTTCTATGAAGGTAATTTAACTGAAACGATTTACATCGTTTGGGTCGTTTTAGCTGAATGCAACATCGGCTTGTTTCTTCGTTAATCAGTTTATCAGAAATGATCCACAAAGTTTGAGCCGTTTTAGTTTAATGAAAATAATTACTGGTTGAAATGATGGTAATTTAACTGAAACAATTCAAGTGTTTTGAGTCAATTCTGTTATATTAAATCTAGACCTGCTTCTTTCTAGTCGGATTTATTAAAAACGACCCAAGAAGTATGGGTTGTTACAGTGGTTTGTAAAAAACATACCCGTCTTTATGTGGTTTGGTTCTCATCATTAAAAAAACTAACTTATTGTTGTGGTATCACAGATCTTTTTTGCTGAGTGATAGAACCAACCGTTAGGACCTCTTTGGTATAAATAACTCATTTTTGACCAAAGTGTGGATTGAGTCCTTTCTGCGTAACTACGTCCAATTGGAATCGACATATTTATTATTTATGCGTTTGCTAAGTGCAACAATTGAAAAAAAGAAGATGACAACCCTAGACTCTGCCGGCGCGGTGCAATGGGTCAAGGTCTTGTTAATAAAAAAATCTCGATTATGTTTTTACATAGGTATTCATACATGAATACCTTACACGAAGCCGGTTACGCTGTTTCGAAACTTCTAAACTGATAAATAAAACAAAAACATCTAAGTTATGTTTCGTGTATTAGCATAATGTTATTAAGCTTGTAATATAATGTAACAGAAAACTTAAAATACTTACTTAACTTAAGTTAACACAAGGCTGCCGTGTTCTACAGAAATCTGCTGTGGGTCTATCTATATCTACCTATTGATAATATAAATCCGAATCTGGCTGTCTGTTTATCTGCTACTTACCTACTATTTCACGCTTTTACCGCCCAAACTAATTAGGTAATCATAACAAGCACCTTCTATTATGAGACGCGAAAAAAAAAAAAATATTCACAGACCACAGTATTAAAAAGCAAAATAATCCAGTTTAAACTTATAATCACAACTCTCGAGCTATAGAAGCGCTCTTTAGACTCCAATTAGTATTTTTTAGTTTACTGCTGCATTGATTTTGATGAAACGGGATCGATAGAACAAAATTGCAGCCTTTTACCACGGAATATATAATAGTGCCTCTACGTAGGTGTAGTTTATTAACGTCAAATTAGGGGCCTCTCTGAAGCCTCTGGGTCTCTATGAGTAGCATTAGTACCAAAGGGTAGAGATGCTTAATTCTCGTACCTAAATCGGTATATTCTCAAACCGTTTCCGTAGAGCCGGCTGCGTAATAAGCCGTAGTAACTTAGTAAGTACAAAGTATACTGTGCAATACTATATTGCACCTACTGTTTAATGTTAACGTATAATATACTTGTATACCTGAAGTGAAATGCAATAACGGATAATTAAATTTTAATGGGTGCGTTTTTGTTAACAGATCTAATGGATATGCAAGAATAGTGTTGATACTTTATACTCAGAAAATAAAGTTATCTAGCTAGACTCGGTGGCTCGCTCAGGCTTTGCACGGGTGGTCTGGTGACTCAATATTAACCTATGCGTACTGTATAGTGTATATGTCACCGTAAGATTGTAAAAACCGTTAGATTATAACCTAACTCGCGAAATTGTAAACTGTCGAAAGATTGTTAACCGTTCAATGTAAATTTTTGAAATATTCATTGTATTTACGTTTTCTTGTCTGTTTCTTCTAGGTTAGGTTAGGGTTCGACTGCGGCCGGGCACTTAGGTTCTATCGGGTTAATATACCTAACAGATTACAATTTACCAAAAAATCTGTCGACAGTTTACAATTTCGCTAGTTAGATTACAATCTAACGGTTTTTGCAATTTTACGGTGACATATACACAGATTAAATTCAATAGCAGCTTAATTTTTCTCCTGGTGCAAGAAGAGGAGTGTTATAAGATTAACGTGTGTATCCATCTGTGTATCTGTGTATCTGAGTGCCTGTGACATCGTAGCTCCCAAAAGGATAAACCGATTATGATTTGTTTTTTTTGTTTGAAAGGTGACTTGATTGAGAGTGTTCTTAGCTATGATTCAAGAAAATCGGGTCAGCGGATTGAAGATCATCAGCTCTTTTCTAGTTGATGAAATTAGTATCCCGTTACTTCAAAATGTCGGGGTTATTTTAAAATGCTTGCTATATAATTTATAGAAGTGAAGGGAGTATGAATCTACGAGTATGTAAGATCCGACAACACAAAGAGATTAGAGAATTAAAATACCTTGACTATATCCTATAGGTGTCTAACTTGTCAAACTCACTTCACATGGAAAAAATTTAGGGACAAATGCATAATATCTACTAATTACACGCCACAGGTCCATTACATTCTATTGTATTCTAATTCATTTGCCTACTCAATTATACGAAGGTTAGATCCGTCACGATCATCTCGGTGACATAATAATGGCTAATATCGACATAAGTGTTATATATAGATTAACAAGCTGAATTACCTTGACTTCAGGTTTCATGACTAATTTGCATTGTTACTTAATATATATGCAACTGTAACATTTCCGGGCTTATTTAACTAATAAAATGTACCTACCTGTAACA
Source organism: Erebia palarica (assembly GCA_964035005.1). Lineage (NCBI taxonomy): Eukaryota > Metazoa > Arthropoda > Insecta > Lepidoptera > Nymphalidae > Erebia > Erebia palarica. The sequence goes on along the minus strand of OZ035992.1, from coordinate 26,893,563 downwards.
GTAGGTTAATAACGTATGTTAAAGTAATGTAAAGTAATGACCTAGAGTTGTTTAAAGTGCAAAACAATACTGCTATCGCAAAACTACACGCGTCAAGCTCGAAACTAGTGCTGGGAGTGAGCTGGATATGGAGCGACGATCGGGGGTGGCGTACAGCCGTCGTTTCTTCAGACCCCGATTCCTCGGAGCTCGTGCGCGGACTATACTTCACGAAGTGCAGAAGCACAGGGCCCATCGGGTCTTTAACCTATTGGATGCCCCATATTAGGATAATGAGGCCCCAATGAAAAGGCGTATGCCTGTTTTAACAAAAAAGACCTCTGTCTATTTTTTTTAAACATTCATTAAAGACTAGATAAGCAATATTCTAGATTTATAATATATTTTCTTTAAAAGAAACACCAAGATCAATTTAAAATCTGATTAACTTACTATTGAGGTTTATTTTGAACGTAATATAAGTTAACGTTAATGAATATCGGTTAACTATCAGTTGGTGATCTGACAGTAACTAGGGGGCCCCCATCGATCGTGGGGCCCACTGCACGTGCCGAGTGCCTAGTGGGAAAGAGAGGTCTGAGAAGCAAGTCTTGTAAACTTATAAAACTTGACGAAATTTTAAAGCGGTAGGTAACTATGCAAGAAGTATGTACAAACAAGAAATATCATAAGAGATACATAATATGTAAGTCCTACATGAAACTAACAGTTAGTTTACACCTGATAAGTAGATATCTAGAGCAATTTTCAAAAAGGAGATCTTTTTAGGCTTGGTTAGTCTACGGTGCGGTCAGCCTGACACTGAACTGAAGGTAAGTACGCTTAAAATTCTACTAAAATAAAAAACATTGAATAAACTGGGACTTAAGTAGATTTTAACATTTTCTTAATATGCAGAGGTTTTTTGCAAGATCGTCCTATCGAAGGCTGGAGTTCGCTTTAAATAATCTCATTTTCAGTTCAGAAAAATATAACGTCATATTTGGCGAACATAGATAAAGTTATCTGAAAATAAATACGGAGATGCGAAAATAGCATATCGTATCACTTTTATGTTGTCTCAAGAATAAAGTAAACTCAGACAAGACAAACAATCAAAATTAAAACGTCTAGAAAGAGACATGATGTAAATAAAACGCCAAATTTGACATGTTTATGTGAAATAGTTTTTGAGTTATGAGGGGTTCAAAAGTGGCTCCAAATGGTTCGTGTAATATTACACACGGTGCTGCTTGATGTTATCAAGACACGCGGAAGCGTGTCCAGCCAAAGTTCAAAAAAACTGGCGAGCAGCACCGTGTGTAATATTACACGAACCATTTGGAGCCACTTTTGACCCCCTCATAACTCAAAAACTATTTCACATAAACATGTCAAATTTGGCGCATATATTGAGACCCGTGAGATACATATGTGCTCCAAATTTCATAAGCACACCTCAAATGGTTATTTAGATATAAACGTACAAAAATCGTCATTTTTATGATCTACCTAGGTATAGATCAAAACTCTGACACGGGGCATACTACCATTGCTTAAAGCCGTATTATTTTAATATTGTTGACGTTTATGTTGTAGTGTTATAATCATTATTTTAAGGACGTCAAAGTACGTGACATTCAACCGTTATTTTGAAACAATACTGCTTTAAGCGGTGGTAGTAACTCCTTAACTATTGAAAATGACACAATTATTATTTTAATGTAAATAATAATGAATAATAATATAGTTGCATTAAAACCTTACCTTCGTATTCATGCATTTTGTGCAACGAAACGTCATTGACAGAAAAGAAGAAGAAACGTATTTGAAGTCGTCAGTTCAAGCTGTCAGTCATTATGATTTGTATTCATTGTTTATAGTGGCTTTAGTGATATCGACTGTTTACCGTGCTTGTTTTCAATGTTTCACAAAAAACTTTTGATTTTGAACTTTTGCAATCAAAATTGATGAGATGTAGAAATGTGCTGTAGAGGTAGTCTGACCATAGATGTAATCTGTCAATGTCAGTGTAACTCTAGGTATACTATATATTTTTCTTGAGAATTCTCGTCTTTAATTATCTTGTACAATGAGTCGTACAATAGAATTACTGGTGGGTGACACACTGACCTTACACCGAATAATAAGTACCTACTAATGTAAAACGTAAACTAAACTAATAGAAAAGTCCTATTACAGTGTAAAGGATTATTTGAATGATAGCAAGGCATGGGTATGAATTGTTACAGCGGCTGATTATGTAATGTTATATTATAAGTACATACTTATACTTACTTACTACTTTATACTTTTAGATACCTACTTAATAATAATTCGTATATGAAAACTAGCCAAGCCAAAGCCTTAGTCTTCAACATTTTATACTAAGTTATAAGAAGAAATGATATTTTAAGTTGTTATAAAATATTATATGTTGTTATAAATAAATTTCAGGACTGACCATTGAACTTGGCACCCATTTAGATCTCACTTCTTTTGTCGCTGAAGTCAACAACCAAGGCATATATATCACAATTTTGAATTTGGCTCTCATTTCACATTTATGTTTTTGATGGGATAAATAAATTGCAGGACTGACCATTGAACTTGGCACCCATTTAGATCTCACTTCTTTTGTCGCTGAAGTCAACAACCAAGGCATATATATCATAATTTTGAACTTGGCTCTCATTTTACATTTATGTTTTTGATGGGATGTAATACTTACACTAAAAGTAGGTGTAAAACGCTCCATACTAAATTTTAAATAATCTGATGTTCTGATGTATCTATGTGAAGTCGTGCCTACTAATAAAAACAAATTGATTACTTTAATACCTACTAAGTATATTATTGAATAATAAAAATTAAATTACGAACTAACGAAATAAAATAAAATATTATGTAACGAAAGTACATGCTTAAAGTTCTAAAAGAACAATTTATTTGATTATTTTATTAATTTTAAAATCAATTTATTATTTTAATAATATGCAAACATAAATGGCCAAAGAGCCTTCCTATACAATCTAATGACAAATAATGAGCGCAAATATATAAAATATGCAACAATAATCTGAATATTGCTTTAGATGCTTTTAAATGATGCTATATTGGGCATGATATTTAATATTTATGAGGTTAAATTATGACGGCAGCTGGATGGCAGAATAATTTATCGTGATAGTGTATAGAATGGGCCAAAGTCCATTCCATAGGTAGAAAGCCTAAGAAAGGAAGAACTTAATTCCGGAACTACTATAACTAAAATATATAGATCATTTGGGATTGTAGGCTTGTTTTTATCATACAAGGAGCTCTCAAATTACTAACAAAATTGTAATGTCAAGGCCATAATGTATGCTCGAAGAGGAGAATATTAAAATGAAAAAAGTCGAACAATCCACATCAATTATAACACCATGAACGTAATGCCGAAATCGTGATGTGTTTTTGCTGACTTCGTTCCTTTAACTATATAGCATAAAACCTTATTCATACACGCAAGTTTATTCATACGATGTGTAAGTATTTGTGATTTTTTAACGGCATTTGTTTGTTTTCCGGGGATTCCCTATTTCCCCCTGGAAATAATAAAACATGGAACAAAGAAAGCTTGTAAGCTGGGGAGTTCCAGCTTACAAGCTTTCATTATTTCAAGTTTCGTCAAGATTGGTGCAGCGATTGACGGTCATTAATTAATAAATCGGTGTGCACAGTCGACGCAACGACGGTGTAGATAAGCTATTCACCATGAATTTTATGCAACTCCTATGTACCTAATAATATTACTCCCCACTGAATTTTTTTCTTTTTAGAGCTAAAATAGTTAATAATTATAAATTAAACCTGCATTACTGCCATAATATTATGATATTTATAGTACCCATATATTTTTTATTATTATACATCTACAGGAAATAGCCGTTTTAGTGTAGGCAATCATGAAGCAATCCTAGCAAAAAGTGACCATTTATTTCCTTATTTAGATTTCTAAGATCATATAGAGCCGAGTCAAAGATACGGTTAAAATTCTTTAATAAATCAGAGGCTAACGTGTTATGTTAGGTTCCTTCTTTCTAATCTCTAGGGTATTCAGCATTCAATCACAAGAACAAAACCTTATTCTGCCAGTTCAATGTTACATACCTTTTAGACTACTGAATGAAGTTCTTAATCTTGAGAATCTGGGCAAGTATCACCCATTGCTAGTTTTTGGGTATGAAATTCATAATTCATACTATGAATTGTTAGGTATTTATTAAAGTTATTATCATCACGGTTTGCCCAGAGAATAGAGAAAGAACAATATAACTAAGAATAGTCCGTAAATCAAGATTCGTATATGATTCGGAGGAATTATTCATTAGACCTTACGTGAGCCACAACCCTAAATAAGTCATCCCTTTCTATTCGGGTGGAATAAAATCCCCCACTACCTTTCACAATCTTACTTCAAGTCGAAATAAATAGATAAGTAGTATATTAACTAATATACAAACTAAAAATATTGTTGGTATATGAGCTCGCAGGGAAAAGAAAAGACGACTGCACTGTACGACTGTCTGTTTAATAATAATGAAATATTGTACAGGCTACAGCAAAGAGCAAATGAATGGTGAATGATTGTCTAAGTGAGTGAAAAGAATGTATGAGAGTGACTGAAGGAATGAAGTATGAACTACGTCCATAGACAACTATCATATTGTATCATTACAGACTTTTATATCATAGACTAGTATTTTTGCTATATTCCAACAAATATATCCTACTTCCTACCAAGTACTAACGTTACTAACGCGAAAGTTTGTAAGTATGGATGTAAGGATGTTTGTTACTCTTTCACTCCAGAATGGATCTGGATGAAATTTGGCACAGAGACAGATTATAGTCTGTAATAACACATAGCCTACTTTTAATTCCGGAAAATTAAAGAGTTCCCACGAAGACGAAGTCGCGGTCATTAGCTAGTACCTAACTACCTAATCTTAACACAGGCATCCTACTGCATTTTTATGGGGATATTAATTAAATATATTAAAAAAATAATATCGTGGCAATTATTTACATGTGAGTAAACATCAAGTGGTAATACCTGCGCTAATTGGAACCTCTGTATAAACGAAATAAATATTTTTGTAGGTAGATATTATTTATTAATAAACAAGCTGTGTTTTTATAATTGTATTATATTATTGTTGCTCATTAATCTTAATTATTGTTACTATATTATCAACCATAATAATTATAGGTCATTGCATAATTTTAATGTATTAGCGACCTTTATCAATTATATTATAATAGAACAGGTACAGTATTTAATACTTAGAACCAATGAAGTGAAAAGCCGTAGGTATCTCATCTCTATCCGTTCGTGATGCAAAATCTTGTGTTTGCATACACATTATGTACACTATAAATTACTATTATCACGTCTATTAACTCCAGTTCTGTGCTATAGTACGTTGATTTTTCCGTTCTAGCCAAAATTAGGTCGATAGGAACATTTTTTATAAATCATACCTACTCATTTAGCGTGAAATTTTTCTGTGTCTGCTGTCGCGTTATGTTCGAAACTTGGTATTTCGGCATTCCTTAAAATATAAAGAAGTACGTGTGTCACGGTTTTTCAGAATTCCACTCCCAAAGTGGTAAAATAGGGGTTGAAAATTTGTATGAAAGACCTTCATTTGAAACTTAGCATTTGGGCTTTCAGTTAAATATGAAGAAGTACGTATTTCACCAATTTTGAAAATTCGAACCCCAAAGGGGTGAAATAAGGGATGATAGTTGCTATGAAAGGTCTTCATTTCTCAAGATATTTTACAAGTTATATCAACGAAACTTGGTATTTAGACTTTCGTTAAAAAATAAAGAAGTATACGTTTGTCGCAGTTTTAAAAAATTCCACCCCCAATAGGGGTTGAAAGTTTGTATGAAAGTCTTCATTACTCAAGTTATAGCCATGAAACTTGGTATGTGAGCCACCAGTTAAAAATAAAGAATTACAGGTTTCACAGTTTTTGAAAATTTTACCCCCAAAAGGGTTAAATAGAGAGTTTCTTCTTTAATCCCGCCGCAACACAGTAACGGGTATTTTGCACGGGTAGTTAAGGACCTGGAGAGTGACATAGGCTACTTATTATCCCGGAAAATAGGCATGATGACAGTAAAAAAGAATCAATGAAATTATGAATTTATCTAATGAAATAGGATTCATGGATTATAAAAAACGTATTTATTTTTCTATTTCGAATGAGATTTCTATTTATTTTGATAACTTTGACAATCGCACTAATGTTTACTACACACTGCACAGAGTACATCGGTAAAAACAATAGTGACGTCACAAACGGCGCCATGACACCGGCGGGCGTTTAAGCGCGAATTTTAAAATTTAAATTTCAAATGCTAATTTTATTTAACAAACCCTATTTTTCTGCAGAAATAATATATTTTTTCGAAATAGTAGATACATCCGAACATAATCTGACCATTTCTCAAAATCAGTCATCATGCCTATTAAGGAGTGCCTGTGGGAATTAAAAAACTTATACCACGCGTACAAAGTCGTGAGCATCCGCTACTTGCGAATAAATAGGTTGGTAATTGGTAATTAAACTGATGAGGACGTGATAAAACTTACAGCTATTATGTGGTTATAGGCGGCCCGCCCTACGCAACGCAACCGCGTGGTTTTGATTATAATCAGCCCAGAACCGCTGTTTTGAAGTCGACATATTTTATTAAGGTTAAGGCAACAAGTATTGGATGTGAAATATCCATACTAATAGTATACTGCAAAATTGTGTCTGTCTATCTGCTACGGCTAATCTTTTAACCGATTTCGATGAAATTCGGTATAGGTAGAGATAGGTTATGTCCCGGGGAAAAACATAAACTTGTTTTATACCCAATAACCCATGCAAAAAATCACATCGATCCATTGCTCTGTTGCAGCGTGACTGAAGGACAAACCAACAAGCCAATAAACCTACTAACAAACACACTTTCGCATTTATAGTAAGTAGGTATTAGTAAGTATAATTAGTAAATTAGTATGATATCTACTTCAAGTGACTGCAGTCGTAGTTTAATTTCGCAAGGATGAAAGGGTAGTTCAACTCAAGTTCAGCATAATATTATTTCGACACCTAGGAACCTAGTTTGTGATAATAATCGCGTTTGCATCCAGTTGCTGTCTTGACTTAACGTTGCTAGACCAGCTCAATCGACTATTAACTTTGCTAAGCAACTACGACATCATTTATCCCCGAAAGTTAGATAATAATTATTACAATATTGCAAGCCGAGGCGGGCAAGACCCGACCTCCTCAACGGGTTATCAGCTATCACAGTGATAACAGAGTGACCCGTTTCACTTCCAGTATCAAATTGCGACGACGAGACGCGACGGTACAAAGTTTGGTAGGTAGCTACTTATTAATTGCCATAGCTCATAGTTATTTTGCAACTCTTAATTACCTACTTATTTATATAGGTAGGTACCAAGATTTATTTTGTCAACTCGTTCATATACATAATATAAATACATATTTAAACATCATAAAAAAGGTTAACAGATCCGTGAAGTTACCTATGGACTATGGTAACTTACCAACTTACCATAGTCCATAGGTAACTTCACGGATCGGAACTGCTTGAGTTATATAATATCAAAATATAGGTAATTTTATAACAAACGCGATGGTATAGCGTTGGCTATAATAAACTTGTCCTAACCTAGGCTTGCGCAAGTTATCTAAATAAAATTACTTAGAGGCGTGTTTTAAAAAGATTTAAAGAAATACTTCGCAACAACAATAATTGATGAGAAGCCGACCGCGATCACGTAACCGCGTAATAGCATCTCTTGCGCAGCCAAATTTTCTATAAGTGCCTAATAGAACGATATTTTGATAAGTAAGCACTTACACCAAAAGTTATAACTGATAACCATGTTATAAAATATTATGTTAACGTGAGAAATACAAATGTAGCCTTAGTAGACCTGCAAACGGGGCGGATTGAAATCCAAAAGGTTGCGGGCTCATATTGAGGCTCTAATCTTGGCCATTATTGTCGTACGTAGAACCTATAATTGCTAGCATATGGCAATGCAGCATGCTTTATGGATAATTTAGGTTAGATTTATCTTTAATAGTTTGGCCGACGCGCCATGCCGGCCTTTTTGATATCTATCGTAGGTATAGGTACCTATATATTAATACAAAACAATTCTAGAATTTGGAGTAGTTACGCAGTAGGTACCTTACTAAATATATCTACTTAAAATACCTTAATAAATAAGAATTAAGTTACTAAATAAACAATAAAACGAAAATATAAATAATGTATCTATTAAGAGCATTTAACAATCCTAAATCTATGCCTGAAAGTTAATAATTTCATTATTATCATTGACCATTGCCGTCAATGACCCTGCTCTGCTATCGAATGACCCCCGTGGAATATCAGGTGTTCCAACGCATGCACTTGTAAATAACTGACATCAAACAAGCTAATTAGAACGCATTTGTGTATAAAATAGCGTATAGTAGGCAGGTTAAGTGCAAATCAAATCACTTTGAATAACGTGTAGGGTAAGCTAAGTAATCTACAACTAGTAGATTTATAATCGTAAAGGTTGTGTCATAGACGACGCGAGCCAGCAACGACATACGGCTTTACAACGAAATCTTCGTGGTTGCGATAACGTGTAGGTAAGTTAAGTAATCTTGTAGATTTATAATCGTAAAGGTTGTGTCATAGACGACGCGAGCCAGCAACGACATACGGCTTTACAACGAAAGCGTCGTGGTTGCGATAACGTGTAGGTAAGCTAAGTAGTCGAGTAGATTTATAATCGTAAAGGTTGTGTCATAGACGACGCGAGCCAGCAACGACATACGGCTTTACAACGAAACCGTCATGGTTGCGATAACGTGTAGATAAGTTAAGTAATCTAGTAGATTTATAATCGTAAAGGTTGTGTCATAGACGACGCGAGCCAGCAACGACATACGGCTTTACAACGAACCCGTCGTGGTTGCGATAACGTGTAGGTAAGTTAAGTAATCTTGTAGATTTATAATCGTAAAGGTTGTGTCATGACGGCGCGAGCCAGCAACGACATACAGCTTTACAACGAAAGCGTTGTGGTTGCGACTTGCAACGCGTCGCGACACTCTCTCCTAGAAGTTACACTACATCTAAGTAAAATCAACAGTATAATAATTATATTACAAGGAAATATCAATTTAATCGATACAAGGACACAATAACTACTTAGTATGAAGCCCATCCGGCAGCGGAGTCATATGCATTTTGCAATGTGAAGTGCTGTCGGGTTGCAGCTGAAATGTATCACGCGCTGCAGTCACGCTGTGTATTTGACTACAACTTTATTACAAATCGCCAATTAAGTATTTATCTCCTAAAAACATATTACGTGAGCGGAGCATTTATGGATAAATGTTTAAAGTTATAGTAACTATTTCTGGCGTTCACAAACCACGGTGGAGATCCGTGCTTATTTTGAAGTAGGTAGGTACCTAGTAGCCAGTAGGTAGAAAAAGGTTCCAGAATTAAGTAGCCTACATAATACTTAATGAATTATGTAGGTTACATGATTTATTAAAAATAAATACTTAATGTATGTATAAAGGACATAGGCCATCTCTAAAAACTATAGTTATTTATACTTAAAACTTACGTACTTACACAAACAGTTATAACTTCTAAAAGTATATATTTTAGATAATTTTTTCTATCACTTGATCTAACGGTGAAGGAAAACATCATAAGATAAGCTGCCCGACAGTTCTTCATAATACTCCAAAATGTGAGTGTAGTCTGCATATCGGCATTAGACCAGCGTGGTGACTGGTGGCCAAACCATTCCGATTCTAAGAGGATACTCGTGAAACGTGCTCAGTAGTAAATGGAATAATGGATGGAAGTGATGATGATTGATGGTGAATATTAAATTGTAAATTAAGGTAATTCTAACTTTTTTTCTGCTCAATCTGTAAACTCATCACATCACAGAAACCTTTCTGGCACTTGTTGCCACAATGGTAACACCTTGTAGAGTAATGACCGTTTGTTACTAAAATAAAAAAATATAAAGTAAATTGTAGTATCAGTAAGTTAGTGCACGTAATATTATTTTACACTGCAGTTATCTTGAATTTTATTAATTACCTACTCTTGAAATATTTTGCAAACCTTGTTATTGTAGATTTCCATTGCGAAGAGCGAAATATTGACCCTGCTTTACGGAAACGTAGTCTTAATTAGTTTAATAAAATATCTATTTTAAGCAAAGTTTAAAAACAATAACATCCAATGTCACAATGACACTCGGTTTTATCAGTTTGTTACCAACCGATTGTTGTATTAAATTAAAATTGATTACATTTTTATTTCTGAAATAACTACCTACCTACTACGACTCTGTATATATGTAGAAAGTGTTTTTGGCATCCATTTGAGAACTTCAGCGAGCAACTTGAGAACTGAGAGAGAGAGAGAGAGCGAAGCGATTTAGCGTTCCGGTACGATGCCATGTAGAAACCGATTAGGGGTATGGGTTTATCATTATAACTGCCATGCCCCTAACAGGTTAGCCCGCTACCATTTTAGACTGTATCATCACTTACCTTCAGGTGAGGTGAGGTGAGTGGATAAAAAAATCTTTCTTATAAAATAATAGACGATGCCTGGTACTCTGCGTCGCTGCATTTAGATTTTTGTAAATTTTCATTTTCCAGGATATAAAGTATGACACAGGCTTCTTTTTACACTAGAAAATTAAAAAGTTTCTACGGATATAAAAAAAGCAATTCACGCGGCCAAAGTCGCTTGTATCACATCATCACAGTTCAACCTCTCGCCGGACCTTATACGCTACACTATAGTAATTATTGCAAATAGTCTGAAACTTAGTGAAGTACGTAAGCCAAAGTCTGGGCGTTCAAAAGCAACCACTGACCAAGGACCTAATGCTTTTGAGAACGGTATATGGAGCCTTCTAATAACCTGAATTACTTACCTACATAAGTACTTAATAATCGACAGTATCCTAATCGCACATTTCCTCATATTACAGTAATTAAGAGAAACTACTCAAACTAGTTTAGAGTTGGAATTGGATAAAATACAGGCTAATTACAACTTTCTGATATTAGCACTTTGCGATATACCTACCTACTTTATTATATCTTTTGCGAACGACTCCATAAAACATACCACGAGTAGGTACCAATTATAGATATAAAGAGTGTATTGCATATACCTATAAATTAATCACATTGTTGTTATGGCATTCATAAGCATAACACATTATAATTATATGATTTGCTTTTTTTATCCACTACAAGTTAGCCCTTGACTGCGATCTCACCTGATGGTAAGTGATGATGTAGTCTAAGATGGTAGCGGGCTAACCTGATAGGGGCATGGCAGTTATATTAAACCCATATACACCTATTCGATTTCTACACGGCATCGTACCGGAACGCTAAATCGCTTGGCGGCACGTCTTTGCCGGTAGTATGGTAACTAGCCACGGCCGAAACCTCCCACCAGGCCAGACCAGGGAAAATTCAGAAATTATAAATTTCCAAACCCTGCCAGGGATCGAACCCGGGACCTCCGCACGTTAAGGCAACAGCGGTCAACACTGCGCCACGGAGGTCGTCAAACGTCGTCGTTACTAATATTATAAATGCGAAAGTGTTGCTATCTGTCCGTATGCTTTCACGGTACATGTGCTCAACCGATTTTGATGCTGCATCCCAGGGATAGGAGAAGGCTAGGCTAGGCTTAGGCTTTTTATCACCAGAAATAAAAAAGTTCCCGCGGGAAACAAAAACCTTAATAGAGTCGTGGGTATCTTCTAAGTAAGTACCTAGTATGAAAAATTTCACGAAGACGAAGTCACGGGAAAGAGCTAAGTAGTAGTTGAATATAAAATCGACCCAAAATAGACAAAATCTCATATGCAAACCTATTATCAGAATATTATGTTGCTATTTTAAAACTAATTGCTATTTAATAATTTTCATCTTTGATTAAGGCAAATAATTAAACTGATAGGTATGCAAAAAAAATAATTGCTCTATGTAGGAGGACGTCCGTCAAAATGAAAAAATCAAATCAGCAATATTAAGTATTAAAGCTGTTTTTATGCAATTATCTTAATTACGTAACGATAAAGGTCCGTATATTCTCTTGATTGCTTACCTATTAGTTAAATCAAGAATTGATCAAGTTTATCGAGTAATCGAATAATTGTTTTTTACACCTCTATATTTTTATTTCAATTTAACTTTAACCAATATGATCGTTCTAGGGGTTGGAAGAAATATATATCTAACAATCCTACTCCATGGTGGTTAACGTATGTAAATAAATAACGTACCTTAGGGTATGATCTTCTTTAGGTATCTTCTTAGCAGGAGCTTCCTCAAAAAGAGAGAGAGTACAAAAACTTCCTCTGTGGTCATTCTCAGCGCATGATGTGAGTGTAAGGATCTCTTAAAAACAATAAATGTGTGGGATCGAGTCATATGTTGGCTTTTTTATGTTTTTGAATTCACCATAAAATAATAAAAACATCCCACTTCACATGTCATCAACATCATTATAATAAATATAAACGTAGCTGTTTCTGTAATTGTATTATAATAATCTCTATAGATCATGCTAATGCCACGACGAAGATATTCCCGAAGAACCATTAAAAGTGTGATACAAGTTGTAAAGGTTGTGTAATAAACTCATTATGTATGAAACCATCATTTATTAACCTTTAAGTATAAAAATAGACGTCTCATCCGCCACATCAGGTATACATACTCGAAATATTGGAGTCAGAAATACTACATAGGTGATATTTAAATTCAGTGTGCTGTAGGCTCATGGCTTTAAAACATATACCTTTCTAGAGTTTTGGGGATATCTTTGGGTAGAATATAAATGAGAGATACATCTATCACCAATTTTGTCTGTTCAAGAAATGAAGTGAAGTGTATATGTGGCCAGAATATACAGGCCAAATTGTTTTATGTCGTAAGTTAATCTTACCCTATTAAAACATTAAGGTTCGTTACCTTGTGGTTTTGATCAGCGTAAGAGGTTGTGTGTGTGAGGTACATAACATGTGCTTTGCAATAATTGTAAGTAGCATCTTGAGATCGACTATAAGTGAGGTCAGCCGATTGCGAGTGATGAATGTTGCCCCTCAAGACTCTAATTTCACTGAGGTACCAACTAAATTATTACGTTTCACGCGTTATTTGGCAACCTTGATTATGGAATGTGGAATACGTAGGTTCGCTTTTTTATTTCGTTGTTGTTTTACACAGCGACTTTTAACACGACGAGATAATTTAGGAAAACGTAACCGTCTGCTGAATTTTCTCTCTCCCTCTCTTTCTGAAGGAATCGATAAATGGGTTCGACCCAATAGAAAAAAATAGATAAAGAACCGAGTTTTCTAACCTACGAATCTTGGTAAGAATCTAAGCGCGTTGACCATTTAGGCTCAAGTTGCATCATAATAATAAAATGACCGTTACCCTACCAAACTATGCAATTGCGTGCCTAAGCACCTAATTTTCTTGAAGAAACAGATGAAGCTAAGATTTATATTTAATTGTAATACGAAGCTTCAAGCTTGACTTAAAATTAAAAGTACCTGTCCTATATAAAAAGGACTTAGTTTAAATTTTATTCTAAACAACATGATGCCATAATGGCAGTATTACCACGTATTACGTTAAATCGTGTCTTGCAGTAATGTAAATGGTCCCATGCGCTTTGCAATAATGATGATGGTAAAGTGTCTTGAGATCATCGAGCGGGGTCAGAAAAGTTCATTGAAGCCACACCCGATTATATACTATTGGGAGTAAAATATCTACTGCAATGTCTCAAAGCCACGATTTGTATGGTGTACCTTTTGTTGAAGTTAAATTTCTATTTCTCTTTGTTGTTAGAACATTACATAACATTTGCTTCATATAGTACTACCTAGTTACTCGTAATTTGATCACCATTGAAGTGCTTTTAAAAAGCTCAATTTTTATTTAAAGCAGGGTTCGCGATAGGCCGAATCTTAAACACATTTTTATGATTTTTTTTATTACTTTTAGCATGCTTTTAGCTATCTGTATTGTATTGTAGGGTCAAGTGTCCAACAATGAAACACTAAAAATTCAAAGTCTCATACACCTTTTGTTTTTACAGATAGAAGTTTGATTTTTTACAGGTAGATACACAATTTAATTGGGTATCGGATGTCATTTATAGTTTTTTTAATTAATGTGTAATCAATCACCAAAAAATTAAAAAGTAAAAAATTGGAAATGTTTTATTGTGTCCACAGTGGTGTTACACATTGAAACACCACAATTTCAACAATGAAACATAATAATTAATAGTGACTGTCTCATATTTTGGGTAATTTATGGAGTAGGCGAATGACAAAAAATGCTTGAGTTCAATCAAAAAAGGTTTTATTATTAATTTCACTTTAATCAGACTCTTCAGGTTACCTATAATAGGTAATAACGAATTACGATAACGCCTTACAATTTATAAAAAATACTTTTGGCAATAAAATAACTAAATTTGCTATATTTATGGCACTCGTTAATTAAACTTTAGTTAAACAATAAAAACTTATGACTTTTAGCCACTTATCTATAGCTAATAATCAGTCTCAGAATTATAAAATCACAAACATAGCGATACTATCTATAAACATTAGTAGAGATCACTTTACATTAAGATAATTATCACTTAATGACTAATGAGTCTCAAAAATTACAAATATCACAAGTAATAGGAGCAAGTTATCAAAAATTGTCAACATTGTCATGTCTAACGTTTAATAAATGGCAGTTGACGACAATTATCTACAACTAAATACGAATAAAAAAAATAACAAGAGAAATCATACCAAAATAAATCAACAAAAGATAATGAAATATTAACGCAACTTCATATTTGGTGTCACACGGACAGGAAAAACGTAAGTTGAGTTTCTGGTTTTCGATCCATTTATTTGTGGCGGAGGAAGAATCATTTTTATCTCATTCAGGTGAATTTCTGAAAGATCCGGTTCCAACGGCATATAAAATTTCATATTGTCTTTGACTTTTAGCCTCATGAACGAAGCTCCGAACTTATTTCTATTTATGATTTCCGTGATCTGCGCGACATAGTAGACCTTCAGTTTTTTTGCGTCCAGTAAAACAAGCACGTAATCACCCTCTTGGGGTGAAATAGATAGTTTTTTGAAATCTTCAGTTATTAAAGGTATCCCATCCTCATCTAGTTCTTCATTAAATTCGCTCATATCAGAATCACCTTCTTCCATGTAGACTACTTCCTCGTCTTCCTCACTACTAGTTTCTAATTCAATCCTTTCAATTTTGTGTTTCTTTTTTCCTCTTTTATCAATAAAGACTGGCCGTTTAACTATCGTTGCAGCTGATGTTCTTTTTTGTATTTTTTTTCGTTCTTCAGCGATGCGGTTTTTTTCCGGTGTGTCCGTCGCCACCATACTTTTTCCGAGCTTTCTTGGTTTGCGTTTTCCTGTCCGTGGACCAGCTTTTATTGGAGGCATAAATTCTTTAGGGGATTTGAAATTAATATTAATACCAGAAGAACTTGCACCAATTTCTTCTATAGGAGGGGTCATTTCTCTAAGCAGTGAAGCTGTTTGGTTAGAATTTATCGTGAGGCTTTCGAAATTCTCAACACTCGCAGCTTCGCTGACTTGTGCAGCAATTTCCCTAGATAGAAATTCATCATCTTCTAGTATCGATGGGCTTTCAGCCCGTGTAGTTTCAGATAAAGGACTCTCAGTGCGCTCAATCTTTGAAGAAGAAATGTGAAGTTCTTCAGAAGCAGTAGCTATAGAATGAGATGGCCCTGCTTGCTCTCTGTCAGACACCAATGACGGCATGAAGTCGATATCTGTAAAAACATCTGGGTCGTACGGAAAAATTTTCTGAAAGCAGACGCAATGTTAATTGGCGTCATTGCTTTTGGATATGCCTGACCCACACACTCAGCGACATTGTATAAAGTCATTAGTTTACCAGGGTGCCTCATCAGCCACGAATCTACGGCTTTATTATAATAACTTTTAAAGGGGGCATTTAAGCCCACGTCGAGAGGCTGCATCTTTGCAGTTGTATGTGGGTGCAGCGTAAGCACAATTACCCCAGATTTTTTGGCTAAATACAAGGCTTCAATGCTGAGGTGAGATTCGTGGTTATCGATTATTAATAGAGCAGGGTTTTCTGGGCTCGCAGACGTGTGCTTAATAAAATGCTCCATAACTTTAACAAAAAGCACCGCATTCATCCACCCTGTTGGAGCTGCAAGACCAAGAGATCCCGGTGGAGCGCCATTCATCATAAATTCTTTAAAGTTTTTCCTTGGGAAAACAAGGGCTGGAGGCAAGGCTTGTCCTGATGCAGATACTATTGCACATGTAGTGACTAATATGCCCCGTTCGCCACTAGTTATTTTACAAATGTTGTGTTTACCTTTGGGTGCCATAACTTTTTGTGGCTTTTGAACGGTTGTTGTGGCTGTTTCGTCTAAGTTGTAAATTCTGCAACCGTTACCAAAGGAAGGATGACGTTCCATGACATTTTTCAAGTTATCGAAGAAAGACTTGACAGTTTCTTTATTGAATGCGGTGGCACGCGCCATGCTACATGCTTCAGGTTTCTTCAGTGTTAATTCTGGATGTCTTGATTTGTAAGATCAAAGCCATTCAACACCTGCCATTTGGACTTTTTCCCAGCTAGCAGGACATTTGATATTATTTACTTTTGCCATTTGATAAGCAATACGGCGCACATCCTTGGAGTATAATCCATAAAACTTCAATGCACATTCGTTTATATATTCTTTAAGTGATGTTTCTTGTTCGAATGTAAACGTTTTATTAACTTCGTAGTTGGGAGTAAATCTTTGACCTGGTAAAGATGAATTATCCATATTCTTATATTTGTTCATGTATCGAAACAGCGTAGGATAACTTATATTGCACTCTTGTGCAGCTTTTCTCAAGCTCTTTCCCTGTCTGCACATTAAGATAGCTTGGAGCATGTTTTCCGCTGAATGGTCGCCTTTCTTTCTTTTAAGAGATTTAGTACGCGCCATCTTAAAAGAAATATAAATATCAAATGTTAATTAAGTAAGTAAAACACTTTGTTTGACACAATTTACAAGTTGTTATACTCTAAAGGCGGCCTTATCACTGCGACTGATCTCTTCCAGAGATTGATTTCTAGCCACAAAAAATATTAATTTGCACTGAAAGTACATGATGTTATATGGTACACAATGAAACAATATAGTACACATTGAAACAGTGTTTTATTGTGTCCATAGTGCTACTGTTTCATTGTGGACTACCGGTGGTTTTTTTTACTAACCTCAAATTTTTTCCAACTAAATTGTAACACTTTAACATATGATCTATGGCAAGTTAATCTTCGAAATATGTTTAATGCGAGGTAATCATGAAAAATATAAAATTTTCAACCATAATTTTATGAAAAATCTTTAAAGAATTCTGAAAATACTTACTTTTTTGTCGAAAAAGTTAAAAATGCTCCGGAGACACGTCCTTTCCCACGCGGCGCCGACGCTAACTGGGTTATTGCGGGGGGGTTCACAAGCGTGTCCTAACTTGATATAATGCACGATCTGCCAACGCCGCATTTTCGAAATATCACAAAGTTTTATTGTGTACCAATGTTTCATTGTTGGACATCTGACCCTATCTCCATCACTGACTTAGTGAAGATGTTATATTTAAACTAGCTGATGCCCGCGACTCCTTCCGTGTGGATTGAGGTGTTTGTTTAAAAATAGTTTACGTCCTATTCTAGTCAGACCTACCGAATATACACAAAAAAATCATAAGAATCGGTCAAGCCGTTTCGAAGGAGTTTTGTTACCAGAACTTTATATATGTCACCGTAAGATTGTAAAAACCGTTAGATTATAATCTAACTCGCGAAATTCTAAACTGTCGAAAGATTGTAAACTGTTCAATGTTCTGAGTGTCAATTTTTGAAATATTCATTTTATTTACGTTTTCTTATCTCTTTCTTGTAGGTTAGGTTAGGGTTCGACAGAAACAATCAAGTAGTGCCTTAGGTTTTATCGGGTTTAAATACCTATCAGATTACAATCTACCGGAAAATAATGCGTTAAATTCTAATCTTTCGACAGTTTAGGATTTCGCGAGTTAGATTATAATCTAACGGTTTTTACAATCTTACGGTGACATATATAATATTAGATGTAGGCAAGGAGAGATCTCTCCTTGTATACATCTAAGTATTACATCTAAGTATACATCTAAGGAAGGAATCATCATCTTTAGGAATTCATTATTCTCTATCGTTATAAAATGTTATTATTTGTATGAGCATGCATCACCTGAAATTAATTAAACCTTTGAAATGTTCACAGTTAAACCTCTCAGTACTTAAATACCTAGTCGCTAATTTGATCAAATGAGATGACTGAATTAGCTTGAGCCGAATCTCACGAAGCTGAAGGCTAGTGAGTTAATAAATTCCAACAATTTAATTATCTCGGACCTGTTTTGATTCCATATTAAAATGGGCGTAGGTTGCGTACGATCATAGTGCATAGTTTGCGTCATATTGCGACCCGCGCGCCGACTTGGCACTTTTGACGCCGATCCACTATGGCAGAGATAAGTTTTAGCTGATTATAGGGATTATCAAATCACCGCTCACGCCATGTTACGTGGGTAAAATGCGATGTTTTATTTACACTTTGAACAAGATGAATCCACAGCGCAAAAAGAAGACAAATATATATTGACTCATTGTATAGAAGACTGGGTACAGCCATAAGTTGCAATACAAATTACAAACTTCCAAAATATATTTTTGTGTCGGATCATAATATGCCATAGGTCGAGACTGGAATTGTGACAGAAATTAGAATAGACATAAATTCTTTATTGTAAAGACTTACGATAAAGAGAGAAGTATACCTACACATAAAAGAATTACGTTATTCAACCGGTATATTTCTCATATACAGTTGCGACTTTAAACCCGACCTATGAATTGTTGGCGAAATTAAATTAAAAATTTCATCGCAAGTCATTAGGTGTCGAAAGCAAAAGCGGATTCGGAAAAAAAAATCTAACCGCGATATTTAAACCCAAATGTCTAGCCAATTGAAAGCTCAGGCGTATCCTTGTCGATGGAATCCTATAAGCGTTCTTAATGTCAGGTTGTAAATGATAGCTTATACTCCATAAGAGACAGGTCGCGATGGCAAACAGAAGATAATATATTGTAGTTAACTAAATAGGATAATAAATTACAAATAATGCGTCATTAACTTTAATATGAACCACTGTCTAGAATGGATATTTATGTCCCATAGTCCAATACGTCTTCCAGGTTAAAGCATCCCTACTATGTTAAAGTGTATTTGTTTGTCCTTCAATCACGCGGCAACTGTATACGTAAATCGTTATCGCGTTAAAGGCGATATAGGGTATTTTTTGTCTAGAAATCTCTTAATTTGTATCCCTAAAAATTTTAGGCTTCCTAATTCCTAAAAAATCTATAATTTTAAAAAACTATATCTACACAGACGAAGTCTCTGGCATTATTTATTCCCTTAAGTAGTACTATCAGATTCAGAAGAGGTCGAGGTCATGATCAAGACCAATTGGCGATAATAAAATTTTAAACAAAAAGATAGATTTAGATCATTTTTTTTTATTATTCCTGTTTAAAACTTGCCACATGACAACATTTTCCTCGTCCTGTTAGCACATTTTACAATCAAACCCAGGAATATACCGACTAGTCTGCTTGTATTCTGCAAGTGAGTAAATTATGTTCTTGTATAACTCATAATCTACCTACCTTCTTATACGTGAGGACATCATTCGTCATGTAGTTACTCACTTTTAATCTAGTAGTTTCGAATGCAATTTAAGGTTAAAGTGCAATATAAATGGCATATATAATATCCAAACATTCCCAGTTGGTGATAAGATAAGCATTCGTTGTTAAATGACGTAAAGTTATAGGGACAGCACGAGAGAGAACATTCATTTATCACGGGGCTATCAGAGAAATGGTTCGACCTAAGAATTTTCCGTTTGCACTCATAATGCCTGATGTAAAATGCCTAGATAAGAAATGATGTTACAATCGTATGTTAAGATAAAGCTACATTGTTTATGCGCGTATGTTTGAGCTTTATTACTATTGTAATTATAATAAAGTTCAAACGTGCATAGTGTACATTATATTATCATTACTAGATGATGCCCACGACTTTGTCCGCGTGGATTGATGTTTTTTGATTACAATTTTTATAACGGGCACTTACCTAATAACTGTGAAGATTCCGACTGCCAAATTAATTTGAAACGAAATAATCAGCATTTTTACCTACACTACTGAGGGACTGAGGAGTCTCCTCAGAAGGGTTTGGCTATAGTTCACCGCTCTGGCCAAGTGCGCATTGGACGTCACACACCTTTGAGGAAAAATTTAACAATCCTCGGGCATGCACTATTCCGGTTTCTTCCCGATGTTTTCCTTCACCGTTAAAACAAGTCTCTTACTTATGATTTTAATTGCTTACAATGGGAATCGAACCCCCGTCCATCCAATTAGAAGGCCGGGTGCCGAAGCCACTAGGCTATCACCGCTTATCAACTAACTAATAAAATAACGCTTAGTATTACTAGTATAATTTTTGTGACTTGAGTTCCATATAACTACAGCTGTTATTGAGAGGTTTATGGATGCATGAATGAATATTTTTATTTTTATTTCTTAGACTACAGATTCCCTAAGTGTAATAGTAGGTACTTACCAGAATTATCCTTTCTTAGTATTATACCTAATTAGGTAAATTTAAAAATAACATGTGTTAGTATGACTTATTCTATGTTAGTTAATATAATTTCTTTATACACATGTATCACTTTCATCCACAGAAAATACCTAGTTCTGAAATTTATTCCAGACCAGTTTATTCTTTGAAAAGTCAAAACTGTACATCATGTTCTTCATTAAACAATATAAAAGCTTTATCTTCATTTAAAGCATTCGCCTTACATTGCATTATTATAGGAAAATCTTACATGTTTCAAGCTAATAACAGCTTACGGCTTATGTATTCTGTGGTTGCGGTTGAAAGCGTGTGTCTTCCTGTTATTGTAGCCCTATCATTTAGACCAGATCTCGTGAAAGTCGCCACAACAATACATAGTGTACTGAGCAAATAACGAGACAGTCGGTTCAAATGATATACGAGTTATGATTCAATAGGAAAGGGAATCTTGATACGCGCATGTGTGTAATAGAATCGTTAGTGCGTCTAGAAATTGTGAAAGCACATTCCTTTAAGAAATCTTTCAAAGATTAAGTCAGAAAAATCTTAATTTTAAAACTAAAAAGAAAACCAGACAGAACTTATACTTACTTAACTTACCAGCTAATCAATCAATTTGTTTCATCAAAAAATTTTGAAGCATTATCCCATTTCCAAAAACATAGCGAAACTTCTGCCCATGTCAAGGAATCTTTTCAAGTGTAGGTTCATTATTTAGCATAATATTTATGCACATTAATATGCTATTATACAAGTTAAACAACTGTATGTACCTATAATGTACGGAAGTCCTTTTCAATGCTTCAGCGCTTCGGTACTTGACCGATTGCGATTACTATCAATATAATATGCAGTCGGAAACGATATTTCTTGTGCGTATACCTACCTACTGCATAGTGATGCTGCAGTTACATAACAGCTAATCGCGGACCAAGAAACCAGTAATTGTATACCTTATTACCGTGTCACGGTTCAGTAAGTAAGCCACTTACTTTATACACCATTTGAAAATATGTATTTCGTTGAAACAATTGTTACTTCATTAACTAGAAGTTTAATTCGCTATAATCCGCAACAATAGGTAAATCTATGTGGTACAGTGTGTATCCCGCATTTATAGCCTGCGATATTCAGAACCACCCAGGATGGATGAATGTTTGTTACTCAATCACGCCAGAACGGCTGAACGGATCTGGAGGAAATTTGGCACAGAGATAGATTATAGGCTGGGATAACACATAGGCTACTTTCTATCCCGGAAAATTAAAGAGTTCCCGCGGGAATCAAAAACCTCAATCCACGCGGACGAAGTCGCGGGCATCAGCTAATTGATTTATAAAATGTTTCATGTAGCAGCAAGTTTTTTTAGTCTTCCCCGATACAATAGTGTCAGACGGATTAAATTTAAGAGATTTCGCGTATCGGCTCTATTTCTACTGAGTATCTAATACTGACTAATTGAAAACTAAGTTTGAGCTCAAAATTCCTTTTTTCTCTAATAAGCATATTACAGGTCGTGGTCCTTGTAAAGTCATGAAAGGACAGGTTCCGCATACCTTCTTATTTCTACATAAGTTCTCCATTTGCATGCATGTCATAATGCAATGTAATTTAATTGCATGTCTAAATATTCTATTGGATACTGTTCGGTAGCGTTTAAAGGAAGTTATGTAAAACGTTTAACTGGAATTTCTTTCTCATAACTACGGACTCATTGCAGAATTCAGTCGCGCATGAGAGTGGAGATTTACAAATCGGAAAAGGAAATTAGTCATGTACTACATATACATGTACCTACTTTTTTATTATTGTTTATTTATTTATTGAACTAAACATAACCTAGTTTAATCTAAAAAAAAAATGATCCTAATGTGGAATCTTAGATTTATAAAGGCCAACGACCTCATATGCATATAGGCGGGCCCTTTCAAAAACAGAATGTGAAGTTATTTTACTAACACCATCTAGTCTAGACCCACACAGCTGAATGTTCGGCATATCCCATTATTCTTGGCGAAGTATTACTTCAGGCACTATTGTCATTTAATTGAAACGAAAGATCAATTACAGACATGCAACACCTGACATTAAACTTAGTAATTTCTAGTCTTTGTTATTAATGGCATACCGCTTCGACGCCCTTGCAGATGTTAATGTCATGACATTTGTAGATCCGAGATCGCCACAAAGTTATCGACAATGCCTCTAACCTTATTTGTGT
This sequence comes from Erebia palarica, assembly GCA_964035005.1. NCBI lineage: Eukaryota > Metazoa > Arthropoda > Insecta > Lepidoptera > Nymphalidae > Erebia > Erebia palarica. The sequence continues at coordinate 26,870,408 of OZ035992.1, read as the reverse complement.
TGTCGTGAAATGTCTGAGACAAAAATTTGTAACATCATTGTTTGTGGAAATCCGAAGTAGGTACCCACCTTAAGAATTTCAAGGGTGTAAGAAATATTCAACAATGTGCTGTATGCAATCTTTCTTCGTGCTTTTCTCTGAAGCAAGTTGCCGCACAGTAGCCTCGTTTGAGTTGCTTTTAAGTTATTTTCCTGAATTATTGGGGAAGTAAGTACTACTAAGTACTTTTTGTTACCTGCTTGGTAAATTTCTGGGTCGATTCACGCTTCAGAGCTATATTTTATTTATGAACATGATTCTTACAAGACTAAGGCTGATATTACACTATCATATATTCATAATTTAAACATGATGTCATATCTGTCAAGTTCTATGATCATATTTATATGATGCACTTCTTAATTTTTACATATTATACTATTAACCCACATAAGATCATATAAACGTCGTACACTATCAAGATGGATAACGATTTAGCCGTGTTTTCCGGTGCTATGAGTGCAATTTTATTAATTGCATTAAAAAAGGTGAAAAATAAAACTAGAAATAAAAGACAAAGGGTTAGATCATCTGTAGCAAGGCGATCGGAGAGAGGGGTTCATAGCACGGAACACCTTACATAAAGAACTTAGATTGGAAGATAAAAAGTCTTACAAAACATATCTCCGAATGGATTAAGTTGTGGTAAACTATGTATTATCAAAGGTGGCACCATTAACATACACACAGACTAAGTAGAGATACTACGCATGACAGATCCTACTTGTACGCTAGCTTTCAAATAGGATCCCTTATCTAAACTCGCCGGCATATTTAGCGGAACATAAGAAAGGTCCATAATTAAAAAAATTAGGTTTTATTTTAAAATCTACTTACTACACTTCTTTTGTTATTTAAAGTTTTATTTGTTTTACTTAAAATGAGATCACATTAAGAACAGATTTTGCGAGTAAAGGCTATTTGTGAAAAATGGTACATTTTTGAACTTTTCATGTAACCGGGAAAAGTGAAATTTAATATTAAAATAACAGTGAATGAACTAGAAGTTTAATTCGCTATAATCCGCTACAGTAGACAAATCTGTGTGGTTACAGTGCGTGTCTTTCACCTGCAGCATGCGACACCCACCACCCAGCAATTCGCACAGGCACAACACCACACCACACAAATCCTCCAAATCACTCTCAACGTACGTTTCACTCCGACACCGGAGCATCAACATCTCCTGAAGATGCTCCGGTGTCGGAGTGGAAGTGTAAAAACAAAATCTTCACCGATATATGGGGCAAACGGTACGACATTTTCTTCTAAAACTTCTCTGATATAGCGGTCTGCAGTCAGACTCCCTCTGTCAATCACTACCAAGTCTGTGCGAACTCCCAAACAAATGCCCGCCCAAACCATTATTGATCCACCACCGTATGCAACTGTAGTTTCAAAATTTGTCTGAATGTATCGTTCTCCTTTGCGTCTGTATATTCTTTACCTGCCGTCAATTTGATTTAAGAGAATTCTGCACTCATCACTAAACAATACCTTACTCCATTGGTCCGCGTTTCAAAGTCGATGTTCCTGAGCAAAAGTTAACCTGTTTCTACGATGATTTACCTCGAGCCTTGGAGCCTTGGCGGGCACAAATGAACCCAAACCAGCTTCTTCGAGCCTTCTTCGTACTGTACGCTCACTTACGGTTACACCCCGCACTGCTTCTAACTCATGTCGGGCTTGGACGGCCGTCAAACGGGGGTTCCTACGTACACGAAGCCGAATGAAACGATCATCCCTACTCGAAGTTCGTCTTTTTCTGCCTTGTCCTGCTCTTCTCACATAAGTACCGGTCTCCCTGAACCGTTGGATACTGCAATGGATCGTTGAAACTGGTCGACGAAGATCTCTGGATATCACTCTGTAGGTTTGACCATTTCTTCGCATTTCGAGTGCCCTGGCAATCTCCGTTGGGGCTAAGTCAGGCATAATTCAGTCATGAACTCCAGAAAGATACGCGATTAAAAAAAACTAACAAAAAACAGTATTTCAATGAAATTTTAAATCAAACTCAGAAGGAAGAAATACTCGAAGTTCGCTCCAGATAAGGTGTATTTGAATAAAATTAAAACAATTGCATAAAATATGATGTTCAGTTGTTTTCTTAATTTGAAAATATTTCTTTTTAAATTAAATGACGTATAAACCAGCCAGCAACCTTATATGATACTGATATCAAACCTTTTTTTATGTTCCGCTAAATATGCCGGCGAGTTTATGATCATAGACATATGTAGATATTATACTGTCATAATATGTTCTTCTTAAAGAAATGACTCATAGATCTATGATCATGTATAATATATGATAGTGTAATATCAGCCTAAGTATGAGATCTATAGAGCGAACTTTGACTTTGCTTAGACTAAATACATGGTTAAAACGAGACAGATTTATGTTACTCACATCCATTTATGTTACTCGTCCATCTCGTTTTAACTCTAAGTAAAGTCCGAGCCAAGTCAAAGTACGCTTTATAGATCTCAGCATAAGACTTAGGCATGGGTGAGCCTGTTCCCCATCCGGGCTCCAAAAAGTCGAAAGTGTTCCGTCCAATGTTATTACGGCTGAACAGTGGACCATAATGCAATGCATATTAGTTAAGCATTGCACCATACATATCTATATCTATGGACCATAATCCAGCCGCGGTTTAGCGTGAATCATCCTTAAATCTATCTAATTGAATTTAATTTCCATTAGGTACCTACAATCAGTCTAACTTATCAGCAAAGAATTAGTGTTTTTCAATTGAATGATAACTGAAATGTCAAATTTAATTTCTAGACCTACTAGCGACTTCGTCTGCGTGGTTTGAGGTCTTTTGGTTCCCGCGGGAACTCTTTAATTTTCCGGTATAAAAAGTAGCCATTGTGCTATTCGAGACTATAATCTATCTCTGTGCCAAATTTCAGCCAGATCCGTTCAGCCGTTGGCGTGTGATTGAGTAACAAACATCCATACATCCATCCAAACTTTTGCATTTTTAATATTATAGTATAGATTGACAAGTTTATAAACAAGTAAGTATGCTACCACAAGTTAATTAGTACCTAAAGTACCAACTACCAAGAATGTTTCGTTTACCGTAAAATATGTCTGAAAAAAATATATAGTTGTACTAGCGGACCCGACAGACGTTGTCCTGCATGATACCGATTGCAGCGCCATCTGCCGGGCTGATTTGTGAATCTTTACCATCGGGCGCCATCCAAACGCATACAAAAAAATTCATTCAAATCGGTCCAGCCGTTTAGGAGGAGTTCAGTGACATACACACGTACAGTAGAATTATATATATGTAAAGAAGATAGTTCTCTAAATCAAATAATGTAAACCCAGAGCAAATTTGCTGTAAGATTTAGAGCCCCAGTTCGAGGTTGATTTTTATTTATTTACCTTGAGGTACCGAATATCTGACCCGCCTCATATATTCCTAAGCTCCGTTGGAATTTCTGAAAATTCTTTTTTTTTTTTTTAATCTTTAATTTTTTTGGAGGCTTTTGTCCTTTTGGACATTCTTAGTGGGAGAGACCTAACATGCAAAATCCAGATTTTCTTTTTTAGTATGGGGTATATTATGTGTATTTAAATAAGGATAAACAATAAAAATACATAATATGTACACCATTCTTCTAATTATTAGTACCTCTACTTAGCCTGATATATTGTATAAAAGATTTTTAAAAAAACTTGCAAAGGAATCTAAGCCGTCGGTATATTATGCTTAGTTACATGTTATCGGGTCGTGACCACGTGGGGCAACCAAATAGCAGTTAATCTTACTTACATTTTCATATAAAGCGGGGCATAGTAACACAAATATTATACAAAACATCTGATAGCGATATACAAATAGTCATTTATCTCGGAAATGTAAGATCACGCGAGCTTCACGCGTCTACTACGCATTATAGGTACTTTGTATTTTATTTGCAGTTTACACACATTTATCTAAGGTGCTAGATTACCTATCTATGGTATTAGTTTCATAGCTACCTAATAAGAAATTTAGATCGCATGAAACAATATAAAAATCAACTAAGTAAGTATATTTTCACACCACATGCTCGATGCCGAATTATATGTCATGTAAACCTTACCGAAAGCAAGACATTTATATCTCTTGGCTTTAGCCGGGTTATAATTTTCTGTTCAATTTCATTATAACCCGCTGGTCAATAATGTGATTTTCACTTTCATAATTCTTATTGCTAAGTCCATAAAGTCCAATTTCGCTAAACAGAATGTGTCCTCAGCGGGCGCGGCCAACTCGATTTTCGAAGACCGAAGCCGTGGCCCACTAGATTCGCACTGAGACGAACTTCATTTGTTTGTCAAATCGAGTAGGCCACGCCAGCTGAAAGAAGTGGCTAAATAGGCCGTGGCCCACTAGATTCGCACTGAGACGAACTTCGTTTGTTTGTCAAATCGAGTAGGTCACGCCAGCTGAAAGAAGTGGCTTTATAGGCCGTGGCCCACTAGATTCGCACTGAGACGAACTTCGTTTGTTTGTCAAATCGAGTAGGCCACGCCAGCTGAAAGAAGTGGCTATATAGGCCGTGGCCCACTAGATTCGCACTGAGACGAACTTCATTTGTTTGTCAAATCGAGTAGGCCACGCCAGCTGAAAGAAGTGGCTGTAGCCGTAGCTAGTACCTTTAGAAGATTCTATAAATATTTCAAAAAAAATATCAAAAATGTCGAGTGATGAAAGTATTTTGACTCCAGAAGCTATTAAATTAGATGCCATAGGCATTGTCAATAATCTACTCCCAGAAAAGTCAAAGGAAAAATACCTGAAAGCCTATAAAGATTTTGACACATGGAAAACTGCAAAATCGGAATCAGTGCTTCTGGTCTATTTTGAATATTTATCTACTAAGCCTGGTTTTTTATTGTCTCGCATAAAGTGAGAAAAGTAGAGTATACACCACAGGGATAAAACTGGTTTTTTCTTGGGCGCTTGAATCCCTCACTGCACTCAGGACTCAATCTTAATTCCCGAGCAAAGCGAGGGAATCAACTTACAACACCCTCGCTGCGCTCGGGAGTTAAATTTGGAGTCCTTCGTTACGTTCAGGATTCAATGTAGCGCACGTGACATAAAACAGTGCTTTATCCCCTTGGTGTATAATCTACTATTTTTAATGTACCTACTATCTGTGTATTTATTATAATTTGTGCACAAGCTAAACATTAACGAATTTAAATGTATAACTAAATAAATTAAAGAGGTAAAAGGTTTGGTGTTAGATATACAAATTCTAAATTACAGCAAGACAACTTTTATTGATGTGACCACTCCATTATAATTGGCAGTTTTGTAATATGTTTTCGTGTTTGCAAATAGCTCGATTACATCGTCAAATAAATCAATGACCTAAAAGATGGTCGTAAGAAGATTTCGTCGAACTTTTCTCATCTTTTTTATTAAATGCAATTACAATAATTATTATCTCGCTAGTTCGTACTTGTCTAGTATGTTACAGCATTTAAGACGCCATAATTCTTCATACCGGAGATTTATGAGTTACTTAAACCTTCCTGGAATGGTGTAGAGATCTCTCTATATCACAATCTTAATAATTTTATTTCGACACTTGTTAGTTAGCTACATCTTTTGTTTTATTACAATTATGTATTGATCTCTTGATTATGAATGATGAACTTATGGGTGCAGTATTTTAACAAGTGGTATTTCTAAAATAATGTTTTACTTTTGACCTCTCAAATTAGGCAATAAGTTCATACGAGACAGGCTCTTTTATATATTTTATGCCAATTATTGTTTTAGGTCCAATCGACATCACATACCTAATTGTTTAGAAATCGAAGTGAAAATCTATTCAATTCTGTAGAGTTAAGTCGTAAGGTAAACTAATGTTTCAAATAAGTAGATGCGATGTTATAGCTGTATTTTTTATTTTATTTTTATTATTTTTGTACAAAATATTGTCTTAAAACTAATTTTAAAAAAGTGGACAAAGGTAAAGCTTATCTCTAAAAATAATTCTCTTCCAGCCTTCCTTGAAAGTGGGTAAGGTGAAATTGTTAAGTGGTATAGGTACAAAAATAAAATATTTTATTGGAATTTAAAAAAAAATCTAAAATATATTAAAAAAAATTGATAATTATTTATATAATTAAATAAGAAACTACATACTACTTACACAAACTAAATACATATATATACAATGCAGAAACATATTAATACAAAATAAATAAATTACCTAATATAAAATAGTATAAATTATGTATATATATACAATGTAATACATACTACATAGTTATATTTATAAAGAAAGTTTAATTTTAGTTTGTATCTTATTATGATGTGGTGGATGGCGCAAATTCATTCTGTTCAACTAATCTAAGGTTCCCAATCATAGTTACTGGCACTTAAATAAAACTTGGTTGACATAATTTGAAATTCAAACCACCATCGGTAAGCGGCTTTACGGTTTTACTAATGAACAGGCTTTACATCTTTATACTCAATATATCTTCTAAAAAATAAAGTTGGCACATGGCTTATTAGATACTTTGTACATTTTTAATATAGGTAGTAGGTACCTACTGTAGTACTGGTTCATTACCTTATTACAATAAGCACAGTAAAAGATTTTCAGCAGTTGAGATATTTCAATCCTAAGTGGTGTCTAAATAGGATTTTAATTTCAAAGTAGGCCTGCAATCGCACCGCAATTAAAAGTTTTGCTTCACAATCGCATTTCTCGAGAAGTTACTACTCTGCAAGTATTTCTTCATTTTTACTGTTGTCATGTCACCTTCAATGGTTCGGACTCTGAGTTTAACTTTTAACTAAAGCATATTAACGGAGAGTTTAACTAAATCCTTGAATAAGTTTTGACCAAATAATAAATGTACGAGTAGGTATATGGTTTTGACTAGGACTAAGACGTGTTTGTGTTTTATTTGAATTATATTCTATAGTATACGTAATATTAACCTATTTTCTATCTAGCCAAAGGTTGCCTGGCAGAGTTTATGTACCCTACAGGCGCCTTTTTATTCTACATTTTTATGTTTAAGAAGTTTTGGATAGGAGAATAAAATATTCATATTATTTTATTACGTCGTATCAAATACAATGTTATCCGATATTAATGGCGTATTTTGTAGGTAAGTAAGTACATAGACATTAAAATCTATTATACTGAATGATGGGCAAGCTTGTGCTAGTTCAGCTACCATCATATTATATAATATCTCGGTTTGTCTGTCATCTTACAAGTAGTACGTGGTAGTACGTACAACAGGTTAAGGACATCTACTCGTAAAGATGTATTTCTGAGAATCTAGGAGGAGTTAAGTAGGTACTCGAACAATATTCCATGATATTACCGAGCAGTTGTTGTAGCAGGCTTACCTACGTTTCTTAAATAAACTCAAAGCTACATTATGTTTAAGGTAGGTACGGTTATGCTTCTAAGTTTTTAAGGCGACATCAAAAGATCAAAGCTACGTTAAGTTTAAGGTAGGTACGGTTATGCTTCTAAGCTTTTAAGGCTTTCAATAGATATTCAAAAGATAAGTACACATAAATTGATCAAATTCTTGTAATTTTATTAGAAAAAAGTTGCCCATAGTTAGCTATAAAAAAAACTTAAACCACGCGGATGAAGTCGCGGGCATCAGCTACTTTTGTTATATTGTAAGGTACGTTGTTTTAATATACATACCAATATTTTTAATATAATTTATTGTATAAGTGTTTACAACTGCATTGTCTCAAAAGTCATTACTCTGCCCCCCGATTCTGTAACTCAGTGGCTATCGAAAAATGAAAGCCACTGACATATATATTTTGTCCATTGAAGGTTTACTATGAAATGTTCTTTCATTTTTTCATAGTAAACCTTCAATGGACAAAATATATATGTCAGTGGCTTTCGATAGCCACTGAGTTACAGAATCGGGGGGCTGGGCAATAGTCTGAAACCTAAGAATCAAATTATTAAGTTTGTATCTTCGTCAAACCTGTGTCATTCGTTAAAGTGTTTTAAGTGTTTCAGTATGAGAATGAGATACTTAATAAAACGTTAAATCCTGTGAATTTAATAATAACACAAGACATTATACTCTATATTAAGGAAATAATTGTGACCGCACAGCTGGGTTCTTATGTGAATCATTCAAGATTGCGAATTTACGTACAATTTCATCATCTATTTTATTCGCGTGCAAAAGCAGGATTCCATTATCATTCATCGCTCGCCTCGAAGCCTTCTCAAAGCGTATCGATCGCGAATGTGAATGTCGACCGGCAAGATTATCGGCTTGCGAAATATTCGCTATTGTGTTCCTATCAGGCGCCACTATAGTGATGTTCTGCTATTGTCGGGGTATCGCTGTCTGCATTATGGAGTGGACTGTAAAAATAGCTTACTAGTGGTGCATCCACACTTACCACCGGCTTTATTTCCAACTAAACAGAAATATACTTGAAATTCACCTACTGTCGCAAACTTTTAAGTTTTACTTGTCGGCTGCCGGCCCGACAACTGGACTAATAGCGCTAGACGTGTCGAACATTATATCTACCCTTTCTGATAAAATATTAGATTCTCAGTGGTATCAATAAAACTATAAAACTATAAAACAAAGAATTACTATAAATTGCTCGCAGTCATACCCTCGTTACATAACTACGTACTTCAGCTATACCGGCCATAGACAGTATTGCTAGGTATCTAATACCTATCGTCTGTAGAAAACGACTACCCATATAATATCTACTCTATGCGCTTACCATTATTTGATTAATGGAAAGGGGTCACGACTCAGTAATGAGGAATACGACGCAAAGAGAGACTACATATATAGTTCATACTTGGTTGATTTACAAAAGTGTGATCCCAATTTTTTTCATGTCTTGAATACACAACACTATTCGATATCGCCATTAAATCCGCCCCAGCAATGTTATCCTATTCAAATAGGCATTCAGACACCAGAAGCCTTGACGTCCGTCAGTCCGTCACTCTTGTTATGACGGGTGGTATTGTTCCAGCAAATTAAACATGCATTCCTGTCTTTGTTACCTCGCTTCAGATCACTAGATAGCATCTAAAATGAACAATTTTTATCAAAAGAATACCCGGCTTAGTTTTTGTAGGCTTCTTCTCAGACGTGCGCATTATCACCATCGAAATATAGAATTGTGCATTATACACCAGTGTTAGGTACTCGTATAATATCACGCACCACAAATTCAATATAATACTTATCATCCACCAAATTTAAAAATTCAATGTCCGTCAAAAAGTTTACATTGTTAAAGTCCGCCCAAATTGTCAAAAAATATTTCGAAAATAAATGATTTGATTTGAATTATTAAATTTATACTAATGTTAGACATGAGTAAATATATAATTTGTGTATTAACTATTGGTCTCTAAATAATAAACTACGACAAAAATGGCCACAAATCGTTCATGCATAGTGAACTTTTTTATCCATTTATCCACTTATCCACTACCAGTATCTACTAAATCTACAATGTACATGTATTAGATGATATTTTTCTTACCTTTTATTGATTTATTTAACCACTAAAATTTGCCCTTGACTGCGATCTCACCTGATGGTAAGTGATGGTGTAGTCTAAGATTGTAGCGGGCTAACCTTTTAGGGGTATGGCAGTTATATTAAACGCAAACCCCTAGTCGGTTTCTACACGGCATCGTACCGGAATGCTAAATGCTAACGCTTGGCGGCACGGCTTTGCTGGTAGGATGGTAACTAGCCACGGCTGAAGCCTCCCACCAGGCCAGACCAGGGAAAATTCAGAAGTTATAAATTCCCAAATTGACCCCGCCGGGGATAGAACCCGGGACCTCCGCACGTTAAGACATCAGCGCTACACAGTGCGCCACGGAGGTCGTCACTTTACAACTGTCTATTGCATATTAAGCAACTAGTATATAGTACTAGCTAATGCCCGCGACTTCGTCTGCGGGGATCGAGGTTTATTGGTTCCCGCGGGAACTCCTTAATTTTCCGGGATAAAATATCCGGGATAGCCTATGTGCTATTCCAGACTATAATCCATCTCTGTGCTAAATTTAAGCCAGATCCGTTCGGCCGTTGGGGCGTGATTGAGTAACAGAATCCATACATCCATCCAAACTTTCGGATTTATAATATTAGTAAGACTTATCTTACATGTATATAGGTTCCTTTAGAAACCTTCAGAAACCTTAATGGTTTTAATTTCTGTAGCTAATGCATTTTCGTCCCTTTATGGTAATCGACTAATTCAAGGTGGAGAATGAACTGCAGTTAAAAAAAAAATTTTAATTTCCATGACTTTCGAGTTTCTACTATTATATTCATTTTAGGATAATATTCTGTCAGTGTTATTGCCACTGATAAAACGCATAGGCCAGTGTCTTACAGTGTCAGTTATTTTTGCAACTATCATTAATAAAACAAATGCGCGATCTTATGAGGAAATAAACACAAGAACATCCGTTCTATTTAAACGTACCGATACTTTTTGTAAAAAAAGCATATATACCGTATACTCTTTCGTCTTGTAATGGGTTCTTCTATAAAACAATATCTAAAATTCCAGTTTAAATTATCTTTACGCTACGTAGGTACACACATACAAATTATTTTCAGAAACGCCGGATGGTGTTCGATCAATTAATTATATTATTTACAGTAATATGTTAAACATCCAATTATTGTATTCGTGACTGCATTATTATAAAAAAATACGAGCCTCCTTTTTGTAGGTCAGTTAACTATAGGAAGTATAGCTATCGTAGAAACTGGATTCATAGCATGGAAACTGCTACACTACAAACTACTTACCTTTAATTACTACCTAACTAATACACAATGCATCTAAGCATTATGTACTTAGAATTATGTGATTTTTTAAGCATCATATGTATAAAGTAAACCCCGAGACCGTTGTCGAATAAATCACGTTATTGTTATGTGATCATAATATCCGATATCTTGGTTCAACAGAACGCGACTCTAGATAAAGTGAATATTCCAAGTAAACTATAAATAGGTATTATTATGTTCCGAAACCAATATTTTAGAACATTGAAAATACAACTCGTCATAATAAACAAGTAACATTTGGCAATGTTTGCATATAAAAGTCATACATCTATTTTAAGTGTCCAATAGGTATACATAGATAAGACCGATCTGGATAGGAACAATTTTTGTGTCAGAACAATTGTCCTAGTAGATAATTTCTATAAACTTGTATATAAATAAATAAATAATCCTATAATTAGCCAAATAAGTACAAGTACAGTCGACTGCAACGCTGATTTTCAGGCATGACCCTTAGTGAGGTCACGGGCTAACCGGAAGCGCAAAGTACATATATATATATTTTTAAACAAAGCTATTTAATATTTAGGTAGGTATAAAAGGTAATTGGTGAATTATTTGCACCTTATAAACTAACTACGATTAAACTAATAAAATTTAATAAAACTGTAAATGTATATCATTCGTTATATTAAAGACAAGCGAATGCCCGCGACTTCGTCTGTGTGATTAAAGGTTTTTTGGTTCCCGCGGGAACCGTTTAGCCGTTCCAGCGTGAAAGAGTAACAAACATACATACATCCATCTATGTCTGTCTTAAAATTTTAAATGGATGTTTGTTACTCAATCACGTTCGAACGGCTGAACGGATTTGGATGAAATTTGGCACAGAGATATTATCATAATATAGTCTGGAATAACACATAGGCTACTTTTTATCCCGGAAAATTAAGGAGTTCCCGCGGGAACCAACAAACCTCAATCCACGCGGACGTAGTCACGGGCATCAGCTAGTACACCATACATACAAACTTTCGCGTCCATAATATTAGTAAGTTTACCAAGAAAATATAACAAATCGTTTTTGCAGGCAAGGGTTTCCAGATTAAATTATAATATTGTACAACCAAAACAATATGCCCGACAAATTCAACCTTTACATTTGATTCTTTGCTTAAGCATATGCCACTAATAAAGATTGCTCTTCAAATGTCACTTTAAATAAATCTATACTTAATATTATAAATACGAAAGTTTGGATGGATGTTTGTTATTCAATCACGCCAGAACGGCTGAACGGATCTGGACGAAATTTGACACAGAAATATTTTATAGTCTGGAATAACACATAGGCTACTTATTATCCCGGTAAGTTAGAGTTCGCGCGGGAACCAAAAAAACTTCAATCCACGTCAGCTAGTGTTTCTATATTTAATCTAAAGGTACATATAACAGACAATATATTAATGTGCAATATAATAACATCTTTACAAGAGTAGTATTAACTACCTATATTATAATAATTGAGTGTGTCAAGGTAGAGTAGAGCTATCTTCCCATTGACTTATCTCAATGCGTTTTAATGCGTAGGAATTTCTTATTGTGTGCTAAAATGAGCAGGAGCTTCATTATCAGAACGCCCATTAGGCCTATTCATCTCTAATACCATTTATGTAATTGTAATGCATCATATTGTCGTTAATAAATTATTGTTAAACACGTAATAGTAATTATACTATTATAAATCCGTGTGGAATTTGACCTCTGTAGATGCAGCAGTGAGAACGCTCATCTGAGAATAAATACGGTCCTACAACGTCAGTGATTTATATTATTTACCTACTAGCGTCGTTATACAACGCCAGATATCTATATATTACCTATCCATTGCTGTATTCAAATTAAAAACCCTGAAATCGCTTGATTTGTGGCGGTAAGGATTTGCCGGTAGTAACGTGTTCATTATGTACCTACCTAATACATATTATTATGCTGTAAGTCAGTAGGGAAGGCAACCGCTAGCAATTTAGCGTACCGGTTTTCATCTTTTATAAACGCGTTGGCCCTTAACTGTCATCTCACCGTGTGTGAGTGACGATGCAATCAGATGGTAGTAAACTAACCTGAATCGGATATGGCCGTTTTGGCAAACCCCCAACGCGGCATCGTTCCTACCACTAAATCAACAAATTTTCAGGCTCCAAGCCCTACCATCATAAAAAAACTTAAAGGTTAAACTATAACATGATGGTAATCTGAGCTGTGATTTACGATCATTTCGTATTCCACTGCAATTAATAATAGTATTCTTGATAAAAAGCTAAATGAGAGACGCGTAGAGGTCAGCGGCAATTTTCCTTTTAACGATCTATCCTGTATCAAGGACAAATTATTATTATATTAATTCTGTACCAGGAGTTTTCATATTACTAGAGCAGCAATATCCCGCATGGCCTATATATATGGATAATCTGACTCGTGTGTGTATAGTGAACTTTTGTTTGTCATTGAGTTTATTGGCTTTGACCCTATTTTGAGTTTATCCTAAAATATATTTATCGTTAAAAATATTATCTTTATCACATTCACATGACATAACTATTAGAGTAAAGGCCAAGAGGATTTCATAAATGTTAATAGATTCGAACCTTATGTCTATGTAATTATTTATTAGTCCACTGGCAAGTAATTTCCGCCTTTTCTCGTTGTAATCAGTTTTATACACGGAGCACGAAAGCTGGGCAGCAAGCAAGTCTACTGCTGCAAGTTGTGTATACTGAAAACTTTATTTTATCTGGTGGCTTTTTCAAGAACTTCTGTAAAGTAAATTGGCAAAAGATATATTTTGGTTCTAAGTGAGCGCGCTATTTTTACGCATAATCGTTCTGCGTTGCTACTCAATGTCTCTATCAATAAGGTGCATAGTAATCAGGTTTGGTCTTGAAATAGTGCTGAATTATTGGAAAAAAACTTGTCAACCTTCACCTTTAATTAGAAGTGCTTATTAGTTTTATAAGGTTGAGATGAGTAGATCCACAAAACGATAAGTGATAAATGGTAATGTGAATTTTGTAATGCTATAATGATATAGATGAAATATTGAAGAAATACTTACCGTACCTCATCATTTGTAAGATGTTATTTTATAGAAAAAGAAGGAAATGTTCGTTTATTGTCTAGCAATCAAACGTTTACAATTTTTAGACATCATCATCTTGCATATAAAATTCTCGTGTCACAATGTTAGTTACCATACTCCTCCGAAACGGCTTGACCGATTTTTATGAAATTTTATATGCATATTCAGTAGGTTTGAAAATCGGCTACTATCTATTTTTCATACCCCTAAAACACCTCAATCCACGCGGATGGAGTCGCCGGCATCAGATAGTCTTACTAACTATATGATTTTGCATAAAAACTGCATGTTTTAATCAAACGTACCTTTATAATAAATCTGTCTGAGATATGTTACGACAAAATACGATATCCTTTTTAGTACTTATGGCACTTGTAAGAGATTCCCGCCGGCCGCCAAAGCATCTTGATCCGTGTTATTGTAAATGTATGTACCTAATAGAGCTGTGACTAGGATATTATATAGGTAGGTACTCTAAGGCCCACTTGCGCATGGCCACTACACTAGCGGCACGCTATGATGGCCGGTTTGACACATTACAATAGTGATGTGGAATGTCAATTTATTCTCGAACAAAAAACAATTAAGTTTTGTTTTTGTACCTGATTAAATAGGTTTAATAAAACAAAAATGTATATGTTTATTTAATTTATTTGAACGAACTGAATATTTGAACGAAAATGAATATACATACTTTATATGCACACAAGAAACATATGAATACAAAAGATACCAAAAAAGGTGCCACAAAAGGCCATAATTAATCAGATTCGTCCATACTACTATTTTCACTGTCGTCACTGCTATCATCACATACATTAATAATTATATGTTCGTTTTCTATAATATTATCTATTTTCACATCTCTTTCATAATCTTCCCTTATTAATTTAACAGTTCTATTCACAACCTTTTCCCAGTCTCCTTTAGTCACATGTTCACAAGCTTCTTCTAATAATTTTAGCATTTTTTTTGTGGTAAATGGGGGTTCTGTATTGTGTCTTGCAGCATATCCCTTAATTTGAGCCCACACCAACTCAATCGCATTATACTCACAATGGTAAGGCGGTAACCGTATAACTCTGTGCCCATGTTCTAATGCTATTTCGTCAATGACGTATCGGATCTTGGTTGGTTTGTTTTATTTTAAAAGACGTACTAATTCCGCTTTTAACATATTCATGTTTGCATCTACGCCATTTTTACGAAGCCATGCGACGATATCAGCTTTCTTTTGGGATTGGGCAGGTGGCTTGTCAATTTGCATCGAGTGGTATGGGGCGTTGTCCATAATTATAATAGATGGTTCAGGGAGGCTACACAACATTGAGGTAAACCATTCAGTAAACTTTTCTCCATTCATGTCTTCATGATAGTCTCCAGTGGTTTTTGACGCAAAAGCCATGAGAGAACCTTCGACAAACCCGTTGATGGTTCCGGCGTGACAAATTATAAGTCGCGATCCTTTTCCTACAGGAACTTTGGAAGTAGATGCTGCTGTGTCATCGTTCCAAGAACGGCCTACAGTATGGTTAGCATTAAGCCATGTTTCATCCAAGAACACAACATTTTGCCAATTTTTGATTTCTTTCACTTGCCGTAAAAAAGTATACCTTGCCATCGCTATATCAAATCTTTCCATCAATATTTTGCGTTTGTTACATTTTTTGTATCGAAATCCAATGGTCTTCAAAATCTTCGTTAAAGAACTTTCCCCACCGAAGAATAATCCAGCTTCCTTCAGTGAATGCACCAACTTTTTTCTTGTTGGATACTCCTTCTGTAAATAGTAGCCGTAAACATGTCTTCGGATAGCATCGGCATCAAAGCTATCGATGCCTACGACTGGTTTTGCTCGTTTTCTCTTTTTTGGTGTGTGAAGTTTATTTTCTTCTGTGCCAGTCTCGCCATATTTTTTTTTAGTTATCCGTCTAACAGTTCGTTGTCCAATATTAAGCGCATCAGCTACGCGTTCAACCACTGACGTTATAGGTAAAATTGGCCCTCCATTTTGAGCTTCACGATCGAAATAGTTACGAAGGCGTATTACGAACTCACGTGTCTGACTATTTAGAACAGTTCTCTGCGTACGTTCGGTCATATCGACGAAATCCACAACAAAGGGCTTGAACAGAGTCCAAATTAACGAGCAAGGGTCAACAGTAATGCAGTATCAATATTTGAAATCCAAAGCCAGGTCAAAACTATATCACAATCGCATTGCACTGACAGTTTATACTTTTCGAAGCAACGTCAATTCGAAACTGCTTTGTTTTGCATTGAGCATTGACGCGAGTTTGCCGGAGGTAGTAGTTGTGCTAGCCAGCGATCCTATGTGACGATCGTATTAGATTCCATTTTTAAAAATTTATTGATATTTTTTTGCGATTTCAGAGGTTTGTCCACATAGTGAAAATTGTTCATATTCACAAGTACATTCACCCCTTAAATGGTGCAAACTGATTTTTCTACACTTGTATACATTTAAGAAATCAATTTAATAAATAAATTTTGAGTCCTAAACCTAAAACTACATTCGATAAAATTTATGAATCTCTGCACATCACTATCGTCAATAAAGTAATACAATTATTTCCTTCAAAGTCGTTATCAATTAATACGGAACTTAATGAGCGGACAAACGTCAAACCGGCCATCATAGCGTGCCGCTAGTTTAAATGAATTTAAGTTAATTTTTAACTGTCCTTTTCATGTCAACTCCGGAACGAAGTTAACAAAAAGTGACAGCATTACAAAATTCAACTACTTAAATCAGTTTAGGCAGTGTTGGGCAAGCTGCCCTAAAACACCTATTCACCATAACCTATCCATCGTAGTCCATTTTGATAATCTCCTTGTGCAACATAAGGAATTATTTCACTATGCAGTCACGATTTATTTGTCATCAGCTTCTAAACTTCGTGAAAATCAAGTGTTATTAACGATTCAGGATAAAATAGGACGTGTACAATTGTTTGAAGGTGTTTCAGAATGTATTTATTACTCACAACTATTCGCTGGCAATTCACATTAAACACAGGTCTAGAAATTACGCTTGTTTTTTATTATGAATAAGATATTTAACTATTACCATCCCACAATGTTATTAATAAAAAGGGTTTCTTATGACCCTCTTCCATGAGAAATACTACTCAGGGGTCAGAGATTAAAGTATCTATGAAAACTCAACAAATTAAAGTACCTAATCTTTGACACTAAAATATACATAGAAAGTAACTATGGTAAAAAATATTATGTCAAACACTATGCACATAGCTCACAAAAACATAGAAAACTTGAAAAATAATATGAAATAAACGATTTTATCAAATTAAATTCGTGCCGATATTATTATTATGTCCTATTGCAAAAAAATGTGTTTGGAAAAACTATGTATTATAAAATGATTTCAACATCCGCCATTGCTCCATAAAAGAAAACAACCGGGTGATTTTATTGCACGCCCTTGAAAATAAACTAGTTTTGCAGATCAATAAGCGAACACATCTAAGAGAATATTAATGTTCTATTTTATTAGTGCAGGTCATTGATGTAGAATTTTAGTACCTATACTAGATGTCCGATTAGCGCTTCAAAAATGACTCCGAACAATTACAGCACAAAATACGAAAGTGCTCTAATTTGACATTAGTACGGGCCAACAATAGCCAACATTACGAGGCGTCAAAATGCCACAGTGCTCCTTTAAAAAAAGTTCTAATTCCCACCGCAACATTAAAATTTCGGAGGGAATCTTTATTTCGATAAGTTAGTATCAATAAAACGAATTTTCATGTAGTTAAATGGATTCAAAATGTAAACGAAATTATTGATCAATATGTTATTGTTTGGCTAATATTTGCGACAACGCGTCAAATATTGTAAAAATATTGATTTTTCGGCAAACCGGGAATGCATGGAGTAATATTTGTGCTTTAAAAGTTTTGTTGTTTGTAGATTCCCTAGCAATCCATTTCGTTGTGCAGAATGGATATCTATAGTAGCGAAAGAAAGAGGAGAAGAGTTTTTTATCCATCCAAAAATACATATATATTTTCAATACATTTTGATAAATTTGATACTACTGGAAACGCGCAAAGGCGTCGATTATGCATTACTTTATGTACGGCCCTGGGCAGTAATGTACTATTATTAACCCAGTTTGGTTGGTGGTAATTTTAAAAATCGGTCTATATTATAGATTTTGAGGTGCTCTTTCTGAATGTCCACTTTGCCACTCGTATTTTTGCCGCTCGCGCCGCCATATTGGAAAAGTGGCACCTAAAATCAGTTTTGACAATAACTCCTATCCGACTAATTTTACGATGAAAATAGTCATGTAATAAATTAAACTAGAGAATATTTCCTACAATTTATGTAGAAACCGGAACCGAGGAGAAAAATTTAAGTTATGCAGAAACTAAAAATAATAAATCTATAGAACAAAGTTTTGATAAATATCAGAGAACTGCACTTAACTCAGTGAAAAGTAGATTAATCCAACATTAGATATTGTACTACATATTGTAATATTTTTTTACGGCCATACATAACAAAAACAAAATTCTGCAACTCCGTGTCTCCATTGTTCTAGTTAAATTTTATTACATTGAATTTTTGTTTTTGGCCTATTTTAGGAAGACAAAAGGTCTTAAATAGAAATATTTTAAAATCATAAATAAACTTAGATGCAAATGGAGTGAAACGTGACATTCGCTGATATCATAGACAATTAACAGACGTCAGACAAGAGTGATGTTTTTTAAAAGTTGTCACTGTGACGGAGCGTCGCATTGGTGGTAGCGTGGCGGGAAAAAACCAACTTTTGCCGCCGGCGTACCGCTTTCACGACGAATCGTTTTATCTGGCGCAATTCTAATTCTTTATTTAGATTTAATAATAATAATAGTAATTTTATAAGTTGTGGTTAAATTTAATAGTTTGGGTTTACTGGATTGGATTAGCCATGGATACCGACGAGAGCCATCCTGTGCCTTTAAGTATAAATTATCGTTCTTGTATTGATACTATAATCTGTGCTATAATGACAAGAGTTGTGTCTAGTTCCAAAATAGATTAAACGTTCCAATTTGGCAACACATGACGTACCTTAATACTTACATATTTAGCTTTATTTTATTAATAAATATTTTTCTACATATTTTAAAAATGACTTTTATTTTGGATTTAAAGGGTATTCCTACGTTTTCTCTGATGACAGAACGTCTTAAAAATTAATATTTTCCAATCGTAATGTAGGTTTTATACGTTATTCTTAAGGTGCATAATTAACTGAAGTTGTTAGTAATATAATACCTATTTCTACATTTCCCGGTCAGAAACTCAAATGTGTAAGTGTGTGCAAATTGTGACATTTTTGCGATGATTTTTGTTTGTGACCCTGTTTCTATTACTCATTCTATTTCAATGGTGCAGGCTTAAATTGTTATTACTATTATGTTCCATGGTATTATACCGCTCAGGCAATAAAATAGTTATGAACTTATATGTATGTATAACACTCTATTGACACTCACTATCTTCTCAAAAAAATTAAAACTAAAGTAAGCGGCAAAAAGAGTACATTAATGTTAAATTAAGTTCTAGGGGGCTTGAATAGTGTACCCTCAGTACATAAATTCTTATAAATTCCATAATGTACTGAAAAGAAGAATCTTAAACTATATAGATAAGTATTCCGTATTCCGTTTTCTCTTAAGTAAATTTTTGATAAATATGTTCCTCCATTGTTATTAATAAATTGCATTATCAATGACAATTATTCAAATAAATTCTTTTTTAGTGATTATTAAACAGAGGATCTCCTAAAAGTCGTAATATCCACGTCCCCTGTTAGTTTTATGTTGAATAACCATTTTAAACTATCGATTGAAGCAAAAGAAGTGCGTTGAACTTTGATGACA
Organism: Erebia palarica; assembly: GCA_964035005.1. Taxonomy (NCBI): domain Eukaryota; kingdom Metazoa; phylum Arthropoda; class Insecta; order Lepidoptera; family Nymphalidae; genus Erebia; species Erebia palarica. Next base: position 26,850,470 of record OZ035992.1, on the reverse strand, counting down.
CAATTCAGTATTTCATACAAAATTCCATAATAATCACGCGTTTTGACGTTTAAAAAAATAGGTTCCTGATTTGACTAGTTGTCAAATACCCCATTAATTAAGTTATCCAACACTATGGTGGTGTCGTTAACAAAATATATCATTTTTGTAATCGACACCTCTACTGTAATATACACTCAAATATTATATTTCTATAGGTATCTTATCTTATATGGGAAGAAGAGATATTTTAATGCGTACACAACATTGAGTTAAACAAATTTGCAAGACAAATGCTAGGTATTTGACCAGGACTTCTGCAAATCTATGAAACAACGTCGTGACTCGTGACCTGTCATGACTTGAATAAATAAGTTAATGCCTGACTTTTCCGGGTGTAGGAAATAACATACATTTCGCATTAGTTTAGTAGTAGGAACATGCCTTATATTTAGAGTACTTAATTACCAAAATGTTAAATGTAGATATTTCATTTAAGAATTTCTTGATCTTAGATTTATTACTTTTCAGTGTATATCTAAAAGTAAATACAAACAGGACAATCACAGGGTACAATAAAACAAAACGACTGAGACATATGGTACTAATTCATTAAATGAAAACGGCAACTAAATATAGCAGATTAGGAGAAAACCTAAAAACACAAGTATATAAAATGCGTTTTTCGCAGTACAGACTGTTTTCATCAACAGGCTTTCAAATTCTAACATTTTTTTTACTTCTACTGCTTTTTCTTCTTCATATTGAGCAACACAAAAATACTCAAAGTGTACTGGATGATACGTCGAACTCGCATCGAATCGATCGATACATGTTCTCTTTTATTAGCCGTCAAAAATCTAGTTTTTTTTGTATCTATTCGACAATGCCTATTTACTCGACCCGGATATTTATAAACCACATAAAAGCAAGCATCGCCATTGACGAGTATATCTAGCGCACGAATTCTGTTTAAGTTATGTTAATGTAATGTTTTTCGTGACCTGCCATCTGTCGACTTGTAATTGATGAAACTAAAACAGATCGAACAATTCGATAATACACACTGAGTTCGTACCATCGCGTCGTTCATTATGTTAGAATTGCGAACGTATAAATATTGAGCAATTGAAGTTTCTAAGTAAACCTTCGAACATGAAAAAAATATCTATAAACTAAAATACCTTTTTTTTTTTTTTTGACGCTGGGAAATGCGTTTAGGCCTCCCTCTCGGAAGCAGGCAGTGTGAAACTGCGGTGCTTCCGAGAGGGTATGTGGGACTCACTGGCACTCCAGAATACCCACTAAAACCCAGCGGCGCTCCTGCGCATCGCCTTAAGGCTGGGTTACGGGAACACGCAATCATCCGCGACCCAGCCAGCGACGTCCGCCCAAGCGGACCCTCCTGCGGGGGGCATGCTGCCCCGACTCCCCCTCGTGTTCCTCCGCGACTGAGGCTCAACGGGCGACAACGACGACGACGACGACGACGAAAACGACGACGACGACGACGGACTGGCCGCCCGGAGCTCCCGTCAGGGTGGGAGGCGCCGGTCTTGCGCGCGCCTCCTGCGCCCGGCCCTTCGACGGCGGAGAGGGTCTGCGTCGGCAGCAGCCTCACGCAGCCGTTCCGCCGCCTCCTTCTGGGACATCACCTCCTCGCAGAAGGAGGCGACGGCGTCCCAGGACTCTTCGCTGCCCACCATGGCTCGGACGACGGCGGGCAGCGAGAGGTCCGGCCCCACCACTGCCGCGAGTGCGGCGCGCTGGGGCGCCCACTCGGCGCACGACTCCAGCGTGTGCTGCGCCGTGTCCTCCGCGTGGCCGCACTCGTGGCACACCTCGCTGGGCTCCCGTCTCGCCACCCCGCACAGGTATCTCCCGAAGCAGCCGTACCCCGAGAGAACCTGCACGAGGCGGAAGGAGAGGGCCCCGTGCGTTCGGCCGGTCCAGAGCTCATAAACTATGATACCTGTATAATATTTTTATTCGCCATGTTTAGCTCCTAAACTCATATGAATGATTTTGTTATTTATTACAATAAGAGTTTATTTTTTGTAACATTAATTGATTCTGAAAAAAATATGTTCACATCATAACCTCTGATCCTTTGACCCTCATTAGCTTAATTTTTAATAATTTCTACCGATTTTGTGACATCATCTGACGCAACGACGTGTTAAGAACTTGCTTAATATACTTAATATTTTAAAGCTTCAGTTTTTAATATTTATTGGATTTACACTTCCACGTTTCTACAGTCGATTACCTCATTATCCTTCCTAATGTTTTAAGTTTCAAGGTTTTAATCTGGATCAAAAGTCTTCAGTCAACGTAGCCACGTGTAAATGCTCGGTATTTGGCATCTACACTCAATATTATTAATGCGAAATAAGGATGGATGTATGGATGGATGTTTTTTACTAAATTACGCTAGAACAGCTGATTGGATCTGGATGAATTTGGCACAGAGATATATTATATAATCTGGAATAACACATAGGCTTCTTTTTATCCCGTACAATTGAAGAGTTCCCGCGGGAACCAAAAAACCTCAGTCCATGCAGACGAAATTGCGGGCATCAGCTACTATTATATAATTTTTATATAAGCTTCTTTTTACTAAATAGTTGTTATGGACCATTGGCATCTACCATCAGACTACTTACATAATTTAACAGTATCCTATACCTAAGAACATTTGTGATTTGTCTTACCTAGCATCAAAATATCTCTTTAATAACACAAGCCTTTCCCTACCTATGTATACTACAAACAATTCATCGTATTTGTATTCAAATTTGACTATCAACAACAAATTGGTGTAACAAAGCATATTCAAGCTGTTTTCGCATGCAGTTCATTATAATCAATTGCAAATATATTATAAATAAGAAACTTGTTGAATGGTTCTCTAAAATATATTATGTTATGAAGAATGGCCGGGCAAAAATGCGGATAACATTAATGAAGGCATCCAAAGGTTCAACTTTAACCAACGTACTCGTATGCGCTGGTATGCGCAAACAAAATATGAGAATGTCAGACAAAGGTCGCTTTTAATGCCTTTGATGTTCTTTGTCTTATTCTTTTTAAACAAACGTGTACACGAGCTTCTATATTCTATAGCACCTGTCTATGTACTAATCTGTTTAAAAATAAGCGTGCCAAATATAGTTGATACTATTTATATTATATTCTGTGCTATTAAATTAAAGCATTTTTGGTTCGACCTAGGAGATAGTAAAGAAAGTGGTTCGAGGTTGAAATTCTTCTTCAATACTGCTTTTACTTTTCTAAAAAAATAAAAACTTCTTTTTACCTACTCTTGCTCTTAGGTACATATGACCTTTACGCTTTGTAAATGCGGTGATTCTCTAAAAAAATCGTAATAAATAACAAAATAATAGCTGGATATTGAAAAATGCAGAGCTAATAAAAGTGTAGTAGAGTAGTAATTATTCAAGATATTTGCGTTACATAAGCCGATAAATTAATAATAATTAGATGCCAGTGATTCCAATTCACCGATTGAGGTTCTGACTTTTGACATTGACGCAAACTCATATGTTTTCTGTTACGTTTTTATTGTTACCTCGTCACTAACGTTAGTCAACAGCTGTTTATACAGTGTTAAGTATAATATTATGTTTATTATTTCACACATCCATCAACACATTATTAATTTTTTTTTTATAAATATACATAAGTTAATTAAATTGTACGATTTAATTAAGGATTAAACTTTTGTTAAACAAGATTTATAGGCATTCGCAAATGTAAACATTTCCTTCTTATCTTCTTCTTTCCATTCCATTAGGGGTTCCCTTTTTTTTATTTCCGTCTTATCAATGTACATTTTCTTTTCTACACAAAATATTACATTGTCGCTGGCTATAATTTACAAATCCAGTGAAAAGTCTAGTCGTATCGCCTAAACATATATCATTGCTAGCCATCGACCTAATGACCTTTTAATTTATATACAGATTTCAAAAAAGTAATAATTCAACATTGATATAATTTTTTATCTCTGAAAACATTTTATTGATGTGTTATGTAGAGAAGATAGATGGTATCAAAATAGACATTTCAAAATAATCTACATAATAATTGTATGGGAGGTGTATGTATTCGCAATACTCAAAGGCTAACCAGTTAAAGGTTACGTTTTTAATATACATAGTAGGCGATCTTAAACTTTGTGAAATAATGTAAGTCACCTTTTAATATTTGCAGGATTGAGTTATGATTTTTGAATTTGAGGTGAAGGCGGATCGAAGTCCGATAAGAAACACTGACGGTATAGTTAGGAAATATTTGCCCGATGTTCATTCACTAAAGTCTTTTTATAAAACAAGATGATTCCCGCGACTTCCATGTGCGTAGATCTAGATTTTTGTGGTCCTGTAGGAATTCTTTGATATTTAGATTTCTGGCATTAGTAAGGATATTAAATTCAATAAAAATATAGTCAGTTAACCTGTCACTGAAAGTGAACAGGGGCCTCATTTCGTAAAAATGATTGCTACAATGTAATGATCTCTGATTAGTTAAAAGTTGTCCACTATTGGCGAAAATCCACTGCCGCATTGTCCATCGTTTGTTTTCATATTCATATATTGCATTATATAACGGAAATAAAGTCAGTAGTGTAGATAATTATTACTCGATAATGCAGTATAAACAGATGACGGTGTGATGAATTACTTCATGAGCCATGATCCCGTTTAACTCTTTTGTACTGCAAGAAGAAAATAGCAAGAACGTTGGGATGTGCCTTGGGCTTGTTGGTTGATAGGAAACAACTTTTATTTTTAGTACTGACTAAACTCTCTATCTAAATGTAATCATCAAAACATTTACGAGTACCTTTTAGCTTCATATAATTACTTCGTCGGTGGGCTCTAATACGTTAGTAGTAATCAAAAGATATGCTAAAAAGTTTATTTCAAAAGATTCATTTTATTTCTACTTAATTTTCTATTAAATACATTTCTATTCTCTATTTATTTCTGGCATAATTCTGCCGTGAATAATTATTATCAGAATAGCTGAGAAAAGACTAAGATTAAGTAAGATTGCATTTCTAATTAATATGAAGGAATAAATATTAACAAAAAATCCCCTCTTTATACAGTTGTTTACCATAGCGACAATTGCGTTGTTCTGTTAGACTGTATGCATGTAGGTAAACCGTTAGCAAATGAATGAATGTTAGGTATACTTGTTTTATCCAAGTGTTACAATAGAAGCTTGTGATTAATTCTGCCACGTTTCCATTGTTGTTGACGATACATGATACAGGCATAGTAATTCATAGGTAGGTGCTATTGAATATTATAATAAAGGTAAAGTGTGTCTTTTACCTTTTCAACGTTCATCCACTTAACTGTTGATGGGTCTTGAAAATTAAAAACAAATATTAGATGGACATTTTTTTCCGGAAAATGAAACAATTCTCACCGGATTTTGTGTGTGAGTTCCATGTCGGAGGCATCATCTAATAAGATAACAAACACCAGCTAGCCAAGTGGCATACTCATTCAGCTTAAGACACACTTAAGCGACGTCATAAATTAATTTCTTAGAATTTCATGTCTTATTTTATGTCTTTCGACTACCTAGTACGGAAATTGAAGCTTTGTTCTTTAAGTTTAAAAAAAAACACCAAAATTCCAATCAAATTTAAATTTCCTTTCATAAAGGGAAAGAAGATCATTTTAATTTATGAAATACTTAGTAATGGAAAAATACGAGAGTAATTATACATTTATATCCCTTTATATCAATATACGAGGAAAGCTTATGTTTTTGGATATTTTCGGTGTAAGAGATAGCAGCAAGACAGTAAAATACTGTAACAAACATCCAAATACACTTCCGCACTACGTATGCACGTACCTACAGAGATAACAGATAAAATCAACATAGGCACCTACACCTAAAGTGAATTGATACCTCTGTTAAAGAGCGAAGTCGTGCCTTTTTGGTTTTACATAAATAGAGCACGCAGTGAACATGATCACGAGTAGGTATGATTTGCATTTCCATATAAAATATTATGTTAGGTAGCTTTGATGTGATTTATTTCTATTGACGTAAACGGATGCGTATACGACATATTATGTATATTATTTTAAAGGTTTGTTGCTGTAAACTGATGAAACATTATTTACTACATGCAGCCCGCAACTCCGTCCACGTTGATGTAGTTGATCGTGATAAAACACCTTGTTATCCGTTAAGCCTATGTCCGTCCCTGGGATACAAAGTGCAAACTATTTACTTACCTATAAACTACTAACGGATGGACCGTGAAAAGAAAACAGACAGACGGACAGAAACACTTTCGCATTTATATTAAGTAATGAATACTATAGGTACTCATATTAAGCAATGAAAAAGTAAGGTAGGAAGGAGGACGTTATTCAATTAGCTTTCAATATAATTTTGTTATCAAAAACGATTTTCAAGACAAGTTATTGCGAAGACGTACTTACGAAACCAATATACCATTGAAATTAATGTAACATCTTTGTCGATCTAAATATCCATTATATGATTTATTATCCATTTTAACATTTAGAAAAGTATGAAATTGCATGGATGATAGATGCGAACTCCGAAGGCAATGGACACCTTGTGCGTTCCCACAATGGGAATTGGAACAAGTCTTCAAGTTTGTTCAAGGAAATAAGCATTATGATATTATACGTACTACACAATTAAGCAATAGGTACTTGTGCAGAGTGCTAGTACTTAATGGAAAAGTTTTATTTTTAATCTCTATAGGAGTGATTTTTTTATCCGCTGGTACAACATAAAGTGTGTGATTGTGCACCTCACTCTCAAACATGTAAAACATCACTTGTTCTGTCTCAAGACACGACGTTGGCGCTGGCCAAGTAACACCTGTCATTAATATACTCAAACTCAAGTAAATACTCTTTCAGGGCATTCAAATTCAATTTGAGGAGTTGAGCAGAAGAAACAAATGTTCAATAGCATGAATGAATATAAGAACGTATTTTTTATGAATTTATAAAATTCTAATAGTTTTGAATCATGTCTAATGTGTGGCCAAAAATGTAAGGCACTTAAGTGCTCAATTTACAATTTGTAATCTCGAAACAGAAGCTCAACAATTAGGTACAAAGCGGTCTACCAAGCTATGTGAACAACCGAAATTATCTCGTATCTTCTGGATATAATGGGTTGCGTAAAAATATTCTCAGGGTACGGTTCTCTACAATGTGGTGGTGTAACGGAGTGTCATCTAGCAGTCAGTTGTTCGCGCAGGCCCACACTAGCAACTCATGCGATTTTCTTGCGGTTTTCTTAGCCGATTATACACGCAGGTGGCGCTATTCAACGTTAGAACCCACCTATCGCGCTTCCGATCTGCCTGTACCTACGTTTACTTTTTGGTCCTTGTATCTAATTTGTATCATGCCTATCTGAACAATTTGTGTTGTGATGTGAATAAGTTGTATGTGGCTTGTTTGTCTAAAGTTGGGAGAATTTATGAGACTTGGCGCTGTGTGAAGTTGGTGTCAATTAACAATCTATTGATTTAGAACGAAATATCTAAATACCTATGTATTTTCATAGTAATAAAGTAATTCAATAGTATACATACTATTATTACGCTTAGGTAGTTCTTACAAATTTTATAAGCTATTAGCTGATGCCCGCGACTTCGCCCGCGTGTTTTAAGTTTTTTTGATTCCCGCGGGAACTCCTTAATTTTCCGGGATAAAAAGTAGCCTATGTCACTCCACGATGCACAAACAAATACACCTTCGCATTTATAATATTAGAATGATTTTAAATTGTCTTTATGGCAAACTTTGAAAATTGTAGTTGTCATTAAACTAATTTAATCATAGGGCTCCATTTATACAATAAAATTAGCTTGATTTCCACTTAAATTATTTAATTTGTTTCGTGCAATTCAGCGTAAATGTCAATAGGTACTTGTTTAGAATCAAAAGAAAATGTATCATCTATTTGAAAGTTCTGTTTTTAATTAGCCCACGAGGGACTGAACTAAGTAATTATTATTGCACATGTTCACACGAAACAATATTGTTAGAAATGTCGTTGCTCCTTTCTAACAAATTATACTTGAGTATTACCTACTGTAAAATGTCGGAAATAATTTACCTTTGTCAAAATTAGTTGAGATTGATTACTTAGCGATTACAATAACTTTTTGATAGGACAATTTAATATGAAAAATTAAAGCTATTTAACAACTTTCATTTCATGAAAATATTTGTATTATTCACATAAATATTCCTTAAAAGAACAAAAAATGAAATGCGAAATATTAAGGATTCGTTTTACTGATAAATTATGGCGATAACATAAGAAGTTGTGCGATCAACAAAACGATAGCGTGATATGTCATGAAAAGGAATAAACCCAAAATTTCTCACTTGAACATATTTTTAAAAGATTTTTGTACCTATTTGGAAGTTATCATGAGCGTCAGCGGCATATCATTATCATGTACGAGTTTTCAACTTGTTGAAATTTTCACTTCCGTCGCTACGTCTATTGAGAAATGTGCATAAATATATTTATCAAAGCTATTATATTAATAAATACATATTTATCAAGATTTTAAAAAATCTAAAAAACCATCAACGTTCGTAATTACGAAAAAATTCGTCGAGCATTTATTCGAAGCGTTATTTAGCTTTAGATACTTTTCCAAAGTTCATCAATTAAATCAATGGCCGAAGCGATTTCCCCAGTCGTCCTTAGCAATCAGTAAATCACTAGCTGTCAGCCAATGCTAATAACATGTCACAGTTCAATGCTCTAATAACTCGCAGATTATTAATTACCGCAAGAAACTGCAATTATAGGTATGTTTCTAGTTTCTGGCTTCTAGGTGTGGAGTGTGAACAAGAAACGTTCGCATTTTAGATTTTAATTTTAGTTTAATATGAAAAATAGAAGTACTGCCTTCTATTTTTCATATAAACTTTGCAAGAGTTTGCTATGAAGAAAATCAATTAGGCATAATCCGAGCTACACCATGCTTGGAGGACAGACTATCAATTAAGTAAGCCACTATTAGTTACGTACTACCAAAACTGTTGGACCTACTTATTAGAGTACTATTATTTGGGCCGAACAGTTCCGTGCTAGAAAACTGGCACTAGTTGTCTGTCCGGACGGGCTCGGGTCTCACCTAGTGCTATACTGTATCATAGATTTGTACGTTGTCTTGCGAAATACTTTATGTAAAAATATTAAATTATAGTACCAACATTTAGTTGGTCATCTAAGCACATTTGGTCGTAAGCCCTACTAACATTTAAAAGTAGCTGCCGCGAAAGGGCATTCTTCAATGATCTTAATTCGAGCAACCTGTCTATCGCGCAACCTTTAACCTATCGCCTTAATTCAGTGGGAACATCGTTATCTATTTGGCTCTTGTTATCTGATTTTGGATTAGAAATAGGCATACGAAATTACGTAACCAATCTGCTTTTATTATTTCAAGCAATGTTTGATGTGAAAAAGATTTAAAAGATATTAAGCGAACGATAAACCGTTCGCTGTATTCAAAGTCGTCAAATAACGTATAGTTAAATATCATAAAACAACTCATGTAAACATTGTCTATCGTATAGATGAGATAATATGCAAATTAGTTAGATAAAGCTTAGGTACTAAATTCCGAATATAACTCTTAGAACTCTGAAGATAAGATCAAGCAGTCAAATACACTCGAGCGTATAAGTTTAAATGGTTTTAATTTATTTTTCACCATGATCTAAAAAGATGTCATTATAGCTTAGCGTAGGCGGACTAAAGTTAGCATTTAACCTCTAGGGATTAAAGTAATTTTTTTAAATTTTTGCCGTACTATTCTCATATCGGTATGCGTGATATCCTCATTCGGTTATTCAAAATTTTTAGTCTATGGTTACTATCAACAGCCAAAAAATTTATGTCACTTAGATTAATGTCAATGTTACCCATCGTATCCTACAATTATCCTTCAGATCTATGTCTATGGTTAAAAGTAAAGGGTTAACCACGGGAATAAAAGCCATTCCACTCGATTCTATAGCATACCTGGCTACGCACGGTAAGCTAAAAATCTTGTATGAAATGGCTCATTTTACTCCCTTGATGAACAATCTACTATCTATCCCTAATATTAACCACGAAAATTATGAAGTATTAGTATAACGTACCTACCTACGTATCCTAGCAACAACACGTTCAAATTCAATTCATCTTCAAAACATTCCTAACTCTATCTTGTGATTATTATTTCCTATAGACTTAGTCGAAATAATAATTTAAATATTTATATAGTCTTATTTACCACTAAAGCATTCTCTTCAGTAAACTTTTTGCTTTTAATTGGATCAGTAGTCAGCACAGACAACATAGTGTTTTTGCCGACTGCGATTTACCGCAACTCCTGCGAAAAGTTCTAGATTCAAAATTATAACAGTAAATGCCCATGAACGATCATTTGTATAAATGTTATAGATTTTTGTAAATATTTTAAATATTACAGCAAGTGTCGAAATAATTACTACTTTTGAAACTAAGTATATGTATTATTCGTGGATTCGGTTTTTATTTAGATTTGAATTTTAAGTAAAATAAATCATAAATGATTTATTTATTTCACATAAGACAACTTGTGTCACTTATGATACGTTAAGGCTCTACCAAGGTTCGGAAGCTTTTACTGAGAAGAGCCGGCAAGAAACTCAGCAGTTGCTCTTTTCTAAGTAAGGCTGCAAAGTGCATCTAGAATTAGCAGTTAATGAGTATGACATGCTAGTCGAAGTCTTCGATGTCGTCTTCTCAAGTTCAAACGATAGATTTCCACTACTGGAAGAAGCTGGATGTCTGAGGGGCACGATCTTGTATGCCTCTTGCTTCCAGCGGCTCCCAACGACTTGCATGAGATCGTTTGTTCACCTAGTAGACGACTTACGACGTGACAAAATTCGCAAACAGCACTCACACTATAATTAAAAAGTAAACCGACTCTGTAATAAATATTTACAAAAAATGCTTCCAATTAATTAGTCCAATTATTTAAATTCGCAAAGTGATTTTATGTACGCCACACATGCGTAATAAGAATTTATGTGACCGCGGCGATCACCGAGGCATAACGATGTTACTAGTTACTACGCCACGTACCGCTACGCGTTATGGGTTGACGCTTCTCATTAACGTATTAGACCGACAAACTGCAATGTGCGATATGCATTTTGATGCCTAATGGATCGCAACAGTTTGACCTAATAGTCTGTTCATCAGGCTCGATAATGTCACGTGGCAAATTTTACATGTTTAATTTTTTTTTAAAAAGGGTAGGTAGGTGAAAATTTTTTTTAGAAAAAGGGTAGGCAGCTGAAAATCTGAATTTAACTTACTTCTAATTGTTGCAAAAAGATTTTATTTACGATACAATAACAATTCCTATATATTATTAACGTCAGCTGTGAAATTGAGCCTCGACCGATGTCATATGCAATAAATTTAATTTAATGACGGGTATCAGCACATATTCAGAAATATTTAAATAAACATTAGTAGAATCACAAGATATTACACAGATAATGAAAACATAATATCATCAAAATGATTTTTATGTAAGGGCTTAAAGATCTGATAGAGATAATTTGTAGTTAAGTATTCAGTTTCAATAGCGCTTTGAAGTGCAAAGGTGCAGCCAAATAATAGGCATGCCTTAGTAAATACAAACCTACACAGATACACGTACATAGATCAAGGACTACATTTGTTATTTCGATCTGGGCGCACAATGCAAGTAATTACATGGCTTTGCTTTCATAACTCTATGAAGGTGTTCAATGTTAAATTGTCTCGTGTTTGATATAGGTAGCTACTTATTTTAAAAATTGATTCTCATGAAAAGGGCGAGGAGCACTTTAGGGCAAGACCATCAGACGGTTGCATCAACGACGTTATTATTATAATCTATCTAATCTATGCTAATATTATAAACGCGATTGATGTTTGTTACTCAAATTTAGCACAGAGGTAGATTATAGTCTGGAATAGCACATAGGTTACTTTTTATCCCGGAAAATTAAAGAATTCCCGCGGGAAACAAAATATCCCAATCCACGTGTACGAATTCTCGGGAATCAGCTAGTGTTATATATATATATAATAACTAGCTGATATATTTGAAAACGTAAAAATAATTTGAGTGCTAAACAAATAACTGTGTAAAAAGGTATTGCCAGGCGTTCGTATCGATCGATACGTTGGGTGTGTTGAATGATAGTAAAATGTAAATTGCTAAACTGGCACTAAATATTGAATAGAAGCAGGCGTTACTTTGCGGAAGTCCATGATAGTGAATGAACTACAAGTTTAATTCGCTATAATCCGCTACAGTAGACAAATCTGTGTGGTACAGTGCGTGTCTTTCACCTGCAGCATGCGACACCCACCACCCAGCAATTCGCACAGGCACAACACCACACCACACAAATCCTCCAAATCACTCTCAACGTACGTTTCACTCCGACACCGGAGCATCTTCAGGAGATGTTGACTCGACAATGCACGATTGTGAAGATCACTTCACAAGCGGATTATAGCGAATTAAACTTGTAGTTCATTCACTGGCACTAAATAGTTACACTTGAAGTACCAGCTCATTTAGTATTATTCGTCATTTACGCGTAAATTTGACACTGACCATTAATTACATAGTTCAGATAACGGAGATTGCGTTCTAGTGATTATGATATATTAAAGTTCCCTTACTCTCACAATTCATCAAAATTTTGCAAGCGATTTTTATCAGAATGCCTCTCAAGTAAGACTACTATCGGTAGTTAATCATCTTCAGCGGAATAAAAACAGGTTTATTACCAAAATATTATGCTCGGGAATCAATGAAATTGTTTAAGATTGCTAGCACACGCTATATTGTAGTAAATGTTTCGCTTAGAAAATTGGGTATTTTACAAATTGTCAAATCGGCAACTTTTTTCCAAACGTCAAAACGAGTCAAAGTATGGATTTTATATGAAATTCTGAAATGTTACGTCATTGAAGTTCGACGCACATTTTTACTTTCATCGATTGTATAAAATGGTAATTCAACATAAAGCTATCAGGGGACGTGGATATTACGACTTTTATCACAAAAAAATAAGCTATTTAATAGTAGTCAAATACCCAATTGTACTACATACTATCCTCAAATGGTTAGGGCTAAAAATATACAGGTACCTAAGTAGGTTACGGAGGTTTAATGTAAGTGCCCATGAGGTATAAGCGTAACGGTTTGTTCCATTGTAGATATCTATTTCAATCTCATTCATTTGTTTTTATTATGGGCTATATTACTAGGCTACATCGAAGGAAGAACATCCTCAATTAAAAGTTAATCGAGAACGTCATTTATTGTGTAACATGGGGTCTGATGAAATCAGATTATGATCAGGAACCTACAAATGACCTAAGTTATCAGCGAATCTGTTGCATTAACGGCACATCAGTTGCATAAATCATAAAACACCCTGTCAGTTGCACAATCGCGTCTACTTCGAGACTTTTACAGGGCGACCGGCTAAAAATGACAGCTATAGTGTAACGATCGCAATCACCTCTGATTGGTGAACACTCTTCCACTAGTGGACAAAATCCATTGACGCAGCAAAAATACCATGAATTCAGCCAATCACAACAATAGTTGATAATGTAACAATGAGTGATGCAGGTTTTACGAAATCGCCCTACAGACTTCACTCTCGTTGTCTGCCAGTCGCCATTGTCACGCATGCGTTTTTATTTAGTTTTCTGAGAACGTTCCCGCGTAAACGAGGCAAAAAGCGCGGGAACCACGTTCACAATAATGGCCGACTTCATGCTACGAATGTTAAGTAGTTATCTATACAACACTGCAATTTTTCTCATTATTTGTTTCAATGTAACTTAGCTTGATCAACTTTAATATTACCAAAAAGAATAAGTAAACGGTTACATATAAGCCATATGATTTGTCAAGAAAATACTTAACTACCAAATACAAACAATACTTCTATTCCTTTACGTTTTTCCTATTAATATTTATAAAGGTATCAAATTAAACTAGATCTATGGGATAGGTATTTAAATATCTCCCATAGAAAATTACTGTTGATATTGTCTAAAAATTCAACAGGAAATTCTGAGTTATCAAACTTCCATTTAATGTCTGTTTACGCATCCTGCAAATTACTACTAAAGAATTTGTTGCAACAGTCGCAAGCAAAACACAATAACAAAATTGTTTCTTGTAACAAACAAGCCACATAATTAATCGACGATTCATTCATTGTCAGTGCTGAAGATTGTGATTAGTGCTCGCTGCATAGCCCAAGGTGCACCGACATTTGTAATGGAGAATGTTAAAAAATAACTAATGTGACATAAACAATAAATCAATAACATGGATACAAGTCGAATATTATTTACGATAGTTTTGAAACATCTGATGCAATATAATAAGTGAGACATACCTACAAGATGGTTAATGGCAACTACGTACTGTATGGAGACAGACCGTCTTCTGAATCTGAAACAGTCGACGATCACGTACAAACTCGCACAGCCGAGAGAAAAACTAAACGAAAATCAAGTAGAATCTCAAAAGATGCACAGCACAATCACAAAATATCTGATATAGACAATGAGACAGATGCGGTGAAGTTCGAGAAGAAAATAAAGGAACCGCGACTTCTCCGTTACGTTCCAACTACAGACGTAGAGGAAAATTATATAACTGAAAAATTCGAGACTTATGATTTGAAGCCCACTGAAGAGCTTCCGAGAAGACATGCTTTTATGAAGAAACCTAAAAATCCAGCGGATGGGTCAGTGAACTACGCATATTCCCGTTCTAGCAGCAGTTGCAGTTCACCTAATTTGCCGACGATTTCTGAACACGGTGAACAGTATGGTACTTATCGAGTGCGATCGCCAGCACAAGCCTCGCCTATCAGCAATCAGATTACAGGCTACGAGACGAAGCTCGACAAGTATTTCGCTAAACCAAGGGAAGTGAAGACATTCGCAGCAAAGGTAGGCTACGACGTAAGTTGTATGTATGTAACTGAGTGATGTTGCATAAGGCGTAACGTTCTAAGTTTTCCTTGTTAGCTAAAAAGCTATTGTTGTTCTTGCTAAAGTCTTACATGACGATAGGTAAAGGAATAATACGGTAGGTTACACGCTGTAAATGAATGCGTGGTAAATTGTCATTTGCTAATTCATAGAGTTACGATACGTCAAGAGGTAAATCAATTTCTTTGAAGTACATATAAATTATAATAACACCATCAAATTTAATTTATCTGACATAAAACATAGTCAGCTTCTACGATACCAGCATAATTTTCAATCAAATTCAAGTGGTTTAATGAAGGGCTTACAAGTCCATACGTAATTTATCCCTCCACACGTGTCTAATTTGGATATTATTACTTGGTATATAACTATTTATAATCATATTCAGTTCATGAAATATTAAATAGACGTATAGATATTAACTGACCTTTATGTTATGGTTCTACATTAAAATTTTAACATATTGTGGAAATACATAGGTACCTAAGCATATTATGTATAATGGTATTGGTTTTGACCTATTACGTGGTACTTTACTTACCGTAACTAAAGTGTCACAAAATAACACTGCACACTTGCTTATGAAACAATGTTTAAATAAGCTTACTTTTGGGCACGTCATGGTAGGTTTTGGCGAAATGATATCAAAATAATAGTGCTTTAAGCAGTGGCAGTAACCCCCCAGAAGTTTCAATAATACCCATAGTGCAACCGTAACTCGCACCAATGCGACGTCATAGCTCATTAATGATTACTTATACCAAGCTCATATCTCATGTGTTTATAAACCTAACAAATTTGATACTCTTGTACTTTTAATATATATAAAATTAATAATCAACTACGAAAGTTGAAACATCCGTTAATTTTATAGTCATAGAAACGAACAATTTTACAATGAAAGAGACCTACCAAATATGTACTTTTCTGCCCGAAGTAGTTCATCGCTTCGTTTTAAAAAATATTACACAATAAATTATTATGTTAATCGTATTACCGGTACCTACTCTATTTACATATTAAAATAGGTACACTAAATCAGAGCCGGCCTAAAGACCACTTATCATATTACCTATTATGCTAACCAAAATCGTAAATTTGGATTTAAAAAGAATGAAAAATAATATTGTTATCGAAGAATTTAATCGAAAAAAAAGTAGGTATCATATTATTATGGTGTCGTCATAATAAAAACTTTTTTTGCTTCACGAAGCAAAAATTTGGTTGAAATTTAGTATCGAAAATTATATGTAAATGTTGGCTTTCTTCCAAGATTAAGGGTCAACACTCAACTCCCTTGTCGTAGTATAAATTACCGAATCATTACATTATTCCGATTTGCATAAACTATTTCGCATTTTATTATATTGGAAAAAAGCTCAAGCTTTTGGAACATGGATCCATTAACAAAGTTTTATCATTTTTGATCTTTTTTCAAGACGTATTATGTGAGTAGTACTACGTTATTGGCCGAGCCAAGCGAAGGTCTCTGAGTCTACTTGAGTGAATTTGCACTTGTCCGTCCGTCCGTCCGTCCGTCTGTCAGAGCCTTATTACTTCTTAATTACTGAACGTAATTACTTCAAATTTCAATATAATATGTAAACCGATGGCCTTCAGCCGAATAGGGCTTAAAAAGTTACAAAAATCTTTATTTCAGGGGGGCTCTTATAGAAGCGAATGCGAAGTAAATTAGTTTTTACAGCGTTACATTGGGTTACGGTATATCATTTTAAAGATAATTAGGAAAAGAGTCCAAAAAATTTTTTTTTTAATTTTTCCCATAAATTGACGAAATGGGGTCTTTCAAAGTGGAGATTTTCTAACGTCCAAAGTTGACCTCAGAACTCACAATTTTCTGAAAGGCTGAGTCTGACAAGTTTCAGACTCAGCCTTTCAGAAAATTGAGAGTCTGAAACTTGATCAATTATTTGAATTATATCCGTTACTTGAACAAAAAATACTAAAATTAGATAAATATTATAAGGAAACGAAATTATTTAATTTTTAATGAGCTTAGTATTTTAACAGAACTTCATATGGCGCTCTGTAAAAGTTTATTCGTTTCTCCAATAACTCTTTAGCTCTTTTGCGTCTAATGTTAAAAGTTAACTATTACAATATATAGTTAAAAATATCTTATGGATACCGCGAGATCTCAGTTCGGGGATATCCACTTGTTATTTTGTCAGTCAGTTATTGTACTACATATTCTAAATCTACTTGAATCTTATAGATTGGCGCCATTGAACTAAATTGGAAGTTCAGACGCCCAAGAATTTGCGCAGTGTCTATAATTAAAAAACAAAAACCATCATTGCTAATTAAAATATTTCTACAAAATTAAGTAATACACTTAATTTTAGTTTATTCAATTTACTGGATCCAGCTGGACGAAAGTCTGGATGATAGCCACAGAGAAAAATTATAGTCGGGAATAACAAGTAGGCTACTTTTTATCCCGGAAAATTAAAGATTTCCCGCGGGAACAGAAAAGCCTCAAGCCACGCGGACGTAGTCGCGGGCTTAGCTAGTACACCATAATATGGCAATTACTGCATTCATAAGATTGTCGCAGATTCTTTTGTAATTTCAGTGTTAACTCACACAAAACTCATTAACATATTTGATTTTTGGTTTAACCTTTAACTCAGAAAACTTCACGCCCCATTTCTTCGGCTATTGATACAGTATTAGTTTGATTTGGCTGGTTTTTTTTTTCACAAATCCAACGTGCAAGTATCCAACGTGAAAGTATAATATTCAAATATTTTTGACCTGTTTGCAGTTTTTCTCTTGTCAATCTTGACAATATTTTCACCACAAAAGTTCAAACATCAACCTATACCCACCAAATCGCTTACATATTGTGTTCAATCTTCATTTATCGTATTCATTCAATTATTCTATGGTATTCAATGATATGGGTTGGCAGTTGGCCCCCGTATGTGTAAGGTAATCGTAATCATTTGTCAAACGGATAATTCGACTTGTTTATGGAGTGCATAGATGCCTGCACGTCTAAAAACATGTATGAACCTCTTATTGAACAGTTCGGGTAATACGTTTTTAGTTGTCAAATGATTACGATTTGCTTAGACAATTGGGCCTGCAGTTGGCAGGTAGTCGCTGAATAATATTATGAGCTTCTGTGCAATTAAATTATAATATGATAGTTTTATGATTTTATCTGTCAGAACTGATAGCTAAAACTATAGCCTAAAAGTACTTCTACAACCTGTCTGGTCTTGGCCATTATCACCCTTTACCCTAATCAGCTTGGCAAACCCCTATCCCTACGATACTCTAAAATCTTGTAAATGACAGCAAAAATGATACATGTATAAGATTGCAATATTTTTCTTTGTTTGCAGGGTTCACACCCAGACAGCCTATACCGGGTACCATCGGACAGTGGTACTGGCGCTGATAAATTCATGAGAGTTTTACGTCTCCTGCGATGGCCCCTAGCACTCTTTACTGTCTGTGTGGCGCTTGCTGTATTCGTCTATTTCCTCATGCCTGGTAAGATTATGAGTATTAATTTTTTATTATTTTTTAAGCCCAGTATCTATTACTCTTATTTCTGATTGAATGAACACTATGGTCTTTGACCATAATGGTCATTCAATCACAATCATTTCATACCCTTGATCACCTATTGTCGACTTGAATAGTTTATTTATTATATTTCAATCTTCTGTATTATCTTTTAAGGTAATACAATAAATATCTGTTTTTGTTTTTTATGTATCTTTTCTACATTATTTAAATTAAGTACGTAATTAAGTTTTTATATTACAATTTTTTGACGAAATTTTCTACCAGCAGTATAGTGCATAATATTTGCAAGTTTTTTTTATAATAATACCAACTACGTAATAATTTACCTTCCAATTCGTTAAAAACAATAAATAGGGACTAAATAAAATTAGCGTTATCGTCCTTCTGATCTCAAATCATTACTTAATTCATAATATCGCTTTCAATTACTTTCCCCGCTTTTGATACCATAACCACTATCATTTACCTTTCGTTTACGTTGTATATTTTTGGTGTAAAAAATGTTTTCTCGGTAGATACTTATGATACCATCAACATTTTTGGTGCTTCGACTTACGCAATTCGTGTCGGTTCAATTAAGATAGCAGAATGATTTGTCACAATTCATAGCCACCTTAATCCTCGACAGATTATTTAGTAGTACGTAAATGAACCAAGTTTAGTTTTTGTAAATCTAATTTTCAAGAAAAGTCCGTTAGAGTATATTTGACCATACACAATACTATATGAGAAAATCAAAGGAAGGATATGCATATTTCTTGTGATATCACGTCTGCCAAACTTAATAACTATGACAAGTCTATAGTTTTATAACATTTCAAAGTATTAAATTAAAGGCGCAGAAGGTGTCGTACATAGTCAATTAATAATAATTGGTTTAGTGAAAATCCCAAACCGTACCATCTTTCCCATTAAGCCGAAAGTTTTGAAAGTACATAAAAAGGTTTAAGCGTTGAAAGTTAAAGATAGCCTAAAGCTGCCGACAAAATTATTGAACGTTAACGGGTTATCATATCCTCTTCTTAAAAATTCATAAATTTTTTATTGGAATTCAGCACCAATTAACCAGAAACTTTTCAAGGGACCGTTTTATGGCTAACATAGCGCTTAAAAATACGATAATTAAAGGAGCTTCGCCAGAGAGTCATAAATAACTTTCTAACCAGTTAAATGTTTTTTCATGAGTGTACTTTGTTACTTAAGGACCTTTTTGGGATTCTTTGATCTCATAATAAATATTCATACACTTTCTCGCCCTGCACGCGAAGGGTTAAGAGATATCGTTAAAAATTATAATCATATTTTTCACTTATGGCGCTGACGAGATTATACGACCATCCTCGTATCTCCTTAAAATGCTTTGAATTGGCTTTTTTTGCAAAGGATTGAGCAAAATGAAAGTTGACCTCCCAACGGCTATTATTGTGTACAGATACCTACTACTTTACAAATCGTACATAATGCATGAATTTTACACAATGAACCCTCTGAACCAACTTTCTTTTATTCTTTCATTCAATTCTCTTAATACCAATATTTGCCATGCAGTCGGTCGTTAATCAATTTCCACAAACTTTTTGCGATTTTTGCGACCATAATCTAATACCTGATGCGACTCTACAATAAATTTCGAAAATGTAGAGTATCGTTCATGCTTTATAATAATACTTTTATCAAAGGTAATCAGAGATATCTTCTGTTCTTTAGCCCAACGGCTTAGCCTCGCCATTCAACGTGGTAAATGGTGTAAAAGGTAGAAAATCACTGTGACGGCGTGTATTTTTTGTAAATATAATTAGTAGTAGTATTAATATTATCTTTTAATAATACTTTTATTTTTCCTTATTCTAAAATTCTTTAAAGGTTCGAGTAAATAACGTAAGATATACCAATTGCATGACATTTACTTTATTCGTGCATTAAAATAAGTATTCTACAATAATTTGTCTCCAATTAAACTGACTTGCCTGAGGTTCAGGTAATTGGGCCACATATAAGTTGTCTTGTTATCAATGTTGGTTATATGAATTACTTATAGTAATTTATTCGGGCTTGTGTACTAGGTCATAGTAAATTATATGGGTCTTAAATACTATACGAGGTCACAGTATCAATAATGTGCAATTTATATTCATAGACTACGTAGATAACGTTGATTTTGTGTCTCCTATATTTCCATACAAAATAGAATTGATAGATTTCATTGATTTCATTAAGCGTGTTTATAGCAATCGTTCTGCTGTCAGCAAAAAGAAAAATTTCCTCATAAATGAATGGCAAGATTTGAGTAAACAAAAGTGCACAAGACTGATGCAAGTTATATTAAAAGCTAGAATAAAATCGGCCACCAGTTGTGCAACTGATAAGGATTGATGACGATCAGGTCGAGCTCATCTCATGGGGGCGTGCTAGTGACTTCTTGAACCCTGGCTTTCACTGTCGAGTCATCTCCAGCCCAGTATTGCTTCCTATGTCGTTACCTCAATATGAATGTTACATTGCTGTCATATTCTACATATAGGCTTAACACCAATTTATAACTTGTACTTATAGAGGGGACGCCCGCCGTCGCCAGGCCATGATCGGTCCATTAATTGAACCATTCCACCCATTTCCTCGTGTTAGGACACAGGTTACTGGTGTCCGTCCCGCTAGCATCTTACGATATCCCCTATGGAGAGATAATTTATAACTTAGATAAATAATTAAGTTTGCTGGCAATGGGTTAATTATTTTTTATTGACTCAATTGGTTAATTAAAAATTATTATATAAGACACTGTGTTGGCCTGCAAAAAAATGCTGGCAAAGTAACGTTCAAACGAATGAATAATATTTGTAGCGCCTGCTTGCTGCTGCTGTTTTAAAATAGTAGTAGTGACTTCTTAGTATTGCATTGTTTGCATCATCAATACAATAAAAAAAGAAAGTAATATAAACTCAAATAACATTTTATTTAAGCAGCTTTTAGCAGCGGTCTCCGTGGACTTTTGGACGATCGGACCATTGACTTTTGAAGCGCGTACTACAATTAAAAAATTTATAGTCTAGAATAGCACATAGGCTATAGCACTTTTTATCCCGGAAAATTAAAGAGTTCCCGCGGGAACCAAAAATCCTCAAACCACGCAGACGAAGTCGCGGGCATTCGCTAGTAAGCAAATAAAATATAAAATTATGCTAATTAGGAGTAAAACAACAAAAATTGTAAAATGGAATTTTATAGTAAAATTTGTGTCTTTACAGTAAACATGAATGCAGATTCGGATAGTGTCAACGCTACATACTGGGAAGAGGGCGTCTCACAAGCGCAGACACACGTTATCACAGGCAAGAACCATATAAAATCTGCGCAGAACAAAGGAACAGAAAAGCCACGACCTCGTGGTATGATATTTTTATTAGCTTCATAAAATATAGGGGTTATCATATCGCTAAACGGTTAAACGGTTAACGGCTAATGGTTAAAAATATTAGTAAACAATCTTTACTCTTGTGCATTAGCGAGTCAAAAAGCCACTATGTTCACTCCTGTGAAAAAAACAATGTTTTATTTACTACTGTTTACAGCCGATAACCGTTAACGTTAAGTGATATGTTGTCATCTCTATCATAAATATTGACAAGCTTTGGGTAAAACTTTTCAAGAGCTAGTTGAGGTTGAGGTAATGTTTGCATTCTGGAATCATATTTTAAAATGGGTACCTAGGTATCCATTTAAAACAGCAAACAAGGAAAGGCTCGTCGACCAAGTCTTAAATTCAATGAAGCGCTAATATTGGATAGAAGCAAGCGTTACTTTGCGGAAGTCCATCATAATGAAGGAACCAGAAACTTAATTCGCTATAATCGTACTCAAATAAATGTATCAAATTCACCTTTACTCAATTTACACAGTAGCAGTGACGGGGCGGAGCTATAGTTTGAGTCATGCCAAAAAGGTACAAAAGCCGGAATTTCCGACACAATTAATCACTTCACAATCGTGCATTGTGGAGGCAACATCTCCTGAAGATGCTCCGGTATCGGAGTGAAACGTACGTTGAGGGTAGTTTTTGAGGGATTTCTGTGGTAACCACTGTACCACATAGATTTTCCTGTTGTCACGGATTAAAATTCTGGTGCCTTCATTAAATGAAGTGTCTTCCACACCTTTACCTGTTTATGAGAAACCAAAGTATGTCCAGCAGAATTTGAATAATGAACCCAATCTGCCACGTGAATTTCAAGACTATTATGTCCGTCCCGTCATCGACAACGACGCGTAGTTGGAAGTTTATGGAAGTGGTATTTTGGAGAAAATACTATTAATAATAATTATAAGCTTTTGTGGTCTAGTGGTTAGCATGTTCGACTGCGGCCGACGAGGTCCCGGGTTCGAATCCTGGGTCGGGTCATAATTGAGTATTGGGTTTTTCTGGCTAAAAGTGGTCGGCGTTTTACCCCCGTGCCTTGTTAATATCACTAATATGATAATAGTCGATAAAACCCGCCAACCCGCATTGGAGCAGCGTGGTGGGTCTAAGCTATTATTCCCTCTCTCCTATGAGAGTGGAGGCCTGTGCCCAGCAGTGGGACGTTAATGGGCTGTAGTAGTAGTAGTAGTAGTAGTTTTGAAAATATAGGAACTAGTCGTCTGTAGTTAAAGAGTGTGTAGTTCTTATTTTGTTTTTTTATATCACAGGTCTTTCATTCTTTGGATCGTATTTTTTTCTGTAAGCACAATAATTATTATTTTACGAACTTAAATCACTTTCACAAACCAATTTCCATGTGGAATTTATTTTGTTTTCCGCACTGTTTTGCAAGCACATTATATTATTTCATTGAAACCATACAAAATAGTTGTAGAATAAACTTGAATATCTGTAACTACAGGTACGAAGACACCGGAAATCGATTTTTATGATGCTGACAACGGCCAAAATTCTGACCTGACTACTTTAATAGATTTGATCACAGAAAGAAGTCAGAAAAGGAAATTTCCAATACCACCCGTCTTTCCTACGCATATATCTCCAGAGGTACAATATGGAAACGAGAGGGTTGACACAGAGAAAACACGTTCCCCAAAATTACTAAAAGATCCAACTACTGTAACTAGTGATTCAACTTTAAAACCACATATTACTCAAAAACCAGAAAAACCACTCGCTGTATACTTTAAAGATGGTAATGGAGTGATCACAACTAGTACAGAGGCTGTACCGATAACAGAAAATTTTGCAAATGCGGAAACTTCAAATGATATTAATGCTTACTTAAATCAGCAAACAAGGAAAGGATCGTTGCCCAAGTCTGAAATTCAAATAAATGAAGTGCCTTCCACACCTTTACCTGTTTATGAGAAACCAAAGTATGTCCAGCAGAATTTCAATATTGAACCCAATCTTCCACCTGAAGTTCAAGAGTATTTTGTCCGTCCCGTCATCGACAACGACGTCAAATTTACATCAGGTCACTCAAAACTTTTTGGTATTTCTATAGAGGACGCGGAAAGTATGAAATCCACTACCCAAAACTCGTTGTATAATACCAGAGTATCTCCAACTTTACCGACTTGGCGAAATAGAGATGATGCCACCACAAAAAAGTATCCATTAAATGGTATCTACGATGGTAAGTTTTGAGCTGTTCATATTTATAAAAGGGCGCTTGCGGTTTCAAAGTCGATAATACAGGTATGCATTATCTATATCCATATTTATTACTTAGGAATAGTGGCTTTTCACAGGGACTATAATATATTATATTCATAGCACTCAGCACTATATCTGTATATTTTATTGTATTATCAATTTGCAACTAAACTGTAGTAGATATATTATGTTTAATTAGTAAACCAAATATTATATTATCGGTACTTAAAGCTTTATTGAAACAGGTATTTTGTAGCAATGCTTTCAATCATCTCATTATTTCACCAAGTCAAACCATTGCGAATTTAGTTAACTTAATTTACATTGTCTGTGACCTACCGTAAAGTGACCCCTTGGTATGCTCTCATTGCAGTTCCACAATGCCGATCCACACGTCTTCCCCTATGCCGTGGAGTCCTGCCGTATGACCTGGCGACTGGTCCTGCCTCCGTCGGCGACGTTGATGTGACTACACTGCTCCCTCAAATCGAGTACCTCGTAAGCACGAACTGCAGTCAACGGGTCCGACACTTCATTTGTACGCTCCTAGAACCTGAATGTAGCCCACCGCCTTATTCGCAAAAATTGCCCTGTTACAACTTTTGCAAAGGTTTGTTAAATTTGAAATTTGAAGACATAATAACAAGATATATGTAAAATATCCTATTTTAGTCTCTTTACTGTAACATAGAACAATTAACGAAAAAGAATCATAATGTTTATTGTTATAATATATATTATAATTATGAATATTTTGTTAGTTTTCCGTAAGTACAGAAATATTAAGTTTTGTGATAAAAACGAAACTATCAAAACCATAAAATCCGGATCTGGATTTATAAATAATGAACGAAGAAGTCGAGGTTATTACACTATCGATGATTTTATTAATGACAAAGTTGCATGAAAGCAACCGGCCTCGCATCAAGTGACCCACAAGTCAGTGTAATACTTGTAACGTATGTGTTGTGTTGTCTACATATTGTAACCTTTTCTTTTCTATGAAAACAGCAACTGCTGAGTTTCTTGCCGGCTCTTCTCAGTAGAATCCGAACCGGTAGAGTCTTAAAGTTTCATAATTGACACAAGTTGTCCTACATGAAATAAATAAATCATTTATCATTTTAACATTTATCGAACCAAATATTGGGTTTATTGTTTTAGCTATCGTGGACCACTGCGAGAATCTTATACCCAGGGAGTTACGGGGGATGTTTACATGCAATCAGTACTCCAGTAACAACTGCGCCAGTGCAAGAACACCGTGCTTTACCCGCGAGCTGGCGTGTGGAGATGGGACCTGCGTGCCTCGGGATTGGATCTGCGACGGCACCAGAGACTGCGCTGGAGGAGAAGACGAGGCGCCTTGTTCTAAGTGCGATGACAACGAGTATCGGTGAGTGCTACATTTATGCTTTCTTTTACATGTATGAGCTAACACTTGACAGCAGTCAGATCCGCTTACAAGTGCCTATGCAGCCTAAATATAATCGAATCTAATCGAATTTAATAGTCTTTATATTAAATGGGCTACTGAATTTTGAATGATTGTTACTAAAATTAGAAAATTATATATTTTCGTTGGCGAAACAACCTGCCCTTAGGTCAAGTCTCATTCTCTTCGATCTAAGGCTGGAGCAAATTTAATAAATTGTTTGGGTTTTAGTTTCCTCGTAAATATAACAAATGCTTTTCCAAACGCTTTTCTATACCTGTTATAAATTCCCAATTTTTTAGTAGAATTACTTTTTTTATCCACTACAAGTTTGCCCTTTACTGCGATCTCCCCTGATGGTAAGTGATGATGCAATCGAAGATGGTAGCGGGCTAACCTGTTAGAGGCATGGCAGTTATATTAAACTCATACTCCTATTTGGTTTCTACACGTCATCGTACGGTGGTAACTAGCCACGGACGGACCAGGGAAAATTCAGAAATGATGAATTCCCAAATAGACCCTTATAAGAAGAAGAGATCTACAGCGCTCAATACTGCGCCACGGAGATGGTCAAAAATGTACTTAAATATATCGTTTTACCTTTACAGTTGTAGTTCCGGAATGTGCATTACAAAACGCTGGCTGTGTGATGGCTATGCGGACTGTCCTAGCGGCGAAGATGAACATAAAGAACTGTGTCAGGGACGCAGACTTGTGAACTCTCCCGTCAACGCTGAGGACATTGATGAGCCAGGCGAGGAATCAGCCGGTTCAGCACCCGCACCTTCTGTCCGCAAGCCTAACAGGTTGCCTCTGGTGAATCGCAATGGTGTGTACTTCAAATATCAACAGCTATATCAAGTCACAGTCAAAGTCACAAGCAATTCATTTCAAGTGCTACCTACTGTACTTGAAATAAATTGCTACCCACTGTAGCTCGCCAACCCGCATTTCAGCAGCCTGGTGAGTCTAAGCTTTAATTCCCTTTCTCACATGAGAGTAGAGGCCTGTGCCCAGCAGTGGGACGTTGATGGGCTGCAGCGGTGGTGGTGGTGGTGGCTACCCACTGTACTTTTTGAACATTTCAACATTCATTTATTTTAAATATTTACGTGGGAGAAAAACATATCTTCCTCAAATCACTAAGCTAAAACCCATAGCTTGTTGAAAGGGGAAAACTGATCAAGGGCTGGTTAAACTATGTACTTGCAATCAGCGGTAACAGTGAATGTTGGTTATTCTCTTCCTTACTACTCTGTTAAACAACAATATAATTTTTAAACGTGCCTGATTAGGAATTTAGGAGCTTCACTGTGTGTACTGAAAAGTGGCAATTTTTCATTCCGTTTCAATTAAATTAATTATCTAAACGTATTTATAATTGTTTAAATTGTGTTTTCAGGTGAAAATGACAATAGCAAGGAGCTATTGATGACCAGTGACAGTAATAATGCCTACAGGCGTAACTTCACTCGCCGTCCTTCACCATCCCGACTTTCACCATATAAACGACCAAAACCTCCAGCTGATTTCACACCCGATACCGATGAACTATCAGCGGTACAGGCTACGCTAAAATTATCATTGGCGAAGGAGTCAAAAACACCTAAGCCTATTGTGAATAATGAAAACGCGAAGCAAAATGAGGACAACCAAGACTCTTCGGAAGATATAAATATTGGCGAGTTGGGGTTATTCGAAGACATTGAAAAAGTTAAAACTGAAAACAACGATAGAAACAAAAGTGACGATGAAGAAAAAAGTGAGGAAAAAGAAAAAAGTGGAAATACTGAAAAGAAACAAGTTCCCAGGCAAAATATACGCAAGCAAGTAAATCGAGTGAAACCGACAGCTTCACCCATTGCTAGTCCAATGCCAACTCGTTTGGATAAAACACTAAATAAACTTGAACGAGTTATCGATGGAGCTTCTCTGTTGAAGGTATACTTTTTTTTATAATGCTTAATAAAATTATGTTGTAAATGTCCCCGTAAAATTGCAAAAACCGTCAGATTGTAATCTAACTAGCGAAATTGTAAACAGTCGACAGATTACAATTTAACGCATTATTTTTCGGTAGATTGTAATCCGTTAAGTATTATAACCCGATAAAACCTAAGTGCCCGGCCATATTTCAAAAATTGACACTCAGAACATCGAACGGTTCACAATCTGTCGATAGTTTACAGTTTCGCTAGTTAGATTACAATTTAACGGTTTTTGCAATCTTACGGTGACATAAATAACTACTTATGTTATGTAGTTACTTATTCTCTAATTGTAAATATCGTACCCTGTCGTATCTTAGGTACGTAATACAAGAAATCATCAAGCCATCTTTCCTTACCAAACTACCTATATTAGGTAGTTACTTAGTCTCTAAGCCATTTTTCCTACGATTTTTTATCCATTCCAGAAAGCGGCGCAAGCTCAACAAGCAGAGATCCAAGATTCGCCTGAATCTAACATCACTATATCCGACAAGACGGAGGAATTATCTGGAAGTGGATATAACAGCGCTCACGTGTCCCCTTGCCCCAGCGGGGAGCTGCGTTGTGTCGACGGCCGATGTATCACATTGGCCCAACTCTGCGATGGAACTATCGACTGCTCTGACCACGCGGATGAAGACAACTGCTATACATAACGCACTCGCATCTTCAATTGGGCATTTGACAACTAGTCAAATCAGCAACTTTTTTTCAAACGCCAAAACGCGTGCTTATAGGCGTATTACACTGCACTTTTCACACGGACCCTTACACTTGATTCAGTGTAGTGCAATAAGATATAGGGAGAAAGGGTCCCTAAATTGGTCCTTATTGCTGTGTAATAAGCGACGCTCTAACTAGCGGCCACGCCCACCCTTATCTCAGGGCCCTGTAAAAAGTGCAGTTTAACCCTTTATGGCGCAAGGTCATTATTTTTGTTAGTTTTACGGTCACTAAGTAGCAAATAGGGTATCAATAATGGGAAAAATAATTAAAAAAAAATATTACAAAAAAAAGTAGTTATTATTTAAAAAAATATATCTGTTGCAGAAATGTAACATTGCGTCAATAATGCTAAACAATGCTAAAAAAAGTTAGTTAATATGAAAGTTTTTAAAACAGTTGTTTTGCTTATTATAGCACAAACTAACCCCACATTTTTCGCAAGCAGTTTGTGTATACCCTTTACAGCCTGGAAATTTGCACCTCATTCTATTATCTATCCATACTGGCCAGTGCCCGTATTGGTCCAATCTCACATCTTTCGGAGGAATGTGTTGAGCTGGACCTTTCTTCTTTTTATCTTGAATAAGACTTTCAACGTCATTTTTGCGCTTTGTACGGGTAGTTGTTTTGTATTTGCATAATGTCTCTGCTATAATTACTCTAAATTCAGCAGAGCTTAGAGTTTTAGAGGTACCCTTTTCAGTAAATATCCTTCTGTATAAAAGCCAGGAATTACACATGGTCATGTCCAAAAAATGATAAAAAATTCGTAGATACCATCGTTTACTACGGAGCTTGATTTTGTAGTGGCCCATAACACAATCTAGTAGGTCGACACCACCCATATGTCGATTATATTCTGCTACGACAAAAGGACGTTCAACAGAAACATATTGCTTTCCAGACCTATCCCACCTTCTTACTACCGATGTTGGGTATTTTCCTGCAAAATTAGATGCTAGAGTAACAATTTTGTTATCTTTCCAAGCAACTACTGCCACGTCAACGCCATTGCTGTTACCGACTTGTTCTATTGATGTACCGCGCGATTCTTTTTTAAAAATTTTCTCATCTGGCAGCTTACAGTTGGGAATACGGTTTTTTCTTATAGTTCCTAAAGCCAAAATGCCGCGACTGGACAAGTATTCGATAAGCGGGATCGAGGTGTAATAATTATCGAAAAACAGCCGGTAGTTCTGATTTACTGGCACATCGCGGGCAAGGCGAACTACCACATTAGATGAAGCCCCTAACTGAGGCTCACCAGCTGCGCATTTGTTTTCCTGTCCACTGTAAACTTCGAATTTATATCCATATCCAGATACACCACATATAACAAAAAGTTTGAAACCCCATTTATGAGGCTTGTCGGGTAAATATTGTTTCAGCACACTTCGAGCTTTCGTGGAACACATTTGTTCATCCACAGATAAATGCGCTTCATACGGAACTTTTTTGAAGTTGTGGTTGAGTGCCTTTATCAATGGCCGGATTTTGTATAATCGATCAGAATCAACGTGGTCATATGGTAGCATTTTACTATTGTCGTTGAAGTGTAACATCTGCCTAAGTAATTCGAATCGTTTTGACGGCATTGTCTCTTGTATCGGCGCAAACTGAATGTTTTCAGACCAATACATTTTTACATTCGGCATACGAATTATTGACATGTAATATACTATACCAATAAATTGGCGTATTTCTTGACTACTTACATTTACTGGTTTGTTAGCATCTTTCTGAACGGAGTATAAATTAGTTTGGTCTCGTATAAGGTTGATAATGTCTTCAGTGAACAGAAATGAAAATACCTCAAAAGGAGTATCCAAACGAAGTATTTCTGGAGGTAGCCTGTCAGATCCATGAAAACGTAGTTGGTCGTCATTTATGTTCAGGCTTTTCGTTTTCCATATGATATTAGCCCTAGGCACGCGATTAGATGTACTTGGAGCTGCTGCAGAACTAGTACTAGGAGAAGCGATGGCCGGATTTGAATAAGTCGCAGTACTACTGAACGGAGTGTTGATGGATGTAGTTTCTACGGTGCTGGCAGCCTGAACTTCATTTTCCAAGTCAGGTGGTTCCTCTGGGTCCTCATCAGAGCTTTCATGCTGATTCAGCTGGAAGTTGTATGTTGGATCGGCGACATCGTCATCACCGGAATAATCTAGGCCGTCTTCACTGTCTTCCCATTCTCTTAGTATAGTTTCCAGGGCCTCAGAAGTTAAATTACGCAAATTTCGATTCATTTTGATCCTAAAAAACAAATATTCAAATTCCAATAAACGGTAAAAAAAATCTATCCCAAACGCGCAATGTTGCATTCATGCAACAAAATAAAAACAGTCCAAAAATCAAAGGAACAGTTGAATTTCGAAAAAAATATTATTTATTAACGAAATCTTTCCACTTACCTTTAACTCATATCAATTTCAATACCCAAATGTCAGTATTTCATCAATAAAAAACGATCTCAAAGAGAGCGAAACCAGTTTTCACGTGTTCGTCACTACAATTCAAAATAAATACAAGTTGCGACATCTAGTTAGCTAATTTGGTACTAATTTGTTAAAATGCTTTGTTGCCGATATACAACACCGAGTAAATTCGATCTATCGGAGTTTGGTATATTTTTGTGTCATTTGAAATGGTATGTTGCGGAAGTGCAACATGGCTCCATAAAGGGTTAATAAGCCCATTAGTATGGGGTTTTGTATGAAATACTGAATAGTGACGTCATCAAAGTTCGACGCACTCTTTTACTTTAATCGATAGTTCAAAATAGTTATTCGACATGAAACTAACAGGGGACGCGGATATGACGACTTTTGGGAGATTCTCTATTTAATAATCACGAAAAAAAATATTTATTTGAATAGTTGTCAAATACTCAATTTTACAAGCTTAGTCAGAACTCAGAAGGCATACTAGTAATTTCTGATTTACAAAATAAACTAATTTGTTAGTTATAAATCTAGTGATACCCTTGTCTGTGGGAAGCATTATAAAAGGGATATCCATACAAATAGATCTGTCGTTTTATATAAATTTAGATAGAAATTGTGTACAAAATAAGTGATCAATCATTATCTTTAAAACGAACCTAAGCTTTTACTTGCCTCCTGCATGAACTCTATTATGTATATCCCTTGGCCATAATTATTAATAACCTATAATGCCACATAATGTAAATGATGAGTTTTGATGGGAAAGGTGTTGCCGAAGATTTTTTCAATGTGAAAAAATAATATTAAAAAATATATAAAATACCTGCCGCAATGGGGAAGATACATTAATTCTACTTCGCACTAAAGTAGAATTTCAAAAACAAGGAATTAAAAGAAGGTACTCAATAGTACGTATAATTATATAGGGTAGTGTTGTGTTATTTCCAAATAATTATAAGTCTTCTTACGGTGCTAATATTTTTTTTAATTTTACTGCTTAAGTTTATTTCTTTGCGATAGTAGCTAGTCGTAGTCGCTTTCATCACTATATTATTGCCGAACAAAAAAATACCACAGAAGTAACGGGTTTAGTTTATCACTACCGCCCTAGACGAGATAAGATGATCTAAATCCGCTGCTGGCTACAGTTATGCAAATTCAATAAAGTCTTGCTTATTTTAACACTTATCAACTTTAGGAATGTGTTTGGTGGCGCGCTCTCGAAAAGGCCTATATCCAGCAGTGGATGCATACAGGCTGATGGATGGATGGATTGATGGATTAACTTTAGGAATACTTAATTCGATTTGCATGATAAGTTAATGCAAGTAGATATTTTTATTTTTAGCTGTGATAAAGCAATGCATATTATTGGTAGAATAATTCAATATTTAAGTTTTTCTCCAGAATAAGTACTTAAGTTACTTTTTTTGTTTTCATATTGGGCATACCTATAAAATTATGATTACATCATACTATAGGAATTATTCTTTTGCGTGCATTTTTGAGAATGATGTCCTTTTAGTTTAGTATAATAGTTAAACAAACGTACACAAAAGTAAAATGATTGTCCAAGATTAATTAAGCTATACTAATTTGTATGAGACCTATACGTATTATCCAATTTTTAAGTACTACCCCGTACCTAAAGAAGCCTAATTTCCGAGATTTTACCTGTTAATAATGTTACTTATGTAAACTTACGGTATAATGTATGTCATACAGATACCTACAACGTATTACTGGTATGAATTCTACTTTACAAGAAAATATAATTGAATTTTCTTAAATTACTAAATTATAAAATACCTAGATATCTGTCGAATTCTATGACAGTTTTCGCAAAGGTTTATATATATTGTGGAAATAATGGCATTAGTTTTTTCAACTACTGAGATAAGTTTAGTTTTAAGTGCAACATACTTAGATATATAGGGTAAGGTAAAAAGGTAAAGTAGCTAAGGTATTTTAAAGTTTTTTGTTTAGGTGTATTTGTAAATAATGTTAGGAATATTTATTTATTGTGAGATCTCTAAGTTTTGATTGGTATTTATGTTATATAATTTTTACTTTAAGTTAAGCTTGTAGCTTCGAATAACTTGCATTCCGGTTATAAACTTATTTCATGTAAAAAACTTTTCATATAATTTGCATTGAATATGCGAGCTTCAATACCTGTTGAGCCACCTAAAACTAGTAAATTTCAGACGAATACGTCATTCAGCGGGTAAAAAACCATCACTTTCTGACCTAGGGCAAAACCAACACTTTTTGCCCTAGGGCAGAAAGTGATGGTTTTCTGACAGAGTATCTTTGTTTAATTCAAACCTTTTTAATTGTCATTTTACCCATCAACTAAACTGACAGATATGATATTTTTAAACAACAATCTAACAACTAAAATAAATAAGAAATACAATTTTAATAAAACTCGCATTTTTAATGCAGATTATATGAAAAATAATGTGTGCGCCACGGGATAAAACACGATTTCAGATTTCGGGTGATTCCAACCCTCGCTTCCCTCAGGCAGGCAACTTCACCCTCGTCTGAAATCGTCTTGTTTCATCCATAAGCACACAATATACTATATTTTAATACCTATCGTCAGAAAAATTAACTGCCTTTTAAAAATGTTTTTCATAAAGATAACGAGTTGTATCTAGTGAAGGTTTTCATATTTCGGAAATCCAAAGTAGCGTCATAATAAAATTTTAGCAAATAGTAGCAAGTATTTTATGTAAAATACACCTACGTTTCTAAGAGATTACCAGTTAAATATTTTGCCTGTACTTAATGTAATATTGATGAAAAATGTGAATTTTGTTAAGTATATGAAGCATAGTTTTATTGATAGCTATAGATTTAACTAGAATATTAACTTTTATAATTTTGATAATAAATAGTATGCCATGTTTTATAAAGTTATTGTCTTTTATGTATATCCACGTTATACTTACAAGCGCGTCGAAGGTCCGGGCATCACTGGCCTGGGGCAGTATCACAGAAGGAGAGACGAAGAAACTTGAGTAACAAGAATCCAAGCAAAGATGAACTTTTCAATTTATACATATATATAATTCAAAAGTAACTAATAGGAGTTTTATTAATAATAAGCATTTATTATGTAGTTAAAAACATTTTCATCATTTTAGTCTAATATAAAATTATTATTATATATAAAAAGAAAATTTTGCTAAAATGCATCAAAGAATTCCTCCCCATCGCCGTCATCGGACAAAGTGCCCAGAAGACTGGCAGCATTGCCACGCTGGATGGCAATGCTTAAACTCTGGCCAAGGAATAGGCCAGCCCTCTGGTCACGTATAGCGTCGACTAGTTTTTGAGAAAGTTCTCTTAAAAGGAAATGTGCATTCGGACCCCATGGCCCAAGCGTTTTGACCCCAAACGGCGCAAACTCATAGTTACCTATGAGGCTGGTATATTTACGCCGCTTGAGGGTCTCCGCTGCTGCAGCGGCTGAGCCGGCACAAACTGCCGTGGCTGGAAGGTGGGATGGCGCAAGAGTATCGACGCAGGTTGCGTCCCACACCAAAGGCCTACCCAACTTCCAGGGCAGCAAAGACATACCGTCAGGTCTCTTCCCATCGTCACGTAACAAACCATTGGGTTCCAATATGGCTGGTAAGCCAGCGGTGGAAAGAGCACGGCGGATGATGTCATTGTTGGGGCGTGCCTTGCTATGCGGCCCGCGCTTTTACAGAACGATAGGCCATGGTGCCCGAGGCTGTCGACAGCTACTCCGCAATGACAACGGTGCGAGGCAACACAAGACGCACCGAGGCGTAAACAAGCAATGAGCCGGAACGTAAGATCATCCAGCATAGTGCCTATACCGGGCGATGGCAACGCCTGGAGCCAAAGGCCCGACTCCCATTCCCCCACAGCCAGCAGGCGAGCACGCTCCGCAGGATTGAGTGACGTATCTACTAAATTCTTCCGTATCAATCTGCAAAGCGGCTCGTCCCAATGTCTCTGGGAGGCCGGGTAGGCGGGTAATTCCGTGTTTGGACAGGCCATTTTCCAAGCGTCTACTGCATCTGCCAAACGCGGCACCTCGAAAACAAAAAGAGAACCCGATAAGATATCCCTAGTTAATTTCTCAGTACTGCGGACTGAGGATAAAAACGCTGGTAAACTAATACTTGAAAAAAATAAACAAATAAATAACAGCTATTAAAAAGTTAGTCTTTCTGTTACGATTATTGGCACCATAACAGCATACTAAAATTAGCACAGAGATACCTATTGGCCCCCCGTATACCCGAGGTCCGGGGCGGTTCGTAAAATGTATCCAGTTCTAGGAAATCTCCTCCGTGATTACTTAGTCATCTATTATAGATATCTATTCTAAAAATAAGCATCGTAATTAAATTTGTAGTTCCTCCGTATTCTATAATCATCGAGCCATGTCACTGTTTACGCTCTTGTGATTTGCATTAGAAACAGTGACTCACGTACTGTATTTATTAAGATTAAAAGGTACTAGATATGAGATTACGTACACATGAATCGTCTTAATATTTTTCAGAAAACATATTATGATAATATTGTGTTTCAGTAGACCGTATGCGATGAAATGAACAAATGAATTACCTAATGTTTGCTACTGATGTCAAGCCTTGAAAATTACTGTCGTTAGATAGTACCTAAAGCTTGGTAGGGAGCTTTCGATTGGGCAGTTATTAGGTATTTACTTTCTTACCAACTTACTTATCTATCTATAGATAGTGGGTATTATATTTACATACAAATACATTATTTATTTATTTCAAAGAATCGACTGATTACCTCATCGCTGAGAATGTTTTTGCGCAAAACTGAATTCGCTTGAATTGCATCTCGATCGCCTTCTTTTGATTTTGGTGTATCCGATTCGTTCTTGATATTGAGGTCGTACAGTTTCCTCTTAGAAACAACTTACAGTTATCAAGAATTAATTGCGTAATGGTCTAAATATATAAACTCGTTTCAGTGACTCTACGGGCCTACAGAACCAACGTATGCAAATATGTCCTACTTATACTATTCTCCTGTCTGGTACATGAAATGAAAAAGCGCGCATGAAAATATCTTCTCTAGCTTTTAGTGAACCGATTTTGTTAACATTGAAATTAAGATATTATCCAAGCATGTGATTGTTATGCTACAGTATAATAATAATAAATTTAGTGTACACAATAGTGTGTAAAACTATTATCTAAACTGTGCTTTAGAATAGAATAGTATATTTATTTATTTGCAAGAGTAAGTAGGTACATAGTACGATACTTTGGTATAGCATTAGTGAATAATCTGATATATGAATTTGGTATAACATTAGTGAATTCTTGCGAATTACGAAAATGAAGCGCGGCACTATTGCAGGACTAGGTTACCTTGATGGGTCACTAGCAACAAGCCTTGATCAAATACAACGCGAAACGGCTGCTGTCTTGTATGACGGCCTCAGCGCGACAAGTCTTTTAATTAATTATTGAGTTTATTGATGGTGTGATTTGTAACGTATTGTATTGCCTCAGCTTTTATGAACGAAGTCTTTGATTTTCGAAAATAAAAAGTCCAAATAGGTCTACGTCCTTCTGAAATAGCGTCTTCCTCCTTGCTGCCCTCATCCAGAAGGATTCAAACTATTTCTATTACTTTCGTAAAAATCGGTTAGATGGATGGGCATTGAAAAGGTAACAAAGAGATTTCATTTGATTACAGAGTCTGCCAGACAGTCAAACAGATAGACACATTAAACTCTTTGTTTTATTGCATTTTTCTCCGACTGACCGCCAAGCTTCAATTTGAAGATGGCACCACATGATGATGATGGCGACTTGTAGACGCAATTTTGAAATTGATACCCTCACGCGTCATGCCGTCGTGCGTTGTGTGTGACCAATGCTTTACATCTGGAGTATTCGAAGCAGGTGTCATCGACCGCTGGCTGGCTAGAAAGCCGTGAGTCAGCGAATGGTTGGCCCCGGCTGCCTTGACGGCATTCATGATGAAAACTGGCTACTGCAGGTAACTTTAGAACATAGCCCTTTAAGGTTTACGGCCGCACAATGATTAAGATCTACTTAATTAAAAAAGGATCTAAGGACTGAGGAAATAATTAGGTATTACAGTTGAAATGCATAGATATATTACTATTTGAAATTGAAAGTGTGATTATAGAGCATTGTTGGTTCGCTTAGTTATCTATACCTACTTGAATAATTCCCTACTCGGTGTACCTACCTACTTATAGTACATATACTATACTACTTTATTTATGTCTTGTATTATTTACTTTTTTAACTTTTTATTTTTTAAGAAAATAGCAACTGCTGAGTTTCTTGGCGGCTCTTCTCAGTAGAATTAATTTTCCGAACCGGCGGCGTAGAGTCTTAACGTATTATAAGTGACACAAGTTGTCCTACATGAAAAAAATCAATCATTTATCATTAAGGCCCCTTATACAGATATCATACTTTTTCAAGTACCATTTATAGATAAATGAAATAACAGCTGTTGGGATATTATGGTATTAAATTAAAGGTAATGTATTCATCTCTAGTTAGACCCCATAAAAAATGCACACTCCCATACAAATTTTCGGAATAAATACGTTTCTACGAACGCAAGAACTGCTGAAAATGACGAAAAATGGGGTCTGGATAGGAACCCATAAAGCTAGATCAGCTACATATTTTAACTTGAAAATAACAAAAGAGTGGGGCTTATATAGTCCTCTACCCAAATGCTGGAACATTATGCATACAAATAAATACTTTGTCATTTATGTGTCAACACAAAAAATTCTTCATACATTTTCTATGGAAAGAAGCCGGCCGCTTGGCGTTTGGCGCTCAGTACGCGCTGAGATGCGCTCGTGAACGGGTGGGTGTATCGCTTTTTTGCATGAAATTTATTACGACAAAATTAACACCGTGTTGTATACTGCGCTTGATAAAACTTGATATTGTTATCCGACACAAAGAAGAAAGTTCTCAATTACCCTTTTTTTTACCCGATTACAGCAAAGCCAAAAGGAAAGGGTACGAGATTAGGAGTCTATGTATGCCTATGCGTGTGTGTGTGAGTGTGTATGTATGTTGGATGTATGTATGAATGTATTAATTGAAGTCTATGACACTCCAGAGCCCTTATCTACACTCAATTATTATTATAGCCAACTATACCTATGCAAAAAATTAGGTCAATACGTTAGTCTGTTACGGCGTGATTGAAGAACAATCCTACTAACAAACTTTTTCCCAATAATTTTAGTACGGTAAGCGCCATTTTGAAATTCTTTTTTATCGTCCTGATTTCGTTCAAAATCGATATCTGGTGTTCCCTGGGATCACTGAACAGAAAACTTTACCCAAAATTAAAAAAAAAAGTCAGCGCCATTTTGAAATTCTTTGTTATCGTACCGATTTCGTTCAAAATCGATATCTGGGGTTCCCTGGGATCACAAAATAGGAAACTTACCAGAATTAAAAAAAAGTCAGCGCCATTTTGAAATTCTCTGTTATTGTACCGATTTCGTTCAAAATCGATATCTGAGGATGCCTTAGACCACAAAACAGGAAACTGTTACCAAAATTTTAAAAAATCAGCGCCATTTTGAAATTCTTTGTTATTGTACCGATTTCGTTCAAAATCGATATCTGACGATCCCTGGGATCACAAAACAGGAAACTGGTACCAAAATTTAAAAAAAGTCAGCGCCATTTTGAAATTCTTTGTTATCGTACCGATTTCGTTCAAAATCGATATCTGGGGTTCCCTGGGATCACAAAATAGGAAACTTTTACCAGAATTTTAAAAAAGTCAGCGCTATTTTGAAATTCTCTGTTACTGTACCGATTTCGTTCAAAATCGATATCTGGGGTCCCCTAGGATCACAAAATATGAAAATTTTACCAGAATTAAAAAAAAGTCAGCGCCATTTTGAAATTCTCTGTTATTGTACCGATTTCGTTCAAAATCGATATCTGAGGATCCCTAAGACCACAAAACAGAAAACTGTTACCAAAATTTTAAAAATCAGCGCCATTTTGAAATTCTTTGTTATTGTACCGATTTCGTTCAAAAGCGATATCTGACGATCCCTGGGATCACAAAGCAGGAAACTGGTACCAAAATTTAAAAAAAGTCAGCGCCATTTTGAAATTCTTTGTTATCGTACCGATTTCGTTCAAAATCGATATCTGGGGTTCTCTGGGATCACAAAACAGGAAACTTTTACCAGAATTTTAAAAAAGTGAGCGCCATTTTGAAATTCTCTGTTATTGTACCGATTTCGTTCAAAATCGATATCTGGGGTTCCCTAGGATCACAAATTATGAAACTTACCAGAATTAAAAAAAAGTCAGCGCCATTTTGAAATTCTCTGTTATTGTACCGATTTCGTTCAAAATCGATATCTGAGGATCCCTTAGACCAAAAAACAGGAAACTGTTACCAAAATTTTAAAAACTCAGCGCCATTTTGAAATTCTTTGTTATCGTACCGATTTCGTTCAAAATCGATATTTGGGGTTCTCTGGGATCACAAAACAGGAAACTTTTACCAGAATTTTAAAAAAGTGAGCGCCATTTTTAAATTCTCTGTTATTGTACCGATTTCGTTCAAAATCGATATCTGGGGTTCCCTAGGATCACAAATTATGAAACTTTTACCAGAATTAAAAAAAAGTCAGCGCCATTTTGAAATTCTCTGTTATGGTACCGATTTCGTTCAAAATCGATATCTGAGGATCCCTTAGACCACAAAACAGGAAACTGTTACCAAAATTTTAAAAACTCAGCGCCATTTTGAAATTCTTTGTTATTGTACCGATTTCGTTCAAAAGCGATATCTGACGGTCCCTGGGATCACAAAGCAGGAAACTGGTACCAAAATTTAAAAAAAGTCAGCGCCATTTTGAAATTCTCTGTTATTGTACCGATTTCGTTCAAAATCGATATCTGAGGATCCCTTAGACCACAAAACAGGAAACTGTTACCAAAATTTTAAAAAATCAGCGCCATTTTGAAATTTTTTGTTATTGTACCGATTTCGTTCAAAAGCGATATCTGACGATCCCTGGGATCACAAAGCAGGAAACTGGTACCAAAATTTAAAAAAAGTCAGCGCCATTTTGAAATTCTTTGTTATCGTACCGATTTCGTTCAAAATCGATATCTGGGGTTCTCTGGGATCACAAAACAGGAAACTTTTACCAGAAATTTAAAAAAGTGAGCGCCATTTTTAAATTCTCTGTTATTGTACCAATTTCGTTCAAAATCGATATCTGGAGTTCCCTAGGATCACAAATTATGAAACTTTTACCAGAATTTTAAAAAAGTCAGCGGCATTTTGAAATTCTCTGTTACTGTACCGATTTCGTTCAAAATCGATATCTGAGGATCCCTTAGACCACAAAACAGGAAACTGACTTTTTTAAAGTTTGGTACCAGTTTCCGGTTTTGTGATCCCAGAGAACCCCAGATATCGATTTTGAACGAAATCGGTACAATAACAGAGAATTTCAAAATGGCGCTGAGTTTTTTTAATTCTGGTAAAATTTTCATATTTTGTGATCCTAGGGAACCCCAGATATCGATTTTGAACGAAATCGGTACAGTAACAGAGAATTTAAAAATGGCGCTGACTTTTTTAAAATTCTGGTAAAAGTTTCCTATTTTGTGATCCCAGGGAACCCCAGATATCGATTTTGAACGAAATCGGTACGATAACAAAGAATTTCAAAATGGCGCTGACTTTTTTAAAGTTTGGTACCAGTTTCCGGTTTTGTGATCCCAGAGAACCCCAGATATCGATTTGGAACAAAGTCGGTACAATAACAAAGAATTTCAAATGGCGCTAATTTTTTAAAATTTTGGTACCAGTTTCCTGTTTTGTGATCTTAGCGATCCACTGATATCGATTTTGAACGAAATCGGTACAATAACAGAGAATTTCAAAATGGCACTGACTTTTTTAAAATTTAAATACCAGTTTCCTGTTTTGTGATCTTAGGGATCCTCAGATATCGATTTTGAACGAAATCGGTACAATAACAGAGAATTTCAAAATGGCGCTGAGTTTTTTTAATTCTGGTAAAATTTTCATATTTTGTGATCCTAGGGAACCCCAGATATCGATTTTGAACGAAATCGGTACAGTAACAGAGAATTTAAAAATGGCGCT
Source organism: Erebia palarica (assembly GCA_964035005.1). NCBI lineage: Eukaryota > Metazoa > Arthropoda > Insecta > Lepidoptera > Nymphalidae > Erebia > Erebia palarica. Next base: position 26,809,340 of record OZ035992.1, on the reverse strand, counting down.
GACTTTTTTAAAATTCTGGTAAAAGTTTCCTATTTTGTGATCCCAGGGAACCCCAGATATCGATTTTGAACGAAATCGGTACGATAACAAAGAATTTCAAAATGGCGCTGACTTTTTTAAAGTTTGGTACCAGTTTCCGGTTTTGTGATCCCAGAGAACCCCAGATATCGATTTTGAACGAAATCGGTACGATAGTAAAGAATTTCAAAATGGCGCTGACTTTTTTTAAATTTTGGTACCAGTTTCCTGTTTTGTGATCCCAGGGATCGTCAGATATCGATTTTGAACGAAATCGGTACAATAACAGAGAATTTCAAAACGGCGCTGACTGAAATCGGTCCAATAACAAACATTTCAAAATGGCGCTGATTTTTTTAAATTTTGGTAACAGTTTCCTGTCTTGTGATCTTAGGGATCCTCATATATCGATTTTGTACGAAATCGGTACAATAACAGAGTTTTTTTTTTAAATTTGTTACCAGTTTCCTGTTTTTTGTTCCCAGGGAGCCCCAAATATCGATTTAGAATGAATTTAAAAAACGATAGTTCCGGTTTTGTTGAAGCAGAGTTCAAACAGCCGTATACTACGCAATACACTCCTTGCATTTTTAAAAAGATCGCGGAAATAGATTTATACGTGACCACTCGTCATGACGCGGCAATCACTACTGACGGCAATGTCGATGCGCATGTTTGTGTGAGTGAGCTGTTTCGAACGTTTCTAGGTAGTTTCATCCGTTTACTGTGGTAGAGCGTAGAGTATACGTGCTTGCAGAAATATTTTGTATTGTGGCGAGTTAAATACCTACAGATTTTTACTATGGGGATTTAAGAAACACGTGTTTCAGGATTTTTGGAAATTCGACCTCCAAGGAATTTTTAAAAATTTCACCCGAGCGAAGAAGGGTGCGTCTGCTAGTATTTACTATAATAATGTGGCGCGGAGGCATAGATAATAATATGTAGTAAATAAATAATCAAATATTTCAAGTTACAAAATTGATTAGTTGGCTATAAAATCGAGCGTAGAGCGTAGTGCTATATATGCGTACAGATATATGCTGTAGTGTGGCGAGTTATATACCTAAAGTTGGCTGCGGCCTGATTGTATAAGGACCCTTAATCTTATCTAATTTAGTGTTTAGATTTTGCACTAACCCGCGCTCTTGTTTGATAATCACCTCTCCCCAAAGGTTGTCTGGAAGAGATTGATTTAGCAATAAGACCGCCGTTGCACCCTTCCGTTTTATCTTTTAACCTTTGTTTTTATTGTCCTTATTTTATATGTGTGTTTATAAAGAGTTTTATGTATCCATCTATCTATCTATCTGTCTATCTACTTTAAAGCTATAGGCTCTAAATAAAATAGCCTCGGCTCTATTCCTTTTTTAACGGGAAAGGGAGCTTTTAGGGAGCATATACTTAAGTAAGTTAACTTTCCTATAACTAATTCACAGCCTGCTTACAACAATAAACGTATACGATTTACTACGACGAATAATCATAGAGCCAACCACTAATACGATTAATAACATGATTATTAAAATAAGAATCCATTATAGGTGCAAACTAATAACATCATCTTGAAGATTGAAACCTGTGAGTCAGCAATATGGCCCCAGGCAGCCTAGACGGACGACGCGACGTACCTACGTAGAGGTAATTGTATAGGTGCCTAAAAGGTAGGTTTGTACGTGAAAGGTGTAGGTAATAAGCTCCTATTTTTATTATACAGCCAGAGGTAGGTTGGAGATTTCTAATCTGGTAGGTGGTAGGGTACCTACAAATCTTTAGAAACAAAGGAATGACAAATTACCTACCTAGGTACTTTAATAATTATTAAGTATAAAATTGTGAATTATAAAAAGTGGTTCACTTCGAAGCACTAGCTGAGTCAGCCCAGTTTCCGCTACCTATTTCAAAATAGGTAGGAGAAACCGGTACCTATTTTGTACAATAAAATTTCATTTAATTACCGATCATGTGTGTAACATGAAAGTATGTACCTACATAACATGTTGTTGTGGAATATGCTAAAATCTAAGTCCTATTAAACTAATTATAAAATAAATTTAAAACAAATCCTTATAATAGGTATATACCTACTAATAAAAAATAAAAATAAAACCCTAATCAAAAAGACCACCCGTGGTTGCCCCTGGGCCAAAGGTACCCATCAAGCTTGCGATGTGTTTCACATGTAAGTACCTAGGTATCTAGCGTGAAAATTAGTGAAGTACAATAAAATTTACAGAGCTAGCCTGCTGCCTAGTCTATCTCTATGTACTATAAAATAAAATTAAAATTTTGCTCTGCTTCTAAGTTCGTGAATTCGTGGCTCCTATTTCAGGATAAAGTTTTTACTGCGAGTTAAGATTATTTATTAATAAAAACTATTATTTATTAATAAAAATGTTATATTTATTATTATTAAAATAATGATTTAAAAGTTAAGAGCAGCGTAAAGACATTTATTTAATAAAAATAGTTAATAAAAAAGATGCGAGAGTGAGATTCAGCCTAATGGCAATAAATACAGATTTTATTAGGTAGGTACTTACTTACTTGAAACTAAAAATTAAAACAAAGTTCGTCTCTTTTGTTCGAAACTTTGGTTTAGAATAATATTAATATATTGCGTTACAAGTGGTATGTGCCTACCACAGTAATAGATTTATCTATTAGGAACTTTGGAAAAGTTTAACAAAATAGACTGTTCCTTGGTTCGTGATATTGATTTTAAAAAATTCACGCATTTAATTTTGTACATCAGTTTAAAATTATGTAATTTAACCATTAACTGCCCTACATATAATAAAAATATACAAATATACCTAAATCTATCTCGTATTATAAGAATTCGAGTGAACCAAACATATAACTAATTTAGCTCCTAAACAGTTTAATTAAATACATTATTTGTTTTTTAATTTACATTTAAATTATCTTAATTATTATATAAATGCATAAGCTACAAAAATGTATCTTGAATATGCCTAATTCGGTAGTGTCACGATGTACCTAGGGGACACATGAAAAATAAAATAGCCGCTATTTCGTGAGTCGATTTATTGCAATTTTATACGATTTCTATGTTTTTATATAACTTTTTCCTAGTCAAATCAATTGTTAAGGAACACGTAAAAGCCATATTAAAAGTTTTATCCAAATCGACTTAGCTATGCCTTTCTGTAAGCTTAAGAAATATGAGCGCTACCCTTACGGTGACGACTAGTGTTTTAAGCAAGCCCCACAGCTGTTCTTGGCCATCTGAGAAATTCTATGATAGTATTGCTTTCAGTTTAGCAGCCAAAATGTTGGTTCTTGATTTTTTGGACGGTTGAATGATGAGACTTTATAAAAATGTACAACTTAATTAAATAATATTTAAATTGCTTATTTTTGCGCCAGAAACAAAACTAACGAAATAACGTACTATCACGAAATAGAGGCCCGTTACCTTAATCTGTGTTTTTAAGTACATTATAGACAAATTAATTAATAATAGTTCGGTAGAGATTCTGAATTTCCATCTTGGATACTTTTGGGTCGAGCTTTCCGATTAAATATAGGTAGGTATAGGATCATCGAATCAGGTTATGAACAAGACCGAATGAAAGTAAAATAAACATTGAATACCGAGGTAAACAAACTTGGGGACTGGTTCCATGCCTTGTTAACAAACTAACTCGGTACATTTATTGCTCAAATACCTACTTTCTAAATAGGTGTCTGCCTGTTTAGGTGTGCTATGTGCTTGAAGGTATCTGTTTAGGTAAGTACCTACCATAAACGTAGGATCTTATCTACCATTATTCCTATTTTACATAACAGTTACGTTTAAACTAGATAAAATTACGATGTTAAAATGTGGTTCAGGGAAATCAATGAGCAGGTATCTTGTACCTATGATTACATAAAGCATTTATTATAATATGTATAGTTGTGCATTTTTTACCTAAAAAGTAGATTTCTTGTACATAACATACGTAACATACTAGTAGAGTCCAAGGAAGGTAGGATTCTCCTTATTATATTCTTTGGTAATATCACAGTAGTAATATTCACGTAGGCAAGGATTCAACTAATAATACCTACCTATCATGAGAAGTTAAACTCTAATATCAAAAAGTAGTAACTAGGTATATTTTTAAATACGTAGGTAAGTAAAAAAAGAACAGACATTCTGTGTAAATTAAGGATCATGTATCTGAAGTAAATAAAATAATTAAAAATTTAAAAAATATGGTAAGGTCTAGGCATCGACTTCAACTGAAAGAAAACATACTATAGGTACGCCTTACGTGCCCGGTGTTAACAAGTACTTTTTCAGAGCATCTTTGCATACCTAGCTCTGATACCTACCTATTGATAACTAAACTTCCACTGTCAGTAGTTCAGTACAGTAACCTAGTCTGTATAATAAACCTAATGTCTTAACTATTACAAGTCAACATTGCTATCGCCTAGCCTGCTAAGTTCTACGTCCTAGCAGACTACGTTACTACGCAATACGTTTAGGTACTTATCTACGGTATACCTATATTCATTTACCAGTTATAATAACGATCTTGTGTAGTAAGGGAATGCGTACTACTTATAGCCAATACTTATGGCATTGCTGAACTGAGTACATTGGCTGGTGATTCATTTCTCGGAATTGACCTTGCTATGAGTCATTCGCTGGAAGGCAGAGTCGGGGATACCGCGCCTGTCTGCCGGCTGCTTTCTAGACGCACTCCGTTCACAGTGAACGCTTTTATAGATAAAGTATTTTGTGTCAACTAGTTTCTCAGTTAAATCATTAAAAAATGTTTTTTCAAAAAGCGAAGGAAAATCAGATAATGTTGATTCTGTACAGGTACTTCTGATATTTGAAAATATTTCTGTGAGTTTCCAAAGTTGGATATCATGATAACAACCATGACGTCATTTATATTATTAAAGGTAAGCTTTAAAGATAATATATTTTAAAATGTTTTTATTTATTAAAATATTTCAAGATAAAGTCCATTAATTGTTTTTGATGATTTTAATTCTATAAAAAAATTAATGAGTTTCCTATTTGACTAAATACGATTGTTGACGTTGACGTTTATGATGTTGTGTAGTACAAAAATGTACAAAGCATAGATATCTATCTCTTTTTAATACAGCAAAAAAGCTATTCTTATCGAAAGAGACAACAACATTGAACTAGAATGTAAAACATTCAGGCTATTTCTTATTGCATTTGCCTTATGTTAGAAAGGAATAAAAAACAGAAAAGTTGTTTGTCTTGTCAGCCTAGAGTTTTAATGTTGTGACATCAAAGTTTTGACTACATAAACAAAATTTTAATTGAAACAATTGAAAGTAACACGCTCAAGAGCAAGATCTTTTATTCTATTAGACGTGGTTTATTGTGTAATCGTGAGAAATGTTACATCGATCATCTGTAGTGAGTGACACTTGTTGAGCAGGTTTTACTTGTAACTTTTCAGACAAACTCTTTCTTGTTGAGGATGAATAGAGAGGATAATGTGAACTGGTTTCACGGAAAGATTTCCCGGGAAAATGCGGAAAAGCTTCTGAAGGAAGGTAGGTTTAGTTTGAAAAGTATCTTTAAAGTTTAAACTGTTTGGGATTTGATGAGTCTCTCTGTTAAAAGTTGGGTTAATTAAAATTTCAGAGGGCGAGGATGGTGTTTTCTTAGTTCGGGAAAGTAATACTTCGCCAGGGGACTATGTACTCTCTGTTTTACACCAGGTAAACTAATTTGATGAAAATATCAATGTTTCCAAAAGTGCAATAACAAAGTTAAAAAGTTTTAACTGAAGTAGTAGTCACATGCTATGAAAACGAAGCATGTTTAACTGATAAAACACAATACTGCACAAATTAAGGTTATATGACAATAATAGTAAAGAGTTTAATCATACATAGCCAGGACTTTCTGTGGTTTGGTAAACATTCTTAACATAGTTAAAAAAATCTGCAAACGAATGTTTTAGGGTGAAGTTGTACACTATCAAATAAGAAGACACGGTGAAGATGCTTTCTTCTCTATTGAGGAACATACAACTGTGCATGGCTTGGACACCCTGATCCAGCATTACCGAGGAGATTCCAATGGCCTCGTAACTCGGCTGTCTGTGGTGTGCAAAGGCGAGCCGCCACCGCATGAGTCTAGAACACAGGGGACAACAAATTTACTACATAGGTAAGTCATAACCTTTAACTTCAAAACTTAGGTGTTTTAGGAATCTGTATAACCTATCACCATTTTTGTACCTGTGTATAAGCTGATCATAATCTTGATATCGTATTGTCATTCTAACTGATGCCTGCGACTTCACCAACGTGGTCCCATTTCATATTATTATTGAATTGAGTTGGCTTATAACATTAGCTTATGTATACTTTACATATTAATATCAATAACTAGCTGATGCCTGTGACTTTGTCCACATGGATTAAGTTTGTTATTGCAGTGGAACTTCTTGACTGTCCAGGATAAAAAGTAGCCTATGTCCTTCCCCATGATGTAAACTATCTCTGTAGAAAATTTCATCAAAATCGGATGAGTAGTTGAGCCGTGAAAGCGTAGCAGAGAGACAGGCAGACACATTTTTGCATTTTGCAATATAAGAGCTAAAGTGTTTGTTTGTCTGTGTGTCTGTCATTCACACCACAGCAGAGCAACAGATTGGTGGTATTTATTGGATGGATATAGTTATAGACCTGGAGACTGACATTGGCTATTTATTATATCCCTCCCAATGTATTCTTAAAATTTAAAAACCTAAATCAAAGTGGACAAAGTTATGGACGGGAGGGAAAAAGAAGAAATAAATATTAAATTCATTTTGTGTCCTAAAATAGATTCAATAAACTATTATAATTTTACAATTGTTCTCCACTTCACTATTGACAATAAAGTACAGCAAATTTTACAAAACTTTATAACAAACATCAAAATGGCCATCATATTATGCTACAGGTATTTAAATGTAATTAATTAGGTATTTAATTAAACAACATTGATGTACTTAATAATTATTGTATTTGCCTTACTTTATACATAAATATTATATTATGATGAAGTTATCAATATTTTAAGCATTCCTTACACACACAAATTGTTTATTATGATGTCAATAGTATGGCAATGATAGCTGAGGAGGAAGTCCTATTTACTAGTGAGCCACACAAATTGTCCTTAATTTTTCTTTGTTGTTTTATTGCTTGAATGAATGGAACAGTTTGATATGAGGGTTCTTTTGAAAGGGTTATCATTCTATCAAGTAATATACCTACTTAAATTGATCAATTAAGTAAAATACATGTATGATGTCTGTTATATATTTCTACTAGCTGATGCCCGCGACTTCGTCCGCGTCGATTGAGGATTTTTAGTTCCCGCGGGAACTCTTTAATTTTCCGGGGTAAAAAGTATCCTATGTCCGTCTCCTGGTTCTAAGCTACCTCCCCACCAATTTTCAGCCAAATCGGTTCAGCCGTTCTTGAGTTATAAATAGTGTAACTAACACGACTTTTTTCTTTTATATAGGTATATAAGATTCTAGACATATTTTTATATATATATAAGACATATTTTTGAATGCATTAATTTTTGCAGACTTATCTTAATACGTAGCAAACTTACTTAACTAAGAACTTATCAACCAACTTAATTTACATTAAAAATATAAGTTAATATGTAGGTATTTAAATATTAAGTAGTCATTGCTCACACAATTAATAATGATAATAAAATAATGACCTCCCGACCGAATTTCGGCCACTGCGGCCTATCTCCAGAGAGTTTAGCCATCTGCGCGGGAGATATTATAGTGCACAAGTGTGTGCAAGTACACAGGTGCCCTCTCTGTTCCTTTACTCTCACAGCCTGATGGGACGGAAAGTTCGACAGGACCGGAGAGAGATCGGGCGCAGGACCGACAGCTTAACGTGCTCTCCAAGGCACGGGAGTGTAACACTGCCAACTCCTTACTCCGAGATAGTACTGAGAATTTCTTATTAGAAAAATCCAATACTTGTTATGGCCCAGTCCAGGACTCAAACCCGGGACCTCATCAGCCACAGTTAAACATGCTAACCACTAAACTAACGAGGCAGTTCACACAATTACGGCAGATGCAAACCACATACTTTGCTTTAACAAGAGATCACCATCATTTATAGGGATCTTCAAGTGGAAAATGGTAATTTAAAAAATGACATTGTTCTGGAGGTCAATGGCCTTGTTTGTTTTGCTGTGTTGCATTAAGTGATGAACTGTAAACAGTGACAAGTTTATTGGTAATTTCCTGCTTACCGAGACCTTTATGCCCATACAATAAATATTCAGTGAGAAGGACACTGACCAGAGGGATAAGGCCAACTTCATTCCAAATTATTAAAAATACATTGGAATGTTTGCAAAATATATTATAAATTATATAAATATATGCTAAATATGCCATTTGAATAGGTATTGGTATTTGTTAATAGTTAGCCTGTCTAGGATAAAATATCAAGGATGGGCAGTCAGCAAGGTGAATACTGAAATGAATATAGAAATGAAATTTTTATGTCATGTAAAACAACTCGTGCCAATTATGATAAAAGAAGCTTCAGTTTTCACTATGCAAGTGCAAATAGAGGCAAAGTAGTGAGCAGGACTACTGTATAATGGATACTACATATATATTATGCAGGAATGTCATTTAAACATGACTTATACTTATCTTCTCGTACTAAGAAATAACAAGAATTACTAAAAATCATATGTCTACTCTAAAAATATGACTAATGAAATTTTTATTACATTTTGAACCTTGAAAGTACTTTAATAGCCAATAATGGTCCATAACAACTTCCACAACACTCTGAAATTAATCTAAAGTACAAACACGAGCACAAGTATTAATGTAATTAATGAATCATTAACATAAACATTGTGATTCATCATCACCAAACATTACACAGATGGATCTCCAATTGATGCTACAAAAACGTTATTGTCATTGTCACTTGAAAACATTCCCAAGGTATGAGTAATATTATCTGTATCCTAATGTATTCACATGTGAATATTTTCATTGTCTGATCATATGGTAATAAATAATAGTTATATTATAAAAATGTGATGCAGTTATAATTAATATATGCATAATAGGCCATGGGGTTTTCACATGTTAATCCATCAATTAGTACTATTTAAAAAAAACTTTTAAGAAGTACATCTGTATGTGTGAAAGTAAAGACATTGGGTATTTACATTTAGTTGTAAATGAACTAATTACGAATGAATGATGCAAAACTACTGGAGGCAAATTAAAAAACGTTAGTTTGCAGTATTAAAAGCTGTGAAAGTAGTCCAAGTTTTCTAATTAACGCCCCATCTGGCTTAAAGCTCACTCACTACAGCCCATTAATGTCTGACTGCTGGGTACAGGCCTCCTCGCATAGGAGAGAGGGAATTAGAGCTTAGACCGACCACGTTGCTCCAATGCGGGTTGGCGAGTTTTGACGACTATTGTGTCCCGGTTATTATCATGTTAGTGATAATAACCGGGACCGACGGCTTAACATGCTCTCCGAGGCACGGGGGTGAAACACCGCCAACTTTCTAACTCCGGGCTAGTACTAAGAATTTCTAGTGAGAAAAACCCAATACTCAATTATGGCCCGACCCGGGACCTCGTCGGCCGCCGTCGAACATGCCAACCACTAGACCAACGAGGCAGGCTTAAAGCTCCACTGCAATTTATTATCCTAAAAATTTAATATGAACTGTTTTTTTTTATTCATAAGGTTCGCTAGCGATTTTTACAAAAGATAATCTTAAGTTACATAAATTCATCGATACATGCAAATTACATACATTTGAATCATATGAAAGCAAACACTATATATATAAGTATCTCATACATAACATATATAACCATATATAAATTAATTTATATAAAAAAGTGATACAATAGAAAGAGCCAAAAACGAGTGAAAGAAAAAATTTTATTAAAAGTACAGTAGTTAAATAGATTATTGATTATTATATTTAAAAAACGTGTTATTAAAGTTTAAATAATGAAACTAACCTACTATGAAACATCTCTTTCGATTGTTACCAGGGCAACAGAAGCAGGCGACTTCAACATAGTGTCTCAACTGCTTGCGTACGGCTACCGAAGCCGGGACGCGAAGAACCAGGACGGGCAGACTGCTGTACACATAGCTGCGAGGGCTGGTCGGGACAAAATCCTGGCCAAGCTCGTAGAGAGTGGCGCCACCGTCAATGTCCGGGATTCCTTCGGATACACGCCTTTACATGTAAGATATGATTTATCTTCAAAAGGCCAACTGGTATGATTAAGGCTAATAATTGTGTACATATATTAATGATAGTTGTGGCTAGAAAATAGTTTAATTTTTATTTAGCTTCAATTTTAAATTTAATTTTGCTTCTGTACTTCAACTGTCGCGAATAGACATTAAAGATTTCGTGTCATACATATCATCATCATCCTCAACCAATAGACGTCTACTTCTGGACATAGGCCCCCTGCAAGGATTTCCACACGCCTCGGTCTTGCGCCGCCTGGAACCAGCGGCTCCCTGCGACTCTCCTAATGTCGTCTGTCCAGCGAATAGGGGGTCTGCCAACGCTGCGCTTTCCCGTGCGTGGTCGCCACTCCAGCACTTTGGGACCCCAACGTCTATCGGTTCTTCTAACTATGTGCCCCGCCCATTGCCACTTCAGCTTCGCAACACGTCGAGCAATGTCATACATATAGGAAATACTTTTGTCTAAACACCCTCTATAAGTTTCAATAATTTTTATAACATACATAATAACTGGCTACCAAAGATGTTAATGTCATCTTACTCATACGTAATGAACAAACGGAAATGATGATTGCATTGTCATTAAAAGTATGTAAATAAATGCAAATGACAGGAATCAATAAAGAACTTCTACATTAGGTCCAGGCTACTTACCTACTGTAATTTTGATAATGACAACAAACAAGAATCTCAGGGTTTCATGAAATCTTATTGGTCTTCTTTTATTTCCAGTACACTTGCCAAAATAACTTGCCGAGCACGACCGAGCTTCTGATCGCGAAGGGCGGCGCCAACTACCAGATGCGGCACGCGCCCACCGGGAAGGTGCCGCTGCACGACGCCGCGCAGAGGGGCCATATAGACTGCATAAAGGTAATGCACAGTTCCACACTGTGTCATGCGTCGCTAGCCGAGCACGACCGAGCTGCTGAGCGCGAAGGGCGGCGCCAACTACCAGATGCGGCACGCGCCCACCGGGAAGGTGCCGCTGCACGACGCCGCGCAGAGGGGCCATATAGACTGCATAAAGGTAATGCACAGTTCCACACTGTGTCATGCGTCGCTAGCCGAGCACGACCGAGCTGCTGAGCGCGAAGGGCGGCGCCAACTACCAGATGCGGCACGCGCCCACCGGGAAGGTGCCGCTGCACGACGCCGCGCAGAGGGGCCATATAGACTGCATAAAGGTAATGCACAGTTCCACACTGTGTCATGCGTCGCTATCCGAGCACGACCGAGCTGCTGAGCGCGAAGGGCGGCGCCAACTACCAGATGCGGCACGCGCCCACCGGGAAGGTGCCGCTGCACGACGCCGCGCAGAGGGGCCATATAGACTGCATAAAGGTAATGCACAGTTCCACACTGTGTCATGCGTCGCTAGCCGAGCACGACCGAGCTGCTGAGCGCGAAGGGCGGCGCCAACTACCAGATGCGGCACGCGCCCACCGGGAAGGTGCCGCTGCACGACGCCGCGCAGAGGGGCCATATAGACTGCATAAAGGTAATGCACAGTTCCACACTGTGTCATGCGTCGCTATCCGAGCACGACCGAGCTGCTGAGCGCGAAGGGCGGCGCCAACTACCAGATGCGGCACGCGCCCACCGGGAAGGTGCCGCTGCACGACGCCGCGCAGAGGGGCCATATAGACTGCATAAAGGTAATGCACAGTTCCACACTGTGTCATGCGTCGCTAGCCGAGCACGACCGAGCTGCTGAGCGCGAAGGGCGGCGCCAACTACCAGATGCGGCACGCGCCCACCGGGAAGGTGCCGCTGCACGACGCCGCGCAGAGGGGCCATATAGACTGCATAAAGGTAATGCACAGTTCCACACTGTGTCATGCGTCGCTATCCGAGCACGACCGAGCTGCTGAGCGCGAAGGGCGGCGCCAACTACCAGATGCGGCACGCGCCCACCGGGAAGGTGCCGCTGCACGACGCCGCGCAGAGGTGGCCATATAGACTGCATAAAGGTAATGCACAGTTCCACACTGTGTCATGCGTCGCTAGCCGAGCACGACCGAGCTGCTGAGCGCGAAGGGCGGCGCCAACTACCAGATGCGGCACGCGCCCACCGGGAAGGTGCCGCTGCACGACGCCGCGCAGAGGGGCCATATAGACTGCATAAAGGTAATGCACAGTTCCACACTGTGTCATGCGTCGCTATCCGAGCACGACCGAGCTGCTGAGCGCGAAGGGCGGCGCCAACTACCAGATGCGGCACGCGCCCACCGGGAAGGTGCCGCTGCACGACGCCGCGCAGAGGGGCCATATAGACTGCATAAAGGTAATGCACAGTTCCACACTGTGTCATGCGTCGCTAGCCGAGCACGACCGAGCTGCTGAGCGCGAAGGGCGGCGCCAACTACCAGATGCGGCACGCGCCCACCGGGAAGGTGCCGCTGCACGACGCCGCGCAGAGGGGCCATATAGACTGCATAAAGGTAATGCACAGTTCCACACTGTGTCATGCGTCGCTAGCCGAGCACGACCGAGCTGCTGAGCGCGAAGGGCGGCGCCAACTACCAGATGCGGCACGCGCCCACCGGGAAGGTGCCGCTGCACGACGCCGCGCAGAGGGGCCATATAGACTGCATAAAGGTAATGCACAGTTCCACACTGTGTCATGCGTCGCTAGCCGAGCACGACCGAGCTGCTGAGCGCGAAGGGCGGCGCCAACTACCAGATGCGGCACGCGCCCACCGGGAAGGTGCCGCTGCACGACGCCGCGCAGAGGGGCCATATAGACTGCATAAAGGTAATGCACAGTTCCACACTGTGTCATGCGTCGCTATCCGAGCACGACCGAGCTGCTGAGCGCGAAGGGCGGCGCCAACTACCAGATGCGGCACGCGCCCACCGGGAAGGTGCCGCTGCACGACGCCGCGCAGAGGGGCCATATAGACTGCATAAAGGTAATGCACAGTTCCACACTGTGTCATGCGTCGCTATCCGAGCACGACCGAGCTGCTGAGCGCGAAGGGCGGCGCCAACTACCAGATGCGGCACGCGCCCACCGGGAAGGTGCCGCTGCACGACGCCGCGCAGAGGGGCCATATAGACTGCATAAAGGTAATGCACAGTTCCACACTGTGTCATGCGTCGCTAGCCGAGCACGACCGAGCTGCTGAGCGCGAAGGGCGGCGCCAACTACCAGATGCGGCACGCGCCCACCGGGAAGGTGCCGCTGCACGACGCCGCGCAGAGGGGCCATATAGACTGCATAAAGGTAATGCACAGTTCCACACTGTGTCATGCGTCGCTATCCGAGCACGACCGAGCTGCTGAGCGCGAAGGGCGGCGCCAACTACCAGATGCGGCACGCGCCCACCGGGAAGGTGCCGCTGCACGACGCCGCGCAGAGGGGCCATATAGACTGCATAAAGGTAATGCACAGTTCCACACTGTGTCATGCGTCGCTATCCGAGCACGACCGAGCTGCTGAGCGCGAAGGGCGGCGCCAACTACCAGATGCGGCACGCGCCTACCGGGAAGGTGCCGCTGCACGACGCCGCGCAGAGGGGCCATATAGACTGCATAAAGGTAATGCACAGTTCCACACTGTGTCATGCGTCGCTATCCGAGCACGACCGAGCTGCTGAGCGCGAAGGGCGGCGCCAACTACCAGATGCGGCACGCGCCCACCGGGAAGGTGCCGCTGCACGACGCCGCGCAGAGGGGCCATATAGACTGCATAAAGGTAATGCACAGTTCCACACTGTGTCATGCGTCGCTATCCGAGCACGACCGAGCTGCTGAGCGCGAAGGGCGGCGCCAACTACCAGATGCGGCACGCGCCCACCGGGAAGGTGCCGCTGCACGACGCCGCGCAGAGGGGCCATATAGACTGCATAAAGGTAATGCACAGTTCCACACTGTGTCATGCGTCGCTATCCGAGCACGACCGAGCTGCTGAGCGCGAAGGGCGGCGCCAACTACCAGATGCGGCACGCGCCCACCGGGAAGGTGCCGCTGCACGACGCCGCGCAGAGGGGCCATATAGACTGCATAAAGGTAATGCACAGTTCCACACTGTGTCATGCGTCGCTATCCGAGCACGACCGAGCTGCTGAGCGCGAAGGGCGGCGCCAACTACCAGATGCGGCACGCGCCCACCGGGAAGGTGCCGCTGCACGACGCCGCGCAGAGGGGCCATATAGACTGCATAAAGGTAATGCACAGTTCCACACTGTGTCATGCGTCGCTAGCCGAGCACGACCGAGCTGCTGAGCGCGAAGGGCGGCGCCAACTACCAGATGCGGCACGCGCCCACCGGGAAGGTGCCGCTGCACGACGCCGCGCAGAGGGGCCATATAGACTGCATAAAGGTAATGCACAGTTCCACACTGTGTCATGCGTCGCTATCCGAGCACGACCGAGCTGCTGAGCGCGAAGGGCGGCGCCAACTACCAGATGCGGCACGCGCCCACCGGGAAGGTGCCGCTGCACGACGCCGCGCAGAGGGGCCATATAGACTGCATAAAGGTAATGCACAGTTCCACACTGTGTCATGCGTCGCTATCCGAGCACGACCGAGCTGCTGAGCGCGAAGGGCGGCGCCAACTACCAGATGCGGCACGCGCCCACCGGGAAGGTGCCGCTGCACGACGCCGCGCAGAGGGGCCATATAGACTGCATAAAGGTAATGCACAGTTCCACACTGTGTCATGCGTCGCTATCCGAGCACGACCGAGCTGCTGAGCGCGAAGGGCGGCGCCAACTACCAGATGCGGCACGCGCCCACCGGGAAGGTGCCGCTGCACGACGCCGCGCAGAGGGGCCATATAGACTGCATAAAGGTAATGCACAGTTCCACACTGTGTCATGCGTCGCTATCCGAGCACGACCGAGCTGCTGAGCGCGAAGGGCGGCGCCAACTACCAGATGCGGCACGCGCCCACCGGGAAGGTGCCGCTGCACGACGCCGCGCAGAGGGGCCATATAGACTGCATAAAGGTAATGCACAGTTCCACACTGTGTCATGCGTCGCTAGCCGAGCACGACCGAGCTTCTGATCGCGAAGGGCGGCGCCAACTACCAGATGCGGCACGCGCCCACCGGGAAGGTGCCGCTGCACGACGCCGCGCAGAGGGGCCATATAGACTGCATAAAGGCACAGTTTCACATTGTTGCGTCGCTTGCCGAGCATGACCGAGAGCTGCTGATAGCGTGGGGCGAAGTCAACTACCAGATTCTGAGGGACCATTTATAAATTATACCTTCATATATTATAAGTCAGTAAGACCTATCCTACCTCTATGGTATATACCTATTTAAGGGTGTAATGGGGCCAGTGCATCTTTTTGTGGATATTTTCAAATCGCTGTCAAGTTAGTAGAGGTAAAGTTTGTGAGTTAGTGACGTTGTAGGGGGTAATCTCTGGATCTAGTGAACCGATTTTGTAAATTCTGATACTAATAGAAACCCAAATTATTTGTGAGTGTCACAGGCTATATATTAATTATCCCGAAAAATTAGGGAGTTCCCCTGGGAATTTCAAAACTTATTTCACGCGGACGAAGTCGCGGGCAAGTCTGCTAGTCCCTATTAAGTTTATAAGTAGGTCTAAATCACAACCAAGTTTGAAATTATTTTCCGAAGAAATTAGTATAAAGATGATAAAACTTTGTTCACAGGTCTTGTTAAAACTAAAGGCGCCGGCCCATCCTAGAACATTAGCTCATGATACTCCTGCTCAACTAGCCAAACATTCTGGTCACACAGAATGCTATCAATTACTCAGTAAGTTATGTTATGTGTATCGATGTCAACAAATATGTGCTCGTACATAGACTAAGAGATAGCTGCGCTTTTGATAACTGTCGCCAGGAAGGCTGATTCAGTATTAGATGGGTGTAGGGCTTTCCACTGATAACGATAGTGAAGAAATTTAATGGCTGTCCTATTCCTACGCCTTCATAATATTTATTCGCAATCAACGTGACGACACGCCATATTATATACGATCTAATAATTGCTAATAATTATTTATAGTTAGTAAATTTATCACGTCTTTGAGAGGTGATATCTAGCGAACGGCCCGATAAATAGCGTCAGTTTTTATATTGTTTACATAGGTACTGCGCATACTTACATAATACCGTACAAGAATCAGCCTTACTAGTTATGGATCATTTTTGGTAACCATAACACGTCTTAGAGCTGCCATATCTAGTGAAAGGCCCATCCGCATAAGGGCAAACCTTCATTATCGTCATTAGTGGAGCTGGATCCACTCACCACTGAATCAGCCTTCCTGGCGATAATTACCAAAAGTGCAGCTGTCTCTCATAATAATACCGTGTCACGAAAGAAGTCCCGCCGCAATTAGTGGAACTAATTCATTTCTACATATAAAAATTGCATAAACATACGACTAGCGCCGCCTGCCTCTAGCGGTCTACTTGAAACGGACTATAACTTTTAGGCGTAAAAATCTGAGTTGCGATCAAGTCGCGCCTAAAAAAGTTTTACCCCAGAATGGTTCTTTACAAAAAAAGTATAGTTAATTTTTTAAGCGATAAATATTTAGATCTATGTACTAACGAAAAAAGTACTAGGCGCAAAAGTATAACCGTTAAAATATTCTTCTTATAGAAAACCACATACCCGAACAGCCAAGTACTACAAAGAGCCAATGGTATCACGGCACACTGAACCGCGAGGAGGCGGTCCGCACGTTAGAGGAGTACTGCAAGCAACACAATGTACGGGACAGGGCGTCTGACGGCGTGTTCCTAGTGCGCTACAGCGAGAGACACACCGGCGCCTATGTGCTTACCATGCTCACCGAAAACTTGCCGTACAACTTCATTATTAGGAAAGAGGTGAGTTCGTAGACACAGTTTCTCTTTATCATATAAGATCACTCTGAAATGGACGTCCAGTTAATTTAGTCCGAGCGCAATCCTGTATACTATTGGGGCATAAGTACCAGGGTATCCGAACCGCGAGGAGGTGGTCCACACGCTAGTTGAGTACTGCAAGCAACAACGTACGGGACAAGGCGTCTGACGGCGTGTTCCTAGTGCGCTACAGCGAGAGACACACCGGCGCTTATGTGCTTACCACGCTCACCGAAAACTTGCCGTACAACTTCATTATTAGGAAAGAGGTGAGTTCGTAGACACAGTTTCTCTTTATCATATAAGATCACTCTGAAATCGACGTCCAGTTAATTTAGTCCGAGCGCAATCCTGTATACTATTGGGGCATAAGTACCAGGGTATCCGAACCGCGAGGAGGTGGTCCACACGCTAGTTGAGTACTGCAAGCAACAACGTACGGGACAAGGCGTCTGACGGCGTGTTCCTAGTGCGCTACAGCGAGAGACACACCGGCGCTTATGTGCTTACCACGCTCACCGAAAACTTGCCGTACAACTTCATTATTAGGAAAGAGGTGAGTTCGTAGACACAGTTTCTCTTTATCATATAAGATCACTCTGAAATCGACGTCCAGTTAATTTAGTCCGAGCGCAATCCTGTATACTATTGGGGCATAAGTACCAGGGTATCCGAACCGCGAGGAGGTGGTCCACACGCTAGTTGAGTACTGCAAGCAACAAGGTACGGGACAAGGCGTCTGACGGCGTGTTCCTAGTGCGCTACAGCGAGAGACACACCGGCGCTTATGTGCTTACCATGCTCACCGAAAACTTGCCGTACAACTTCATTATTAGAAAAGAAGTGAGTTCCTAGACACAGTTTTTTATATCATATATGATCACTGAAAACGACGTCCCAGTTAATTTAGTCCTAGCGCAATCCCGTATACTATTGGGGCATAAGTACCAGGGTATCCGAACCGCGAGGAGGCGGTCTGCACGGTGAGTACTGCAAGCAACACAACGTATAGGACAGGGCGTCTGACGGCGTGTTCCTAGTGCGCTACAGCGAGAGACACACCGGCGCTTATGTGCTTACCATGCTCACCGAAAACTTGCCGTACAACTTCATTATTAGGAAAGAGGTGAGTTCTTTGATACAGTTTCTCTTTATCATTAGATCACTCTGAAAACGACGTCCCAGTTAATTTAGTCCGAGCGCAATCCCGTATACTATTGGGGCATAAGTACCAGGGTATCCGAACCGCGAGCAGGTGATCCACACGCTAGGTGAGTACTGCAAGCTACGCAATGTATGGAACAGAGCGTCTGACGGTGTGTTCCTAGTGCGCTACAGCGAGAGACACACTGGCGCCTATGTGCTTACCATGCTCACCGAAAACTTGCCGCACAACTTCATTATTAGGAAAGAGGTGAGTTCGTAGACACAGTTTCTCCTTATCATACAAGATCACTCTGAAAACGCCGTCCCAGTTAATTTAGTCCGAGCCAATTCCGTATACTATTGGGGCATAAGTACCAGAGTATCCGAACCGCGAGGAGGCGGTCCGCACGGTGAGTACTGCAAGCAACACAAAGTACGGGACAAGGCGTTTGACGGCGTGTTCCTAGTGCGCTACAGCGAGAGACACACCGGCGCTTATGTGCTTACCATGCTCACCGAAAACTTGCCGTACAACTTCATTATTAGGAAAGAGGTGAGTTCTTTGATACAGTTTCTCTTTATCATTAGATCACTCTGAAAACGACGTCCCAGTTAATTTAGTCCGAGCCAATCCCGTATACTATTGGGGCATAAGTACCAGGGTATCCAAACCGCGAGGAGGTGGTCCACACGCTAGGTGAGTACTGCAAGCTACGCAATGTATGGAACAGAGCATCTGACGGTGTGTTCCTAGTGCGCTACAGCGAGAGACACACCGGCGCCTATGTGCTCACCATGCTCACCGAAAGCTTGCCATACAACTTCATTATTAGGAAAGAGGTGAGTTCTTTGATACAGTTTCTCTTTATCATTAGATCACTCTGAAAACGACGTCCCAGTTAATTTAGTCCGAGCGCAATCCCGTATACTATTGGGCCATAAGTAGCAGGGTATCCGAACCGCGAGGAGGCGGTCTGCACGGTGAGTACTGCAAGCAACACAATGTACGGGACAGGGCGTCTGACGGCGTGTTCCTAGTGCGCTACAGCGAGAGACACACCGGCGCTTATGTGCTTACCATGCTCACCGAAAACTTGCCATACAACTTCATTATTAGGAAAGAGGTGAGTTCGTAGACACAGTTTCTCTTTATCATTTAAGATCACTCTGAAAACAACGTCCCAGTTAATTTAGTCCGAGCCAATCCTGTATACTATTGGGGCATAAGTACCAGGGTATCCAAACCGCGAGGAGGTGGTCCACACGCTAGGTGAGTACTGCAAGCTACGCAATGTATGGAACAGAGCGTCTGACGGTGTGTTCCTAGTGCGCTACAGCGAGAGACACACTGGCGCCTATGTGCTTACCATGCTCACCGAAAACTTGCCGCACAACTTCATTATTAGGAAAGAGGTGAGTTCGTAGACACAGTTTCTCTTTATCATACAAGATCACTCTGAAAACGCCGTCCCAGTTAATTTAGTCCGAGCCAATCCCGTATACTATTGGGGCATAAGTACCAGAGTATCCGAACCGCGAGGAGGCGGTCCGCACGGTGAGTACTGCAAGCAACACAAAGTACGGGACAAGGCGTTTGACGGCGTGTTCCTAGTGCGCTACAGCGAGAGACACACCGGCGCTTATGTGCTTACCATGCTCATCGAAAACTTGCCATACAACTTCATTATTAGGAAAGAGGTGAGTTCTTTGATACAGTTTCTCTTTATCATTAGATCACTCTGAAAACGACGTCCCAGTTAATTTAGTCCGAGCGCAATCCCGTATACTATTGGGGCATAAGTACCAGGGTATCCGAACCGCGAGGAGGCGGTCTGCACGGTGAGTACTGCAAGCAACACAACGTACAGGACAGGGCGTCTGACGGCGTGTTCCTAGTGCGCTACAGCGAGAGACACACCGGCGCCTATGTGCTTACCATGCTCACCGAAAACTTGCCGTACAACTTCATTATTAGAAAAGAGGTGAGTTCCTAGACACAATTTCTCTTTATCTTATAAGATCACTCTGAAAACGACCTCCCAGTTAATTTAGTTCGTGCGCAGTCCCGTATACTATCGAGGCCTTAGTACCAAGGTAACTGAATCGAGAGAAGGCGGTCCGCACGCTTGGAATATTGCAATTGATACAATGTACGGGACAGCGCGTCTGACGGCGTATTCCTAGTACACAAATAAATATTAAGGTCCAAATGAAATGTTACAGAACGACTGGCTGTTCATAGACGATGGGCCTTATCTAGAATCTCTGGAGAGGCTAATAGAACACTACAGCAGTGTACCGGACGGGCTCCCCACCAAACTGACCACGCCTGTGCCGCCCAAACCCAAACCACCGCTACCCGAGGTTTGTACACGTAATTATATGATTCAATATTTTATTAGGACATCTGTAATCTGTATTATAAGACATCTGTCTATTTAGAAGTAAATTGTACGGCCGGTTCTGTTGGCCAGTTAATGCTTAGATGACGCGAACGTTTATTGTGGCGAGTTCATTTTATGTATTTGACAACAAAAAAACAAGTGTCTTTGAAAAACAAACTAATTTATCAGAGGACATTTTCAAACTTACATTAACGAGTCATAATTAAGTCATGAATCACTATAGGTAGTGTTAAAATTGCTAAGAATATTTTTCAGTTTTCCACTATGCCACGCACCAAGAAAACATCACCGAGTCGAGCTGCCAAGAACCAATCGCTATCACTAGTTAAACACGACATATTGAACGACAACCAATCAGTAAACAACAACACGTTCGAACTGTTAACAAGAAACCTGTCGTTCTCGTCGGATTTCACCAACGACAGTATGAACAACAACGACGAAGCGCCCAGTGAATGTGACACGTACAAAGTGCCAGTCAACAATAGCGCTGTGGTCACACTGGCGGAGAATTACAATGAGATATCCATTAATTCAGAAGGCCAGCTATCCACATTGCAAGGTAATAAGAATTTCGATAATTTACGTTTTTATAATAAATTAAATCGATTTTGAGGAATTTTGGCAAAGGGATCTATAGATTCAGTAGGGCTAGCATGCACACAACGAGTAAAAGTTACTTGTCTCGTTACGTCTTATGTGGTATTTTGCTCTACGAACTTACATGCCGATTATTTTTAACTTATGTCAAGGTAAACGAAAAATTAGTCTGGAACATCTCTTATCATGCGCACAACGAGATATCTCGCGACGAGAAAGATCGTCGTATAGATATCTCGTTATGCGCATGGTGAGCCTGCAGGGAAGGGCATATGCTAAATATCCTGGAAAATCAAAGAGTTCCCATGGGACCAAAAAAGCATAACCCACGTGGTCGAAGTCGCGGACAACATAGGGGAAAACACTCCCTGTGTGTTTTGCGCTTAAGTAAAGCCGGAGCGTATCCTTTACTTCTAAACGTTAACCTATGTTAACCCTAATAAAGTAAGAAAAGAAAAAACTTTTTTCAGAGTTCATACCATTCAACGAATTAACGCTAGGCACAGTGCTAGGCGAAGGTGAATTCGGTTCAGTTCTTCGGGCGGTTTATTCTCCACCGGACCAAGTACCCATACAAGTGGCAGTGAAGACATTACACGTGCAACACACTGACACCAACAAACAAGAGTTCCTGTCTGAAGCCAAGCTCATGATGTCGTTACAACATCGGTGTATAGTGCGCCTTATTGGAGTTTCTTTGGTAAGTGTTATCTATGTGTAAACCATACTGACATCAAACATAACAAATGTACTGTAGCAAACTAACAATTAATAGGTTACATTTGACGATCACGACGGAATGGAGACGGTACATGTGTTTGAGCTAAGAGGTTTTGCGTTTGTTGTGTACTTTTTTGTTACCATTTTCCTCGAAAAGGATTGTTTCCTGATAAAATAAATACTTAGTTCCAAAGGGATTTCTTAAAAACCTAAATTCACGGCGATGTAGATGCAGAAATAATCTAGAATTAATTTAATACAAATATATTATACTTTAAATTTTATTTTTTATATATTTTTTGTTTTGTTACAATATTGCAACTACATTAATTTTGGTTTAACATTTCCTTACACCCACAATCCTCTATATTGCTTAATTTTATTCCAGGGCCCTCCCCTCGCTATGGTCCAAGAGTTAGTACCCCTAGGTTCGTTACTAGACTTCCTGTTAAGGCAGCCGGAGAAAGCGTCGCCGGGATACGAGTTGCGCTTATGGGCATGGCAGGTCGCTTCCGGGATGAGATATCTGGAAAGGCGGCGATTTGTTCATCGTGACCTCGCCGCCAGGAATATCCTGCTGGCTTCCAGGTTAGTGTTGGGTGTGACAATTTAAAAAAAATACATTTAATGTAGTTTTCATAACATTAATGCCCGTGTGTGTGTGTGTGATTCGAGTGTGGGCGTACAGTTTAAGGTAGGGTTGTAACGGAACCTCGCCTTCGCCTCCGTAAGTGTGGAACTTTCGCACGAAATCGTACATCCGCTTCCGCTCCGCAACGTAAATAAATATCCGTTTGCGGAGGTTTATTTACGTTGACTTACATTGCGAGAAGTACAAATCGAAACAGATGACGTCAGTTACACTATTACAACAAGCAAAAAGACAACTGTCCTTGGAAGAATCCTCAAAAAAAATCCTCAGAAAATGGACGATGTGATCGTAGAAATCTACCTCCGCCTCCGCCTCCGTTAACCTCTGCATCTGCGGAGGCAAAGCCCCTTCACCTCTGCTTCCGCTAAGAACGCCTCCGTTACAAGTTACAACCCTAGTTTAAGAGGATATAATATACTCAAACATCCTTTTCTGTTCCGATTTTTTAAGGATAGCAAAAATTCAAATTTAATTACCAAATAAATACCATTCGCTTTAGTTATGTGCTTTGTATCCTCCGAGAGGTCTATGAGCAGTGTAACTTGACTATATACTAATACTAGAGGTCGCCCGCGACATCGTCCGCATACAATTTCTGATTTCGTATGATGTTATGTTTCTTGTACTTGTTTAATGTGTGTTTTATGTATGGTGTACAATAAAGTATATTTTCATTTCATTATGTTAATAAAACATTATTTGTCTATACTAATACTTAATATTATAAATGCAAAAGTTTGGATGGATGGATATTTGTTTCTCAGTCACGCAATAAAAACTGAACGGATCTGGCTGAAATTTAGCACAGAGATAGATTATAGTCTAGAATAGCACATAGGCTACTTTTTATCCCGGAAAATTCAAGAGTTCCCGCGGGAACCAAAAAACCTCAAACCACGCAGACGAAGTCGTGGGCTTCCGCTAGTACTTTTATATATTTCAAATCCAAATTGACATCGGCTTTCCCTGTCATTGAATAGGGATGATGCCTATATCAAAAATAAATTATTTCTAACTGAAATTCTTCCAAAACTCCTTAAATTCACATCCTCGGTTAGTTTTAAGTTTGATAACGATTTCAAAATATAGCTTAAAGAAAAAAAGTGCGTTGAAATATGATGACGTCACAACTGTGAACTTCATACAACTTCCATACTAGAAGTGCTTTTTTAAGTTTGAAAAAGAGTTGCTGATTTGATCGAGTTGTCATTAATTACTATTAATTTTCTTTTCTACAGATATCAAGCCAAAATCAGCGACTTCGGTTTGTCGCGCGCTCTGTCCGCTGACAGTTCGTACTATAAAGCGAGCCGCGGAGGCAAGTGGCCCATCAAATGGTACGCGCCAGAGTCCTACAACTACGGCACGTTCAGCCACAAGAGTGACGTGTGGAGCTACGGCGTCACTCTGTGGGAGATGTTCTCTTATGGCAAGCAACCGTACGGCGAGATGAGGGGCATCGAGGTCAGTACCGCCTATTATTTAAGTGAAAACTTCTTTAGCCGCGCTGAGCACTTTTTGGTAGGGGGTAAACTTGTGGATTCGCGTCACCGACATGCTCCGCGCTGACAGTTCGTACTACAAGGCGAGCCGCAGAGGCAAGTGGCCCATCAAGTGGTACGCGCCAGAATCCTACAACTACGGCACGTTCAGCTACAAGAGTGACGTGTGGAGCTACGGCGTCACTCTGTGGGAGATGTTCTCTTAAGGTCAGTACCGCCTATTATTTAAGTGAAAACTTCTTTAGCCGCGCTGAGCACTTTTTGGTAGGGGGTAAACTTGTGGATTCGCGTCACCGACATGCTCCGCGCTGACAGTTCGTACTACAAGGCGAGCCGCAGAGGCAAGTGGCCCATCAAGTGGTACGCGCCAGAATCCTACAACTACGGCACGTTCAGCCACAAGAGTGACGTGTGGAGCTACGGCGTCACTCTGTGGGAGATGTTCTCTTATGGCAAGCAACCGTACGGCGAGATGAGGGGCATCGAGGTCAGTACCGCCTATTATTTAAGTGAAAACTTCTTTAGCCGCGCTGAGCACTTTTTGGTAGCGGGTAAACTTGTGGATTCGCGTCGCCGACATGCTCCGCGCTGACAGTTCGTACTACAAGGCGAGCCGCAGAGGCAAGTGGCCCATCAAGTGGTACGCGCTAGAATCCTACAACTACGGCACGTTCAGCCACAAGAGTGACGCCGTAGCTCTGTGGAGCTACGGCGTCACTCTGTTGGAGATGTTCTCTTATGGCAAGCATCCTTATGGCGAGATGAGAGGCATCGAGGTCAGTACCGCCTATGCATACTATACCAACGAGCTCACTTTACATAGACAGGCCCTGTCAACAAAGAATGTGGACTTATTTTACTAGTCTAGTCATCCATCTAGTCTGAAAAGCGGGACAGCGCTTTAGCGGGGACAAGCACAGGCTTATACAGGTGAGGTGCACGCCCTACAAGTCGGACGCAAAACTTTTTTCTATTAAAGGACCCATCTAGTACCTACATATATATCGATGTACTATGTATGTATGTACACCCTCAACTCTTGCCTGGATGCGACGTCGCATCGCAGTTTTGTGTTTGCACCCTATCTTCAATCGTTATTCATATTCTAGTTATATCGCAAACTGGTAAGGATTTAATAAATGCCGAAAAGTAGGAAATACTTCAGTAGAGTATGCAAATCAAACTGTAAATTCAAAGTCAAACAGAAAATTCTCCTCAAAAGAATTACTAGTATGCGGGTCCTTTTGAATGATACGCAATTCGAAAGGGTACACATGGGACGAACATTACTCATATTTGCAAGAGCCAGTCACACCCATTATTATTACCATTAGCGTATTTTCATTACGGAAACGAACATTATCAGCTCATCATCATCAGCATAGGACCTTACTAATTTGATACCAACCATGTGGGTTCCAAAGTTGCAAGCCTAATATCGCTGCAATATTTTTTTCAGGCGATACAAGTAGTGGAAAGCGGCCAACGGCTCGAGAGGCCCGAAGAGTGTCCGGATGAGATCTACCAAGTGATGCTCGACTGTTGGGCCTACAGCCCTGACCTGCGGCCCACCTTCAGCAAACTGGACGATGTGTTCTCACAGAACCCCGACTATGTGAATATAAGCCAACTCGCGGCTGAGAGTGACGACATACATGTTTAGTTTTGACGACATCCCTGGCGCAGTGGTGAGCGCTGTGGTCTTAGTGTGGGAGCTGCCGGATTCGATTCCCAGCAGGGTCAATTTGGAAATTTCTAATTTTGCCTGTCTGGCTTCGGCCGTGGCTAGTTACCACCCTACCGGCAAAGACGTACCGCCAAGTGATTTAGCGTTCCGGTAGGATGTCGTGTAGAAACTGATAAGCGTACGAATTTAATATAACAATTTAGCCCGCTACCATCTTAGACTGCATTATAACTTACCATCAGGTGAGATCGCAGTCAAGGGCTAACTTGTAGTGGAATAAAAAAAGGGAATTTAACCAAGTAAGGTTAACATCAAATGATATACCGTATGGTGTTACCTACAAAACTCAATGGTTCGGCGCGAGATCGCGATGTACATCTTTCGGTAAAGGGTCAGCGTCATTTCTTTTTTCGCACGTGAAATATTGAACGATCATCAACGTCTTTAGATAATTCGTTTAGTGACACCAGTTTGCAGTGAATAGGTATAATATAAAAACAAAATCTTATAATATTGTAACCAACGACTATTGGGCACAATTCTTTGGCTCGGCTGGACATCGACGCGATGTGAACGAACTTAGCATCTGAGCTATTTCTAGCAATAATCAGCTGAGGTTACATATGAAATGTAGGCATATAATGATAATCGTCGTAGGAGGTTTCTAAAATCAATAGTAATTATAACATTATATAGTGTATAACAGTGGAGAATAATAAGCAGAACCTGCATAAATAAAATGAGGAGGATTTTACTGTACGTGCGGTAATGAGTATTGTTGTGCGTTGTATTGAGTAGAGTAAAACCTTCATTTACCTCTCTAAATGTCCTTAAATTTGTCATAACCTAATAATATTTGATAAAGAACATGCCATGATGTGCCTGATAAGTATTAAATAAGTTTCTAGTACTGTTAGGGGAATCATACCACAAATTTTAAATGTTCAAAATTTGAACATTTCAATTTGAACTTCAAATACAAGTTCATCATATTAATTATATTTCGTCTTATAATTATTAATTACTTCATTAATTGCATTATATGAGCCCGAATTTAACTTAATATAAGTACCGTTTCCCACGCACTAATACACAATTATATTTAAAAATATATCGTTGCTTTTATATTTATTTATCCAAGTCACTAAATAAAATTAACAATTTGAAAAGTAGAGCTATCCTTTTCACAATGTTCCCTGCGGAAATGGGCACCATTTTTGCTGCACTACTTGTCAATATAGGGTGTTAAAGCAAATATACATCATAGCAGATTTGATCATTTCCAAACCAACTGTTGACTTTATTTAGGGATAATGAGTACTTCACCATTTTATGAGAGCATTCAAGAACGAATTATTCAATTTGGCATGTTTAATATGCACTTAATTTTTTATTTTAAATAAATCACTCAAACGCGTTTAAATAGTACCGTTTAATTAAGTTCACACATTTATTGATATCTTTAGTGCACACTTATGCTGTAAATAGCTTTTGGTTTTAACTTTTAATCAGTACAGCTTCGCATTTTGGACACTTATTTTTGGGTTTTGGACGTGGGGAAAGATATCATCGTGGTCAACGACTTCAATTTACATCCATCTACATATTTATATCGATGATCATGGTAATGATTTTTCCGTTCGATCAAAGCTTGCAGAGGTATTCTTGCAATCAGCGAAGTTGCACTTGCAAGTTGTACTAAAGAAAATTAGAAATATTTTTATGATAAAATAACGCAGTTTTGCATTCAAGCGAAGATTTTTTTCAACCATTGAATTCAAGTTTTAATAGAATATGTTAATTTTAAACCTTTTGATACAGTCTGTACATTCCTTTTTATTGTAAAAAAGTGAATTTTTCTATTTAAACATTTATGAACACATATTCTTATACAATTTATATTTTTTGTACGAAAATCACATCTATGAAATTTATTTATATTATAGATTTTAATTTAATTAAAACAAAACATGATTTTTGAAAAGTATTTTTTTTAGCATAAAATTGAGTAATTTGTACATTTATAAGATCTTACCTATTTTGAAATAATTAGTTCATAGATGATGTAAAAAAAACAACGAATTTACAGGAATGAGTCCTAAAATGTCTTTAATTGACGCGATAGTTGCCTATCCTCAGAAAAGCGAATGAAAAAAAGGCGTG
This sequence comes from Erebia palarica, assembly GCA_964035005.1. Taxonomy (NCBI): domain Eukaryota; kingdom Metazoa; phylum Arthropoda; class Insecta; order Lepidoptera; family Nymphalidae; genus Erebia; species Erebia palarica. The sequence continues at coordinate 26,781,288 of OZ035992.1, read as the reverse complement.
TTATTATTAACGTCTTACGTAACGTAATTAGTAGGACGTAATATTTAGTGTGGGTTAGGCCACTTTTGCGCTGATTAATTCAAGTTAAGAGCCGCCATACACGAACTGCTCGAGCAGTTAGCCAATGAACAACATACACGGACCGCTCTAGCAGTCACAGTCAAAAGCTTGAAACTGACATTGATAACTGCTGCCAACCGCCCGAAGCAGTCGCAACTGCTCGAGCGGTTCCATGTATGTGTGTACGTAGAAGACTGTAGTTCACCATGCAGTCGCAGCTTGAAGCAGTCCATTCTGACTGCTTCAAGCTGTCCGTGTATCCGAGGCCTAATAGTGATATAAAATTCATAGTTGAATTCGTCATGAAATGCCATAGTAATTTTTGTCTTTCAATTTATTGCCATGAGGTTGTGTTATTTCATGTACAAAAGTTTTATATAGTTACCCAAATTATCTGTTTAGTTTATAGAGAATTTATATTAAATTCTATTTTACGAGTCTGACTAAGTGAATAATTTTATAGTAAATTAACAAATTTTATCTTGATATGTAATAATTTTTTTAAGCCAATGTGATAACGGTATTTACGAAGTGAATAAACTATTCCATATTTTTGCTTCTCTCTCATTTGTTTTATTTGTAGTTTATAGAAACGTTACGACGTTTTGCAAATCTATCCTACTTATATCAAATTTTTTAGGAACTATTTTACTAACTCTATATTTATAAAAGGGGTTAGAATATTTTGTCTTACCTACCGTCCCGCCATTTTGACTATTCTGTCGAAATAGCGGCTACTCATAAAACCTGTAATAATCAAAAGCTGCTGACATTAATACAAGCAAGTATTATATATGAAACAAAATCAAAAGCGACAGGTTTCTGAGATATAGGCATTTATAGTTATTAGTTAGTACTGCTTTGATAGTTCGGAAACTTGACCCTATGGAAGATTTTGTCACCTACTTATTGCTTGCATTGATGCCAGCTATCAATACAGGTTTTATGAGTGAACGTTATTTCGGAAAAAAATTACGGACGACCAGGCTCCACACTAAAATATTCAAATCCCTTTATTCAATCTATAAATTAGGACCTGCGCAGACGAGGAACTATTTTCCGCGGATTTATTTTAATGCGGATTTTCCTTCGTTTTATCTATTTTGACGGACAATAAAAGTACACCGAAGACTGTAATGTAAGACGCAGGCCCTTAATACATCTAAAAAGGCTAAATAGGTTTCGCACTCAAGACTATTCACTTGTGGGCAGGTACACCATAAACTATACGTATACTTCAAGACGTTTTTTTCACAATTTCTACTAAAGTCTCATTTTACGCAGTCTGCAAATATATCTTCCCATATGTCTTATGAAAGAAGTACCTAGTAAAAGCAGCAATTAAGGAAAAGCTGCATAAATCATTGCCACGAAGTCATTGTTATGATTGGCTCAATCTAAGGTATTCTGCCTGCAATAGGGATGATGACAACTCAATCAAATCAACTCTTTATCAAACTTGAAAACGCGCTTCTAGTATGGAAGTTGTATGAAATTCACAGTTGTGACGTCACTAAATTTCAACGCACTTTTTTTCTTTAATCTATATTTTAAAATGCATATCAAACTTAAAACTAACCGAGGATGTGAATTTTAGGTCTTTCGGAAGACCCTCTATTTAATAATCAGTTAGAAATAATTTATTTTTGATTTAGCATCATCCCTAGTATGACGTTAGGCAATCAGAGGCGTTTAAGCTAATCTAAGCTCTGTAAGCTTCAATCATTGTTACCATCTCAATAATTTTAACTGGCTGAATAACTGCATGGTAATATTCTTGTTGCGACAGTGACACTGTACCATTTATTCTTGCGTAATAGGGCCCAGGGCCCGGGTATGTTTCAATTTAAGCGACAACTATAATATGCAGGAGGAGGAGTCTCCGTTCTACCTTCACTATATTCGCTTATAGCGTCCACTTGTGGACCAGCAATGCCAAATATGGGGAAATGTCTATCTCGGTCCGTCAGAGGCAGCTGTCTTCGATACAGCGGTGGCGTCTCTAAATCTGGGGTCATAACATTATGCCAAAGTAAATTAGCTCGTATGTCACCCTCAATTCTTCTGTTCCTGCGCCGCCGTTGCGCCCGCGCATCCCGCAAGGTACAAAAACATGTTAACCACAAATAGGTCCCGACTATGCCTATCGCTAAACCTAATTCAACGCCAATCACAAACGCTTGAACGGCCGAAAAGTCTCGATCGAATTTCTGGAATGGGGTCAAAGGTTTTGTATCCTGTGGCTTAATTGGTAAAGTTTTATTTTCAACAGTTATATTCCAGACTTTGTCAATATCCACTGATTCTCTTTCCACTACCATGGATATGATTTTCTCGGATTTGTGCAGAGACTTCTTTTTGCATTGTTTTTCATATTTAATATTGTGAGAAAGTATCCACGTTTCGACTGCGATAAAATCGGGATTGCACTGCCAGTATTCATTTCTCAATTCTAATCTCTCCAGTTTTCGTATGGGTTTCAGTACATCTAACGTGATGGTGACCATATAATTTTCGCTTAGGTCTAACTTCTTTAAATTAGGCAGTCTAGTGAATAGTCGTTCTGGTAACGATTTGATGCGGCAATTGTTAAGATTAAGGACCTGGAACAGCATAATATTTTATATTAATAATAATAAAAGTCTAGATGATGCCCGCGACTTTGTCCACGTGGATTAAGGTTTTAATTTCCCACGGGAACTCCTTAATTTTCCGGGATAAAAAGTAGCCTATGTCCTACCCGGGATTTAAACTATCCCTATACTAAATTTAATCAAAATCGGTTGAATAGATGGGCCGTGAAAGCGTAGCAGACAGTTTTTTTAATCAGAATTTTGACAGAAAGTTTTAAAACATCACATTAGGCAAGATCACATTAGGTATAACAGTACTTTCCCTTAACAGGTCATTTTGAAATTAACCTGGATAACCTCCATTATCCACTACTCTATCATCACTCCATTGAGTCTGTGATAGAGTTGAGAATTTCGAATTTACTAACTTGATTCAAGTTCTTCAACCTACTTACCTGTAACTTTTCATGCATTATAAACGGTTCATTTTTTATTGTTTCAAAAACGTTCGATGACAAATCTAATATTTCCAACATCGGTGTTTCCCAAAATACATCTGATGTAATAAATCTCAGTCTGTTGTTACTAAGGTTCAGATAGGTTAGTTGGGTCAATCCAGCGAATGCGTGTAAGCCAATCCAGAATATAAGATTATCAGACAAATCCAAGACTCTCAGTGAACTGTATCCAATTTCCTGAAATCGAAGATTTTAGTTAGTTTCCCCGAAGTGAGCAAAGTTCTCGCCGAGCTTTTCATATTTTGTTTGCCGTTTTTTACAATAGGACACGCACACAAACGTCAAGCTCCGCTTACGGCTCAGTGATTGTGCTTAGCTAGGTAAAGTCGACTTACCTAGAATAAAGTACCTTAAATTTATATTTATTCAATTTAAATGAAAAAATTGAAAAGACGCCGGTTATTGTGTTTATAACCGTAAAGCATTTCTATGTAATGCCCTAAACCACATCAAAATCGGTCCAGTAGTGTGAAAACGGCAACTACTTCCAAAAATCTATCAATTAAACTGGAAGCTAATGATAAAAATGTAATAGGTAGCAAGACTTTTATCACACCGTTAACAATGAACCAAACTCAATAAGGATAAAACTTGCAAACAAAGAGTGAATCTACCTTAAAGCAAAAGTTCTCCAATTCACTTATCACGTTGCGACTCAAGCTGTACACTTGCACCTCTTTAAGCACTCCCACGTCCACGCTGACGATGTTTTGGTCGACACACACAGCCCTGTTCAACCTATTGTCCATATCACAGTCACATTCTTTTGGACAAATTGTACTCCCACAAAAACCTAATTGCAACCAAGACAATAAAAACAATTTTAACCCCCACATGATTTTGTATTCACAATTAATAACATTGTATGCATCCTGAGTAACCTATTTGTAATATCTAGAAATGCACTGACGCATAGAAATGTAGTAGTTTTCGTCCAAACTGATAAAACTGATATCGTGCACGATAAGATAGCTACGTTAGAATGTATTATCTTTGTCTCCTTCGTTTCTAAAATAAATAAATAGAGTAGGTACAAGAAAACACGAAATATATTTTGGCTTTTATTTATTTATAAATGCGTTTAATTGTAATTTTTCGACAGTTTACAATTTCGCGAGTTAGATTATAATCTAACGGGTTTTACAATCTTACGGTGACATATATAAATTTATATTAAGTAGGTATATTTGCTGATAATAAAATATCTTATATCTAATAATAGGAAAATCAGACATAAGTATTTCTTGCACTTTTATTTATTAATATTATTAATATTACATATGTAATAATAACAAATAATTTATTATTATTATAATGATTACCCTAGCTGATGCCCGCAACTTAGTCTGCGTGGGTTGAGGTTATTTGGTTCCCGCGGGAACTCTTATTTTCCTGGATAAACAGTAGCATAGCTATGGCTACAGTATAATAGATAATAGATAGTATTATCAAAAGTACAAAACCCACATTGCACACTGCCAGCTTGTAAAGCTTGTAAATGGAATGACAGATGGCGCTAGTGGTAAGTTGTATTGCGCTATCATGAGATGTCTTACAGATGTACATATTGCCTACATTACAAGCACGCTTTGAAAAGAGTAACTACTGAGTTTTATTTTTGAAAAGTAATCACCAAATAAGGTGGAAATTACTTGAATACCGCTAATTTAATAATAATATGTTCTATCAATAAATTATCATTGAACCATTCATAGTTCATATAGTATTTATGAAATGTTTACTGTTAAGTTTTTACAAGAAAATATCAGCATCATTTATTTTTAAATTAAAAATGTGAGGGAGGGACAGTAGTAGATATATTATTATACTAAATAATAATAAGTAGTAAAAGTACCCTTTCAATACAGTTGTCAAACATGGCGCACTTTCAGAGGCTGTAGTTATGATTCGAAAATTGAATCTTTTTACTTTTACACGGTCGTGACTTACTTTTGCAAGCACGACACTTACTTTTGCAGTTGAGTTTTAAATTTTCCAAGTCAATTGACAAAGTTTAGTAGCAAGGAGTTTTCATACATAGAATATAATCGGATAGGCTTTTTACGAGGAAAAATGAATGAATCCGTACGTTTTAGCATTGAATTTCCAAAATTCTTTTAAATGGTTGTTGATTATATTTAATTACCAGTTTTAATTTAATTATTTTCAACATTTGTCAAAAATCGAATAGGCTGTATACGCGTAGGTACGAACCCGTAGCCTAGTTTCGTTGAAAAAAGAAATATTTCCAGGTGTAAATACGCGCCATTTGCTGAAATTTTTTACTTTTTATGTGATAAATTGATTATACTTTTGTTAATATGAGTTCTAGTACTAATGATGAAGTGGAATTAACTCCACCAGATATTTTATCTGAGGCAAAAACTGCGCAAGATGGAATTTTGCGCACATGCGAATTTTAGTAATTGCTCAAGCTTTACTTTCAATTTCCAGAATTAATTAAGTAAGTACTATGTACGTATGTATGTTGAAATAAACTTGTAATTCTTTGATTTGTTTATTACTATTTCCCACAACTGTATTGAAAAACGTCGTGTGATACACGGGTGTGAAGGTTATTGCAAACTCGTGACATTAAAAACCCTCACCTTCGGCTCGGGCGTATTAATGACAGCTCGTTTGCAATAACCTTCTTTCCACCCTTGTATCACAATATACTAATTAAATTCAAGTTAGCTGAACAGATTGTTTAATCATCATCATCATGTGCATATAAGAATATTAAATAATGACAATAATATATTTTTCTGCTGGATAGAAATTTGAGAAATATTGATAAGTACCATATGGTTAAGTGAAACGGAGCGGCCCTCCTAGCAGCAGCTTGAAATCCCCCTGAAAACCCTAACACCAACTTGAAATCCCCCCTAGCTTTCGCTAAAATATCCCTGGTCCCAAATATAATGAAATGAAATGGACGTTTATTTCCATTGGACATTATAAATACGTAAGTAACATAAAATCTAAAGAAACGAGTCTTAATTCAAGCTATAAGTGTCGCCTCTTTTCTAGCCAGCCCCCCCTAACCCCTTTCCATTTAACTTGCTCCTAAATTTAGGGGGAAAACCCCCAAGTTGGGAAATTGATAAAGGTGATCTCGGGAGAAATGTTGAAAGTATCCAGTGGTTGCTACCGTTGCAACTTGGTTGCTTTAAATAACAGTTCAAAAACCTTCCACAGTGGCGCTGGTGTAGCAAAGGGTATGGCATGAATGTAGCAATTTTAGATTGAAGTGAAGTATGCCGAGTTAAAAAATGTAATATTATTGTCGATTTATTTAATTAAATAATGAAAATTTCAACAACTTACGTTGTACAAAATAATGATGAATGTTTTCTTTCCTTGTTTATTTCTCAAACTTACTCTAATAATATTTGGCGCTTCCTTTTAAATTTACCTTGATGCTAATGTAGCGCCCCCAATTTAATGGATTTCGACGGACAACTTGTATTTAAAGAGATGTTACTCCCTAATAAAAATGAGCTAAAACTGAGGTTAAAAATAATACCTATGTCAAACCATAAATTAACTACGTGTCATAGATACTACGTGTCAAACCTTCTTGACCTTTTGATACTTATTCTGAGGTCAAACCTTGATACTTACTCGGAGGTTAAACCTAATGTCAAATTCAAAGTTCTTGATCATCTGTGGCGTTTGAAATCTTGAAAGTGTTGCCAATTTAGGCGATCTCGTTGCGATTGGCGACCAAAAATTTCGATCAGCGACTGGTTGCCATTTAGGCTTTCCCATTTATTCTACCTCGTCGAATAATTTTTTTATTAAATTAATCGTAAGTAGAATATTATGTTCGACGTTGTGGAAAATAAAAGTTAAAATATTTCGTTAAATCAAGAGACCAGCATCACTACTTCCAGCAAGTGTGATTGCAGCCAAGCGCTAGTCTATTATTTATTTAAGAATAACACATGAGAGTTCTTATTCGCTGTAATTCTGCTTTGGATTTCATCTTCCGAAAATTAATACCACAGTGGATCTATGTTTAAAAAAAATTGCCTTTTTATGCCACATTATTATCAATTTCAGGCGATTTCAGGTTACTATACAGAAAAAAAAAATACGAAGTGACTATTTGTACAGGTACTGGACGAATAAATTATATTTATTCGTACATTTATTCAATTTTTTTTTAAAGATTGTAAACTGTTCAATGTTCTGAGTGTCAATTTTTGAAATATTCATTTTATTTACGTTTTCTTCTCTTTCTTGTAGGTTAGGTTAGGGTTCGACAGAAATAATCAAGTAGTGCAGGGCACTTAGGTTTTATCGGGTTTAAATAACTATCAGATTACAATCTATCGGAAAATAATGCGTTAAATTGTAATCTTTCGAATAATAAATTGTGTTTCCAGTACCCGTATTAATAATTATAAATTGTTCGTACGGTAACCGTATTAATAATTATAAATTTTTCATAAAGTACCCGTATTAATAGACGCACTCAAAAAATAAGGCGATTTTAGTCTACTTGACGAATTGGACCGGTTTATACTTGGTAACACTGTTTTGAAATGTGGTGGTGTTTTTTCAGGTTGTAGTTGTACATACATATCTATGGTGTTTTGTTAAGTTAACTTGTCTCTGGTGTTTTGAGATGTGTGAAAAATAAAAATGTTTTGATGTTTATTACTGATTGGTTTTAATAATAATCGGGATCGAAAAATGGCAGATATAAATAGTTTATTTGATTGCTTTGATGAACCAACTCAAAATGAATCTTCTATTCAGCTACCCAACATCAAGTTTGAAGAGGCATCCTCGTAAGTGTTTCCTAACCTGTACTCTCCATCCTTCCTAACCATTTTCGTAATATCGTAGCTCCTTTATGGTTTCAATTGCATTTTAGCTGTCTCTTACATTATACGTATCGTACATTACGCTTTGTGAGCTTTAGTTTATAGCATTCTTATTAACTAGTGGTTGAAAATAATGTTTGATATTGCGTCTTACATTAATAATTAGGTATACGAAAAATTTCATCCCATAAAACAAAACCAAAATTTTAGTTATCTTTTTTATTATATTATGAAAGGGTTGGCAATATTTTGAATGCTGTCATTTTAGTTTAGAGATTGTGCACTACAGAATCAGCCCCATTGCTCAACGTGTTGCAAAGCTGAAGTGGCAATGGGCGGGGTGGGGCACGTAGTTTGAAGAAACAATAGCGCAGTGGTGGTAGTCCACCCCGCTGAGTGGAAGGACAACATCGAATAAATCGCATGGAACTGCTGGATCCAAGCGGCAAAAGACAGTAGAGTGTAGAAATCCTTGAAATAGACTTTTGTCCAGCTGTAGATTTCTATCGGTTGATAACATCTACAGCTGGACAAAAGATCCAGATAAGTAGAAGTCATACAATATTTCTTGTGCTACAAAAAAATATTGTGTTATATTGATAAATACTTTTATATAGGGTACCAGATAAACCAGCCGTAACCATTAAACGTCCACATGAAGAAGTACAATATGCAGATACCTCCAAAAAAGTCAAACAAGATGATGAAGATATTGGGGAAATCACCAGTGATATAAAGTAAGTTTTACCAAACACTATTCTATCGACAAAGATCTTGCAACTCATCCCACATTCTTTCACTTTCCTTGCTTTTCTTACCAACACAGATATGATGCTGGACAAGTTTTATCAATAGGTGTTGGCACAATAAAACTACAAAGTATAGTTAGACAAACTTAAATGACCCGGTGACAGCATTGCTAGTATCTATTAAAAATAAAATAAAAACAAAAACTTGCAGGCATAAAAATTAGTTCCAATTTGGCCACCGGACCAGATAAGTTTGATGAACTGTAATTATAACACATTCCTACATCATTTTCCATATTATAAATGCAAAAATGTGATTTGCTATGAGGAGGTTTATAGTTTTATTTAATGTCTGCTACCCAGCTTAGATCTCCTAGCATCGAGAATAGTAATACACACACTAGAAACACACGAAGGCTGCACCCACGAAGTTGCAGTACCACCAAACCTGGAATATGCGCCTCTCGTACCACTTACTACAGAGCCTGCAAAACAGTACAGCTTCATACTAGATCCATTTCAGAAGGAAGCCATTATGTGTATAGATAACTTACAGTCTGTGTTAGTATCTGCACATACCTCTGCGGGGAAGACTGTTGTCGCTGAGTGAGTAATTTTAAATTGATGCAATGACATTAAGAACTGAACATGTTTAAGTGATAATTTGAAATCATAGAGGAGAGGTATGAATATAATATCTCACTCAACACTCTTCTTATATTTATCTTCTGTGCAGTATACAATAGGACATTTTGTTTTACTTTTTAATTTATATAAAAATATATCAAGCAATCCATACTAATAATAGAAAGTGTGTCTGTCTGTCTGCCCGTCTGTCTGTCTGTTTGTCTGTCTGCTACACTTTCACGGTCCATCTGCTCAACTGATTTTGTTGTTATTTGGTAAAGGGGTAGATTGTATCCTGGGGAAGGACATAGGCTACTTTTTATCCTGGAAAATTAAAAAGTTCCAGCGGGAAACAATAAATCTTAGTACATGCTGACGAAGTTGCGGGACGCATGTAGTAGTATATAACAATGTAAGTAGTAGACATGACAGTAAACTCACAGTTTAAGGGATTATATTCATTTTCAAATTTCCATTAATAATGTGCAGTTGACAATTTTAATAATAACTTATGTTATATTTAACAATGAATGCCTTTGGCAGATATGCAATAGCCCTTTCGCTAAAGAACAAGCAGAGGGTTATATACACAACACCGATCAAGGCACTCTCCAATCAGAAGTACAGAGAGTTTTCTGAGGAGTTCCATGATGTTGGACTCATCACTGGGGACGTCACAATCAATCCATCTGCTTCATGCCTTATTATGACTACTGAGGTATGTGCAAACATGCTTATAATAGCAGTAGATTGCAACAAAATAGATGACTAGCTAATGACCGTGACTTCGTCCGCGTAGATTGACGTTTTTCAATTTCCGCGGGAACTCTTTAATTTTTCGAGATGAAAAGTAGCCTATGTTGGTCTGCGATGCTGTCACGGCCCATCCGTTCAAAAGATTTTTATGACATTCAGTAAAGGGAGAGGCTGTATCCCGGGAAAGGACGTAGGCTACTTTTTACCTAAGGAGTTCCTGCCGGTATTAAAAAAACTTGATCCACTATCATCAAGTTGACAATAAAATTAATCATAATTACCTTTTAATTTTGTTGATTTTAGATTCTGCGGAATATGTTATATAGAGGCTCTGAAATAATGAGGGAAGTTGGATGGGTTGTGTTTGATGAGATCCATTACATGAGAGACAAGGAGAGAGGAGTTGTTTGGGAAGGTAAAGGTTACTTTGACAATGTAACTATTATTCCTTATAAGAAAAAATTTAAAACTTAAAACTGTATTTAGAGCAATTATTTACAAGTCTTGCAATATAGCCGGTGGTGTTTTCTAGAAACACTGATCCTCTTGCCCAACAATGTGCACTGCGTGTTTCTGTCGGCCACCATACCCAATGCGCGCCAGTTCGCTTAGTGGGTGTGTAGGCTTCACACTCAGCCCTGTCACGTGGTGTACACAGAGTATCGACCCACCGCTTTGCAACACTAAATACCCCCTGTATTTAGAGCAATTATTTATAGGTCTTGCAATATAGCCGGTGGTGTTTTCCAGAAACACTGATCCTCTTGCCCGACAATGTGCACTACGTGTTTCTGTCGGCCACCATACCCAATGCGCGCCAGTTCGCAGAGTGGGTGTGTCGTCTGCACACGCAGCCCTGTCACGTGGTGTACACAGAGTATCGACCCACGCCACTGCAACACTACATCTTCCCCGCAGGCGGAGATGGAATACATCTTGTTGTGGATGAAAAGGTAATTAAAACATTTATATTTCTTTCTATCATGATCCTAACCCTCCGAAACTACGAAGATTCTCATTTTTGCTAACTAATTCTTCAACAATGTTTTTGTCATTATTCGGACATCTTTGGTGCTGGCTCCAGGAAAAAGCTATAGAACTACAACTGTATTGAAACTTGCACTAAAGCAGTTTAAACGATATCGTTGTTGTTTTCGATTTCGCACAATATCCACTACACTGCAGTATGTCTATGTTTGTGTGTCTAAAAATTAATAAAGTCTTTTGCCATTATGATGGTACAAAAATACATCTTTGGAAAAATCAGCTTGATGTTGAAGTTTCTTAGTTTAAGCACATCATATTGTAAGTTTTTCTTTGTTATTAGCTACAAGGTCAAGAAGCAGCAGTACCTACTGTAACTGCTTTGTTTTATAAGTTTTTTTTGCTTTGTTTGCTTTGCTTTGTTTTGTGTTTTTTTTGTTTGTTGTTCATGCTTCTATATGGCAAAGTTTCTATAGGGTCAATTCAAAGAAGACAACTTCAACACAGCAATGGCAGTGCTAAGCAACGCCGGGGACGCGGGCAAGGGCGACCAGCGCGGGCGCAAAGGCGGAATGCGCGGCAACAACAACACTAACATATTCAACATCGTTAAGATGATCATGGAGAGGAACTTTGCTCCTGTCATCATATTCAGTTTCAGCAAGAAGGACTGTGAACTGTACGCTATGCAGATGGCCAAACTGGACTTTAACACTAGTAAGTCTCACACAGGAAGCAAATCTATACTACTAATATTATAAACGCGAAAGTTTGGATTGATGAATGTATGGAGAGATGGATGTTTTTTACTCAATCACACCGGAACGGTTGAACGGATCTGGATGAGAGTTAGATTATAGTCTGGAATAATACATAGGCTACTTGTTATCCCGGAAAATTAATGAGTTCCATTTTATTTAATCCAATTAACCAAAAAAACTTAATCCACGCGGACGAAGTCGCGGGCATCAGCTAATTATCAGTACAGTTCAAAAGTGGTTACATTTTGCTTGTATATAAATTATAGTTCATATAAAAACAAAAAGTCCCTATTTTCTAACTTTTTTTTTTATCACCTGATGGTAAGTGGTGATGCAGTCTAAGATAGTAGCGGGCTAACGTGTTAGGGGCATGGCAGTTATATTAAACCCATACCCCTAATCGGTTTCTACACGGCATCGTACCGGTAGGGTGACAAGTGGCAACTAGCCTCTTCCGAAGCCTCTCACCCGGCCAGATCCTGGGAAAATTCAGAAATTATAAATTCCCAGTTGTCATAACTTTATTGGACATAAACAGCAAAGTGTTTTTGAACAGTCGAGGAAAAGAAGCTAGTGGATGAAGTTTTCAACAACGCTATGGACGTGCTATCAGAGGAAGACCGCAAGCTACCCCAAGTCGAGAATGTAATTCCGTTACTGAGACGCGGCATTGGTATACATCACGGAGGGTTACTGCCTATATTGAAGGAGACTATTGAAATATTGTTCGGCTTGGGACTTATCAAGGTATTTTAGACCAATTTATGCATGTTTTTTTTATTTACTACAAGTTAGACTGACTGCGATCTCACCTGATGGTAAGTGATGATGTCTAAGATGGTAGCGGGCTAACCTGTTAGTTGCCAACTGCCTCGTTGGTCTAGTGGTCAGCATGTTCGACTGCGGCCGACGAGACCCCGGGTTCGAGTACCGAGTATTAATTAAGTATTGGGTTTTTCTGACTAGAAATTCCCAGATCTAGCCCAGAGTTAGGAAGTTGGCGGTGTTTCACCCCCATGCCTCGGAGAGCACGTAAAGCCGTCGGTCCCCGTTATTATCACTAACATGATAATAGTCGTGGTGGATCTAAGCTCTAGCTAGCTAGCTATGAGCTATAAGAGTGGAGGCCTATGCCCAGCGTTGGGACCTTAATGGGCTGTAGTGGTGGTGGTGGATGCACGTTAGTTGTTCTTAAATTTTAAAGTAGTTCAAAGGATGGATAATATTGTGCCGTAGTATTGTTAAACCGAATTAAAACCTATGTGGTCACTGATACTTATTAGTATTTCTATTATTTTCAGGCACTTTTCGCCACAGAAACTTTCGCTATGGGCCTCAATATGCCGGCAAGAACTGTGGTCTTCACAAACTGTCAAAAGTTTGATGGAAAAGACTTCCGCTTTGTGAGTTACATGACCTTTATACTAATATTATAAATGCGAAAGTTTGGATGGATGGATGTTTGTTACTCAATCACGCGAGAACGGCTGAACGCATCTGAATGAAATTTGGCACAGAGATAGGATAATAGTCTGGAATAATAAAAAGGCTACTTTTTACCCCGGATAATTTAAGAGTACCTAAATCCTAGCGAACGAAGTCGCGGGCATCAGTTAGTATTTATATAGTTTTTAGGGTTCAATGGCAAGAGAACAATCAAGCTGACTTTGCGCGCTGTAAGCGGTTTCTCCACTTTGCACGTAATTCTAACGCTAGTGTTAGGGATGATAATAAAATGGCGAAAAAACATATATTTTAAAGACTGGTAGAACTAAGCAAAGTATTCAATATGCCGGTCCTATCGCTGCCTAGCGATCTCTGTTAGGCTCATGCCTGCACCCAATGCAGTGGTGATATAGACCCATATTTTTAGGTTCCATATCAATCCAACCAATCCCTTTAGATTCAGTCCCTCTGTCCGTCCGTGTAACATTGGGGCCGATTTTGTTTAGCACAATCTCTAAACTAAAAAAAGGGTCAGCACTATGTTTAGAATTTGTGCTAAACAGATCAAACCCAATATCTGTTTTTTTTTGTAGATAACCTCAGGGGAGTACATCCAAATGTCAGGGCGCGCGGGTCGTCGTGGGTTGGATGACAAGGGTATCGTGATACTGATGATCGACCAGAAAGTGACCCCCAGCGTCGTCAAGGATATGGTGCAGGGCAAAGCTGACCCCATCAACTCCGCCTTCCATCTAACGTACAACATGGTTAGTTTCGTGCACTATATACAGGCAATAAGGCACTAACTCTAGGGATTTCGAGGCGTGCGGGTCGTCGTGGGTTGGATGACAAGGGTATCGTTATACTGATGATCGACCAGAAAGTGACCCCCAGCGTCGTCAAGGATATGGTGCAGGGCAAAGCTGACCCCATCAACTCCGCCTTCCATCTAACGTACAACATGGTTAGTTCCATGTACTCCGTACAGGCAATAAGGCACTAACTCTAGGGATCTCGAGGCGCGCGGGTCGTCGTGGGCTTGACGACAAGGGTATAGTGATACTGATGATCGACTAGAATGTGACCCCCAGCGTCGTCAAGGATATGGTGCAAGGCAAAGCCGACCCCATTAACTCCGCCTTCCATCTAACTATAAATAATATAAATAAATAAATTGAAATTGAATTAAGATTGATCAGGAAGTAAATAGGCATCTTCTAGGCATCTTCTAGGCAAGCGCCTCCCATCTTAGGCCGCATCATCACTTCCCATCAGGTGTGGTGGTGGTCAAGCGTAAGCCTATAATGAATAAAAAAAGAAGCGACCTCCAGCGTCGTCGAGGAGGCGGTGCAAGACAAGGCCGACCACATTAACTCCGCCTTCCAACATGGTTAGTTAGCTGCACTCCATACGGGCCATAATACACTGTTTACCATTGAATTTCAAATTACTTTTTAATTTTGATTAGCTTTTTTTAAATCTTATACAAAATCAATCTCTCGATAAGAGCCATAAAATATTGTTTTTTTTAATTTTTTTTATAGGTTCTAAATTTATTGCGAGTAGAAGAAATCAATCCGGAATACATGTTGGAAAGAAGTTTCTTCCAGTTCCAAAATCAAGCGGCCATTCCAGATCTGATTGACAGTAAGAATTTTTTAAGTTCCACCACGCATGCTTAGTATATTTGAGATTCTTTCACGATTTTTTAATATTTGACAATTTGAAATTTAAAATGCGTGACTCTAAATGCCCTTGGCGTCTTTAGCTCACCTTTGCTCGCCGTATTCCTTGACTTCATACAGCGATACAGATCACAATAAGCGATAACTGGCGATTGCGTCTGTGTACTAAAGTAGTAAAAGCATTAGTAACTACGACAGAGATATTTGTAACAATAGGAATGATAACAGTAACCAAGAATCAATGAAATTATGAATTTATCTAATGAAATAGGATTCATGGATTATAAAAAACGTATTTATTTTTCTATTTCGAGGGAGATTGCTATTTATTTTGAAAAAATAAATCTATAAAATACACCAATCCGCCATAATGGATTGAACACCAAAAAGCGAATGACGTCACAATTGTTGGTTTCGAGCTTTGACAATCACATTATTGTTTACTGCACAGTGCACAAAGTACATTGGTAAAAGCAATAGTGACGTAACAAACGACGCCATGACACTCGCGAGCGTTTTTGCGTGAATTTTAAAATTAAAATTTCAAATGCAAATTTTTTCCACCAAACCTTATTTTTCTGCTGAAATAAGATATGTTTATACGACTGCCTGAAAAAAGGAGTATATTGTTTTCAGGGTTCATGTATGTATGTATGTATGTATGTATGTATGTGTGTATGTATGTATGTATGTATGTATGTATGTATGTATGTATGTATGTATGTATGTATGTATGTGAGTTTGTATATTCCACCATAACTTCTATACGCCTGAACCGATTTTGATAAATGAGGTATCGTTAGAATCCCTAGCTTATTCCGGGTGACATTGGCTAGTAATTTTTTTGAAAAAATTGATGGTGTGACCATGGTCCCGCATTAAAGAAAAAAATTCGAAAATAAGATTAACTATATAATCATCATCTAGAAAATGATGAGTAGATTCCAAAAATATATAACACTATAATTCAATATTTAGAGATTCACAAAAAAATATCATTTAATAAAAAATGTGAATAAGATTCCAAAGACTATATATGCAAATCGCTTCTTATGGAGGTAAACTCCAAAAATAATATGGCAGGGCAGTCGTATTTTTTAATTCGTTGTATTAATTTTATCTAAATAGTGGATACTTCCGAATTTTTCAAAATCAGTCATCACGCCTATTGACAGAGGTAAAGGCGAAGCAGAAAGAATATGACGCGCTCACAATAGAGCAGGAGCACTCGATCGCTTCGTACTGCAACGTGCGCTCTCAGCTCGATCTGTTGGGCTCGCAGTTCCGCGCGGTCATCACCCGCCCGGAGTACTTGAAGCCTTTCCTGCAACCGGGACGCCTTGTCAAGGTCAGTGTTGTTCACAGTCGGGACCAATGTACCGATACCTGCGCATACCAGATTTCGTCAGAACTCCTATTTGCCAAGATCTTCTTTATCATTCAATAAACTATTAAAGAAGAATAGTAACCTAGATCTCTTTTGCACCACAGCCACATCTATGCGTAGAATTCTAGCCAATGAATTATTTGACTCTCACAGCTTGAGTTGAAGTAGTTTGCTGTTACTATACCAAGTCAATTTTGTACGTTGACACGCACTCTACGCCTGACTGAGGTATCCGCCTCTGCCTAAATTTGGTGTTTCCTTTACGGCCAAGCACTTCGTATTTTATTTTCCGTATTAATATTTTTTGATTGACGTAGTAAGGCGTCAGGCACGAAACTAGCGACGGCCGAGCGACGGCGACAGCGGGGCGGTGTGGTCCGAGAGCTGGCGACGAATTTCGGGAAGGTCCTTTAGGCAAATTGAAATTGTGAAAAAATATAATTTCGTCAATTGGCGAATTTCGCTACTGCGCAATAATTTGCAAAAAAAAACTAAAATATTTTTTTGCCAACTTCATTTTTTAATCTTTAAGTTTAGTACCTACATAAAAAAAACAATCGGTTATTACCAGACCTCTTCAAAAGTATATTTCCAAAAAATATACTTTTGGAAATCTGAAATTTTAATCACGTATTTATTGAGTAATTTCAATAATACCTGCAAATTGCCAGACAAATTTTGCAGTTTTAAACAATTCCCAGACGTGAATAAAGTTTTCAAATGAGTTCCTTCACGTTCACGACAAAATTACGGTGAAATTCGTCGCCAGCTCTCCGACTAATCGCATCGCCCCGATGCCGCCGTCGCGTCCCCGTCGCTATATTTCGTGTCCGTACACGGCGCTATTCAGTACGACGCGGATATCCGCGACGGACGGTATAATGTGTTAAGCCTAATCAGCGTGTTCAGTGCTCCGCGCGTGGTCTCAATACCTCTCTGAGCGGCTCTTCCGCGCTGCAGATGTGAAGTACTGTCGTCGTCGCCACGCCTGCGAATGTGCAAACCGAGAGGGTTGTACAAGAAGTACAATTACGACCCGAACAGAACTGAACGAAGAATTCATCCACGACGGACGCATGCGCTAATCCGCATGCGGACGGTTCGCCACGCACTGACTCGCGCCTTAGACTTTTTTTATCTATATCATTGTTTTTTTAATTACATATTACGACATTGTTCTTAGGTTAAAACAGAAAAGTTCGAGTACGATTGGGGCATAATCGTGAACTTTAGGCACAAGACTGGCAAAGGGAAGAAGGGACAGAATGAAAACCCGCTCACAGCTGACACGGTCATCATTGTGGATATACTGCTTCACGTCAAGAAGACCAAACCAGACGACGCGGACACCAATGCGCCTTGTCCGCCTGGAGAGGTGAGGATCAATTTATATTGGCTTTCCTGACAGGTTGATATCTATACTAATATTATACATGCGAAACTTTGGATGGATGGATGTATGGATGGATGTTTGTTACTTAATCACGCTAGAACGGCTGAACGGATCTGGATGAAATTTGGGACAGAGATAGATTATGGTCTGGAATAACATATAGGTTAGGTACTTTTTATCCCGTAAATTTCCGGTAGTTCCCGCGGGAACCAAAATACCTCCATCACTGGCATCAGATAGTGTGAGATACAAATGAGCTTTGTCTGTCTAAATAAAATATAACCAGGTAGAATAGAACAACAGATTTTCATCCAATGTAGTTTCAATAACGTCTGGTAGCATTATGTATAATAGCGCTGTCCATGTCAGTTGTAGTAAATAATAATTTAATCAGTTCGCTTGTATAATGTGAGTGTAATGTTCGCTTGTATGATGTGTAATGTAAATATTTGTATGGGACAAATTAACTTTGCGCCGCTCTTTCTTTATGCCCCACAGATATTTGAATATTTCCGAGTGAAAATAAGGTTTAGTTTATTTTGAAACAACGCGTTGCTTATTGCTTGGCTGCAATGTACCTTGCACCTTATATTGTCTTTGTTTTTTTTTTAAAGGCAGGCGATGTAGAGGTGGTACCAGTTCTCCACACTTTAATATACCAGATCAGTTCACTTCGGGTCTACTATCCTAAGGATCTGCGACCGGCGGACAATCGCAAATCCGTGCTTAAAACTATTGGGGAAGTAAAGAAACGCTTCCCCGAAGGACCCCCCTTGCTCAATCCTATAAAGGACATGAAAATCGAGGACCCAGTGTTTAAGGAGTGCGTTGATAGAATAAAAGTTTTGGAAGAGAGGTAAGAGCATTAAAAAAAGCTTGCGTACATATTACGCTATACTCATTTAATCCAAAAGTTAAACTTATTCTGTGTTTAGGTAGGTATAGTCGTAACTCGGAGGACTTCTTTAACGAGAGTTAATAGATAACGAGAAACAGTCGATTTCGTCCTGATTTATATTTTAGAGGTAGGCTCGCGGGACGCGGTCCCTCACTTCAAATGCTCTCCATATATATTTTCCATATGCAACAGGGCGCTCACTACGAGTGTCACCTCCTCACCCGTTGTCCTAGGTGAGCGACAGAAGCGACGCGACGCGACACGACACCGTAGAAAATGACAAACTTTTCTACACGACAACGTAGGCCACGTGAAGGGTCAGCTACTGTTTGATATTTTCACGTCGAGTTGCTGCGTTTGTAGGACACCGTTTGTTTGATTCGCTTACCTAGGACAACGGGTGAGGAGGTGACACTCGCAGTGCGCGCATTGTTACATATGGAAAACAACCAGGGCGCGTTTGGAACCCTCGTAGCTTTAGTTTTAAGATACCGTTACTGATTATCACCGTTATATTTTATAAATAACTGGACATCAATAAGTGTAGCGTACCTACCTAAATTGAATAAACTTTATTTGACTGGACTTGACTTTATTTGACAAATATATGGAGAGACAACAAAATGTCGCGTGCCACCGTCGCGCGTCGCTAGCGTTTGCCGCAAAGTGTATCTTAAGTTTTATTTATAGAGCAAAATTTTGCATTTGTACATTCTACGTTTTAGTCACTTTCACTATTTCACCTTTTAGATTATATGCACATCCATTACACAAAGATAAAAACCGCGGTGCTCTAACAGCCGCATACGATAAGAAACAGGAAATATACGAAGAACTCTCGCTACTAAAGTCTGAACTGAAGAAAGCGAAAAGCATACTACAGATGGAAGAGTTAAAGAAAAGGAAACGAGTTCTCAGAAGATTAGGATACTGCACTTTAGCTGATGTCATTGAATTAAAAGGCAGGATAGCTTGTGAACTAAGTAGGTAAGTTTAAAAAACACATCCTTATTAAATCTTATAGTATAATATTCTCGCCATTTAAATTGACTATTTTGAATCTGTGAGTATTCATTCAAAAGTTCTGAGGCTCTGAGAGATGGACGGACGTACATATGAAAATTCACCCAAGTAGGCTCATAGACCGCCCTTCGCGATACACATTTGAATAAGTTCGCGACAGCCCTTGAACTCGACTGTAAATTGTCGTCGTCAAACGATAGACTTCCAACCTACCTATGTCCAGCAGCAGCAAGTAGGGACTTTCTCACTGCCTGAACTCCCTGAGTCTCCCTTTGTGTCGTCCACCAAGTCTGCCCTCACTATGCGTTCCAATGTAGACTGCGGGGTCGCCATTTAAGTACCCTGGGGACCTCAACGTCTATCGGTTCTTCTGACTATGTGCCTTGCCCATTGCCATTAGCTTTGCAACCCGTCGGGCTTCTACGGATATCGTTTCGAGTATTGCTCTCTCCACGCCTGCTGCATCGCTGAGCGGTTCAGAGCTTTCTCATGAGGCCCATAGCTTGTTATTACTGTATATGTATACTCGTATGTAGGTCCCTGTGCTATTACTGGCAACACGCAAATTGTGTGACATGTGAACTTTACTTCGCACGTTTCTCGCCGTTTTGGTTTTCGTTGCGGCATTTCTGAAATAGCCCAAAGTAGTCTAATCAAACGTTTCCCATTACCAGTGCCGACGAGTTGCTGCTAACGGAGCTGATCTTCAACGGCGTGTTCAACAACCTGAGCGCGGAGCAGAGCGCGGCGCTCGTCAGCTGCTTCGTGTGCGACGAGAACTCGAGCCAGGCCTCCGCCACCGGCGACGAGCTCAAGGGCGTCTTGAGGCAGCTGCAGGTATGACCAGTCGGGCTTTCAGGTATAGAGCGGAGCAGAGCGCGGCGCTCGTCAGCTGCTTCGTGTGCGACGAGAACTCGAGCCAGGCCTCCGCCACCGGCGACGAGCTCAAGGGCGTCTTGAGGCAGCTGCAGGTATGACCAGTCGGGCTTTCAGGTATAGAGCGGAGCAGAGCGCGGCGCTCGTCAGCTGCTTCGTGTGCGACGAGAACTCGAGCCAGGCCTCCGCCACCGGCGACGAGCTCAAGGGCGTCTTGAGGCAGCTGCAGGTATGACCAGTCGGGCTTTCAGGTATAGAGCGGAGCAGAGCGCGGCGCTCGTCAGCTGCTTCGTGTGCGACGAGAACTCGAGCCAGGCCTCCGCCACCGGCGACGAGCTCAAGGGCGTCTTGAGGCAGCTGCAGGTATGACCAGTCGGGCTTTCAGGTATAGAGCGGAGCAGAGCGCGGCGCTCGTCAGCTGCTTCGTGTGCGACTAGAACTCGAGCCAGGCCTCCGCCACCGGCGACGAGCTCAAGGGCGTCTTGAGGCAACTGCTGGTATTACCAGTCGGGCTTTAAGGGTATAGCTATAGAATTTAGGAATAATTTGTACTTTATGCATAGTACATCTAGTTACTCGTGCCAAAAAATTCGGTCCCGAAAGAGAACTTGGTGTCACATTTAAGGGCACAGGGAACAGGCGCTGGTCGGGCCTGGGAGGGTCGGGTGTGCGGCAGGTTGAATTCCTTGCACAAGGATATTTAAACTGATTTAGTTTAATTTTGTAATGCTGTCCCTTTTTGGCAAATGCAATATATAGTTGCCAAAAAAGAACAGCATTAAAATATAAATAACTAACTTAATTTAAGAGTCCTTGTGCAAGTGGGCCTGAGAATATCATCTAAATGATCATAAGTTTGTTTTTAGATACTGGTTAAACCTTAGTAAGTGTAAACACTCCTAATATTTACCGTCAAATCTTCGCGTATAGAAACATCGCAAAGATATTTAAATATATAATTTTTTTCACTTTTTGGCATTTTTTTTCAACAACAATAAGTATAACCTGCCCATTATTTGCCCCTCACAGGAATACGCACGCCGTATCGCCAAGGTTTCGATCGACGCGAAAATGGATGTAGATGAAGATGAGTACGTGGGCAAGTTCAAGTGTACGCTAATGGACGTCGTGCTATCGTGGGCAAAGGGTGCCAGCTTCTTGCAAATTTGCAAAATGACTGACGTCTTTGAAGGTGAGTTTTAGGTTCCGAATTCCGTTCCTTATGGGACGATGTTCCCTATGGGTACCCTAGCCGGCAAAAAACGTCCGTAACGAAAATGTGTGGAGTAAGATTTTTATGTATAGTTTATTCGAAATTAAATTTTAACACTAAAGTTAGTATATTTATATTTAAGACCTTTTGTCTTCGTAACAACTTTTTCTTTTTGCCTTTTCTTATTAGAACTTGAAAGTAATTTTTTTCAAGAGTTACAAAGTTCTTTCGTATCTGGTGCCTCACGACACCACACTTTTTTTTGTTTAAGTAATAGGTTATAAATCATACTAATATTATAAATGCGAAAGTGTGTTTGTTTGTTGGTTTATTGGTTTGTCCTTCAATCACGCCGCAACGGAGCAACGACGGATCGACGGGATTTCTGGCATGGGTATAGTTTAGGACCTGGAGAGTGACATAGGCTACTTTTTATCCCAGAAAATTAAGGAGATCCCCTGGGAATCAAAGAAATATTTCCACGCGGACGAAGTCGCGGGCGTCACCTATTCAAACGTCAAAATGCGCGTTTAAAATGGGATTTTGTACGACCTTCTAAATTGTGACGTCATCAAAGTTCAACGCACTTTTTTACTTTAATCGATAGTTTAAAATGGTTATTCAACATAAAACTAACAGGAGATGTGGAAATTATGTCTTTTCTCTATTTAATAATAACTTAAATAGTCAGTTTGCATGATACAGAATCAGCAACAGGTTTGCTAAAAAGTGCTCTTAACTGCACCACATTGCTGCTGTGGTAAAGTTGTTCCTAATTTCTCTTCGCTTCTCCAGTCTGGAAAGTGATACTTACGGGGGCCATATTGTGATTCTGAAGTGTCTGCTCCAGGCTCAATAATTCGGTGCATGCGTCGCCTGGAGGAAGTGTTACGGCAGCTGTGTCAAGCCGCCAAGAACATTGGCAACACGGATCTAGAGAACAAATTCAGCGAAGCGATCAAAATGCTCAAGCGCGACATTGTGTTTGCCGCCAGTCTCTACATGTAAACTACTTGATCGAGTAAATTTTTTTTATGTTGGATCGAACAAGGTTCGTATTATTTTTATCCCTATTTTTCCATGAACTTATTTAATAAGAAATTACGAAATTATATTAAGAGCCTGTTTCCAATTCGCCAAGTAAACGTTATCTGACGAATAAACTTGATGTATTGAAAGATGTTTAAGAATTCTGTAAAAATTTCAAATTTCGGTTTTGGTCCTTCGAACTGGATTAAGCACCTTTTGATGAATTATTATTATCACGTTTTTATCTTACATTCATATTACACAGCACTGAAAAGAGCAAAGGCGAACTTCCTTATAGCAATATTATTGCGAAAAAAAAACATTATGTACACGTGTGCAAAAGTAATTTAATAAGCGTCGGGAACGAAGCTCTCAGAAGCAAGAATTTTTAAAAAATGAAGCTAGAAAAAATATTTCGTTTTAAAGTTGTGTTGGATATGTGGTAATGTCACTTCTTAAAATGACAACCGGAAGAAAGCCACAATGAAAAAGACAGATGACAACCACAGACCAGTAATACATATGGCACAACCACAGACAATCAGCATCAGTGCTGCCATAATATTCTTCTATTTATTACCATTCAGTTAGAGATTATTAAATAATGTTTGCAAAAAAAATTCACTCATATAATATAAATTACACTAAAAGGTAGAGAATACTATTATTTATACAAACATTAATCAGACGAAATAATTAAATTTTTTAGAACGATACAAAATAATCTACCAATTTAGAAGTATTCTCGCTACTACTTAGCTAGATTATACATAAAATGGTGACACCAAACTGAGAAACGGATATAAATAATCAAAAAAGATTCCATAAATGTTCAATTATTTTACCTAACTTCAATTAATTAAAATGAATACTTGATAAAATATAAAAAATATGAAAATTCTTCTTGTCTTTATCTTACTTGTGTACAATCAAGATTTAGTCAATTAAGTTTATATATGTTTCGCCATTGCTCTTTATGACTCATAACAAAACGGTAAGTATTGGCAAGACCAAAATTAATGTGCGGCATAAAATAAGGGCTGTAAACTTCAAAAAAAATTATCCACAATGTTATAAGAGAACTTTATTATTATTTTAATTACTGTTTAGTGTTTATCTATAGCATGAATTGGCAAGTAACAAAAAGAAACAGTATTCGACTAGAATTACACTAGAGAACCATGTTCACAGTCGGCCGTGCCCAAATACACAACAACTATATCGTTTATAATAATTAATTAACTAATTAATAAGAAAGGATAATTCGAAAACAGCGACATCAAAATTTGCCTCTCACAAGTTTTAAAATTTCGTGTACCATCTAACACCTAAAAAGCTTTACCTTGGGATGATTAAAGAGTGATACAAAACGAGATTCGTATGAAATTAACACTTATTATATCTTGTAAAAAATTGTACATACGCTGATATGAATGTTGAACGTGGCGTAAATTTAGAAATCACTGTTCTTTACATAAAATTAATTGCAAATACGTATCTTAAAATAATAATTAAGGGGACCTCCTTTCATATTTAAAAGGGCGAGTTAATTAAGTGTTGATCATGGAAGAAGTATAGGAATATGTTTTATAACAATGATATCATACTTTTTTGTTAACTTGTAAAATTGTAAGGCAACATATTTGTTAAGCGTTATACTCAGAGTATGGTGCAACTTTCCTGTCTTTGCATTCATGGCGTTATAACGGGATAGGAAAAAAAATTGGAATAGAAAGTTTTACGACGATGAAATCGAGGTCCCCTTGATTAATCACAATTGAAAATATTCCAAAAAATTGCTTACGCTATAGTCTCTTTGGTGCCTGAATTGATATGTCCAATAACTAAACGCGAAATGAATTCTAACTTTGTCTAGCTATTACGTTTTGCGTAACTAAACGAGGTATTTGTTTTGTGTCTATAGTACAACTAAACCCCGCGAAGTGCAGTGCACGCCGCCCGCCTATGCTATGATAAAGATATACTCTATTATTATCGTTTAATACTTAGTTACAAGTAATACTCGCCCCGCGTTCGACTGCTATGGAAGACACCACGCTTACATGAAGCACTTTTCAATACATTATTCCAGTCGTTCGCCACTCACCAGGTGAAACTATAACGCCATACATCGACTCCTTACTGTTATATTTATACAAAATGTACACAATATCTCAAAAGCGTCCCCACTTAATACATTTACGCCGGTCGTGAGTATGCTCGGTGCGAAAAACGTGTAAATGTCTTCAGTTATTTTGATAATGGTGAATTGATCACAGTAAATTAAATTTAAATACTCCATAATATTTTCATTGTTGACATTGCTGGCAAATTATCTGGATCATTTTACATTTCTTTATTTTATATTTTAACGTTTAAACTATCGTGAATGATCCTCCGACAAGAGTTTACAACCGTTACATAGTACATTTGTGTATTACGTGGATATTCGAAAAATTGAACCTATTAGATAAACGCTTTTTAGCAATGATTTGATGGTGATAATATTCAGGAGCTTAATTGAAATTAAGGGGAAAATACTTCTTCGAAATACAGAACACCCAGAAAGCATTACTGTGATTAATTACCCTTCGATCGGACCGTGAGCATGCTATTGTCCTCTGTTTTGGTACTAAGGTATTTCGACTATCGGTCCCATTTAACAAAATCCATAAATTACAGACTTGGCTGTGGTTTGGCACAAATTGCGAGACATCTTTACATTTATAAATCTTTGTACTATTTAATATTATTGTTTCGATTACGTGACTGTTGAATGGACAACAGCAAGCTCTTTTTAAAGATTAAATACACGATATTTAAATATGTTATGATGAATCTGACTTTAAATTCTATATAACATTTATGATAGGTACAAACAGATTATTTAAACTTTATGTAAGTATTTATATACGTTCTTACAGAGATATTCAATAGTATGTATATTGTGAGCTATAGTAAAGGTACATAGATTGTAAATGCGATCTCATTTTACATCTGTGATGTAAGACATAATTTGAGCTAATTTGGCGATAGATGACTATCAGGTCGGTATGTTAATTGTAGATTTTTTTTTGCAATCGAAACACTACTAGATAATGTATTCACACTATATAGATTTTGTTATCTAAATAATAAATAGACCATCTAGATTCCTGGAAATAGCCATAAGCCCGGACGGGAGTCTATGCAACATTGACATCCACGACCTTCAAGAAGTTCCTTATGTGCTCACGCGATTATATTTTAATGCCGTTTTGTCACTATTGCGTACAACTAAAATAAGTTCCATCTGACTTTTAGAAACGTCTAATAAAGTGAATTTGTTACTGCTATCTGTCCCAACGATATTCGCATGAATGATAAACATTTCTTAATGTCTTTCGTGGTTTGGGTGTGTAGTAATCACAGGCTCTCGCCTGCAAATTTTTACCAGTTACAACCTGTCAGCTAAGACTAAATTAGCTCCTATCACAATGAGATCGATGCGCTTTGGTTGTATGCAGGACAGAAGAAGTCGAATTCGAACTAAATAATGTATGAACATTAGTAACACACATTACACATTAGTAGTAGGCCTTCATATTTAAATATTTACATTAAAACGAGAATTGTTTACAATATCTCAAATACGTACTTACAATATTATTCGAAGATTAGGCGAGAGAATTTCTAACAATTAGATGAACGGGAGCCGCTAGAGAGGACACCGAGAGAAACTTTACCTCCTCACAAAGATCAGTTTGTTAATTTGAGATTCCTATGGCGTCATTTCTAGTTCAACCCTGTATTGCATTTAATTAAAAATATCTAATTTACAACTAATCATGATGCTTTCTTCGAATAGGAGGAAATGTGGGTTTCTGAAACACTAACAATTCACTTAAAATGATGCGTTTTAGGAATGTGTGAATTTAAAATGCGAGTCCTAAGTAACTCTACATTGTTCAAAAAATATAAGACGAACTAAGGCATAGGTATGTTGAAAATACAATAAATTGTAGTGTACAAAAAATAAGTATTATCTTATGCTAAAATAATAATTTCAAGGCGATCGATAGGAATGTAGTCATTTTCACATACTTTTATGCGCCGATCGATACAGCTTATCATCTCAGTATCAACTCTACGATGCTTACTCGTCGCGTCGACTCGTTAACATTATTCTAATAATGGTAATACACAGGCTCACGTAAAAATAGCAACGTAACTCCTACAAACAAAACGTCTCTCATTTACAGTAATAAATAAATAATTAGGCTATGCAACTAGTCAATATGTTTGCAATCATCATGCTGAACAGATAGAGATATCGAGAAATAAATCGTGTTAGGATCAACATAGGTAAATTTTTCTAAAACAGTTTTTAAACGATATTATTATATTACAAATATTATTATCTTTAAAATATCTATTAACATTAGCCATAATAATTTATAAGATCTCCGAGTTTGTGATAATCCTCAATTAAATTTAACAAGATATTAGTTACCTACCTATTTACCGATTGCGACCTCGTCATTACATTATGAGACTGTCAACTTAACAGAGAGGAGAAAATATTTTTAACATCTTAGCCTAAGTTCGAATCGATAATCCTGTCTCAAAACAAGATCAAAAGTACACTTGGTCGGACCAATACTTCAGTCGGTAAAATTGATCAAAACTCTAAATATCTCGCGTACACCACAAAAACGGGCCAAGAAAAGGCCTATTCTTCTGAGGCATTCCTTAATCCGCTTTGACACGCTACTACTACACTTGGTATGAACACAATTACAACAAATTATTCAGATATAAAACCTTACTCATTATAAAACGTTTTAAGTTTATTAATCAACGTCCTTTCACCACTGCTTCCAAACGAAGATTTTTATAATTTAGCACATTCTAGTCAAGTATAGGTAATGTACTCTGAGTGCAAGTACTCTACAAACATGTTATGAACGAATATCCTAATAGACTGCGTTGCAGGCCTGTATTAGGAAATTGTAACACGGCAGTGGCTCTAGGGAAACATATCTGGATTTACTGAAAATCATGCTTTCACTTAGGGTACAGCTGCTGTGTCATCGCGGTATACAACGTTTGCGTTAATAACAGTAAGTATATACTATATTAAGAATACCCCAGCTCCGCCAGGCAATACGAACACGAGCCCTCCAGCACAACTTGCATACAAAAGTTCACACGAATAGTCTTTTCACACAAAAACATCGCTCGAACACCGCGGTACGGTGACCCGCGAAGCTTTCCGTTTGAAACGTAGGTATGCAACGGCTTTTGGAAAAATATTCTGTGATATGGAACTTGATATGGCAGAAAGCTTCATATGGTCGGGTATTGGTTTAGAATGTGTAGGGGTTTTTGGACAATCACGTAGTTAGAGTCAACAGGAACCGCAGAGCGATCGTGGCGAGAACTGCGAACAGGGGCCGAGCACGGGCGCCGCGGCCGCACGACTGAATCTCGATTTCCTGTAAATAAAAGTTGACGTGATAGCGAAATTTAACAACATTCGACATGAGATTAGTGGTGGTGTCCATGAAATTCAAGAATATCACAATATTGGGATATTGTGATACTCCTGAATTTGATGGACAATGGAGATGACAATAACAGGTCAATGATTCATTTGAATCTACGATCTCACAAGCTGGTCGATGGCGGAAAAGCTGTATCAACCATTACTACAAACATTGGCTGAATTGATGCACTGCAAAAATGCATCTTAGCTAATAGCGAGAGGATGGCAGGCCAGTCACTTTAGCTGACTTTTAGTACAGCTGGATCACGGTCTTGAACAATGAAGGTAGCAGCAAGTATTCTTTGTATGAGTCTGTATTGAGCTGTGCCCACTTAAGCGACGAGGAACGGAGATGCACTGCTTTAATCATAATTGTAAGAATACTTTCCGCTACTCCTTCTTACTTGCCGCGCCTCTGTAGCGGGGCCAGACCTTGACGGACGGCCTGAGAGGTCATGATGAGAAATTATGATAATGTACCTGGAAATCTGGGTGGCCCGTTTGAATTGCTCGGCTGGCTGGAGCAATCCGGTGGATATTGCACCAGCGGCCTCATGTACAGCGGTCACCGAAGCCCGTATAAAAAACCGATATAAGCTACGAACGGGTTCTCAAATCACTGGAACCGTCATATGAGAAAGTGTTCTTAGCTAGATGTCGGTTTATTAATGCTACCACCACTACAGCACATTAACGTCCCACTGCTGGGCACAAGCCTCCACTCTCATAGGAGAGGGTTAATTAGAGCTTCCACTAGAACGGGTCCGAAAAATCCTCGACTGAAGAAGAACTGGCCGGTCCCGGCTTGCTGCTGGCCAGCTGCAGCTTGTCTGGCCTGGTGGGAGGCTTCGGCCGTGGCTAGTTACCACCCTACCGGCAAAGACGTGCCGCCAAGCGATTTAGCGTTCCGGTACGATGCCGTGTAGAAACCGAATAGAGGGATGGCTAACAGGTTAGCCCGCTACCATCTTAGACTGCATCATCACTTACCATCAGGTGAGATCGCAGTCAAGGGCTAATAGGCCTATTACACTGCACTTTCCACAGGGCCCTTTGGTAAGGGTGGGCGTGGCTGCTACTTAGAGCGTCGCATATTACACAGCAATAAGGATCAAATTAGGGACCCTTCCTCCCTTAATATTATTACGCTACACTGATTCAAGTGTAAGTGGTATCGTCCGCGTATCGTAAGTTTGAGATTTTCAGACTCCCTATTGTAATTCCATCCGTCCAGTTCTCAAGGGTACGTCTCATTATTAGCTCTGTGTAGATGTTAAATAAAAGGGGAGAGATAATGCATCCTTGACGAACGCCGGCACTAGCATGAAAGTGTGCAGATAGCTTGTCATCTGTTCTTACGGATGCAGTACCACCTTCGTACAAACACCTAAGCAAATGAACCAGGTGCTTCGGTGTTCCCACCTTCAGCAGAGAATCCCTGTAATTAGTGCAGTGTAATAGGCCTATAACTTGTAGTGGATAAAAAAAAAACTACCTCGGGATGGTATGAGACGCAGGCGGGCGGACGCCGCCGGGGCAGCGCGCGCGGCGGACGCCGGCACGCGGTGCGCACGCCCGCCTCGCGCGCTCGCACGTCCAGCCGCTTGGCGCCGCACGGGCACAGAGTGTCCACTACTAGTAGGATTAGGTTGCTGTGTGGAATCTTCTGGACGCTGAACGGCCTATAATAATTTAAAAAAAAAAAACCTAAATTATAAGGGCTTAATCCAAAAATTCTCCAATTACACTGGATTGATATTTTAACAAGTCATAATTGTAATAATTAAAAACACGACTGCCCTGCCAAAAAACGAACTAAAAGGTTAAAAATCTAAATTAATCTAGTTAAATTATAATCTTATTCACATTTTTATTATATGATATTTTTTTTGAATCACTGGATATTGAACTATAGTATACTATATTTTTGGGATCAACTCATAATTTTCTAGATGATGATCATATAGTAGTTAATCTTGTTTTCGATTTTTTTTTTTCAAATTTAGTCTTTACTGCGGGACCATGGTCACCCCATAAATTTTTTTTAATGTCACTAGCCCATGTCACCCGGAATAAGCTAGGGATTCTAACGATACCTCATTTATCAAAATCGGTTCAGGCGTATAGAAGTTATGGTGGAATATACAAACTCACATACATACATACATACATGAACCCTGGAAACAATGACAAAAGGAGTTTTCAGGCAGTCGTAAAAAAACGTAAATTATAATGTCTTAATCCAAAAATTCTGCAATTACACTGGATTGATACTATGCCGAAGATTGAATACCGATGAACTGCTAATGGTTTTGAAAAACATCGCACAGGAACCTGCAACCTGAGAGTTCTTCACTATGTGTGTGAAGATATCGCACGTGGTCAGCTTTGTGGAACATGGCCTAAACCGTTCTCGTCACAGGATACCTGCTCAGTTGTGGCAGTCAATGGGTTGAGATGACATAAAATGATATGACGAGCTATGAGAATTTTATTTATGGTTTTAACAAGCAATTCAGTATCAGACAGACACTAATGTCTGTCTGATACTGAATTTTGGTTATGAACTGATTTTATATATTTATAGGGTAATTTTTAATGCCTCGAAAAGGGTAAATGAATTCTTACCTCTCACACCCCGAATTGTGGCAATTCGTGAGCTTTCCCTTCAGTGGTTGGGCGGCATTGAGCCTCGTAGACTGCAGTGTGAACAGTTCTGCGGTGGTGTCACAAGGTCGCACGGCGGCGGAGCGCGCGGCCTCCCGCGGGGGCTCCCGTGGCGGCCCCGGGCTTACGACGGGTACTTCGTGCCTGTCCGTGGCGCCTAAACCGTCGATAATGATTTCGTAGGTTCCACGGTCCCTGTCCAAGTCATCCTCGTGCTCTAAGTCTTCGCTTTCGTAGTCCTCGTAATCTGTTTCATAGAGATTTTTACAACTTATCGACAGTTGTCACTCAAAGAAACATGAATCGTAATAATATTATAAATGCGAAAGTGTGTTGGTACTTCAATCACGATTGAAACGGATCGACGTGATTTTTGGCATGGGTATAGTGCAGGACCTGGGGAGTGACATAAGTTTCTTTTTATAATTAAGGAGTTCAAAGTTAAGTAGGAGTTAAATTAAGGAGTTCATGCCGGAATCAAAAAACTTTAACAAAGCAGACAAAGTCGCGGGCATCAGCTAGTGTTATATATTTTTTTAATCCGACTTGCATTTCAAACGTACCGATTTCTTCCTCTGGGTGTGGACGAGGTCTTCCGTAGACAGTGTCCCATAGAGGAAACCACACAGCTAACAAGTTCGCCACGTATCCTCCAAGCCAAGATAATGGCTTCACAGGCGATAACTTGTTTGAATTTCCACTAAATGGGTTCCTGGAGTCGGGACATCGCCCTTGATGATCGTGCACGGTGACCTTTTTGTAAATTCTATCTTGAACGAGCGAATCCATGATTGTTCCATCAACCTGACCAAAGAATCGGCCCGTTTGTGAAGCATCTTCCGACAAAATAATGAAACCGTTGTCGTCCAAAATATAGCAGTCTAACTCGTCGCCTGCGCACGTTTTCTTGCATACACTGCCAGCTGTGCACTGTGGAAAAAATTACAATATTAAATATTGAACAACAGTGTGAAGTTTATACTAGAATATTCCAAGATTCCCAAGTAGGGAAAACTAACCGTAGACGTGACATTCAAGAAATGTCTAGCAAGAGAGTCCAGCTGGAAATGAAGCCCAACTACTGCAGCTGGAGCTCGATGCCCTCTGGATTCCACGAATACTGCATGAGTTGCTAATACTAGTGGAGTCTTCCCGCTAAAGTCTTCTGCTTCACTACCATCACGGAACGGTACAGAAAAGACAAAGCTTTCCGGTTCAATCGAATGATGTTCAACTGCACGCCGGTACCACTCCGAGTCGAAGGCACGTGCGTGTTTCTCGCTGAAGTGTCTGAAATGATGAGTCAATTTTCAAAAAAAGTAATCGGTCTATGGGCATGGGCCTTGGACGAATTTGTTTCATTTGGTCATTTCTGATTCAGGACAAGTTTGCAAAAAAATATTTGTCTCTTAAAACGATTATTGGTTTAAGACAATTATAATAATATTGGAGTATGCTAAGTTAATTGGTACATACGGTTCAGAAGAGTCGGTCGTTCTTGAGCTGTTGATGTTTTCAGTCCATTTCAGAAGTCCACTTCTGGTAGCGATGAATGACAGAGTAACAACGAACTTGTGGAATCGGCCTTGCCTGCAAAGATTCACTGTATCAGATTTGAACATTAATTTATAATCTAATATAAATTTTCACTTATAATTAATTTCACCATTTCATGGTGAAATTAATTATAAGTGAAAATTAAGCTTATAATCTATTTTAGAAACTTGAATTTTTTCTCATAATTGTTCTGTCATCATGGTTCTCTGAAACGCCGAATGCAGGTGATGCTCAGGTTCCAACTTCGACTTATATTTCTACATCTTTTATTACTCTAATTTTCCATCTCCAGACATTACGATTCAGATTTATAGAGACGTGTTATTTAAAGATTTCCAAATTAGCAAACTTTTCTAAATATATAAAGTAAAAAAAAAACTGCTGAAATTCAGGGTCTTGTACTAAATTTTTATGCTAGTATAAACTATATTTTCGAGTATTCCGTTTAAATTGTCACTTTATATTAATTATATGGAATACCCTTATTTGGAATATAAATTAGTAAGAAATTAATAATAAAAAACGCAGTGGTACATAAAATCCATACTCCAAGCAAGCTAAAACCTGTTCAAAATTGATTAAATTTTAACCTAGTTACCTGGATCCTTTGCTGCTGTAAACGGTATAGTAATAGAAAACAATATGCATTCTAAGCTACAACTCTTTAGAAGAGAACTTCTTCTTTTTTAGCTTTAGTTGATTACTGGTGCGTATTGCTTTCCACTGATTTTAATAAAATGGTCAGGAACCTTTTTAATTAACTTAAGCATAGCTTACTTGGCGCTACTTATCACACCAACCATTGCAAACGGCGAAACGGCAATATCTTTTTGCCACACATAAAAAAATAATTACCGTGTTTTTTTATGCAAGAAAACCAACTAGGTAACCTCTATTGATTTGAATGGAAATGTTATCTAGATTAACGGGGCAATTATGAAATTATGAGCAATTCAGGCTATTTCAATGAAGAATTAGCTCCTAATAGTATCAAATGAAAACGGGTATAGGATGGGGAAACCAAGCGGTCAACTTACGCTTAAATCTGGACGTTCACTCGTTAAATAATTTCTAAGGGCCGTTAAATGCATCACACATTGTTTCTATTCTAATGGGATATTTTTTTTTCGTCTAGTTCTTTTTTAAAATTCTAATTTTCTACGCGAAACATTAGTATGGAGTTTTCTTTGTTACGTTACCTTGTTAGAAGTGCCATTAATGTTGCTATCGGGCTATTGTGTGACAAACACATAGTAATTAGTGATCAAAATAAACTTAACATAAAGTGCGTCGAGATGTTGCTTAAAATCTAAAAGTGCAAAGTGTCATGCAATACAATTTTGCCGATTTGCTTCATTCTTTTTTCACAACCAAAGACCACCATTGTATCGAAGTTTATATGTTTTGGTAGGCATTTCTCCATAGTAGCGGCTTGTGCTTATTAACAATCATGTTTAGTGGAAAGCGGTGGGAGCGCATTTGCTTATAAGGTACCTTTCGACTCTTGCCTTTGAAATTTGATTATTACCTTCATGTAATCAAGTTTACGTGTATTATTCTGGGTCTTTTTTGGGAGTGTTTAATGTCTAACGCACATGCTATAGGCGGAGTTGATACTTACTGATTGTGATGGCTAGCATGTCCAGTGTGAGCGTCCAATTCTTTAATTACCATTGCATCACGGACCAGCGACTGGACTAGTGTTTTGTCACCTGTAATTTAAAAATATCTAACTGTAATATTCATCTTTACGTTCTCTGGCCGAATTTTGGGTACGCTGCCAACAGAGTCTAGCATCTACGCCTCCTGCGTAGACGTAGTTTATAGTCTCCGTTATTACTTGCTTCCCGAGGTAAGGGCGTACAAAGGGCCAGCTTTTAGACTTCAGGCTACTACTGATCCGCAGCCTTATAGGCTGGTAACTAGAGTTAGACCAACGACGATTGAGACAGTTATCATTGTCATGCCACATATCGCTAGAAACCAGTTAAAATGAGGATAAATTTTAAATTCAGACGCTGCGTTGCACAGCAAATTATTTAACCGGAACCTTCAGCCCATACCGTGCTGTGTTGGAGGGTTGATTGGTTTATGCGGCATAGAAATTCAGTGATAGCTGTGGTTGTACATAAGTTCCAAACTGAACAAAATTAACTGGTTTAAACATATGGATTTCAGTAGGGGCGGCCTCAGCCATTGCGAGGCTCTGGGCGGTAAATATTTGCGAGGCCAATGTCCATTCTATTTCGTCCACTTTTTTTACCTTTCGCAGTTGACAGAACTGGCGTCTCCGATCAATAAATATAATAGATAGTTGTGTAGTTGTCACCATGTTGTTTGTCACTAGTTTAGATATCCCTAGCTCGCTGCCTATTGATAAATGGGACTTCTATTTGAGCTGTAGCGCGAGTGCACGAAGCCCCGGGCGGTTGCCCTGCTTGCCACTAAGGCCGCCACTGTTTAACTTTAGATAAAGGCACTGGCTACATATAGGCTGTCAGTAGTTCTATTGTCTATCGCCTCTAAGTAGATGTACTCATAATATTGAATAGAAGCAGGCGTTACTTTGCGGAAGTCCATGATAGTGAATGAACTAGAAGTTTAATTCGCTATAATCCGCTACAGTAGACAAATCTGTGTGGTACACGATTGTCGGACAATCGTGCATTTTCGAGTCAACATCTCCTGAAGATGCTCCGGTGTCGGAGTGAAACGTACGTTGAGAGTGATTTGGAGGATTTGTGTGGTGTGGCGCTGTGCCTGTGCGAATTGCTGGGTGGTGGGTGTCGCATGCTGCAGGTGAAAGACACGCACTGTACCACACAGATTTGTCTGCTGTAGCGGATTAAACTTCTAGTTAATCCAGTACTCACAATAGTACGCGTCGCGGTCCTGCTTCTTGTGCGCGTTGTGTAGCGTGAGCGCGCGCGGCCGCATCGACATCCACTTCCAGCCGGGGCGGCCGGTGCGCGTCAGGAAGTGCAACAGCTGCTCCTCCGGCGAGTTGAACGATTGCTCCGACGTTGATGCGTACTCGCAGTACACCCTTCGGTTGTGAAATCAAATGTCTTTATTGAAGTGAAAACTTCTGTAGGCGCGTTGAGTACTTTTTGGTAGGGGGTATAAATGTAGATTCGCGTGACCGACATGCTCGCGAACATATATACTCCATTCGAAATTAAACCTTAGTGTTAAGGTTTATATGTTAAATATTTTTATAATTATTATTGTTATTTTTTATTTATTTAATTTTTTTAGTTAGAAAAAAAAAATAATATTCATTTTCACTTCTATCGGCAGTCCCTATGACTGCCAATTTTTTATTAGGTTTTTGATTTCCGCGTTGACTCTTTCATTTTACGGGTAAAATGAAAGAGTAGCCTATTTCCTTCCCCAGGATGTAACCTACCTCTATACCAAATTTCATCAAAATCTGTTGAACAGATAGGCCGTGAAAGCGTAGCAGACAGACAGACACACTTTCACATTTGTAATATTAAGTATGGTTTTATTTCAGGCAACAAAGCCCATATCATAAAATACTATAATATTTAAAAATAAAAACAATACATAATACAATACAATCTTATTACTACGGTAAGGAATTTTCTCTCATTTTCCGGGTAAAAAAGTAGCTCAGCCAATGTATATTATAAAAAACAATAAATAAAAGGGGATAAAAGAACTTACCAATCTGGGTGAACTTTCCAGTTTTCTCCTTTAAAATATTCCGTGACTGCATGAACATAGAAAAGAAAATTAATGCTTGGTATCCAATAATTTAAAGTTCTATAGCTTCATAAAGTACTTTTTAAATTGTGAACCAATATTTTGAGAAGATAATAACTGATATTAATTAGGGTGAATGTGTTTACATTCGATTAATGTTCGGTTTAGGTTATCGCGAGATCATTTAGAAAACTCACAATGACAGACTTTGGTAAAAGAGGCGCGTCGATCTAAGCAGGTGATCGCAAAACTTTAGTAGTAGGTACTATATAAAGCCGTGTGTGCTAACGACTTGGCTTATATATGTCACCGTAAGATTGTAAAAACGGTTAGATTATAATCTAACTCGCGAAATTGTAAACTGTCGAAAGATTACAATTTAACGCATTATTTTTCGGTAGAGTGTAATCTGTTAGGTATATTAACCCGATAAAACCTAAGTGCCCTAAAACCTAAGGGCACTACCTGATTATTTATGTCGAACCCTAACCTAACCTACAAGAAACAGACAAGAAAACGTAAATACAATGAATATTTCAAAAATTGATGCTCAGAACATTGAACGGCTCACAATCTTTCGTGAGTTAGATTATAATCTAACGGTTTTTACAATCTTACGGTGACATATAGATATTCAATAGAATTCGACACGGAATAGAAAGTAGAAACTGAGACGCTACTCTGAATGGTCACTAACCATTGATAGGGCTATGTTTAATCTCCTGCTCAGCCTGCAGCTCATACATGCCATAGCCATCTGGTAGCACAGCAGCCAGTGAATACGGCGTACCGTCGACAGGACTATAGAAGTATCTCTGTCGCCGAGTCGCTACCCGTCTCATTCCCTCGTATTGCACTTTAACACCCATCTCTGTCTCGCCTTCGCGCTGCTCTATCATGTCGTGACGTAACTGCGAATTTTAGTATGAGTTGTAAATTAAACAAAGGGAAAAACTTGACTCAAATAACTGAAATGACTTTCTATTGCCGAGTTGTACTTTAATCACAAGACTTCGTACAATTCATGCGATTAACTTGTTTAATCTATTAATATTGTTTTAATTCTCTTAATTTTTTTATCTTTATGTTTTTTGAATTTGTTTAGTTCAATTCAACGCATGAAAACGAAAATAGAAGCTGGAGTTTAAAGATCATCGATCTTAAAACTTTTGACAAATAGAGTTACGTATAGGGCGCCCCCCAGCAAGATTTATTTTATTTTTATTTATCCACTATAAGTAGCCCTTGACAGCGATCTCACCTGATGGTAAGTGATGATGCAGTCTAAGATGATGGCGGGCTAACCTATTAGGGGCATGGCAGTTAAGTACACCCAAACCCCTAATCGGTTTCTACGCTATATCGCTTGGCGACACGTCATCGCCGGTAGGGTGGTAACAAGCCACGGCCAAAGCCTCGTACTAGGCCAGACCAGGGAAAATTCAGAAATTATAAATTCCCAAATTGACTCTACCGGGCATCGAACCCGGACTGCGCCTGGGAGGTCGTCAAACATCGTGGACATTGAACGTGAAAAATTCGTAGAGTACGTTTGCGCTACTTAAAAGAGGCAGCCAGTGGATGATGGATATATATTTACTTACTTCGAAAAGTAATGAAGTAAGGTTAACCCTTGCATTTTCGTCATAATCCACCAAGAGTTCTACATCCGTGACATCAACACTGGAGTAAAGAGGCCGTAGTGTCTCGGTGTACTGAAATACATTACATATTAACTACATATAAAATATTTATAAAAGTATGTATCCTCAATTTTAATTCAGACAAATGATCATCAAAATTGGGTAGATAGTTAGATACCTAATTAGAGCTAACTTAGGCAAGAAAGGAAGTTCAGAGATTGAAATCCGAACTCAGTAATATTAATTTTCTCTTACCTCCTCGTTTGTATGCTGCAATATAGAAAAATATTTGTGTTAAACTTTCAAGTTAATAATAAATTGAATAAAATTTGTAATTGAATACAAATTTTATTATTATCTAACAACGAAAGGTTTCAGACTGGACTTACCAAAGGTCTCAAATCAGGATGATACAAAACATGCCCGTTGTTATCCAGCATAAATGAATAACCATTCACCCCCAACTGTGAAAAAAAATAGATCTATGAAGAAATTACATTACTTTGGAGATGGTATTGTATGACAGACAGCTAGAATCACTTAGTAGGGCGACCATAAAGAAGAATAGAATTAAATTAACGGTATTTTTTTGAATTTTGAAAGCCATACTTGGTGTGAGATCTATAGAGCGAACTTTGACTTTGCTTAGACTTAAGACATGGTTAAAACGAGACAGATTTATGTTACTCACATGAGTATCTCGTTGTAACTCTGAGTAAAGTCTGAACCAAAGTACGCTCTATAGATGTCAGCATTGGTCTTAGAGATACATGTGTTCTAAATAAAAACCATGATAAAACACACTTTTGATCTTTCTCACATTTATCTACTCGGTACTCTAATGATGTAAATCGTGCTGTTTGATATTCTTACTAATATTATAAATGCGAAAGTTTGGATGGATGTATGGATGTCTGTTACTCAATCACGCCCCAACGGCTGAACGGATCTGGCTGAAATTTGGCACAGAGATAGATTATAGTCTGGAATAGGACATAGCCTACTTTTTATCCCGGAAAATTAAAGAGTTCCCGCGGGAACCAAAAAACCTCAAACCACGCAGACCAAGTCGCGGGCATCCGCTAGTATTAGATAGAAACAGTTGATGTTACCTTGTAAGGTGGCACGAGCTTCTTTATTTGATCGACAGGAACATCCGTACCAACTACGCCAAGCAAGTTAGCTTCTCTTTGCTGAAACAAAATGTGAGATGTACTTAAACTAAGAAGGAAAGTAATATTTAAAGTGTATTTAATATTTCAATGGTAGATACCGTGTGGTTCCTTCTGTCGAAAATAGGAACTGTCACCGATGTCATCAACTGACCCATTCCGTCGTCATCGAGGCTGCTACTCTGTAAGGTAAATAAATTATTGCCGTTTCAGTTTGCATCTTATTTTATTTATTGTGTACTCAGGGCTTATTTCTCAACCAACGAGTAATGTATAACTGACGAATTGAATTGAATTTTTGAAAACTAGTAATGACGAAATTAATTGATGTTTTCATTTCATACAGGGTTCATTTGGGGATTGTGAAATAGACCCTCAGTTAAACAAATGTTCTGTAATAGGGGCAGATTATTGTATTGGTAGTTTTATTGTCGTGGCTATTTCCTGTAATATTTTCTACAACATTTTTCTGGCTAGCAATTGAACAGGATGTATATAGTTATTTAGGTTGTGTTCTCACCCTTCCCCCGATGTACACCGGGCTCCAATGGACTGGGTGCAACGTCTGGTACATGACCATAGGACGAGCTAGCACTTCCACGAAATGTAGCACTTTGTGGCGAACCTCGTCGTGGTCGTTTATCGTCACGTGAAAACCTGGATAGAACGAGATGCATGTTACAATGATGGTTGCGGTATGAAAAGCCGCAGCATATCCAGTCAGGCAACCCTGACGTACTAATTTGAAGTAGTTAAATATATTAACTTAGGTAGTACATTAATTAGTATGAAGAATTAGAACTTTAATTTGCTATATCCGGATATAATATAGCGAATTAAAGTTCCGCAAAGTAACGCCTATCACACAAATAATTAGTTTGTTCTGATAGGGTATGATCATGAAATTGATATTTATAGGTAGAAACCATTCTGGCTGACTTTAGCTATCTAATTTAGATATAAAAAAGTTGTGTTCGATCGATTTACTTCTTCCAAAAGTCTTCAGAAGTGAGAACTTTTCCTTTTCCGATTTCGGTAAGAATTTCAGAGTATTCTGAAGGTAGTCAAAAAAGTTAAAGTTCTGTCTTGAAAGTAAAGCTTTTAGAAGAAGCAAATCAGAAGGAAAGTGAGGAAAATTTTACAAATAAAGTAGATTTGAGCTCACCTTTATTATTGCACGCCATTTCCTTCATAGTTTTGCCTGCGGCTGCGTCTCCTCCTACCCGGTATGTGAATATGCGCACTGGCATATGCGGCCAGTTCCATGCACGGAACACGGCCGTCACACCTGCCGCGCCTCCTCCAGCTCCTACTATAGCTATCGCTTGATTGCATTGACAGCCCAGACCCGTCCGGTTATACTGTAATGGTAAATCCATACTAATATTATTGCGAAAGTGTGTCTGTCTGTCTGCTACGCTTTAACGGCCGATCTTTTCAACCGATTTTGATGAAATTTGGTACAGAGATAGGTTGTATCCCGGGGAAGGTCATAGGCTATCTATAGGATAGTAGGATAAATTTAGATTCCTTGCTATCGTTACAGCTCCAGATTTGTAATGTATACTATACTCGGCTAGAGAAATTGACCTAACTGACTGATAAGTTGCTTTTATGAAGATGCAGTAAGTCTTTCAAAATTTTCATTACAGATTGAGCATAGCCTCAGGTACCTAAGTAATTCTGTGCTTGTTTTTTTATTGAAGTGGTTGTTACGTCCTTTCGCATTTATATACTGGTGACTATAATTTGAAACCACAAACCTAAATTTCATTTTATGATTATCGGTACTCATTCATCATCATCATCATTTCAACCGAATGCCTACTCACTACTGAGCACGAGTCTCCTTTCGGAATGAGAAGGGTTTGGCCATAGCCCAACACACTACCTAAGTGCGGATTGGCAGACAAGATTAGACTTACAACTTGGGTGAACCGTTTCAACACTCGCATGGGTGTAAAATAGTTATATTATAAAGTGCAAACTATATAACTAACGTACATATTTTATTTGCTACGATTTTTCATAATAGAAAAGTGACCATCGAACATTTCGATGGAGGCGTTATTGTACGTATTATAAAAGCAATTTTCATACCCGGTAGAGAATTTCAAAGGCCGAGGTGAGAGCGCCGGTTAAATTGGCCGCACCGCCGGTAGCTTCTGCGGCCCACACGGCGCTTTTTAGCTCTCGTATTGTTTCGGGCACGGCCTGGAAAGAAAAGTTATTTTTAAAAGAAAAACTTAACATTTTTTCCAGTAAGCACAAGGTCACGATGAGATGACGAAGATAGAATATTTAATAAATTAAATTATTTGTGGGACCATCCGTAATTTTCCGAATCAGTTAATTCGAGCATATGAAGGCTAAGTTAATGTACGTATTTATTATTTTATTTAAACCGTCAGTAAAACGTATCGTAACTCATTCGATCCGAGATAAACATACCTGAATAGAATCATAATCTCACGATACAGTCTAAAGATAGAAATTCATCGGTGATCAAAAGTGTTCGTTTGGTTTTCGTATTAAAAGGCTCCTAAATAGTAACGTATACCTACATAGAATATCCGTGCAAAGCTAGGTCTATTTCATTATATACCTTAAGTTGTTTTTTTCTATTATACCTTCCTATTAAATAGAAATACCAAATCTCGAGTCCAATAAAAGTAAAACCCTGTCGTAAAACCTAATAATTACATAAAAAAATAAAAATGGCATAAAATTCTACTCGCGGCTACAACATTAGATACCTACATGAAGAGTTGAAATGTTTCACGTTTGATGTGCATTACCTACACAGTTAAACATAGACGCTAAGGTATAAACGCTTAAAAGAGGCGCTACAAAAGTGCAACGGATGCCAGACACTTACCGTTGCCCGTGAAAGGGTCAAGGATTTGTGTCACGAATCTACTTAGGAACACTATAGTCATAGGTGTCTTTGCGACTAGCAGTGACACTAAAATGTAATTTATCTGAAAATATGCTTTAATAAAGCTTTAAGAGACCATAGTCACGTTGGTTTTTTAACAAAGTTTTCAACTTTGTTAAAAAACATTCTATGGCTGTAATTTACAAAATTACGAATTCAAAAAGTTTTTTTTCGTTCGTGTAATTTGCAACTATGTATGTTTTTCGTTTCGCACACAATTCGTTTGCAAAATGCAGGAATGCGTGTTTTGTGGTGATCCTTGCAAGGGACTATCGTAATGTCTACGACTTGTAACCGTAGTTTTGCTACGACCTACGCCTATATGGGATAGAAAGTATCGTCAAAACATAATATAAACATAATATAAATATAATATTTACAATATTGTATAGTAAATTACAAATATTAATATCTAGGCAAAAGATAAAGTGTCTTCGACTCTAGCGAAGTTCTGAGTGGAGGTTTCAGGTCAATAATTCCAATCTCGCGACAAGTCAAACCTGTCATATGGAATACCTACGTGGAATGAGAGAGTTGGAGCCAAGTTTCCAACTCGAGATAAAGTTGCGGCCTCACTTTACCTGTCAAAAGCTTACCCGATTTTCCACATGGCCCAGAGTGTATATCGGAGCCTGGAAGTTTTACGAGGTGAGTAAATGAATATGTAATATTATGACACCTACTTTGTAAGTTGTAACTGACTTCAAAATGGAAAAGTTCTCCATAATACACCTCATACTCAGGTGTTATGCCGTCATCGTTACTTAAAATATGGGTGGATTGCATGTTTCTTTATTCATGCAGATTTAAAATATAGAATTACAAGCTGATGCCCGCGACTTCATCCGCGTGGATTGAAGTTTTTGGTAAAGTCAAAATAATAGACTGTGTATTATATTAAGGTATTATTCCTTCCGCTAAAGGTAGTCTTATTTACTAACTAGCTGATACCTGCGACTTCGTCCGTGTGGATTGAGATTTTTTGGTTCCCGTGGGAACCAAATCCAGGGTAAAAAGTAGCCGTGCTACTAGACTATAATCTTATGAGAAATCTTATCCAGAGCCTTTCAGCCGTTCTGGCGTGATTGAGTAACAAACATCCATTATCCATCCATCCATCCAAACTTTTGCATTTATAATATTAGTATAGATAATTACAACAGATGAGATCGCAGACAAGGGCTAACTTGTAGTCGAATAAAAAAATTAAAAAAATTGCTTTGGTAGAAAACCTCTTTTTAACATCGACTACAAGCTTCACAACTCTCCTTTTCACACCTTCAAAAGGACGACTGGGAGATAAGGCTCTCCAGCTTTAAGTCCGCCTATTATACGTACATAGCAGCTAGTTCAG
The DNA here is from genome assembly GCA_964035005.1 of Erebia palarica. Lineage (NCBI taxonomy): Eukaryota > Metazoa > Arthropoda > Insecta > Lepidoptera > Nymphalidae > Erebia > Erebia palarica. The sequence goes on along the minus strand of OZ035992.1, from coordinate 26,737,885 downwards.
GTTGTGCAATAAAGTTAAAAAAAAAGGTCAAACGTAAACTTTTCACTCTAGGACAAGTGAAATTAATTTAACGAATTAAAAAATACGACTGCCCTGCCATATTATTTTTGGAGTTTACCTCCATAAGAAACGATTTGCATATATAGCCTTTGGAATCTTATTCACATTTTTTATTAAATGATATTTTTTTGTGAATCACTAAAACTTGAACTATAGTGTTATATATTTTTGGAATCTACTCATCATTTTCTAGATGATGATTATATAGTTAATCTTATTTTCGATTTTTATTTATGGTCACCCCATCAAGTTTCCCCTTGACACTTCAAGGGCGCTCTTTTGTATTCACAAGACACCCTCTATTGAAAATATCCATTTACTTGCCAAAGCCCATCCGAAACCAATAGAATAATGAAACCATATTAGCACCTAAATTCCTACTTTTACAGAAATTTTATTTGACTTTTATCTATTAACCGATGGACAAAGTACTTAATCTTGTTGCCAGTTGTGTGTCCATTACGTGTCATTATGGTTTAAGTACCTTTTTTAAATCATATTTTTACCTCATTATTATCTATTGTACAACTCAAATCGTCTGTTCTGCTTGCAGTTTTGCATGCAGGTTTAGTACTAGTATCTAGTATTTAGTAGTAGCTTAAGAAATTCCACCCGACCGAAACTTGGTCCTGTTACCTAGTTAGTACTTCTGATATTCAATCTATCGATTGACAATATCTAAGGCTGTCCGAATTAAAATTACTTCAATGGATTGATGGATCCAGATCAATCATGGTTACATAATCGGCGATTGGCTGAATTTGTGGTATTATTGCTGGATGTTGGACTTTGGGTTTAGCTAATTGCGGACGAGTTTTAACCAATTAGAACTGATTGCAATCGCTACACTATAGCAATCATTCTTACGTATGACCTCAGATGAACATCATCTTCACTCAAACTTCTTGTTCTGCTGGAAACGAACGAATGTCTATGGTGCCTACGTAAAGTTGACGGTAAATTGATTTTGGACATGAAAAATTGACTAATGCATCATAATACCCGATAAAAGTTATGAGTGAAACACAAAAGGCTTCCATTTGTCAACGACCAAAAAATTAAACTGCGATCGAGAAAAGTATGTCGTCTTAAAAGTTCCAAAATTTCACCATTAAGTAGGTACCGTGCGTGAAGAGACAACAAATGATGAATTTCATGAAACGTCTTGCTGGAAAAGGGCGTACTTTTGTATTCATAGAGCGTTTTGGATCGAATATCCACTCAGTTTCCGCAGAATAAATAATAGCAAATGAAACGATCGTTCTTGTAATATAATTTCAAGTAAAAGTTCCGTAAAATAAGCTTTTTTAAAGCTTTCGGCTATACTTGACTTCAATTTATATTTTTGTATGTCTAATTATTTCAATCCAAAAAATTAAATTTCATTACAAAATTAATTAAGTGTATAGGTACACACCAAACCAAATTCTTGATAAAAAGAGCCCGACATGATTATTTTGTATCCTACATTTCATAAGAGAAAGTTAAACGAAAACTCTACACTAGGATTCATTTAGGTTAAGCTGAGGCTTACGCGGAACTGTAGAACAGCCTCTCGAGCTTACGTACAATTCAGAATAAGAAACCTAACGCTCGCTTGGGAAGTTAGGGTGAGTCCTTACTCCATACGTAGGTTTTGGCGATGAGATCATTTTTGCGTATCCTCTCTGTGATTCATGACCGGTATGGCCGCTAAACTGTATCATTTTGTTTTCCCTTATCTACTACAGTTCGAGACCGGTCATTAACACATTACACTAATATTACGGCTTGGTCTTTATCGTGGGCCGTGGCCGTACTTGATAAGTTGATACGTTTAATAGTCCTTTACCGAATCACATTATGTGTCCCATTTTTAATGGATCTGTAAATTAAAGCGCGTTTGATTGAATCCATTTCGCGTGTACACACCGATTTGATCGTATCGGGAACGAAGCACGCAAAACATGCATTTGGTTAATTTCGTTGGTTAAAATGCCCGAAGATGGTTTATTATTAAATCGTGAGATCGAATCGAACAATAATAAGCTAAACTTGATGGTAACTCTAATTGTATTATTCAAAAGGCGATTGTTCGCTTACTGTTCTAGTCTCCAGTGAATTTAAATGTAATTACGTAAATTTTAAATAAAGTACTTATGACGTTTACATAGAAGAGGTGTAAAAAAAGCTAAAAAAACATTAGATACTAACTAAGTATAGGTAATTAATTATTTATTTCGTCCACTTTTTTCAGGGAATCAATTAAACTAGATTAATAAATGTAAACAAAGATCAAAGATGTTTAAGAGCTCATAAACAGTGGGTAACTAGCTCTTACCCAGAGAAAAACACTTTGCGGGCTAACCACGTACTGAATTCTTTAAGTGCACTTTAAAATCACTTAGGACTTAGTAGTAAGCATACTTTTGAACTAACTTTTATCTACAGCTCTGCTTGAATGGTTTCGCATTTTTATCGCATAGTTATCCACAGGTACATCGCACAGGTATGTCCTTAAAGAAGTTCCTATACCTCCGCGCGTTCCCGAAAAAAAGATAGTTGACAGACAGACATACAGAGTGATCTCATCAACAAAGTGATCATATAAGGGTTCCTTTCTTTCTCTTGAGGTACGGAACCCTAAGAACAGTATTAGCAGATAGATCATCTAGGCAATTGAAATCCACAGTACTCTTTCGTCTACTTACCTACTCAGTAGTCAGAGTAGGTATATTTATGAGATAAAGTCAGATATTGATGCAGCCCATGTGAAGAGTGTCGGAAGATCCATTGAACCTTGTATATGCAGTGACCGTGACAGTGTAACGACCGCAATCACCTTTTAATTGGTTATCACTCTGCCGTTATTGGCCAAATTATTTGTTGCAGCTACAATACATGTAGTAGTTTTACATGGTATATTGTTTTTAAGGAAGTTTCTATGCGATAGTAGACAAAACCATTTGGCACGAGTAGTTAAAAATTGAATATAATGCATAATATTTCATGGAAATGAAACCCAATATACTTACTCGTAATTTGGATTTTGAAAGGAAAACTTTTAGAACAGGGAATTAATAACTCATCTGTTGGTAACATAGGGTTGACAGTGGCACCCATTTGTATATTCGTGGATGTCTTAATTTGTACTTGGTTATACTGTCTATTACTAATAATTGACTTCAGTATTGTTAATGCATTGTTAATGCGTTGTTTCAATAAATTATTGTAATTTTAATTTAGTTTTTTGATCATGGTCGACAATATTCTTTTAATCTCAATAATATCAATTGTAAATAATCATGCCGTTTATTAAAATTATTAAAAAAGATTTCGAATTTTCATTCTTATATCGCAAGTTCACGACGATTTAATGTTCTGTTTTAAATATATTTATTTCTCGGTTGGCAGCCCTATCTGTATTTAACTCATTTCTCGTGATGAATTCCACATAGTATGTATGTAAATCATCCATTGTGTAACATCCGCAGACAAGGGGATGTGGAGATAAGCGCAATTTCAGGACCACGTGTCTGCTCGGATGATTAAATAACAGTTCGCGTATTGCATTTTATTGGTGTTGCAGAAGTAGAATTCTCGATTGAACTATTGATTTTAACATTTTATTCATCTCGCCGATAGGTATAAAGGCAATGATCCACTGTTGCAAAGTAGCTTTAGCGCACTCAGTACCCTAAAATTTCTGTCGGCCCAATGTGTTGTAAAAGCCACGAGAAAGATATGTCGCGCCTGGGACTCTTTGAGTTTCCGGGATAAAAAGTATCCTATGTGTTATTCCAGACTATAGTCTATCCCTATGCCATATTTCATCCAGATCCGTTCCGAGTAACAAACATCCATCCATCCATTCATACATCCATCCTTCCATCCAAACTTTCGAATTTATAATATCAGTATAGATAGGTTGATAGGTGCTAACTTTCTTTATTACATTTATTTTATCACATTCATTCTCCTACTTATTTTTTAAATTTTTCGTTGTATTTTTTGTCAATGTGCTTTATAGTGTCTTCATCGTGAGTCTTTTATCCATAAAATGGCTTTGAAATCAATACAATACAGAACTTGGAAGTTTCTGATACTTCGTAAATATGAAACACCGGTAAAAAGTGCAAAAAACATACCTGGGCTAAAATCTTCGTATAGCACGGGTGGAGTTCTGACACTGAATCGCTGTATCTGTACACGTTAACAAAGTCGTTTGGGCCAAGTGTGTCGAGCAATGCGGAGACGGTGGCCTTGGCGAGGTGACGGCTAGACGAACCGAGCTCGTCCGAATCGTCTAGAAGTATCACGAGGTCTTTGGGCGAGGTGGCAGCTTCGACGAACCAGTTCGATGATCGAAAATCGTAGAAGTCGCGTGCGTGGTGTGAGTAACCGTCTTCGGGGGGCCAGGACATAGCTGTTGAAAGACACAAAGGTGCATAATCACTGTGTTTGTATCAATAGGTAGGTAGGCAGTTCATTCTCATATGAATTCTACACATGCAAATATGAAGAGAGGAATCACCGATAGAGAGCGGTATAGCGGTGCCACTAACGAATTGTTGTAGATGCTCCTAAAAATTTTGGTTAGAAGAATCCTATTCAATTCGTGGGATCAGTAAAGATAAGGCTTATAACAATAATCGAGCTGTGGCCCGTGCTATAACAAAATAAATCGATAATCGACTGTATACGTCACAACTCCATCACACCATCCTTGCCAGTTACTTACCAGGATATCGCCTCATGAAGCCCGTGGATGAGGCGTAGTACTGCCACGACAAGGTCGGGTCGATTTCATAGTTGTTCACAAATAGTGGATCCAAGTGTTCAGACCATCCGATCTGATTTTGAACCTCTCCGTCTGAATGTATAGAACAAAGAAACACAAATGAATAATATTTTATATTATAGTGACCACAACCATAGAGTTATGATGTATGTCTTTTATCGTCTTTAGCTAAATGATAAATAAATGTAATGACAAATTTTTGTGCTACGAAATAAAGGCTATTTTTATTTTATGTTATTATTTATTTTATTTTATGATACGTCTTAACAAAAATGTAATAAAATGTTGCTAACCCGGCATTGCCGTTAAATGGTTATTTCCTCTCTCCTATGAGAGTGGAGGCCTGTGCCCAGCTGTGGGACGTTAATGGGCTGTAGTTAGTGTAGTAGATGATGCTAGATTTTGGAGCTTGGATGGCTTAGTTTCACGAGTAGATTTTTAAGGTGTTCGAATACATACAAGACCAATTTTTTAGAACATAGTTATTTTTGCCCTGATGAAACGCGAGGCTGGCTTAGAAAAATCGTATAGCTCTTAGTAGCTCAGCCGGAAAAGAGCTGCGTCATAAGCAAGATCGTCCCAATCGCAGGTTCGAATCCCACTCACTATAGCGAAAGTAATTAAGTTGCAATGACATACGGCTTGTTTTATTTTACTGAAGATACTTACTTATATTTACGTTACAAGTAGGTATAGCGCGAAGAGCAAAATATAAAATTTCCTGAAGGTATAGAGTTTGCTCATACATTTAGTCAGACTCGCTAACAACTAAAATTCAATGTACGTTATTTGAGTTAAGCTAACTAAAAGTTTTGATTTAGAACTAAGTCATAATTAACGGTTGGTTTCTCTATGAATAGATCATAAATTAATTTTTCGTAATGAAAACACTGCTAATGAACAGCATGAAGCTAACAGTAGAGGTAGAGAGAGGTCAGAGAACTCTACCTCTTTGAGTTTCTCAGATAGCTATTAAATTTTCCATTAATTGTATAAAAGACTACAACATAAATCACCATTCGATACCTATTAAGTCATAATGGTTGTACCTATCACTTGACTATTCATAAATAAAATCTTTACATGAATCTAATATTTTAATAAGAATTTTTTGAAGTCTGTTTAAGATATAAAGGACGACGACCTTTTAGACGACCTCCGTGGCGCAGTGTAGAGCGCTGTCCTTATATGCGGAGGGCCCTGGTTCGATCCTGGCAGGGTCAGTTTGGGAATTTATAATTTCTGAATTTTCCCTGGTCTGGCCTGGTAGGAGGCTTCGGCCGTGGCTAGTTACCACCCTACCGGCAAGAATGTGCCGCCAAGCGATTTAGCGTTGCGCTACGATGCCGTGTGAAAACTGAATAGCGGTATGGGTTTATGATAACTGCCATGCCCCTAACAGGTTAGCGCGCTACCATCTTAGACTGCATCATCACTTACCATCAGGTGAGATCGCAGACAAGGGCTAACTTGTGGAATAAAAAAGAAAGTATTTTTTTATATCTTTGAATAGGTAGAATTAATTATCTAAAACTACGTACAGTTAGCTGAATTCACTTTTCTCATTGATTCTACGATTTAACTCGGAAAAGTTTCCACTCAGTACCAACTAGAACTCAATGTAGGTTAATCGAGTTTAGCCGGCTAAAAGCTTTGATATAGTGCTCACTCGTGATAGCTTATAGCCGCAACCCCGAGTACCTATAATCCTGCAATATGTATTTACAAAGTTGCATCATACTAATATTATAGATGCGAAAGTGTGTTTGTTGGTTTGTCCTCAAATTCACGAGCTCCCGCGGGAATAAAAAAACTTAAACCACGATGACGAAGTCGCAGGCTGATCAGCTAGTTGTTTAGTAGCTTTTGATGTTTTTAAATTTGATTATATAATATTTATTGCTCAGCGTCAGATCATTACAGAGCAGCAGTCTTTCAGAATGAGAGGCGTTTTTGCGTTAAACGCGAGTTTTGGCGTTAAGCCAACACGCTGGCTGAGTGCAGATTGACAGACTTCACCTTTAAGGATATTATGAAAAACTCTCGGGCATGCAGGTTTTTCGCACGATGTTTTCCTTCATCATTAGAGCAAGTGATTGCTTAATAATCACTCAGGAAAGTTTGAAGTAGGTAATACGTACCCGAGGATCAAACCGAAAATCACCCGAATAATAAGCCGACGTCTAATTCACTGGGCTCTCTTCGCATTGTCATAGTATATATTACGGTTTAAATTATGTATAATTCGTTTATAGTTGTTGGTAAAAAAAATCATAAAGTTTACGATCCGCTAAGCTGATATCAGAATATTAAATGAATCGAGGGAAATAAATACTGCACGTACACACAATAAGTCCTACATGTAAACATTTATTATAAAGAATAGTTATGTAGACGCTGCCTAGCTTACTACTAATAGATTAAGAGATTAGAAGGAAGGAAGGCTAGATTCAGTATTAGGTGGGTGTAGAGCTCTCCACATATGACGATATAAGTTTCGTCAGAAACTCTGTGCAGATTTGGTGTGCTGTTGCTTGATCGACAAGTTTCCCCTTCCCTACCCTGCTCTTCCTACCACCTACTTCTTCCCACCACCTATTTGCTACTGCAAATAGGCGGTGATACTTAAAAATCAATTGATAACTGCAAAGATTTATGTGGTTTGGTGCTCAGCCGGTGCGATTTGACGGCTGACTGGTTGGTGGATATCGCTAGCTGCAAGTGCAAGATACACACTGTACCACATAGATTTGTCTACTGTGGCGGATTGTAGCGAATCAAACTTCTAGTTCATTCATTAACTGCGAAACCAGTATCCAATTCTCTGATTTATATACCATTCGCGTGTAACCCAATGGATAATTTAAAGGCAATATTGACAAACGGAAACGCTACATTTACAATAACCTATTTGTTTTAACAGTCATGATCGATTCAAGCGACTCATTTAGTCCGCTGATTGTGTCGGTTGATTTAGTAAATTATGTCGCTGCGAGTCGGAACTGAAAGCAAAAATAGGCGAGTCCATTCGTCAATAAATCATGTCACCCTAAAGGCTTACGCATATTACAATTGCGGAGACGGGTGTCGCAACACATTGAATAATTTCGCCCTGGTCTTGATCCTTATTAAAGATGTGTCAGCTACGAACCTTGGCATAATGAAGTTATACTTCTTTTGGCGCGTTAAGGAAAAATTATCAGAGTGAATTTTTACGATGCGCACGCACACAGACACCCTGACGTTAGTTGGTCAACTTGCAGAAAAGTCAACAAGTCTTGCAGAAAAAGGACTACCAACAAAATAAAAATAAATACAAACTTTCGCATTTATAATACTTTTCCGGTTTATAATTTAAGCACTACAATGTTTTGCGATTCATCCCGCCTTTGGGTGGGTGAGCCTTTAGGCGGTGGCCGTATATACCTTTCCACCCCGACCCACCCTCGCATGTCAACAATATATTACGTGTCATTATTTAAGGCGAAAGCCACTGTCACTAGTTACTAAAAGCAACTGGTGTTATTAAATATTACGGATAAGCAATTACTTTTCCATTAAAATGTTTCAATCATCATCATATTTTATTAATATAAAGGTCGTCCTGCATTGATTGAAATACAGTCCCACAAACTTATTTGACCCGTTGGCCAAAATTGGAACTGATTTTTATGCCTGTTTAATTTTTGTTTTTATCATTTTATTTTTAATAGATACTAGCGACGCTGTCACCGGGTCAGATAAGTATGTGGGGCTATAGTTTTTTTGACATTTTAACGAGTTTATTCGAGGCTTGACATAAAAAGGACAAAAATCTTCTATTTTCTTTGGTCATAAGGTTTTTGTGTAAGTGTACCTTTTTAATAGATTTTTAATGCGTCTTTTTATTTTCATAAACATCGTTTTTGCGCTATGGTCAAATCGTGGGTCAAAGCGACGGAAATAAATTTGACTATAATTTCACAACAAATATGAAAAAGATTCTATTTTCCACAGCTTCACAAGCTTTTCTGTCTCTTCAGTATTATTGAGAGTTATTCAATTAAGTGCTGATGCACTAATTTAGGTTCTATTCACTCGAGAAACCGGACGTCATTCATTTAGAGAACCCACTCGTCACGTTATATTTATCTCATTCTCTCGTAGGCTACTTTTCTGAAGTTTCACTTATTTATTTCTTTCTTAATTAAAAATTAAACTTATTGTAAATTGGTAAATAGAAAATGCCAGTAATCTTGGATTACCAGTAAGACACTAATCCATAGTGCGAAAGTGTGTCCGCCTGTCCATGCTACGCTTTCACTGCTCATCGGTTCAATTGGTTTTGATGAGGTACAGAGAAATGTTGCAATCCGATTCCCGGGAAAGGAAATACTTTTTAGCCCGGAAAATTCAGATTTCTGATGGATATCAAAAACTTAGTCCACGTGTGGATGAAATCGCGGGCATCATCTAGTTGGTTATAAGTAGTTCAAGTCGTCTTTTCAGCTTTTCTATTTCCTAAGTGGACATTAAAAATCTAATACAACTACTTACAGAGAACATTATTTTAATTTATTTATGCATGCAAGAAACATTGTACAATTATGATGACAAACCAAATATAGTCCAAGCATATTTCGTTACTAGCGAATGCCCGCGACTTCGTCTGCGTGGTTTGAGGTTGTTTGGTTCCCGCGGGAACTCTTTAATTTTCCGGGATAAGAAGTAGCCTATGTGCTATTCCAGACTATAATCTATCTCCGTGCCAAATTTCAGCCAGATCCGTTCAGCCGTTGGGGCGTGATTGAGTAACAAACATCCATACATCCATCCAAACTTTCGCATTTATAATATTTCGTTATTGCTAAATTCCATATTTAAATTTTAATCACGACGAAACCATATTAAGCCATACTAATATTATAAATGCGAAAGTGTGTCTGTCTGTCTACTACGCTTTTACGGTTCTTCCGTTTAACCGATTTTGATGAAATTTGGTATTGCGGTAGATTACATCCCGGGCAAGGACATAAATTTTTATCCCGGATAATTAAAGAGTTCCCGTGGGAATTAAAAAAAACCTTAATTCACGGGCGTCATCTAATATAATACAAATATTTAGAAACGGTCCTATGTAGTATGTATTCAGGGGAGAATTGAAATGTAGAAAGGAACGTGTATCGTCTAGATGTTTCAAGCGAAGCGGATTGGCGGCACATGGGAATATTTAATCCGTGACATCTGGCAACATTGTGCGATTCCAGAAACGTTTTACGCGCTTATAAAATTTTAGCTTGGTGGGAAAATATCGCATACGATCTCAAATTGTCGTTAAGCTTCGAGCCTTGTACAAAAAATAACGTTCAAATTTTTTCTAATAGAACCGTAGAAACATATTCAACAATGTTGAATAAAAACACGGGCCTCCGTCGTTTGCTAAACCGTAGCCGCCTACGGCGCTACAACGAAGACCTTAAAGCCTTCTAAAAGCTTTGTAAAACTAGGACCGGACAGGTCAAAACCTCTAAACGACGCGTCACCGTCGGATAGAAAGGACGTTCTATCCCCTTACGTTCTGTCGCCCTAGTGTGTGTAGCTGACAGATTTTTTTGTCGTCCTTAAAGTATAAAGAGCGATTAGATTAGATTTATTATTATTCGTCTTTAGATTCCTTATTTATTTAAGTGCTATAAAGTCTAATCGTACTGTGTAGGCAGATAGTGCAGATATCTGTTAGGAGAATTTAGAAGAATACATGCGCTTGGGGTTGCTATCAAAAGGATTTTTAATGTGTGGGGATCCCTACTTATAATAATATTCTTATGATATAATTCTTCTTATAATATTGTGACGACCTCCGTGGCGCAGTGTGTAGCGCTGTTGTCTTAACGTGCGGGGGTCCCGCGTTCGATCCCCGGCAGGGTCAATTTGGGAATTTATAATTTCTGACTTTTCCCTGGTCTGGCCTGATGGGAGGCTTCGGCCATGGCTAGTTACCACCCTACCGGCAAAGACGTGCCGCCAAGCGATTTAGCGTTCCGGTACGCTGCCGTGTAGAAACCGAACAGGGGTATGGGTTTAAAACTGCCATGCCCCTAACAGGTCAGCCCGCTACCATCTTAGACTGCGTCATCACTTACCATCAGGTGAGATCGCAGTCAAGGGCTAACTTATAGTGGATAAAAAAAAAACTCAGATAAAGTCCCAATCTCTTTTGAGAAATCCTCGAAACGGCAAGCATAGAGACGAGTAAAATACTTTACCTTCAGTGTTAATCCTCGGTGGCATAAGCACCGTACTGTAGCTTGTATTGACGGCAATGTGGTCGAAATGTCGGCTCGGTGACAGCAGCAGGCGGCGCGCTTTCGCGGCCAGCGTGCCATCGTCGGCGTGAACGTTCAGCCATCGCGCGTCGTAGTAGGAGCCCGGGGAGCCGTCAATACTGCTTCTGCCTGCTGACAATGCTGCTGCTTCGGCCGAGTCCATTATACGCTGAAAATATTGTTAGCTTAAATACATGAGGTCCATTTTGTTCTAATATTATTCATTAGAAAGCGTGCCTATCTCTTTATCTGTCTGTTTCCGTTTTAAGGCTCATCGGTTTATTTGATTTTCATGAATCCTACAGAGATAGAAAATTTGCATCTCGGAGATGGACTTAGATACTTTTATGAAGGAAATTCTAAGAATTCCAGAGGAGGAGAAGATTATATGATACAAATTAGAGAATATATGTAGAAATTATGACGTTCGTCAAGAAATTAAAACTACAATACATTCTAATCATTTAATTTAAGTTCTATTAATTAAATGATACCTTAGAATGTTTTGTAGTATATTTTAAGACCTACCATACCATGTATGTAACGACGCGACAACGCGACGTTTGAATTACTTTTTCATAAGATTTTTACTTGGCTTTCAAGAAATATTAATTTTATGTTATTCACTGCCCTTTTCTGCAAACGACACATGCTTGCCATAGAATATTATAAAATAGAGCCAATTAAATTATATACAAATTTATTATATTACCACAGGTAAATACAATCAACTTGATATGTGTTTAGAAAATATTATAAGACAAGAATAGGATTATTGGAACTGTTTTGAGTTTTAAAAATCCAATTTTGGATCAAATTAATGTCCATGCTTCGGCTAAGGGTTTGTTAAAAAGAAATTAGTTTTCGGTTATAAACTTTTGTGCTACAACGTTTTTTTGCAACTTTGGCCGCGAGAATTTAAACAAAACGACCATAAAGTAGCTAGATTTATATAGGCATTTATAAAATATAATATATAATTTCATCCAGTGGATAGCTTCATAAGACACTGCGTACTTATATAACCTATAAGAAATATAACATAATTTTTTACAAGCTTTTCTTGCAATGTTTGTTGGTTTGTTTAGGTCAGATCTTGCAACTGAACTTTACATTACTATATTATTACTAACGCTCAGTTAGGTGTCCCCATCCCCAACCAATTGACCTGAAATTTTGCATGCACGTTTGGTTTGGATGGCAATGCATTATGCATGGTAAGCTAAGTGACGTCAATATAAATCCAATATGGTAGGATTCCCAAAGAGGGCGGACGAGTTATTCTTTATGGACCCCCATGATGTATCAATTAAAAGGGTTTGCTGAGAAGAATACGAAAAATTAAATGACGCCATACTGAATTCAACATTTGTTTTAAAAAATGATTCATTTAAGACTAATTTTAATTATTATAAATCCAAAAAGTGACTTCAATTATAATGGAATCAAGCTTAGATGCATTTCACCGAAATATTTACAACGGGCTGTAGAGTCATTTCGATGTGGATCCTAAATAACTACTTACTAGATTTATACCTACTGAGTAATTATGAAATTCAAATTTTAATTGTTATAAGACATAATATTAGCTATAGTTGATCGGGCATTTTTGCACACACAAAAAAGGTATCTGCTTTTTGATTTTTGTTCTGTGTTTTTACACTTATGAAAATCTCTGTAGCTACGTACTTTTGCAGGCTTGTTCAAAGACGGCCTTGACGCATAAAAATGTAATTATATTCTTCAGTTTCCTTTAAAGTTTTCTGTAACTAAATTCTCCAGCATGAAGAGCAAACTACCGTCTATGCAATTTTCTCTTTTCATTTTTAAAAGCAAACTAAGATGGAGCCTCATTACTCTTACAAAGAAAAAAGTGTCCATAATGTCAGTCTCAATTTATTATTAACATTGTAAGTTAGTTTTAAAGCTAGGACATACACAAAACGACGAACGTCATACCGATGGGTGGTAACTAGCCACGGGCGAAGCTACCTACCCAAATTGACTCTTCCGGAGGTCGAACCCGAAACCTCCCACTTGGTGTGGTGAGACTGTGGTCTCAGGAAGATCGTTGTCGGGGGACAACGATCTTCCTGTGGTGTAAGCTTGCACTATCATATATCGTATGGCTGTAGTAGGCCGAGTAGGTACCTACTATTTTTATTTTCAAGACAACTCGCTGAATAGAGAAATATTTTATGGCTTCAATGGCTAAGAACAAAAGCCTCTACTTATTGATCAGAATAATTCGCCTCGCTAATTGCCACCGATTGTCTCCGCTTCTCTTACCCCATCTTTGTGTTCGATCCTCCTTGATCCAACATTTTATAACGAAGTATTTCCGTAAAGATTCACCAAGACTGCCCCTTAATGGGTAGAGTTATGATTTAGCAGTTTTCAGTATCACCCGCAGCTTAGGCAGTTAGGAAAATCAATATACTCGTATCATGACCCTCCAGGGGTCAAAAACCTTATTTTAAGATCAAGTCTCGCTGTGTGTACAAGTACGTTATAAACAGGCAAATAAATATAACATAAGGTACGGCTTTTGAAATATATATAGGTATATATATAAACTAAAAGTTGTTTTTAAGTATCCTTTGTTGGACGTTGGAAAACAAAATTATATTTTTGCATTTATATTAAATTTTAAAAGCATATATAAAGCGTAATACAGGTTTTATCTATATGCCTCCTCCTACAATTACATTCGTTTGTTGTTGTATCTAATACAAGAAGTAGTTGTGAAGTGTAGTTTTAGTCACCGTGTGTTTCTAAGCACGCACAAGAACAAAAGAAACAATATAATGTCCAAACTGCTTCACATTTCACACATTATTAAACCTATAGGATTTTCATAAGTTCTGACTACTTATTTATATTAACTAGACCAATGAATATATTTTTTTACCTGCCTTACATGAAATGTTGCTATTCCAGAGGTAATAGTGTGATATTGTTTGTTACTAAAAAGATGATACTATGTGTAGTATGGTTAGGTATAAAATTGAAGTACCTAATGAATTTGTATGGAAAATTAGTGAATATTGCAGTGTCACAGCCAAAAAAAATTTTAATTGCGGCCATAAAGCGGCTTAGATATTTTTATGAGCAGAAATTCTCTCCCACCCTTTCTTTATTTCGTTAATTTCGTGTCGTAATTACCAGCTCGAGATATTACGTTTAGAAGTACGCAGAGAGGTCCTGAGAACAGTTTATAAATGAGAGTTTTTAGTTGCGAGAGGAAATAGTCCCATCGGAGGAACAAACTCCAAGTAGAGACGAAGTAATTAAAACTTCCACCCGTCATTATAGTGCTTGTAAACTGGACGCGCTCTCACTGAGATTTATACAAAAACGCTAAGTTACCTCATCTTATTATGCCCAAGTGGTTATATTTCCAGTACTTTTTGTAGCTGTCTGATAACTACGTGTGCTTACTAAACGATAAAGTTTAATAAATTATTTAAAAAAAAAATTATAGTAGCTAAGTAGCTGGACTATTATGGATTATACAGGATAGGGGAAGATTGAGTGAAATAGCAATGTACCGATCTACTTTTTATTCAAAACCAATTAGAATGTTAGCTAACAAGCTCAAAGATCTAACAGAACTTAAATCGAATAAGTCTTAGTTTCAACCCCAGTAAAAGCGTTGATATGCCCTCGTTTATGTACTATATGAGTATTTTACACAGTGGTGGAGTACGAATAGGCGGTATCATAATAAGTTGTGAACAAGACTCGAGCCAAAGCAGCTGAAACTTGGCTTGACAATAAAGTTGAAAAATCGGGGGGACTGCCACGGGCGTCGCCAAGAAAAAACGACACCAACATTTCGCACTTAATGAAACTGTAGCTGAAACAAAATAAAGGAATTCCGCATTTACAGAGAACTAGGTATTGTTTCAGGATTACGGAGGCTTTCATCGTGAATCTTAATGGTTACATTAAAAAACCTATTTGAGGTGGTTTTTATCCCATTTTTGATTAATATTTGAATGTGAAAGCCCTTATAAAGTGACATAAACAAAAGAATCTACTTTTGAGAATCAAAATCTTTTGAGAATATTCTTTGAAGTAAGCTAAATCAAAAAGCTACTCGATGTCTTGTGTATGGATGGAAATATTCATTTTATTATTGGTTCTGGCATAACTTAGTGGTTTTTTTCTGTTTCGATTTTTCATGATCAAAAGGGATCGGTTTCTTAAATTCCTTTTGGGTACAAAGAAACATGTGGTTACGAATTTATATTGAGAACAAACTGAAAAAATATGGTAATATTAGGGGACTCGACTACGTTTTCAACGAATTTAGGTTTCGACACAATACATATTTGGAAATGTATCTTTGCTCTTCTTAGAACCCCTTTGAAACTAATGGTGTAGAGGTCTTTATCGGTAGCTACTTCTATACTAATATTATAAATGCGAAAGTTTGGATGGATGTATGGATGTCTGGATGTATGGATGTTTGTTACTCAATCACGCCCCAACGGCTGAACGGATCTGGCTGAAATTTGGCAGAGAGACAGATTATAGTCTGGAATAGCACATAGGCACTTTTTATCCCGGAAAGAGTTCCCGCGGGAACCAAGAAACCTCAAACCACGCAGACGAAGTTGCGGGCTTGCGCTACTAATTCAATATAATAAACAAATCTGCTAGGCTCTTGTTACCTATCATAAAATAATTGTTCAGTCAACTGTAGCTACTTACTCCAAAGTTCAATCAATTGTATTAAAGCACTCAAACATCTTGTATGTATCTATAGGCATGTGCTTTTATGATATTATTATGGTGAATAGATAGTTTGAAACGATACAAAGTCACAGGATAATCCAAAAACCCGGGGAATCTTATGAACTCCGACATAACGAGATTACAGGGCGTTGGCACCGCGCTCTCGTCGCGGCAGACATATTGCATAAAGGTTGCTTCACATCGACAGAAAGACTACTGAAATAAGTTCGTTCTATGTTATGATTCCTAGTTACATGAAAACTCTATAAAATACACAAACAGAACTTTATACAAAATTGCGACATATT
Organism: Erebia palarica; assembly: GCA_964035005.1. Taxonomy (NCBI): domain Eukaryota; kingdom Metazoa; phylum Arthropoda; class Insecta; order Lepidoptera; family Nymphalidae; genus Erebia; species Erebia palarica. The sequence goes on along the minus strand of OZ035992.1, from coordinate 26,721,689 downwards.
AAATATCTGATATTTTTATAGTTTCTACAATACTTGAGCGTAACAAACGTATGATTGTATCTGACAAGCTTCATGTTGTATGTCTGTGTTCTTACTTATTAAATGTGAATGGGTCTTTATGCCAGCCTCTTCTTAAGGAGTACCTTCGTACAAAATTTAATATTTTCAAGCAGTTCAGTCAATTCAACTAAACTTCAAACTCTTTGCTAATTTAACTAGAAGAAAATTAATACAGTTACTTTAAAAGTTCACGTTTTTTAAAATTACTTTTTATTATAGTCCATGTTCTACCTATATTATTTTTGAATGTATGTTAAAATCCTTTAGCAGATAATTGGTTTGGTTTTGCAGGTATCCATTTATTACTAAGAGCCAACAAAAGAGCTTAATACTATGCCAAGTCACAAAATCACCGATATCTATACTAATAGCTGTCATAAATTGAATTTGAGTTTTAAGTTTCAGGGTTTTAAATTGTCATGTCAAAATGTATTTATTTTGAATGTTTTTACATTGAATTAGATTTCAGTAGGTACCTATCTAGTAATACAAATACAAAAACTTCAGGTTTAGGTACTCAGAAACATAATGCGTAGGTATAATAATTATAATATGTTATCCGTATCAAAGGCTTTACATACTAAAGCGTGCTTTAAATTCCTTAGCGTAAGTGCGCGTACGTGAACAAAATTCAGGTGAAATTACGAAGCTATACGCCAGCGTTGGCGGCAGTCACCGATTGAGCAATAAATCATATTATTATAATAGCCTTGCTATAATGTAAACAGGCCACCCTCTAACCTCTGCCTCCCCGCCCTCTATCCAAACAAAGCTTCATTTAACGAGACAAAAAATGACAAGCAATGTTGACAAATTAAAACTCATAATATTATCACATTTAAGCCAAACTGTAAACTATATGTCTAAGCCAACATATATAACTTGTATATACATATACAGGGTTACAGGAAAAGTCGACCTAGATCCGTTAAGGGCGTGTAGTACACATCATTTTTGAATGATTTCACTATGGAACCCCCCATCCTAAACTTAACCGTTTTCGAGATATTCGAGTTTATTTTTTTTTATGAAAATGCCCAATTTTTCGGCTATTGAATTGAATATTTTGATTTTTTTTGACTCTTATGATTATTTTTTTGGTTTTTTACATGAAGAATGAGATGCTTAATGACCTCAATGACTAAAATTGCACGTAAGTTAACTAAATAGGTCATTGTAGACGATCGAAACTTAAGAAAATAAGTACAAATTATATGGACGCATGGACTTCTGCAGATTCATGCTCAATGCAGATATCGAGGACCCGAATTTCCTAAAATTAATATTGTGGACAGATGAATCCAAATTCGATAAGGACGGGATTACTAATTACCATAACGCACACTATTGGGCTCCTAAAGAACTAGGCAATCCAAATAAGAAAAGAATAAAGGGGTCACAACGACGATTTAGTGTAAATGTGTGGATGGGCATCATTTCCAACCATTTGATTGGGCCTTACTTTCTTCCAAACAATCTGAAGAAAGGATAATTAATGCTGCTAACGACATAAGAAGAACATTAACCACTGGTGTAGTGAAAAGTGGACTACGTGAAAGAATGAGAAAATGTGTGCGAAATAGAGGTGGACACGTAGAACATGAACTATAAAAATTTATTCAAAAACATTAGGTGAATAAATGTTATTTTGAACTGATTTATTGTTTCATTTAGCTTACTACAATCACCCGTTAGACCTACTACCTGAACCTTTCCAACTATGTTTTTTTCTATGAGTTTAAATACAACCCTAGGTTATTATACCTCGTTGGATAGCTGATAAAATGTAGATGTTTTTAAGCACATCTGCAGAGCAAGTGCCATAATAATTTTTTGAGATATCCAGAAAAGAAAAATATTTTTTTATAATTTGTACTTATTTTCTTAAGTTTCGATCGTCTACAATGACCTATTTAGTTAACTTACGTGCAATTTTAGTCATTGAGGTCATTAAGCATCTCATTCTTCATGTAAAAAACCAAAAAAATAATCATAAGAGTCAAAAAAATTCAAAATATTCAATTCAATAGCCGAAAAATTGGGCATTTTCATAAAAAAAATTAAAACTCGAATATCTCGAAAACGGTTAAGTTTAGGATGGGGGGTTCCATAGTGAAATCATTCAGAAATGATGTGTACTACACGCCCTTAACGGATCTAGGTCGACTTTTCCTGTAACCCTGTATATAATTAAAGCCCTTAAAAATTGATTCGTAGGTGTCCTTTATATTGTCATCATAAATTTAAACCGAAATCATGGACCTAGAAAAAAAATTTAGTCCATGTTCGAAATGTGATAAAATATTTTGATGTCATACAAAGATAGATACAAACATATCATGCGTGATACGATGACCCAATTCTAAAATATGAATGTGAAACTGATAATGTAAATTGTAGTTCGAGCTAAACGATCTTTTTCAAAAAGCTACGGTAGCTTTATTTTATCATAAATTATTCGGAGCCCTAAAAATATTCACTCTGTACTGAAAGTAACCGTAATTACATAAACCATGTTGTTTTATAACTTCCAATTTATAACAGCTAATTTTAAATACTTTGAAACGAGTTCAATTAATTCACAAATTCTGTAAATAATGTGATAAATGTGCGTGAAATTATATCCAATACTAGAGCATTCAACCAGAACGCGTAATACAAAACAGGCGGCCTAGTTTCAAATAAACGCTAATCGCTGAGTACAGCCTATAGGCAGGTAATAATCCTATCGACCTAGTACGCAAATAATATAAGTTTAGTATGACTTTAATCTATTTTATTATAAACCTTGTACTCAAGTCCTCATTACTCGACGTGCAAGATAGTATGGAACATAGTATTGCTCGATATTGATTGACAATAGTTCAAAATCGTATTTGGAACCTCTTTACTTGCTGAACTCTCATCCGATGATGTAACTTCAGGTGTGCTACGTCAGGTGAGCTGATATAATACTTTATTGTGAAGCCTAAGAGAAAACAATGAAGTATCCTTTGACGTCATTTTATGAGCGCAAGCAAGCTCGGATCGCGATATAAGACTTGTACCTAGGTATTTCTGTTGCAAGGCGTACCGCCAAATTCTTGAGGCATGCCACTGGGTGCAGGGTGCAAGAAATAGGGTGGCGCAAGGGGCGGAGAAGGGGGGGAGGTCCCTGCAAGTAGTGCATTCCCCGACCTTAATGTCGCCATCAGCAAATTGCGAACACCATCTGCTGCCGACAAGAAATCCGTGACATAATTCCTATACCATCGGTTTGCGGACGCGAGCGGCAACCGCGAACGACACTTGTTCTATTCATGGACATTTATTAAATTCATTATGTATTACATAGAAAAGTCCATTCCGGCAACGTCGTAAACACATCTGCATTTTGCTGAGCTAGGTCTAACATACAATTCGGGTCGATTGTATTAAAATGGTATCAGAGCCATATAGTGAAGATTTTTAAGAGTTTTATTATGTATAAGTAAAACAATGTGGCACTTATTACTTAAAATATAATTATTGTAAAATTTTTATCTCGCGTGACTGAGGCGTTTGCGCCAAAGCCTTCCTTTGATACAAACGAAGTAATTTAAAATGAAGTTCTCGAGGAACGTCTGGGTCAGAGATCAAAGTCAAGTGTCAAGTTGATCAAAGTGTCTGCCTGCTAAGTACTTTACACTTCGATTAGTCGTCCTCGTATTCAGCGGTTCGCGGACCTTTGCAGATTTAGAGCTAACATACTCAGACAAATAAATTTCGTCGGCGGAAGAAAAATACGCGTCATTCACTGCGGACGGCGCACACTAGGTTACATTATATAATATTATCATGTCCTGTTTTTAACAATGTGTTGTGTTGTGTGAAGCAATCGTCCACAGACAATACTAGTACCATGTTACATTCCAATTCTCCAGCACCACAGAATACTATTACTACGACAGCACGACAACATGTCTCAGCATTAAACTAGACTTTTGTTTCAATTTGCAGCATGCCACAATGTCGCATGTTAGTGTTCCAACGTAAATTAATCATCGTGAATAGTTATGGAATAAAGTTCAAATAGATAGATTAAACCGATTTCAATTTAAAATACTAAATAAGTAGATCTGAAACACTTTTTAAATACAATACGGGTCCGTTGGTTCGCAACATTCATATTAAACAGCAAATAATTATCAGGTTCAAGCTAATTGAAATAATTAAAACGCTCGTCCTAGGCAATGACGTTACACTCACTAGTGCGCTTTGTGAAATTGAATTTGTATGACGAATTCTGAAAATTTTCAGACAAGTAAGCCACTTTAGCATACTAGAACATATCTGTGTACATATCTGTCTAGGTATCTATCAGTTTTACGTGGCCTAACGATTCGATCTTTAGGAACTGAGTTACATACCTACAAACTACGACAAAATATATTCATAAAAACAATCATACTTTTATAATACGAACATGTTTCTACCGAACGATGATATATTAAGGGTATACTCGTAGATATGTATAAATTTTATGATCCGTTTTCCGCTATAACATTACATTGAATTTCAATACGGTGGGTAATAGCTATCGGATTCCATTCGGAAGCTTATGACGGGACACTTAACCATTCAGAGAGCTCGAATTACTCGTGTAAACGTTGGACAGATCCAGCAATGGGTGTGTAGCTGTCACGAGCCGAGTTATTAAATAGCACTGAGCTATAGACCCTAGAGATACAAATCTTTTACATCAGACATAAAAGCGCATCGGATTTAACAAAGATGGAACTACGATAACCTCAAGGCACAAAACCATGACAAGCATCGGAAATTTATGTGTTTAATATTAACAAGTCATGTTTTTAATTTAACACAATATACTAGATGAAGCTCCCGACTTCGTTCGCGTAGATTAAGGTTTTTAAAATATTTTCCTGGACAAGAAGTAGCCCTTCCTTATGTCTTGTGTGAATGTCCTCGTCCGGGACTACCTTTATCTGTACCTGTGTCCAAATTAGTTGAACAGATAGGCCGTAAAAGCCTGGTGACATATAGATGGACAGACAAACACACTTTCTCATAAAAATTATAAATAAGCCCCGACATATTGAACTAACACGATAACAATTTCGATTCGACTTATAAGTTACTCACATCCTTTCATCTACTAGAAAAGAGCTAATGATCTTCAAACAGCTGAATCGATTTTAGTGAATAGCGAAGAACATTTAATCAAATCACCTTTCAGTTAAAAATTAAACCGAAATCAGTTCATCCTTTTGGGAGCTACGATGCCACAGACAGACACACAGATACACAGGCAGACACAACACTCCTCTTTTTGCGGCAGGGTTAATAATAAAAGTTGCGTTACATTAAAGTAAGCGATATATTGACAGACAAAGTAATGGTACGTTGAACTGCATAATTTGCGACTTTATGTGGTGCATACAATGATATTCTATATAATATAAAAGGTGCACAACACAATAGGATCTCTTGTTCACCAGGCTGTTTTATGGGACATCACCACCTCTAGTATATGGCACCTCTGTGTTAAATCCCGCGGGAGTGCACCGTGACCCATATCTAGTGCACCACCCGACCTAAACGAGTGGACTTTATTGATTCGCAGTCTTGAGACGGTGTTCCGTCTCCCTCGCTCCTTGTGCAAGTCCCGCAGGCTACTTACTCAATATTCCGAAGGCGACGCCTGCAAGTGCAGTAGCTTAAGTACGCATTGTATTGAATGAGGTTTTCACGCGCATTGTGAATTGTTGTGCACCTCAGACTGTAGGTACATGAGACATAAAATGTTCTTCTATTTAACGCGACACTGGTAAGTGTAACTCCTAATCTGGCACTAACTTACGATTCGGATGGTCTAGACTTCAGACTAAGAAATCTGTATAATTTTAGTTAGGTTTGTTGTAAACAGATTGTTTAGAGTTTTTATATGATTTTGTTTATCTTATCACGCAAAAACACTACATCAATTTATACGAAAACTTTCACAATTGATTTGATTGCGAAAGTTGTCAACACTCCTTGATTTGTCCTTCAATCACACCGCAACAGAGGAAACTTATTCCACGCGCACGAAGTTGCGGGCATCAGCTAGTGTAATATAGCATTACCTTAAGAAACAGATACTCTACACATAACATACATTTAACCTGATATATTTGGAAAACATGGGTTATCAGAACATAATATCAAAATAAGGAAATAACATACTTTAGTCGTTTTACTTTTTTTGTCTGCTATACAAAAGGCAAAAAGGTCTGAGGCCGAAGGAGCAGAATTTATGCAGCAGCTTTAAAAAGTAAAAACCGATGTTAAAAATGTGGTGCTATTTTCCTTTATAAATCCCGAACAGTGTACATCCCGAAAAACATTTTGGACTTTATTAAATTATAGCCCAGTCAAAATAGTCAAAAATAGTGACCAAGTAACATAAACTCCAACAGAGCTGAATTTTTGAGACCTTGGGTACACCAGTAGAAATAAAGTGCGAAAAATCCCCATCAATCACATGTGTGCTATTCAAGGTCAAAGGTCAAAATTTTTGGTTTTTTGGATTTTTCTCGAAAACGGTAAGTTTTATCAAGCTATAGCTCTGACAAAAATTGTAGATTAAAAATTACGGATAATAAATTATCCGTTGCATTTATTTAAATTTGACTATTCAGTCCTTAAATTTTATCTATATTCAATTGAAGCGGGGAGTGAGACATATTTTACTACCTTTAATACTCGATAATAAAGTATACAAAATAAACCTACGCTACCGAGGAAAGCCCTACGAGGCTACGTAGCGTAGCGCGTAGGCGGTATTGCTACGTCGTGAGCAAAGGGCAGAGGTCAACAACCTGTTGTAACACGCATTTTTTCTAGTACTTTCATCAGTTAAAGTACTAATTATCTCGTACTCATTAACTGATGGAGTAGTCACATGAGTAGCAACATAACTAGATGATTCCTGTATATTTAAAACATTTTTGAAAAATTTTACTATTGGAAGACGCTTTATTATAGAAATGTCACCGTAAGATTGTAAAAACCGTTAGATTATAATCTAACTCACGAAATTGTAAACTGTCGAAAGATTGTGAACCGTTCAATGTTCTGAGTGTCTAGTTTTGAAATATTCATTGTATTTACGTTTTCTTGTCTGTTTCATGTAGGTTAGGTTGGGGTTCGACATAAATAACCAGGTTAGGTTCTATCGTGTTAATAAACTGTTTAGATTACAATCTAACGGAAGATAATGCGTTATATTGTAATCTTTCGACACTTTACGATTTCGCGAGTTAGATTATAATCTAAAGGTTTTTACAATCTTACGGTGACAGATACAAACCTTTTGTTCTTTAATTTTTCCAAAATTTATAATATGAAAATTATCAATACAAAGGCATTTAAAGCCATGCTATAGGTATATGTCATACATTAAATAAATATATTTTTCCTATACCGCTTCACATAATATGAAACGCTGTGAGGATAACATTGTAAAATATAACGAGGCCCGTTATTTGGACAACCCTTGGCCCTTAGCCATTCTATTCATTCCAACTTTATCTTTTAGTTTAGGCCGTTATCCTAAAGAATTTTGAAGCACTTCTATACGAGTAGTTATAATAGGTATCTTAATCTTCTTCTCCTACTTATATTTTAACTAGCTATTGCACGTGGCTTCGCTCGCTCATTTAAGCTCATGTAAGTTTTATCTGCAAAGGTTTACAGAGATTCAAATTGTATAACTGACAGACTTTCATACAAATTCCTACCCCTTATTGTAACCCCTTAGGGGTTGCATTTTCAGAGATTCATTTTGAGCGCATAATCTAGCAAATACTTTTACTTTTAATAATATAAATGCGAAAGTTTGGATGGATGGATTGATATTTGTTTCTCAATCATGTCAGAATGACTGAACGGATCTGGATGAAATTTGGCAAAGAGATTATAGCCTGGAATAACAAATAGGTTTTTACTTTTTACCCCAGAAAAATAAAAAGTTCCCGCGGGAACCACAAAAACTCAATCCTCGCGGACGAAGTCGTGGGCATCAGCTAGTCACTCATATAGTCAATCTGTTTCCTCTAAGCTGAACAAATCTTATTTGATAACACTACAATAAAACTTAAGCTATCTATCTTTTTATGTACCTATTGGGTAAATGTAATTGTATATGTATCTTATACTACCTAGCTACTCAACTTGAGTTGATACATAAAAAATAAGCTACAGACAATATTTTTAATCGCCATTTTTGTTTCTTGGTTGTTTGTTTTATATCCTATAGATATCCGTGTAAGTTTTTCGTATAACGGAATTGGCACTGATGACCTGTTTGTTGCAAAACGGTAGAATTCACAAAATATACGCAACAGTGAACCCACGGCAATCTTTGGCACCATTCCACTAATATGATTTCAATTACATGCTGCGACAGGATGTCTATTTGATACTCATTTGAAAATATGTTGATATAAATAACGATATCTTATATTAATTCAACAATAATTAATATATACGTGTTAAGTTATTGTTTAGTTAGGTGCACAATTTGATACTTCCTATGACTCGAGTTGAATAAGTAACAAAAATTTGGTCCTTAGTATTAAGTTTTTATTTATTGTTACCGTTTTGTTTTCAACAGAACAAACGCCCAAAATATGTACACCTACCGGATTTGTAATCCCAGGCAGTGGAATTACAATATTAGCCGTCAGACTGCACAAAATTCACGCAACAGTGAATCCATGGCAATCGCTGGCACCATTTCACTAATATGATTCCTTTTACAAACTGGCATGGACAGATATTGTAGTTTATTTTCTAGAAGGGCTTTTTATTTCAAAGTAGTTTTCGTAGGATCGATTGCAGTAGAAATACTATGTATGACTACGTAGAACTACGTAGATATACCTACATTAAACATGTGATATACATAAAACAACATGTTTAATGTATATCATTGTATTTGAAGCAAGTTTCAAATGCATTCTTATTGGTCTATTTAAACCCAAATAAGAATGCATCCTGAAACTTGCTTCAAAATAGCTGATGCTTGCGACTTCGTCCGCGTGGACTGAGGTTTTTTGTTTCCTGCGGGAACTCTAACTTTCCGGGATGTAAAGTAGCATATAGGAAATCTATCTCTCCAGAAGCGTTCAGCCGCTCTGCCGAGATTGAGTAACAGACATCCATCCATCCAAACTTTCGATATTTATTTTTCCAATAACTTACCGGAAATAATATTTTTTTCAATGTTTGTATGAGCAAGGTGACAAAGTTTTATTTGAAATCGTGTGGCTTCGTTCTTGCGTGACACAGTGAGCTCTTAAACTATTTTTACTGTGTTGGAAATGCTAAAAGTGGATTTTAGAATTTTTTGAATGGGCTGATTCGGAAAATATCGTTGTATTATGACCTCCACGTCGCAGTGTTGCGGATAACTAGCCGGAACTTAGGTTTGAATTATTTCATTACTAGATGAAACCTGTGTTTAAAAATTTTTGTTTTAAATCTCGCGGGAAATCTTTAAGTTTCTGGAAACAAAGTTTGCGTCTGAATTAAGATAGCTTACCAAATTACGTCGAAATCGTTTGGACGGATAGGTTGTCAAAAGGTAGCAGACAGGCGGACAGACAGACACTCTTTCGCATTTATAATATTACTAGCTAATGCCCGCGACTTCGTCCGCGTGGATTGAGGTTGTTTGGTTCCCGCGGAAAGTCTTCAATTGTACGGAATAAAAAGTAGCCTATGTGTTATTCCAGACTATAATCTATCTCTCTGCCAAATTTCATTCAGATCCGTTCAGCCGTTGGGGCGTGATTGAGTAACAAACATCCATACATCCAGACATCCATCCAAACTTTCGCATTTATGATATGAGTATAGAAATAGTGATTGAAACCAGGTTTAACATTAGGATTCGCATAAAATCATACTATTACTGCTATGTCTTGACATCCCCATTTTATCATAGAAACCCAGTTCAAAATTAAAAAAAAAAAATAATTAAAGGTAGTCAATTGGTATGTACTGGTCCCTTTTGTTTGTATTAATAAAAATGTACGCGCGCCGATATAAATTCGTCCCAGGGTACAAATCACGAAACATTCCAATCTCTTCAGTTAATTGAATACTGTAGGCCTTCATTACGTTAGGAGGGAATGAATTGACAAAAAAGGAACTTTTACAGAATGACGATGGCGGAGTTGGAAACAAAAACCGCAAATAGCATTCGGGGGTAGCGCGGTTCGTATAATTACGCCTTGATAGCTCAACGGTGGATGTTTACAACAAAAATAATTAGGGATTCAAAATTCGAGCTCCTCTTCCTAATTGTCATATATACGAGTAGTTCTACTCATAGACTTATTATTAACGAACGTAGAGAAACCTACATTTTGAAATCGGTAAAGATAAACCATTGCAATGGGAAGGATCAAGGTAAACATCGGGGAAGGTAAACTACGCGAGGAGTTTGTGCAAAATCGTCAACTTTGCATCAAATTGAAAGTTCAAGCGGGAAACGGCCGCAGTCGGATTAGTTCGAGATTCAGAAGAATTCCAATATCAGGAGTGCGGGCTTACGATAGGGGTACTGGAGGGGTGAATAGGGGCTCAGAGATAGCGAACGTCGGTATTCAGCCCTACTGGAATATGTTAATGAAGTCGACGTCTGCCCTAGGCAATCATAGACGCCGGACCCTAATTATTTGACTACATGGTCACGTAGAAACTAGAAGGTATCACCTAGTTATAGTATATTTTTTGTTTTTAGACTGTGTGGCTGCTGGTACTTGAAATCCAGTTTTTGGTAATCTATTATGACTTCGAATCCATATTATGACGCTGATTAATAGCCTAAAAGAAGTATTTGGTGCGAAGTGCACTGTGCTGTTTTGGCACTACTGAAAGTCAAAAACCAAGAAAAGAAGAGAAGTATTTGGTATTTTTGATTGATTATCATGTAGGTAGTGCAATTTTTTTTACTCTAGTCAGAGTAAAAAAAATTGCACTTTGTAGTTAAACTAGTCAGTTTAACTACAAAATAAAAAAGGAACATAAATTTTGTTATGTAAAAATAAATATTTACTCTTTAAAAGGAATTGGAAGCTCAGAATACGAGGCATCTCATTGTAAAGATAACAATTCTCTAACTGTAGGTTCTACGAGCAAAGCGATTTGTTTCATTAAAACAAAAACAAAGACTCCTTGAAAGGCAATTTTTTTTCAAGCGGATGCGGAACGAAGAATGCGTTTTATTCCTTACATAAATTGTACTAACTTTCAATTAAAAGAAATAAAAAAACAAGGTATAATTAGCATTCTGTGAAATAAAAATTGTAGAGGTAGGTACTAGGTAGGTACATATAGCTTTAAATACAAAAATAAGTTAGACAAGGCTTCTTTAAAAGATTCTTATAAGTATTAGAATAAGTGGATTAGAGACGACTGAAGACCTAAAAAAAAAGCAATCATAATGTTACAAAAAATACGTGTGATCATGACGTATGATATCTTACTACTGTGTAGCCAAATATCGTGGAAAATATTAACAAGAAAAAGTTCAGGACTGTTAATATTTTCCTTCTAACAGTGACGTGCTAAGTTGCGACTTTGGCCAGGCTGTATAGCATTTCATTTCATTTATTTTATTTGTGAATACAGTAGATACAGAAAGGTGTTACAATTATAAAAGTCTCATGTCTCCTACCACAGTGCAACTTTCTATTACGACTATGTTTCGTAAATAAAAAAAATCCTTGATCATGACTACTCCCCCTACTGCCTGCCCCTACTGCCTGCCACTACTGCCTGCCACTACTGCCCCGCCCTTCAAAATCGGTTCAGGTATGTCGAAGTTCAGCAGGTAGATCAAGCACGAAACAACATACTTCTGGTTCGTGAAATTTTGTGAAAACTGGGCTTTGATAATATAATATTTATTATGTTTGAATTTTGTTTGTATAAATTAAAAATAAAAGTACAAAAACCTACTTGCTGTGGTTTATGTAACGCAACCATGCGCGTCGTCGTGACGTTTCAGAACAGACTAAACTTAAGGGCGAAAACACAATACGGACAACACAACAACAATCGTCGCGTCGGCGTGAAATGTCGGCATCGTACGTTTCGCCCTTTCGCGCTAGTCTGTGCCACTCCATATTTATGTGCCATATTTATGCGCGAAAAGCTGCAAGTTTTTCTACTCTCTTATAAATTATAAAACAACAGGGTATCTGACAGGGGGTTGAAATTGTAAGTGTCTGACAATGGACAACGTGGTTTCTAATATTGTTCCAAAGAAAAATATAATAAAACGGAGATGAATACTTTAACGAATTTGAGGTGCTACCTTTTCTACCTGATACCTACCAAAGTATTCGCGATCCAAACTTCATAGTCAGCGATCGTTTATACTAGAGTTGTTCAAAAGTGCTATAAACCCATAGCACGCTACGGACTATAAATCATAAATTTTTAGCATGCCTTTAAATATTCCATACGCGTGATATTCATAACGCCGTAACGTCATGGCGGCTCCTCACATAACACGTTAGCCGCGCTATGATATTGCGCTACGTGTTATATTAACCACCTCTAGTTTTTACCTCTATTATAGACATACATAGAAAAACTTTCAGCTTTAATAAAATAACAAAGCGACAACAAAATAATCTGATTGACGCGGGACATAAGAAAGGCAGATAAGAATTAATAATTGTATCTACTTACCATAACAGCGTTGATCTTGAAATCCATATGGTTTTTGACTTCAGCGGCCAGTTCGCGAACAAGGAGCAGCCCGTCTTTGCGCACCACCTCCACGTTGTATTCATGGTATTTCTGTATTAGAAATATTGCGTATTAGTTTTATTTTTATTGAAAATTTCGATCCATACACTGCTAAAACTATCCCTATATAAAAAAACGTGTGGTGTCGTGGGACACCAGAAGGAACGAAGTTCCTTATTACATAAATATTAATTTCAAGTTCTAGTCCAGTTAAAAAGAAAAACAACGCGAGCATGTCGCCGACATGCTCGCGTTGGTACGAAGACAAAAGGTCTGATATATAAATATACTACATTCGAAATTAAACTTTAATGCTTTAGTGCTCAGGTTAATTTCGAATAAACTATACATAAAAACCGTACTCCACGCATTTTCGTTACGGACGTTACCTAGGGTACCCCTCCGCATCGTCCCATAAGGAACTTCGTTCCAATATTATAAATGTGAAAGTTCTGACATTTGTAGATCTGTTTGATGTGTATCTTTCTCCCAATTTGATTGAAAATTGGTATGGAGATAGTATGGACATTTTATTCCGGAAAATTTCACGCGCGAGCACAGAATAGGTAATAGACGAGAGTCAAAAGTTTTTGGGATAGGTATTGATTCTTATGAGTTAGGTATTACTTGTTTAGTTAATTAATTAATTATTTGTACAGATATCGAAACTAATTTGATACAATAATTTTATAGGCGCCTATTTTGAGTTCAGGTTTCTCAGGGTGCGTTCGCGATTTCATAAAAAAACACAGTATTGAAATCTAAGTCAACAAACGACTTATTTTATGTACGAGGTTTTCCCCCAATTCTTAACTACAACTGGCGTAATAAAACCACCCCATTTCCACCCCAATATTAATAGATTTATACGCAAAGAAATTTAATTCATAACCGACAAATAATTTACCCAATATACATTAGTCTGAGCCTTAATTACATGTTCAATTTGAGGTTCAATGACCCGGTGTAACAATTGTAATTCGGGGCGGTATTTCAACAAATAGAGCAGCACTATAATAGCGCCGAGCAGGTTTTGAGGCTACGAGTGTATCGTATTTGTGAAAATTACAACAAGGTCCTGATTCGTACCTATAATCATAGCTGAAATACTTTTGCTAGTTACAAGAATACTGTAACTACGATCTGCACCGATCTTTTATGTGCTCAAACTTCTATATTTAATTGTTATGCCTCTTTTGATAATTCTTGTTTTGACTCTACCACTCGTTCGGTACACAGATTCGACTAGGAAGAGCCGGCCGTGTACAAGATTTCCTAGAAATTTTATTTGATAAAATTAATCTTCAAATAAGTGATTTCAAAAGCGCTCATGATGCCTACATTACATTTATAAGTATAGGTAGTCTTAAAGCTTTTTGACTCAGTATATCTGTCCAACCCTTAATTTTACTTTTGACATAAGCGCGCCTATGGCGTTTCGTAAGTATTGTCAGGCAACCTTCGATAAAAAAACAATACTTCATAGACGGATATTTTTTTACAATAGTGAAGCAACGTTCCTTTTATCCGATATTTCGTTACTCGTATCTATGTATACGAGTACAATTCTCCTTTTCAAAATACTTAGTCATGGAGCTGCAACACTTGTTTCTATGTATGACCTACCTGATTGGTATAGCCAAATTATAAATACGTACATTTACTGTACTGCTTTACTTAAATGATTAATTTTACAATATAGCCATTTAAACGCCTGGGTACCGTATGTTTATAAAACGATAAAAATAAAATATCAATTTGTCAAATTGATTAAAACTTCTTCATAAATTAAGTCGATTGTTATCAAAAATCGGTAACGCATTAGGACATCATTGACTCGAGCTGCCAAAAGTTAATTATTATTATTTATATTAAGTATATTATGATTGGACTGAAATAAACTACACATCTCACATTTTGAACCACTATTATTAGCTGTTGTTTGATGATATTGACTGAGCGATTCGTCCGCCCTCTGCCGGCGAAGCCGAAAAACGTGCCGTTCCGCAATGTCGAATCACTTTGGTTCTCACCGTTTGGTACTCACCGACTAACTGCACTGTTTTCGAATGATTTTGTCTCCGGATCTTTATGTGCACACAATCGCACATTAAATCATAAGTAGCTTGACCAACTACTGTAATCAAGGTGGTAACTTTAACTGTTCATCGATTTGGTTGAGTTCAATAAGTGGTTCCACGCGTAGTATGTAAGCCGACCATTTTTTACTCGCTAAGTCAAAGCACTCAATTTTACCAATCTGCATTTCGATAAACATTGGATGGAAGCAGGCGCTACTTTTCGGAAGTCCATGACAATCAAGAAACTAGGAATTTAATTCGCTATAATGTACCACATAGATTTAACTACTGTGGCGGATTTATAGCGAATTAAATTTCTAGTTCCTTCATTTCGATAAACGATCATTAAATCATAAGTAGCTTAACCAATTACTGTAATCAAGGTGGTAACTTTTAACTGTTCATCGATTTGGTTGAGTTCAATAAGTGGCTCCACGCGTAGTATGTAAGCCGACCATTTTTTACTCGCTAAGTCAAAGCACTCAATTTTAAGCTGTCAATTAAACGTATTTTTACTCGTCGCCAGTTAGATATTGTAATTATTAACGTAATAAATACGCGAGAGCAAGTATAGTAGTAATAAAATTCAAGTACCCACATGGTTCATTTTTTCCTCTTGAGGTACGGAACTCCGAAAAACAGTAAATTGGGGGCTCTAATTCATGTCACATTACCAGCGTTAAATTACAGGGATCGAAGACCTGTCAAATTTAAAAATGGAACGAACACGTCCGGAATTTCGCGGATGCTGGCTGCCAAATTATTGTTATTCGGCAAAGGCGCTCGCCCCACGAGCTATGTTATTGAATTTTGGATTGTACCCGATGTCGCTTTTGTTGTGCTATCAAATGTAATGAGATATATTTCTCCGGTTTTTTGTATAATATATTTTATTTCGTTACTTACAAAAAAATTAAAAATCGAGAGATATTAAACAAATTTATTATTTAAATAATTTAGTTTCATATAAGTATAACATTATGATCTTTCAAGGATTTTAAGGTACATACTTTATCAGTAAGATCGAATAACAAGATACCAGCTTTAAAATTTAAATAAATATTGATCCAAAGGTTTTTAACATGAACACTCGTCGTTTGGAAGTATAGGTTACCTACTGCACGAAATTAGGAAGCAGTTTAACTGAATCTTAAAGCTAATAAGTGTATAATTTACAGGGTCAATTTGGGAATTTATAATTTCTGAATTTTCCCTGGTCAGGCCTGGTAGGAGGAATCGGCCGTGGCTAGACACTACTCTACCGGCAAAGAAGTGCCGCAAAGCAATCTAGCGTTCCGGTACGATGACGTGTAGAAACCGAATAGGGGTATGGTTTTAATTAACTGCCATGCCTCTAACAGGTTAGCCCGCTACCATCTTAGACTGCATTATCACTTACCATCAGGTGAGATCGCAGTCAAGGGCTAACTTGTAGTGGATAAAAAAAACAACTGGAACAAATCTTAAATAACATAATTATGAAACTTTATGAAAGAAATTTTACCCCAAAAATAGTAGTTAAAAATCTTCATCCCCTTATTTATATTCAAGCTCGCGGTTAATTTGGTTAACGTATAAAGATAAAGGGAAATTGAAAATAAAATGGCACCCTGTATAGGTATTGTACAGTGGCACTAAACCTTTTTACTGTAAAACAGTCACCCAATAAAGTTCGCTTTAAGTACCCTGTGAAGAATCTGAACGTGGAAGAAAAATAGGTGCAGACCTGAGAGTTGTGAGCCGTGACATTACTATTATTATTATTTTGATGAATTAAGTATTAATTGTAAATCTGATATAATATGCATACTAGTGAAATAGTTGAATATGTCAGCGCAAAATAATTTTAAGACCTAGTAATAATTGTACCACCACCACCACCACTACAGCCTATTAACGTCCCACTGCTGGGCACAGGCCTCCACTCTCATAGGAGAGAGGGAATTAGAGCTTAGACCCACCACGCTGCTCCAATGCGGGTTGGCGGGAAATATAATTGTACCATATTGTTGCAAATAAATTATTCTATTCTACTATTTACCAAAGCAGAAATATCTCGAACACGTATATATAAGTGATACCTATACAATAGGGTGACATACATAGGCATCCCATTTACAAAAAACCTTTGACGGTAATTTATTTTGTAATCAGTAGGTTTTCTCCAATAACTATAATGCTGAGATCTATAGCGTGTACTTTGACTTGGCTCAGACTTTACTCAGAGTTATAACGAGATGGACTTATGTGAGTAATATAAAGAACAATGGCGAGCTTGGACCCACATAATTTAAAAATTAAGGAGGCATCGTTCAAGTCCAAGTTTATATTAATTATAATCATGTATAAATACAAAATATTGAGACTCTAAGATACGGGATTCAAAAGAAAGAAATTATTATAATTTATTAAAAAATAAGTCATCTTGCACTAACGGAACGCAATTGATATAGATAGACATTTTGTTGACATGACAACACTTGTCATTATTTTTTATTTTTGTAGGGATGTTCCGACGTCATCGATGTATCATTGATACCTACTGAAATGAGTATTCTTAATATTACTATCGTCTTGTGATACTAACACGAGTACTTTTAAAGTATCGATACCTAATCGTATCGATACTTTTTAATTTTTATGTAAATGATTTTATGAGTATCAGTGATCACTACTTATATGACACTAGCTGATGTCCGCGACTTCCTTCTCATGGATTTGGTTATAAGAGAAAGAAAAAAGCTCTCATAGGAAAAGTAAAAAGTAATTAATGCAAGTGTTAATTAATCAAAGTATATAGAGGAATAAAACGCTTAATGTAAGGAAGATCAGGCTATAGGATGGGGAAACAATCTGAATTATTGGTCAGCGAATCACTTCAACTTGGGCTATAGGTGTCGAAGAATTCACTGGCCAGAATCCGCTTAAAGGTACCAGTGGTGCAAAAGAGATCTATTTTGATCTTATTGTTACTCAATTTGTTAAAAGATAAGAAAGATCTAAGCAGATAAGAGTTATTTCGAAATATGATGTGAGTAGAATTATTGCGGAATTCTCGCAGACATAAGTACCTACCTAATTATAACTAGGCTTAAGTACCTACCTACTCATTCATACTAATACTGATACAAATTATTGTGTGAACAATAGCCCTTTTCCGTAGTAATAGTTTTTGATTAATAATTTTTAAGTTATATTCTACTTTTAGGTGTATATTTTTTCTCCCACATTTTTAGACTTACTATTTGATTTTTTCTTAGTTTTGTTACGTTCTACAATTATTAATAAGTTTCCATGATGAACGCTACCTTTTTAAGTGGGTCCCAAAATACATGCATTCTCGCCATCCTCCTTTGTCTCGTTTTAACCATGTCTTAAGTCTAAGGTTCGCTCTATAGATCTCACACTTAGAAACCTCATAATGATCTTAAAATACTTAGGTAAGTACCTACCTATTCAACAAGGTGTCACTCGATTGCTAAACCCATTCTTTATGGCTATGTATTTCAATATAACCCTGTGTACGTATAGACTTGCCCGGGAATCGAACTCGCATTCCCGAATCGAGACCGGCGTCTTAACTACACCGCTATCTAAAGCTATCACCACTCAATCGTAACTGGGTACGAACGTAATTACCTAGTAACAATATAAATATCATTGCTACTGGGTATCATAACAGGGGCTACTTGACTACCACTACCACCACCACTACAGCCCATTAACGTCCCACTACTGGGCATAGGTCTTCACTATCATTATTATTAGACCCACCACGCTGCTCCAATGCGGGTTGGTGGGATTAGACGACTATTATCATGTTAGTGATAATAACTGGGACCGACGGCTTAATGTGCTCTCCGAGGCACGGGGTGAACCACCTCCAACTTCCTAACTCCGGGCACTAGCACACTACTACAGGTATTAACCTGTTCTAGTACTGAGAATTTCTAGTCAGAAAAACCCAATACTTAATTATACCCGATCCGAGACTCAAACCTGGGGTCTCGTCGGCCGCAGTCGAGCATGCTTACCACTAGACCAACGAGCCTCTCGCATACACTTATCACTAATGCGCTAGTAAGTCAGTTTAACAAATTAAATTCCACTCAAGAATCATGAATTTCGTTTTCTCCATGGAGATGAGGTTATTCCGCGCTGCGCAAAATACTTCATATTCTAATGAGCAGCTTCACCGTATCTACTTCTGTAAAAAGATGGGTCAAGTGTATTTTAATTTGTATACATCATTTTTTTCAACGACGTAAATATAAAACCGTTGCACGTTTAAAGGCATCCTTTTGTCGGAGAAGTTAATTAAATTTTAAATAATCCAATCACTAGTAAAATGCTCACTGTACTTTTAAGATAACGGAAAACCAGTCACTAAGAGTCGCTGGTTCAAATCCTAGTACAGACAAGTACAAAACCATATAATATGGTGGATGACTGTACGTTTAATGGAAGTTATAACGGTACTCAACTGTACGGTTTTCACCATTGAAAATGGTCATTAGATGCAAATCGCCTCAGACGGATTTTGGGAGAATCGAGATGGGAATAGTACCAAGAGTTGAAGAATTTATCGAGACAAACCCCCAAGGGTTTGTTTACTAAATTGTAAATATTTCGGAAGAAAAACCGACTGAAGAAAAAAGGAATAAAACTGTCCTTGGGTATTAGTTTAGCTACAAAATGGCGAAAAAGTTTTGGAAATTGGTTAATACTTGTGACCTGTAGGTGGTCCCTTTAGATTTGGAATTGTAGAAAAACGGGTACTTCCGTATATATAAAGTGATGTAGCTTCTATGATTATTGAGCGATCGTCATGGTAATGATGTTAAAAGATGCGGATGCAGGCGAGAAGTGCATTCGAGTTGGAATTTTGAAAATCGGTTAACATTTTTTTTTTAAATTTTGAAGAAGAGATTTTTATCTTTTTAAAGAATGAACAAAAGCTAAAAAGACCGATCGAGGATAGAGTGGATTGTTATTACAATTTTGAAAAATACAAAAAAAAAGTATTGGATAGAATCAGGCGTTACTTTGCGGAAGTTCATGATTTAGCAAGAAAAGATTACAATTATTTTGCTATAATCCGCCAACAGAAAAAATTCTGTATGGTCAAGCATGCAGTTACAAGCGAAGCACCGTTTACCTTCCCAAACAAGCAAGAAAGCCAAGTTCCCAAGCAAGCAATGCCACCACCACTCACATGCACCACCACACAAGACTTTTATACTAATCTCGACGCACGTTTCGCCCCGACACCGGAGCATCTTAATAAAAAATCTTTGTTTCTTTTTGCCTTTGACTGCTATCTCACTTAATGGATTGCGTGATGGTAAGTGATGATGCAGTCTAAGATGGTAGCGGGCTTACTTTCCTGCTTGTGGTATGGCAGTTATATTAAGCCCAAACCACTAGCCGGTTTCTACAGCATCGTATAGGAACGCTAAATCGCCGGTATTCCCGGTAAAGTGGTAACTAGCTACGCTGAAGCCTCCCACCAGGCCAGACCAGAGAAATTTCAGAAATTATAAGTTATCAAATTGACCCTGCCAGGGATCGAACCAGAACCTCCTGCGTTAAGACAACAGCGCTCACCACTGCGCCAGGGAGGTCGTCAAAAAGTTCTATTCTACAATCAACTATTACAATCTTAATTCGTATAAGCTGATTATAAGGATTATTTCATGAAGTGAATACGTACTACTTTCATTACGGAGCGATCGCCACCCTCAGGGACACATTGGCCGACAAGGAAGCGAAATTCAATTAAGGCCGTTAATTTAACCGGCTCTCTAGAACCCACCCTCCTTGCGAACCATGATTGGGTGTTGCTCGAACGATATCTAAACATCAAACTTTCATAACGCAAACATAATAAATTATTGTTAACCATGTCAATCGCTTCCTTGATAACTTACAACTATTTGGGCGTTAAAGTTTTAATAGAAATTACATTAAACTTTATGCTAAAAGTCGATTACTGATGCGTCCGTTAATACTATACCTATTTAGAAGAATTCCAAAATAATATTTTGCTCATACACCAAACATAAAAAAGACGATTAGAATTAAGACACTCGTAAATGGCTCAATTTTTTATCAAGATTCTCTGATACTATGACGTTTAATCGGCACTTTTCATTTTTCCACAACTAGTCTATTGGCAATACAGCTGGTGGACCCCAACAATAAATCCTCAGACGACAAAACTTTACAATATGATAAAGTATCATGAGTTAAACGTATTTTTATACGACTGCCTGAAAAAAGGAGTATATTGTTTTCAGGGTTCATGTATGTATGTATGTATGTATGTATATATGTATGTATGTGAGTTTGTATATTCCACGATAACTTCTATACGCCTGAACCGATTTTGATAAATGAGGTATGGTTAGAATCCCTAGCTTATTCCAGGTGAGATAAGCTAGTAAAATTTTTAAAAAAATTGATGGGGTGACCATGGTCTCGCATTAAAGACTAAACTTGACAAAAAATTCTAAAATAAGATTAACTATATAATCATCATCTAGGAAATGATGAGTAGATTCCAAAAATATATAACACTATAGTTCAATATCCATTGATTTACAAAAAAATATCATTTAATAAAAATGTGAATAAGATTCCAAAGGCTAAATATGCAAATCGCTTCTTAAGGAGGTAAACTCCAAAAAATAATATGGCACGGCAATCGTATTTTTTAATTCGTTAAATTAAGTTCACTTGTATAAATATTCAATAAAAAATCGTAAAGGAAGTAAGGTTTCTTATGCTATACCCAATTGTTAAATACGGACGGTTTGATAATAAAATCTGTTTAAAATCGATGTTCTGCATGATTATTTATTTTGATAATCTTCTTCTTTTTTTGGTTTTGAGTGAGAACCTACTATTATATTAAAAAGAAATCAAGAAAATATTCAGTCATAAATATTAAGTTTCAGGTATAAATACCTAACTTCCGCATGGATTTTTTGTTGGATAGTTTTGTTTTATACCATACTACAAGCCTGCCAAGTTTTAACGACTGAGGATTTAATGCGGGGGTCTCCATACAACGAACCGCCCCGTTTCCTAAACAATATTGACATGTTACTTATTATTGCTTAATCTATAGCATAGACATAATATTTTCTATTGCTGTATATAGTTACTCTACAAAGCCAGTTTTCATAATATTGCACTCAAGGACAAGGGAATAAACCAAATTTAAATCAATTATGGGTTACTAATACATATACAGGCTGATGGATGGATGGATGGATATGTACTTACCCTTCATAGCCATAGAAACATTGCTGGAACAAATTTTTCAACTTCATAGAAAAAGATTTTATAGTATGATTAAAATCTGGGATCTATGAAAAATATTGTTTAATAAAGATTACAGTATGTATAGTGAATTATTTTCTAAGAATGATAATATAATTACGTCTAATTTTGCATGACATTCCATGGCAGATTGTATGCTACTGTTAAAATCATTATGTTATATTTTCAATCAGTGCAAATATAAATAAATGAATTGAATATTTAAATTGTACAAGTAGGTATTTCTACAATGTGTAACTTGGATTTACGCCTTATGCCTCAGTGTGGAAGAGCCTTTAGCGTAAATGTTTTCCTCAGTCTACATTATATAATATGGTTGCATAATCCATTTCGACCTCCAAGGTCTACCTATTGTTAGACATTGGAAATGCCGCAATGTTACACTAAGCTAGGTCATACTTGCCGATCTAGATTTGTTCTTTAAATTTTTGCCACGCATTATTATGCAAATGAGATATCTACCAGTAATGAATACGAGTAAATAGATATTTAAATATCTAAACTTACTTAAAATTACATATCTAGATAACGACCATAATAATCTCATTAACTAGCTAGCTAGCTTGTTGATACAAAAATTTTAGAAAAATACTTAAAATAGGTAGGTGCCTAATACCTATTTACAGAACAGGATCCTATGTAGTAAATAGTATATATATACTAATTTTCATCAAATAATAAGTCGATATCTAACGTGAAGTTATCGTACGTGCCAATTTAATAAAATTATCTGACACCGATAAAACTGTTTCATGATATGAACTGTCAGGGTAATTAAAATAATCCACCAGACCCATCACAGGACGGTATTCTACCGTGACCACAAATGATTTTACCAAAATTTTCGGTTCCTTAATCTATGTGTCTATGTCCTTCTATTTTGTATCTTGTTTGGTGTGTAATAAAGTGTATTTTCATTTTCATTTCATTTCGGTTCACATATGACCACAAATATGATCCAACGCACTCTCGTGTCGTCTCGTTTCGTGTCACAATTAAAAAAAGAACACTTTTAGTCGAAAAGCCAAATAATAAACGAATACGCTTAGTCACGACCCGCGGACCCGCCGTCCCGCCGCTCCTACCCTGGACAAAACTTTCCACTCCCGGGCGCATTTATACCGTACGGTTCACAAGAGAAGTCCATTTAGCCGCAAAACATTTGTGCGGAAAGGTTAGGCGGTCCCGCCTTACTCGATAGCACCGTTAAAAGTATATCTATTTTTCTTCTAGGAATTTGTGGTTCGTATCAATTTAATTACATTATATGGACTAAGGTACATACGTACCTAAATGCGGTCAACTAACATATTAGACATTTTGTGGTTTCTGTATAGCCACCCGCATTTGATTCGACCCATATACAATAGCAATTGGTTAACCTAATTACGCCCTTATATGTTACATATAAATTTGTTAAAGGCAATTTCAATAAGTCTGTCTGAATTTACCGAACTGATTAGTGATGTAACAAATTTTAGCAGAGCTCATGCACCTATCCTGTAACACTAAAACCCACAAAAAATACATCGGTGACCTATTAAGACAGCGCTACGTGTGTACTACTCCTTACGAGGTGTAGGCTGTAGGCTATTCTATATGACAGGTTAGGTTCAAATCCCACATATCTTACCCACTTCATGCAGCTAATATTAGGTAGTAGTAGCTAATATCCGTAAGTAGGTGAAGGGATAGTGATATTAGCAAATCATACGTAATAGTCGGTACCTACATTTTAGTTATGTTTTGTAGACTTAGTTGTTCGTACCTATCTTTTAGTTTTAAATCATTGACAAACTAACAGACCCAGGATATACAGGGTAATTTAAGTAATTTAAGTAATTAGGTAATTTTAGTCATTGAGGTCATTAAGCATCTCATTCTTCATGTAAAAAACCAAAAAAATAATCATAAGAGTCAAAAAAATTCAAAATATTCAATTCAATAGCCGAAAAATTGGGCATTTTCATAAAAACAATTAAAACTCGAATATCTCGAAAACGGTTAAGTTAAGGATGGGGGGTTCCATAGTGAAATCATTCAGAAATGATGTGTACTACACGCCCTTAACGGATCTAGGTCGACTTTTCCTGTAACCCTGTATATTCCTTTTTTATTTCAAATACTGAGATGTAATATATAAGGGAACATTATTGATATTTAATAAAAAGTGCGTGTCGAGCCACGCGCAGTGTAGGGTTCCGTAGTTGCCCGTTACATTAAAAGCGAACATTTTATTATAAGTCGTTTAACTATTACTCGATAACTTGGAAAGCCTACATAGCTGTGGTAGTTTTCCTTTTAAATTCGGTATATAAACTACTGCAATGAATTTTTTCACGTATCCATAAACAACCGTTTAGCTCGCAGGAGGGGATACTTGACTTAAATAAAATTAGCACTCATTATAACTATATTGGAGACGGACCCATGAATCGAAAAAAGTGTTGCCACACGCACCATATTTTAGAACGATCTATCCAATGACATACCACACTATGGAATAAACGAGAAAAAAACATCATACCCACTTTACGTGTAGGGGAGGAACCTTAATTTTTTTTTTTTTTTTACTACTTTGTCGGCGTGATATATAACTAAATTACTGCAGCTTTCTAATACCAACAGCCCTCTTAGCTGAGCCGCGGACGGACATACAGACGGATATGGCAAAACTATAAGGGTTCCTTGAACGGAACGGAACCCTAAGAAGACAAAAATCAAAATCAGTCACAACAGTTTGAAATGTTCTGATTCCGTTTTCATATTTAACTGTTCCTATCAAAGCAATATTATAGTGGCAATTACCTAATGGAGTTCAAACACTTGGATAACAACTACACATAAATTATTCTACATAATAACGCTATAAGTTAGACTGGCTATTTATATCCATAGGAGCAGGTAGGTAGGTACGAGTATTTTACCTTTGATCTAACGCCACGGCCGGCAAACTTCCCTCCACAAACATTTATTATAACTAACATAATACGAGTATATTATACAAAGCCATATCATATGTATTCTTTGTGAAATATAGGCCGGTTTTAATTCAGTAATAATATAATTTTAGACTAGACAAGTGAATGATGATCTCTGCTCAATGGCCCAAGAAGCCCAGAGTAGAGAGTCATGGAAGAATCGGAGGGAGGCCTTTGCCCAGTCATGAGACAGCATAGGCTAGAATAGAATAGAATAATTTTAGACTTCATACATAGGTATATTGCATTAATAAACAATAAAAAATGATTTAACACATCTTGCCATATAACACCAAACCAGTGAATTGTGTCAAATTAATTTGCTCAGCTACCTAATACTTCGTCAGTTAATAAAATATTAGAATACGCATGCTACTTATAAAATACAAGAAGATGCTCGCGACTTGGTCCGCGTAGATTTAGATTTGTGAAACTTATAAGATTTCATTGATTCTCCGGGATAAAAAGAAAAGCCGGATATCGGCTTTTGTAACCAATTTCTCATCAAAATCGGTTGAACAGTTCGGATCGGTAAAACGGTTGACAAAAGAGAGAACCTGAAAGCGTAGTAAACAGACAGACACACTATCCCATTTATAATATAATCATGGATACATATTTTGCCGTTTTTTTATTACATCACGTCCAAGATTCAGCATTGCTGGCATTCAGCACATAAATAACTCGAATCTTGAAAGTGCAAACTTCTATTTTAACTTGGGTATAGTTAACCTTCAAGAAGTTTCTCGCAAGCGTCACGTTGAGTTGAGTATCGACGCTATTCTCCACCTTGTTCTACTTTTAACGCAGACAGTGACCTAAACCACTATAGGGTTTCATAAAATGTCGGCGAAATTAGGTTAAACTCCGTCCACACTGAGCCGCGGGAACATCCGACTAACGGACAAAACACCTTTTCAACAGATTTAATAAAACAAAGAGTGAGTGATCGAGGTGAAACGGACCCCATCGCCATTACAAATATTAAATAACTTGGCTAGCCGCAGGCTGTTGAACGATTCACATTCGGCATCATCGATTTTAAACCGTTTCAATTAGATTAGGTTCAAATTTTAATTTTTTAATATTTGTCTGATGATATTATGAAGATGTAAGAAAATCCATACTAATATTATAAATGCGAAAGTGTGTCTGTCTGTCTGTCCGTCTGCTACGCTTTCTAGTGTCCAACCAAAAGTTCGGTTTCGGCCGTAACTGAGACTGTTGCCGAAATTTGGTTTCGGTTTCGGTTGTAAAAACCAGTTTCGGTCGGACACTAACGCTTTCACGGCCTATCTATTCCATCGATTTTGATGAAATTTGGTACACTCATATCTTGTATCCCGGGAGAGGACATAGGCTTTTTATCCCGGAAAATTCAATATTTCCCGCGGGAAACAAAAGAATTTGCTTGTTCAACTAATTTCGATGAAATTTGGTACAGGGATAGGTTGTATCCCAGGGATAGCCATTGGCTACATATTATCCCGAAAAATTCAAGAGTTCCCGTGGGAATCAAAACCTCAATCCTCACGGACGAAGTCGTGGGCATAGTCTAGTCCGAAATAATTAGAATCGGTAAACGTGTTAGACTCGTAGTTTTAAAAAATCTGCAGTAAATTTTTACAATCTTAATTTTGCGGATTCAAATAGTTGCTGTTTTTTTAAGACAGTTTATTTTCTATTTATATATGCTTCTAGTCAAAAAACCCCAATACTTAAGTATGGCCCGACCCGGAGTTAGTCGGAGTTAGGAAGTTGGCGGTGTTTCATCCCCTTGCCTCGGAGAGCATGTTGAACCATCGGTCATGCGCCTGATCTCTCTCCGATCCGTCCCGTCGGGCTATATGATAGTGAACAGAGAGTGCACAGTGTGTTAGCGCACACACTTGTGCACTATAATACTTATCTCCCGCGCAGATAGCTAATCTCTCTGGAGATAGGTCGCCGTGGCCGAAATTCGGTCGGGAGGCCATTATTATTAGGCTTCTATCCAACCTGCGTAACCTTCAGTCAGCGAGCTTAACACTACTTTCCGCGATGATGATGACTGGATCTGCAGTATCATCATCGCGGAATCATTCTACTAAAAAGTAAATATATTCACAAAAAATATCATTATATCAGAAACATAGAGTTCGTTGGTATAAATGTCTATCGAGTAGATATTAAATGAAACCGCACTTCCGGATCGGAAACAGTGAAATATTTCATTACCATGTCCGCTTCTGTGATAAAACCATCAAAATTATCCCGAGATCGCACTGAAAGTAATATAATGTTTCGAAAGGAAACTTTGCCATCGGAACTTATTCAATATAAGCGGCGCCAGGAGCCAACTACCTACGCCATATCACTGCGATAAATAATTTATATTTACTTACTCTCATTTAGTAGCTCGCTTCTTCATTTTCTTTCATAGTTAATTGCCATTTGTTAGATGGAGTTTTGTTTATTCAGTACATTTATAAAATGTTTTCTTTTTATCAAAGCGTTTTACTTTGTCAATACAGCCTTTTACTACGCAAATACGATCAGAATAGGTACTATATTACGTGTTTTTGGAAGTGCGAACGTGGGTTTTATCGCTAAAATTTTGATAATAAACGCGATGATGGAGGCACAACACAGTAGTTGCTCAACTTTGAGAAATAATAACAGATGTATATAGGTATATTATGTTTACCATAACCATTATCATCAACCCATCGTCGTTGCACTACTGTGCACGGGTCTAGTCTCTGACAGTTGACCCATGCACAGTATAGGAAGGATTTAGCGCATTTTCCACCATGCTAGAATAACTAGAGCCGAGCCAATGATTGAGATAAGACTGATTTAAAAATTGGAAGGAAATAATAGGGAAGCGATTCAGAAGTAAATACGTACCTAGTCAGTCACGTAATATAACGTCTACTTAAGAGTTTGCGCCAATACCACTAGACCTTGACTCTTGAGAAATGCCAATTAACAATAACCTTATTTCCGTTGATACCTGTTACGACCTACTTATGGCATTACCCATACATTCAATACTTAATTAGTATTCAGATGCGGCTAATGAATTTTAACTTCTGCGGAAGTAAATCTAATCCAGCTATGGAGTAGGACCACAGATTAAATAAAAGTTACTTCCAATCATATGGGCTAATGGGTCCTCCTAAGATGATGCTATAAGATGATGTATTATTCTAATTTCCCTGAACTTTTAGTTGTTATTTGATCTAGCTTGTTCAATCAAGTCGTATCTATTCTTACTTACCAATATTTATACATGCACGGAGACCTAACAATCCAGTCTTAACATTTGAAGGAGTCTCACTCGTTAACTCACAACGCAATCGAAGGCCACCGTTAATTATCGCAGTAGTAAGTGTACTTGTGAGTACGGCGAGTGTACCAGTATCCGATATCCCCCTTCTCGTAACTGGGTCGCGAGGAGGTCCGCGGGAGAGCACTAGGAAGGGGGCCAGGGGTGCGAACTCTCTCGTTGCGTTTTTGTAGCGGCGCGTCCGACCGATCGGCCCACTGTTGCCGCTCGCTTCGCATCACTTCTAAAGAATAACACACTTCTCTCGAATGCCGCCGTAAAAATGCATTTACTCACATTTTGTATTTGATTCATTTTTGTGAAGTGCCGCCCGAATTCCCAGAGGTCGACGCCGAACTTTAGCGCCCAATTTTTGACTCTGCAAAAAAAAAGAACGTTAGACGTACAATCCACACGTGAATTCGTACATCTTATCATGCGTCGTTTGTCACAGGCGTTTAATTAAGTGTGTGGGTGGATATATGTGCTCGTGCTCCATTTAGACGTAAAAAGCTTGTCGGGATATTTCAAGAAAGCTCGAAGGATCACTTGTTTTCTACGTAATATAACTTGTATAAAGGAACAAAGATTCATTTCTCGATCTACCCGTATTTTTTCTGCTTAGTACATATTTCAATCTGGGTCAGGGATTTTCCTTTATGCTAACATTTCATCATGCTTTTTTCAGGACTTTAAAAACACTGATTAATTACCGGTTACCATCTACAAAGGATAATACCAACCCGTTATTTTGTAACGAATTACTGCCGAGATTAAATCACATAAAGCTACTGCTGATGTTTCTTTTGCGTGATTACTTAGGTCTCTCTAGATATTAGTTTAATAGTTTTTATTACTAGATAGAAGATATTTTTAAGGCTATATTTGTAGCCTTAACTAGGTAGATTCTTTTAAAATAATAGGGAGATTTTAGATACCTTTAATTCTCCTTGTTTATTTGAGATCACAGCATATAGCATTATTAAAAAAAACACCTCAGCATTTAACCGAAAATTGTGACTCTCACGAAAATGGAGCTCTCTAAAGATAATTTAATAATATTCCAAAAAACTTATTGCACAGAAAAGAAAATAAGGTAAGAATGTAATTTATATTTGCCGTAATGATGTACACACAGTTTCTTCTCCGGTTCCTAATTCTGTTCAGGACAATAGACAAGGAACATTCACAGCGCCTTTCACCTGTCACGACTAGAAGGTGGTGGACATCCAGTTAACCTCGCTCCAAATAAAACCAATCTTCTGCGCTTAACGTGGTTTAACCACCGACCTACTAATAAGATACCGCTTTATTACATTTGATTCTAACAAGAAGCCAGTGAACATGCAAAAAGCCCTTTATTTTAATAATTGCTCGATCTAACGAAAATTACAATTATTATATCCCCAAAACGTGTATTAAAATTGGGAATGATTCGGCGGAAATGTGATTGGGAAAAAGCGAGTTAAGCATTTTTTCCAATCGGTTGGGCACCCCTTAGGTATAGCATTAAGTAACTGCGTCTTGTGAGGTAAGATTCACATTTATTTGATCGCAATATAAGATGCGAGCAGCCGTTAGAAGGGAAAAGCCAATTTGATTTTTATGGTTCTTAATATTTTGAGAATATACATTCCCTGTATATACAAGTAAAATTAATACAATTTTAATAAACCTCAATAAAGTTGTTCGAAAGAAAATATTTCTATATGATCATAGAGATCTTTTACTATCAGCGAGGTCATCACTTTCATAGCAACTGTGATATTTCTGATCTTTTACTATTAGCGAGGTCATCACTTTCATAGCAGTTGTGATATTTCTGATCTTTTACTATCAGCGAGGTCATCACTTTCATAGCAACTGTGATATTTCTGATCTTTTACTATCAGCGAGGTCATCACTTTCGTAGCAACTGTGATACTTCTGATCTTTTTCATATAAACGATGCGTGAACGAAGTAATCATTTGAAATTGATAAATAATTTCCAACGAAATTAAGCGCCCACAGCTCCCACCCAAGGACCAATTTAATTAACGTGTGCAACGAGCCTTGCGTAGCATGTACGACGGATTGCCGGCTCTATCGAAAATGTTTTCCTTCATTTTAAGTAAAATATTTTTTTTATCATACTAATATTACAAATGCGAAAGTGTATATGTTTGTTGGTTTGTCCTTCAATCACGCCACAACAGAGCGATGTATTGACTTTTTGCATGGGTATAGTTGAAGATATGGCTCTGTCTGTCTGTCTGGCGCTGTTATAGGCTCCTTTTTATCCCGGAAAATTAAGGCATTCCTGCGGGAATAAAAGAAAAACTTAAGCCACGCGGACATAAACGCGGGCACCAGCTAGTATTATTATTTTATAGCATCGAGTGGTCTATATATTACTTTTCACCTCTCATGCTCTAAAAAGATGTCATTATAGCTTAGCGTAGGCGGACTAAAGTTAGTATTTAGGAGACCGTAGACACGGATTGAAGTAATTTTTTTTTAATAATTGCAGGAGTTGTTAAGATATAGGTAGTAAATGGGTTCTAAAAATGTATAGTCTATGGTTAATATGAACAGCCCAAACTAATGTCACAGACACAGTATAAGAAGATACAATTATTTCCTACCAGTCGTTCAACGAAGGCATCTAGACAAAGCAAAGCTGCAGGGTGACAGGGGCGTAACAAATGAAACTAGCAGAATTTTTATAATACAAAATTCTATCACTCTAATATCTTTTATGCAGTACCGTACATATAGGACTGCTAAAACTGTCATGGTATGATGGTAGTCAGGTCTGACATTTGTGTGAGCGTCGACCCACTGTATGAAATGAATAAATAGTTACGCTATGTTAATACGATCTACACAGAATCTAATTTATATGTTCAATTTTTGAACTAATTTACGCGCAATACTTGCATTGCACCTACATCCACAGCCTGTTACAGCTCAATGTATGGTTCTCAATGTATTTGTTTAAATCCTTCTTGTTAACAATAAGGAGAAAAATATAATTGGTATTGCGGAATGCCGCGAAATCTCAAGAATTTTTATTATAATTAAAATATTTATCTAAAGGGATGCTTATTTAATCCATTTCGGATTTCGGTGCACGATACGTAATACAAGGTGAAGGCATAGGGGAAAGTGAATGTGACTATTTATTTGTTAATGTCATCAAGTGAAAATAAAGATCTTACTCATACTATTAAAATGTAACAACAGAATGGCAAAGAACTAATTAAAAATCGTTATTTATTTTATTTTCTCGCAATCGAAGTGAAAAGTAGAGTGTTTACCACGGGACCAAAAGCCATTCTACACGATTTTATAGCATACCTCGCTACACTCGGTAAGCTAAACATCTCATCATAAACACATAAATCATCAGCAAAATGGCTCATTTTTGTCCCTTGATGAACAATCTGCTATTACATTATATATTCTTTTACTTACAAAATTTTAACATGATAAACCTGTGAATTATTGAATTAATCCTACTGAGCACATTTAAATTTTAATTGAAGTAATTTAAGAGCTTGGCGGATTGAAAGATAGTTGAATCGGGTAAAAATGTGCGAGTCTCACGGTAAAACTAAAATTCGCATCGCGAGCAACCGCTGGGTAATAAAAGTTAACAAAACAAATAAAAAAATATTCAAATCACTATTAAAAAGAATATATTTTCATATAATTACAAACTCCCACGAGTTATATGTATGTACTCCTACAACAGATCATCAACAAGGTATAATTAATTTACAAAATTAAAAAACACCAGTGCTCTGCCAAAATGCAGATCCACCACCAGAGGCGTCGTCGTTTCACTGTAATGTTAATTTTTGTTAATTCTTATTACTATTTTATCAGTCTTTTAGTCATTTGCTCTCTTTAATAGTGCAAACATGTACATCTCTACAGATATTTTTTATTCTATATCTTTAAATCCATAATATCTTATTCTTAAAAGAATTCGAAATAGTTTCATTTGGTATTCGAAGCTCTTTTGTAACGTCAAAGAATGCTGTGAGATATTCGTTCAACATCAATATTGACTGCAGTCAAGTGGAGAGATATTAAACTGTTCAGAATTTTAAATATACCGTGTCGAATTGCAAAGCTTCTTTTGAAATCTTTTCAACATGCAATCCAAAGGACTACTTAGCATCGTGTGTCTTATACCACAGAATAGGTAATAAGTAGAAGTACTTATACTTAGGATGTAGAGCTACACAGAATAAACCCAACCTCAAGCCCAACTTAAGCCTGAATACAGATTACGATTAGACAAAACATCTGCCTCGGAGGGGAAACACGTTTTATCCTATCACGCTAGTGGGTGGGCCCATATAATAAAGGTTGCTAGAACTTTTTGCCCATCAAACAATATATTTTGTCTCTAGTGTGTTTGCTCCAAGTTATTTTTTATTCCACTACAAGTTAGCACTTGACTGCAATCTCACCTGGTGGTAAGTGATGTTGCAGTCTAAGATGGTAGCAGGCTAACTTGTTAGGGGTATAGCAGTTACATTAAACCTAAATCTCTAATCGTTTTCTACACGCTATTCCGCTTGGAGGCACGTCCACGTTACTACCCACGGCTGAAGCCTCTCACCAGGCCAGACCAGAGCGAAATGTAGAAATTATTAATTCACAAATTGACCCTGCCGGGCATCAAACCCGGGACCTCCTACGTTAAGACAATAGGTTTACGTTTAACAGAGCTCACCACGTTGCGCCAGGGAGGTGGTCAAAACAATCTATTGAGAATAGTTGAGTAGTATATTGCAGTTCAAACACGTGAAAATAAAATCTACGTTCTTCTCCAAGGACATTGTAATAGTATAGACCGCAGCTTAAACAATACTATATTCTAAGAACAAAAGTAACTGACCCATTGACAAATAACTCACCCATTATTCTCTTTGGTGTGCTGTCCGTTTTTTAATAAGTTTCAGTTGTTTATTATTTCTGTCAGTTAGATTTGGCAAAATATTCTCATTAGAAATCAGGAATGTTCTCGTCCGTTGTTTCACAAGTTGGGCCGGCGGCGTCATCAGTTGGGAATTATTTAAAACGTTCCCCCGACACAGCTCGGCTCTCAACGTGCTCGAAAACATTTTAAAGATCCCTTTTTAAATACAATCTTCATGGTCATATTTTTCCTTAAAATCAGTTTCGATGTTTTAAAATAAAAGTTTCGGTAATTTTCATTTTTAAGGTGCTGTACCAAATTGGTATTTTTTTATCAACTACATGTAAGCACTTGACTGCAATCTCTGATGGTAAGTGATGATGCAGTCTAAGATGGTAGCGGGCTAACCTGTTAGGGGTATGGAAATTATATTAAACTCATACCCCTAATTCGGGGGTTTCGAGTTCTACACGGCATCGTACCGTAATGCGACACGTCTTTGCCGGTAGGGTGGTAACTAGCTACGGCCGATATATCCCACCAAATCAGAGCAGAGAAAATTCAGAAATTTAGTTTTGTCCAGCTGATTGGGTTAGGTATCAATGTTCGTGGCCATTTTTATCACAGTAACGCTCTCGATGGCGTTAATATTTACAAATAATATTGGCATGCCATTCGTTCAGAATTATTCAAAATGATCTGTAGCTACAATCCAACTTTTGGTATCATGGTCCTCTCAAGTTGCTTCTATGATGGCGTCCGTTGGGAATTATGTAAAACTTTCATCCGATGCTGAGGGTGGAGATGCCCGTATTGAGAATTGTTTACAGAGAGCAGTTCTAGACCCTCACAAAATTTAATTTCGGTTCTGTAGAAAGGTTTGACATATACTCGTATGAAATAGATTTTATACCAACCCCAAACTACAGAGACAGATTTAGTACCTATCTTTATCTACTTGATTACGGTTTTACTAATGCTGAATAGGACTTTGAATCTAATAAAATCTGATAACTTGAAAATCTTCCTACGTGTCTCCATTACACTGATTGACTCAGCACATTATTATTATCATGACCTTAGCAACTATGTAGATAATTTCCTAAGGTCCTTATGATTTTATAAAAAAAAATTTGAGGTCTTACTTTAACGGTGAAGGAAACTTGCCCGAGTGTTCGAAGGCTCAAAACTAAAGTCGTCTAGATAAGTCTAGAAATTTTAATTTTGAAATAAGTTTGCCTTTATAACTAATGGTCGCTCGCGACTTCTTTCACGCACAATTTCTAATTTCCTACGAGATTATGTTTTCCCACTGCAAAAGACTTTACATAATAGATAATTTCTCTTCGACTTTCATAGGAATTTCCATCCCCCATTTCTTAACCATTTCTTAGCTGATGTTTCTTAGCTGTTCGGCACACGCTACCAAAACAGGGGTGGTTTCAACTAGGCGATCACAGAAAAGTTCCGCGTTACAAACTGCTTTGGAATAAGTCTACTGGAAAGGAAGATTTAATCTTAGTAAAAAATAGTCCTTCCTAAAACGAGCCAGAAAAAGCCACGGGCGTACATGCACGATTTTATGAAATGTTTTAGATTTGAAAGGCCACAGCAAAAACTCTAGTAGCTCGCCAGCCAGCAGTAGCAAAGAAAACTCGATTGCGTTGAAAAACAAAGAATAACGGATTAGCAGTGAAGAGATCCGCTTAAAATATCTTGTTACTGTAATCGGTT
Source organism: Erebia palarica (assembly GCA_964035005.1). Taxonomy (NCBI): domain Eukaryota; kingdom Metazoa; phylum Arthropoda; class Insecta; order Lepidoptera; family Nymphalidae; genus Erebia; species Erebia palarica. Next base: position 26,686,468 of record OZ035992.1, on the reverse strand, counting down.
TAACCCGGCTCGGGAGTCTCTAAGCGAATAACCCGATTTGACTCTCACCTGATTTACGGCTACGTAGATTGACAGCGTTAGCCTCCGATATTCAAATTTTACTTAAATTTTATTTCGGATCATGACAGCGCCAACTCTTAGACTATGCTCATAATTTAATTTGCAATTTTCAACATAGGTACGAGCTATATAACTCTAATCCCGAAGCGCAACAAGTTTTGTTTTAACGGTATTAAAAATTATCAAAGTGTATGGATAAGAAACTAGCAACATAATACACAATATATCCTATTTGATGCTTGATTGCCGAAGGCCAGGTTCACAAGTGATATAAACCTAATGGTAAGTAATTATATGTTGAAAATAGAAGATACTACTGTGGTCCTGGGGGTGACCTTAGACGCAAAGCATAATGGGGCACCCATATATCAACACTTGCTGGCAAGCTTAGTTCTACTGCTTACGCTGTCAAAGAGATTCGACAGTTAACTGACATCGAAACTGCCAGGATGGTATATTTTGCTTATTTTCATAGCATTATGTCTTACGGAATCTTATTGTGGGGTAAAGTGGCAGATATACAAAAAAAAAATTATACTACAAAAAACGGTAAAACGTGCAATTTATAATTTAAAACCACGTGATTCCCTTTGAGAGAAATTTAAAGAAAATGTTATTCTAACAGTAGCCTCACAATATATTTACAGTAATATAATTTTTGTAAAACAGCACATCCATAATTACAAAAAACTATGCGATTTACACGATAGGCAAATTAGGGGCCGTAATAGGCTCGAAAATTCCATCGCTCCGCATCATAAAAGTCAGAAGGTCATTCGTGGGAATGAGCATTCTTTTCTATAACAAAATTCCACTACCTATTTTAAACTTGTCTATACACAGATTTAAGAAATCCATTAAAAGTATGCTCTTGAAAAAAGCTTATAGGACTGTTTAAGATTATGTAAATGAGCATGGATTTGATCGCTCTAGCAATAACCCACTTTTAATCCCGGAAAATCAAAGAGTTCCCACGACATTAAAAACCGAATTCACGTAGGTGAAGTCAAGGATCTTCATATAAGGCGGCTAGTTCGTCCACCGGTATCACCCAAAAGTGTCTGTAAGGGCCCCTGTTCACCCGTATACCCACATAATGGACGAATGACAGTTTTACATGAGGATAAATTATGCAATGCTTAGGCCGACTTGCACGACCCTGCGTAAACTGATTTAATTTTTTTTGATGCTGTCACTTTTTAATAAGTTTGTTCTAGGGTTGACATGAAAAGGACAGTAAATTATAACATATTTAACGGCCTTGTGCAAGTGGAACTTAATACAATAGTACTATTGCCGGGCACTCAAAGACCAGACGTGCTTGAACTTAGTTCATTAAAACGATGATATCTGTTTGCAGCCGATAGTTTTATTAATCAGCGTCGAGCAGACGGGGTGTCAGACGCGCCCTTACGTAAGCCTGCCTCCGTAGTACGCCCGCACCGGGTCCCCGCCCGCCCCCTCTCTAGATCAATACCCGAGCCTTTGACATGTGCCCCGCGTGCCGCTCCGCAAATATTTACGTTGTGGATACTGATCATAACTAGTTTCATTTGCCTGTTTGTACACATATAGGAAGATTTTAATTGGCAGGCTTATTGCTTCATCGATCCAGACACGATAAGGACAAGCAAAGTTTTATTAGCGAATGCCGTGCCTGTTGGCAGTTAAATTTGATTGTATTCGTATTGCTATTTATCATATCATTTATTTATATTTATATATAAATATATTTTGCATTTTTTCATTTTGTTAGATGTTTAGTGATCAGGCTTGACAATGAAAATTAACCTAGAAAAGCAACCTAATATTGCACGTGTTATTAAAATCAGAATTTTACCCCTAATCGGTTTCAACACGACACCATATTGGGCAAAGCTATTACTTGGCGGAACTTTACAAAATGGGTTACAAACCGCGGTCCAAGCCTAGCTCACGATAAATTGAGCCAATTTAGAACCTTTTAAAATTAGGATTAGAATCCGAGACCGCATGCGTGGCGATTAATTGCAACGCTGCGCTATCAAGATCATCTAAATTTGTATCCCAGGGCAGATCATTATTCTATCCCTTTGAAATTTCAATAAATGTAATAATTGTATCATGTAATTTTGTATCAAAAATAATAAATATATATTATCTCAAAAATCATTAGATCAAATCAATGAAATAAAAAAAAGTGATGATTTCATAAAATCACTCGGAAAGAGTTTGTGTAAACAAAATTATTATGTCCTCGGGGCAAAAAGAGACAAATTAGATATCATTGAAAAGGTCCTGGCTCGGGGTTGCGGTTTTGGAGGTAATTTTTTTCTTTCCCGCCTCAACTTCCGACTCGGATGTCAACAATAATTCTCCCTGGAAGATTCCTGAATGTAATATATTAATAGGTGAATCGAAATAAACCAGATAATAATGTGGACTTCAAATACTATAAGTAATCATACGACGTTCATACGACGATAATTGATGTATTTTCATTAGTAAAGTTCAATATTTTTGACATAATAAAATACAAAAAGATAATTATATCCTTTGCCAGCGACCGTCTGCTGCTTTTCTTCCGTCGTTATTTCAAAATATCTTATTTTATTTGAAACTCTGCAAATTTTCCGCTTTCTACTTATGCCCCAGAGTTTGGGCTGGGCGTTCGTCGGTGACTCAATCAGTAAGTGATTTTATAATTTTTTGTGTCAAATTTTAAACCGATCTGAATCGCACCATGAGCAGATTATTACATACGCAGTAAAGTAAAAAGAATTAGGCTGTAGCTGTCCTGCAAGGAACAAACAAACATATATAGACTGATGAACACATAACCCTGTGCGTTCCGCAGTCGGGTAAAAATATATACATAAGTAAAACTGAAAAAAATAGGTGCGTAGAGTAAAATCAATTATTACTTAGACTAATGTAGGTTGTGGTAGCTATAGTGGAATGAATCGGGGTACGATTTATTGGAAGTAATGAAATGGAAACGCGTAGCCTGCGAGTTACGCTGCTACGATGCTACGAATATCATCAAAATGGTTAAGGGCGCAAACGCACTAGGACAAGCCAAAATGTCCCGGTAAAAATTGTCCTGCTCTCAACCTAGAACCCGATTGCAAAAAAACTAGGATTAAACAGGAAAAATTGTATTAGTGTTATCAGAGGGATTTAACACCTGTTAATTTAGTTTACGTATTTTGAAAGTCTTTCTCTCTAATAAATAATATATTATTTGACGTCGGAGTCTTATATCGTGAGATGTGTGGGCGTATTCGGCAACTTGCTCTACCACGCAAGTTACGACTATGCTCCGCTGATTTTCAGACCATAGTGCAAAGGTCAAACATTTAACTCCATTCAGCTATCATTAAACGCCCCCTCGTAGCAAACAACAATGCCTTTAGATATTTATAGTTTCATTCGAAATCTACGTAATTAAATCTGATATAAGCATTTAATTTTATCGTCAGTGCTATTGTTGTTCTATTTTAAGAACAATTTACTTCTTATTATAATGTCATAATTAAATTACTGCCTTTATGAAAAGCGGCGGTAGGTATCGTATTAACTCAGGCTTCTAAATTATGGTAACTTTTCATTAAAAGTATGGTAAAGGATATAAGAAAATTAGTAGTACATTAAAAACGGAAACCGTTAATTCACAATTGAGATCACACTTAACCATAAGGTCGTTTGTCACAAAATAATTTATCTGCAAACTTTAAGAAACTTTTTCTCTAGAAGCCCTGGCTTCAATCTGTTACTGCCACAAAACATGTTTATTGGATTGTAGGTACCTATTATAATGATGCCCACGACGACGCCCGCGTGGATTGAGGTTTTATGTTTCCCGTGGGAACTCTTTATTTTCCGGGATAAAAAGTAGCCTATGTGTTATTCCAGACTATAGTCTATCTCTGTACCAAATTTCATCCAAATCCAAGATTGAGTAACAAACATCCATCCATACACCCATCCAAACTTTCGCATTTATAATATTTACTTGTTTTTTTTTGTCTTTTTTTAATTGAAAATAATACAATAGAACTTAATGCTAGCTAGCCTAACCTAATTACTATATAAATCATGCCGGCGTGGAATGGTGGCATGAATGCTGGCTGCATTTCCGCGCTGGACAGTCATCAGGCTGATCCTTTGCGCAAAAAATAAGTCAGCCCTTCTGTCACCATTTGATATTTGATTATTTGATATCAGCGATATGATCTCAATTCATGGCAGAACTACGAACTAGCCATCTTACACGTTGCCCTACGTGAGTGACAAACGTGACAACGCGACTTCATATGATCCAGTAGCTGACAATTCACGGCTTGCGTTGTCCCGTAGATAAGTTTCTCATTTTCTATAGCATCGTATCACGTCGCGTCGCTTTTATCGCTCACCTAGGACAAAAGGTTCTCAACATTCTATATTGATCAAATCGTCCAAAACTCGAAATAAAACTGGGTCGCAATACTGATTCATCAGCAACAGATAAGATTTTTAATTAAATGCTTCATAAACATTACTGTTGTTACTTATTTATTTCATGTTATGGATTCTTATCGAAAAAAGGCAATTAGATTCTCAAATAAGTAAATTTATTGACGTCGACCACAGTGATAAAAGTAGGTAACAATATCGCTAGAACTAAAATAAAGTCGTACTTGAAATCTGTAGCAAATCGAAAACTAAAACGAAGTGTCATGTCTTTTTCCAAGTATGGCACCAGGATATGATTAGATTCATTAAATCAGTTGTCATTGCAAACATCCTTCAAAGTTCTTTTACATTCCCGAAAATAATCCATCACCAATATTACAGTAATTTAAAACTTTTTCGTTTTTGATATCGCTGCGTTATTATCGAACCCTCACTAAACCCATCGATCCAGGGGTAAGGCAATGAATCAACCCCAAGAAACGTAATTCTATAACGACTTCTTTTGAAACTTACACTTTTTAATATTTTTTATGGCCATCGTCATCTCCTAGATTTGTTTATTTAATGTATACTTCTATACTAATACTAGCGGATGCTAGCGACTTCGTTCGCGTGGCATAAGTTTGTTAATTCCCACGGACACTCCTTAATGTACCAGGATAAAAATTAACCTATATCACTCTCCAGGTCCTCAACTATACCCATGCAAAAATCACGTTGATCCGTTGCTCTGTTGCGGCATGATTGAAAGTCAAACTGATAACGTATATTTATAATGAAAGAAACTCTCTATTTGACATCCTTGGGGATAAAATTTTCAAAAACTGTGAACCACGTACTTCTTTACGGGGTACTTCTTTATATTTAGCCAAAAGTCTAAATGCTAAGTTTCATGGCTATAACTTATGAAATGAAGGACTTTCATACAAACTTTCAACCCCTATTTTAGCCTTTTGAAAAATTGCCATATGTACGTACCGCTGGGGTTAGAAACTTGAAATAACATGACCAGAAACTGCCCTCCGATTCGGGACAATGTGCAGGATTACCGTTTTTAAAGTAAGGTTTAAAAATTAAAACCAAAATTATTATGGATTTATTATTCAGAATAAGGTAAAGGTAAAATATCAAAAAAAAAACAATACGCTTATTGTTTACTTCTTTCCTCTTTTAGGCACTACTCCATTTTGACGTTCCATTTTATCTATATCCACTACACCACTACAGCCCATTAATGTCCCACTGCTGGGCACAGGCCTCCACTCTCATAGGAGAAGGGGAATTAGAGCATAGACCCACCACGCTACTCCAATGCGGGTTGGCGGGCTTTAACGACTGTTATCATGTTAGTGATAATAACCGGGACCGACGGCTTAACGTGCTCTCCGAGGCACGGGGGTGAAACACCGCCAACTTCCTAACTCCGGGCTAGTATTGAGAATTTCTGATCAGAAAACCCCAACACTTAATTATGGCCCGACCCGGGAATCGAACCCGGGACCTCGTCGGCCGCAGTCAAACATGATAACCACTAGACCAACGAGGCAGTCATTAATAATTATTTTTATTTGTTGACAAGCCTCGATGAACTGTTTATTTGATCTAACAAAGCATTTTTAAATAACCACTGCGTTTAAAGAAACGCCCTTTGACATTGCATCTGTCTGCCATCTGTGGTCGAGTAGTTGAACTAGCTAGCCAAAACGTCTTGCGCCATCTAGTGTGAGAAAGCAGCAGTACAATGTAACGTGATTTATTCAAAGAATTACATAATTCTTGCATTTAGTTAGTTTATAAATAGTTGTTTAGACTCGCTAACCACAACGTCTAGCGCCATCTAGCGTCTAAAAGCAACAGTTGTTTGGTGAAACTCTTCTGTATTTTTTTTTAATTTTTGTGAGACTTCAGACTTCTGAAACGGTTTTATCTGAAAAGTATAAAATATAACAATTGCAATAATAAAAAAATCTTTGCTGCTAATTGATTTTTGACCTAGGCAAGCTCCCACAGTTGCCCCGGTCAAGTCCTTTCACCTTACTGCACGCAATATTTTAAACTTAAATCATGAATAAATTAACTAATCAAACTGAATAACTAAAATCTGATGAAATAAAATTAAAAATGAATAAATTAACATTAAAAAATAAATTACCTGAATAATAGTGATAATAAAGTCTCAATATATTCCATCATCAATGATACAGGCAGACAATGTCGCGGGCATCATTTATTAAAGACGCAATTCTTAAGCCTTCTATTATGCTTTTCTCTTAGTTTGTCTTTGCAAAATGTTCTCCTCGTTGGCAGTGATTTTCAATGGCAAATACGCGACCAGACAGATTTACAGTAGCCGCTTATGCTGTAAGTATGGAGGTGAAAGGTAGTTATTGTACGCCCACTACAGTTTACGCTTTTATTGTTTGACTAACGGAGAGTAAAATCGCATTAACCTTTACCTATTACGTAGGTGGAACTACCTAATTGATTTCTTGATTACGTGTTACTAAGTACGGGTACTATACTAAGCGCAGTCTAAGGACCGTTAAGTCGCATGGCGGTACCATAGTAGGGTACTAGGTAACTAGCCACGACCAAAGCCTCTCCCTTCACCAAACCAGACCAGAAAAAATTCAGAAATTATAAATTACTGAATTTCCCCTAACGAACCCGGGACTTCAAACTAATAAGACCACACACAGCGCTTAACACTACGCCATAGGTCGATAATAAATTCGAAATACTCCCTAGAAATACTACTAGTTCAACTTTTTTATTTTAGTTTCACGTAGCTAGGAAGACAAATAGTCTATGAGCAGGTGCCTTAATTGCCTGTCAATAATACCCTTCGTTGAGTAAGGCGAAGTCTATGAAAATACCGTTCTGGGGTCATATACTATCAGTTAAGACTTCAGGCTTTAGTTGTGCCGAAGTTCCCTTTTAAATAATTTTCAATAACAGTACATATACATACAAAAAAATAATTTTAATATTATAATAACGGCTTAACTCGGGTTACGAGTCTTCGTAGCTTAAGTGGTACGGCGTAACACGGCAAGTTGCACCTAGCAGGGAATACGTGCGCTGGAAGGGCATTCCACATTGGCATATTATAACTATGCGTTTAAGAAGTTATATTCACTTGCTTTAAGTCAGAAGTTAATCTTCTTTAGCAGATATATGACCGAGAATTCTTCATAATGTTCTTAAGTGTGTGTGAAGTCTATCTACCAATCCACATAGCCAAATCCCTCTCATTCTGACAGGAGACTCATGCTCAGTAGTGAGCCTCCATCATGGATTACTTATAGGGTTAAGTGACACAAAATGTGTCTAATTCTTAGGTCGTAAAGTTTCTATACGTTGTTCTTTAATGTATAAGCCGGCGGTCACTTCGGAATATGTTTGGCAAAACGCCGCGCCTGTTAAACAACGTGTGTCCTGCAAAATATTATACCGGGTGCATATACTAGGTGCTTCTGGATTTATGCCACTATGTACACAAAGTATGTACCTATTGTTCCTTTCCGGTCGTAAGTGTCGGATTTTCGAACAATAATAATGGAGTAAAAAATATAGTAAAAAAATAAATTGTGTGTCAGCTCCGACGCACGACTGGAGTTTAATATTTACGAGCGATTATATTAAAATATATAGATTAGTAAATGAACGCATTTTTTCATATTACTTACATGCTTAATACATTTAATATATTTATTATATAATTTATATTCATCAAAATACATAACATAGTCATGGAAACATTAAGTCAATAACGTAACAGAGAAAATTTGATTTTACTCCCCCGGGGTATTTTTTCATACCCCGGGCTTACCTAATCGATCGATTAGATCGAAATCGATTCTAAAGGAGGTAAACCCCAAAAACTTCTTACGAGACATTCCACCGCGGTTGATGCCTTATCAGTTCATGGAAGGGCTGGCAAATTTTTGCGCAAAGGATCAGCCTGGCTATTCAGCACGGAAATATAGCCGGTATTCTTGCCACCACCAGCATACAGTAATTAAGTTAGACTAGCTAGCTATAAGTTTTATTTTTAAGTAAAGCGACTTGTTTAATATAGAAATCAATTATGGAAAAATAGATTCTTCATAGCTTAGGGCGAAAACAGACGGAACTACGGAAAGGTCAACAAAAGGAAAACACCTCCGTATAAGAAACACGTTTCACCATGTTGCGGTAGTCCGTGTATATATAAGGCTGCGCAGATCTTTTTTCTATCTTTTACAACGCTTTTTCGCCGTACTGTTATTCCATTCATACTGCACATAGTGCGGAAAAAATCTGCAGAGTCCGTCGTCTGTGCAGGCCTAAAAGTGCCTCAAAGTGCGTGCGCAGACTTTGGTATTTAGGTATAATATAATAAAATGATCCATAATTATTGTAAAATAAGTCAATATTAATCTAACATGCCAATATTGAATAATATTTAAATTTTTTGACATTACAGTAATTTTATTAATAACTTTATAAAATGTAACTGATAATTTTAACTTGAACCAATTTTTTTGTTTTTTATACCAGACATATTTCAAATTAAAATTTTATGTTAATAAATAAAGTGTAATATAATTTTTGCACACTGTCTCTGACAGTAGATTATGTACGGGAAGATTCTACTTGTATTATACAGCTGTTTTACCCACAATTTTGCAATATAAATGATTTATGATTTATGTCTGCCAAACTATTTTGTTTTCTGCGTAGTATGCAGTGCGCTGTTTCGCAGGTATTCTACCGCCCCGTAGCGCGGGCGCAGTAATTAGTATTGAATGTTATAATATTATGTTGAATTAAATATCAGACCAACTCTTGAAACTGCCGCTCGTAACTTTACTGCTTTTGATGATATAATATTATGATTGCTAAAACTAGTCATTTTCCATAGTTAAATATAGATATCGCAATAATAATTATTGCGATAATAATTATTGTCATTAAATGCAGTGACGTTACCTACGATAACAACGATTCCATGTTTTTAATCGCTACCCATTTTATTATATTATTATAAATGTGTGTTTGTTCGTTAGTCCTCAAGCCACGTTGCAATGGAGTAATTGATCATAGTCCTTTTTTGCAATCTTAACGTCATTGGTTACAGTTGAAAATCTGTAGTGACATATTCAGGCTACTTCTTTTCTTAATAATCAAAAAGCTACCACGGGATATTTCTAAACATCCACGCAGACGAAGTCGCGCCCATCATCTAGTTCATGATGCGATATTGTGATAGTTAGTGAACGTGCAAAATAAGTAGAGTGATATTCAAGGCCCTTACTTAAGCTAATTCTCAAGACCTTTATCCAAGTAGACACTGTAAAACGTGTCTCCCCTTCATTATTAGAAACCATTTTCATTATGTAATTAAGTTATTTATTAGATATTATATAATATAATTAACTGATATAGGAATAACTTCATAAAAAGCTTTTGATAAGAAAGCTTAGGAATAGAGATAACGGGACCTCTACAAAAAACAATAACGTCAAACTTACTCATTGTGGGGGATATCCTCGAGCTGGTTGGCAAGCGCGGCTGCCAGCAAGGCGAGCAGAAGCAGCGGACGCCGGGTCATGGTGCCTAACGCCATCGCACTCCCCACATGACAAGAGAAACAACACACCACTGACTGCCCTACATGGAAGCACTCCACCGTTCGCACTGCACTGCTATGCTATTAGGACTGAGTCATCGGGTCATGCGGGAGACTGGACGTGGGGCGGGCGCGCCGCGGTTCAACAGAGTGTCGCGCGGGAAGCCTTCGCGCGCAACGCGTCCCGAGCCCCGCACCCCGCCCAGCCGCAGTGACGCTGCGCGCGAATCATACGCCCAATAACGCAGCCTTATTATTGAGATTTATTTGATCATACATGGGGTTGATGGTCAGTGACGGCCCTTCCTTTTATTGCGTTCTAACCGACTAAACAACACCTGCGCTTATCGTGCTCTGTACCGGAGTATAATTTCCGTTCATCCAGATTTAGTTGGGACTGGGTCGTGCTGAATGTGTCGTCAAAGGACCACGAAACGAAGGGTGTTGAAGACGCGATGGTCGAGGGTTTCGACCTCCACGCACATGCGTGGGCACGCCGCCAGGAAATCCTTTATTGATTCCCGCGCTCCCGCTTTCTAAGGAATGTCGCAGGCGTTGTTGCCGCCGAAATTCCGCCCGCCCCTATTATAATTTGGTCTAAGGATCACCATACGCGACGCAGATTACTTTAATTTAATGGAGCAATAACAGATAACCTAGTCGTAACGAGATCAATGTTGGATACGTGTACGTTGATTGGTTTGTTTGATTTCTTTATGTTTAAACAGATAAAAAAAAACAACAATCTTACTTACCTATTAGTTACGATTTAAGACGAGTAATTTTGTTAAGTATAAATATTTCTTTCAATTCATTACAGTCCTTACGAAAAATTTGTTGTAAGGACAGTTGATCATTCCAGAAACAGAATAGTATGGATAGACAAGCCCGATTTGGACAATACATCAATTTTATTCAATATTTTTATTCAGCAATTTGGTGCACTGTACGCTTTTTGAGCGTCAATAAAATAAAAAATGCATCATCATGGAATCATGTCATTACTCATGGAACCCATAAACTAAATAACCTACGAGGGTTCCAAACGCTTCTTGGTTTGAGAAGAGCCCACAACAGACTCAGCCGGGTTTTTTTCTCCAAAAGGAACCTTCAACGCAATTCAACAACATCATAGTGTAGGTCACTGAAGTAGTTACCAAGTACCTACTCAAAAAGGACTAATGAAAGTCAAAATGTGCGTAGGAAGACTTGTTACCTCAGGTTCGATACGGTTAAAGGTGAAACCAGTCACTGTATTGCTTATGTAGTCTACCTACATATTATTATCTCTTCCAGATGAATGGCGTCAAACTGAAATTATTACCTACTCAAATGCCAAGAAAAATACATAGTCAATAGGTAGATGCATAGCATATAAGATCGTGGCATAGGTACAAAAGTTTAGATCCTAGCTTCCTTTTCAGCCGTTAACACGTTCTCGAATTTAATATTTTATATTAATTTTATCTTTTGAAATAATCAGAATCTTTCACATTATAATACCCAAGTGGAAAATTAAAACAACAGCATACACGAAAATATTTAATTTTTATACAGGATAATGTGAAGAACGTTTCCAAAACGATTCTTAATTTCATTCATTTACAATCGAGTAAGCATAGTTGTTTTAATATTTTCTGTAAAAAAAATCAGAATTCTCAAAATTTTTTTTTTACTGTAGACAAAAATGCATTCTTGGACATTGCTTAAAATTTATATAAATGTTTTACGACATTACGTCCGTTTAAATTGTACAAAAAATACATAAGATAAAAAAGTAAACATACTTTTGTCAATTGTGCGTTGGCTTTGCATTATACTCTAGGATTAAGTATAGCTATATTTACATAACATTAAATTACATAAGCATAAATTAATACGAACTAATAAGTACTCTGCACAAAATGTCACAACACTAATCACTAATTTCATTTAACTGAGGTCAGCTTTTTCTTAGCTCAGATGATGGGATATCTACATTACATGAGTAATAGGGACGATGCCTATATAAAAAATAAATTATTTCTAACTGATTATTAAATTCAAAACGACCTCAAATTCACATACTCGGTTAGTTTTAAGTTTGATAACTATTTTATAATATAGATTAAAGAAAAAAAGTGCGTTGTTATTTGATGATGTCAGAATTGCTAATTTCATATAACTTCCATACTAGAAGAGCGTTTTTAAGAGTTGCTGATTTGATTGTCATCATCCCTATTATAAACATTTATGTAACCAGTTTTTTAACTCACATGAATAATTAATATCCCTTACGATATTATAAACGCTAAACTTACAAGTTTCGGTTGGTACTCAAAGTTATTAAAAACATATTTTATTAAAACTGTTTACAAAAAGGATACAATGTTTTCAAAATACGAACATTGTATCTTGTTTGAACAGGGTTGCTACTTAGTACTTTAAATATAGACATATTAGGTCTATGACTTTAATATGATGTTTCTTACGCGCTTTTAAAATAAGTTGCCATACCGTAGCTGCCTAATTTAGTTGCCGTAACTAAAATAACTACAAATGAACATCTGAGATATCCCACACCGGCGCACTGTACGGTTTTCTACGCTAAGACTTTGAGTTTTGATCGCATAATGCAGTCTTCTCCGTAAACATAGTGACTTTAAACAAAGATCACAACAATACAATTAGGTGTATAAAATTCTAAGTAATCTCATAAATAAACGCCTTACCTAATATACAATCTACTTAAATAATTTGTACAATAATCTGAGTGTTTTCACAGACTCCTTTTTCTGTTGAAATTAATAATTATATTTATTTATAGACACAAAATAAATAATAATATGATAAATTAATTATTTTAATAATATTCGACCACAGTCTTTAGACGTGAAAATTGTAACAAAATATATGCGGACAAAAATAGAAGATTGTCAAAATAGGAACCCGAAAAATAAACGTATTTCAACGATAGTTTTTTGTATTTGGTCTATACAATTAAAATTGAGGATAATTTCTGATTTTCTTTGTACACTGCGACGTCTAACTAAATTGATAAAATGTTAATGTTGATGGTCTCCGAAATATTAACCTTCATAAGGATCGAAAGGAGATGTGAGTCCAACCACCAAAGACAGACGTCTACGTAAATAGCCTATGATCTTTATGATGAATCACAAAATAGAAGCACTATGGAATGATTTCAGTATCGTATCTTACTAAGACAAAACAGTTCCGATACTAGCACTTCCGAACGCACTTGCGCACTGACCGATTTGTCGGTTCGTCTTCCATGCTTTATCCGAATTGACCCGTACATATTTATGTTGAATCCGTCGATCGTGTCAGCCACATGCATTTAATCCCATTGAGAATGTAGCCTCCACTACACCTTATTTAAACAATATATCTTAAATTTACGTTTCAAGTAATACTGTCTTAAGTTGTTAACGTAGCGCGATACTTCGAACCTTAAAACATATTGACGCGCTAATTTCAAACTAGGTACACAGGAACATTTCACATTATTCATGTTTGAAAGTGAATAAAAGCTAACGCACTTATTCAACGGAAAAGCAACTTGATTCGCAATTTATAACGCTATTTGCTATCGTCCCGGCTAGTTCAATCCACTTTCCTCAATGTCGGGATGAATCGCTTTCGTGTCCTGAATCGCGGCAGTTTTCCCGCGGCGACGCTCGATGGTCTCTCTCGTCCCTATACCTGTCCCTTCTGTCACGCTCTCTCGATCTCTCCCCATCTCTTTCCCTGTCCCTCTCGCGATCTCTGTCTCGGTCTCTGTCCCGATCCCTATCTCTATCGCGGTCTCTTTCTCTTTCCCTGTCATCATCGCGATCCCTTCGGTGGTCGTAGTAACGGTAAGAGCGCCGAGATTTCCGATCACTCGGCGTTACTACCTCCACTTTTATGTTCGCTGTTGCGGTCACCTGTAAACACAACATCTTTTGTAATCATAGAGTATTAAATTCTTAAAATCACTATATACGAGGTGAATTGGTTTCTCAGTAAACCAAAGTATTTTACAAAAATCGTCAATATTAGTACCGTAAATATATCCATACTAATAATATTTTAAATGCGAAAGCGTATCTGTCTGTCTCCTTGCAACGTTTTCACGGCCCGGTTTTGTTGACTTAATTTTGACGATATTAGGTACAGAGACATGTTTTATCCTGATGGACGTTTACATACTTTATATACTTTTAATGTGGAATTTCAAAAAGTTCCCTCAGTATTTTCAAAAAACCTACATTCACACTGACAAAGACGCGGGAATCACCTAGTTAATGAATTAAAAACACTTACCTTAGTGGTAATGGCTCCAGTATGCGACTTCGAAGTCGGCGTTGACCTGCCGGACGTAGAATCGCTTCCATTGTACGTAGTCGTCTCAACCACCACCTCGGGTTGAACGACTATGGACTGCATCGATGATTGTACTGAGTGGTTCGAGCTGTGCCAACTCGAAGGTTCTTCGGTTATGGTAGTTAGCGATGGTCCGGAAGGCCGTGGAGCCGATTTGCTGGTTCGACTGGACTTGTCGCCTCCGTTCGAACCTGAACTTGACTTCCGAGGATGCACGGGAGAACTTCTCGGTGACGGTGTCGATAGACGTTCGGGATGCTCCAAGGGTTGCACCTGAAGAAGTTGAAACATGTTTTATACACGCCGCACATATATAGGTTTTATATTTTTGTGTATTGAAACATCGTCATAATCCAAACAAGCCCATTATGGATGCACAGCACGATTTTTTCAAACTCAAGAGTCACATTTATTATTGGCCAGGATCGATTGTGTTTTTTTATTTATTTTATCCACTACAAGTTATCCCTTGACTGCGTTAGCACCTGATAGAAAGTGATAATGTCTAAGATGGTAGCGGGATAACCTGTTAGGGGTATGACAGTTAACCATACCCATACCCCTAATCGACCCCTTACCCCTAATACCCGTAACCCATACCCATTGACGATTCCTACACGGCATCGTACCGGAACTCTAAATCGCTTGGCGGCACGTCTTTGCTGGTAGGGCGGTGACTAGCCACGGCCGAAACCACCCACCAGGTAGGTGTGACATAAATTAATGCCAGTACCTACTGATGTGTGATTAAAGCGAAATGAGAAAGGGCTAGTAAAGAATTCTGAAATTAATGGAATACAGTAAAAAAAAAATATTATATATTATAGCAAGCAAACGGGGCAGGCGGGTCACCTGATGGTAATTAATTACCGCCGCCCATGAACAAGAAAATGTGACTAACCTCAGCAGCCGGTCCCAATATCGAGAGTATAATTGGGAAGAACAGCAATCCGTCAACGAGGCCGAGCACCACAAGCGCTAGCAGCAGCCTTAGGAACAGTCGCGCTACGAAGCCGAACTCGCTGGCGGCGAGCATGGAGGCTGCCAAAGCGGCCGCCAAGGCGCCGTGCACCACAGGCGCTAGCACCGACTCTAGCGCCAGAGATGCCCGGCGACGCTTGCAACCTATCGACGTTACGAAACCCTGCAGAAAACCATCAACATTTTAATACGATACTTAAAGGTACTTTTTAGACAGTCGTAATAGGTCTATTACACTTTTTACAGGGCCCTGTGGTATGGGTGGGCGTGGGAGCTAACTAGAGAGACGCTTATTACAAAGCAATAAGGATCAATTTACTCCCTAAATCTTATTACACTACACTGTTTCAAGTATGAGGGTCCCTGTGAAAAGTGCAGTGTAATAGGCCTATTAGACCTGTCGCATTGTATGGTTGAATGTTGGGCGGTGAACGAAAAGTACATGCGACTGAAATGCGAATGTTGAGATGGATGTGTGGTGTGACTAGAATGGATAAGATTAGGAATTAATATATAAGGGTAAGTCTGAAAGCGCCAGTGATAGAAAAGATGAGGAGTAATAGGCTGGCAAGGTATGGGCATGTAATGCGGAGGGATGACAGGCATATTACGAGAAGAATGATAGATATGCACGTGGAAGGAAAAAAGTGTAGAGGGAGACCAAAGAAAAGATGGTTGGATTGTGTGAAAGAGGATATGCGTATAAAAGGAGTGAATGATAGATTGACGGATAACAGAAGTGAATGGAAGAAAATATGTTGTGCCGACCCCACGTAGCGTGGGACAAGGGCTGGAAGAAGAAGAAGAAGATAAAAGATTTGGCACAGAGATAGGTTATGGTCTGGAATAACACATAGGCTTTTTATCCCGGAAAATTAAAGAGTTCCCGGGGGAATCAATTTTTTTTTTTTTTTTTTTTTTTAATTAATGTAGAATCTGCGATCAGTCGACAGACTATAAGCAGATTTGGTGTTTTTACTGACTGATTTTTGCAGAGTAGAGGACCAGCGTCCTCAAATCTGTACACTGTCGAGCACATTGGCCCGCTTGAGACCCTTTATTTTTTGCACTGTTAGTAGACAATTTGCCAGTGGGTTGGGGTGTAACAGTAAGCGTTCCCGATGCTTTGTGCTATGCTTATTGATTTCCTCAATTACAGTTGGGATTTCCAGGTACTGATGTATTTCGGTATTGCGTGCAAACCAAGGAGCATTAGCAATCGTTCTAAGGATACTATTCTGAGCTCTTTGTATCGCTAGTATGTTTGACTTGCTGGCAGTACCCCATATTTCTATACCATACAGCCAGATGGGTTTGAGGATTGAACAATAAACCATTAGTTTATTATTGAGTGATAAAGCAGATTGTCTACCCAGCAACCAAAGTAAGTTTCTGAAGCGGTGGTTAAGTTCGTCACGCTTGTGTTTGATATGATCTTTCCATGTCAGTCGTCGATCCATATAAAAGCCATATAAAAGCTTTTACACATGTTGTTTCTGGTAATATTTCTTCACCCAATTTTATAATAGGGCAATCGCCAGTTTTCAATGTAAATGTTATATGTTGCGATTTAGGTGCACTGGGTTTGATACGCCATTTGTTCAGCCATATGTTGGTTATATCCATTTGTTTTTGCAACTGATAACTTGCAAAAGCCGGGTCTTTATTGCAGGATAGAAAGGCTGCATCGTCCGCGAATGTTGCAACAGTGATACCTGGTGAGGTAGGAAGGTCACAGGTGAAGATATTATACAAGACAGGACCCAGGACAGACCCTTGGGGTACACCAGCGGCACAACTGTAGAAGCCAGATCTGGCATCTTGTTGCTTCACTTGAAAAAATCTGTCCTTCAGATATGACACAAGTATTAAATACATGGAGTGTGGCAAGAATTGTTTTATCTTGCAAAGAAGACCCTTGTGCCAAACCTTGTCAAAAGCCTGCTGAATGTCTAGGAAGACCGCGGAACAGTACTCTTTTTTCTCTAGGCATTGACGAACTGTGTGATACACTCTGTGTACTTGTTCTACGGTCGAGTGTTGTTGACGGAAGCCAAACTGGTGCTCAGGAATTATGCCACTTTCATCGAGACTGACTTTTAATCGAGCTAGGAATATTCTTTCCCAGAGTTTCGATAAAACCGGAGTGAGGCTGATGGGGCGGTAGGACCAAGTTTCTTCTACAGGTTTTCCTGGCTTGGGTATCATGATCACCTGTGATATTTTCCATAGGTCAGGGAAGTGACATGTTCTAAAGATGGCATTAAACAGATTCGCCAGGAATGCAAGACACTTTCTAGGCAACTCCTTTAATACCTTAGGTGTTATCAGGTCAAAGCCGGGGGCTTTCTTGGTATCGAGCTGAGCGATGGCCTTGAGAATTTCCCTTGGAGAAGTAGGCTTTATGGGCATGCAGAGTTGCAAATCTTGGGCAAGAATATTGTCGATCTCGGTGTCATCTGGGTCATTCTGCTCATTTGGTCGAAATACTGATGCAAGATGAGTAGCAAAGGCTTCCGCTTTTTCTTCGTCGGTACGCGCCCAAGAGGTTCCGCTTCTGATTGGAGGCAAATGTGATTTGGGTTGCTTTAATGTATATTTAGTGGCATTCCATAAGGAGTGCTCGCCTCTACCATTAGGACACATCTGCTCTAGATTGTTTTTTATTAGGGTGTTTGAGGTTGTTTCTAGGATGACTTTAAGCTGCTTAATGGCACGGTTTAAACGCGTTTTATCGCTCTGATCTCGTGAAGTTTGCCAAACGCGCCGAAGTCGTCTTTTTTCCTCGATTTTACTTTTAATTTCCGAAGGAAGCCATGCGCCGAGAGGTTTAGAAGTTATGTACGGTGTATTAATCCAAGCAGCAACTTGAATTATATTAGTAAAATAAATACACGCGTCATCGACATCATGGGCAGTCTTAAGACGAGTCTTGAGGTTGATATTATTGCTAAGGTAATCGCGAAAAGATTCCCAGTCGGTTCGAGAGTTGTGCAGACGCTCTGAATTATCTTCAAGTGCAGATATTATGGCACTGACTTCAAGAATGACCGGTGAGTGATCTGACGAGCCATCAAGACTGGGTTCAATGGATGTGTATAGGTGACTAATGTTTTTCGTTATAAAAAAGTCGAGAAGGTCAGGTCTTTTTCTGGGATCTGTCGGCCAGTAGGTAGGTTCACCCGTAGACATGGATTGGAGGTGATTTTTATCGATGGACATCTTGAGTTCGCGGCCACG
Organism: Erebia palarica; assembly: GCA_964035005.1. NCBI lineage: Eukaryota > Metazoa > Arthropoda > Insecta > Lepidoptera > Nymphalidae > Erebia > Erebia palarica. The sequence goes on along the minus strand of OZ035992.1, from coordinate 26,667,771 downwards.
CGTATGAGTATAACGTGACCCCCAGTACGTGTGTTTAGCGTTCCAATCGCCGCCACAGATGAAACGATTACCAAGTGTTTCAAAGTAGGCAGAAAACATTGCCTCGTTTATATTATGCCGAGGTGGACAGTATATCGCAGAAAGAGTTATATAATCAACACGATCCTTGACCCTGATTGACGTTGCCTGTAAATGGCTCGTGACATATGGTTCCATTAAGGAATGTTTTAGATGTTGCCTTATAATGACTGCGGTTCCTGCATGAGCACTACCATCAGGATGGGGAGTTAGATAAGTACAGTACCCCGGTATTTGAAAGAAACTTTTTTCCGTTACGTGTGACTCAGAAATTAGCACAGCATCTAATTTATTGGATACCATAAACGCAACCACTTCATCTTTTCTACCGGAAAGGCCGTTAATATTCCATGTCGCAATACGAAGGGAATTCATTTTTGCAACTGAGTAACAAGTGACGTTATAAGACCCAGCAGGGTGCTTATTTGTTGAAGTAAAAAGTCTATCTTTTTGTTTTGTTGTAGGATTATATCTTCTAATTTACTAGTAGGTTGGGAGGATTTAGTCATATTTTCAAAGTCATCTTTTGTTGGAATTTGGGTTGCCGCAGCTTCTGCATACGACAGACCATCTTTGTAAATTTGGCTTGGTGTAGTCGATGCTTTGGCATCCTGGTTAGCTGTGAATCTGTCTTTAGTTGCATTTGGTTTCGGTTGTTGATATTGTCTAGGATTATTTAGTCTTTTTCTAGCAAGTATCTCCTTATAAACTTGGCAACCCTTGTAGTTTGCGGGGTGATCGAGGAAGCACAGGGCGCACTTAGCAGGTGTGTTTCTTTCTTTTTTAGTACATTCCGAAGTTTTATGTCCTTCTCCGCATTTAACGCAGCGGTACGGTCTCATGCAGTTATTTTTGGAGTGTCCATATTGTTGACAACGGTGGCACTGAACGACTGACTTTGATTTGCGAGGGTTTTCTACTTTTATACGTTGATGAAATATATATTGTATGTCTTTGACTAACTTGTTGTTGATACCAGGCTCTATATTAATGAAAAAAGTTGAGGTAGGAAGTTTATCGGGACCATATCGAGCGTTAATGATTTCTCCTCGGACCTTATTCCCTGTTGCTTCAATAGCTTCAACTATTGCACCGTGAGGAGTGGTATGGTGAAGATTTTTTACGATTATGCGGAAGCATTTAGTGTCCTTTCTTGTGAACGTATGTCCTATTAAACCGTTTTCCCTTATGACCTCAATTATCTTTTTGTATTCATCTACTGAATCAATAATGATGCGAAGGTTATTTTTATTAACGATTTTAAATTTAAAGTGCTCCGCACTGCTTCTTGTCTCTAGCAGTTTTGATAGTTCATTCACATCTTGGATGCCGTACAAGATTATGGGTGGAGGTTTATTCACAACTTTGGTTTTGGGAAGAGAGTGATCATCATCTAGTTGATCTACCGGCAGGGCGCTGAAACTGTTAGCGGTTTGAGTAGGTTGCGTTGGAGAGTCACTAACTCGTCTACGTTTCCCTCCCCTAGAACTTGGCACTTTTTGCCAACTGGGTGGCTGGGTGGTTACTTCTGGGAAGTCAATCATAGTATCAGACTCACGGTTAAAATTGCTCGTTAGGTAAGAGTCAATTCTTTGCTGAACTACATTGCTAACATCACCAAGGGATGAAGATCTTGGTCTATCGTAGGTTTTGGTAACTCGGCGAGGAAGGGTTATGAGCACTTGCTGCCTAGCTTTCTCGCTTTCGTGCTCACTTCTGTTAATTTGGCCAGTAGCATTCTGTACTAATGGGGCGGCCTGGTTGCCCACCACCTCACAGTCTTCGGTAACAAACTTCTCACACACAGGCCCGGGTACCCGTGTGCGCCGGGGGAATCAATAAACTTCAATTCACACGGACGAAGTCGCGGGCATCAGCTAGTTGAATATAATAATAATAATGTGACCTCCCGACCGAATTTGCGCGGGAGATTTTATAGTGCACGAGTGTGTGCGCATACACAGGTGCACTCTCTATTCCTTTACTCTTATAGCCCGATGGGACGGAAATCCGACACGACCGGAGAGAGATCAGGCGCAGTACCGACGGCTTTACGTGCTCTCCGAGGCACGGGGGTGAAACACCGCCAACTTCCTAACTCCGGGCTAGTACTGAGAATTTCTTGCCAGAAAAACCCAATACTTGTTATGGCCCGACCCGGGACTCGAACCCGGGACCTCGTCGATCGCAGTCGAACATGCTAACCAATAGACCAACGAGGCAGTTGAATATAGAAAGACATCCAACTCACCAAGCATAAATGGACGGTGAAATGCACGCCGCGTCCGACAGCCAGCACCAGCAACACCGCGGGCATCGCGGACAACTTGACGCCCAGAGCTGCCATCACCCCCAGCAGTTGTAACACCAGAGCGGCCAACGACAGGGTCACCAGCACTGCCGCCCACGCGTTCAGAAGCAGCACCATCACCGCCTAAAATGATTATGTAGTTTAGGAACGTGGTAATAGGGATGATGAAAACTCAATCAAATCAGCACCTCTTTATTATTATTATTATTATTAAATCTTTATTGCACACAAAACAGAAATAGAAAGAGCTTTAAAACTACGAACTAGGATTAAACATCTAGGTCTAGGTCTAGGCAGGTAGGACTACGTCTTATCGCCGTAGGCGATCTCTTCCAGACAACCTTTGGAGACAGGAGAAGCGAATGTAAACGGGATGGTACGCAGACTACAAGTATAATATATTATACATATTAACTACAAACAATAATACCTACATATATACGTTCCTAAATAAATATTATATTAAAAATATAAATAATATATACACATTATGTATTTATAAATACTTAAATATTAACATGAATAAATATATAATAACATAAAATGACTGACTATATTATATATAACTACTGAGATAGGTAAAAATTCTTATCTTTATCGCACTTAAAAACGCTCTTCTAGTATGGAAGTTGTATGAAATTCGCAATTGGGTATTTGACAACTAGTCAAATCGGCAACTTTTTTTTCAAACGTCAAAACGCGTGCTTAGTATGGATTTTGTATGAAATTTTAAGTTGTGACGTCATCAAAGTTCGACGCACTTTTTTTACTTTAATCGATAGTTTAAAATGGTTATTCAAAATAAAACTAGCAGCGGACGTGGATATTACGACTTTTGGGAGATCCTTTATTTAATAATCATTAAAAAATAATTTATCTCACTAGTAGTCAAATACCCAATTGTGATGTCATCAAATTTCAACGCACTTTTTTTTTAAATCTATATTATAAAATAGTTATCAAACTTAATAACTGAGGATGTGAATTTTAGATCTTTTTGAAGACCCTCTATTTAATAATCAGTTAGAAATAATTTATTTTTGATATAGGCATCATCCCTATTTCTCTACCTATTACATTTTTTTCAATGAAATTATATATATCTCTCTCTCTGTGATTGCTGAAGGTCGTGACCCCTTTCAATCAATCACATAATGGCAGGGGTTTTCTTGGGATAATAATACGGTAGGTTCCCAAGTCCATCCGCATACGACTCGACTAGATGTACTATTTAAACTTTAAGGTTTCTAACGATGATTATCAGATGTTATTAGTAATCGGAACCGGCGGCTTAACGTGCTCTCCGAGCCACGGAGGAAACGAAAAGGCCAAATTCGGACTACCAAATGGGTCACCGATCCAGTAGACGACTTGGGTCATCGTTGCTCAACAATCGCAATCGACTTATATGCGTTGTCGCAACTAGGCCACTCGTCCCTTAAATTTACGAAATTATATACTTACAATGAAAACTGCAGCCAAAGCGCACGCCAGAGCCAGTAGCAACGATGTCCTCAAGTATAAATACTGCTCCCAAAACAGAAACGGGATACCAGAAGGAAAGTTCGGTAGTCCTTTAGCTTCATACTTCAAACATAGGTCTCGTACAGATCTTATCAGCGTCTTAATACTATCAGTGTCACTTAGTCCCGATAAATAGAAGGGTAATTGGGTATAGATTAACGGTGATGACTTTTTAATCTCTAAATGGACATCTTCGGGGGAGTGAATCCATCTTTGTGGCTGCGGTTTCAGATTTCCTTGCGATGCTCCATATGCTAATGCGTCATTCGTCGCCCAAGCTGAAAGATAGTTATAAAATGCCTTTGGATTTATAATCCCGTCTTTATCGACTAATCTGTGACCGGAATTGATGAGAGATTTGTCAATTGGATTGTCTACATGACCAGTTTGCACCATAAGCTTATAAGCTAGTATTCCTTCGTCACTCGCGTTCTTGCACCAGTATTCTTGAGTTATACAACCGCTCGCTACTTCTTTGTCAAACGCATCTTGTAAATCTAGTAACCAGTCGCGGAATAGCCCCAACCAGAATTTGGTGAGACCTCCATTATCGTTTTTAATAATGTTCGGTATTCTGACAAACTGATCGTGATACTCGTATAGCAGTTTCTGATTCGTGGGGTATTCAAAATCACCTTGAGTAACAGCATACATGTTATAAAAACCGAAATATTTCTCTTGGCGCGTAAGGAATTCGTGTTCATCAGTATGTTCTGGCACTATATCTGTAAGGTCCAATCCGTCTTTGACTTTCGTCGCTCCCCAAACGCTGGCCAAAATTACTGCTATTAACGCTAACATTGACGTGACCTGTAAACGAAAACAGGAATATTAAATTTTGTTGCTTCCAAATGGCGTGCACAGGGTTTGAAGCGAGGGTAGGCATTGGCTATTTAGAATACATATTTACTATCGTGATAAAAAATGAGGATTGGCGTATTTCCAATTGGGTAAGCAGTGCTTTTATGCCTCCATGAACTGCATGAAGTTCCATGAATATACTTACCATATACTTATTTCTAAAATAAAACTAAAATATTAGACCCGAATATATTATGTAGATTACTTTTATTTAGATATGAATGTACCTTAACAGCGGGGCGCATGATGAAGGGTGCATACTGGTTCTTGACCCACTTGGTGAGCGATAAACTGAGACAACACGTTTTCGCCTGGTCACCCGACACATCCGGATCTAAAGGTTGCCTCGTAGTATCTAGCCTAGTATTCTGCAAAAAAGAAATGGACTTATAGATTTTGCGCGTTAAGGTGAATCATATATTAAAGCAATTTCATTGTTTAATGATTTTTGGATGAATATATTTTTATGGATGAAATTGCCAAGAAGTTGTCAAAAAAAAGTTTGTTCCAATTCTGGCCACTGGGCCAGATAAGTTGTGTGGGCCTGTTTGTGTGAGTGTGTGTATGGTTGGTTATTTATACAGATAAAGAAATTAGTGAGAATTCAATGCTGTGAATAACTACTAGACATACTTCCGACTTGTCTACGGTATCCAAGAGCAATAATTGACTTTTCAAAGATTATAATACCTTGTCATTTTTCCCACTCCTCGATTTCGCTCGCTCTGATATCTTTTTCTTAGGCAACGGACTTTCGGGCATCAAACAACACAGGAGATCGGCCCTCGCAGACGATCTGCGCCGCAGGTCCAGAGAAATCATCGCGGGGAACACCAGCAACATTGAGCCCAGGTTGAACAGAAGCAAGATGGCCGCCTATAATGCAGAAATTGACTTTTAATATTTGGGATATCTTAAATGTGAAAGTTTGGATGGATGTATGGATGGATGTTTGTTACTCAATCACGCCAGAACGGCTGAACGGATCTGGATAAATTATAGTCTGGAATAACACATCTAGGCTACTTTTAATTTTTTTGGTTCCCGCGGGAACTCCTAAAGTTCCAAGGCTATAGTCGAACAAATATCATAATTTAAACAAATAGTCATCGAAGAAATATGTGAATTTTCTATTCATTCAATCAGTCTGACTTTAATTTCCTCTGCAATCTTGTATCCGATACGAGCGTTATGTCTCTCCTCACCTGAGCTACCAATAAGTAGCTTTTTATTACTAAATGTATGAATCTGACGAATTATATAAATTCATTATAATATTTACCTGTAAACAAAATACCCGAAATGCCGGTATAGGTAATAGAGCTGCAGCTAAGAACGCCATAACATTGCACAAGGAGGCCAATAGGACGCTCAATCCACTCTTCTTTAACACGAGGCCAGTCCTCTCTTCTCTCGGCACATCTCCCGCTTGTTCCACGTACGTGTGAGTGAGAAGAAACATATCTTGAACACCTAGTCCGAGAGCCAGGAATGGCACTATTTGAGTACTTGATGCATTAAATGGTATACCTGAAAATATTTTGTGAACATTAACCTTTATGTAAACAAATGGGACAAAGGATGTACTTTTAAATAAACAGCTATAATACATACAAAGGGTTTTACGAAGTCATTAACATAATAAAATAATGCTAAATAAGAGAGAAAAGCTAAAGAAAGATAAAGTAAAGCAAAATAATCACCTAATAAAGCACAAAATCCTAAGCCCGCGGCAACTGTGATTGATAGGAGCAATACTCCAGCTATACCCACTCCAGCTTGTGAACGAATTGGATCTCGCCATTGGATCAATGTTACGGCAACATAAATTAACTGAAAATAACGTAAAACGTGATAAAAACAAAAGTAATGAAGAAAAGAAAATACTGTGTAATGTGTACTACTTTAAAAAATGTGTAACAAGAAAAGTCAAATAGAGGAAGTTCCAAAAATACGAAAAAACAATACGCGTTATTTATGTTTGTCATACGTTCACGCCGAAGAAGCTATTATACAGTCGAAGTTAACTTGTGAAGAGAAAATATAAACCCATGAACCTACCATAAACATGTATCCTAAAATAATGTTCTTTAGTGACACTTCCGAGAATTTTCCAAGTATGTCATTCAAAGTTGACGTTGAAAACGGATAGAAGCTGTAAGCTGCCGATACCGAACTTGAGCTGGTCAACTTTTTTACCTCCTGCAATAAAAGGGTTATTTTAAATAAGTAAGAAAGTACCAATATTAAATTCGATAATAAATGACACATGCTCATTAAAGTGGCATTAGTGGAGAAAGTAAAAATAATACTTACAGCAGCGAACTTTCTCTGCCAAGCGTCCAATATGGCGGCAGCTTTTTCTTGATTCCAACCAATTTGGTGTACTCTGTAATGGTCGGCCCAGTATTCGTACATTTCTCGCTCGCCCATTAACTGCACTACAGTCTGCAAAGCGCGCGCACTTCGCAGGGCTGACGTCGAGTTCCTGGTTGCTCCTCCCACGATTAACTGCTCCGGCCAGTGCATGTACGCAGCCGCGAAACCGTAACACCCGTGAGACAGCTCGGCTGCTACATCTGGAACCTAAGAACGTAAACATTAACAAAGTTGTCACTCGTAGCAGGTGTCCAAACGGTTACATCTCAATTCCGACAATTCCTGGACAAAGCGCTACACAAAATTTACGATTACGTGGAATTCTCCATTTGTACAAGAATCATTGATATAATAGTGTCATTGTGACGGATGGTGCCGGCAAACGAGGTCTATTGAAGCGTGTATAATGCGCCCGTATAATACGCAGGTTCGACCGCGCGGGCGCTGGAACAATGCGCGCCCGTTCCTTGCCGCGGTCCTTCGCCGAACGTGGGTGGCACCGCCTCACCTCGTGCACAAAAACGCACCCTACCCACTCGACCGACCGTTCAATGCGCTATTTGTATAACACAATGATCGAAATGCTTCAATACAGAGAGAGCAAACAAAAATTTACATCCCGGTTTAAATATTGCAAGTAACCCCTTGGTATTTTTATCTTCTGAATAAATACCCAATTTGATATTTGTTTATCCGTAATTCAAATTGGTATAATATAAAGTGATTGAACATTAATTGAACTTTCTAGAAGGCGCAAAACAATTCGGCCGGGGCAGGTAGCCGCAACATCTGCCGGGCGCGCGGCGATCGCTTTCATCCCGTCCCTTATTACCGTTTCCAAAAATATTTTATTGTAATGGAAAGTATTTAAAGTTAATGCCGTCGCCTCGATAGAGTTATTTTATTTTCCTTGATGCTATACGATTTATTTATGAGCCAGTAAAACCGCCGTAAATTGAACTCTTCATAAACGACACGGGAGTCGTAGTAATGTGGTCCTAATGTGGGTCTCGCGCGGCCGTAACAAATGAATCGTACGTCTCAATCATTATTTTGGGCACAAAAAGCGTCGGTAATTTATGACTTTAACTCTAATGGCAAAGCAGGCATTTTAAATTACACGCTCCGAAATAAGTGTGTTATTGAATAATACTTTTTCATTATTTAATTTATTCGTCTCAATTTACCCCTTTTAATGGCACAGTAATCCGAAAATAGTAGAGAAATAAATAACTTTATGAAATGTGGAATCCATTTAATTAACTGCCGTGCCACTTTCATTTTCTTACCCTTATTTTAGGCAAGAATATTTTCAAGCTCGAATCTTTTCTAGACAAAACAATATAGTTTGAAATCACACTTACATGTCCGGATTTTTTGTTCGGCGCCGTGTCTGGACAATGGGGGTCGGTGGAGTCTAAGCACGGCTTCTTCATGTAGGCGGAAGTGATACCGGCCCTCTTCATGTAAGCCTCCATTGTGCTCAGAGGGAACTGGAACTTTAGCTTCTTCACTTCTTCCAATACTTCTAGCGGGTTCAAATGTGTCCATTGTAGTTTGTGTTTTAGATGACTGAAATAAATTCCACATGTTAATTTGTATTCTTCTTACACTTTTTTTAAGCCTGAAGAGCACTTCAATTTCTAATCTGGATAGATTGGGAAGTTGTCTATGTCAAAATTAAATTATTTGTTAGTGATTATTCCATTGATATAGGATGCCGCACTGAAAACGGGAAGGGGTATGGGTTAAAAACTGCCATATTTCCCAGTTAGCCCGGGTTTATCTTAAACTGCATCGCAATTTAACACTTCATGATAAAGCTAACATGTTATCGAAAAAAAAATACTCACGGTACAAATATGGGGTATTCGGGACCAAGCAGCTTGGATCCCTCCCAGAAGCAATCGAGCGGCGTGATGATAGCACACGGGATGACGTTGTCGATGATCGACTCGATGTGGTGGTAGCCCTCGAAGTCCGGGATACTGGGACTGTAGCAGAGGTCCTTCAACCGCCACTCGATATCATACATATGAATCGTTACACGAGTCGCGGCGCTCACCACCTAAAACAAAATTTATAATAATGTCAGCTGACGGATTGAAGCAAATTCCACTCTCTTCTTGCCCAGTTATTGGAGACTTGTTTGATGTCGTCAATCTCCCTAGTTTTCCGGCACTCACTTCGGCACTTTGGGAACACAGTGATTTGATAACGTAGAGATACTCTTAGCGTAGCCATCTCCATCGCTTGCTATCAGACTTTATCTTTCGTATCAGTCCTATCTTAATATATTATTTTATCACATCACTACAGCCCATTAACGTCCCACTGCTGGGCACAGGCCTCCACTCTCATGCGAGAGAGGGAATTAGAGCTTAGACCCACCACGCTGCTCCAATGCGGGTTGGCGGGCTGACATTATTTTATACTAGAAATAAATTACTGTAGTACTTATTTAAATTATTTGGCAATTTTCAGTAATCTTATGAAAATATCCTCTATCAAAAGCTCAGAACGAGTCATCAGCCCTTGTTCTAATTATGTATTGTTTTTCATATTCATACGTCAAAAGCATGTTTGGTTGAGGCAAAACAGGTCAGGGGTTCTATCATTAATCTAAACAAATCCGACCCATTACTTTGTATCATGAGCAAAGGGGATTCTGATATAAAGACTGATTTTAGATTGACAGCGGACTAACTTGAATTTATACGAAGTAGTGTGTAGTGATGATTCTGACCTTTAAGTGCTCTAAAAGTGCACCAGCGTGTAGCAAGGAGACGTCTGGATCTTTGGCAGTCTGTATCACAAGCTGGTGCGTCGAGGAGTCGGCTTCACCCAAGGCCTGGGCCGTGTACTTCAGCTCAGCTTCCAATCTTCCTCCCTCTGCAACGAAAGACAATTTTAAATGAACGCCTCTAAATATTATAAGAGTTTTATTATGAATTAATAGGTCTTTAACGAGTATGAAAGCTTCACATATTATAGCGTCTACCGACAAGCTTTTCCCGGCTTTTTTAGGTTCACTGGTATTACGGCTTCATTCAAAGATATTGTTTAAGTATATTAAATACTTGTAGACAGACAGACACACATTCGTATTTTTAATGATAATATACCTAGTATTGATCTAAAACATTACTATTTACTAGGTTCAACTACATTACACAAGTATGCATAATATTATTATGTTTAAAATTTTAACAAACACTTTGAAGAAAAAGCTTGAGTTTTCCGTACAATTTCAACAAATACGTAATTTTATAACAACCTATGTACATATGCACCTATATAAAATAAATATCATACAAGATTCTAAAGTGTTTGTACAATTTATTGGTATATTGAAGGTACATTTCAGTGGGTGGTCTGTTTTAAGTAAAAACTTAAAAATTTGTTTGCAATGCGTAAAGCGATACATATTGACATTTATTTTTAATGTTATTGCGGTGAAGTTGGTATTAAATAAGTTTGTGTTTATCGCCCGGATGGCCATCGTTCGCCTTCATCATGAAAATAAATCGTCGGTTAATACGATTGTCGCCACACTCGGACATCTTAATTTACTTTCATGCTTCTTATTAATACTAGTGCGTATCAGATAGTGCCCATCGGTGCCTTTCATTTACATAAACTTGAACTGGAGTCTCGGACTTTGTTTGCGTCTGACCTCAATAGGAAATACAAAAATAACTATAAAACTACAGTACGAAAGTTACTTTAAATGACTTATAAGAACTAATCTCCCTAGAAATTTGCTCATAACAGTTCAGAATCAGCAGTGGTAGGTATAATGTAAACTATGGTACTTAGATGTAAATGACGGTTGCTAATTGACACATTTTGTTGGATTTAAATCACGTATAAAAGCTCGTATTTCAAGGCAATGAGATGTCACAATACTAGAGCGTGCAATATCCTGCAAAATAATGTCAACCTGATAAGTGAACAGGGTGTTGTTTTTGTCAACTGGTAAATTTGCGTTGAACCTCCTTTTACAATCTAGGCAAGCATAGCCACATAGCCTACGTCCGTCCCAAGGATGAACCATATTTCTGTAAAAAAAATAACAGACATATAGACACGCTCGCGTTTATAATATTAGTATGGAAATATGACGCAACTCCTATAAAGTGTACAAAAATCCAATTTACTCGACTCCACGTCTGTATGCATTCGTCTTTACGGCCAAACGAACTCTTAATTCAACATAAGTCACGAGTGTGAGTTAGTGCACGTTTGTAAGTTAAAATACTTGCAAGACTTTGTATTCGTTCGAAAGTTGCGCATTTTTATGTCTGATGGCATCTCTCTCATCCTAGGTGACAATTTATAATCTGAAAACTAAATCAAGTCCGACCACGAAAACTGTCTCTACAAAAAATGATTTCTAATTTCATCTTATCCCATCAACGCGAGTAACTTATTGGAGTGTCGACACATTTGTTTTAGGGGCGGAGTAGACGTGATAGTTAACTCAACAGAGCTGATTTATAGATAACGTGACAGCTTTATACGCCCAACTAAGCTTTACATAATTAAAAAATATTTTTAGCACTTTTAAAATGTCCTCACGCGTTACGTGGCACGTAAATGGAATAGCTTCATTAAAAATATAATTAAGTATTTACTTACTGGACAAAATATACCTACTTAAGTGACACATACTATGTGTAGTCACATATACTATGTGAAGTTGTTCGGAAACAAGTGACTTGTACAGTGTATTAATAAAGACTAAAGAGGCGTTAATGTATTTTTGCCTTTAAAACTATTAAGTGCAAAGGGTCTTTCGCGCGTTATCTGAACTGTTATGGTACAAGTTACAACCGATCACATTAAATCCATACTTAATATTATAAATGCGAAAGTAACTCTGTCTGTCTGTGTGTTACGCAATCACGCCTAAACTACTGAACCGATTTAAATGAAATTTGGTACAGAGATAGTCTAGAGCCTAAGGAAGAACATAGGTTACTTTTTAATGCAAAAAAATGGCTATAAGGGGTTGAAATAGGGGATGAAAGCTTATCTATATGGAAATTACGTCATATTTAAAGCTAGTAGCTTGAAACTTATTTTTAGGCTTTCGATTAGGTATAAATATATACGACATTAAAATTTTGTAAAAATTATACCCTAAAGGGGGTAAAAATAGGGGATGAAAGTTTTAGTGTGATGACGTCGGCAAAAAGTCGAGTCGTCCACGCGGACGAAGTCCCGGGCACAACTATTATCTAAATATGTTTCCGTGGCAAACTGACTTTAATTTCCAGTTCCATTAGATCATTCTCTACAACTTAATATATCTTGTGGTTCAGTGTGCATTATCTGAAAATGTCACGAGAATTCGTTCCAATTAACACCCGGGCTTCGTGATTTATAGCTTGGTGGGTTGCATTTTTTACACCAACCTGTGTTAGAAGCGCAAGGTGTTAGTTAGAGAAAAAATATGGAAGCATCGATTTGGCAAAATGTTGAAACGTAAAGGACAGGTTGCACGAACTTAATTATTGGATCATTTTTTTACAATAAGTAGTTAGATTTAAGCTATACAAGTACACATTGAGTATGTGCAACCCTTTATGGACTAGGTAGGTACCCCTATCTGGAAAGTTACGTGAAGTTTAGCATTAATTACTTATTTTTTTTTTAAGTTTTTTAAAATCAATCTACCACATTACGGTAATTAGTAATTGCACACTTAGACTATTATCAGAAATACCTAAATTTCTTCAAAATATAGCATCATACATATCTATATCATATTTAATTTTCCTTCAATCACGCCGCAACAGAGCAACTATTTATCTTGGAAAATTAAAGAGTTCCCGCTAGAATTAAAAAGAACTTAAACAACGCGGACGAAGTTGCGGGTATCAGCTACTTAATACATAAATCCTCCCCTTAAGAAGTTGCGGACAGGATTCATTCCCCTTAGGATGTTGAAAAATGTCTCTTCTAGGAAGTGGTATTTGTATTTTGTAAACATTCGTGAGAGACACGCATCCTAAGCTGTCGTGAACGTCCTGACGTGTGAGCATGCAGCAGTTAACGCCTCGTCACCACGCGAGGAATGCTTTTACCTATTTTTGGTCGCGAATTTATTGCTACCTACAATCTACTAGATGTCATTAACCTCCTAGGCTGATTGAGGCAAATCGACGGATAACTTTTCTCATACTTTACTGAGATAGCTTTTAAAGTTGATTAAAGGTTTTGATAAGAAATAGTAATCGCTAGTAACCAATCTTCTAAAATAATCTTGTTGATAAAGATAGTTCCCGCTAGAATTAAAAAGAACTTAAACAACGCGGACGAAGTTGCGGGTATCAGCTACTTAATACATAAATCCTCCCCTTAAGAAGTTGCGGACAGGATTCATTCCCCTTAGGATGTTGAAAAATGTCTCTTCTAGGAAGTGGTATTTGTATTTTGTAAACATTCGTGAGAGACACGCATCCTAAGCTGTCGTGAACGTCCTGACGTGTGAGCATGCAGCAGTTAACGCCTCGTCACCACGCGAGGAATGCTTTTACCTATTTTTGGTCGCGAATTTATTGCTACCTACAATCTACTAGATGTCATTAACCTCCTAGGCTGATTGAGGCAAATCGACGGATAACTTTTCTCATACTTTACTGAGATAGCTTTTAAAGTTGATTAAAGGTTTTGATAAGAAATAGTAATCGCTAGTAACCAATCTTCTAAAATAATCTTGTTGATAAAGATAATTATTGATCACTTTGAAATTGAAATCATTACCAAAATTAATTAAAGCTAACAAATCTAAACGAAACGGAAACCATAACGGAATAATCAAATGATTTATTATAGGTAAGCCGATTTGCTATTTGCATCATCGAATAAAGCTTTCAAAACTTGGGAACTACAGAAGTTTCTTGTATAAGTCGTCATTTTATTGTCTACATGACACAAAGCTTATTAAGACCTATTCTTACTAAACTGTTACTCTTTAATACAGGCTACCTAATTATTATTTCTGTTATCAAGTTCATAATATGGTAAGCTTTCGAAGCCAGTATTTCTCGGAACAATTTATATGTAAATTAACTAAAAGCACAAAATGTAAACAAAAAGGTGATTGACGCTTCACAAATTTTTGCAAATAAAAGTAAGACCATTTTGGCACCTTTATCATGATACTAGGGCTTAGGCTGCAAGCTTTACTTATACCTTTTGCTTAGAAAGATTGAATTGAGTTTCCCCTGCCCTAAGGTTACCCTGGAAGAGTAAGGCCGTCTATTGTGCCATATCCATTATGATTGTTTTTATTTTTGTATTTCTTTTAGTAAGTAAGTAAGTAAAACACTTTATTACACACAATAAAATAAAAATAACAGAACAGAGGTAAAACAAATCGTGACAGAATTTACAACTTGTTACGGTGTAAAGGCGGCCTTATCACTATGAGTGATCTCTTCCAGGCAACCTTTTTAAGATAGGAGATTGGTTGCATGATGACAGGGCGGTGCGCACGTGTAAATTTCTAAAAAAAAATTATAACAATCTACTACTTAACTATTACAACTAACTATTACAATATAATAAACTTACATAACAGTACATACTATAGTTACATACTATTTTACTTATGACAATATTAATCTAAAAATAAAATAGTAAAAAGTATTATACTCAACATAATATTTAGTGATGTACAATGATATTTTACTTTACTTTTAAATATGTATGTGTTTATCTGATCGCGCCGGTACTGCACGATAAACTACTATTTTAATAAAATTAGAACGGTTTCTCCCACTACAGTAGTAGCGATGAAAACTACTTGGCTAATAAAGAACGTTTATTTTCATATCGGTTATAATCAAGAATCAATGTTTCATGTGAACGCAATTTAATCAGAGGTACTACTCAATGGTTGTTTTGTTGTCTAAGCTTAATTTTAAATGAAACATCGATAACTTATCTCAAGCAGAAAATCTAAAGTAAGTAATGATGGAACTAGAAGTTTAATTCGCTATAACCCGCGACAATAGCTAAGTCTATGTGGTACAGTGTATATCATACACTTAATATAGCCCGCGATATTCACCACACCACATAAATCTTCCAAATCACAATATAATATAATATTGAAACGTAAGTTGAGAATAATTTGAAAGATCTCTGTGGTGTGGTGAATATCGCGAGCTATAAGTGTACACACTGTACCACACAGATTTACCTATTTTCAAGGATTATAGCGAATTAAACTTCATTATCATGGACTTCCGCAAAATAACGCCTGCTTGTATCCAATATCTAAAGTAACTATCCTCAAAAACAGACTATTTATTATACAGTTAACCATAATTTGATGGGTTCAGTCAAGCCAAACCCTTCAGAGTCGTCGGAGCTAAAGATAGCTGACCCCACTGGTGCCGGATATTAGGGATTATCATAAAGCAAGTGGATCGGAATCGAGCGTGGTGAGAGACCGCACAGAGCGCCTCTATTTTAACACCTAGGGAGACGTGGGCGCGATTTACGATACGCATCATGCTCCAAAACACACTCACAGTAGTAATATTTACTTTTGAAGGGACTCCTGCCATTTCCAGGCATAAGTCCTTAGTGAACTATCCACCTAATGCGCCGTGAGAGTGCTTATGATATATCGACAGCATAGTCTTCTCATAATCAGCTTATTTGCATCAAACGCCTTTTCGACGGCACACCATCGTCCATCACATATCTAGAGTCCTCCGAATTTCTTATCCAGAAGCTAATTTTTCGCAAGCTTTATTTTTCCAGCGGACGGTCTCCCACGCTGCACATCTCAAAGATATACGTACTGACTGATGACTGATAGTGTATATTAGATTAACCTTACGTCAACTTATCTAGATATTACCACCGGGTAACAATTACTAGCCCAGAGCCCTTACATTATAACTCGCACCACCTATAGCAAATGTGGTATCATATATTATTAAATTTATATATAAATTTTATCGATTCGGGGCACCTGGGTTTATTGAATTTGATTCACAACTCCCTTCGAAAACAAATGACGCCACTACTGGTCATTCCCCTTATGAATATGACTTCCCATAATATAATGCCAAATATCTTCAGATTAGACTAACTATTATTTTTTTAAACCTATTGAAAATGATTGAATCAGATTGAATTTGTTAAAATTACACTTTTAATAATAATAAAACAAAATAATTTATTCTTTAGCAGCTATTTCTGATTTGCAGAATCTCGAAACAAACTAAAATGATATGTCGAAATGTTTCCCTTATGAATGCTCCTCACGGAAAAGGATAACTGTACTTTTAGACCAGTCATTCGAGCTTAGTTTAGAGATTGTGTACAACAGAAAAAAAAACTTCGATCCACGCGGACGAATTCGCGGGCATTAGCTTGTATAACATATTTTTATAGCTTTAAAAAAATTATGAGCATGCCATTGACATGAATAAATTAAAAGGTTAAAAAGTGAATATATTCAAATTGCTGGACAGTAGGTGTACAGTTTCGATGCTATCTGTTAAAATACCATGCTGTGCAATAGCCGCGGGCAGAATACACGGCAATACGGCAAGGTCACCGCAGGTTATCCGCCGCAGCTTGGCGCGACGAGCTTTCACACTTGCCGCCTTCGAGCTTCGTAAGCGCGGACTCTTTGACAAGTTACGCGTCTAAACAAGCAACTTTTTTCGATAGAGGCCCGATTATCTAAGAAAATCGTAGTATTTGAGAGTTTAAAACGTGCTACCTCCTCTAATTGGTATTCATACAATATAATATGGTCTACGATTTGTAAGGATATCTTTGGACTCCTTATTCCTTTCACGTTCGACAAACGTAACTGATTACAATTCTTATTAGATCCTCATTCTGAGTTCATTTTTGTTATTTCATAAGTAGAAACAAGTGGACGAAAGAACCTTGACTCTTCAGAAATCTAAATTAGGACTTTGAGTCTTGACTTGTACTCAAAGATAGCGTTAAGTACTTCTTTGCATGAGGTCCTTCGCCTGGTAATCGTTTATTTATTACCGCCATACGTTTTGAATTGAATATTATATTAATCTTACAACAATTTTTGCCTGCGGAATACAATGTGCGGGAACATGGTGAATTGGTGATTCTCGGAACGATGACTGAACCTCATCAATGCTTTCTGGCAACAGTCAAGTCTTTCATTACATTCTGAACGCGTGCGCGCCGATAATGACAACATTTCTACTCGATGCGGTAGCGGACGATCAGCGAGCTCGATCGCAATGAATGACGTACCGGCGGGGCGCGGGGCGAGCGGCGCAGGGTGCGGGGCCGGTACGTGTGCGCGCGCATGTGGTTGTGGCCACCCGCACGGAGCCCGTGTGGTCCTCCGCCGTCCCGCGCGGCCCTCCGACCGCTCTATGCAAATTAGCCCGCGTAGACAACAGATGGATGGCGGAATAAACAAACCGTGTCCTTTGCAGCCGATGCACTAGCACGACAACTATGTACCTAACTAGGCAGAACTCTATCCTGTTACATTTTTCCGACGGGTTACATTCTATGGTTAAATGCCAGAATCTAGGTTTTAGATAGCGGGATAAATGTGATCTTTGCAGCTGATGCACCAGTACGTAGTAACAATTAAGTAGGTAGAACTCTATCATGTTGCGTTTTTCCGACGTGTTCCATTCTCTGATTAACACCAGAACCTAGGTTTTATTTCTACGCAGGATATCTGACGGACTACATATTATTACATATAATATTGTCACTAGACACATTGGATATACAAGTTACCACCAATCAATCAAGCAACCATATTTTAACAACAGCTTATGAACTGGTTTCACTCTCTCTTTTGTTCTAATCCTAGCAAAATCCGTAACCAATCCAATAATCTCTGCAAGCGAAAGTTTTAACATTTTATTAGGAAATGGAGGACTGTTAAATTCCGATCACGGTCGGTCGCTAACCAAGAATCCTGTTTGTAGATAAAATGGGTGTGTACCTATTTCGATTCTACTCCAAGGTAGAAAATTTTATTGCGCGTAGAATTTTATAGGCATTCACATATTCAACATACGTTACATACGATTATATACTATACTATTTGATGCCCGCGACTCCGACCGCGTGGATTGAGGTGTTTTAGGGGTACGAAAAATAGATAGTAGCCGATTCTTAGATCTACTGAATATGCATATAAAATTTCATAAAAATCGGTCAAGCCGTTTCGGAGGAGTATGGTAACTAACATTGTGACACGAGAATTTTATATAAAAGATTACTTTATTCGCAAAAATCAATAGAGCCATATTTTTGAATAAATTCGTAAAAACTATTGATAAAAAATTGTTAACAGGCTCAACAGTTCAGTCCACTCCCCAAATGATGTTATAATGGTTTTTGTTCGTGGCTGCAACGGTTCAAATGTAAAAGATCCAGCCAGCTCAGGGTGAGCCCTGTCATGGCTTATATTCGTTTGGACAGAGAAGACGTCTCAATCTCGCAGGGGCTCAAGAAAATTACTGCGAGCGATGTAGCGGCGAAGCTCAGCACGACGTCCCTACACAAAAGCGAGCCGGACAATCAAACCCCAGTTTTTTGTGACCCGATAGATGTGTTATACATTTTTTGTTTTATTGGTCGTAATTTCACGTGGGGATATTTATGAGCGGCCGCGGACCACCTAATTAAGTTGTTAGGTGACTTCATGACGTTTCGTATTGTTTAACAGAGGCGGCTTTTGTACTCCGATAAGGCTTAGAGGCCGTTAGCTGTGAATGTTTGTATTATTTGGACAGTAGCCGGTAATATCAGAGATAGTTTTTTCAATTGTTTATTTCTGAGAAACGTTACGTTACTTTGAAAAGATTTTTATTTGTGTGGCCAAGATTTATCGGTTCAGATGTAGTAGAAACAAGATACTGAGGTAGAAAGGTTTTCACGAACCGCTGAAGTCTGAGTCAAGTGAGAAGCATTTAGCTACTTATCTTGTTTTAATATATTAAAGGCAATGAAATTCGTAAAAATACTGAACTAAAAGAGTATAAAGAACAGCATCTTAATCAAATTAATATTATAAATGCGAAAGTTTGGATGTATGGATGTATGGATGGATATCTGTTACTCAATCACGCCCGAACGGCTGAACTGATCTGGATGAAAGGCACAGAGATAGATTATAGTCTGGAATAACACATAGGTTACTTTTTATCCCAGAAAACTAAGGAGTTCCTGCGGAAACTAAAAAACCTAAATCCACGCGGTCGTAGCCGCGGGTATTAGCTAGTCATTGATAAAATTCAACATAAAAGTGAAGAACATAATATTGTAGAGGCAGGCAGGTACAGGACCTGCATAATATGAATTGAGATATAAATTTCAAAAGAGCCGAGACACAAACTGAGGGCAAATGGACAAACGACAGGTGTATCAATAATTCGCCCACTTCCAATCCGTATATACGTAGGTATAGTAGGTACCTATAATATGCACGTTTTTCGCAAAATTAGATTAAATTCAGATATTTTGCGGAAAATCTAATATTATTTTTAATGGTGCAAAAGTAACCACGCGAAGTCAGGAAGGTAATTATGAAACCATACTGAATCTCGATCTAGCTAGGATGCTAACGCATAGCTATTAAATTTTAGATACCTACTTTCCAATCAACTCAAATCAACGTTTTTCTAAAGTATAGTAGGATTTATCTTTTACCTGTAACTAGGTGCCTATGCATAGTTTGCTGCCGTAAAATGAGTGTACTTTCCAATCAACTCAAATCAACGTTTTTCTAAAGTATAGTAGGATTTATCTTTTACCTGTAACTAGGTACCTATGCATAGTTTGCTGCCGTAAAATGAGTGATATTTTGGTATACCTATCTACCTACTATAATTTGAATATTGTACCTACTATAACGTTAACGTTGTAAGTTAAAGTAGCTTAATTAGGATTGGAATTCAAGAAGTCTTGATAAAACCATCTAATCTGACCACCAGGCTATTTATCACGGCTGTAGTCAAAGGATTAAATTAATAAGCAGAACACGGTTCAATAACAGGAATGGCCAGGTCAAAGAAGAATATAAACCTCGTCTACCAAATAAGTAGACAACATTTTTACGACAGTAATAAATTATAAATGCCAGTTCCTCCATCAAATCACTAATAAGGATTGCCCAAATCTTAGGGGCAAATGTAAATTGTTTCTATTAGTTGACATTGCATACCAATCAAGGATGCCCATTTATGGACTACAATGGTCAAGTTACTTAGCGAATAAAATTTTACAACACATACCTATCGGGGACGATCAAGTCCATACTACCTATATAAATATATTATGAATTGGAAAATGTTTAAAGGGAATGTCTTGAGTAAAATATGTTAACAGAATCTTTAGTTATCGATTTTAAATATTATTATTGGTATCATAATATTCAAACAAGTACCTAATACTAACTCTGCGATGACATGTGAAGCTGTGAGCCTGCAAGTTACAAGTTACAACCGAACTGCAACAGTACAAGTGTGACGTCACACCCGCATAGGAAGTGCATCCTCTGCCAGAGACTAAAGTTCCGGGTGTCACCTCTATAGTTAATAATAACGCAACCATTCCGAGCACTTCCGGTTCAAATCCTCCCTAGTAGTAACTAGTATTAAAAAGTAAAGTTCGTGCCCCATTCTAATTTTCACGTAGGTAAGTAATGCACCTAATTTCATCATGTTCCATCTTATGATAATTTAATTTTCTATTTTATAACGCAAGACAAATGTTTACGTAAGGGATCCCGCTCCCGCAAATAGACAGTAACTTACAGTATCAATTACTTTCGATATTACCAAAGTCTTGAAAACTGGTAAGACAACACAAATACATATTAAGTTAAGCCACGGATACCTGTCCAAACTATTTATGAGATAGAATTTTACGAGTTGACAGCCGACCACCCATTGCACGTAATAAACAACGCGCAGCCAGCAATAAATTGCCAATAAAACGTTAGAAAGGCACAATAAAACCATTTTGCAAACGCTACGAAAATATTATCTATCTAAAGACAATCAATGCTTAAAGAGAAAAGAGATATAAAAAAACCTTTGTTTAGAAAGGGGTTTGGTTGATAAATAGGTACTCAGTTAACTAGGTACATGATGTCAGATAAATATTGTTCTTATACATTTAACTTTTACCCCTGTTCAGTACTCAGGTAACTACATAAATATGAATGTTCTTATGCATTAAACTTTTACGCATTCCCCCTGTTCAAAGATCAGCTTAATTGTAAACAACTTTATGCGACAAAGGCGTTTTTATGCGACATCAGCAACGTCTAACGTTCTAAACTTTTAACTAATTGTAATCGAGCTATAACATTATAACTTAAACGTCCTAAACATCCCGCGTGTCGTGCATCAAAAACAGCGTCTGAACGTCCGTGCACGTATCGCCCATAAAATTGTTGCCGGCTACAATTATCCATTTGTCCGAACTTAACTCGGTTCAATAGACATTCAATCAACATACGACAACGACACTCAAATGAACCGGACACATGTATGTATCAAAAGATGTTTGAAGAATTTAAATTCGCCAAGTTTATCATATAAGGGGCCTAATGTGCCGCGGTGCGCTTGTAGTCGAGGCCCGATGCAAGACACGTCTCGTCAGACGGAAGCGGCTAAGCTCAGATATGCTTGCCCGCTGCCCTTCCCCTCGCTGCATTGGTATTCAACGAGAAGCGCAATGTGCCACAATGTGTTTATCTGATATACTTTTACGGGTTTAAGATTGTATACAGTCGATAGACGGGCTTATTCGGTCAAAAGCTGAATAATTTTGAACCACATAAAACGTACCTTGAACCCAGAGTTGGTCGACTCTCGTATGTATTTGAGCGGATTTGAGACCGACACAAAACGTAGATAGGACGAGGATGGCCACAAAGAGAACTTTGCCGGCGTCCCCCTGGAGGAAGCAGCCCAAAATAAATAGCTGTTCCTGGAGCCACGCCCGGATCCACAGTGACGTTCTTCCACCTTCGATGTTACCCTGTAGGAAAATAATAATTATAATAGACTCTCACTTGTGAAAGTTCTCGTATATCTTAACTGTAAGTTGATATTTTTCTAAACTGTAACTTGATACAGTTCCATTTAGACATAAAGTAACAACTAACAAACAAAACAACGTAGGTTAGGTAACACAATTCATAAAGTAAAGAAAAAGCACCTTCTCATACAAAAATCACATAGATTTGATTATAGGAAGTGAGGACGTACCGCTAGATTTACATAAAATATTTTTTAAAAGTTTCTTGCGTGTAGGTACCTACAATTAATCAGTGAACAGTAGCGTCTATTTTATCGCGGGATCTAAATTCCTGGTCCACAAAGCCGAGCTTTGGCGGAAGATGTAATATTATAGCGAACTTTTAAACGTCGAAATAATTTCTCAGTTGATTGTGATTAATGAGAGATGCGGGCGGGCCGAGCGTGGCGCCATGGAATAGCCGCCAACCACGCCGGCCAAGACGGACGAAGGGCCAACACACACGCAAGACTTTTGACGTCTACGATAGGCGATCCTACTCCCGACCCGAAATAGTAATCAGATAAATTTGTCAAAAGGATAATTCGAACTTTTTAAGGAGTTCATAGATGCCTGCGTGTTATGAAAGCATGTATGATCTCCATAAACAGATTAAGCTTCTTTTTTTTATTTACTACAAGTTAGCCCTTAACTGCGATCTCACCTGATGGTAAGTGAAGATGCAGTCTAAGTATGGAGGGTAAGCTGTTAGGGGCATGGCAGCTATATTAAACCCTATTCGGTTTCTACACGGCATTGTACCGGAACGCTAAATAGCTTGGCGGCACGTCTTTTACCGGTAGGGTGGTAACTAACCACGGCCGAAGCCTCCCACCAGGCCAGACCAGGGAAAATTAAGAAATTATAAATTTCCAAACCCTGCCGGGGATCGAACCCGGGACCTCCGCACGTTAAGGCAACAGCACTCAACACTGCGCCACGGAGGTCGTCAGAGCTCTCAAGTAAGCTCTCAAAAACTTACGATTTTTTTGAATTGAAAACTTCTGTAGGCGCGTTGAGCACTTTTTGGTAGGGGATAAAAATGTAGATTCGCGTGACCGTGACCGACAACATATAAATATACTACATTCAAAATTAAACTTTAATGCCTTAGTGTTAAGGTTTATATTTTAATAATTTTACGTAAAATTAAAATTAAATATTCGTTTTCACTTCTATCGGCAGTCCCTATGACTGGCAATTTTTTTATGTCTATCAGGCCTCTCATCACTTTTCAGAAGTTTTATTCACCGAGGAAAACATTTGTACGTCAGTTATAGCAACTATCATTGAGATACTACTAACCTCTATCTAAACTTACTGCGCAAGTAGTAGTGAAAACGTTCTGAGTGAGAGAAAACGCGATGCAGCTCAATTGCTGTCATTAGATCCTAGCAAGCTTGAAATAGTCACACATTATGCCGCACAGCAAACCCCGTATTTATTTAAAATGTTTTAAAGAATCCTTACAATTTGTGGCACAGCACTTTTCCCGTAATACATACATGTACCAGGTAGACATAATATGGGCATAGTAAATAAATTTTTTATAAAGTTTGTACACCTTACTATTGAAATTATTACTTACTACCTTACTTTTATTTATCAGATTGAAATGCGACAATCCGATTGTAACAAGATAAACCTTAACATAATAATAAAAACGTATGGAGACTTTCCCCACACGGTTCAATAAACGTGAAGTTAGAATGGTTATCTATCAGGTATCTTCTATGAATTATGCCGCTTTTGTCTCGTGTGCAAATACCTTTATGTAAAGCAAACTCGAGCCGTCTCGATTATGTAACATGCGGCTGCCGGCAGGACATGAACGATTATCGATTTGCGAACGCAATTCATTCCATAAAATACTTCAACTGTAATCAAGGTATTAACTACTCGGTATCATTTAAATAAAATAAAGTGTTTGTCTGTTGAAATATAAGCGTCATTTCACTAATATCTGACTAAGTAGGTAGTTCTTTTGTCGTAAGAACTCAAACCAAGAAATCAAAAAGTAATTCTAATAAAAAAAACATAGTTTCGCATCGCTATAGCTATTACTGGTTTCAAGCCACTTTTGCGCTGACGGCGTAAATGTTTATAGCATAATTACCTATAATATACCTTGTCGTAAAACTATAGAAAATAAAATAAAAAACAAAGTATTGAAGCGTAAATATCTTCATATAACACGTCTCCTCAAGTCGTCAAAGTTACATTCTGAGCAAAATTACACGGTTGATGCAAATATGCTTACCATGTTTGGGTATCCTTATTTTATTTCAGCTATAAATTAAGCAATTAAGTAGGTTAGTGTAAATTTATGTAGGCATGTTGTTTGCCAGGTAACTGATGGAAAAAAGATAAAGTCGGCCGACCGCCCGTGGAAACGTGCGTAAAATAATTATACCTACATAATATAAAGTAGATAAATATATAGTTAGGTACGTTCACACTACAGGTAGTATTGAGCGCAGAGGTTTTTAAAACGCATTTGGTCGAGAAAGCAAGAAGTCAAAATTAAAAGATCATTGGTCAAAACGAAATCGATTATCACAGTAAATAATATTTTCTAAATATGCCCCAATATTACTTCGATGGCGGAACTAGGAATGTTTTCTTGCCTATCCAGCAATTTTTGGTCCAAAAAGTCAGCTTCCATATTTGACAGTTGATAACACTACAGGCCGTAGTTGTACTCGGTGTCATCTTAGTCATCGAAAAAACAGTTACTGTAACTACTTAAGAGAGTTAAGTAAATCCTTCTTATATACCTACTACTTAAAAACAAAATAACTTGAAAACCCTGCATGATTATTCTTTTACCAACAACAAAGTAGATATTAGTACAGTTTAAGTGAACGGTATAAGTTATAACCGCGTATTACATAATGTCTGAGGCTAATGATGGTCATTAGACAACGTCTGACTGGTGTAATTCCAGAGAACTCAATAGGCAGATGTTGACCTCGAGCTATTCGGTTCCGGAGTCCGGACAGAACTTAGACATTGCTATGATCAGAGTTTGATACCAGTTACGCAAAAAAACCTTGAAAGTCAAAATGAATGCGAGAAAAAAATTTAGAGGACTGTAATTGTTTGTAAGCAATAATAAAGGGCTGTATTGATCTAGGTATAGAAAAGTTGCAATGCAGAGACGGTGATGCTATTATGTTTCATACCGTATGATTGATACCTAGACAATTACGAAAGTGTGTTTGTTGGTTTGTCCTTCAGGCCGACGTAATTTTTATAGAGAGTGATATAAGGATACATGAAAATTTAAGTGCTCCCAAGCGATTTTTATTAAATCTTAATCCATGAGCACGCAATCGAAGACATCGTCCAGTGATGACATAAACCAAAATTGAAGATGTGATACTTTTGGGTATGATTGCTAAGAAGTATTTTTTTTTGCTTGTAACCGATTGAATTAGATTAGATAGACAAACGTTGGCTTAAGGTACAGAGAAAATGCTGTTAGTTAGTTTTCATATTCATTCAAAAAAAATTATATGAAGTCAACGCAAGTTCAGAGTAATTAGCTTTTAAAAAAGACTTACGAACGATACATACAGTTTTGAAGATAAACAAAAAAAAATTGACTCACTTTGTAAGGATGATACAGAGTTATCATGTCCGATAAATAGTATTAGATAAAAAGTATGGATTAAGATGAATTCCTTCGGATGAATGGAGAATAAACTTGAGGAGTCACGCTGGGTGGGCGTGACGTCACGCTTGGAATGCGCCTGCGCCGCCCGCGCCGCGTCCCACGTGGTGTATGTAATACTCCCGCCGTCCAAACTCTTCTGAGAATCTCCATTCATCTACAAGAAGACTTAAAATACTTGTGGTCGGTATAAATTGCAACTAAAACCAAAACAAATCAATCTAAACCAAATCAATCGTTCCGGAGCCTTATTACGGCAAAATTATTTATCTTGGTCCTACGCAGGAAAACAGGAAATATGTATTTCATGAAACCTCGTAAGTTGCGGGCTGCAGCTAGACTTAAAATCGAATTCTGTAGTTATAGCTGAACAGAACAGCAATAGATATGACAATAATGTTCTTAAAAAGTTTACTGAAAGCCATGCTACTATTATTTTAGCTATCAAGTATTAATAAACGTCTCAGGTGAGTTCACACTGACGCGAGCACAAATACAGGATTAGTGTGTGATCTGCAATGCGGGCACGGCGGAGACGTATCCTGCTGATAAGAAATCAGGTCACCGTAAACGCGTTCTCACGTCTAGCGACGCCTGCTTCTCGATAAAACATAGACTACATTGAAAGCGCTCTCACAACAATAGTAATTAAATGATAAGACCCGGAAATAAAGGACCCAGAAATAAAGCTGTCGTCTGCAGTTCTGTCAAAATAATTCAGAAAATATTCTCATGATTCTGCCAATATTGCTGGAGCCTATCAACTTGGTGTTGCGAACTTGATTGTAAATTTTGCAGACTGTACAATTTTGCAGACACTTAAACAGACATCTACTCCCACTGTCGATCATGTTTAGAAGGAACATGTGAAACGACAATCTTTATGGAGATGAACAAGAGATTCTCTTGAAAAAGGATGAGTGTATTAAGAAAGAAACCACAAGTGTAAATTATGGCTGGCATTTAAACTCTTAACATCTTAACACAGCTACTTACTTATTTATTCTATTATCAACTTGGGTCAATGTTTTTTAATCAGCACAGAAATTATTGTCACCATCCTCAAATAGCGCGATGTTTTATGCGCCATTCACAGAGGCCTTTTTTAATCCTTCGCCCAAGAGATATAGGTACACAGTGCCTTTATCATCTCACAGGAAACGGTGATGAGATAAATTTAGACCGCATCTGGATGATACGCGGCCCGCCGGTCGACTTTGTGTCTTATCGCAAGTCGTGCCTGTTATAATTATATGATTTTGATTGTGAGTAAGACGACTGGAAATAGTATTTAATATTTATTTAGGATTTATCGGTATACACACAGTTTGCTTCGTTCAATCGTATCTTAAATACCTATTGTATGAAAAAGACTAGGTAAATACGAGGTGATTACAAGTTATTTATATCTCTAAACTCATATGATTCGCAGTTTACTGTTGTTTTATACATAATTTTCAAACTAAAGAATGACATACAAAGTACAGACCACACCTGCAGTAAATAATATTTATTGGAATTTCTCCCAATTAACCCATCAAAATACGATTCATGCTTAGACAGATAATTTATTAAATTAGAATTTAGAACGTATAACTTGTACTATTACTAATACCTATCCTGTGGTATAACAGAATACGTTCCAGATTTCAACTGCAAGTTTTCAAAGGATTGGCAATCTTGTTCAAAACGTTTTGAATTAAGTATAATTATAATATAATTTCTAATTTCTAATAGATTTATTAAGTATTAGCATAAATTCATTAGTGTTAATAACTCAGTCGCTTACTTAAATATAAATTATGCTGCTGTCCAAACGATATTCATTAGCGACTTCAATCTTTGACAATAATTAGCATAATTGTAGGTTCTACAAATTTCGTTATCCTATTTAAATTCTTGTCGTCTAAAATAATTTTTCAGGTAAGTAATTAATGACCTCCCGCCTTTACCAAGAAGGTTATCAGAGGTAATTAATTGGATTTTTTCCTTGGGCGGATAGAATTGAAAGCACACAATAAATGTTTGTGTGAAACTCATATCTTTAGTTAATTTTAATCTCAATAGAGACTGACAAGGATATTCTTATGTCGTCAATTGGCCAGTCGGGCAGCAGGCAACAAGCTTTTCTGAATGTCAATGGCATGTGTGCGCATGACTTTACGTAATCTTAGGATTGTGCTCACCGCTCGCCGCCCACTGCTCGAGAACAAAAATCAATTGATTTGTTTTTTATTCTCATTGCTTAATTCACTGTTAACTCAGTTCGTAAATTAGATTTTCTAATCTTGTAATTTAATGTAACGTATAAACTTTTCATCGTTAATTTTAACTAACTAGCGTATATCTGTCCTTCTAAATTCCATTACGAAGTAGGTAATATATTAGATATAAAATTCCATAAATTGAAAAATCAACGTCAATACTCCATTTATAGGCGGAAAGCTAATCAACACAAAGTCGAGAAAGTTGCCAAGTTCCGAGTTAGGCATCCAGCGAAACCGGTCTGAACGGCCATATGATGACAGTCCCACCGATAATGCACTAGGTTACTGGAAAACATAGGTAAGTACCTCGTTCAAATAAAAACGTACCAGCCGCTTACTTACATAACTTATGATTATGATTTTAAGACGATAAGACTAACGAGCCTTGAAAATATGCTATTTCCAATCGACTGGGCTTAAATTACCCAAGCGTCTGGTGGCATGGGAGCTGATGCTTGGCTAAATTAAAATTATATTTTATAAACAGAAGTAGCATCTTGAAACACCCTTAACGTAGGATTTAATAGAAGCAATCTAAAAGTAGACTCTAGACCAGGAGGGGCATATGGCGAATGACTGACTCGGAAGCAAAAGGTAATGATGGGGAAAAATGACAATGTGCACTGGTGTGTACTGGCCACGTGTCGCGTTCACTGAGCTGGTAATCACCCAAATGATTCAACGTAATTCAACACTTGCGGTTACCTAGTTAAATTGCCTGGATTCTTTGCGGTTTGCCCTGATTTCATAAATGGAGAAATTGCATGCGTGTTTAAATGAACATCTTGTAATTGTGGTTTTGATGATGTTTTTAATTTTGGGCTAATTGCACACTTATCACCTTTAGTGAATTAATTAGTATCTTCATGGAACTTAAGGTGAGGAAATGGAGTATCTGGGGTATTTGGGTCTTTTCCAAGTTACTCGTAAAATAACGTCATGCACATCCAGATTAGGAAGTTGTTCAGAGCTGCTAGGTTCAGGTTGCCGCAACATTCTCTAGATCTTGAGAAGTGACACAAATAAAAACAACAAGAATTAGACAAACGATAGACAAATCCAACTTCCAGAACCAGAATCATTAATCTGAACATGACAAGCACACTTTCCAGTACAGAAAAGCTAACCAATATAAAATATCATAAAAAGAAATTGGATTACATAATAAGATGGGATTAAAGTTTAAACAATCCAATAAAGATCGGCGAGCTCTAAAGGCAAGGGTTAGTGTCCCGTTGTTTTGAGAACATTCTCTGAAGAACCTAATGCCATTGATCCATTAGGAATTAGTGATGAGATGAGCAAAGCTCTCAAGTTGGTCTATTAATACTGAATAAACCGCCATGTAATCTTCGTAATCCCTTAAAGATGTTGAATTTCAGAAACTTTGGATTAGAACTAATCGTTCATCGAGGGTTCGATGATCTCGGGTATAATCCTTTTTAGTGCAGATGAAGCTTTGGACAACAGAGATTCCTCTGTTCATCGAAGAGGAACATCCAGTTGGAAACAAATATGTTCGTAGATTGTCAACAAATTCCGTAGAAGCTAATTAGCTATTCTATTCTTACAGAAAATACCCAGAAGTCTGATGCACATTTGAAAATCGTGGGTGTAGTTACAATCATTTATAGGTTTCGAGCGCAGCTGCCGACCGCCGGCGCACGCAATGTTTGGAGGAAGAAAAAGAATATGGAAGGTAGCACGTGGAAACGAGACAGAACACAACTTTAAAGAAAAGGAAAGCACAACTTCTAGCAACAAGCGGGAAAAGGATGCATGATCGGAAACCACAAGATGTCTCAATTCCACGAGGTGAACGCTGTGCGGTCCTACCAGATATACATTTTTTAGAAGTGCATTCTTTATTTTGATATAAGTTAACAAGTATGTTTAAGATTGAGTAATAATTTTTGATAGCTATTTATAAATCTTATATTATAATGGACTTTTTTATAGCTTTCACGCGTCCGTTACCTTCGTTTAAAATATGATTTCTCTAGGAGAATAGCTAGTGGTGACGAGATTTTAAAGGATTTACTGCCGCAATCAGAGTCGCTTAATCTTTACTTATGGAACTCCTTAGTATACATTTCAATACAAAATCTATTAAGCACCAAAAAGTTCCATAAGTAGTGATTACTGCGGCAATTAATTTTAATTATTTTTTCCAAATGTTCTAACGTTTCTATAGCCTAGCCACATATTGTGTTTATCAACGATTGCATAGACCTTAGAACTCCATACGTTTATGGGTAGAAAAAATCAAGAAATGAAATGCCTACGTCGCCGTCTCTATTCATGTTCAGCGTTCTTCACGTTGATGTCTCTGTCGGCGCCGCGTGCTCGGCCTCCGCGCCTTTCCCGCTGAGCCTTAATTGCTTCATCTCGTATACGACCGACTTAAATTATACCTACCCATATTATTATGCAGTACATTATCAATGTACATTACAGCTGTTTTTCTTCCTCGTAAATTTTAGAACTTTCACGTTGTTTTAAATTTTTGTTTTCAAAACTATTGAATGGAACAGGACCTCGTAAGGAATTTCTTCATTGAATTTATACAAAAGACGTGCAAAACAGTGATCAAAAGAGATTAGGGAGAATTATTTTGCACAGCAAGAACAGTGACCACCCGGGCGCATGCAGACTTCTGGGAAAACTCTACCTTCCGCGAAAGAATCGCGATAATATAAAGTAAAGGCTCTTGAGTAAGCATTTAATTTTATTAATATCTTATCTTTGAATTCAAAAGATCACTAATTCATTGAATGACAGTAAGTGCATAAGCTTGTTTAGTTGGGAAATGAAATACTGAATATAAAAGTAGGATTAATATGAGGAATATTGTGAGAAGAAGCACAAGTCTGCGTCTCTTTCTATATTACGTTACTAAATAGAACATGTACGTTATCAATGACGTTTTCTCGCGTAAAAGCCTCCAAAGTACGGGCGGCCTTGATAGTACACACGATTACCACTAGTCGGCGCCACGGCCCCGTACTGCCGCGTTCCACAACGCGATTGACGTTCGCAGAAAAACAATCACACGTGCAATATGACAATCGCAATTTGACACTGATAGATTCATTTAATTAGTGAACACTGCACCTTTTCGAGTTCGGAGAGTGCTAAAGCGGCGTCAACCCAACTGGTGCGTATGTACAGGTCCGCGCTGTGGCGCGCCTCGGCGGCGGAGGGGCTCTCTTGGGCGGCCGCTATCCGAGGATTCGAAGGAGCCTCGGAATCGGGAGCCACCATGATCTCGGGGCCAGTCTTGTCACCAGTATCCTCATGAAGACGGCCGGAATCCGTCTGGCGGCGCACGCTGTCATATCACTCGCCGCCACATAACCACACACTTGTACACCGGAATTCTTCACTCTGTTTATCACTGACCGTACGAAATACGGAATGTTACCGAGTTTCGATTATCTAATTTCTTGATAGCGTGTCGACACTGGCGCGACCCGAACAACACTGAGCTAAACGTAGGCTGGAGACATGTACTGCATGTTTGTAGAGCCGCCATCATGATTCGACCGATTATGTTGCCGCTCTGGGGTACGAAGTCGCCCGAGCGACGTCGGATATTGTCGATGCTCCGAACGTAGGACCACACACGTAATATTCCTTTCTCTCTCTTTTCTGAGAGGAGGGGATATGACGAAGTAAAATAAAAGCATTGAATGAAACTTACGACGAGTAACGTCATGGAAGTTGAAAACATCACATAGGTATCATCAAGTTTTTCATAAAAATCAATGCTGAAGAAGAAATAAATATTAAATCAGAGAGCTTTTTAATCCGATTACATGTATATTGATTGTATTGTTTCTGGGTACTTGACACGACACTTCAAAGCTTTTATTCTCAGCAATTGAAGTTATTACATCGGTACAATTGCCACAAAGAGAGCGTTTGCTAGTTAAACATTATTTCTGTACACAGATAATAAAGGCGGATGAAACATTCGGACGTACCGTATCATTTTGTTTACAGAGTTTTCTTAGTAAAAAGTGAAGCGAACGCGCCCTCGGCAGGGCGGCGGACGGGCCCTTTGAAGTTACCGACATAAAACGCCGCCGGCGGTGATTTAACTAATGAATTTATTTAGCGGGCGTGCCGAGAGAGTGCCGCCAAGTCCACCCGCTTTAGCTATACAAAACTACAAATCTATCGCGGTCCAACCATACGACTCCATTATCGGATTGTTTATCATTAATGGTCCTTCGTGCAACGAAAAGTTAATCTTTTGACATGTACGCCACTTCAGACGATCGATCAAAATTAAAGACAGCTTACAAAGTTATTCATGTTTTATTTTCCACCGAGTTAAATGCACAATACAAATTTAACAAGTCCATTACAACACCTAAGATTTCAATCGTTTGTAATTTTAAAGAAATATATCTAATAAATAATGATTAATTTTATTGTAGCGTTTAGCCTTTAGCCATTTAAAGTTACTGACTGAGATTTAAACCTCAAACTATTTGTATACTTTACTCTTAAATCCTCCATAAATATACACAAAACCCAATAGTAATAACCTTCCAGTGAGTCTGCGCTTACAATTTTTAGTGTTAATACCACCATAAATGTTATGTAAAGTGAA
Source organism: Erebia palarica (assembly GCA_964035005.1). Classification (NCBI taxonomy): domain Eukaryota; kingdom Metazoa; phylum Arthropoda; class Insecta; order Lepidoptera; family Nymphalidae; genus Erebia; species Erebia palarica. The sequence goes on along the minus strand of OZ035992.1, from coordinate 26,634,967 downwards.
ATAAGCAGTCCATTCGTATTTGAAAGTCTGACATAAAATTTTGAACACTCCAATTTGATTGTTATGCCACTAGTGCGTTACCAGGATTATCTGCTATCGTATTCATTTACAGCTCTACAATAAAATTTTCTTAACTAACCTTTTATATTGTGTGCTTAGGGGGGAAATCGTGTTTCATCCCGTGTTTCAATCGTGTGTATCCCCCACACACAATTTTTTTCATATAACCTGCATTGAAAGTGCGAGTTTTATTTTAAAATTGTATTTCTTATTTATTTTAGTTAGTAAATTGTTGTTTACAAATATGATCTCTTCAAAAGGTCTGAAATAAACAAAAGATACTCTGACAGGATTGAGAGGATTGAAGGGCTGCTACGCCCTAGGGCAGAAAGTGATGGTTTTCTACACGCTGAAGAACGTATTCGTCTGAAATTGACTAGTTTCGGGTGGCTCAACAGGCTATATGAAATAGCTCTTTCAATTTGTCAAACTCTACACAACAAAATTAAAACTGGAAAAAAATTATTGTAAAGTAAAAAATGATTTTGATTTCTACGCACTATGAATTCGGGCAAGCCTGACGCGTCTACTTTGCCTATCCTTGTTAGACTCGCCCGACTTCAACATAGTGTGTAGAAATCAAAATTATTTTTACTTAACAGTGGTTTTAGAAGTCGGTTTTTTGGAAATAATTTTAATTTTTATCTTTTTAGTGTACTCTTAATCCCCACGGCTTAGGAGCGCAGTACCCTGTATCAGAGTTGAGGAGTTGGGACTTGGATAAGTATGAAGTAGTTGCTTGACACCTACAATATGAATTCACCATTAAAAAATATTAAATCGCTATTTTTAATGAGTTCTGTACCCTGTAGCATCAGGGTTGAGGAGTTGGGACTCAGAGTTGAATCGTATACATGTGACTTGATACCTATAATATGAATTCGACATCAAAATTTCCTAACTCCCTAGTTTTGAGCCGTAGGTATACCTACAGCATCAGGATTGAAGATTTGGAGTCAGATTTTTTATGGAACCACCTCGCGAGCTTACTCGGTTTAGAAACCACGGAGATATGCAGTAACATAAATTAAACAAAAAAAAATACGCGCCGAATGAAGGCTACCGTTTTTATGCTCACTAGTTGTCGCCACTGGCGAGTAATGTCCTTAGTATAGCTGTAAATTCGGTAAACAAGCATAATTTTGGCAAAAAATACGTTTTTAAATAGTAAGCACACAGGAACCAGGTACATAATGTACATAAGGGACAAAAACTTCTGAATTCTTCTTCTTTCAACCCGCTTAATTTTGCACTTTTTTTCTTAGCTCCACTTTCAAAGCGCAGAGCACTGACATTCATTGACACCTATCTTACATCTTCATTAATTAATCCGGTATTGCAAAATACATTAATGAAATAATTTAAACCCGCGATAAAGGCCCAGTGATAATACCTATATGACATTTCGGAGACCTCGCTCTAGCGCCTTTGGCGGGCGAATTTAAACGCGGGAGAGAACCTCCTCCTTTTTGGAAGTAATTTAAAAAGCAAATCAAATAGGCTGACAATACGAAATTGAAGTTTTGCTCACCTGTTGGCTATTTTAAATTTTGGCTGCATTCTACTTGTTTTGATATCAATTAGTTCTTAACAGCTCAATCACTTAAATTTCATTCCTCAACTATTTAGGTACTGTCGTACCTATTTTTCTCTCTTTCGTCAGCTGCGTTCGTATATTGTGTTTAAAGTTTGCGTTATTTCCAAAGAAACAGGTATGCTATGGATGAAGTTAAAATATCGTACTTCCTAATTTAACATAGGTTTAACTATTATAATAATACGGAGTCGATTAAAATTACCTTATTTCAAGTTTTAATTCTATAAAACTTTTACGTGGCTCATTAGTTATGCACTGTAAAAACCTAATAAAGTCATTAGGCCACTGGAGAAGGGAGTGAGTAATGAGGCTATGGATTCCTTTCCCCAGTAAGCTTTTAATATATTTTTATGGACTACATACATTTTTGTTTTTATAGTTTCATTAAGTGATTGAGACACTATAAAAAGATTCTGATTACCATAAAAATCTGATTTCAAGAATGTGCAATATTATTGTAACTTAACCCATACCAACCAATATTAACGACTTCATTTCGTGCCGGTCATAAAAAAGCAATTACAGGTACAAATAATACATGCCTCATTAATGCCCAATGATCTCGAGTCGCTTCAATGATATTTAAAATTATTCTTTCCACCTATTGAGTTCCCATTAAGATGTCAAATTGACAAATGCGCCAACGCGCAGCAAAGCGCCGCACGAGACGCCGTCTGAATCTACGATAATAATGATTGCACAATTTAGGACCTTGTACAATGATAAAATCAATCCTTTTTGTTTTTAGTTATGGAAACTAAATTTCGGATATTACGTGGGGAGGCATAGAAAAGCTTAATTTCAAATTGTCGACCAAGATTTAGTAGAGTTTAGATTTAGTGTAAGAGTAAGTAGTTTCCTATAAATGCATTTCCATGTAGTCCAGTCATTATATAAATTTGGAAATGCATGTGAACCGAGAAAGCTAAATTTTGGATATTACGTGGGGGAGGCCTAGAGAAGCTTCAAATTGTCGACCAAGATTTCCTATATTCATCCGCCATCTTGAAAAAGGGGTAAATTCAGTTATTTTACAATAACACGGTTCTTCGTTGAGATACGAAAATTTTGATGTTTTTTGCTTTTTTACGATCTACAATTAAGGTCCTTTATATTTTCCACCTATAGTTCATCATTATTGAGATAATCCAAAAAAACATAAATTTAGGCAGTGAAATTTGTTTTTTGCTATTTTCTTTTTTCTCGTGAAAGATATCGAAAAATGTCTATACTATTATCAAACTTGTAGAACGTATTCAGACCTACAATTCCGTTTTATTATTTTTTATTTTTGATAAAAATTAGGACCTCTAGCGCGCCGTAAAGTTTGTAAGTCTGTGCCCATTTTTGTGTTCTGTTTATGTTGGTGAGGATTTTATTTGTAGATATTTAATCTTGTTACCCATCTATCTCTCTACGTAACTCTTGTAAATCTTAAAAACTTTAAAAACTTCGCTCTTTTTACACAATAAATAGACTTCACACCATCGCGTACTACAATCAATAAAAGTAACATGGTATCGAGCCCCACCTATCGCCATATTTTGCATATATAAATATATTGATTTAAGATTCAAGATTTTAACAAAATCCTTCGCATTTAAATATCCCAAACGTTCGTGCCACGTCCATACTTCGCCATTCTTAATAGATGAAACTAATGAAACAGTCGCCTTGCAATGCTCCTTAACGTAGGCGTAACTTTCCTAGGGGTAATTTAACCCCTACGTTCTGCGACTAACTTAGTGTTATCATTACTATCACTTACGAAAGCAAAATTATCTTTAAATATAACACTAAAACCTTTATTAGTTATTCTAGCCACTGAAATCAAGTTACATCGCAAGTCATGAACAAATAGATAAATTAATACCATTTATAGAATCATGCTCTATGACGATCCATGCAGGATATCTTCGTCCAGCTGTGGACGTCTATAGGTTGGGACGACCACGATCTTACTGTACCTTTACCACATACATTTGTGCTCTCGTTTGTCGCCAAATTTAATGTACCGTGCATCGGAAGAAAATCAATAAATTTATCACGACTTTTGCACAAATGTGATATACACCCACTATCCAAAATCCAGTTTCCTTTCACGCTGCTCGCAGCATTACGATTATCTGAAACAGAATTGGAAGTACAATTAAATGATTTAAAATTAATGTTAGTGTCATCTCTTGCAAAGCTTTGTGTAACACACTTCGCACTCGCAGTATCTTGCTTTTTTTTCCTCGTGCATTCAGATGCTTTGTGGTTAGGTTCATGGCATCTAAAGCATTTATATTTAAATTGCACCTTTGCGACATCAGGTTTGACTTTACGAGTATCACTCAACTTTCCTTTGTATGTATCCCTTACAAAAGATGCTTCGGGTTCCGACTTATATCGCGAATTATGCTCTTCAATTAACTTTAAGATTCTCTGGAAGTTCGTCAGTCGATTCGATCACACATTATCGATAGAAGATCCTTATGAATTTCCACCTGCATCTCATTCAGCTTATCTTTTGCTTCGAAGAATTTCATTATATGCTCTTGAACATATTCGCCTTCGTTTAACTTTAGTAGCATTATTTGCTTGAGTTACGCAGCTTTCCTTGCTGGTCCTTTCGAAGAATGTACAGCATTTAATTTCAACCATACACCTCGAAGTTTGACAACCAACAACATGCCTCAATTCGGTTGAACTCATTGAAAGTATTAAATCTGCTTTAGCTTTCGCATCCGCAAGTTCCCATTTTTTTAATGCACTCTCTTCAATAGGCTTAGGTCTCTTCCCATTTACGTAGTCCCACGCGTCATTTTTTATCAACAACGCCTCGACTTGTAATTGCCAGCTCTCGTAATTGTGTTTGTTGAGTACTTCAATTCGTACTGAGTTCATTTTTGAACTTTTCAACAAAATCAATTACTCAAGACGTTGGCTATTAATTAAAATTTTTAGTTAATTTTGAAACATTCTGGGCGCATAACCATTTGTTGGTGAGGATTTTATTTGAAGATATTTAATCTTGTTACCCGTCAATCTCTTTACGAAACTATTGTCTAAAGAAAAATATAATTAATTTATTGAATAGAAGCACGCGTTACTTTGCGGAGTTACTCTAGTTCATTCACTATAATTTATTTATAAAAAATTTAGGACTTTAGTAAAGTGCGTGTGCTAGGAATACTGTATTCATAATATGTGAATAAGATGTGAAAACAAATTAAGGGGGTGATAACCATTTGTTGGTGAGGATTTTATTTGAAGTGCAACAAACAAATATGTCACACACATATTTTTAAATACGTTCATTCTAAATATGAACATTAGGAATACAAATTAATAAGGAGTCTTTATGTCTTCCTTATAGTTTTGCCGCTCGCACGGTTATATCCACATTTCAACACGAATGAAAGGTTGTTCAGGAAATTATTGCTATACAAAATCCTTACTTAATAAGTATGTTTAAGTAAGACATAAACTCGAACATTATAAACTCGAAAGTTTCTTTTTATGGTTGTATGGATGTTTGTGACTCCTTCAGGCCGGAACGGCTGAACGGATCTGGATGAAATTTGGCGCAGGAATAGATTATAGTCTGGAATAACACATAGGCTACTTTTTATCCGGGTAAATTAAAGAGTTCCCGCGGAAACCAAAAACCTCAAATGGATGTTTGTTACTCAATCACGCCAGAGCGTCAGAACTGATCTGGATGAAATTTGGCACAGAGATAGATTAAAGTCTGGAATAACACATAGGTTACTTTTTATCCCGAAAAATTAAAGAGTTCCCGCGGGAATTAAAAAACTTCGCAATAATTCGTTTTGACAAGTGGATACAACCGCGAGAGCGGCTAAATCAAAACTGGGCACTGGGCACTTACCGACTTTGCGGCGCGCTAGAGCTCGTAAATTTTGCCAAAAATAAAAAGTATGAGAACGAAATTGTAGGTCTGAATACGCTCTACAAGTTTGATATTAGACACTTTTTCGATATCTTTCACAAGAAAAAGAAAATTGCAAAAAAACAAATTTCACTACCTAGGGTTTTTTCGATAATCTCAATAACGATGAACGATAGGTGAAAAATGTAAAGGACCTTAATTGTAGATCGTAAAAAGAAAAAAACATCAAAATTTTCGTATCTCAACGAAGAACCGAGTTACTGTGAAAAAACTGAATTTATCCCTTTTTTCAAGATGGCGGAAGATGAAAATAGGAAATCTTGGTGGACAGTTTGAAGTTAAGCTTTTCTAGGCCTCCCCCACGTAATATCCAAAATTTAGCTTTCTCGGTTCACATGCATTTCCAAATTTATATAATGACTGGATTACATGGAAATGCATTTATAGGAAACTACTTACTCGTATGTGCCTAATTGGATCGTACGAAAGCTGGAAATTAGGGGTTAGAGTCACAACTTGTAAACCTACATTTAAATTTTTAGTATCTTTGTGAATCAGATATTGATGATGTACTGAAAATACAAATACGAGTATATTAACCTACAGCTACATAGAGCAGCTGTAGGCTAAATAAAACAAGTGCTATCTATGTTTTTAAAGGAGCTTATTTTCTGCCATAGATTTAGGATTCCACCAAGCCACCGCGAGACCAATCTTAAATGTTTTCTGCCTTTCTAACTAGGTAAATGATAATTGAAATACTTGATGATGCAATCACGCATGATTATTGAAACACAATAGTTAGGTAGGTATATAGTTTAGAATGGTATCCGATTACGATAGCTACAAATTGAACTAAGGTTCTGTGAGCTAACTCAAACAAGCGGATTAATATCTCACTTAGGTACACCTGACGACAAGGTGATTTCACAACAGCCTTCCGAGAATTTCTGGAAGCGTTAATGTATCTATTGAATCAAATTTACTCTTAGCCAAGAATACAACGAGATCTATGCCGTGATATTAGGCACCGCAAATATACCATAGCGACAACTTTATAATTGCAACTGCATTGTCTTTACTGAGATTGATTTAAGGTCTACTATACTATAACACATTTGATTTTGCCAACGAAAGTTTATGGTGTCTTCAGGGTGGTTTACCTTGGACATTTTGACACTTCGGGCGAAAACGCAGCGGGATGCCTCTCTATACATCTTCTAGGAACGTCGCGTGGGATAGGATTGAGACCACAATGTTGGACGTTTCAATTATAAACATGGTACAGACTCGTACTACTTACGATAGTAAAGCCCTGGACACATTATGCGCGGCAATAATAGCGCTGCGCCGGAGTATAAAATATTTGTTAAATAATAATTACAAGCTATTATTATTACGTTACGGTGTGAAGGCGCACTCACATGGAAGTTTTACCACAGCCCATAACGATTACTGCAACGTTGCAAACCTCTAAATTGCTTGGCACCAAGGGCGAAAGCACACTACGGGCAAGACACGCTAAAACATTAGCACGAAACGTGCGCATCGTGGGTAAAATTCGTTTTTCCTTGTTGCGGTAGTTGTTGCAGCTTTGTCTGTGAGGCCACGAAGACTCTACCTACGCCATACTGAAGCTTCCCATAAGACCATAAGCCAATTTACTCTCACACAGACAAAGCTGGCAATGGAACCGGGGACTTCTCCGAGTTTTAAACTGCGCCTGCTGACTGCTTGCATCGTCGCTTCACTTCCCGCGCGACGCGGTGTTTCTGACATGGCTCTAAAATATGAATATATCCGTTACATCAAGAAAATAATGACCTGTGGACACATCGTGTCTCTTTGTATGGTATTTAGTATTTACTCATGTGCCGTCAAAATAGATAAGTACCTATAGTTCGCGCGCGAATTGAATGCAGAGTGTATGTATGGTGACACATACATAAGCTCTGCATTCAACTCGCGCGCGAATTTAATATAAGTCATAAAAATCTACGTTAAAAACGTAGCACAATATCCTGTGGCCACAGGCGAAAAAGCCTATTAACTATTTAGGTAACTTGTGGTTCTATCAGTATTCATAGAACTTCAGAATTTAATTCATCTGCAAGTCAATAAAGTATGGCGCTCCCAAAAACAATCGCGTGTTGAAATGCTTTATGTATTCAGCGCGAATTCTGTATTTTGTGATTCCGGTCAGTGACCAGGGGCTGCTTAGTAAATTGGTGGAGTCCAAGAGTGGCGAGACGTTGACTTTGATAGATTTATGGCGCTTCAGCGAGGTGTACAGAATTTAAGCAAGTAGTTATGACCTAAGAAACCTTAGTACCAAACACACAGACAGCGTTGTCGTAATTCTATTTCAAAACTAAAAAAAATCATTTTCAACCCATATACCTAATAAGTATAGGTATAGTTTTCTCACATCTCATAACGACTACGTACTCTTATTAATTCGATTATGTTAAGTACTTCACTTGCTCACTTACTTTGTCAAAATGCGAGCACGAGATTCCTCTCAAAATGAGAAGGGATCGGCCTTAGTCCACCACGCTGGCTAAGTGCGGAATGGCAGACTTCACACATCTCTGAAAATCTTGCGAAGAACTCTTGGACATGCAGGTTTCGTCACGATATTTTCCTTCAACGTTAAAGCAAGTGATATTTAATTTAAACGCCCGGCGCGCCCGTAAGTACGAAAAGTTGTGTGTGCCCGGGGAATTATTATAATACTTATTAAAATAATTGGTGGTTCAAATGCAAACAGTGGACTTACTACAATCGCTAGCAAATCGTCAAATTTTGTGGGACTAAACTAGTCCCACAAATTTATTTGACGCGGTGACAACGTCGCTGTCGATGAAAAGTAAAATTAAAATAAAAACAGTCTTAAAAAAAATGTTCCAAATTAGGCCATCGCCAGCTAAGTTTGTCTTATCTGGCGGTGGCCTAATAGGCCTATAGTTATTATTTTAAAACTGTCATTTAATATGACGTACCTTGACGTCCTTATAATACCTAAGGATTGGAATTCTGAAAAAAGAGCGTCTTCAATACTAAAATAATACTGCTTTAAGCGATGGTAGTCAGCCCCCAGATATGCAGGAATACAAATACATTCAATAATGTTCATTAATTTATGATTATTTGATAGCAAGTGACGGCTACAAATGTACGGGCCAGATAGCTCATAAAATCAATATCAGATTTCGATAAACACTCGTAAAACAGTGCAAAACACTGCACAGTGGGAACAATAAACAATTTAAACGTGGTAGGTATGTATTCTTACCTAGGGTATCCAAAATATATACAATATGTAGGGACCGCCAAAGAGACTGTGATGGGAACTCATACATTTAATGTAACGTATCGTCATTTAGATAGTGATTGTCCATAAGCTTTTCAGGTTCGTAGACATCTCTACAAGAGCCATAAGTGAAGCTACGTATATACTGACATCGTCAGTAGGTGACGATTACGTTATAGGTATTAATATATAAATCTCACCATGGGTTTTTTAAATTATTTTAGTTTTTTCGTTTAGTGTATTAAGCCGATTCAAAATAGGTATGAAACTTTCGCACACAAATTTCATTCGCTCGTGACATGCCATTATGGACTTCGGAATCCTCATAAAATATAGTCAAGCAATAAAAACTATTCTTCTTATGTAACAAAGTCAGAGAATTATAATTGTTTTATTAGAGGTAGACAAATAAATAAGTAAGTTAAATAGCCTTACTTGTCACATAGAAGAGTATCTATCTTTAGGTGCCCTCTTCAATATAAATCGTAATATTTACAATCAACTTTTAACACACGCAGCCATTCGTAGCTATTCAAGCTACGTTTGCCGTGGCCCAAAATAAAGGCAATTAAATAAATTATAATTTAGCTTTAATAGCCTGCGTGGTGGGTGGTCTGAGCGGGACACCTAATTGGATAAATTGCTCAGTTAGAGATACGATAAGCGGAATTAAACAAATTGTTGCTTTACTTTCATTGTGTAACAGCCTGCCGCGCGTAAATATTGATGATGCATAAATCAAAAATAAATTATTTCTAACTGATTATTAAATTGAGGGTCTTCCAAAAGACCTAAGATTCACATCCTCGGTTAGTTTTAGATTTGATAACCATTTTAAAATATAGATTAAAGAAAAAAAGTGTGTTGAAATTTGATTACGTCACTATTGTGAATTTCATACAACTTACCAAAAGCGCGTTTTCAAGTTTGATAAAGAGTTGCTGATTTGATTGAGTTGTCACCATCCCTATTGCTATCCGAAGTGATATCTTTCAGATCATTCATCGGGATCTGAAAAAGTACTAAGCTTAATGTAGTTTATAGGTAACTAGCTAATGACCGCGACTACCGACGACGTCTGCGTGGATCGAGGTTTTTTGGTTCCCGCGGGAACTCCTTAATTTTCCGGGATAAAAAGTAGCCTATGTGCTATTCCAGACTATAATCTATCTCTGTGCCAAATTTCAGCCAGATCCGTTCAGCCGTTGGGGCGTGATTGAGTAACAATTTATGAATTTAATATTATGTAAGAAAAGTATAAGTACTAGATGTTTTCTAAACTGAAGCATTTGTGGCGAATGATTTATTATCATTTTAATTTATTGTTCGACGACAATTAAAAAACACTTTTAATAAGTTTATTTGAATAAAAAAATATGAGTTTGAGAGATTGAGATTTGTTCGTTGAGGAACCTTGTCTTCGAAAATCTTCAACAGATTTAGAAGGGGACCATAAACCTACAGAGCAAAAATTTAATCCATCGATCTTTGTCATTTTTTTTCCTACCTCGCCAGCTCACTCTATAAATAAAAATATCTACTAAAAAAATCACTACGCTAGCAAGTCATCTTTCATTCGCTACTGTATTAGCCATGTATTACGAGGTATGATCGTCTAGTGTCTCTCTGGGTGGTCCGATTGACGTCTCTATACGCTGCCCTCTCTGAACGCGCATCTAAATGTCCTTATAATTCACTACATTTACTACTTTTCTATGAACTGTGACCATAAGTTTTGTACTTATTTAGTGAATCCATCCCATAGACACTTACAAATTAAAGTTTACAGACATCTTATTTTAAAAACATAAAATGTATATTTACAAATACAAACATGTGTGTATAAACAAGTTAATACAAACTGTGGTTTTACACATTTCTTCATTTATTAGTGAGGGTCGTAGTGTCTAGTGTCTACACTCTACATGATTGTGGATTTTATGTAAACCAAATGTAAACTACCTACCATTAATTGTAATAGAACGTCCAGTATTAATTATACCTAATATTAAATTCTTCTTTGTCATATTATAAAGTCTTTGAATAGAACCCAACCTAAATTGCAATTTTCTGGCAGACTTGCCAAATGTAGAATGTAGTTCTAATACTTATACATTACGGATAGTTTCTAAAGCATATTTTAATTTGAACTATGATATAGGTATGGTATTTGTATATAAATAAGATTTTGTTAAGTAATAATAGTAGGTAGGTATTTGATTAGTAGCACTATTTTAAATCGCTCTTGAAACTAATAGGTATTATGAACAGCGGTGTAAAAGAAGACGACTGAAGATATTGCGATGAGACTTAAAATTATTTCTCTTTTATTTGCTTTAGTCAATGGTCACCATGTTCGACGTCTAATAGCGAAACGGGTGGTCTGATTGACGCATACCTATCTACGCAATAAATGTGCGTGCATGTGTTTAAGTTATTCAAAATGCGAACAGACCCGACACTGATATAAGCTTAATCATTTATATGAAAGTCGCTAGTATTGGTAGTTCATATTTCCATATTTGTATCACCATTATTTAACGCATTTAAGTACGTAGAATTTACATTTACATGACGTAGGTAGGCTTTTCTGTGACGTAAATATTATAGTGTTTATATATTACTAGATGATGCCCGTAACTTCGTCCGCGTGAATAAAGTTTTTTTTATTCCCGTGAGAACGTTTTAATTTTGCGAGATACAACCTATTACTGTACAAAATTTCATCAAAAACGGTTAAAAAGATGAGCCGTGAAGCGTTGCAGACATACAGACAGATAGACACACTTTCGCAGTCATAATATTAGTATGGATAGTATGGATACAGAGTGAATAAAGAAAAATTCTAAAAGCTCAAATTCTGCGGCCACCCTAGTCAAACTGCATCCATAATAACCGATATTACCGATCGATGGCAGATGTGTTTTTTGCTGCAAACTTAATTAGCACTAAAACGTGCGTTGAAAGCTCGCTTAGTCGCTTATAGTTTCAGAGTCGACCGAATTGTTCCTTGGGTTGATTCTACATCATCATCATTTCAACCCATTGCCAGCTTACTACTGAGCACAAGACTCTTCTCAGAATGAAAAGGTTTTGGCCATAGTCCACCACGCTGGCCAAGTGCGGATTGGTAGATTTCACGCACCATCGGACATGCAGATTGCACGGCTTCTTCACGATGTTTGCCTTCATCGTTACAGCAAGGTATATTTAATTTATTGACTTCGCATACATTTATAAGATTAAAAGAAAGAATTAGTATAGATTTTTGCCTATGTTTTTTACTTGATTTTATGGTGAATAAAATCACCAGTATGAGGCTAAAATACTGGATGTATTTTAGCATTGCTTTTTGGTGGCATATTGTGCAACAAATTTAAGCTTGCCTTTCTTATTATATAATTATAATATAATACAATAATAATATAATAGTAATTATAATTGTAATACTTACAAGATAACCACGATCCGCCCAACGATAACTAATATTATTTTAAGCCCCAATCATTGTTATCAAATCACACTAATGTTTGTCAGAAATATATTTATAATATGTACATATACATATATTCCGTTCAACCATTGATTTTGACAGTTCGATTGATATGAAAGCTCTCGTTACACTGTACAAGGAAAAATTAAATAGTATCAAAATCTTCTTGACATTTTATGAATGGTTTACTGATGTCTACGGACTCTACGCTATTTTGATCCATAGAAATCTTAGAACCGTCTCTTATTCACAAGGACAAACATGTCCCTGTGAATTTACTTATACTTCATTATGTCGGCGCCGATAATAAATAGAGATTAACATCGGGCACTTGTAAAGGAATAAGTAATGTTCATTTTACATTAAAAACACTAATCGTCGGCCTGATGTTTTTCATTACTGACATTTTAATTTGAACGCTTCAGTTCTACACTTATTACTACCCATAAAATTTGTTAGCTTTTTCTGTTTGTTTGTGAAAATTTAAAGTGTGGCAATGTTAATAAAATCAATATCCCGGAATAATCCGTACTAATTTTATAAATGCAGAAAGTGTGTCTGCCTGTCTGCTACTTTTTAACTGCCGATCAGGTTAGCCTGATGTTTGATTTACCTGGTTTGGAGAAAATTTGGTTCAAAGGTCGCTTTTACTCCGAAGACGGACAAAGGTTCCTACGGAATTTCTAAAATACGCGGATGAATCATCAGCGGGCATCATCTTTGAAGAAGAATACAATCTAAACCATCCCGGTTTAGATTTTATTCTTCTTCAAAGATTACTCGTATCTTATTGGAAATATTTTATTTTATAATCTATGTAAATAAACATATCTCTTAAGTCATAAAAATACTAAAAAAAATGTATTTCACATGTTAAGTCTAACTAAAGGTGAATCTCAAACGCGAACGCCCGCAAAAGGTTACCATCACATTTCGGTTACAAAAAGCCCTTATAAATAAAAATATAAATAGCCATATGAAGCAATAAATTTGTTTATTGTACAATAAAATAATATAGCAGTCGTGTTGGGTGGTCCGCAGACAAAAAGCGGGGCACGATGGTCGGTAACCCGTTACCATAGACGTGACGCTCTCCCGCACACTTCAGATATAGCTTCATTTTCCGGCCACAATATTATGTAATTATTTTTAAGTAGGTTAATCCATAAAATAAAGTTTCATTTTACTTCATAAGCGACTTACAAAACGTGTTTGTTTTTAGTTACCTGCATACTTCAATCTCGTTCGTGGTCGTAACGCGTCGGAGTTGGCACATTATAAAAATTACTTCCGTTTTCAACGATAAAATATAGATGACGTTAACTTTCCTATCTACGTTTCTGTGCTGGAACCAAGAGTACCTACAAAAGATTGACCGAGTTAGGGCAAATGAATAGTAAAATAGTAATTCGTATAAGGTATCAAAATCAACATAATAAATTTATAATGATCATAAATAAATTAATTTGGTTAAGTACTTTTGATTAAATTGGTACTTATAATTGAATACAACTATACTTTTTCTGATGAAAAAACATTATCCACTCATCTACTTTTTACAAAATAACCAAACTAAAGACGTCGGTTTTCATTTAGTCTAAACCAGTCTCTAGGTTTTATTCTGCAAAGTATATTTTGCAAACTGCACGCTTAGGTGGTGAGCGTTGATGTCTTTTCAACGACAGTTCGGAAGGTTTTTACAAGATACTATTTTTTTCTATTTATCTATTCGTAAACATATATATTATATCATAAAATATAAAAATATTTTTTGAATAAATGAATAATTTATTTGCCTGTGAAAAACTTGAAGCTACCCTTTTGTCTACCCTATTTTAAGAAGGATATGCAATAAGTATGTATGTATTCTATAGATGTATCCTATAACTTAGATATCAGCAAAAATATCGAAGTACTTAATGCTTTGTAAATTGATACGAAATGATTGGGCACGCCCAGCGCGCTTTATCTATCACAGGTAGTCGAGAGTACCACTTCGTCACTTCGGATAACTGCCAATATTGCATAATTGGAGCCACTAAGGGCTTCGACAAATTATACGGGTATAGGGTATATTCAAGCTCTTCGGTGGATCAGTATTATTTATTTTGCGCTTTGATGCAGAAGTTGAAAAATCGTTTGGAAGTTACGGTTCCAATATTTCTTCATTTAAATGAAAGGAAGTACTGAACTGGCACACCACAATCATATATTACTCGCGTTTTTGGAAATAAATTATTTTCATTTACGGTTTCACGTTAACGCAATCAAAGTAAACATTACGTACCTACCATAAGTACAACTCACACTTGCTGGAATGCAAAAATATACGCACGATCCGTCTTAGTACCCGCAGTTTACGATCTAGTACCCGTGTCCTTGCGTTTGAACACGTTCTACCACAGAATACTTAATAGTACAGTTCTACGAAGATTCATACTCAGTACGTAGTATAATAAATCTGATTGTCCATAGAACACTGAGCACTAATCTATATAATGTAATAACTGATTTACATGCTATATATAGCAAGGCCCTTGAAATTATTTTTGACCTCCAAACTAAAGCATCAAAGAAGGCACTAAGTATTTTAATGGTGCCGATACCACGTGTCAAGAAGACCATTTATATCGAAACACATGATGATTACCTGGCGACAGGACCTATTAAAGACAGCCTCGCCTCACCCAGATTGTTGGGTGTATTTCTAAAAAAAAAGGCCTAATCGAAATATAATCACTCAATTGACAGTCTACTCTTCTTTAAAGATAGAGTGGCTATGACTTATTTGCGCTGACAACCTTTTGAAAAAATGGGGTCTTGGGATTGAGTCTTATATACTGAAATTAGCCTTTAAATACTATCTTATTTTATAGTAGATATACACTATAATAAACTGAAGTGAGGAACTGTGAAATCGGAAAAATTCATTGATCTGGCATATGTATGCACCGCAGCGCTAAATAGTTAATTACCCCTACTAGCTAATTGAGTAGGAAGTAGGTATATTTATTACAATCGTAATAATGCGCTGGACAACAAATATTATTGAGAAATCATT
The DNA here is from genome assembly GCA_964035005.1 of Erebia palarica. NCBI lineage: Eukaryota > Metazoa > Arthropoda > Insecta > Lepidoptera > Nymphalidae > Erebia > Erebia palarica. Next base: position 26,619,545 of record OZ035992.1, on the reverse strand, counting down.
TTAAAAGCATTAAAAAAACTATAATCTCCAGAAACCAAACGGAATTCTTAGAAGCATGATAGAATTTTGCTCGGTTCGGTCGTTGGAAGCGCCAGCGATGTCCTGGACCTCCTTTTTGAGCGTTGGCGCCGGCATGCGGCAGTCCCAATATCGCATATCTTAATAACCTGATACAGAAAAGCGGTACAACTTCATCGCTATAAATCAACATTGATAAACATTTTTAGCATTTAGGGCCCTACGAAAAGAGCCTCTTTTTCTTTGACCAATTTCACTCATCAAATGTTTCCTATAGACCGGCGTTCCCGTGTAAATGGTGGTCACTCATTTGTCAGGAAACGAGAAGGTATTCAAGAAAAAATGGTATAAATGTCGGTCTCAATCAGCCAACAGGATGTTCTCACCAGTATTATTTGTAGTCTGGATTGTAAAATTAATTATATGTCTGCTAATGCTTTTGTTGGAATCGTTAAATGATTTTCGTTCTACGTAAATTAATAACGAATGTGTTTTTATGTTAAAATAATAATATATTATGTTGAACTTACTGTTTTTCAATCTAAAAAATGATCACACACATATATCTTTTGGTTGGTGTAGTGTGGCGTCAAAAAATATATACTTACCTTCCCAAGTCCCAAGTGCTGGTAGACTGTGGCGTCTACACTAATTATAACAGGCGTTGTGACTTGCGCATTGGTATATCTAATGTTATAATTTTAAATCCATGCTAATTTTATCAATATGTTCAATTATTTAAGCCTCCAAAGGCTAAGGAAGGAAGGTTAAGGATTCAGCATTGCTCCTGTATCGCTACTAACACGCGAAATCGGGTAAAAGAAGAACGGGGGTAGCAACTATAGCACTAGACTGTATCGATACTGCATCGCGTCAGTATCGATGCTGTAATGCGTTAGTAGCGATGCAAAATCGGGGACGTAGATATACGATCAGTGACTGCATCGCGACTTTGCGATTGTATCACTACCGAATCGCTCCAAAAAGTCGCCGTGGGCGACCTCCCTAAGAAACGGACGGCTCGTCGCATTTCTCAGGCACGCATATTTTCTGACTCTACTTTTTCATATATTTTCGTAAATTCTGTGCTTTTTATATTTTTTATGTACTTAGTATAAAGATATTGATACCGTTCGTCCTGCAGGCCTATAGTGGGAATTTATTTACATATTCGATCGCGTCTAATATGGATTTATATGGAATTGATCGAGCGCCAGCTGTCACATATCCTAAAAAAATATTTACAAATAATTTAACGAGACCGATATTAAATTAATGTAATGCCCTATTACAGTTGCTGTATTTATTGCGGTCCTTAAATAAATCATATTTTATTTAAGGGTACTTCTTAATGTGGATATGTACTTTAGCTGCTTTAAAATAGACCTAGCATATGTCACATATCCATCGATCTCATGTGATCTATTTAAAATAGTGAGTAGCAGCCTTAAAGTGCAGTGTGTTGTGTTGACGTGGTTTCAAGAATTGTAATGTTTTCGGAGTCATTCAGAGTTGGCGCCTGAGCCGCCATTTGTGTAATTCGGCAGCGCTCTCGAAATTCGAGCACGCGCCAAAGTCACTCTCAGGTGCATTTCTTGGAAAGTTTCCGTGTTTAATTTATTCATTTTAAATTTTATGTCGTTATCATCATATTGCGGCAATATCCTTTCTGGGTCCTGGCATCCATGATAGTTTTCTTCTATTTATTGTGGTCTTTTCATTTGTCATTTGTAGTAGGTATGCGTTATTGCAACATTTTAATAAGTATTCTGATTATTTACTTAACATAACAAGCGTATTACCGGCAGCTTTGGTAAAACTTAAGCAAGAATTTCGAAAGGTAGTACTTAATAGTAGTTGTAAGTAGGCAGGTATAAGTATATGTATCTAAAGAGTTAAAGAATTTGGACAAAAGTAAGTAGGTATCATGTCTCGGGCTATAAGTGATGGCATGGTATTTATCACACTACCCTTAACACGCCACACACTATTGCCATCGAATACTTACAACATACTTATACTTAGGAGTAATACAGTAGAAAACCGAGTTCTTTTTAAGCAATGATTTATTTGTCAATTTTACGTCTGAAGAATGTCAGATAACTTTGTTGCAGTGTACTTAAGTGAGCATTTATTTATATTCATTACAGCTTAAACATGAATAATGCGAGCTCTTGGAAATGTGTCAAGCCACAACACTGTCATCCTGACCTTTTGCACAGACATAAATAACTTTTAACGCTATGGTTATCTGCTTCAGAGTGCTTGGTCACAGTTAAGGGTTATGTTTGGTGGATAACAAATGGAACTGGAACATATATCTGCCTACGTTGTTGTTACTTACTTTTTATTTTCGTTATTTCGATTCGTCCCAAGCTGGAGCTTAGCCAGCGAAACTCTAGATCTTAATTTAGAAGTCAATGGTACGACATCGAATGAAACTCTGCTGGCAGAACTGCATAATATGAGTGTAACTGTATGATGATGACTATTATTAAAATTTTACTCTAAATAATTATTATGAGATACTTTTCATTTGCACCGGGCCTGGGTATTTTACGGGATTTGATTGATCTCCTTTAAATGAAGATATTGATTGATTGATTCAGATCTCTAAATTAAACTTGTTTATAATAATGAAAATATGAAAACTTCTTATCAACATTTGAGATGAAACACCAGAAGAAGCATCTGTAAAGAACGGACGTTTTCATCTTAGTTTCACTGAACTTATTGTTACTCCAGCTAATAATTAGAGTTACTCTTTGGGCCTTGTTTGGCAGTTGGGTACATAAATCAGCAAAAGGAGCGATTATTCAAAGATAACAAGATAAATTCCATATGAGTGTAATACAAAACGTTTTGCAAATTAGATACAGCCATAAGGAACGATAGCATTCGCTTGTTATGCGAGCGATCGATATGCGTCCGGGCACGGTCATACTTATCAGACAAATCAGATTTCAATTGGAGTCTCGTCCGTCAATCAGGGCGTATCGATGTCCAGCGCCGGTAGCGGTTTGGCAGAGCGATAGCGCGGGCCGCGAGCGCGAGCGGCGCCCCTGCCACGTGGGTGGGCGCCGCGGGTGGCCGCGCGCTGGGTGGCCCCACGCACACACGCGCCGCGACACACCAACACATGCCACGCAAATAAACACAATAATCAACTAACGATACTTTACTCCGTCACCGGATAGACTAATCTCTCGGATGCTATTGCAGGAATCGCGCCGTGACACGCGCGCTCACCTTTCGTACCGCACTCGGACGAATTACGTTCGATTGATGCTAATTTTCTTGTTGAGGCACGATCACGTTGAAGCGGTTTAGAGGCCAGCAAAGAGTGTAATCTCTACAGAAGAATTGACTTCTTACTTACTTACTTTTTGACGAACTCCGTGGCGCAGCGTTGAGCGCTGTTGCCTTAATGTGCAGAGGTCCCGGGTTCGATCCCCGGCAGGGTTTGGAAATTTATAATTTCTGAATTTCCCTAGTCTGGCCTGGTGGGAGGCTTCGGCCGTGGCTAGTTACCACCCTACCGGCAAAGACGTGCCGCCAAGCGATTTAGCGTTCCGGTACGATGCCGTGTAGAAACCGAATAGGGGTATGGGTTTAATATATCTGCCATGCCCCGAACAGCTTAGCCCGCTACCATATTAGACTGGATCATCACTTACCATCAGGTGAGATCGCAGCCAAGGGCTAACTTGTAGTGGGTAAAAAAAACTCACCTACTCACATAGTGTTTATTCCGCTGTAGACTTCTTACTCACCTACTCACATAGTTTATATGCCGCTGTAAACGATAACGTAGAAATTTATTTTTAGATTCACTCTAGCAAAGTTCTAATGATCCTCAATTAAGTAACCAACTCGACGAGATGGCAGAATTCTAAAGGCATATTAGGTTGGTAATTACGACTTATACTTAGGTGTTTTAAAAAACAAAGTTCTAAATATAAATCCCAATAAATAAATTTATCCAGGGTCAACCTATCAGAATACATTTTTTATGATGGTCCTACTGTTTTAGCCTCAAAGGTAAAGTATCCGGAAGTCAAAAATCCGTCTAAAAACTGATTGATATGACATTATACCTATGAAAGACGATCGCTTGTTTAATCTTTCAAAGGCCTCTAATCATGTTGTAGACTTTCCGATTATAGTATCTTGAGAAACCAATATATCAAGGCAAAGAGAGCTCCACTAACCACTTGGACCGCGCCATTGAGTTAAATTACCAAGAGGAGCTAACCTCATATTATTGCCTCCGGCGGTTAAAGGGCGTCTCAGCATGATGTTTGCAAGACGTGAGCTTGGAATATTTTCTAAGTAAGCATACCTCGATTTAATTATAATTTTTGTTACATTACCTACTAAAAAAGATGAGCTATATGAAAATAACTAGTGACCGCCCGCAGCTTATAAGGACTCTTTCCAATATTTCAGTTTTCTTTGTTTTCTAGGCCAGTGAGAGAATCAGGACTTTTATTTTTATGTCGAGTCACGGTGTATATGAGATAAGAAGCGAAATTATAGAAACACGGTAAAATCAAGTCCAGGGCCAATATTCCTAATTAACAACAACTCGACAAAAACACAGCCGGCCCTCCCGATAAGAACACCATAAATAATAAAACTATTAGTAACACCAAAAAATAGGGTTTTACGGGATATCACTGACTCATATAATATCGCTGACAATATATAGCGAAAGTAATATGGAAACTCTATGGCCCGCGGAATCATAGTATGGACAGAAGACAGACCCTACGCGTTAAGCACACTCAAACTAGCATTGAAACCCAAAATCGCGATGCTAGCATTGTGCTTCCCATTGGTATGACCTAAATAGAGGCTACAATCATGTCTAGTTAACAACCTACTGGCCTAAACATCCACGGCGCAAAGCCTTTTAGCGTTCCGGTACCGATGCCGTAGAAACCGTGGTATGGATTTCATTCTACATGAAATCGCATACCACATTTTACTTGTATCTGACTCGAAAACGCTGGAAAACTCCGATTTTGAAAAGAATGACGGAAACATAAAGAGGGTATAGTATCCAACACTGGATATATAATTACTGAAGATTTAAAACTCTTCTTCTGCTCTGATATTTTGCTGTTTTAGCTTTTATCTATGCTTAATTAATTTTATCGGGAAATAAAAAGTTGAAAATTTCGTATGCAGTATATCAAACGATCGCAATATAGACAATAAGTAAATTAACAATATAGCACGCATTGTTTCAGCTATCGTTTATTCTAGCTCCACTACTTCTGAGAATCTAGTGACGCCGGCATAGATGGCATGACCTGATAGTTTTCGTACATCCTTTATTCAAAGAAGCAAAACAAGAAGCAGGAAAATCTAATTAATTATTCCATCACATGTCTACTTGGCATCCTACCTATCAACTAAAAAGTTATCTTCAAGTGTTATTTTGTGTTTGGTTTAAATGAATTGGTTAGAATTACTTTATTTGGTTAAAATTCCGTTTTCCGTAAAATTTGGTGATGTTTTGGATATCAGTATCCGTATCCGTGGATATCCGCGGGTGAAGAAAGATCCGTATCCGTATCCGTTACTTTTTTGACGGATCTATTACCTTATTAATTTTCAATACAAAGATGAAATTCTATATATAGGTGAATAGGTAGCAATGGAAAAAAAAAATTATTTAATTATTAATTATTAAATTCCATTCAATTATTTTTATTTTCTTAAAATCAAATATTTGGCACCTTTATATTGCAAACATTTATCGTAGTGAGTTTCTAGGTCACGCGCACCGACACCGATTGAGAAAAAAGTTTAAATCCATATCCGTATCCGCGGATCTTGACACCAAATATACGTATCCGGATCCGTATCCACGGATATACATTTTTAACGATCCGGCACATCACTAGTTAAAATAGATAAATGGCTTTCCATAAAACACGGTCAAGTGCGAGTCGGACTAGCATACGTAGGGTTCCGTACCATCCTACAAGTTTATTGTATTATTTTTATTAAATTAATTATTTATTATTTGTTTTCATCGCAGCTAAAGAAATGGCATAACTATTATTTCCCACAAAATTTGCTTCAGTTGTCTTTATGAGTGGAACTAACTAGTACCTAGGTAAATGAGTAGATGCGTCTTTCAATATGCCCGTATGGTTAATATGGAAAAAAGCAAAGTATTTTACAGTAGCAGCCTTTAAGTTTGCGTCGGTAAATTCCGAATTTTAATGTTACCATTGTTCAAAATTTCTTGTTTTATGACCAGAAGCCTTTACTGTTGTTACAAAACAAAGCGACACCGCTGCTTAAATGATTCATGATGAGGGTTTCCACCTGTACCTAAAGTAAAATACCTAGCCAGTTCTTACAACCTAGATGCTGTTCTTTTAACCTGATTTTAACTAAGTAGGTACCTACTTACACATCCCCAAAAAGTTTTATTTTTTATTTTTATTTCACTACAAGTTAGCCCTTGACTGCGATCTCAGTTGGTGTAAAGTTATGATGACTTGTGATGCGGTCTAAGATGGTAGCGGTCTAAGATGGTAGCGGTCTAACCTGTTAGGGGTATGTCACAGTTACATTAAACCTAATTAATACCTCTATTGCGTTTTTACATGGCATCATACTGAAATGCTGAACCGCTTGGCGGCACATATTTGCCGGTCGAGTGGTAACTAGCCGCGGCCGAAACAACCCACCAGACAGAATCCACCAGTTCGTACTTACACAAAAATTATTAATCATTGTGCAGTCGAAGTCGAGTATAGTATTCTTGATACAATTCTACGATAAGATATTATTAGGGATGTTCTGTAAGTGTACAACTTAGATTAGGTAAGCAAAGATTTACTGTAACAATTACAATTCAAAAATATTCGAACAGTAACTAGTAATTACTATACTTTTGCTTAACATTATTGGTACGGAACAGTACCTACTTCCACTTTTATAAGTAGGTACGCCGATGAACCTGCGCAGAAATCTTAATTTTGAATGTCGCGGAAATATCTCAGCCACTCATAGCGCGCGTCCGTCCTCTATTCGTTGTTGCCTACGCGACATGTTCGGAGTCCGGGCACGATAGATAGTGTTGTCTATCTATCTTGCTCGGACTCAGATTCTCTGTTGTTCTCGTATTTAACGTCACACAATAAGGTCTTTCATAGGTGCCCATATTCGCTTTTAGTCGGCGTAAGGTTGCTTTTCTGCCGACCCAACATATAAAAGTGGTGTAAATTAATTTAATTTATCTCCAAAATAACATATGTAACAACTGTTCAATCTTATCAATTTTATGCTGAAAAACAGTAAAAGCCAGCCAGCATTGTTGAAAATGGAAACCCTAGTCAACAAATCGCACCCAGCTATTACTTTGTGAGTGCCGTGCCTTCGCCAAAATCGAGTATTTCGTCAAGCATCATCAAAAGGAATAACAATTGAATGCAAGTAGCGTTTTACATAAACTTTGTTTACACAAACTGACGAAGCGGGACCGTACCACTGCAAACAGTAATAAACAACTTTTTAGGGTTACGAAGTTTCCATAGAATCTTGCAAATTTCAAAGTGGCAGCGTAAAAAGAATTTAAGTACTTTGCAAATATTTTTGATAGCATTTATTGTTAAGAATGAATATTAAATTGTTTCACGCCACTTTGTTACAGTAAATGAATAGGTATAGATATAGAAGGGTAATGCAAGCATCATGTAAGAGTTATGGGCAAGCCTGAAATTACAATCTTATTTCCCTAGTTCCCAAATTTATTAACTAGTTATTCTATATACAGATGACCCAAAGCTTACCCATTAATGACGACGTCTACCTGACGAAAATGAAAGAAACTTCTTGATATTTGGTTTTCTTTTTCCAAAAGCTGAAAAAGGGAGAAAACTCACTGAACAAATAATAATAGGAATTTCGGAGTTTTCCGAAATGATAGGAAAAGGAAAAGTCTCGCAATAATCTCTTCTCCCAAAGGTACTTAAGCAGGTTAAAGAGTTTAGACAGTAAACGACTCCTAACATTAATAGAATTTTGTTAACGGTATCAAAAGTAATAGATCATACTTTGCCATCCCTGTCTATCTCCAAAACACAGACCACTAGGCTGAGTGGTCTGTGCTCCAAAATAAGAGTCATTAAATTTGTGCGTGCTCGAGAAACGCCGATCGGCACATAAACAATGCACACAAACGACAGTTACAACACTTCATTCGGAGAATCTCAATCGGATTAATTTCATCGCATTCCCCAAGCACATTAGGAACGTTTACGAATATTTAATTGGCCATTATAACCAATTAAAATGCCAAGTAGACAGATCAACTTCACTGCGTAATGATAGACCACCTGCACCAAGTTACAAAACTTGTAATTCAAAACTCAAAAAACAGGCGCTCATAAAAACAATTAAGTTTGACCGCTTTACCATAAAGGAGAGTAACATAACCAATCTTAGAGCAATTAAGGATGGTAATGGCAGGAAAGGATAGTAACGTACTCGTACGTGAGCGGCCATTACCAGGGGTGGTATCGCCATAATATTTATTCTATGAATTGGTGTCAAAGATTATAAAAATAAACAGAACGGAAATAAATTTTAATCAAGAGTTTAATATTTTTGCTCAGGATCTTTTCTGCAAAATTGACCACCTTATTCATACTTGACATAATTAAAAAAAATGTTAATGATATAAAATCCTTAAAAACATTCAGAAAAGTGCAAAGATATATTTCATAATAGCTCCAATAATCCAATAATCAATCGTACCAACAGACACCACAAAGACACCACTAAGGTGTCTGATGCTACATTAAAATAGCTCTAAATTAATAAGAAGGGAAGTAACAGAAGAATTATTTCCTTATCTTGAATTTTTGTACCTAGATAGGCAGGTACTCAGAGACTAATTATATTCTTTGATAAAGCTTTTTGCTTTTTGCTTAATTTATTCTGATTAGCCCCCCGATTATGTAATAATTATCGATCAAATCGTCAAAGTTCAGCGTCAAAGTAAAATAAACCATAACAGCACTGAATTAGACCTAATGGCAACTCTTACATAATCGCACCTCTGATTTAAAAAATCAATTGACGTTTACGGATTCACGCTTACACTTGCGTTAAATGATCTTTTTTTAATTAAGTACTAGTGGGAAATGCCCGTGACTTCGTATGGAATAAGGAATCCGGTTTATGAAATATCTTATGGGAACTCTTTAATTTTCTAGGATAAAAAGTAACCTATGTCCTATACCTTTATGCCAAATAGCAACAAAATCGGTTGAAAAGATGGGCCGTTAAAGCTTTGCAGACAGGCAGACCGGCAAACAGATACACAGACACACTTTCGCATTTATAATAGAAGTAGTATTTATAATAATACAAAGAGCCCACAAACTTTTAAATGTTTGCCTGTACATGAAAATTAGTATAACATGGGTTTGTAAATTGCTTAAGGCAAAAATCTATGCATTTTCATTTCACTGTTTCGTCATTATTTTTTAATTGCACCGCTAAGATACTTTTTACATACCTAAAATGACCATCTGGATTTTCCATATTTTAAAATTCACGTTTTTTCCTTTGCTTGTATTTTGTTTTTTCCTTGTTTCACAATCAAATTAATATCAAAATAATTTCATGCAAAAGTTTTCTTTACGCGTTAAGACTTGACAAGGATTTTTTAAATCAAAGTTTCGTAAAATATATTTTTACTACCGCTTAAAATTAGGAACCGTAACTTTTCTCATTATAATATCCCTTGCCTAATGGCAAATTCTTAATCCATAATCGTATTTTTGTGGTTTAAAGCTTATTAGTCCTTTAAAATAGCAACAAATCACCGATTAAAATAAATTGCGCTGTAAAATAAAAACCCAAATTACATTTCATCTTCTACAGCGGCCATAAATTTTTCTAAGTTCTTATGAATGTTAAATTTTCAAATTAGTGGTACAAAACATACAATAAAAATTTTAGTGTGTAATAATACCTAATCATGCGAACGAATCGGTTACTTGATGTCACTTTTACGATGCCGACAGAGGTCTTGGCATATTTGATTCTATTTAGTGTGCGTATCCCTGTTTTGTGCAAGATTAAATTCTATTAATTATTTTAATTTTAGAAAGATACAATAGCGCCTATTGACGACCTCCCTGGCGCAGCGGTGAGTGCTGTGGTCTAATATTAGGAGGTCCCGGTTTCGATACCCAGCAGGGTCTATTCAGGAATTTATAATTTCTGAATTTTCCCTCATCTGGTCTTGTGAAAGCTGCTTCGACCGTGGCTAGTTACTACACTACCGGCAAAGACGTACCGCCAAGCGATTAAGTGATTCCAATACTTTTTTCGTCCGTTTTCAATACCAGTATTGAAATGTCTAATACCGGGATACCGGTATTGGTGACACTATAAACGAAACTGACTATTGCATATATTTCTTGGTACATGCCACTGTTTTTATTCGGCTTAGTTTAAAACTTGTATCTTAAGCTCAATAAGAGCACCTTTATTGCTTAAAACCAGTGAAAAAAAGTAATTTTTGATCAGTCAGAGGGAAAAATAATGTTTGAATTTAGAACCCTGTGGCTTGGCATTACTAAACTCGCCGGCATATTTAGCGGAACATAAAAAAAGGTCCATAATTAAAAAAATATGGTTTTATTTTAAAATCTACTTACTACACTTCTTTTGTTATTTAAAGTTTCATTTGTTTTACTTAAAATGAGATCACATTAAGAACAGATTTTGCGAGTAAAGGCTATTTGTGAAAAATGGTACATTTTTGAACTTTTCATGTAACCGGGAAAAGTGAAATTTAATATTAAAATAACAATTAATTAAATTTGAAAAATGGTGATTAATATCGCGTATTTCCTCCACGTGCTCTTATTAAAGTTTCTACCCGTCTAGGCATACTGAGAATGATGTTATCGATGGTCTCCTTGGATAGTCTCCGCCATTCCTCAACTACGGCGATTCGCAGTTCTCCTACGTTGGCAGGAGCTGGAATTCTGGACTTAACTTTTCTTTTCAGCAAGTCCCAAACGTGCTCTATTGGGTTCATATCCGGTGATCTCGCCGGCCACTCCATAACAGTGATATTCATATCATTAAGATAAGCTTGAGTTACCCGAGCGGTATATGCGGCCGAGCATTATCCTGCATAAAAACAAAATCTTCACCGATATATGGGGCAAACGGTACGACATTTTCTTCTAAAACTTCTCTGATATAGCGGTCTGCAGTCAGATTCCCTCTGTCAATCACTACCAAGTCTGAGCGAACTCCCAAACAAATGCCCGCCCAAACCATTAATGATCCACCATATGCAACTGTAGTTTCAAAATTTGTCTGAATGTATCGTTCTCCTTTGCGTCTGTATATTCTTTGCCTGCCGTCAATTTGATTTAAGAGAATTCTGCACTCATCACTAAACAATACCTTACTCCATTGGTCCGCGTTCCAAAGTCGATGTTCCTGAGCAAAAGTTAACCTGTTTCTACGATGATTTACCTCGAGTCTTGGAGCCTTGGCGGGCACAAATGAACCAAAACCAGCTACTTCGAGCCTTCTTCGTACCGTTACGGTTACACCCCGCACTGCTTCTATTCTTTCCCAATGGAAACTGAAATTTGACTCTACAGACCATACAACTCGGTGTTTGACTCAGATATCCTATAATATTTAATGAATAAGCTAATTTTGATAAATAAGCGGGGCTAATAAGACATAATCATAAGTTTATGACCTCCCCCTTCGCCAAGACCGTTTTACATATCGGGTTCAGTGGATCAATTTTAGAAATGATTCCGAACTGCAATAGTTTCGTCATAATCGGCTTATTATTAGTTACTGGTAAGGGCATATATATAAACAGTCAAGCTATTACAATATAAGACCAAAGAAGATAGTAAGTATACTTAGGTAAATATAGATTCCGCTGTCTCAATTTTGTGAATATTAAACATTCGAAGCGTAACGAAACATGATGCATGACGCTTAAAAAACTATCCGAGTCGACGTGGGTGGCCTTTGTCATTCGTTGCATTATAATCAATTTGTACGCCTAACTCTGCGCCGGCGCACCCCTCGCAATATGCCGGATAGATAGGTCTTTCGACACGCATCCTGCCTCTATTAACTACTTCTTTGTCGCACTAGCATTATTCCTTTGAAGAAGCCGATCATATTATGACATAGAACTGTGAGGTTCACACTAAGCTATATTTAATATAGTAAATGTTCAGTCACCAGCATATCTCTAGTCTCCACCACACTGGTAAATTAAGGCAATGTAAAATATAACCTAATAAACCCTATAATATATCTAGATAACTAGCTGATGCCCACGGCTTGGTCCGCGTGGATTGAGGTTTTTCGTTTCCTGCGGGAACTCTATAATTTTCCGCCTATGTGTTAATCCAGACTATGATCTATCTCCATTCTCCATGCCAAATTTCATCTAGATCCGTTCAGCTGTAGTGGCCTGATTGAGAAACAAACATCAATCCAGCCACCCATCCATGCATCCAAACTTTCGCATTTATAATATAAGTATAGATAGATGATAAGCATACCTACTACCTATGTACTTACGTATTTTACAACAGTTTACCAACTATGAAAATAAGGAATATGGAATTAAATAAGTTATTGAGCTAATAAATAAAGTTATACAAACATCAAGAGCCATAAAATAGCATAACATCGAGAAAACACAAAATTTTATCATAATGGTATGCGAATAAGACCACCCACATCGACCGACTGTTGCGGCTTAGTTATGGGCAAATTTTGCAAACAATGCAGACTCTGGTGTGGGATGACTCAATTAGTAGGATCCAGGAGATAATAGGACGCACAATGGACCGTAAATAGCTCTAGACGCCACTACGAGTCGTAGAGATGGCCATACTGAGATATTAATTTTTGATTTACAATTTGTTTTCTATCGTAGACTAGGATCCATATTCATGAGATGAAAGAAATGCTAGGAAACGTGTAATGGATTTGTAAACAAAACTATTGTAAGTATTTGTCCCTGTAGTCTATATTTCAAATGGCAACTAAAGATGGCAAGAAGACTCAACTCTCGGATAGGTCTATATATTCTATTACAACTATAAAAAAAAGATTTTGAATATTTTAATTCCCATAGTTTAGCTAGGTCGTTTGTACTTCGATAGAGCTAAACAGGCAATTACCTACTTCTAAAACAATATGCTAAGTATGAATCTAGTAGAAACTAACTAGTAACAACGTAGGTAAGTAGATCGCACATATTCTAGCGTTAAAATCTTTGTACGACGTTCTGCGTTTTGTTATTTCATCGTCATTTTATAAGGTTTCATACCTTATAAAATGACGATGAAATAACAAAAATTCAAGTAAACAATAATATAATCAATCATTAACGCGTAATCGTCAGCAACGAAAAAGTAGTAACGGCAGGATGTTCTCGGTTCCCAGCTATTTTTTGGAGTTTTTTCTTCGCTTCTTCAAGGTGGCATCGAGCTGAACAAACATAGCCCCGAGCGCGACATCAATAATTCACTCTTCAATCTACACAGACTCCGAGTTTGTTTCCATTATCAGGCATAAAAAACTTGATCGTTTTAAATGCGACGATGACGCTTTGAATTTCCAAAGCATGAATAAATTTTTTTTTAATAGGCAGAATAAAGGTAATTTTGCACTCATAAATCTTACTAATATTATAAATGCGAAAGTTTGGATGGATGTATGGATGTCTGGATGTCTGGATGTATGAATGTTTGTTACTCAATCACGACCCAACGGCTGAACGGATCTGGCTGAAATTTGGCTCAGAGATAGATTATAGTCTGGAATAGCACATAGGCTACTTTTTATCCCGGAAAATTAAAGGGTTCCCGCGGGAACCAAAAACCTCGATCCACGCAGACGAAGTCGCGGGCATTAGCTAGTGATTCATAAAGGCAATATTTTAGAAAAAGAAAATAGTCGAATAATATCAAGTCTGTAAATCAGTAACTGATGAATACCAAGCTTCAGAATGGTCCAAAAAAACTATATCTAAGATACTTATATAATAATAGTACATTATTGCAAAGGCTGGGAAATAGGCAATTGCAGGTCGAGTATGAGTTTGAAGGCCGAGCCGTAGGCGAGGACTTCACTAATACGAGACAGGCAATTGCCATTTGCGCCGAGGCATATATAGTGCTTTTCTCAAAAGAAAGCAGGGAAACAAAACATACTTTTTTACCTTTGTCGCTAAATACGAGTATATATCATCTGGGGCTTTAATTAAAAATTGCTTTATGTTTTCGCCAGTAAAAATTTTCGATTTCTTGCTTTTGAATCCGGTCGATTGTCGTTTAAGAAAAGTAGTTAAGTTCCCATAATTTTTCAAGTTAATGCCGTTTTTAACATGGACTGTACATTTCAGCATGGAATAAATTGCCCATAATGTAGATGGCTTAGTTTTAGCAATCTCATTAAAATACGCTAAAAATACTGTTTCGGAGAAAATGTTCACTTTTTTCTCGTTTTTCTAACTCATAAAATTTTCATATACTTTCATGTATTTTTCTTTGGACTTCGCTGGAAGCAGGTTTTCTATTGCCAATTTGGCTCCTGATCTTAAATCTGGTGGAGTACAATCAATCTCCATTTTACTCTCTGAACGGTTGGAACTCATTTTACTTATTATTAATTTTATATTTATTAAGTATGTAAATAACAAATCAAGACGAATTTTCAGCTTTGCCAATAATTTTTTTTTATCATCGGTGCTGACAGGCAAACGCACTTTATGGCTATATAGCCACCAATTTGTACTAAGCAAAGAGACTATGGTATGCCAAGAATGACAAAAGAGATCCGATCAAAGAGTATTTAATAACCCCAGCACGCCGTTTCATACAACATTGCAGGAGCGTTGTAATGTTCCAAATTCAAAAAACGCTCCTGCAATGGATTTTATTTTCTTTGTCCGAAAATTCGATACTTCGCGTGTTCTTTTTTCGAAAATAATGACAATATTTCCATGCATGTTTGAAAAAAGTATATAAATTATATTTGCTATTAATCAACGACGGATACGCATGAGGTTTGGAAAAACAAGGTTAGGTACTTATTTTGCAGGCAAAAGCTTCGCACTCGTTGAAATATCGGAGTAATACTACAGGTAACCTTCAATGTATTAATGGAAACGAGCCGGAAAAGACAGATATCGGTCACGGAGCTGACCGTGCTTCCTGATTCAATATTGCCGAGCTCCGTGGATAATCTTCGTGCGATTATTTACATTAATCCATCCCCGGGACATCTTGTTCGAACTTTATTTTCCCAAGTATTGTTGACGTTTATTTTCTTACAAAAAATCACTGATTAAACAAACTCTACAACCGTTGAAGAGCTTTAATCAATTATTGTTGACTTATTTCTTTCGGCCCAGATTCTTTACTCATTTTTTACGATGTTGAAAAAGGTCTGTGTTGATTTTGACTTCATTTTGTGTTGCATATTTTGTTAGAACAGCATTTAGATTTTAATTTTACATAGATGTACCCAGTAGGTACCTACATCCATATAAATTTTAAAAAGTAAAATAAAAAATAACCAAATTTTTTAAATACATCATTAGCAAAAAGGAATCATTATTTAAGTTCCAAATGTAAAATCGCAGGCACTTTCTAGTTGGTAATATAAACTGCTACCGGTTATCTCACAACTTTGCTTTTTTTTTCCGTAAGCTTACGAGCTGTCATCGGTTTCAAGAAGTATAAAAAATGTCGTCGCAAGTGGAGGACGGAGGTGTTTACGCAGTCAGTTATCGGGCGCTTGCTACCTCGAGAGGATAAACAACAGCCTTAATTCTTTGACAGTGGAACTGCTGCTATCCGAGGTTTCGCATTGTTGGTTTTTAAGGTGTCCACTATTTGCATACTATTTAGGACGTTGCTCTTTATTTGTGTTTTAGTTTCTATACTGAAAAACTTTTAGAGTGGTACATTTGAGTTGAGCGAGCACAACGTTAGGTTTTGTTAGTATTTCTATCTAGATACTTAAGATGAAGTTTAGCATAATCGACTTATGGCCAATTGTATCTAGTTAACAGATGCATCCATCCCATAATTACTAGTACGAACAGTAGGTTTCTTCGACAAGATTTATTCAAAAACTTTATCTACATCTACACAAATTAATAATAAATTCATTTTGAAATAACTGATTTACATTGATTTAGGATTGGATCAACCAATCCTAAATCTATGCTGATTTATTTGGTTAAGAGTTAAAAGACGTTACTTATCCCATCTTTAAAATTGTTCTATATTTGTCGGGTTGTCTGGGGGCTAATTTTCTAAGCAGTTTCCTCGTTCCATGTTCGAAACAACTAGACTGATTTTATAATCACGCCATGTCGCTAAAAAGTCAAGAACCATGCGAAGGAAGACCTAGTAGCCTCTAAAAAAAAAGTTCCTACTAGATTTTTTTTTAATCCTATCCAAACGGAGGCGCGGACTAAAGCTTATGAATAAACGAAATATGTATAATGTAATCACGAGCCAGTAAATATGGCTAACGTATCCATGTGCATTGTGCCGTGTACGCGAGGTGCGCTTTGTAATGTGTACTCAGGACGCCACAGTAGCTGCGCTACCTGCTACCTGTGCTACGCGCTACCTGCCTCGCGACTGCCGCACCACCCTAAACAACGCAAACATTGCTTATCAGCCCATAAAAATACTAAATCCTCAGGTAAAGCGGCTTATTACGTATACAAACCTATAAACGAGCATTTGTGGCAGCTCTCTGATGCAACGGTGCAAATAATCTCCTTGCAAGTGAGACATTGTCTCAGGTTACATTACAGATTCCTTTTCCAGTTAAGTATGTATTCTCTAATTAGCAGTTTCGCACAAACCTGCTCTATGAAAAGTACCGATTTTGATCAGTACTTTTTCATATACTTACCTAAAGTATATGAAAAAGTACTGATAATTTAAATTAAAAAATAAGTAGGTACTTACGGACGCAATCTTGATAATTGTTAAATAATGATATCTTAAAACTAAAGCTATATTAGTATTCAAGAAAAAGACTATATTTTTCCACGTTTAAATATTTCTTTATAAGCTGATGCCCGCGACTTCGTCCGTGTGATTTAAGTTTTTTAAATCCCGCGGAAACTCCTTAATTTTCCTATAAAATTTCCGATGTAAAACTCTCCTATGTCACTCTCCAGGTACTCAACTGTAAAAAAACACGTCGACCCGTTGCTCTATTGCGGCGTGATTGAAAGACAAACCTACAAACAAACACACTTTCGCGTTTATAATATTAATATGGTCATTGATTTTAGCCAACTTCCAAAAAGGAGGATGTTCTCAATTTGATGCGATTTTTTTTTAATAGTAGGTACTCATCTACTTTGTCGAACAAAGCGAGTCAAAACCTAACTTAACTAAGAAAAATAAGGAGAAAATAACATAACTGGGAAATATTATAAAAGTAAGTACATCATTTTCAGAGTGCATGCCTCATGCACTTTGTATGTATGCAGCATAGTTTTTTTTTATATATATTTTTCCCAGATGTACCTAGTCAGTTTTGATTCGTCTGCCTTGTATGGAATTAACCCTTCCACTTTTCCCTTAACCACAATTTTATGTTAAAAGAACGAAATCATAAATCTTTCAACCGAGACATGTTTAAAGCGAAAAAAGTAACACATGTCCGCGTCGTGTTATAGAGGGACTAATTTCTTTTAGGGATTAATTTTTTTTACGTTTTTAAGGAACCCAGCAATGCCACCCACGACGATTGCAAGACAACGCCATAAGTATGAAAGGGGAGATAATATCTTGAAACATTAGTCTGAATAGCCCATTCAATGTACTTACTTGTTTGGATATACATAAAGCATAATACAATGCTTCAATATGATATGATTTGATGACTCTACTCTATGTCGAGGGATACGAAAGTCTGACTCCGTATAAAACTTCCGAGACGTTGCGTTCCTGGCGTCTAAGCTTTTTATGAAGACCGATTCGTAGAGCCGATTGAAAAAATCAGTTCCTAATCTAAGTATTAACCTATAATAATAATAAGTAATAGCCAGGGATATTGACTAAATAAATGAGAAATTATACTTGTAAAATATGAGTTGGAATGAAGTTGTTAAGTTACGCCTAAAGGTCTTCAGTCTGCCTCTCTAAAACTAGGACTAAAATTCAGTATATCTTCAAAATCTTAAATCTTCTAACATAATAACTCTTGATAGCTCAAACATAGCAACTTTCCACCATCCCTTAACACGTGGACCCTATCTAGGCATGTCTCATATTATAATAATAGTACTTATCAAGAAGAGAATTAAGATTTAGTAAAACTGTGGCCAGTAGATAGACCCTGAACAGTGGCCCCTTCACATTCTGAAAGGAAACCTGCAGTAATGGGCTGGCTATGTGATGATGATGGCCAGTAGTAGGTAGATAGGATACAAGTTTATTGAGCAAGGTTTATACACAAAGCAATCTGATAATCTCCCAGCATTCGAATGACTCCATCGATTCGCGGTCATGCAAGATAATTTTGAAGGCACTAAGAAGGCGGGATAGGTCCATGGCCCATGCGATAGTACGACCAAATTAGATCCATTGCGCAAGTATTTAAGGTTTTCGCGCATGCAGAGACTATAGACTATAGAGATGCCGGTGAGGCGAATCACATCTGCCCTTAAATTCTGACTACGACCCTCCGATGACCACAACTACTCTTTAAAGAGTGCTACGTAGAAAAATTATCCTGGTAGGGGTGACGCACCTCCAGAGAAAATGATATATGTGATGAAGTTCAAACCACAAACTGTATAAAAGATTAAACATACTTACGTATGTATAACTTTTCCAATAAAAACATGAAACCGCTATGGGCGTCAACTATAATTACGTCATCACTCACCATTTTATAAATCTTTCATAAGGAATCTACACGACTTAACGAAACACTGCGTCTCAATAACCAATTTGTTGTAATGATTTTAATAATGAAAAAGTGCTCTATCGAAATAAACCAAATATCATATCAGCGGTAGGTATTCGCCCTGTATGCCGGTATGGCAGTAAAACATAATGACCGCGAACAATTCCCTTTGACCAGACGATGTGAAATATGAGGGTCGAGTACTAAAATAAAAGCCCAAAGCTTTATTATCGAACTGTGAGGACATCTTGTAAAATGTACGTACCTATATAACCTACGCTCGAAGGCCTACTTAGAAATGTCGGAATAATATTAACATGCAGTTTAAATTGGTAGATACCTAAAATGGCAGGGGTAAAATATGGCAGTCGTTACATTTAGCATATCTACCCCTACTCAGTTTTGTATACGACATTGTACTAAAACGCCTAATCGCTTCGCGGTAGTCTTGGCCGGACTCAGACCAGACCAGAGAAAATAAAGAAGAAATTACAAAAGACAATTTCTGACAGTCCTCCTATCACCACTGGCCCGATGCCAGGGAGGTCATCGTATTGTAAGTACGTTCCTTTTTTTATTTTCTAGTGTGTACCTATCACCTTCAAAGGACACTGTCCAAATTCGCCTAAGAATCAACATGTATTTAAAATATACAGTAATTGTTAGCTTATTTTATAACCTTCTTTTCAAATATTAAAATTCAACGGACACTTCAAATTAATTACAAAATAAATAAATGGGTATTAAATTGATTACTATACGTTTCCGCCTATCGATTATTAACCACAGATCAATAACTTACAGGTTAAAATAATATGTAATACCACCGCTTGAGCGCTAGATCTGTATCGTAAGAAACAAGATAAAAGAAGCTTAAAGTGCTGAGTGCGCTAGTATTCTGAATCTCGCAACGCCATCTATTGAAAGTACAATAATTTAATATATCTAACGCCATCTGTAATGTTTTTGTTGAACTACGGCGAATCTTTTCTTAACTACATACTGTTTACAGCTCTATTACAATGGATAAAGATGGTATTTATTTGTTCCAGCAGATTGATTGTGAAAGTTGAAATAACCTCAAAATTGAAAATATTTTTGGTAATAAGTCATTTCTCAGCAAGTGTCCGTTGTTTTAATCTGCTCTCAAGTATAAAAAGGTATTTATTTGAACCCAGAAATCAATGTTCTATGACTGTTGGTTCTTAGGCGAACTTCGTATGGGGACGGAACAATATCCTTTAACGAGTCCAGGTATAACCAACTCTTAAGACTACATCACCTCTACATTTAGGTAATTATATTAAATGGTTATTATGCTGTATTTACATTACATAAATAGGACTAAGTTCAACTTTATATTCAATTCAGTCCACAGACGTAACTCTCTCTTTTATTGTAGCTGTGTACCTACTCGATTATCTCAACCGCATAAGAATGAAGCGGTCGCTCCGATCAAAATAAGTCTTTGAATAAATTATGGATAACTTATTTTTATAGTTCATTGTATTAAATGACGCGATAATCGGACTCTATCATGATCAGTTTAAACGAGTATCGGTTTGTAAAACGAATAAAAGCTCGGGTTGCCCTCTTCGGGTTTGCTACAAGCTAGCCCTTGACTGCGATCTTACCTTATGGTAAACGATGATGCGGTCTAAGATGATAGCAGGTTAACCTGTTAGGGCTACAGCATTGATTCTAAAACCTAATTATACCTCTAATCGGTTTCTACACGGCATCGTACCGGAACGCAATATCGCTTGGCGGTACATCTTTGCCGGTAGGGTGTTAACAAGCAACTGCCGAAGCCTCCTACCAGACCAGACCAGAGAAAAATCAGAAGTTATAAATTGACCATGCTGGGGATCAAACCCGGGACCTCACAATTTAAGACCACAGCGCTCACCACTACGCCAGAGAGGTCGATACACCATGATTTTGATTTATTTGATAGGTAAAT
This sequence comes from Erebia palarica, assembly GCA_964035005.1. Classification (NCBI taxonomy): domain Eukaryota; kingdom Metazoa; phylum Arthropoda; class Insecta; order Lepidoptera; family Nymphalidae; genus Erebia; species Erebia palarica. Next base: position 26,598,565 of record OZ035992.1, on the reverse strand, counting down.
ACCAAAAGACCATGTTTTTTGATAGAGGCAAGGAAAATGTCAGACTTATTTGTATCCATTTTATTTGTGTATCAAAATTCTTATTTTATGTACCCATTGGACGATTACGCGAAATTGATTGGTACAGGTAACTAATTAAGTGAACGTAAATATCACAATCATCTCTGATTTGCCGACGCTGTTTACCTAAATTGGATAAAACTTATCGTCGCAGCAAGAATACATGTATTAAATTCAGCAAATTTAATACATGTATTCTTTCAAGTTGCTGCAGCTTTTTCGGAATCGGCCAGCCGTGCACACACGGGCGAGTCCAGCTCGTCCTATTTTAATAAAGACTAGCGATCTGTCCCGGCTTCGCACGGGTAGCACTAATAATCCTAATAGTCTATACCCAATATGGCCAGTGGGCAGTGGGCAGGTTTTACATTATATTACATTGTAAGATTAAGCCCTGTCCTCACCACACCTGCCACAGCCGCCAGCCCGCAATGGTGTAAAGAACAATTTTTATCTCAATTAGATACTTGAGATGAATAACATATTTATTTTGATAAGGATTAATACTATGGCGGTAAAACACCTTCGCAAGTAAAGCATTGGTTAAGACCAAATTTGAAAATCATTTTTTATTGTGAGTCAACCTTAAAATGTATATATGCTATCGCGGACTTTTTTTAGAACTTTTTGAGAGGAACAATTCCATCATACATTGTTTTCGTGTAACTTTAAGTATTTACGCAAACGCGAGCTTACATGGCGGGTCGCACCGCGCACGCCACGTAAGCTCTCAAAAGAGACGTTTTTTTCCAACTTAGTTCATATTGTTGTAATTTTATTAAGAATCTCTAATTTTTATGAAAACAAAATATAGCTGTTACTCGCTGATAATGTTGCTTTCTATCGGTGAAAAAGTTTTTAGAATCAGTTGAGTAGTTTTTGAGTTTGTCCATTACAAACAAACAAACAAATCTTTCCTCTATATAATATATAATAATAATAAACAAAAATTTATCTAATAGTATCCATGACGTTTTGTCATATCACTGGCTCGTTTATGGGCGTATAAGATTCATGACGTTGAAAATACTCCGAGATGACGCATCCAGACGCACCGCTGCACTAGATCCGATATGACGCGAGATAACTTCTCGCTATCTATTTCAATATTACTGGAGCGAACGCAATATCTTACGAATCTCGGCCTCATTCTGTCTGCCGCCCAACAGCCCACGACAGACCACCCAAGTCGCGTACCACTCTAGGTACATAAGGCGTCTATCTGTTTATTATTTACGTATACTTCACCTTCACTAATCTCTATAATACTTTGAACTATCTTTAAACGAGATTTCTGCCTGTTGTGTTTAGAATATACCTTCGGTTGCTTCGGTATTTTATACTCCTTATAACTTAGATAAGTTTAAAACCTTTATTTAAGGATGGATGGAGTTATGAATTATGTCAGAATACATCGATTACCATGCTGGTTAAGAAATGTTGATACAAATCGGTAACTGGATGGATAGCCGACTAATTATGGGTCGTAGTCTTTACACGGACGCCGGTTTAATTCAAGTTCAATTCAAAAAACAAATGCAATTATTGAGAAGGGAAAATGAGTCTAATTGAAACGAAATCCCTAATTGCTAGGGATTTATATAGTTACAGTAATTTATATTTAATTTATTTAAAAAAGAACAGCCGTATTTGATTATTGACTAACATCTAAGACCTAGGTAGGTATAATATAGGTATGCCTAGGTAGTTTAGTAAGAGACAGATGCAGTTAATAATGTAAAATGTTAACTATTGAAATATCTAGGTATAGTAGCTGACTTGATATACAAGGATCGTAAAATCTTAAATGAAACGCGACAAGTTTTCAAATCACAAGCGTAGGACTTGCATACAGAATATTGTCTGTGTGCCTAGCCATAAAGTATGCATACAATATCCACGATTATTATAACCTGGCAGTTTCGCCCACTCGAAATGCCGACACGCAACGGACTCTTATGGGACTTGGTAATATAAGATACCTGAGTCAGTGGTAGATTCGTTACCACTGAACCTAAAAAAACATGTCCGCCTAGACTCGGAGTTCTAACGCGCAAGTATTTTTTTTTATCCACTACAAGTTAGCCCTTGACTGCGATCTCACCTGATGGTTAGTGATGTTGCAGTCTAAGATGGTAGCGGGCTAACCTGTTAGGGGCATGGCAGTTATATTAAACCCATACCCCTATTCGGTTTCTACACGACATCGTACCGGAACGCTAAATTCCCATATTGACCCTGCCGGGGATCGAACCCGGGACCTCCGCACGATAAGACAACAGCGCTACACACTGCGCCACGGAGGTCGTCAAACCTCTAACTGCTAAGTATAGTCTAACCTAAGTACCACAGCTTGCCTTCAACTTTAGTTATATATTCATACTTATATTATAAATGCAAAGTGTGTCTGTCTGTCTGTCTCCACGCTTTTACGGCCCATCTGCACAACCGATTTTGATGAAGTTGGTACAGGGGTAGATTGTATCCCGGGGAAGGGCATAGGCTAATTTTTTTGAAGAATTCCCGCGAGGATCAAAAAATCTTAATTCACGCAGACGCTGTCACGGGAATCATCTAGTGTAACTATAATTTTATATTATCCAAACTGCGTTTGAATAATTTTTAAATTGAATTTATTATAGATGACCTTTGAGTTTTGACCAGCGTTAAAACTTTCAAAGTAAACATCAAAGAATCCAAGTAAATAGGTACTTGTAATCTAAGTTGGCCGTATACCTACGAACACCTAGTCCTACATAATAAGTAAGCGAGCCCACTCATTAGTTTTCAATCGATTTCCTCATCACAAAGATTGACAGGTAAGTTACCTATAATTACAGCACTAGGAGTAATTTTACAAGCGCTTAGTTTTACAACGTAGAGCTAAGCACAAAGGCCTACGCCGATGACCTTCCAAGAAATGGCCTGGCCTGACGTAGTAAGCGACCAGGGACCACCCTCGGAGGCGATTGTTGGTGTCGAGCTTTGTTGGAAGACACTTGACGCCTTTATTTCGTGTAACAATACAAATTAAGACGTTTTGTAACGTAAGTCATATTCGAAGAAGTCGTAGCCAGCTTGGACCTTCAGACAGGCGTGAAAAATTACTTTATTAACCTAAATGGAAATCTACTTTTGATATATTCTTTCTGTATTAAATACCTATGCTTTGCTACCTTTCGTACCACTTACTTATTCCTACCTTTAACAAATGGTTACCAACTTGATTACTTGCAGGTGCGTTTATCCTAAGTGAAAGTCACAGAATACAGATGGTTGATCTCTCCAAGCTCCATCTTTAAATTAGGTTACAAAATATTATTAGTGTTTGGAAAAAAAGCACTTCATTAATCCTCAAGCTTAAAGTTCGAATAAGTATTAGGTACCTACCTATTTTACATAAATCGTACTTATGATCAAAATCTTCACAAGCATGCGAGGTGCGTGCGTGTTTTTGGGTCAAAGTTTTACGTGCGACGTTTGAAAAAATATTAGTTATACTCACTAATATTATAAATGCGAAAGTTTGGGTGGATGTATGGATGTATGGATGTTTGTTACTCAATCACGCCCCAACGGCTGAACGGATCTGGCTGAAATTTGGCACAGAGATAGATTATAGCCTGGAATAGCACATAGGCTACTACTTTTTATCCCGGAAAATTAAAGAGTTCCCGCGGGAACCAAAAAACCTCAAACCACGCAGACTAAGTCGCGGGCATTCGCTAATGGGAAATAAGGAAGGTATTCGTGGAAAAACAGGATTTATCCTCGGCCATAGCATGATAAGAAAACCCTAATTACATCTACTTGATATTAGTACCTTCTTTTAGACACAAAAAGAAGTAGGTAAGTACCTAGGCAGTTCAGTCGGCACAACAATCGAAGCACGATGGGCCATAAAACTCTTTAATAATCAAATCAGCGATCAACCAAAAACGAGTGTCATATATCTTCTATTCAGTTGTCGTATTGTTTCGTCGAGCGGCTTTCCAGGGAGGCTTGCAGTATTTGCAGTTTGGCGAACAATGTTGCAAATTAAATAAGCATACCGAATTGGTAGGACAATCGTCACGGACGCGCGTGCGTGTGTGCGTCGCATGCTAAGGTGGCATGTGTCGTCAATGCGCCACGATACTCCGTCATAGCAGTCTAGCAGGCGGCTCGGGGATCTAGCAACGAAGTTTGACAGCTTCAGTCACAGTGTGACCATGAGTAACTAGATTAGTGTCCCAATAATCTGTCAATCATAATTGTTACGCAGCTTCATAACATCGCCGCTAAATCCAAAACTATCGGACATCCGTAATAATTTCGTATCCGTCCATATCTGAAACCAGTAGGTATAATATTATTCTTAAATCCGTGTCCATAGCTAGATCCGCCTATCCATAAAACCTCTGGATTAGCCAATAGCGAAAGTGTTAGCCAATCAGAGGTATTACTTTTAGGGTGAGTACCTAATACTTAGGCCCTTGATTATCTGACTCACTTTATGGACTATACCTACTATACGCTAAAATGAACAGTTACTAGCATATATGATCAACATAACTTCCGTACCAACAGGTCTTTCTGTGTACATCTTAAACTTGGCGTCTTTAAAAACAGAAGCAACACAATACAGGACGTTGATATAATAAATAGATATTTTTTTGAGTTATAGGCATGTTATAGCCTATTTAAAATTCAGTAGGTACTATTTGGAAACTCACATCCCCAATAATAAATCTAAAACATACCTACGTGAATAGATACAAGTCAAACAAATATTTCTTTCAACTGATCTGAAAAAGGAGAAAATTAAAAGCTTTTATGGCATTCAAAAAATGTACCAATCCTTTCATTCGACGGCAGTATTCAATCATCAGAGGTCACAATTCTGTTCCCCCTCTCAAGCTAAACAATTTTATACACGGTGGAGTAATTTAACTCGCATTAGGGCTGACAGGCAATCGTTTAATCCTTTCATTGGTGCTGAATTGAATCGACCGCGCGAGCGCGGTGGCCGATGACTCACGTTATAAAGTCAACTTCTACGGTCTACCTTCGTCATGTTTTGAAAGTGAGTTTACTATACAGAGTGCTACAATTAATATTGTTATGGTAAAGAACCTACCAGTAGGTAAGTAGATACGAATTATTTTTTTAAACTCGTGCGTTGTGCGTGTCATAAATGAGACTATCGCTTTTTCTTCCAAGGTATGTTCAGAGCATTAAATCAATACATGTTTGCACGAGAATGATTTTATCTTACTTCTTACTAATATTATAAATGTGAAAGTTTGGATGGATGTATGGATGTTTGGATGTATGGTTGTTTGGATGTATGGATGTGTGGATGTATGGATGTATGGATGTTTGTTACTCAATCACGCCACAACGGCTGAACCCGGAAAATTAAGGAGTTCCCGCGGGAACCAAAAAAAACCTCAATCCACGCAGACGAAGTCGCGGGCGTTCGCTAGTAATATTATAAATGCGAAAGTTTGGATGGATGTATGGATGTATATGGATGCTTGTTACTCAATCACGCCCCAACGGCTGAACGGATCTGGCTGAAATTTGGCACAGAGATAGATTGTAGTCTGGAATAGCACATAGGCTACTTTTTATTCCAGAAAATTAACGAGTTCCCGCGGGAACCAAAAATCCTCAAACCACGCTGACGAAGTCGCGGGTATTCGCTAGTACGTTCGTATTTTGAGGCACAACATGGCCAAAGACGCAGGCATCTGAAATCCTCTAAAATGTTTGACAACCAGATTAATAATTTTCCACGATAATCCCCTGGTCGGAAAATCGCTAAGACTATTTTATTATCAAGCTAATAAAAATATAATAAAGGTTCGATTGATTTTTAAAAGGCTACGGCATGATCCCATTGCTCCAAGTTCCTGCATTGGTTTTGCCTCACTGACCGTTCTTAAAATAACAACCTGTACATTAAGCCAACTAAGGTTAATGTATTGATTGATTGACTTTAATATATTGATCTAAATGTCATGAGCGCAATATAAAGCAGTACAGTAATGGTAGTACTTAAGATACCATGGAGCTAACAATGCGCTGCACAAGAAATTAATGAAATAGTAAATCTTGTCATATCTACGAATTACAAGGTCCCAATTAGCTATAAATGGCCGAAGCTATTAACCATATTAGATAAATATTACCTCTTATACACTACAGACTATATTTTATTTATAGAAATTATGTTAACTCTATAGGTACCTAGAAAACTAAGTTTTCTACACGTTGTGTTGTTTACATGATTTGTGGTTTTCTATCTCATTTCTTGATTCTACGTTTCAAATGGTCCTCTTTTAATCTCAATTAATGGCAAGGTCACTTTTCAATGACATGATCCAACTTTTGTGACGTGGTAGTAGGTAATTTAGCACACTATACCATCAAAGTGTACTGACAAACAAACAAAAATAATCTGCGCTACTATTTACTCGTAAAGTCTTGTGCAGACTTCTGCCTTCGCTTCACTTACTTACTTACTTCAATATACTTCCAACTTATAAACCATGCACGAGTTATGGATAACAGTGTGTATCAATCTAAGATCGCAGATATAAAACCGATATAGCATCGAGATAAGCGATACGACGTAGAATTAGGGTCGTCCATGCACGTATACCGAGCTACCGCACGCAGGCAGAGGGCAGAGTACGGTCCGCGGCGTCTCGCGAACCTCATTCATCAACCCTGATTGATTGCAACTGTCAAAACCGTAATGGCGGCGAGTGGCGGCCATATTTGAAACGTTGAATGCATCTAAGCCAATATTAATGCAGGTTATTGATGAGCACCGCGCAGACAAGTTCACGGTTACTTATTAGATGTGTGATTTATTAAACCTTAAAGGCTTATTCGACGACGTATTGCTACAGCGAAGCCAACTTTAGTGTAACGAAGAATTTATCCCTCCATCAACCGTTCATACTAAAATGACGATTAGTACGTCACTTTAACTTAAAATGCTGCACTCAGGGCGTTGGCCCTGATTGCAGCTCTATCTAGGTAGTTCAATCGACGATGACGAACACAAGTCACCACTATTATTTACCTCATCAGGAAACTTGCTTTACATACCAGCATTTTGTCGTCCTGTGTTTTTGGTCGTTATTAGCTAAATTATTATTTTCCTGTTGTAAGACCACGTCCCCACCATAATAACTAGGGAAGTAGAGAAAAATAACAAGTCAGCAGGCCCCGCAGGAATACCAAGTGAACTGTTGAAAATTGACAGTAACCAGCTGGGTAGAGTATTAAACTATTTAATGACATTTTAGAGCAATAGACTATCCCCCTTGAATGGCTTAACTCTATAACAATATTACTTTAAAAAAAGGAAACATTAATAACATAAATGATTATCGACCAATGACAGTTACTATTTGTTAGGAGACTATCGACCAATTACAGTTACTATTAGTTAGGAGTTACTGTCAAAAAACTGTTTTTGGGCGCCATTTTTCCAAAATGGCGGCGCGAGCGGCAAAGATACGAGGTGGCAAAGTGAAAATTTGGAAAGAGCACGTCCAAATCTATAAAATACACCAATTTTCAAAACTCCCGGGAAACTTTCCAGGTAACCCCCTTTTTGAGCACCAAATTACTGGGCTAAATTAAATTAGCATAACAAAGGTATAAAAATAAATGGCAAGTACCTGTCCAATATAAGATTTGCAAACGACATATCTATATTCAGCAATAACGAGAGATACCTGCAGGAGATGCTAGACCAACTGAATGCACTCTGTATTAAAGTGGGGTTGTTAAGAAAAATAATGACTAATACAGGCGATTTTTAGTTTAGACAATTATATCTTGGAAACGTTTTTACGAAATTTTACCTATTTAGGGAAAATTATATCATTTAAAGCTCTACACACGGTGAAGAAATAAATAAAAGAATATGTAATGCATGGAAACGATACTGGAGTCTAAAATATATTTTTAAAAACAAAAAAATGACAATGACTATTAAAACAAAAGTATTCAACGCATGCACTAAACCTATTCTGAGGTATGGAGCACAGACATGGGCAATGAATAAGGACGAGGTAAAGAAAATAAAAGTTACAAAAAGGAAGATCGAAAGAAGCACTCTCGGAGTCAAGCTATCAGACAAAATAAGAAAGAAATATTTAAGACCAGACGAAAGTGATTAACACTATTATGCGAGCAAGCTAAAATGGAAGTGGGCTGGACACATTATGCGACTGCGAGACAACAGGTGGACATGGGAAAGCACAGTCTGTAAAATTATTTAAAAGTATACAAAAGAAAAAATACAATAAGAAAATAAGAAAAATAATAGAGGGCACATCTTCGTGGATTGGCACTATCTATGCGAATGCGACATTGGTGGTAAGGTGCTGCCTCGTGTTATTATGGAGGGTAGAAAATAAGGAGTAACATCTCTGTATTTATAAAGTGTCCGTCGAAATGCATTGAATTGGGGGCGCCACATTAGCATCAGGGTAAATTTAAAAGGAACCGCCAAATATTATTAGACTAGGTTTGAGAAATAAAAAAGGAAAGAAAACATTCATCATTATTTGTACAACGTAAGTTGCTGAAATTTTCAACAATTTACTATTTTAGTCGACAATAATATTAAATTTTTTAACTCGGCATACTTCACTTCAATCTGCAATTGGTACATTAATACCATACCCTTTGCTACAGGTTTTTGAACTTTATTTATAGCAACCACAGGACACTTTTCCAACTTTTCTCCCATAAGAGATGTTACTCCTTATCTCTATCATCCATACGTGTTATTTAAGTGGATACTTATTTGGCAGAATACCCTCTATGCAGTTTAATGACTTGAAAACTTACTAGGGTTCCAGAAATAATTCGTTCAAAAAATCGTTGCATCAATATTTAGGAAAACTGTCTCTTACGAAAATAAATTCGAGTCCCACGAATTGTCAAAACTTTAGGTCTGATGAAGGCAAAACGATTAATAAAAATTATTTGATAAAGTTTCAACAAATTTATTTGACACTTGAGATAAATAATTTAAACTGGTTCAAAACATCCATTACATCCATCATAACGGTTTTTTTTATATTTGTATAAATGTATTCTACCCTCCTACTTTTATACTACCATTATTTACAAAGATACAATATCCAAACACAAAACTAAATACGTCTCTAGTACTCCTGTTAGAGTATTACATCACAAAGTCGAAAAATATCTCTACATTTTGTAAATTTCTGTATGAGCAAGAACGTCATAAAAGAAATAAAATACGACGATGAAATCAAGTTAACATTTATTTACATATATGTACTTGCTACGCTAGGAGCTTAGTTTATCACATTGAGATTAACGGTCGATATATAAATAACATATCGCGAAATAGGTATACATATATTTGTTTTATGTATAAAAGTTGGTACACCAATTCCTCTTAATTATTGATTTAAGATGTTTGCTCTTACTAGGTTTACCTGCAACACAGAAAAATATTTTTTTAATTATCTGCACAGATTCTCTAGACTCTAAAGGGTATCCAGTAAATAGTGGAAATGCCTACTTCCAGCAGTGGAGACATGCAGTCCGGAGAATAAAGAATTGCTTTAAACAGTGCTTGAGGTTAGGTGACATAAATGATAAATGATAAATGATTTATTTATTTCATGTAGGACAACTTGTGTCACTTATGAAACGTTAAAACTCTACCACCGGTTCGGAAAGCTGATTCTACTGAGAAGAGCCGGTAAGAAACTCAGCAGGTGCTCTTTTCATAGAAAAGAAAAGGTTAAAATACGTAGACAACACAACACATACGTTACGAGTATTACACTGACTTGTGGGTCACTGGATGCGAGGCCGATTGCTTCCATGCAACTTTGTCATTAATAAAATCATCGATAGTGTATTAACCTCGACTTTACAAATGCTGTTTAACCCAGTCTTTAAATCTATGTAATGGCAAATCCAGAAACTCTTTGGGATAATTATAAAAGCGTACACTCGACCCCACAAAGGATTTCTGCACTTTGCGCACACGATACGACGCTGTTACTAGCTTATGGCGATTTCTAGTGTATCTGTCACATATATAATTTTGCGAGTTAGATCATAATCTAACGGTTTTTACAATCTTACGGTGACATATCGATTGTGAGTATCACTTATTTGCTTATATAGATTAATGTTCTGCCTAACAAAGACTATATTATTGTATATGTATTGCGAAGGCACTGTAAGAGAGCACCAGTCTCTTTAAATTTTTCACGAAGTGATACGCGTGATCCGAGTTTATAAATAGAACGGATGGCTCTTTTCTGCAATATAAAAATGGATTGGATATCAGCTGCTCTGCCCCACAATAAAATGCCGTACGACATGACACTGTGGAAGTAAGCAAAGTAGACAAGCCTAGCCGTTTCAATATCGGTAAACTGTCTAATTTTCCTGACAGCAAAAGCAGCCGAGCTAAGTTTTCGCGCTAGTGTCCCTATATGAGCGCCCCATTGAAGCTTATTATCCAAGGTCATCCCCAAGAAAACTGTGGAGTTCTCCATTTTTAGCGCTTCTCCATTTATCATAATAGTTTTATCAATATTCTTTACATTAGATAGAACAAATTCTAAGCACTTGGTTTTCTTAGCATTCAATAACAAATTATTGACAGTAAACCAGTGTGATACGTGTGATATTGCATTGTTTACATCGTCAAAATAGCCCTTGCTTCTATCCACTTTAAAAATAAGTGATGTGTCGTCAGCAAACAATACAATGTCACAGACATTGTCGGCATGGTACGGTAAATCATTTATATACACCAAAAATAGAAAGGGACCCAAGATCGAGCCTTGTGGGACACCCATTAATGCAGTTGAGCCCTCTGACTTCACGTGGTTTATGCATAGAACTCAGAGGATTCTGAGTTCTATCGTTTAGGTAAGAAGCAATGAGATTGAGTGCAACATTTCTGATGCCATAGTGGCTTAATTTCAGCAATAAAGTTTTATGATCAACACAATCAAATGCTTTGGACAGATCACAAGACATTAATAGCATTCTGAGAACCATCAGAGTCAGGGAAATACCAGTGCTAGAAGACTAAACGAATATCCTGTAGGAAATTAAAGAAGTAGAAGTTTAATTCGCTATAATTCATTATACCACACAAATCTTCCAAATTATATTCAACGTACGTGAACATCTCCTGAAGATGCTCCGGTGTCGGAGTGAAACGTACGTTGAGAATAATTTGGAAGATTTGTGTGGTGTGGTGAATATCGCCAGATACATACTGTACTACATAGATTTACCTACTATGACGGATTATAGCGAATAAAAGTTCTTGTTCTTTCATTGACATGGGCTTCCGCAAAGTAATGCCTGCTTCTATCCAATCCTGTAGGGACTCACTTAGCTCAGTTCGAAGCCCGCGCCGGACTGTATCGCATAGAGGAGCTTCTCGGCCATCACATGTTCCGAGTGGTATTCAGGGATCTTTAGTAGATTCATGCACGTGGAAGCGGACGGCAGGCGGTCTGTGGCGCCCGCCGACTGGATGCAGAACGGTGGTTGTAAATCCTACAATAAATAACAATGATAAAGCAGCTACAAACGCCAAATGGACGAACTGGGCTTATAAGCACAGGACTCTTTATTAAACAAAGAACGATGAAAAGGAATGGTAATGTACGCTTTGAAATTGAAGATCGCGGATAAAAGCTGTCATCAGAAGCAAACATTTCTTGGTAACCCCTTTAAGCCATAAGTGACGTTGAATTTAGGAAAAATATCTTTGGAGCCCAAGAAGATCTTTTGTCCTTTTGTGCGACTCATAATATTAACTAAACCATAAATTTTCCACATTGGGAAAATTAAATCTGTACCTATATCCATTAATGCGATGGAAATGCGGTCCTTCTAATGTTTTTATGCCTGACACCTGCTATTAATTAATATTTATAACCTGAAAACCACACAACCATGTAAAATATAGAAGAAAATTTTACCAAAGTAATATGGTTACTTTGGTAAAATTTTGTCAAATCCATGTCCAGCCAAAGAATGATTTTTGGGTGCAACTAATGTGTCTTTGAGTACTTTTCTCGGCTCGACCGTCGAACCAATCTTGACAAAATTTTACAGCTTGATTATGGATGTAATATAATACTTTTATCCTGGAAAATTAAAGACCAAGTGCCTAAAATAAAAAACCTGGGTCGCCGCGGTTAGATCAGCTATTAACTCTAACAACTCTAACCTTAAATCCTAATAGCGGCGGGCGGGAGCAGCTGGTGACGAATTTGAGCAGCTGTCGCCGCTGCTCGTCCGTGAAGTTCTCCAGCACGCGCCAGAAACACTGCACCGTCGGATGCGAATCCGAGAATCCGCCTGTGAGGACAATGTAGGTATAAATACCCTCCATATTTAGATGTCTTTATTTATAAATGATTTATTTATTTCACGTTGGACAACTTGTGTCACTTATGATACGTCAAGACTCAAGAATCTACCACCAGTTCGGAAAACTGACCCCAAATAATATTGAAGGAACTAGAAGTTTAATTCGCTATAATCCGCGATAATAGGTAAGTACAGTGTATATCCCGCACTTATGGCCCGCGATCGTCAGCTGCAGCTCCCGGCAGGAGAACATCCGCAGCCATTCCGCGTTTATCACCGATGTGAGTCTGCGCTTATAACACTCACCGCCATACTGCGTGTGTCCGCAGGTCATCGATGTCGATAGGAACCTCTGCGCCCGATATCAGCAGCTGCAGCTCCCGGCAGGAGAACATCCGCAGCCATTCCGCGTTTATCACCGATGTGAGTCTGCGCTTATAACACTCACCGCCATACTGCGTGTGTCCGCAGGTCATCGATGTCGATAGGAACCTCTGCGCCCGATATCAGCAGCTGCAGCTCCCGGCAGGAGAACATCCGCAGCCATTCCGCGTTTATCACCGATGTGAGTCTGCGCTTATAACACTCACCGCCATACTGCGTGTGTCCGCAGGTCATCGATGTCGATAGGAACCTCTGCGCCCGATATCAGCAGCTGCAGCTCCCGGCAGGAGAACATCCGCAGCCATTCCGCGTTTATCACCGATGTGAGTCTGCGCTTATAACACTCACCGCCATACTGCGTGTGTGTCCGCAGGTCTTCGATGTCGATAGGCACCTCCGCGCCCGATATCAGCAGCTGCAGCTCACGGCACGAGAACATCCGCAGCCATTCCGCGTTTATCACCGATGTGAGTCCGCGTTTGAACGCATTGCACTGGGCCCTTATTTGTCTGCGAACATTTGTACAACAATCAAAAGCAGAAATAACCCACGTACACAAGGTAGCCGTATTGTTTTAATATTGCTGACGTTTGTGTTTTACAATAATAATCCTTAGTTTTATGTCACGTGCATTGTCATTTTGAAATAATACTGCTTATCTGATGATAGTAACCCTTCTGGTCAAAAACCATAAGTAGCTGGTACAATGCGTGTCATAGCACGCATAAGGTTTTGACACTCACGGAAGAATAATCAGAAACAAATTGTGAAAGCTGTGGTTTTGTTGGACTTAGGTATCTTTTAAGTAGCGCCAACTTACTAACTTTTTAGTAAGTTAAATCGGTGATGTTGCTTTTTTCTCAAATCGGTGCGTATTTTAAAACTTAATCGTATAAATAAAACATAAACGTACCTATTCAATTTGTAGTCGGCAACAAGATGAATGTATTCTATCCTATTTTCAGCTGTCACAGGAATGTTTGCACCACCCGGTTTTAATTCTTCTATCTGTAAGTCAACAAATATTAAGTTCGCAATAACTTCAGAATTAGAACAGTTATTTATTTAAAATTTTACTTATCTAATAGTGTATAAAGGTTTTGATGGTGTCTCTTACCCTCTGCTCTCCTAATTCATCGCTGACTATAGTGAAATCTAAGCCCAGATCAGTAACATCCTCTCTTCTATGTGACTTCAGCATCAGTAAACCCCTGTACAAGGCGGGGTCCAAAGACGCCAATGCGTGGACGTCTGGCTCCCGGGTAGAACACATCTTCGCTAAGAAGAATTCGGCTAGAGGTAGTTCTACTAAGAGATTTTCATATAAAGCCTGAAAAGTTATATGATCGTTGAAATAAAAGATTTTCACGAAAGCTCAAGTTCGAAATAGAAAAAATTGAATTCAATTGAAGTTTGGTTTATGCAACGACAAAAGAAACTAATGTTTCTTAATTATTCACGTAATTATTTTGCAATACATTTTAGTAACAGCCCTTTAATTTTATAATGCTCGGGCCAAAACCATCATCAAATATAAAAAAGTAATATAGAGGTTACAGTTCTAAAGTTGCTCAGCCTTCGCTGAAAGTGGCCAAAAAAGGCTTAATATTTTACTACTTTTTTTAAATTATATTGGCTAGCGCTTGGCTGCAATAAGACTTGCTTGCAAGTGGTGATTCAGCCTAAGGTGGAGCGCGCTTGCTTTAAAGATACCTATTCACTCTTGATTTGAAGGTACCTATATTAAAAGAGGAGGGGAAAACAGAAGCCGGAAGAGCCATATCCTAGCGGTTCTAATTAGAAACGAGGAAGCAAATCGCTTCGTACAAGTACTTAAGTTTCAGTTACTTGTACTCACATCAGCTACGACATAGTTCTAAAACTAGACTATTATTATTAGACTAGGCTTAAATTCTCATGCAACACTCCTGGATATATAACTTACCTTTCCCAATATTCTTCCAACGAAGTAATAATGCATCGGGAAATCATCATACAACAAATGCACTCCTGGATTTGGGTATAACATATTATCTTTTGTAAGACGAAACAAGCCTCGATTGGGATCAAAAGCTGATCTGAAAAATTTTAACATTTTGATAATATTATGTTATTCGGAAAAAAATCCATACTTCCGTATCCATACTAAATATTATAAATGTTAAAGTGTCTGTTCGTCTGCGCAAGTTAATTGGGCTAACGAAAACAATTTCTCCGAGTCTAATTGGGTGGATTTCCTTTTGTATTTCCATCAGATAACTTAATTAGTTCAAATTCACAAGTAACATGTAACTCCTTGGCCTCATATCTAATCAATTTAAAAAATCTTTACCCAAGCCCGTCAGGTGTTTCTCTACAAAAAACATTACAGTTTTATCTTGACAGATATAAACACCGACAATTTGATTTGATTTTTTTTGTGCTGTTAAGCCTAGGAACACTTACTTTAAAAGTTCTGAGAGGAATTCTCTAAATAAGCCCCCTCCATCTACGCCAATTTCCTCAGCGCCAGCCTGGTTAATCAGTTGCACGCGAAGTTTGAGCTTTAGGTCGGGCTCTAAAATAAATACAAACCGAATGCCATTTGTCTTTTGAAATTATTAAAAGACAAGAATCGACAGAGTATGCTGAGTCTCATAAGAAAACTTCATAATAAATATTGCTTTAAGATTTTATGAAGGTTTGGAGCCAATTAAAAAACAAGATTCGACAGAGTATGCTGAGTCTTATAAGAAAACTTCATATATTTCTTTTGATTATAATCAATCTAATTAATAAAATATCTTAAGATTTTGTGAAGGTAAGTAGTGTATTTGCTACAGAAACATTAATCTTCAACTTATACATAATACAATTTTATTGCTGTGTACTGCTAGTCTGGCATGACCAGCGCAAGATCAATAATCCACGACATTTTCATCGACTCATCGTTACTACCATCATTTCGACTCATCGCTGGCTCAGTACTGAGCAGGAGTCTCCTCTAAGAATGAGAAAAGTTTGGCCACAGTCCACCACGCTAAGTTCGTACTGGCAGACTTTACACACGCCTTTGACAACATAATGAATAACTATCGGGCATGCAGGTTTCTACGCATTGTTTTCCTTCACTGTTAAAGCAAGTGATATTTATTTGATTAAAACATTATTCTCGACGGTCATGCTAAGGGTACCACATTCATAAAGACAGGGAAGTAACAATGGAATGCAAACAAGGAATGTTATTTTTAAAACGCACCATTATCGGGACTTAGTTTATCAAATGCATCCTCGTATAAATGCGTACGTCGAACACTTATGGTTATTGAAGGACCTTCATTAAAGTTTGTCATCTCGTACCAGTGTTCATGTTTTTCCCTGAAAATGAACATTCCAACAAAATTTAACAATGGCTTTGGTATAAAACAAATATTTTGACAATATGTTTAAGTGAATGAACTGCTCTCTACCTTATTAGAAGTCCTTGAAATATCAAAACCCTTGTTGAAAACGGTAGAACAAATGGAATTTCTCTTAATATTGTAACAGTTCTCAGTTCTTTGATAGTTAGCGGAGGACCTTCGTCTGTGAATGAGAAAAAAATAATACAAAATATAAAAACACCAAACTATTTACATTTTTTAAAGAGGAATTGAATATAAACACAAAATTTAGGGAAACAATTTAAAAAAAGTCATGTTGGCTTTGCTTGGTTGGACCTTCGGATCGGGCCTACTCAAACAACAGCCTGACTTGTTTCATGTAGAACCCAATCCTGAATCTAGATGCTATAATTAAAATAGGTTTATCCTTATTCCTCTTACACTTACTCGAGAGAAAAGGATAGAACGCTACATGTCATCCTAATAACACCTGGATATGATAGTACCTTTTTGCATTTGCATTTTTTTCGGAAAAGAGGACTGAAGCTACGCGTCTACAGTGGGATAAGACTGGTAGGATTACTTGACCAATTGTACCGTATTTTTTGTGCCCTCCTGTTCGAGGCCACCTAAAATTGGACCTGCTGGATACTGGATCTACCTACGCACCGTCGCCTTTCACTGACTGGAACGCCAGGGAAGTGTAGCTACATGACGATGCACTAACAGGGGTATGTATGTATGTACTTATAGAGGGGACGCCCGCCGTCCCCAGGCGGGTGATCGGTCCATTAATTGAACCATTCCACCCATTTCCCCGTGTTAGGACACAGGTTACTGGTGTCCCGGCAGCCTACCCCCCTAAACCTACATGTAGCTTTAGTGAATCTGACGATATTCCCTATGGAGAGATGTCTTAGGTCTTCTTCACTGATCCTGTCCCTGCCTATTAATTCCCACCTTACCAGTGAGTACATGGGGCACTCAGCTATCAAGTGAAAGTTGGTCTCTTCCTCGCCGCACTCTGGACATGATGGGTCATCTTCGATTCTCATTATTGTGAGATGTCTATCTACTAATAGGCCTATTACACTGCACTTTCCACGGGGAAAAGAGTGGGCGTGGCCGCTAATTAGAGCGTCGCCTATTACACAGCAATAAGGATCATATTAGGGACCTTTTCTCCCTTAATCTTATTACACTACACTGATTTAAGTGTAAGGGTCCCTGTGAAAAGTGCAGTGTAATAGGCCTGGCGTGCAGTTCATAGAGGCATAAAAGAACTGCTTACCCAAATGGAAATACGTCAATGCTCATTTAAATAAATAAATGTTTGTTTAGCTTTACACGGATAACAATAAAATAGGAAAGAAAAACAAATATGAAAAAACTAAAAATAGCTACAAGATAATCACTTGCTAAACTTACTTACTAAAAAAACAATATATGCAAGAATTATTTTACAAAATTACTACAAAAAATAAATTGCATGTAGTCGCTAAAAAGGTTGCTACCTCAGCATGTTGCTGCAGTTAATGATAACTGCAGCGCTGATTTTCAGGCAGAACCATAAGTGGCGTCACATTATAACAGTCAGCAAATAGGCTTTCTGATTAAATAACGCCAGCCCTAGCTTCAAGCCCTGTGCACGCCACTGCTAACAGGGGTATACTCACCGTGGTCCGACTGCGCCAGTCTGGGCACGTAAGCTCGGTAGGGGCGCGCGGAGCGGGGCGTGCGCGCGGCGGCCAGCGCCGCCTCCGCTCCGTCGCCCGCCACCACCGGCCCCGCCGCTATCCACGCCTCGTTCACTGCACTGCCGGGCTGAGCGCCACAGAACCCCAACCTCCCGTCGCGGGCGTAAAGCGCGCGCAGTAGTTGCGTGCACACCTTCACAACATAAAACTCAGCTATATAACTTTTTTTAACTAACGAAGGTTTATATCGGTACAATAAAGAGGATAATATTATTTTTGCAATATTTTTTGTTCCCTTTGTGTGTAATTAGTCACTCAGCTATATAAACTTTTCTGCCCACTGACGTATGCCAGAGCAATGCTGCGGTGTGAAAAAGACGAGACGAACCAGGGTTTACAGGCCTATTACACTGCACTTTTTACAGGGCCCTGTGGTAAGGTTGGGTGTGGCCGCTAGTTAAAGCGTCGCTTATTACACAGCAATAAGGACCAATTTAGGAACCATTTCTCCCTAAACCTTATTACACTACACTGATTCAAATGTAAGGGTCCCTGTGAAAAGTGCAGTGTAATAGGTCTATAAACATTTGACGACCTCCGTGGCGCAGTGTGTAGCGCTGTTGTCTCAACTTGCGGAGGTCCCGGGTTCGATCCCCGGCAATTTGGGAATTTATAATTTCAGTATTTTCCCTGGTCTGACCTGGTGGGAGGCTTCGGCCGTGGCTAGTTACCACAGATTTAGCGTTCCGGTACGATGCCGTGTAGAAACTGAATAGGGGTATGGGTTTAATATAACTGCCATGCCAACCCTACATTCTTAGACTGCATCATCACTTACCATCAGGTGAGATCGCAGTCTAGGGCTAACTTGTAGTGGATAAAAAAAAACATTCGTTCGCCCACTGACGTACGCCAGAGCAATGCTGCGGTGTGAAAAAGACGAGACGAACGAGGGTTTATAGGCCTATTACACTGCACTTTTTACAGGGCCCTGTGGTAAGGGTAGGCGTGGCCGCTAATTATAGCGTCGCTTATTACACAGCAATAAGGACCAATTTAGGGACCCTTACTTCCTAAATCTTATTACACTACACTGATTCAAGTGTAAGGGTCCCTGTATAAAGTGCAGTATAAATAGGCCTATTATATCGGTACAATAAAGAGGATAATATTATTTTTGCAATATTTTTTGTTCACTTATATCGCATTGGGGCTTATTTGTATAATTTTACGTACGACTCACACTGCAAAAATATGACCAGCTCCCCTATTCTGTAACTCAGTGGCTATCGAAAAATGAAAGCCACTGACATATATAGTTTGTCCATTGAAGGTTTACTATGAAAAAATGAAAGAACATTTCATAGTAAATCTTCAATGGATAAAAAATATAAGTCAGTGGCTTTCATTTTTTGATAACCACTGAGTTACAGAATCGGGCTGCTGATCTCCTATTTTGGTATCCATTGACATCATTATTGTTTTCAGTGTCCCAAATTATGTCATGAATTAGTACTTTTACCACCTTAAAACTGCCTCGTTCGCATATATCAAAGTCGTCTGCTGTAGGAATATTTATTTAAGCTGTGGTATAGGGTTGCGAATGGTAAATCACGTTTTGTCGGGAGTTCTTACCGAAAACCAATTATGTATAATTTATACTACACCTAAAAATTTTTACCAACAGAAGTGCAAACTCAAATATGACCAAAAATACTCTTTTTATAAGAAATGTCTACCAATATTTAAAAAACTACAACTCACTTTAAACAAATGCGCCCACGCAGGCGTTTGGTTCTTATCAGACAGCTCTAGCTGGTACGTGCCCACAGCGTCCTTGTATTGACCCATCACAGACGGCCTGTACTCCGGATATGCTAGCTCGACTAAACCGAGACACACTTGTTTCAGCGTGCGACAGAGACCTCCGAGTTCTGAGAAGGCAAACGCATGGGCTCGCCCAGAAACTGAGCTAGACGAACTTGTTACTGAAAATATTCGAAATATGGTGATAACAGATGATGACAGGTGCAGGACAGTTATGCAAATAATAAAAATTTATAATAATGGAATTCGTAAGGAAAAGGAAACTAAACATCTCACTATATTTTCCACAAATTAGAAGTAAAAGCAACTAGGTTCAGATTATTTTGCACAAAAAACTTTACTTCCATAATTGGTGTAATTACCCCTCACAGCACGGATAATCTAAGCCTCGTTCATTGATTGAAACCTACATTTTTCACATTTATGTGTGGTCTCTAAAGAATTCCATGCTGTGCTCTGCACAACTGGCAATCAACAAAGAGAACAAAGCATAGAGATCTGTCAGATCCAACAAGTTTGTGAAACCCCATAACCGATGTATCTGCCCCCATTACCGAAGAAGAGCGTGGATAAAAGAAGATCAGTCGAACCTGCTTTATACTAAGGAAATGTGTTGAAATGGATAAAAAGATTAGTCTACTTACTGCTAATTTTTTCACTCCCATGTGTGTCTCTAAAAAACTCCGTGTCGTGAAGAGTGCCGATCAACAGAGAGAACAGTGCACAGAACACAGCTAAGGGCGCCAAAAGTTTGTGTACCCCCATAACCGATGTATCCGCCCCCATACCGCGAGACAGCGCGGATAGCAGCGGAGTGGCTGAACCCCCGAATGAAGACTCGTGGCTCATGTTACTGAGCCATTGCCAAAGTTCACGCAAGAAGATTGGCTTAAATGCTAATGTGTATAGTAACCTGAAAAATATTGCACCTTTAGTCCAACCACATATAAATTATCAGATATTGCCTGTCAGAAATCTTCTGTCGCAATCACACTGTGAACATCAGAAACGTTCGTCCGATCCGGAGACAGTCAAAACAGTTCTAGTACAAAATTTATAAGCAAATCGTCTGAGCAGTCTGTCAGAATTTTTTCTAACTGACAATTTCTGAAGACATGAAGCTGGTTTTGTGAACTAATCCTTATATGCCGAGGATCTTACCAGAATTCAGAATAAGGACACGAACTCCCTCGCTTTAAAGTTTGAAACCTGCCTTGAACTGATTTCATTAGGCAACTCATTCGCGGAATATAAGATTATGTATCATGATTCAAAAAATGCTAATCCGGATCTGATACTTAAAAAATCAAACTTACCTATACTTATGTAACGCCATCCTATGACTTAGAAGTAAATTATGACATATCTTGGACATACTATCAAGGAACTCGTCGCACAAATCGCTATCAGTAATCTGGGAGCAAGTGACCATTATACAGCGGTCGGGCTCATTCAACAGCTCTATACATTTAGTGAGTAGCATTTGCTCGCGTATGGACGTCGGGTTGGGTTCATTGTCACTGTCGCTATCGTCGTCGTTATCGGCCGCTGTCTCTTGGCTGTACAACGAGTCTTCGTATTCATATGTTATCTGCTTATTGCATACGTTGACTGTTAATTGTGCTATAATTTTCAAGTATTCTAGTACAATTCGATTGTGTGGCAGTCTTGTGTTGTCTATTTGGAGTAAACTGTTTGCTGTAACCAAGAAATGTGAAGTCTTTCATTTAATTCCTCTATCACGCTCACAACATGATATTAAAGATGAATAAATGAAGTGTAGTGCAAGAGGGGAAGCAAGCTCAGTTATCTTGTTTTAACCTAATGGACTTAAAATATTGGATAGAAGCAAGCTTTACTTTGTGGAAGTCCATGATAATAAAGGGACTAGAAGTTTAAACTTCTAGTGTATAAGTAAATACTGTATTCATTTGGAACCTGTTTAATTTACCATAAATCTGTCATTTTGTATGGATGACCTAAACCCTTCATTGGTTGTAGTATTAGCTAAATTAATGAGTAGAAAGAAAATGAGTAGTTTATTTGATTGTGCACAAATCTCAAATAAATAGGCAATTTTATAAGGGAATATACTGAAAAGGATAACTTTATAACATTTTTGTTGGCTTACCGAAACCTGGCGGTTCCAGAGTTAAAATGGAATGCAATAACCAAGAATCGTTGACCAGTCGCCCAGAACTAAACTTGTCCATGTATAAACTATGTAGCAGTGCCAAAAATGGGAACCGTTTATTAGGATCACTAATGAGCGCCGGTAAGATGAACATTTCCACTGGTTCTGGATAAGGGTTACATAGGAATGCTGCTGTGAACTCGGTCATAATTGTGTCGCTGAAATTAAAGATTTAAATTACATGTTTAAGTACAGTATGAAAAAAACAAACTAATTTAAGTAATGTCTATGGGGGTGACTTGTTTCCACTTTCCATGCAACATCTCTGGTCCTTGCTATGAGCACAATTTAAGGTTATATATTTTTCTAATAATAATAAATAAATTATAATAAATACAGTAATTTAAATGAGAAACATTATGCAGATTATTTTATTTCTTTATCATTCTAGATCTACAACTAATTCTCAATTATGTATGCCCCATACGAATAAAGTATAACACAGTAACAAATCTTCAGTAAATCTTTGTTGGTGAACCAAAGGAAGTCTTAAATCATTAGCCATGTAATTGTAATATTCAAAAAAGCATTTGATGTTAGTAACAAATTTTAAATATAAAAACAGAGCAGTTAAGCCAAAGAAAAAATACTACCTTTAGGAATGGCCAAGGCACATGAAGAAGAGCTTAATAAAATATAACGTACCTATATTCAGGTACATTGATTTGCGAGGTGAGGTGGAGGGGCCTCTGTATGAGATCTAACAAGGCTCCGCACAACGGTGTAGGTGGATTGGGCGAAGGCCCATATAATGGTGGTGTTTTCTGACATAGTAGTATAAGCAAGTCCTTGAAGTAGCCTGCAACATTTTTATGCATTAGTTATCTTAGTTTAAAAATCTGTCTGATCTTTATCTAGTTTCATTCAGAGTTGAAAATATATACAGGTGTAGCTGGGTCTTGCGGCAAAACTCGAAAGATTAAATCTGAATAATATAATACATAATACCTCTTTTTACTAAGTATAAAAATGTTGTCCCAATAATATTAACAGCTTCACTGCATGACATAGATGTTTCAGCAGAACTTGTGGAAGTGAATACTTCGAACATTCTGAGTGGAACAGCCAGTGGTACCTGAAAATTCATGAGTGAGTTAACTTTAAACATAATAATATAAATAACAACCCGATACCCGTGAATTCGTCCAAGTGGATTTCAGATTTCGAAGAAGCCTGCGGGAAGTATTTTCTGCAATAAGAACCTAAGAACCAGATAGCCTATGCCTTCAATGTGATGCAACCTATCTCTGGACCAATTTTTATCAAAATTGGTTGAACTGATGGACACTTTCACATTTGTAATATTAGTATGGATGATAAAATATTGCTTAAAACTAACTTTCTCAAGGTTCAAGATTTCTTTAAACTTGTACACTATAAATTAAATTAAATTAATATATTACATGGTATGTACTGGTACAATGTAAAATGTACAAGTCCTGTAATTAACTTTTAGGGACTGACCATTATTTTTATAAATAGAGATATGATGACAAAAATTTATAGGCACAGCCTAAGGAATTACTTCATAAGTCAATCAATGTAGACAGAACAACTTTTAAAAAATAATCTCAATCCTGTCTTTTTTTATAGCTTTATGATCAAACAATGTTATTATACTGTAAATAAATATACCTTGCTGTCGTCTTTCAATAACCGAAGATGCAATGCAAGGAGTCTTCTTATCTGTATTGAAGAGCCACCACTTTGAAATACCCTTTTCCATTGTTTAAGTAGCAGTTGTGATATTGAAACCTGAAAATTAAGATGAATAATTAATGTTATCAAGGTTGATGTAATTAAAAAAACTGTTGGTCTACACTTATTGCTACCATCTTAATTAAAATGATTTGCTGAATTTATGGCATTTTTAGGGTTCCGTAGTCAACAAGGAACATTATTTTCTCCATGTCAATCCATCTATCTGTGACTCAACTCAGAGGCTGTCAGTAATAAATAAAAAGCTGTAATTTGGCATGAGTTACTAAAGATACTACTTTTAATCACGCCAACAAAATGGTACAATACAATTATGAAAAAAAAATTGTAGCGTGCCCTCCCCTAAAAGTAAAGTGGGGATGTTCTTTTTTTCTCATCTATCCCATGGGGTGTCATTGGATAGGTCCTTAACAAATATTGTGGGTGTGGGAAAATGAAATGAACGAAAGGAAGATGGGAAGTTAAAAGGAAATATATCACAACTAAGTAGGGTTTACAAGTTAACAACAAATATAGTCAACCAACTTATAAAATGTCCACATATTGTGTCCGGCAATTATGGAACCCTACACAGAGAGTGGCTTGACAAACACTTGACTGGTTTTTATTTCTTATAGTGTGACTACATTAAAGCCTTGGCCATTCAGGTGTTATTGCGTTAGTAAATGATTATAAGCTGACATTTGACTGCAATCAACCCGCTGTCTTTGCAAAGAACACTAATGTTTCATACCAATCTAACACTATCCTTTTGGTCATCATAGAAGAATAGAATCTTAGCCAGAAGCCAAGACATTAAACTTTGATTCTCAGCGTCACATTTAGGAAAGATATTATCAAATTCTTCCCTCTCAAGTTGTTTACAGTTTTTCCTTGTTAAATAGCTTCTTACAAATGCCTGAATTTTTATAGCACTGTATAGTTGTTTCCTGTGTTCCTGTGAACAAATTAATATTAAAATTGAATGCACTCCCAAGGTACAATGTATTAAATACTATCTGCATAGGATCCATATGTTGACAATGCAGGGTACACTACATATAATATGTAACAGGCAGAGAGACATTAACAACTTATTAAATTTCTTAATATTTTAAATCTGATCTAAACAGCCATTATTTTAATAAACAAACAAAGTAACAATTTTAATTGAATTTTAAAGTATTTTTAAGATAACAGGTTAAGTCCACGATAACTGCCGTACGAGTAGCTTAATTTGCTTTATCATGTTTAAAACAATAAATGCAAAGAATGTCAGTATCTCTGAGGATGCAGAGTGAAATGTATGTTGATTTTTTGTGTGGTGTGCATTGCTTGCTTGGTTGCTCTTTTTGCTGCATGTTTAGAAGTCAGATTTGTCTACTGTTTTTGTAAGGAATATAGTTCATACATAGAGAGTACATGAAGATGATAAGGGCAATTAACTTTTTATTTGATGATTATTAGATCTAGTTTTTAGAGAAAATAACGATAGTTAACCTCTCGTTTCTGTCTTTGTTGTTGTGACTGCAGAATTAGAGCATCCCTGTCAGTTTTTCGTTGGGCACTTGCGCCTGCTAGATTTTGCTGCGGCTTGCGCCTAAAATCCCCCTCGAACGAGTACATGGTGTGTGATTACTAGAAATTAAAATGAACAGAGGACAAGAAACTGTAAACAAGAATCAGCTGAATATTCCCATTTGACAAGAAGAATACGTCACGCTAAAACTCACTGTTATTATTTGCAGCATGCGCAACTCGTATTTATTAGCACTTATAAGTTATTTATTATAATTTAAACATATTTATCCGTATATCACTTTATCATAAATTAAAAATTTATAAAAATTATTGGTTGATGATTTTTTCGATTTTTTCATTTCATTCAATTTCAACAATTTCTGACTTTTTAATTTTTTTATGAAGTCGCTTTACGGCTCTGGGTTCCAACCTTTCTGAAATTAATTTGTCAGTTGTCTCTGCTTTCTGACCAAAATAAAAAAGACAACGACAATAGTTCTTTCAAAAACATGTATTTCTCATGGACGATATTTCTGAAATTGAATTATGGAATATGGACTATTCGACTATAACCCAATCGTCCAAGTTGGTTTGTCTGTTGATTATTTAAATACAACTGGCAACATTATCTATGACTCAACGGTCACGTGACCACATTAGCTTGGGTTTACAAAGTTGAGAAAAAATTAATGTTCGGTGCAAGCTTTTGATAGTTGGCGTGTGTTAAAAACAAATCGTGTTATTAATAAGTATTGTGACTGAAAAACCGTTTAAAAATGTCGACTAAATCAAAAAAGAGTGTGTCATCATCCACTCATGTTAGTGTAGTGTCGTCAGTGCAAAGCCCGCCGCAATCTAGCACTCCTGTTGGTAGCCGCCCTTCCAGTTCAGCCGGCCGGCCTAACAGCCCATTGAGTCCTACAAGGCATTCTCGCCTCCAGGAAAAAGATGCATTACAAAACCTTAATGATCGTCTTGCGGCCTATATTGATAAGGTTCGCCAGTTGGAAAGTGAAAACTCAGGCTTGCGTCGGGAGATCCAAACGACACAGGAGGTGGTCACCCGCGAGGTCTCCAGTATAAAGGGCATGTACGAGCATGAGCTGCAAGATGCCAGGAAACTTTTGGATGACACTTCTAGAGAGAAAGCCAAATTGGAAATCGATATGAAGAGGTTATACGAAGAAAACGATGACCTTAAAAAACGGTAAGATTGTAATATTTTTGTATGAACTCATAGCTTTATATTACATTTTTGTATAAATATCTTGACTTGCGACAAATAAATCGACTTATTTTGGTAATCTGTTCCGGCTAACCTTAGCATAGTTTACGTCATCGGCGGCGTTTTGAGTCGAGCTTGGAATGACGGGCGCGCGCGACCTCGCCTTTACGACATCGTGACATCATACCTCGATATAACTACCCAATCACCTACTTGTACTAATTTTAACTCATGCAGCCGTATAACTTACCTGTCTGTTTTCTATTGCAACTAAAACTGTGTCAGTGGCTTTGTTTGTAAACAATATTGTAATCTCAGGCATGTACAAAGATTGCATAAAATATAGTAAATTTTATATTTATGTATCATGAAATATTGCACCTTCTCTGAGCTACAATAATGTAACTTCTGTAATACAGAACTATTAAGTAGTTTGTTATTAAAATAAATAGAAAATGAAACTGTGTGATTATACTTGTTACATATAATGTTAAGAATAGAATCAATAAAATTAATGAAAAAACACACACTATAAAAGCAACCTTAGTCCCAATCTATTTGTGTCAAGGTGATTGCCCTACTTTCTCTGATGTGAAAAAATGAAAATGTTTTTAATAAATTCAAACTAGAATTTGGAAAAAGATATGCTGTGGCGGACTCAATTTGGAGTCCTAACAAAACACTATACAATTACAATTTTAAATTGTAAAAGTTTCACTATATTAGATGTACACTATTTGACTTGCCTTTTTGAGACGTGCATTACATTCCTCCTCCCATCTTTTTCATTGGCCCCTTTCGACCTCTTTCTTAAGCAAGGCTAGATTTAATTTGAACCATCACATCTTTCAATGTTTCAATAGATTAAAATATTAATAAACATCCGTTAAACATATTTAGTAGATCTAGGAGGTTGCTAATTCAAGTCACTGGATTGTTGTGGTAGGTATTGGTACCACAACAATCCAGTGACTTGGCCAGTTTACAGTTTCAGCAATTCACCATATATAGGTTTGCTACTATTGTATTTATGTATACTTACTGTTTCATGAAATCGAGGAATAGCTTGTAGATTTTACTCAATTTCAATAGCAATTAAATTTTCTGAACCATTTATTTACTCATACATACTCTACTTATTCATTGCATTTTTCTATATTTCTGTTGATTTTATGAAGTTCAACATTCTTACTTTAATATTAGAAATGCGAAAATGTGTCTGTCATGGCCCATCTATTCAATCGATTTTGATGAAATTTAAGTTAGGATAGGCTACTTTTTATTCCAGAAAATTAAAGAATTCCGGCGGGAATCAAAATTCCTTAGTCCACACAGACAAAATTGCCAGCACCATCTAGTATTTTATAAAAATAATAACCTAACTACTATCATTTGATTTTTCATTGAATGTAATTTCAGAAGTAAATGGCACTGGGCACTCGTTTTACAGTTTTAGTTAGTTTGGATTAAAACATTTGAATGTGTGGTCAGTAAATTGCCTTGGGGTGTTGACCCTGTGAGCTACGTCATAAAGATCGCAACCGCGCGGCGGCCTTACGCCCACAGCATATAAGTTAGCTTAACTGTGACTTCATCTACTTTTTGGGCTCTTCAATGTAAATTCAAACTCATGTCAATTTTTTTATCAAAATGTTTTAGTGTTTTTTTAAAGTAATTTAAGTACATATCTACTTAATAACCACAATTACAGTAAGGTGCAAATATTCACTACATTTTCCGTCAAATGCATGATTGTTGATAGGATCATGTTTTTAACTGTCTGTATAAGTACTGTCTAACAACTTTAAAAGGTACATTTCAGATTGCAATTTGGAAAAGAATTAAACTGGCTACTGACTACAATATGGCTTAAAACACTGAGTCTAGAACTTGAGATTTTACTAATATAAAATATTTTTAAGTAATTTCGCCCAAGCAAACCCAGATCAGCTAGTAAACATAATTCTCTCAAAGCCTTCTCCCAAAGCCAAAATTGCTTTGAGACTTATTTATACTTACTGCTGTTGAGACATCCTCTCTCTTAGTTAATCAGAAAATCTTCAACAAATAAAAACAGTTCAAACTTCAAATTAAGTGAATGTCCTTTTTTGTCACGTGTTGCATGTCTAGCTGAACGCGACAAACGCAATGCATCATCAGTCATCAATGAAAATGCAGATGATGTCAGCACCATTTTCGAACGTGTACCATGACGTCATTGGCGTCTTATACTATAAAAATTTTGCTGCGCCAATCATACGAAACTTGCATAAACAAACTACTATTGCTCGGAACTATCCTCTAACTACTTCATTTGGTAAAACAATAATTTACATTGTGACAATTTAAAGAATTTATGTTGCCATAAATGGTCAACAATACAGTTGTATGGTTCTATGTTACTTAAAAGTAGTAGGTACACATCACTGTATGAGGCAACGAGTCGTCGTCATTGACATTATAAGCTCTAGATACTAGATTAACCTTATCGGAGGTCGCGTGGTTTATTAGAAACCATGACAGCTCTGAAAAATGTCTCACAACAGATAATATTATAGCGCACAATAATAACTACATATTAATGATGACTATCGGTTTTCTAAGACAATATTCAATAGTAAGTAAAGTCACACTCAATTTTGAGAAGCGGTTCTGTCAACATCGTCACATACGCTGGTCTTCCATACATAATATCATGAATATCCGGGCCACATGGGTAGATATCCATCTCATGTGATATCGCTCTTCATTGCACGCAGGCGAGAGTGACGAGCTTTAATCTTGTGCGCATTTCTCTATAGTATACAAAGTCAGTTTAATTCTTTAGTATTCCCTAATCACGATCTGCAGTCTGTAGGTCTTGTTTACAATTCGCGAGCTGCGGCAAACAGCATGAAACGTGAAACTGGTCGCGGAAATGCGAACCCGGGACAATATCCACTATTCTATTTCACAGTTAGAATCATGTCACCAACGACGCGGGAGGTAATGTTGCAATAATGAGGACGACTTATTAGATAGTTTTTATTTTCGATACCACATCGATAAAGCACTGATAGGCCATGAAGAAAGTGATCAAACACTTTGTTTCTTTCAATGTTATTAGGATAGTTGTTCATCAATCGATGATTCGCTTAATGTGTCGATTGATTATTTATGAAATAATACATCAATACTCAATATGATTGAAGAATAGATAAACCATCTAGTTGCACAATAAAAACATAAATGATCAACTTTATTACGAGTCAGAATTCTGCTAAAAATGTTACTAATATTATAAATGTGAAAGTTTGGATGGATGTATGGATGTTTGTTACTCAATCACGCCCCAACGGCTGAGCGGATTTGGCTGAAATTTGGCACAGAGATAGATTATAGTCTGGAATAGTACATAGGCTTTTTACCCCGGAAAATTTAAGAGTTCCCGCGGGAACCAAAAAACCTCAAACCACGCAGACGAAGTCGCAGGCATTCGTTAGTGAGATAATACGTAAAGCATCAACTTAGCAATTTAACATATTATCATCGTGAAGCCGAATTTAAAGTCACGGTGGTCACGGTTATATTTACTTGATTACGTCACCGACAAAGCTGCGATCACATTCCCGCATAACCAGCAGAATAGCGGAAGTTATTTTAACGCTGTCTAAGCCCTCCTCAAAATCTTCGTTTTAATAGCTATGTATTTGATTATCGTCGAATAATTTTACAATTAATCGATAATCAATTGAAATAACTAAATAAACTTCATATTTGTACTTACTGTTAGGTAATTTTTAAATGATTTTTTTTTTCAAATACCTACTAGCCTTTTATGTACTGCTTGAGTTAAAACTTTTCACAATTTCGTAAATAGTAGGTATGAATTACGTTCACTTGCCTGTATTGTTTTCCCGTGGGACTATGCAACCCATAACTACCGCTTATCTCTCTACTTATCAGAGTCTCATAGTCTGCTTTATCGTGAAAAAAGTAACAAGCAAACAGACACAATGTCGTATCTAAGTAAAACTAGCACATAAGTGTGATAATTTTATAGATGTGCTCATAATAGAAACAGGCGTTAGACGCGATTCCATTACAATTTGCTTTTTCAAACACAAGTTGCCTTCCGCATTTTAAGTTATTTTCGTCAACAATATGGCACGCAACTACGTAGTACCTACTCGTATCACACAGACAAATTCCCCTCTATTTAAATATTATTACGATTGGTCACGCTATCTTACTTGTTTGGGGGAGATTTTTTTTAACTCTAACTCTGAAAAGGAATTGAGTATTTACAATTACTATCGATTATTTATTTATTGCCTTATTATTAGAAGCTTTAATACCAGAATCCCAGCTTTAATATCAAGATAGAAATGTACGGATGAAAGTCTTTATCAAAATTAATTGTCTTTCGGTTAAATGATACAATCCCACAGGCTGACGAATTGGTCAAACCTATAAATAAACACCACCACCTTTTTGCGCCGTTGTAGACTCAAGTTTTAAAAAGTAAGTAGGTAAGTAGAGGAAACGACATGCAACCTTTACTAGTTCTTGATCATATTATCCTAATTCTGAATCCTGAATGACCTAAAAACTTTAATCTCAATAAACGAACTCTGTTTCATATACATGAAGCCTAATATAATTGTATTACGTAGGACAATTATAGATGGACAATTTTGGGATTGAGTCTAGCTGATGTCCGCGACTTCGACCGCGTGGATTGAGGTTCTTTGATTCCCGCGGGAACTTTTTAATCTCCGGGATTAAAAGTAGCCTATGTGTTATTCCAGACTAAAATCTATCTCTGTGCCAAATTTCATCCAGATCCGCTCAGTAACAAACATCCATCCATCCAAACTTTCGCATTTATAATATTAGTATAGAAGTCTAGATCCTTAGTTCAATTCTAGCACAAATATTTCGATTAGTTGAAGAAAAAAATTGGATCAGTTATGATAAGATTTATCTACCTAAAGAATATCTTAATTATAAAAATATATTCTCTGCCTTCAGCCTTCTTCTACTCATAAAATATTGAGGAAATTAAAAGAGTAAGCGGGGCAGTGTCGTGTACCTAATCTAATCTATCTATCTATAATACCGACGAGGCCGCGTGTGCTTCTCTAAGTTTTTATGTATGTCAAGAGCACTATGCAAACTTAACTTTATATGTATTAATTACTTAATGTAGTTTTGCTAATTGCAATTTTTTGCTTTACGTTCTTTACCAATGATTTCTTAACTAACTATTGTATTTCGTAATATATCATGTATTTTCAATTTGAGTAACTTAGCACGTGAGAGCGATCACACTAGAATTAGGTATATGGTGATAAAGTAAGAATGCAGCTTTAGGTGAAAGAACGTTGACAATGAAGGGGTTTGGCTAATATTAATATGATCCAATAAGCTTTATCCGTTGACAGTTTTA
The DNA here is from genome assembly GCA_964035005.1 of Erebia palarica. Classification (NCBI taxonomy): domain Eukaryota; kingdom Metazoa; phylum Arthropoda; class Insecta; order Lepidoptera; family Nymphalidae; genus Erebia; species Erebia palarica. Next base: position 26,566,761 of record OZ035992.1, on the reverse strand, counting down.
ATTTGCTTGGTATTACGGCACGACCCGGTGGCGTAGTAGCTGCGGACGAAGACTCTTTCTACAAGCTTAAAATATAATATTACTAGATGATTCCCGCGGGAACTTCTTAGTTTTCCGGGATAAAAAGTAGCCAATGTCACTCTCCAGGTCCTCAACTATACCCATGCCAAAATTACGTTGATACGTTGCTCCGTTGCACCGTGATTGAAGGACAAACCAACAAACAAACACACTTTCGCATTTATAATATTAGGAAGTATGATTATCAGCGGACTTATTAGTATTTTTTTAAACAAATTGAAGTTAATCTCATCTCACATAATATATTATCTGACCACACATACGATACGAGCAACTAGAATCGTAAGGCTCGGAGTCGACCAAAGCGGCGAGGAGACGAGAGGAGAGGAGATGTGATTTAAACAACCAATAGAATTGCGTTATTCCCCCATCTCGTCTCCGCTCAGCTTCAGTGGATACCACTGAGCGGAGATGTATCATTTTTGTATGGCGCGATCGATGCGGAGATGTGAGCTGTGGCTCGAAAGCTGGCGGAGACGAGAGGAGATGTGAGCGGCGCCGCGTTCATCTCAACATCCAACGCTCACCGCACGCAGCTCAGTCCCGCTCTAGCCAGCATACATCTCCGCTCCAGTCTAGCAAGTACGCATCTCCAAACAGCTTCGGTGGATACACCCTAGCTGAAAATCTCTTCACGTCTCTGCTTCAGACATCTCCGCTCTGGTGGAGTCCGGGCCTACACTAGCGGCACGCTATGATGGCCGGTTTGACACATTAAAATAGTGATGTGGAATGTCAATTTATTCTCGAACAAAAAACAATTAAGTTTTGTTTTTGTACCTGATTAAATAGGTTTAATAAAACAAAAATGTATATGTTTATTTAATTTATTTGAACGAACTGAATATTTGAACGAAAATGAATATACATACTTTATATGCACACAAGAAACATATGAATACAAAAGATACCAAAAAAGGTGCCACAAAAGGCCATAATTAATCAGATTCGTCCATACTACTATTTTCACTGTCGTCACTGCTATCATCACATACATTAATAATTATATGTTCGTTTTCTATAATATTATCTATTTTCACATCTCTTTCATAATCTTCCCTTATTAATTTAACAGTTCTATTCACAACCTTTTCCCAGTCTCCTTTAGTCACATGTTCACAAGCTTCTTCTAATAATTTTAGCATTTTTTTTGTGGTAAATGGGGGTTCTGTATTATGTCTTGCAGCATATCCCTTAATTTGAGCCCACACCAACTCAATCGCATTATACTCACAATGGTAAGGCGGTAACCGTATAACTCTGTGCCCATGTTCTAATGCTATTTCGTCAATGACGTATCGGATCTTGGTTGGTTTGTTTTCTTTTAAAAGACGTACTAATTCCGCTTTTAACATATTCATGTTTGCATCTACGCCATTTTTACGAAGCCATGCGACGATATCAGCTTTCTTTTGGGATTGGGCAGGTGGCTTGTCAATTTGCATCGAGTGGTATGGGGCGTTGTCCATAATTATAATAGATGGTTCAGGGAGGCTACACAACATTGAGGTAAACCATTCAGTAAACTTTTCTCCATTCATGTCTTCATGATAGTCTCCAGTGGTTTTTGACGCAAAAGCCATGAGAGAACCTTCGACAAACCCGTTGATGGTTCCGGCGTGACAAATTATAAGTCGCGATCCTTTTCCTACAGGAACTTTGGAAGTAGATGCTGCTGTGTCATCGTTCCAAGAACGGCCTACAGTATGGTTAGCATTAAGCCATGTTTCATCCAAGAACACAACATTTTGCCAATTTTTGATTTCTTTCACTTGCCGTAAAAAAGTATACCTTGCCATCGCTATATCAAATCTTTCCATCAATATTTTGCGTTTGTTACATTTTTTGTATCGAAATCCAATGGTCTTCAAAATCTTCGTTAAAGAACTTTCCCCACCGAAGAATAATCCAGCTTCCTTCAGTGAATGCACCAACTTTTTTCTTGTTGGATACTCCTTCTGTAAATAGTAGCCGTAAACATGTCTTCGGATAGCATCGGCATCAAAGCTATCGATGCCTACGACTGGTTTTGCTCGTTTTCTCTTTTTTGGTGTGTGAAGTTTATTTTCTTCTGTGCCAGTCTCGCCATATTTTTTTTTAGTTATCCGTCTAACAGTTCGTTGTCCAATATTAAGCGCATCAGCTACGCGTTCAACCACTGACGTTATAGGTAAAATTGGCCCTCCATTTTGAGCTTCACGATCGAAATAGTTACGAAGGCGTATTACGAACTCACGTGTCTGACTATTTAGAACAGTTCTCTGCGTACGTTCGGTCATATCGACGAAATCCACAACAAAGGGCTTGAACAGAGTCCAAATTAACGAGCAAGGGTCAACAGTAATGCAGTATCAATATTTGAAATCCAAAGCCAGGTCAAAACTATATCACAATCGCATTGCACTGACAGTTTATACTTTTCGAAGCAACGTCAATTCGAAACTGCTTTGTTTTGCATTGAGCATTGACGCGAGTTTGCCGGAGGTAGTAGTTGTGCTAGCCAGCGATCCTATGTGACGATCGTATTAGATTCCATTTTTAAAAATTTATTGATATTTTTTTGCGATTTCAGAGGTTTGTCCACATAGTGAAAATTGTTCATATTCACAAGTACATTCACCCCTTAAATGGTGCAAACTGATTTTTCTACACTTGTATACATTTAAGAAATCAATTTAATAAATAAATTTTGAGTCCTAAACCTAAAACTACATTCGATAAAATTTATGAATCTCTGCACATCACTATCGTCAATAAAGTAATACAATTATTTCCTTCAAAGTCGTTATCAATTAATACGGAACTTCATGAGAAACTACATTCGATAAAATTTATGAATCTCTGCACATCACTATAGTCAATAAAGTAATACAATTATTTCCTTCAAAGTCGTTATCAATTAATACGGAACTTCATGAGCGGACAAACGTCAAACCGGCCATCATAGCGTGCCGCTAGTTTAAGCAACGAAGCTTCTAACGTCAGGGAGGCGTAAAATGCGAAAGAAAATGCTTTATGAGCATTTTGAAAAATGCATTGCTGGCAGCAGTTGCGTAAAGTATGATCAGGAATAAATCAAACCTGTCCCGACTCCGTTCGGTTGGACCTTTTGGCAATCCTTAAAGGTTCAGTAAAAAGCAACATGCAAAACTTTTTCAGTTTCTAGACCTCGCTGTTTGGGCTGTATGTATGTTAATACTTCATATGCCCTCAATGCTGTTCTAAAGAAGGCGTTCATTCTAACAGTTATTGCGTCTTTGCAGTTTGGACAAGAAGACCAAGGATTGGCAGCAGGCAGACAGCATGGCGCGTCACTACGAGACCCGCTTTACTGAGGAGAGCAACAAATACAACTCTGCACTCGCTGACAAGAAAAAGGCCCAGGACGAGGCTAAGGTTCGTAGTTATCAGATATCATAAGTTTATATTACATAGAACTAATGTTCAATCTTATATTAGTTCAGCTTTAAGGAAGAAATCTTTCATTTGTTCAAACACCTTAATTTCTTGTGCCGTTGCAACCTTTACAGACTAAAAATAAGTCGACATTCTTTATTTGACAGGGCATGTAAATTGAGGTCGTTGGAGAGAGATATTTGCCCAGTCGTGGGACAGCACAGGCTAGATTAGATTAGGATTTCCTTTTATTATCGTAGGATCTGGCGAAGGAGCTGGAGAAACTTCGGAAGGTGTATGCGGACACGCGCAAGACGCTGGAGGAGGAGATGTTGTGCCGCATCGACATGGAGAACACAGTGCAGAGCCTGCGCGAGGAACTCTCCTTCAAGGACCAGGTGTTCCAGCAGGAGCTGCAGGAGACGCGCACCCGCCGCCAGGTGGAGATCTCCGAGATTGGTGAGTTCAATTCAATTTCAAAGGAAAGACACCTACAAAACAAAATAGACATCTATACTAATATTATAAATGCGAAAGTTTGGATGGATGGATGTTTGTTACTCAATCACGCCGGAATGGCTGCACGAATCTGGATGAAATTTGGCAGCGAGATAGATTATAGTCTGGAATAGCACATTGACTAATTTTTATCCCAGAAAATTAAAGAATTCCCGCAGAACCAAAGACCTCAATCCACGCTGACGAAGTCGCGGGCATTAGTTATTCTGTAATATGTTCGATTGTGGGTTTAGGTTTTGCCATAAAATGACAACTTTAATACATGATTTTAATAATATAAACCTGTTCGTTATAATCACCTGAAACTTCTTAATTAACTTAGCGTGATTGACTGATGTTCCAAAGAATGGGCCACAATAATCAAACTGATGAACTGTTCAATTAAATTATTATTTTAGCATATTTTGTTGTTTTATTTTTCTTTTACCTGCTATTTGTGTAGCAATTAATGAAGTGCATGTTCATTGTTTGTCACAATTTTTTATCACGAACAGGTGTTGATAACCTTGGTAGAAAACTTTTCTGACTCAGTAGAAAAACCGGTTCAATTGTTGAAAGTATCTATACTAATATTATAAATGCGAAAGTGTGTCTGTCTGCTACGCTTTAACAGCCTATTTTATTTAATGGATGTTTATGAAATTTTGTATACAGAGCTATACAGGTTGAGGTAGCCCCCAGAGAAAAACTGGCTACTTTTTATCTTGGAAAATTAAGGGGCTCCCTAGGAATTAAGAAAAACTTAATCCACGCGGACTAAGTCGCGGGCATCGTCTGGTACAGAAATAAAATACTAACAGAGTAATTTAAGAAGTAATACAAACAATTGTAATATCGAAAAATGGACGAAAGCAACGCACGTATAATTTTACAAACTGTTACATGTTTCCTTACTTCCTAACCTATGGTGTGAACAGTCACAACTCAACCATTACTTATGCAGACTTCACAATTTCCAAGTTACTTTGGGTTCTTATGAGTTTTGTTACTTATATTTTTAAATTTATTTATTTACTTAATTTTGTATTGTATTGTTAGATGGACGTCTCGCCCAGCAATATGAGGCGAAACTACAACAAAGCCTACAGGAGCTGCGTGAGCAACAAGAGGCCAACATTAAGGCCAACCGCGATGAGATCGAAGCTCTCTATGAGAATAAGGTAAGTAATATATTATGGCTTCAGATATCGTGTAGAACAGAAATAGCCACTTTACCTTTCTGATGAAGGCAAGAAAAAATCAGACTCTAGCCAGAAGGCACTCAGTTCATACAATTTGAAATAGGCCTTGTAGATATGCAATAGGTTGCCAGGTTTGGACTTACGCTTCTGATGTCCGCAGAGTGAGTGCGACAGATAGTTTTTAGATCGTAACTGTGCGGGCGGCCTAAATACTGTTTCGCAGATTATTGTATGCATAATATCAATTTCCAGATTAATCACTTCAAAAATTGATCAACTACGGTACCATGTACTGTTTTCTTTTTTCGTTAATGATGATGATAATGTAAATATTATACATTGATAAAACGTGAAAGATTATAAAGCATGATCGAAATAAGGTACATAGATTTATTTTGCATAGAATTATTCATAAACCTAACTGAAACATGATACCAAAATTTGGCATTGAAAATGTTTTCATTTCATGTTTACCCTAATTTTAGTAACGAAGATTCATTCTCATTCCTAAATACAAAGTACATCCTTTTTCTTAATTACTCTGTGCTCTTTATTATTCATTTCTCTGTACTTTTTATTATCCTATGTTACTTGTCACTTCTTTTCTCTGATCTATGTACAAAATGGTCGCAATATAGAAAATTATTATAATTAAACTTATTAAAGTAATTAAACTTATAAGTTTTATTTAATAAAACTTAGAAATAATAATAAAAGTGTACTCCAAAATAATGGAACAAACCATAATATTACATAATATATGGTCTACTATCAGCAAAAAATATTGTAAAACCATTTCACATGTATTTTTGCATTAAAAAATAAATTCTAAAGTGAAGACATAGTTTGTGAATATGTTGTAGCTTTTTTTTATGACCATAGTTCTCTGTTATGCCGTTTTTTATCGGGTTTCTTATCGAAATATATCAACAGATTAAGTGTATTTTTGTATTTACCTTATATATTTTTGTGTGGGTCATACCAATTTCCGCGACATAATGCCATGCAATGGTCCATATGGCACTAATTCACACAGCACAGGGTTCTGGAGATAGACATTGGTAAATCTATGCCTTTGAAATCATTTAGTCCTCTGCTTTAATATGAAATCAAATGAAATGTTTTATTTCATGTAGGAATACATGTCTCTTGACATAATATGTCGAGACTCTACCACCGGTTTGGAAAGAATATTCTACAGAGAAAGAGCTGGCGAGACAAGCAGTTGCTCTTTTTAAAAAAATATAGAAATGTTACAATATGTACTGTAGTAGCTATTGTATGTACTTATATTAAGTATATTGTACATACGTAAATTATACAGACTTGTGGGCTGCTGAATTAGAAAGCCGATTTCTTCCATGCAACTATAAGAAAATCATCAATGCTATTTTAAACTCAACTTTAAAAAATATACGCGCCAAATCGAACCTCCTTCTTTTTAAAAGTCCGTTAAAAATGCTGGCATGCAGTCTTTTTATAATGCAATTAGAAATTTAAGAACTGCTTGGGAATCATGTTATAAAAGTGTACATTGACAATTTCCTCTGGGGCAGATGAAGAATCTGCAGTCGGCTATATTTATATAAATAAGTATATTGAACATACGTAAATTATACAGACTTGTGGGCTGCTGAATTAGAAAGCCGATTTCTTCCATGCAACTATAAGAAAATGCTATTATGAACTCAACTTAAAAAAATATACGCGCCAAATCGAACCTTCTTTTTTAAAATCCGTTAAAAGTGCAGTCTTTTTATAATGCAATGAGAAATTTATTGGGAATCATGTTATAAAAGTTTACATTGTCAATTTCCTCTGGGGCAGATGAAGAACCTGCAGTCGGCCGCGAGTCGCAACAGCAGCGCGGCGACGGTGGCGGTGGAGGAGCTGCGCACCATGCGCACGCGCATCGACTCGCTCAACGCCACGCTCAACGACCTCGAGAACAAGAACGCCGCGCTTAACGTGAGTTTTTTTATACGACTGCCTGAAAAAAGGAGTATATTGTTTTCAGGGTTCATGTATGTATGTATGTATGTGAGTTTGTATATTCCACCATAACATCTATACGCCTGAACCGATTTTGATAAATGAGGTATCGTTAGAATCCCTAGCTTATTCCGGGTGACATAGGCTCGTAAATTTATTTTATTTTATATGGTCCCGCATTAAAGACTAAAGTTGAAACAAAATATTCGAAAATAAGATTAACTATATAATTAATCATCATCTAGAAAATGATGAGTAGATTTCAAAAATATATAACACTATAGTTATCCAGTGATTCACAAAAATATTATTTAATAAAAATGTGACTAAGATTCTAATTTAACTAGATTAATTTAGATTTTTAACTCTTTAGTTAGTTTTTTGGCAGAGCAGTCGTGTTTTTAATTTTTTAAATTATGACTTGTTTAAGAGTACTGGACGATATAATTTTAAATCTGTCAAATTGTATTACCAAATCACTAATTAATACAGACTAACCTATTTTATAGGCCTTTTCGAGAGCGCACCACCAAACACCTCCGCCTTTCTCATCCACCCGCTTCCCACCACCTTTAGGTCATCGGACCAGCGAAAAAGCCTATGCCCAGCAGTGGATGCATACAGGCTGATAAATGGATGGGTGGATGGAACCTATTTTATTGTGAATCATTGACTGAACACAAAGAGTGGCAATAATTGGGTATTTGACAACTAGGCAAATTACCAACTTTTTTTCAAACGTCAAAACGCGTGCTTAGTATGGATTTGGTATCAAATTTTAAATTGTGACGTCATCAAAGTTCGACGCACTCTTTTCACTTTAATAGATAGTTAAAAATGGAAGATCCTTTATTTAATAATCACTAAAAATATATTTTTCTCAAACATACTAGGAAATTTGAGCATTATTTTGACAACCTTCTTCGAGATAAGTCGAACTTGCCGTACTGGCCAAATACATGCGAGGAGCGGTCGGCAAAAGTTGTATGAAAATCCATGTCTGTCGTGGTTTAGCGGCCAAATAAATTACGTAGTAAATTCATATCTGTCGTTTAAATTAAAAATGGAACGATCTTTTACTCCGAAACGAATAGGGGTCTGGGTTTAATATGACTGCCATGCCCATAACAGGCTAGCCCGCTACCATTTTAGACTGCATCATCACTTACCATCAGGTGTGATCGCAGTCAAGGGCTAACTTGTAGTGGATAAAAAAAAACATGGCAACCAAGAAGGTAACTTATCAAAGGTTTTATTTAAATTTCGAACTAGCTTGCAAATAGAAAGCTATTTATTGAAAAAAAAAACAAATGAACACATTAACGCGGGAAAAATTATTGTTGTTCGTTGTTCGTCATTGATTTTGAAATGTATTTGACAAAATGAGTGTGATGAACTTACTTTAACGCCATCTGAAATCAAGAGGAGGCAAGAGCCGTAATGGAAAACATTTTTTTTTTGGAGGCTTTTGTCCTTTTGGACATGTCAGCGCCATCGTACAAAATAAACAAACAAACCCAACAAAAAATTACATAAATTCCATACCTAATTGGAAATTATCCATCATGTAACCACCACCACTCACCAACAATAGAAAACTTGTTACCGCCAAAATCGTAAGAAAAATATTTTTAAATAAAAATCTATATTTCACTAGTAGTCAAATGCCCAATCAAATATTTGCCTTCCCCCCCACAGAACCGCTGTCGCGAGTTGGAGCGCCAACTGGAGTCGGAGCGCGCCCGCCACGCGGAAGACCTGGCGTCGCTGGAGCAGGAGTTGGCGCGACTGCGCGACGAGATGGCGGCGCAGCTGCGCGAATACGCCACGCTCATGGACATCAAGTGCTCGCTCGACCACGAGATAGCCACCTACCGCGCACTCATCGAGGGCGAGGAGGACAGGTGAGCACACACCCAATACTTTCGCACTACCCCACCCCTAGAACGAATGACAGGTGAGCACACACCCAATATTTTCGCACTACCCCACCCCTAGAACGAATGACAGGTGAGCACACACCCAATACTTTCGCACTACCCCACCCCTAGAACGAATGACAGGTGAGCACACACCCAATACTTTCGCACTACCCCACCCCTAGAACGAATGACAGGTGAGCACACACCCAATACTTTCGCACTACCCCACCCTAGAACGAATAACCATTATCATGGGCACGTTTCGCCTCAAAATGGTTTGTTGTTGATAATTAATCTATTACATAAAAAACTTATTGCATTTTCAGGAGTATAAACTTGTGGCCAATTGGGTATTTAACTACTATTCAAATAAATTCTTTTTTAGTGACTATTAAATGGTGAATTTCCCAAAAGTCACACAGTATGACACAGTCACGGTCAATAATATCCACGTCTCCTGATAGTTTTATGTCGAATAACGATTTTATTTTAAACAATCGATTAAATGACGTCACATTTCAGCAATTAATATAAATCCCATGCTTAGGACGCGTTTTGCAAAAACCAATTTAGCAAAAATTAGCAATTTAGAATTTACTGTTTTTTTTCTGGAAAATATAATAAAATATTGTTATCAAACCATTAACAGAGGTGGATATAGGCTGCTTCTTGTCTTTGGCAAACATAGTTTTCTAAATTTACCGATAGAAAAACTAAAAGAAATTCGGATTGAAAAGCAATACTGTGGCGGTTTTCGTAGTCCGCACATAATCCAATAGATGGCATTACTAGTACGATTCACGCGACCACGAAGAGCCCAACTCGCGATTACGAAGCGTTCTCTGAATTACGCTATATATACGACCTCCAAAGATGAACGGTCGGGCCAGTGGTCCCCGAGCACAACACCCGCTCGGAGGATGATCATTGTTTGTTACGGTCGAGCCGTACCACCTGTTCCCGTACAATAGGCATGAACAAACAACTCAATCAAATCAGCAACTCTTTATCAAACTTAAAAACGCTCTTCTAGTATGGAAGTTGTATGAAATTCGCAATTGTGACGTCATCAAATTTCAACGCACTTTTTTTCTTTAATCTTTTTTTTTTATCCACTACAAGTTAGCCCTTGACTGCGATCTCACCTGATGGTAAGTGATGATGCAGTCTAAGATGGTAGCGGGCTAACCTGTTAGGGGCATGGCAGTTATATTAAACCCATACCCCTATTCGGTTTCTACACGGCATCATACCGGAACGCTAAATCGCTTGGCGGCACGTCTTTGCCGGTAGGGTGGTAACTAGCCACGGCCGAAGCCTCCCACCAGGCCAGACCAGAGAAAATTCAGAAATTATAAATTTTCAAACCCTGCCGGGGATCGAACCCGGGACCTCCGCACGTTAAGGCAACAGCGCTCAACACTGCGCCACGGAGGTCGTCAAAATCTATATTATAATAAATCTAATCTATATTATAAAATGGTTATCAAACTTAAAACTAACCGAGGATGTGAATTTTAGGTCTTTTGGAAGTCCCTCTATTTAATAATCAGTTAGAACCAACGACCTCAATTTACATAGACGGGCCCTGTCAAACAAAGAATGTGGACCTACTTTGCTAATGCCATCTAGTCTGCAAAGCGGGACAGCGCTATGGTGGGGACAAGGACAGGGCTATACAGGTTAGGAGCGTGCTCTAAAGGTTGGACGCCCAATATTTTTCTTTGAAAGCGCCCATCTAGTACCTACATATATATCGATGGTTAGAACTAATTTATTTTTGATATAGGCTTCATCCCTATTCAATGAGCGCAATAATTTCCATCGCAGATTGAACCTGACCACCCAGTCGCCCGGACGCGAGTCGCGCGCGTCCATGAGCGCGTCGGCGAGCGCGAGCGCGAGCGGCGGACGCGTGACGCCGGGCCGGCGCGCCACGCCGCTGCGCGCCGCGCGCAAGCGCACGCTGCTCGACGAGAGCGAGGAGCGCAGTCTGCACGACTTCAGCGTCACCTCCAGCGCCAAGGGCGAGCTCGAGGTCGCCGAGGCCTGCCCCGACGGCAGCTTCGTCAAGATCAGGAACAAGGGCAAGAAGGTATGCGCGAACCGTTGGAATTAATGCAAACCTGAGGTGTGATTGTGTAAGGATTGCCGATCAAATCGTCAAAGTTCGGCGTCAAAGTAAAATATTCATAACTGCATTGAATTAGAGCTCACTTTCGTGTATCCATTCTCATCCGTTTAGGGTTTCGTACATACCTAAACGTATCCATTCTCATCCGTTTAGGGTTTCGCACATACCTAAACGTATGAGAATGGATACACGAAATTGAGCTCTAATTCAATGATGTTATGGTTTTTTTTGACGCGGAACTTTGACGATTTGATCGGCAAATTTTAGACAAACGGGGGACAGATTGGCAATGTCAAATATGCCTCATTTTTTCATTGTCTTCGTCTCCGCGTATCATAGGCTACGAACGTCATGAACGTTGACGTCATGAAAAATCTTTGTATTATATGAATTAATATCAAACTTTCCCAGTAGCGATATCTATACTAAGTATTATAAAAGCGAAAGTTTGGTGGATGGATATATTGATGGATATTTGTTACTCAATCACGCCAGAACGGCTGAATGGGTCTGGATGAAATTTGCACAGAGATAGATTATAGTCTGGAATAACACAGGCAGTAAGCCTATAAAAAGCAGTAAAAAAGTAGCAGTGCAGATAAAAAGTATTTCATCCCGGAAAATTAAGGAGTTCCCCCGGAAATCAAAAAACCTTAATCCACGCGGACGAAGTCTACCTATCTAGTAATTTATATGGGAAAAAGTTGTCAAATATGATCTGTCCTACAACAAAAAAAAATGTGGTATGCATTTTCACGTTTAAAATACAGACGCGCCCACAATTGGTTTATTTTTTTTTTGTGGTAAATCAAAACAATCAAATAAATATGTAGTAAGTAGTTGTTTTTTCAGTTAAATTTATGTGTTTTATTTATTTATGTAAATATGTATACCCTGCAGGAGCAAAGCCTCGGTGGCTACCAAATAGTTCGCAAAGCTGGCGACATGGAGACAGTGTTCAAGTTCCACCGCACCGTAAAGCTGGAGCCCGGAGCGATCGCCACCGTATGGTCGGCGGACGCAGGCGTTGACCACGACCCGCCGCGCGACATCGTCATGAAGGGACAGAAGTGGTTCGTGGCGGACAGCTTCACTACCACGCTGTTCAACAATGATCAAGAGGTGAGTGTGTAGTGTTCACTCCACCGCACCGTAAAGCTGGAGCCCGGAGCGATCGCCACCGTATGGTCGGCGGACGCGGCCGTGGACCACGACCCGCCGCGCGACATCGTCATGAAGGGACAGAAGTGGTTCGTGGCGGACAGCTTCACTACCACGCTGTTCAACAATGATCAAGAGGTGAGTGTGTAGTGTTCACTCCACCGCACCGTAAAGCTGGAGCCCGGAGCGATCGCCACCGTATGGTCGGTGGACCACGACCCACCTCGCGACTTCGTCATGAAGGGACAGAAGTGGTTCGTGGCGGACAGTTTCACCACCACGCTGTTCAACAACGAGTTGGACTCAAGAGGTGAGTGTCACAGTCGCGGTCAGAAAATGTTTACCACCTTAAGATTAACAATTCCATGGACCCATCTATGTCAGAAGTTCGTTATGTGGTTTAATGACTAGGAATAGATTATTGATTTTTTTAACTTTTTCAGTAGGTGGCAAAAGTGGCCACTAGATAGGATAGATGTAGAAAACCGCTTTCAATATTTTTAGTAAATGTCACTGCATCCAGATATGATGATGCTAATGTGTCAAACTTGAAATTAGAAAATAATTTTATTATAAAAAGTCATCAATACTCTTTTTGTTTAATTCGATCTTTGAAAACACAATAAATACCATGCTCAAGCATTTCAGACCTTAATGCATGCAGCGTTTTAAAGAATCTTTGAAAATTGGTAAAGAATTTTAGATGGCGACCATACACCAAGTACCAACACAGTTATCCGTTAGTACTTTTTTAGTCTACTTTAAAAAGCGCATAAACTGCAGTGCAGTGTAAACTGTGAAGGCACTCGGACAGAGGCATATAGGAAGGAAACCTATGAAACAATTCTCTTGGCCTCGAATATTACTTATTTATGTTTATGGGCTTTCAACAGAGACATTAAAATGGGGTAAGTTTAATTTTGATGGCAATGTGTTTTAATAAGAAATCTTTTGTGTACAGGAGGTAGCAGTATCGGAGCGACAGCGGCGACAGGTCAGCACAAGCGCGCAAAGACACCGCGAGATGGCGCACAAGTTCCCTCGCCGCGAACAGGTGAATTTGCCTACCTTATTTTGAATAGATCATAAGTAGTGATGTGCCTGATCGTTAAAAATGTATATCCGCAAATACGGATCCGAATACGGATATTTGGTGTCAAGATCTACGGATACGGATCTTATCTTCCTTACACAATCTGTGTCAGTGCGCGTGATCTTAAAGCGTGAGTCACTTGACGCTTTGCGTAACAGAACAAGTTTTGACTTGCATTGCGCGGGTCTTTCTAACACAACTAAACTTAAGTGTGACTCTGGACAGCATAGATAATGATTGTGTTCGTACATGAGTTTAAAAAAATTGTCTGCAAAGAAGTTTAGTAATGTAAACTTTACACTATAGTTTGTTGGAGAACAATCCAGAAGTAGGTATTAATAAAACACTTTTAATATATTTGTACTCTAACCACGAGAGATTTAATGTAATTAGTTAATTTATAAAACTCAGTTAAACAATACTATAGTATCAAATCATTTGACCAGGCTGCAGTTACTACCGCAGCTCGTAAACAAGGTAACGATCTAAACACCGAAGGTATTCAATAATCGTTTGAGTCTCGGTGGAGACTGCCTACCGATGGTAAAATATTCGTATTTATACAAGTTATTCCAATATGGCGTCGGGAACGAACTGACGAGTGAAATACATCGAATGAGTCAAATATCGTACATCCTTCCTTCATCAATAAATAAATTAACAATCTTCTTTTGTAACAATTCATTTCAACTGTAAACGCAAAGCTGACAGTTCGGCCGTCCTGAGAACAACACGTCCTCGTGTTTATGTCATATCACGGGCGTTTATGCCCCAAATCATATAAATCATGATCAGACGTTTTTGCCTGGGGCGTTCTTACCCATAATTACTAATAATAATTACTTTTAACACACTAATCAAACTGCTGAACTTCCAGTCTTATCAAACATATATAAACTATTCTCAAGAAATTGTAAATTGATACAACTAACCTCATTCGTTGTACTTTTCAAAATCTGACACAATTTATGAACTTTTAGCACAAACATATTTAAAACATCTAAGGTTACAGCCACTAAACTCAAAAACTTATCATCACGTATAATATGAATACTTTCACAACTGCGAATCTACCACTGGTTCGGAATGCCACGTCCTAGTGAGAAGAACCAGCAAGAAACTCGGTGGCGTCTAACATCGAAAATAATTTTGACACAGCTAGTGTTGACGCCACAACCGTTGAACAACGAAGGTACCGTTGCTCGGAAAAATACAAAATGGCGGTCGTCAACATCGTTGTTCAATCAAATAATAAATATGACAATTCGTTAATAAAGTAAATTGTGTTAGGCACGTAATAATTATCAGATATCCGCTAACAGATTCGGCCATCCGTTATTAAATGTGTCCTCACATCCATGTAACGTTTTAAATTATTTTTCATAAAAACAAAAAAATATGTGATGACAATTACAACAAAATAGGACACCTTTGTCCCATAAATGTAACGATAATAATAATAAGCTTATATTAATAATTAGCTTTAAATAGTAATATTTTGCTGACGCCTTTGTCTTGCACATAATAAGAAGGAACACCTTTGTCCACAGGAATAAATAAACTATTTGTTTTATTCACTTCTGTACTTTTGAGACACCTTTGTCATCTAAGCTAGGACACTTTTGTCCAACAGAAATAAACAAAACCAATAATTCAGGACACCTTTGTCCAACATACAAATAAATCTACTCTTTTGAAACGCATGGAAATATATAACACTGTACTTGAGTACCTTTATTATGAAATTATGACATTGTTATTATGAAGTTACGACACTGTAATTTGTAAATAACATTAAATGTTGTATGACTAGGTACCTGGATAACTTTTTTTTTTTAATTTTAATGACATATCAATGTAAAGGACATTGTTCCGTCCCCATACAAAGTTTGCCTAAGAACCAACAGTCTTTAACATTGATTACTGGGTTCAAATAAATACCTTTTTATACTTGAGAGCAGATTAAAACAACGGACGCTAGCTAAAAAATGACTTATTACCAAAAATATTTTCAATCTTGAGATTATTTCTTCAATTTTCACAATCAATCTGCTTGGACAAATAAATACCATCTCTATCCAATTGTAATAGAGCTGTAAACAGTATGTAAATAAGAAAAGATTCGCCGTAGTTCATCAAAAACATTACAGATGGCGTTAGATATATAAAATTATTGTACTTTCAATAGATGGCGTTGCGAGATTCAGAATACTAGCGCATTTAGCACTTTAAGCTGCTTTTATCTTGTTTCTTACGATACGGATCTAGCGCTCAAGCGGTGGTATTGCATATTATTTCAACCTCTAAGTTATTGATCTGTGGTTAATAATCGAGAAACGGAAACGTATAGTAATCAATCTAGTACCCATTTATTTCTTTTGTAATTAATTTTAAGTGTCCGTTGAATTATAATATTTGAAATAAAGGTTATAAAATAAGGTAAGAATTACTGTATATTTCAAACAAGTGTTGATTCTTAGGCGAATTTGGTCAATGTCCTTTGTATTAATATTGTTTTGTACAATATTGATCTGACTTTCGTAAGCGCTTTTATAAGTCTCACTTCTGTGCTTTGGCGACACTTTTGTCGTCCAAGCAAGGACACCTTTGCCCAACAGAAATAAATAAAATTAATAACGCTTTTCCGACACCTTTGTCCTGAAACATAATTAAAAAAAACACAGTCTTCACATGACACCTTTGTCATGTTAAGATAAATTAGGTTAATATATTATAACAGTCCGATTCCTCCTCACTCAGTCTGTCCTGATAGTGTCGTGAAAAATGTAACCATGTCTTGTGTATAATCAAGCTGAACGTTTGAATATTTTAACAGAAACACAGCACGGTTTATGAGAAATAGGTCAGCTACTATTGC
The DNA here is from genome assembly GCA_964035005.1 of Erebia palarica. Classification (NCBI taxonomy): domain Eukaryota; kingdom Metazoa; phylum Arthropoda; class Insecta; order Lepidoptera; family Nymphalidae; genus Erebia; species Erebia palarica. Next base: position 26,550,404 of record OZ035992.1, on the reverse strand, counting down.
TATATTTCAGTTAATAACCAATGACCAGTTAATACTGAGAAAGCAAAGATTATTGCGTTTAAAACTTCACAAGAAAAATACCTATAAAAATTCAATACAATAATGTTATAATTAAGGAAGTCAACACTATTAAATAAACTTCCACTGCAATTGGAAATACCACATTAATAACCTATGCAATTGATTAGATAACATAATTATGATGGATATGTGTCGTCTGTACTCAATAGCTTCCAAAAAAAACATACGTGTTATATGTAGGGAACATTTCCTGGATAGTTGTAAACCCATGTTTAAGACACTTAAGATATTTATTTACCCTGTATTTACATTAAGGAAATTTGCATCTTTGTCAAAAAAAACTACTTCGAATATTGTGAAACTCATGGCCAGGCTCTACAAAGGCTTAGAAATAGGTTACTTGTACCTAGCATAAAGCTAGTTATGTATAAAATAAACGCACTTTGTAGGGCGATTTCAATATAAACAATTTCATTGTTAATGAATTTATTTTTAATTTTACTGAATGGTAATATGTATTCTTGTGCTTGTATAATACAGCTAATATTTATTGTGTTAAAATAATAATTCAATAATAGTTTAATATAATGTAATATTGTATAAACTAGATTTCTTTAAAATTGATTATTAAAGCTAGTTATTATCAGGCATAGACTTAAAATACGGAATATATAATAAGAATGCATTTGAACTGAGTTAATAATATTGCATGCCATTCGATGGCAGATTGTATTACACAATATTATTATATAACATTATATAAAGCAAATAAATGAATAGAATTCAATTGACCAAGCTAGTTACAGAATCCATTGACAAAGATCAAGGTATTACTGTAGATAGATTGCACACATGAAAAAAACAAGGTCAAGTTAGCTATACACTAGCTATGCAAAGGCGGCCTTATTGCTTACTGAGAAATCTCTACCAGGCAACCTTTGATGAGACGTTCGAATAAGATACGTAGGGTAGTGTGGCAGAATACAATACAAGGTAAGCACATAATATAAAAAATATAATAGACGTATTGCATATATACATTACATGTAAATAAAATATAGATATGTGTAACATACACAAATTACACATATATAAATAAAATTAAAAACGCATCGTAACGAATTACGATAGAAGTATAATTTATGTATTATGGCATGACTTGGTTAAGGAAATATTCTTTGAGACTATTTTTAAAAAATAGTCAAAGATTTGGAGTTTCTAATATTTTTGGGTAGAGATTCCCATAACTGCACAGCATACACCGTGTACGATTTGCTGTAAATTTTTTTACGATGGCTAGGAGTTTTGAGTTTATTATCCATGGTAGAACGCAGCTGCATATGGCGAACGGCATCGAGAAAGTTGAAACGTTGTTTATGATAGCTGGGAGTATGAGGAGTATATAGGATCGAGAATAGTAAAGAAAGAACATAAAAATTTCGACGCAACCTAATTGGAAGCCAATTGAGACGAGCACGATACGCACTAATGTGATCAAATTTTCTCAATCCATAGATGAATCGAATACACATGTTTTGTAAGCGCTCAAGCTTGTTTAATAACTCCTCAGTGAGATCCGTGTAACTGCTATTGGCATAGTCCAGTATAGGTAAAAGGAGTGTTTCAGCTAAGGATATCTTAGTTTTGACTGGAAGGAGATCCTTCCAGCGTTTCAGGGAGCCGATAGCAGCAAAGAGACGTCGGCTGACGTGGCTAACTTGTGGTCTCCAGGAGAAGGAGTATTACTGTAGGTATTATATCAGACTATACAATCTGATAATGTAATAATTTATCAGTAATTTTTTGGGAATAAAATTAGACCAACATCGTGATTGGACATCATAATAGTGGCATTTGTACTAGATCAAATAGATTCATATGCCCGTTATGACAAATTGTATCCATGGTGCTGCGTACCATGGTTACATTATGTCGAACCTTCGATGCAGAATTGTCATATGGGAGATCCTGGATTGGTTTAAATAAATTAGTGTTATTGTAAAATGGTGTGTGTTTAATAATATTGTTTGAGGTCCTAATTTAATAATAAATTCGATCCTTTTGAGGTTAGGTTTTATCTCTTAAAAATCAATTAGGTACAGGTAATATAATACGTTTATGCTCTAAATAGGAGGCAGACGTCCTAATCACCAGGCAATCACCTTTCATATTAAATTTTAAGGTATAGTTTTATAAAAACAACATTTCATCAACATAACCTCTAATAACTTCTAATAAGTTCTTAATAATATATAAAAAGCAGATTTTACGGATTTAGGACTATAGGAATTTAGATGTGACGTAATTCGCCCTGACTGGTGCTCAATGTATCATGGCGAATTGCCGTATTTTGTAGTTTCATGTTATCAAACTAAATAACAATCTCGTTCAAAATAGAAAAATAAATACTTTTATTTTTATAATCGACGAATCCTATTTAATCAGATAATTTCATTTATTCTTGATTATGTTCATCATGCCTACTCGTTTACTTTATGCAACCGCATAGTCGTTATTTTGTGCGAGTCAGGAGTAATGGACTTTAATGCTTGGACTAAAAACTTAAGTAAATCAAGACCATCTCTACCCTCATTATTGAGTGTAAGGATGTCACCTCTGGAATTCCGGATGTCGACCTCGTCGGTAGCACGGCACAGGGGCATACGTAACCGGTGGCTGCTCTGGCAACACCTGTCGTCACGCGGCTGGCCGTGCTGGTGATGCCCGGAGCGCCCTCGAAGCGCTGCCTGGAGCTCCCTCTGAGCGCTGCCCGGAGCGCCCGCAAGGCGCGCAGATCGAAGGGCCCCCGAAGCGGCCGCGAGGTGCGCAGGCGAAGCGCCCGCGAGGTCCGCAGGCGAAGCGCCCGCGTGGTCCGCAGGTGAAGCGCCCGCGAGGTGGTGCTCGGAGCGCCCGCGTGGCTCGCAGGCTAAAGCACCCTCGAGGCGCTGCTCGGAGCGAGAGAACGGGCTGTGCAGAGCCCGCCTTGGCGCAGCGTACGTCACATGAAACGAAATAAGAAACCATGAACATTTCCGTTCGGTCTTTCTGATTATTGATGGGTCTGATTACTTAGCAATTAATCCGTATTCCTGTATTACAGCCAGCGGTAAAAATAAGATTTTTAAATTACCCACTATTAATATTATTTAAAAAAAATAAAACGGATGTGCAGAAGGCAAAGGAAAATCAAGGCAACGTGAATCATATCCCACTTCTGAACTGTTGGAGAACAATCCAGAAGTAGGTATTAATAAAACACTTTTAATATATTTGTACTCTAACCACGAGAGATTTAATGTAATTAGTTAATTTATAAAACTCAGTTAAACAATACTATAGTATCAAATCATTTGACCAGGCTGCAGTTACTACCGCAGCTCGTAAACAAGGTAACGATCTAAACACCGAAGGTATTCAATAATCGTTTGAGTCTCGGTGGAGACTGCCTACCGATGGTAAAATATTCGTATTTATACAAGTTATTCCAATATGGCGTCGGGAACGAACTGACGAGTGAAATACATCGAATGAGTCAAATATCGTACATCCTTCCTTCATCAATAAATAAATTAACAATCTTCTTTTGTAACAATTCATTTCAACTGTAAACGCAAAGCTGACAAGTTATGTACTAATAGCTGATGCCCGCGACGTCGTCCGCGTGGTATGGTTGGTAACTCACTACATTAAATGTTTGCATTACAAAGGTGCCAAATATGGAATTAATGGAATTTAATAGTTTTTCATTGGTACCAAATCACCTATATATAGAAATTCATCTATGTATTGAAAATTAATAAGGTAAAAGATCCGTCAAAAAAGTAATGGATATGGATCTTTTTTCTCCTTTGGATATCCGTGGATACGGATACGGTTATCTGGAACATCACTAAATTCATAACATAACTGTTTCTATAATATTGATTACTCTATTCAGTAAAAGAAATATTTTTTTTAATTATATTTTTTTTTCCTTTTTAGCTTGGAGAGGTTCGCGAAGGAGAAGAAAATTGTCGCATAATGTAACGCATGCAGGATAACGCGCTGCGTACCTGTTGGCGCAATTTTTCTTATTTACATGGTGCCTCACCACTCCTTAGGTTTCAATTTCGCCCTATGGGCTATCTCCTACCATATTTACTTAAACAAGTATTATACTGAGCTCGGCAGCTTGCGTAACTGTAGAGGGGTAAGATTGACGGTGATGGATAAAAAAATAACAAATTTTATAATATTCTATGCTAGACGTACCTTCCCACTCTTGCCCACCTATTGTGACGTTGCGGTGCCTTAAAATAATTATGAACTTGACGTTGTATATTGGACATCAATTCAAATTTCACATCTGTGTGTATAACATTACGTAGCAAATCACAAGTTAATCAAATCTTCACCGCCGTGCATGGCGTCTCCTCGAATCAAGCTCAGACTTAGTGAACAAAGTACAAACCTTAATCGTTCACTGTTATTATTGGTAAGTATAATTAGATTAAATTAATAATTATTACGTACGTAACATCCCCACCCATTAATTTGCACTAGATGGATAAATGTTTCAGTCGTCAATACAAACCACATTTCATAACAACATACAGTAGATAAAATCTACTCAATTCTCTATTTTCTTAGTAATTATGGACTAGTAAGAAGTAGAAATAGTTTGATTAGATTTAAGATAGAATTGACGTATCACACCCACTGTCAATGTAGATTTAGGTGGCGTTTGTCATGATATTATTAAATGCTATTTTTTATATTAACACAAAATGCAGGTGCAAGTCTCAAATGGCCGGCCTCCTAGTACCGATCTTGTGAGTAACGCTAATTAATAAATAAATAAATCCTTTATTTGCTAGATTGTAGGAATACAAAAGTTGTGTTACAAGTAAAATAGAAAGTAAGCCTATCTAACTTAACTAAGTAAATCAGCTATGCAATTGCTATTTGATAAAATATAGGAATCTTCCAACAACTGTTTAAAAGCAGTTCTAAAAGTATGTCAGAAAATAAATAATTGTTATTGATTGTAAATTGTCACTTTGCAACAAGTAATCACATTACTAAAAAAGATCGGTGCTATAGCCACAGATGTCTCATTATCATGAGATGTAGTAAGAGCACTATTTGGGTATTTGACAAGTCAAATCAGCCATTTTTTTCAAACGTTAAAGGGATGTTGTATGAAAAATTGTGACGTCGCCAAAATGCGACGCACTTTTTTTACTTCAATCAACAGTTTAAATTGGTTTTTGAACATAAAGCTAACAGGGGACGTAGATATTATTACTTTTCGGAGATCCTCTATTTAATAATCACTAAAATGTAATTTATTAAAGTAACTTTATTGCAAAGTTGTCAAATACCCAATTATGATACAAAATATTATGCAATTATTGGTTATTTTTATTTTTCTCTAATCTAATATATTTTTATCATAACGATTATTGAATTGTAAGATTTATATTAGGATAAAAATATTTTCACATGGTTATAAAATTTTCTATTAAATTATGAGAGGACGGAATCTGATTTGGTTGCATTTCTTTTTTTGTTAATTAATCATGAGATTTTTTTCCAACCCAGTTAAGTAATATTTTCCATGTGTAAATTACTTTAAAATAAAGGTATATTTAGGTTTAATTGTGAGTGTCATTATCTTTATTCCAACAACCTCATCCTATAGTAGTTAATCTATGTGTATATCGCAGTACAATTTTTGATGTATGGAAGTCGCCGCCAAATCCTGAAATCCGCCGTACTACAAAACCGGACCATTTTGCAATTTGGCGGCTCATCACTCAGACGTATTGTTGTGATACATTCTATAATATGACTGCCTTCATTCAGCCGCATTGTAAGGTGACCGTAGTAACATGGTGTCTTGGATTAAATATTTACAATGCGGCGGTCCATCACGCTGTTTTACGAAACGGCGGCTCACGGTTCGTTCAACTGTTTTAAAATCTGGCTGACTGTCAATTCGCCGTATTGCAAAGTACTCAATGGGTCCGGTACGCCACATCGAAACTCATAAGATCCAACACGTTACATCAAAAGCTTATGAAATCTAAAGCCTTAGGAAATCGACAGGTCCCACGGGCTGAAGTTTAGTGTCGTAAAGACTGAAATGCTCGTTTTCAAAGCGGGAAAGGGTCCGGAGAGGGGTCCTGAGGTGTTTTTGGATGGAACAGCGATTCGGGTTGTTTTGGCAGTTGAAGTACCTTGGTACGCGAATTTTTATGCTACCAATTACTGGATTGAAGCAATGAATAGTCCAAATTAATTAGCTCTTACACCTTCCAATTACCGTCTAACACGGTCCAAGCTTATATTCCGTTCATATTTATCTGTAAGGTTGGCTAGCCTGAGAATTTGTTTGTTTGTTTTAAATTCTTTATTGCACATAATAAGATTACAATGCACAAAGGCGAACTTAATACCTAGAGGTATTCTCTTCCAGTTAACCTTTGGTAGTGGGGACAGGGTTGAAATCACAGTGCGTACAATAAGTATAAGGAGAAAAGTTGGGGTAAGAAGAAACATATTAGGTAGTAGGTAATAAAGTCAAGTATGATAATTTATTATGAAATTTAGTAAATTGCTTGAATAAGAAATTAAGTCAAATACATAGCAAAAAATACATAAAAATAATGTAAAATACAATATAATATATAATATAATACTATAATTTAATATACATTTGTAAAATATAATATATACACATATAAGTTAAATTTTTTTTTTTTTTTTTATTGAAAATAATACAATAGAACTTAATGGTAGCTAGCCTAACCTAATTACTATATAAATCATGCCCACGTGGAATGGTGGCAAGAATGCTGGCTGCATTTCCGCGCTGGACAGCCAGGCTGATCCTTTGCGCAAAAAATGAGCCAGCCCTTCTGTCACCAGATGAGGCAATTAACCGCGGTGAAATATCTCGCAAAAAATTTTTGGCACTAAGACTCCACGGCCCAAGGGTCTCCACGGCAAACGGAACAAATATGTAACTCTCTATGAGAGAGGCATACTTCCGCCGCTTGCCGGTTTCAGCCTTTTCTGCTGCGGCTCCCGGCCTTGATGCTGTCTCCCTGATATGACACGGGGCCAATGTGTCTACGCATGTTGCGTCCCACATTAGCGCCCGTCCCCGTTCCCAGGGAACCAGCGTCAATCCATCAGGTCTCTTGCCATCATCCCGACTAATCCCTGCCGGCTCAATGAGCGCAGGAATATCTATGGTGGCAAGAGCCCTTTTGATCGTATCATTGAGAGAGCCATGCCGAAAAAGCCTACCAGCGCTCCTTTGGCAAGAGAGTCCGTGAATTCCAAATTTATCGACCTCTTTTCCACACGGACATCTGTGCTCGAAGCACAGGGGTGTTCCCAATCTGAGACCTAGAGCCACACGAAAACTTTCATTATCTAAAAGAGTGCCGAGATTTTTCGATGGCAAGGCATGAAGCCAATACCCGGATTCTTTTTCAGATAAGGCTAGAAGCCTTGCTCGATCTCTTTCACTTGTAAGATTTTGAACCAAATTTGTATGTGTCAGCCGAACCAACGGCACATCCCAAAGTTTTTGTGTGAAACATTCCTTCGGGATATCGTCATTGGGACACCTGACCTTCCAACTCTCTAAGGCCTCTGTGGCATAGGTCAGTGAAACTGAAATAGAATTAAGAATCTGAGAACTAAGCTCTTTTATACTCTTTTATGCTCTTTTATAAGTTAAATTATATTTAAGAATGTGATTATGTGGAGGGATTCTGACATTTATGAAAGTGCTCGTGTACTCGACGCTTAAAAACGTTTAAAGACGGTGCTTGACGTACTTTCTGGGGAAGGGCGTTCCATAACCTGATTGCAGTAACTGTGAAGGAATCTGAATATAGTTTTGATTTGTGTTGCGGGTAGACAAGAATATCTACGTTTGAGGAACGTTGAACACGTCCAGATAAGCCAAGGTATTTAAAGCGTTCTTGGAGGTACTTAGGAGAACTTGGATCATGAAGAATACCATAGAGAGAAGCAATAACGTGCGCATCTCGGCGAAAGCGAATGTTGAGCCACCCTAGTCTTGAACGGAAATTAGAAATGTGGTCATACTTACGCAAACCGTATACATATCGAATGCATAGGTTGAGCAGGCGATCCAGTTTGTTCAAAAGCTCTTCGGTGAGGTCGGTATAGCAGATATCTGCATAATCAACGATTGGAAGCAATAAGGAATTAACCAGCACAAGTTTTGCTTTTTGTGGCAGCATATTCTGCATCCGTTTAAGTGCATGCATGGCTGCGAAAATCTTACGACTGATTTCCGCAACGTGACAAGACCAGGAGAGATCTTGCGAGATATGTAGGCCTAAATTTTTCACCTGAGTGGAGTATGGTAAATTTATATAATTAAATGTAACAGGTGGAAGGGAATTTAGATCCAGTTTAGAAAGTAGCCTAGGTCTGCCGACTAACATGACTTGTGTTTTTGCAGGATTAACGAGAAGTCCATGGTTTTCGGTCCAGATACGAATTGCCTCCAGATCGCTATTAAGTTTATCAATGGAGAATACCTCAGAAGGCATGGAACTCAGAGCCGTAAAGCTAGTTAATAAAAAAATAAGACCATTACTTACTCTGAGCTGTGCAGTGCGATTGCGTAACTTCTGCATCAATCATTGTTACAGTATCAATTGTTGTGATTGGCTGAATTCATGGTATTCTTGCTGCGTCAATGGATTTTGTCCAATAGCGGAAGAGTGTTAACCAATCAGAGGCGATTGCGATCGTTACACTTTAGCTGTCATTTTAAAAATAATGCAGCCAATACTGTACCAATGATTGATGCAGGTTTTACACAATCGCCCTACTGTCAGAATCATCTGTTTGGATAAATGTCCGTCAAAATGCATTAAATTGGGGGCGCCACATTAGCATCAGGATAAAAAGGCCTAGACCCTTACCTTTTAATCAGTGTAGTGTACTAAAATTTAGGAAGGAAGGATCCCTAATTTGATCCTTATTGCTGTTACTACAGGGCCCTGTAAAAAGTGCAGTGTAATAGGCCTATTACTTCTACCCTCCATATGTCAGTCGGATTGGCAGGCTATTGACAGCAGGGCGACCGCGTATCTTCTGCATCAATCATTGTTACAGTATCAATTGTTGTGATTGGCTGAATTCATGGTATTCTTGCTGCGTCAATGCATTTTGTCCTATAGTGGAAGAGTGTTATCCAATCAGAGGTGATTGCGATCGTTACACTGTAGCTGTCAGAGACACGCGGTCGCCCCTGAGGCTATTTGATAGAGATGTTTTGATGTTTGTTTAGCACACTGGTGGATACTTACAAATTCTGAGATATAAAAATGAATTTAATTTTAATTTCTAAAACAAGCACTAAGACTTATTATTGCTAATTGAATAGAACGAAGCACGGGCAATAACATTTTGTAAGTAACCATAATAATTTACGGCTATTTTTGGTTGTTTTAGTAAAAAATCCACACTAATTTAAAAACATGGGATAGTTTATCTGTTTGCTACATTTTCAATCCCGTCTGTTGAACCAGTTTTGACGAAGTTAAAGCCGGCAATCGGCATGCTGGAGATGATTGCTTTAAAGAGTTCTGAAGTTGAAATTTGCGGTATAAATCATCTGTGTTGAAGTGAGGCCTTGGATGTATTCTTGAAAACACATTTCTTCTATCATCTTCACATCTCTTTGTAAATAATTATTTTATTGTTCAATTCATTGTACAACCATAATCTTATTTTTCAGTAAGTGACAGCAAGGTGACATATAGATAATAGACAATATTTTAAATAAAAACTAAATACAAAGCGAACAAATACACCTCCTTGAGTTTTGTATTTCTAAAATATTTAATTAATATCAATCTATTAAAACAGATACATATTTTGAATCTATTCCTACAATAATAACATTAACACATTTAACAAATAACATTCACATTTCAATTAAATTATACAAAATAAAATAAAGCTTCTAATTCTATATTCAATAAACAATTAAATATCTAAAGTTTTGAAATTTATTTGTACCTAAAGCCTTAGTTAAAATATCAGCTAATTGATCAGCAGTATTAACTGTTGTTACACATATAACACCGTTTTCTCGTAATAGGTTATAAAGTGAAGACTTTCATCAATATGTTTAGAATTTTTACAAAATTTACCGTTTTTAGAAAGAGCTATAGCACCACTATTATCTTCATTTATCTTAATTGGATTTTTAATATCAATATCTAAATCATAAGCGAAATTCTAAACTGTTGAAAGATTAGAATTTAACGCATTATTAATTTCCGGTAGATTGTAATCTGATAGGTATTTAAACCCGATAAAACCTAAAGGCCGGCCGCAGGCCGGGCACTACTTGATTATTTATGTCGAACCCTAACCTAAACTACAAGAAAGAGACAAGAAAACGTAAATAAAATGAATATTTCAAAAATTGACACTCAGAACATTGAACAGTTTACAATCTTTCGACAGTTTAGAATTTCGCGAGTTAGATTATAATCTAACGGTTTTTACTATCGTACAGTGACATATACATAAGTAACCGCTGTCCTTAGCTTTGCTGGTGTGATCAAATCCATGCTCCTCTATCATGTACATAATCTTCAAAAGTGTAAGCTTTTTTCAGGAGCATACTTTTAATGGATTTCTTAGACTTGTGTATAGAAAAGTTTAAAATAGGTTGTGGAATTTTGTTATAGAAAAGAATGCTCATTCCCACGAATGACCTTCTGACTTTTTTGAGGCGGAGCGATGGAGTCACGAGCATATTACGACCTCTAGTTTGCCTGTCGTGCAGATCGCATTTTTTTTATAAATATGGATGTGCTATGTATGTATGATGCTAACAAAAATTATATTATTGTAAATATATTAGGTCTTTACCTATGAAATTGCCTTTCTTCAGTACTGGTCATTTCAAATAAACATAAGTTTGTAATGGCTCTGTATTCTAAATTCAAATTAATTTTGTTTTAAAACCATGACATTCTTTTTACAAACTCAGTCTTTTGTTTTTTGATTAGCATTGTATTTTCATTACATTTCAACATTTTTCGTCATAATGGATACTTTAAAAATTCGTGTAATTATGGAATATGAGTTCCGTCGTGGCACCAACGTGACACAAGCGGCACGTAACATCAAAAACGTTTACGGAGAGAACTGTACAAACGAACGCACAACCCGTTATTGGTTTTCCCGGTTCCGTTCTGGAAATTTTGACTTGAAAAATGAAGCTCGTGGTCGTCCGGAGACTTTGGTCAACAATAATGAATTAAAGGCGATTGTGGAAGCTGACGAAACTCAATCTACAGCTGAGCTAGCTGCAGCTTTTGATGTGAGCATCAAAACAATATTGATCCATTTGCGACAAATTGGCAAGGTAAAAAAGCTTGATAGATGGGTGCCCCACGACCTTAACGATCGCCAGCGCAACGTACCTACGCGTCGAGACCTGCCTTGCGCTGCTCAACAGGCAAAGAAATGAAGGAATTTTGAAACGAATTGTTACGTGCGACGAAAAATGGATTCTGTTCGACAATCGAAAGCGCTCAGCAAGTTGGTTAGATCCTGGTTCAGCACCAAAGCAATGCCCTAAACCAAAAATGACCCCTAAAAAGGTGATGGCCACTGTTTGGTGGTCTAGTGCGGGTGTGATTCACCACAGCTTTTTACAAAACGGCATGAGCATTACTGCAGATGTGTACTGTGAAGAACTGGAGAGAATGATGGAGAAGCTTGCACATGTGCAACCAGCTTTGGTCAATCGGTCGTCCCCACTGCTCCTTCACGACAACGCGCGACCCCATACTGCGCAACAGACAGTCTTCAAGCTGCAAGAGCTGGGGTTGGAAGCTCTCCCTCATCCGCCATACTCACCAGACCTTGCACCTACCGACTATACTTTTTCCAAAATTTAGACAACTTTTTAAAGGGTAAAAAATTCAATTCCCGAGAGGCAGTACAAAATGCCTTTGAAGAGTTTGTTGGTGAAAACTTGTAAACAAATCATTCATTGTATTTTGAGAATAGTAATTTTAATACACACAATAGAGAGATACACATGGAGTCCTGGATTCGAACCAAAGCAGGGTCAAAGTTGGATTTAAGTATATTTTCTGAATGTTCTGGTCTAGTGGGACGCTTCGGCCGTGGAAAGTTTCCTAGCTAGCGGCAAAGACGCCAAGCGATTTAGCATCCCGGTGCAATGCTATGTAAAAACATATGGGGCTTATATTATGGATTGCCCGTCTACTATATTCACCGTCATAATGTGCGCCTTGCGTAAGGCATCGCTTTTCTGCAAGAAGGAACTTGGAATAAGTTATTTTAGGTTATAAGATAAAATCTCTTGAGACTTGAGAGCTATTAAATGGTTACGTAGGTACATAACACATACATAACTATGACATCTTATGTTTTTACCCGTACATCCGGACATGGGACGGATCGGATGCCGTTTTTGCGCCTTGACCCAAGTGGGCGTAACAGCGCAATAGGTCACGGGGGAGAGACGCGCGCGGGGGGCATGTTTGGACGGGCGTAGTAGCGTAGTGACGTCAGAGACGCGCTGTATCGATCCCGGGAGCCGTCACAACACTCCGCACCCCGCGCCGCCCCGGCCCGGTCAACACCGCGCAACTACGCAGCGCGCCACCCGGAACGCCGCCCCAGCTATAGGGTGCTGACCTAATCAAGAAGGACCCAGAAGTCTGCTTACTAGGGTAGGTAGCCGCGATGGCCACTAGGGATAAATGTAGGTTGGTACTTGGTACTGTTACAAAAATCTGGTAATTCATTCGCCAACGCTGGTCCTACTGAGTGTCGATCTCTCAGAATGAGAAGTCCCATGGCGTACAGGTTACCTCACGATACTTTCAAGGGGATTGGACCGAAGAGGCTATCGCCGCAGCACATTGCAGTACGAACTGACATTCCACTTCTGCACTCCTGCGAATCCAGGTTCCCATAATTGTCGTCGTATTCATTACTAACATATCTAGTTATTACATTATTTAATACAACCAGTCTGGCAAATTCGAAAAAAATATGTGAGTTCAACTGTTTGATAGGTATGCTGAAGACAGAACTAGGACAAAATTATTATAGGGCTGAAAGAACTTCGATTCGCAGGGTGCAAGCAATTATTTATAGAGTTTTACGACCATGTCGCTGATTCCGCCAAATTTTCTATACTTACCTACCTACACCCGTTAGCTTAGACGTTTCGACGCGATAGCACAGGCGAAAGTGACCTTAAAACATGTTAATGAATTGGTGCGCCATGTTGATGGTCATTATCATAACACCTATCGGCACAATTTGAGATTGATATCGGTATCGGTAATTAATTAAAATATAACTTGGCGTCCTCCAGACAGAGAAGAATAATATAGGTACATATGTAATTTTATTACATAATTCAAACATTCAAATATTGGTGTTAAATTCAGAAGACATTATATTTTAATAACTATCGCGATTATGGTGAAATCGATTCGTCTGTAGCTGATGTTTCATGATGATGGTTTCGTGTAATAAATTCTGCTTATACATATACGTACCTAACCCTACCTAACTAGGTACTGTTTGGACAGTATTGTGTTCTCTAAATAGGTACTTAGTCAATGCCAATCCGTAACATTTTATTGTAATTTGTACCAAACACACTGAAATATGTGCGCAGTTACATCGAGGTGGTGGGGTGGAACTTTCCTTTTGCTTTTTACAAAACCTTGACCTAATTCTGGAGAAAGCAAAGTTACGCAGTTGCTACTGTTTTGAATCGTAGCTGACTGAGATATTCTAAGTTTAATAAGTTAAAGTAAAAATTGTTAGGTTTTATTTTTGCTCTCAATCTTACTAATACTAATATTATAAATGCGAAAGTTTGGATGGATGTATGGATGTTTGTTACTCAATCACGCCCCAACGGCTGAACGGGTCTGGCTGAAATTTCGCACAGAGATAAATTATAGTCTGGAGTAGCACATAGGTTATTAGCCATTTAGGCTTTTTATCCCGCGGGATAATATATAATTTTCCGCGGAAAAATAAAGAGTTCCCGCGGGAACCAAAAAACCTCAAACCCCGCAGACGAAGTCGTGGGCATCCGCTAGTATTCACTAAAAACAACGTTATAAAACTATGTATTTTTTAACTTCATTTCAGAATACAAAAATTTAAAACATTCCGGTTACTTCGAATTAATTAAACATAATGAATAAACAAACTGATGCTGATACAAAGAAGTTACCTTTAAAATAATTTTAAAAGATTCCAATATACGTAGTAGAGGAACACAATGATGCTCTGCAATTTATTTAATTTTTCGCGGAAAATTAAAGAGTTCCCGCGGGAACCAAAAAAACCTCAAACCACGCAGAGAGGAAGTCGCGGGCATCCGCTATAGTATTCACTAAAAACAACTTTATTAAACTGTATTTTCTTACTTCATTTCAGAATACAAAAATGTAAAACATTCCGGTTACTTCGAATTAATAAAACATAATGAATAAACAAACTGATGCTGATACCAAGAAGCTACCTTTAAAACAATTTAAAAAGATTCCAATATACGTAGTAGAGGAACACAATGATGCTCTGCAATTTATTTACTCTGCTATTGGAGGAAAAAGATTACCTATAGAAGGGACAACTTTACTGCATTTAGATGCACATCCAGACATGCTTATAGATCGTAAATTAAAGGGGTGCGAAGCTCGATCTGGTAGGAAACTTTTGCCTTTATTGCAAATAGAAAATTGGATTGTGCCCGCGGCGGCAGCAGGCCATATAGGTCGAGTGGTGTGGCTGCGACCACCGTGGGCGAAGCAATTTAGCGACGGCACTCGCGTTATACACGTCGGAGACCACCCTGCCACAGGCTTGCTCCGAGTCAACAGTAAAGAACCCTATTATTTGTCGGATGCATTGTATTCATCGAAGTTGCTCAGTGAAAAGGCATTTACATTCACCGTTGCGGAGCTTTCAGATGTCGACGAGGATCGCATAAATAAATTGGTTCTGAATCTTGAAATAAGTCAGCCGTATGTTCTTGATATAGACTTAGATTTCTTCAGTACTGGAAATCCATTTCTTAATTTATTCGAGAAAATTGGTTTATACGATCGGTTGGAAACTATTTTTGCTTCAATTCTCCCGTCCGATAGCAACACAAAAGCTTTAGACGAATTTACAGAGCTACGAGAATCTCAATTGCAAGAACTCGAAAATATATTCGAACACCTAGAAAAATGCGGCTATTTAAAGCTTTATAAAGGGCCAAATACCGATATTTATAAAAAGGTTTAAAAATTCTTTAGTTTGAAGTGAAACGAAACGTTTTATATCTTAAAATGTTATAATCATGATTTATATTTGCCAGGTTTGCTATTTAGTCGAGTCTATTACTGCGGAGGCAGATCGACTGGGCCAAACACCTGACTGGTGGATGATATACGCAGCAGGGTGCACTAGAGACCAAGGTGGTTTGCCGTATCACATAAGCACGGAAGAAGAAATAAAAACTGCCATTACGAAAAACTTAAAACAATTTTTACATAAACTACCGCCGCCTGTTTTGATTACTGTAGCTAGATCTACAGACGATGGCTATTGCCCGCAAGACCAAGTAAGTTTCGTAAATCAAATCAAGTCTTATCAAACCTTAGTTAACGGTTTCCTAGTGATTTACCTCGTGTAGGTATTGCAGGACAATTTGGCAAATAATAATTGAGTATCGCCCCAAAAACAGAATATCGGGTCCAGCTCCTATTAACTTTTTATGCACAGATTTTTGATGCTATCAGCATTAAAAATCTGTGCATCACCCGTGTTAGGACCTATGGGTACCCCTTTGCAGGATAAAGGCAATTTCTATCAACTTTCCCCATGCAGGTATTAAGGAGTATTTACTATTTTTTAATCATATAAAAATTATCATCTCACCTCTATGTCTTACTACTGAGCAAAGGTCCTCTCTGAAGGGACACCACCGTCCTCCATGCTGGCCAAGTGCGAATTCGCAGATCTTGAGAACATTTAAGAGAACTCATTGTCATGCAGGTTTTCCTTCAATCATAAAGGAAGTTATTTGAAACACATTCCGTTAATTTTAAAGGTGTTAAGCTAACCTCAAAAGAAAATCATGGCATGTATGTCATGGATGAAATCTTTAATCTAGCATTATTATTAATAAAAATTGTTCCTTAAATACACATGACCATAAACTAGTCTATCTGCTTTTGACAAAAATTTGCCTTCTGTAGTCTTCTGTAAAATGAAATTTTTCTTTACAGGTAAATATGATTCAGTCACTCGTACTGGAAACAGTCAAAGAAGTTTTTGTAACGGACGAGCCTAATTTACATTATTTAAACACGACTAATCAAGGTTGAATTATTTTTACAAAATAAACTTTTTGTTTTGAATTGAAATGTTTTATTTCATCTTGAACATGGGAACTATAAAATAGGTCCATGATCTTAGATAAAAAATGCCTAAATCAATTTGACACCGGTCTTTTTTCACATCGAAATTCTAACCTCGATGCAGTTCGCAAATCTGTGTGTGTGTAATCTGTCCTGTGGGTCTCGAGCACTTTTTGATGTAATTTGAAAAAGGATAATGTTATCGAGTCTACCAGGGATACAAGAGCTATCAGCTGTTGCCTTTGCCAATGAATAAGTTTTTCCATTAAATGGGGCAATGCTGCCAGCGCTTCTTGAGCTCTATGCATCGCTGCGATGATTTCTATGATGTTTTACCGATTTAAGACATTAAAATCAGTAGGCAAGTAAAAGAAACTGTGACCCGTCAGAGGGAATCCGGACGGGTGAAACAGTAAAATAAATGTATCATAATTATTGTCAAATAAAGAGCAAGAGAGAGTTATTTTTTTTAGGTATCTAGTGATCTACTATCTAAGCTCATACTAAAGACACTAAAGGTGAGGACGCGAACCAACGAGGCAGGTATGAGGTGATAAAATTCACGTTGCGGTGTCTTTAATTTGCTTGTTATCAATAATTGACCTGGCCTGACACTGAGCACTGCTAACTACGCCGCCTAAGTCCGACATTGCGAACGACGTGAAAATCATTTAGCTAGTTAACTGTGTGACTTACAACTACTCATAAGAAGCAAGGTCGCATACCCTATATAAAAATAATAAGTTGTATTGTTTTCACATAATATGTAGGTATACATTTCGCAACACACCTTTGATAGGACTTCGCATATATTTCCATTTTCCCACTAGATGATGCCCACGACATAGAGGTTTAATTTCCGAAAGAGGGGAACTCCGGAATAAAAAGTAGCCTATGTATTTCCCCGGGATGTAACCTATTTGCATCCTATTTTTTCATAAAAATCGGTTGAAAATATGGGCCTTTAAAGCGTAGCCGACAGACAGACACACTTTCGCATTTATAATATTAGTACTTAGTAGGTATGGATTTATGGAATATAGGTATATGTCACCGTAAGATTGTAAAAACCGTTAGATTATAATCTAACTCGCGAAATTCTAAACTGTCGAAAGATTGTAAACTGTTCAATGTTCTGAGTGTCAATTTTTGAAATATTCATTTTGTTTACGTTTTCTTGTCTCTTTCTTGTAGGTTAGGTTAGGGTTCGACATAAATAATCAAGTAGTGCCCGGCCTGCGGCCGGCCTTTAGGTTTTATCGGGTTTAAATGCCTATCAGATTACAATCTACCGGAAAATAATGCGTTAAATTGTAATCTTTCGACAGTTTAGAATTTCGCGAGTTAGATTATAATCTAACGATTATTACAATCTTACGGTGACATATATAAGTGATACTACATATATATAGGCGATACTCACTATCGATGGACTAGAAACCGCCGCTTGTAACAGCGTCTTATCGTGTGCGCAAGGTGCAGAAATCCTTTGTGGGGTCGAGTGTACGCTTTTATAACATGGTTACAAAAGAGTTTCTGGATTTGCCATCACATAGATTTAAAGACTGTGTCAAACAGCATTTAATATCGATGATTTTATTAATGACAAAGTTGCATGAAAGCAACCGGCCTCGCATCCAGTGACCCACAAGTCAGTGTAATACTATTGCATCGTAACTTATGGGTTGTATTGTAAGTATATAATTATTGTAACCTCTTTATTTTTTGAAGAAAAGAGCAAGTGCCGAGTTTCTTGCTGGCTCTTCTCAGTAGGATAGAGTTGTGGTAGAGTTTCGTAAGTGACACAAGTTGTCCTATGTGAAGTAAATAAATCAATTATCATTTATAATAATATAATATATAGATTACGCGTTGTTATAACATTTCTCTTATTGTTATTTAGTTACTTGTTTAAAAGAATTTATATTGTGTGGTGGAACCCTTTGTGAGCGAGTCTGACTCGCACTTGACTGAGTTTTATTTATTACACTACTAGTCAGCCCTTAACTGTGATCTCACCTGGTGGTAGTGATGCTGCAGTCTTATAATATGGTAGTGGGCTAACCTGTTAGGAGTGTGGCTGTTATACATATTAAACCTTGATTAAACCCATCCCCTAAATCGGTTTCAAGTTTCCACAAGGCATCGTACCGGAACGGTATAAGTATTGGCTTGGCGGCTAGTCTCTGCCGGTAGGGTAAGAAAGAAGTACCCAAGCAGCCGAAGCCACCCGACCCGACCAGAAAAAGTTCAGAAATTATTAATTCCCATTTTGACCCTGCC
This sequence comes from Erebia palarica, assembly GCA_964035005.1. Lineage (NCBI taxonomy): Eukaryota > Metazoa > Arthropoda > Insecta > Lepidoptera > Nymphalidae > Erebia > Erebia palarica. Next base: position 26,531,625 of record OZ035992.1, on the reverse strand, counting down.
CGCGATCAATCCCGGAACCTACAACTTTTAAGATAAGAGCGCTCACCAATGCGCCAGGGAAGTTATTTGTCGCTGTGCTCTCGCGTCGTAAAATATAGGTACTACTTATGTGCTTGGTTTCGGAAAATTCATAATTATAAGTAGGTATCATGTAGTTTCTCATCATAATATTATCATTGATCGGGCGAACAATTTAGTCCTTCGATTGGGGGCGATTGGGGTCAACTGCACATCGAAGTGGCCACACTCGAGTCTCATTACTAACGTCGAATTACATCATGCGGCGGCCATGTCTGAAAGTTATCAATTAAATCCAATCAAAAGTGCTAATGGCCGTACCGTTCGTGTTGTAGGATCCTTAATATACCTATCGAAACAAGTACCTATCTTTCATGAAGGTTGATAAAATTAAGGATAAAATTTTCTAGAATATTACAGAAGTGAAGCTTACTTGCCGACCTAAAATAAAAGCGCGCAGAATATTAATTTTCAGATGCCTTTTGAATATCGCGAGCGAAACCAGCTTTTTTGTAATCTATACTACTAACTAGCTAGGTATTTTAATAAATGCGTAAGTTTGGATGGATGGATTTTGTTTGTTACTCACGCTAGAACGGCTGAACGGATCTAGATGAAATTTGGCACATACCTACCTAGGCTACTTTTTATCCCGGAAAATTAAGTTCCCGCGGGATCGAACGAAGCGGACGAAGTAGCGGGCATTATCTACTTAGTAGGTAAATTAATAATATACCTAGCGAGTGTAAATAGGTACCTAATTCTGTAGAAATTATTAGGTATATGGGGCTTCATACTAACCCAAACGGGTTCTTACTTAGGTACTTACTCAACAGTCTCCTAAAGTACTCCTAGTTTGTGATTGGCTTGGAAAACCCCCTAGAGTCCAGTCTAGACCCGAGGCCGGGCGCTCGCGCCACATCGCTGCACCCTGTCCGTCTACGGTCGGTACGGTCTAATGAAGCCGGTGACTTGTGTGAGCCAGCAGTCAGCACGATATGAAAAAGTTGCTTTCATTGATAAAATATATTGCTTGCGTAAACGTTGGTTTTTAATGACGCATTGATAAGCCGTGGTGGCGCCCGTTAGCAAACAACACTGAATGACTGACAGGTCTACAAATCTACCGAGTCGGGAGTACTTAGTACGGACTGGCGAGACACAGAGGAGTTACTATACCTACTACCTAGGCAACAAGACATTTATACTTATTTAATTTGTAGGTGGCCTACCAGAAAGGTAGGTAAGTAAGTGGCCCTATTGCGTAAAACTTAAGTAAAACTTGTGTTGCCCGTTTAGCTGGAAAATTGAGTTGAACGATCTTATTTTATCGCTGATCCGAACCCTACATTCTACCTTTAAGGAAACTTATGATGGCTGAAAGATTTTGATACCAATCCAAGAGCGTTAAACAGGGTGTATTGACTATGGAGTATGGACCAAGAAAATAAGGTGGTTGAAAATGGAGATTCATGTTTCAAGAGTTAGGATTTCCACGCTTTAGTTTGAAAATTCGAGCAAGCTAAAATAAACTTACACTCCTCTGATAGGTAGGTAGGTAGTTATCCGACCCAAATTGATTATGTGTTGTCCATGTATAGTTCGCGCGCGGGTCGAATGCAGAGTAAATGTAAGGTGACACATTTACTCTTCATTCCAGTGGCGATTCTGGTGGTAAATCTTGGGTTTGCGCTAGCGATGGTTAGGTAGGTAGGTATTTTCTCAATAAAATACATTTATCTAAATCTAAATAAGTAATAAAATGTATCACTGATTAGGGGTAGGTAGGTTTAATATAACTACCATACCTTTTCCTAACAGGTTTGCCCGCTACCATCTTAGAGTAGATACAACCCTACTAACATCATCACCCACCACCTGGTGACATTGCAGTCAAGGGCTAACTTGTGCTTAGTAGTTTACATTTTTTTACTTTACTTTGATATATTTATTTATTTTACAAAAAGAAATTAGATTGAAATTATACGAGTAAAACTGGCATTTTCTTCATGGAATTTAAGCAGAAAAGTGCTCTTTTGGAGGTAGGTAATGTGGTGAAGAAATATTTTTATGGAAAAACTGTTTTTTATGGGGCAGTGCCTTTCAATCAATTTTGAATCCCGAAAATCCCGAGTATGGTAAGTTTGGTTTTGGTTTAACATTTTATTTATTATATAGCAACTTTTAAAGGATAATTGTTATCAATATTTTATTGAAAATTAAAAATAAATAACCTTATTCTTTAATATTTTTTTATAAAAAATGGAGCATTTTAATTAAAATTATGAAAATTCTTTAGCCACTCAGTTTTATTTTAAGTAAGTACCTACCTACTCACTGACCAAATGTTTCTTATTCTGGCTGACCTGAGTTTAAGGTCAAGGTCACAGTACTGCCGGAAGGACGATAAAATTTCATACAAATCGTGTCCTTCCAGCAAGACGCGCGGCAGTCTTCCGGCAGGACGAAAACCTGTCTTTCCGGAAGCGCTTCCAGCAGGAGACCATCGGGCGATTAAAGGATAAAGCCTAAGACGGCTTTATCCTAATAAAGATTCCCAGTGATCACAAAATATGAGGAAACTGGTATCAAAAAATAAGTAAACGATATCTGTTTTTTTCTTGTTTTTTGTTATTGGATCGATGCCTTTCATAATTATTTATATGTGGCTGCAGCTTAGGAAGTTCCTGAAGGAACCCCCTAGGAAATGCATTCACTCCCCTTACCCTATAATACGGTAATACCACCGAGTAGTAATTTCTATCTAAACTACCGATCATTCCTTATAATTATTATTCATACTAGGTAATAGTGTTATAAAATGGAAAAGTGTGTGTCTGTCTGCTACGCTTTCACGGCTCATCTGGTTAACTGATTCTGATGAAATTTGGTACAATATGATGCATTAAGCAATACGATTCAAGTTGCATCCCTTGCAACTCGCTTCCCAGAGAGCACTTAGGCTACTTATCATTAAAGAGTTCCCGCGGGAATGAAAAAACAAGGATCAAGTTTTTCTGGTAACTATCACGTAGGTAGTAAAAATTTTATTAGGTATTTTTTATTAATAATTGTCTTTCGGATGACACCGGACTAGGTATAAAAATTGCTAAACAAACGAATTCTAGGTCTAGATTCTAGGTGTATAAAAATACCTACGGTCTATGTTTGACCCATAAAATAACGCTTGCCACACAAAAAAAAAATTGAATGTTGTTTTTGTTATTCTTTTGCCTAGTCGAAATTATAAGCTTGTACCTAGGTAGGTATGTAATCGAGGGGTAGGTATGCAACTCATATACATAGGTACATGCATGATTATAGCGAAGCGAGGAGTATCTATTATCTACATAATTTGAGGGCCTAACTTTGGCTTTCCCTAACTTACCATAACATACCTACTTCCCTGTTTATCCCGAGTTTTGGGTTTATTTATGCTTTATACCGTCTACGATATGTAAGCTCTCAGTAAGGGACTCAGGACTGGAAGAGTGGAAGATCAGTTAGATAGAAGTGATGAGATGAGCATAGGGCGCTAAGGATCGATTCGTAGAGCATTTCGCGCCCACCCTCGCGTCATGCCGGAGTCGGAGTACGGACACCATAGAGATATTATAGTGGTTTTAAATTATATTATATTAAAGGTCTACTCTATAGGTACGGAACTCTTTAAACATGCATGCTGTCCGGACTCCGGACTCCGGAGCGACCAAAAAAATAAGCACGCGAGAACAGGCGAGCCACATTCCTCGTGGGTCGTCGGTCGGCACTCGGCACTCGGCAGCCCCGCGCGCGCCGCTTCCCCAATCCCCACTACCACCAGTCGTATGCGCGCGTCGTCCGCGGTAGCTAGTCTGTGTCTCTGGTTCGTGTGTTATTTACTCTACCGCGCGCTGTGTGCCTGTGTTTACAAGTGTTGATAATAATCGAATATTTAACAATAATAATAAATAGTGAATGGTGTTAGTGACGAATTGATAGCATTGTTCTGTTTTCATTTTTGTGACAATTTATAACTAACAGTGGTTCGCGCGGGGCAAACAAACACGGCAGACGCCGAGCTCAGGTAGCGTTTCATATGTTTCCAATCTTTATTACGTCTAGCTAGGCTAATCTGGTTCATAATTAATGTGAATGTCATACTAGTACAGGTGTAAGTAAACGCGGGCCACGTGATGCGGTATTGTATATTTTATATGCGCCGTAGGTAACCACGTGGTGCGGTGGTGTAAACTGTAAACAACCCTGCCCTTTTCTCTAGCATAACGCCCGTCGCATGCCCGGCCCTCCGGGCTCCGTCCCCGGCCCCTCGCGCCATGAAAATACATTATCTACATATTATTCAATCAAATCCATGCTAAATGATAAATAGAAACATATGTTGGATTTCTAATTATGTAAAGTAACTATTCTAATAATTTATTAGATATTTTATTCATCACAATATGGATCCAGTTAAACCATGTATGCTAAGGTACCTGAACCAGTAGGTATTTCTTGAATCTTAATGTATTAAAATAAGTAATATTTCTATTGATTGGAATAATATTATCATACTTACCTATGAGCATAGATAACAAAAAAATTATACAAAATATGTTTCTATTTACCTAAGAATGAGTTAAAAAATTTAAGTAGGTAGATACATAACTAAGAAAGTATTTAAAATTTTAATAAATTTAAGCATGATGATTGCAGTCACTTGCAACTTACATAAAGTGGATAAAAAACGAAGTAAGTATTATGCTGTTGAATTTATAACATTAAAATTGGATAAGGTTGGACCTAAGTATTACTTAGGTAAAGAAAGTATTAGATTGATATTATGTAGATTCTAGCCACTCTACTGTGTTCAGGGTATTTAGGTATGCACACAAAAGGCCTAGGGCCTAGAACCTTTACGGCTAATTTGGATAAGTATTACCAAGGTCCTAGACTAGAATAGGGAGACTAGGCCCTGTTTTAATAATAATAATCAGCTAAGAAAACGTTATCAAGTTTGGGGTTAAGATGCTAACTGATACCTGCGGGAATCAAAAAACGTAATCCACGCGGACAAAGTCGCGGGCATCATCTAGTTTATCATAATTTTACTTTTCCAATATACCTAGGTGCTTAACTGCTTAGTGATTAAAATTAAGAAAGTTACAAACTACATTGTTCATATGCTACATACCTAGGTAGGTATACACTTGTCTATACCGCACGCGGTGCGTTGCCGATAAATACTTTTTGTTAGAATGACAAGCTCAAGCAGTTACGTTTTTGAATCGTTTTTGATAGATTAACCTTTTAAAAAAATTTGGATTTGGGGTTTTCTTATTAATTAAGTAGTTATTGGTAGGTATTTTCCGGCTAGACAAGATTTAAGTAAAAGTTAATAGAATCTTGCAATAAACGGGACACACGTACTTTTAACCTGCCTATACATTGAAATAGAATGATTAGGAAATTTATACTCACTCTATTCATTAACCAGATATTTAAGCAGCCGGGGTAAGCTAGTAAACTAGGTAATTAAGTGTAAGTACCCCTAATACTGCCTCGTTGGTCTAGTGGTTGGCATGTTCAACTGCGGCCGACGAGGTACCGGGTTCGAGTCCCGGGTCGGGCCGTTATTGAGTACCTATTGGGTTTTTCTGTAATGGGCTGTAGTAGACACACCCCCAATAACCTTGCAACAGTTAGCGATAAATATATGTGTACCTACGTATAGGTACATAATAAGTAGGAAAACGTAAGAGATCCTTGAGAGAGAAAAAATAACGTAACAATTAATGTCATAGGCATATCCTGTATTTGAAAGGTCGCGTTAATCAGTTGAAGGGACAGGTGTACAGAATTATTGTTACTCAAGTAGGTAAGAAACTAAATACGTATGAATTTACAATGGTAAATTTGGTGGCAACGTTATCACTTATCAGGCATCGATATAAATACGGTAACCTTTCACCTAGTCATACCTAGTCCAATAAAGATTTTGCGCGACAATCGGCATATTATTTATTGTCACTTAATATCCCATCAAAAACATAAATGTAAAATGAGAGCCAAGTTCAAAATTGTGATATATATGCCTTGGTTGTTGAGTTCAGCGACAAAAGAAGTGAGATCTAAATGGGTGCCAAGTTCAATGGTCAGTCCTGAAATTTATTTATAACAACATAATATTTTATAACAACTTAAAATATCATTTCTTCTTATAACTTAGTATAAAATGTTGAAGACTAAGGCTTTGGCTTGGCTAGTTTTCATATACGAATTATAGCCTTCACAAGTTGTAAAGCTGTAAGTTCTTATTTTATTCTTCCGAAAACTTGGCTTGCTGGTAGAAACTGTACTTTTAGGTACCTACTTAATAATAATTCATATATGGAAACTAGCCAAGCCAAAGCCTTAGTCTTCAACATTTTATACTAAGTTATAAGAAGAAATGATATTTTAAGTTGTTATAAAATATTATATGTTGTTATAAATAAATTGAAGGACTGACCATTGAACTTGGCACCCATTTAGATCTCACTTCTTTTGTCGCTGAAGTCAACAACCAAGGCATATATATCACAATTTGAACTTGGCTCTCATTTTACATTTATGTGTTTGATGGGATATCATTACTTTTTGTACAGAAATTATTGAACTCAATCTCAAACTCAAAACATATTTATTCAAAATATGTACCTACAAAGTACACCTTCTGAACGTCACGCTTACAGAGCATAAGAGGTGATGGTGATAATTAACTACGGTATCTTAAAACTAAAGCTACGAGGGTTCCAAACGTGCCCTGGTCTGAGAAGAGCCCGCAATAAACTCCGCTTTTTTTTTATTATCACCATCTCACAAATATTTGAAATTATATATATGTACTTATAATATAACATTACATAATCAGCCGCTGTAACAATTCATACCAATGCCTTGCTATCATTCAAATAATCCTTTACACTGTAATAGGACTTTTCTATTAGTTTAGTTTACGTTTTACATTAGTAGGTACTTATTATTCGGTTTAAGGTCAGTGTGTCACCCACCAGTAATTCTATTGTACGACTCATTGTACAAGATAATTAAAGACCAGAATTCTCAAGGAAAATATATAGTGTACCTAGAGTTAAACTGACATTGACAGATTACATCTATGGTCAGACTACCTCTACAGCACATTTCTACATCTCATCAATTATGATTGCAAAAGTTCAAAATCAAAAGTTTTTAGTGAAACATTGAAAACAAGCACGGTAAACAGTCGATATCACTAAAACCACTCTATACAATGAATACAAATCACAATGACTGACAGCTTGAACTGACGACTTCAAATACGTTTCTTCTTTTCTGTCAATGACGTTTCGTTGCACAAAATGCATGAATACGAAGGTAAGGTTTTAATGTAACTATATTATTATTCATTATTATTTACATTAAAATAATAATTATGTGTCATTTTCAATAGTTAAGGAGTTACTTACTACCACCGCTTAAAGCAGTATTGTTTCAAAATAACGGTTGAATGTCACGTACTTTGACGTCCTTAAAATAATGATTATAACACTACAACATAAACGTCAACAATATTAAAATAATACGGCTTTAAGCAATGGTAGTATGCCCCGCGTCAGAGTTTTGATCTATACCTAGGTAGATCATAAAAATGACGATTTTTGTACGTGTATATCTAAATAACCATTTGAGGTATGCTTATGAAATTTGGAGCACATATGTATCTCACGGGTCTCAATATATGCGCCAAATTTGACATGTTTATGTGAAATAGTTTTTGAGTTATGAGGGGGTCAAAAGTGGCTCCAAATGGTTCGTGTAATATTACACACGGTGCTGCTCGCCAGTTTTTTTGAACTTTGGCTGGACACGCTTCCGCGTGTCTTGATACTGACAGTACCTGGGTGTCCGAGCTGTGCTCGGTATTCGTTTTGGTAAATCGTGTATATAAATATGAATAATATTTTTCGATCTTACTGACATAATAAAAAAATTAACTGTTTAGGTATATAAATAAAAAATCACGAGTGCAATTGGGCTCACAATAATAATTTTCTCTCAAAAGAAGGAACTTGAAAAAAAAAGGGAAAAATAATCTGGACTCGAACCGGGCCTTCTGGTTTTTGGACTGCCCAATTTCCCATCTGAGCTATGGTATAACCTTGTAGATGACGGCGAAAGGACTTGACCGGTGGAACTATGGCAGCTTGCCTAGGTGTCAAAAATCAATGTTCAGCAATGATTTCTTTATTATTGTAATTGTAATATTTCACTGTTTTCAGATAAAAAAGTTTCAGGAGTCTGAAGGCTCGGAAAACTGCGAAAATGAACAAAAAAAGTTTCACCAAAAGACTGCTTTCCCACACTAGATGGCGCTATTTATTGTGTTGAGCGAGTCTAAAAAATTATTTTCAAGTATTATTTCTTTATTATTGTAATTGTTATATTTTAGTTTTCAAATAAAAAAGTTTCAGGAGTCTGAAGGCTCTGAAAACTGAGAAAATAAATAAAAAAAGTTTCACCAAAAACTGCTTTCCCACACTAGATGGCGCTAGTTATTGTGGTGAGTCTAGAAAATATTTTTAAGTATTACTCAGTACTTTTGGTTAACAAGTTCAACTATTCGACCACAGATGGCAGCATATGCAATGTGAAAGGGCGTTCCTTTAAACGCAGTATTTCAAAATGCTTTGTTCGATCTATTAGTTTGAGACTTGTCAAAAAATAAAAATAATTATAAACGAAACATACATTTCCTTTTCATTAAGTACTGTTTAATTGATCAAAAATAAATATAATGACTAAGGTACTTAAATGGTATTCATGTAGGGTTACAAGATTATTATTAGGCATGGATATAATGGAACGTCAAAATGGAGTAGTGCTTAAAGAGGAAAGCGGACGCTCAAGATTTAAACAATAAACGTACTGTTTTTTTTTGTCATTTGAACCCTGACCTTATTTGGAATAATAAATCCATAATAATTTCATTTTGAATTTTTAAACCTTACTGTAAAAACGGAAATCCTGTGCATTGACCCGAATCGGAGGACAATTACTGGTCATGTCCTTTACCTTCGTATTCTAATGATATTGTAGCAGTTTTCGCTAGATCGATTTATCGCCCCCGAAACCCCCTGCATACTAAATTTCATGAAAATCGTTTAAGCCGTTTCCGAGATTCAGATTATATAATATATGTCACCGTAAGATTGTAAAAACCGTTAAATTCTAAACTGTCGAAAGATTGTAAACTGTTCAATGTTCTGAGTGTCAATTTTTGAAATATTCATTTTATTTACGTTTTCTTGTCTCTTTCTTGTAGGTTAGGTTAGGGTACGACATAAATAATCAAGTATCAAAACCTAAGTGCCCCGCCTGCGGCCGGGCACTTAGGTTTTGTCGGGTTTGAAAACCTATCAGATTACTATCTACCGGAAAATAATGCGTTAAATTGTGATCTTTCGACAGTTTAGAATTTCGCGAGTTAGATATAAATCTTACGGTGACATATACCTACCTATACAAGAATTGGTCGTTAAACGACGTTATATGTATTTTTGAATCCTAGTCCCGGATAAAATTATATGTGCCAGTTTCCAAGTAGCATTTGCAGGGTAGGGTAGATCGCACTTTCATCAGCATCTCGTTGGAACTTAATACTTAACACTGGGAAAAATGCAGGAGATCGGTTCTGGGTTTGAGCCATGGAAAGTGTAGGTACTTACCTGTCAGTTGGGACACATTCAGATTTATAAATTATTAATTAATATGGATAATATGGATTACTTGTAACATTTAGACTTTAGACTTTAGAGGACGTGAATCGCGATACGTGAACGATAGATACGCGTATAAATATACCGACATAATATCCTATGTAATACCTATGCAGTACGCACACGTGAAAAGTCTTATCAAAACAATGTACCTACCAAAAACATTTCGCAGTTGCGTGGCCTTGGAATTGACTTATTTGATAAGCCGCGAGCGATCTCTCGTTGCGTCTTCGCTCCATTCAAGTCTGATTTTTGTCTCATTTTGTGTGCAATATAAAACAAGTGTACATTTTTTTGTAAAAATTTCAAGCAAATATACTCTCGGAGATTTTTTTAAAGAGGCTACTCAAGAAGACAGGCTTCGTCGTCCCTTCATTCTGTGTGATTCCCCGTTATACAAAAACACGCTAAGCTTATCTAGGACAGACACGAGTGGAATCGGGATGACCGGTCTTCGTTCTGGGCAAATTTTAGATTTATAGTCATTGATGAGGTATACTGTATAGTTATGTTTATAGTTCTCAAATATCGACAAATTGCCTTCGGAATTTTAACAAAAGCGCGTTTGTAAAAAACTGACCGAGAAATTCAATGATATGCTTGCCATATTGGCAATATCATGTGCGTAAATAGGTACAATAAATTCCCACGCTAAATGCTAGTTATATGTATTTGTAACGCAAATAGCAATGCACTGTGGAGCATGTTGCAAGGCTAGACAGACGCATTCGGCGCAGGTATCAAACTGCAATGAGGTTACGTCGAAGTGTGCTTGCACGCTTTTAGCTTTCCGGCGTAGATGGGATGCGGGGGTGGGGTGCAACATTTTAGCCGCCAAGCATCGCGCCGCCGCACCGCCCGCAGCCCGATCGATCGTGCTGCGTTGCGCTGTTCTATTATTTATTACTGAAAATATGGCGGCGTGGTATGGCGGTCGTCAACCCCGCTGTCCGCCACGCTACGGCGCGTAAACAACGTGGAATGCAGCGCGGCAAACTGGTACCTCCCTTCCCGGCCTGCTGGCTTCTACGCGCCGCAGACCGCAGGCCCTGCTACGGGTTCTATCGTCTCGCTTTCACCTGCCGACGAAACCCAGCACTGACTACCTATCTCTTTCAGAGTGACGCTACGCTAGTCACTAGTAAGCAGCATGCATGCAGTACACGTGTAAAAATTCCTGCGTAGTTAGCAAGTAACTCGATAGTACCTAATAGTAACGCTTATGTAAGTATGTAATTACTAATTAATTCCGTAACTATGCAACATAGCCCGTTCTTGTAATACCGTAGGTACCTTTGATACGTTGATACTTGATATAGATACTTAAGTACTTTGGATATAGTTATTCCTAAATTTATAGATTGAGAGATCATAATTAACCTAGTAGGTCCCTTATTACCCCAAGGGTAATTTGAGTTATTTTGATTTCCAACTGGGCCTACATTATATTGTTGATGGGTTTGCATGTAAGTAATAGTTAGGTACCTACTTAATAGTGTTTATTATTTCCATGCGGATTTTTATTTAACGGACGTTGTGTAACGTATGACGTAAGTAAAGTTCGCTTAAGGCTAATAAACAAAAATAAATATTCATAAAAACTAGACGTATTATAGCGGTATATGAAAATGGAGACTGGCGTTTGGAAATCCCTTCCAGAGACCTGTGTTGCCCTCCGTTTGAAACGAAGACGTACGTAGAAAAAAAAAAATTGCGTATTTTTGTGTTACAGCGCGGCTCAGGTATATGTGCGCGAACCTTAAAAATGACGTGCTCCCATCTGCCCCGATGGGCGATGGCACTTTATTTCCCAACTGCCCCGTTAGCGGGGCAGAGCCAGCGGGGCGGATGGGACCAAGTCTTTAAAAATGAAATGCTTTATAGGTTTGGTAGAGAATGTATGACATTGTTCCCACTTGCATGTTTACTAAACTGACTAATTGACTATCTACCCTCTCAAGCTCCTGCTGTCTTAAATACCGTAATGGGACTTGGGAGGATAAGTACATGTACCCACTGAGTACTGAACTACTGACCCGCCTGCTTACATGAATTGAGCACCTAGCAGCAAAAGGGGGTCAGGTCAGAGTGAACAAAGGTTCCAAACTTTTTAAATTGAGATCTGAGTACCTGACCCAGTCCCACCCTTTTTAAACAAGGCCCTCAATTAGGTAGTGATAAACCTAAGTATCTCAGTCTTACCACACAAAAATATATATGTGTTTTGAAGGCTTCTGAATACGAACTGATTGCAAAGATTCCGGGTTTCAGGCGCAATAAATATTTACCTATTTGCCTTTTTTTTCTTCTGGGAGAAAAATAATTCGCAACATTTACGCCAGTGCAGTGGATCGGTGAAGTTGTTATCTAGATAAGTTACAAAAATCTCGTGATAAGCGTAGCGTTCCGTCAGTTGGGCGCCGTGGTCGGCCAGCGTCACGATGACGTAATATTTGTACACATAACACGTAGGTACTAGATAGGCATTGAGTACATACTGCTGATTACAATGTATAGTAATATGAGGCACAGTCACGACACACGACACTAACGACAGGCGCCACGGTACTCTACGAATGCGCGCCGCATAGAGGATTTACATAGGCTTTTGATCGGATACATATTATGTTATTTAACCTGATTTAACACATTAAAAACTTTACATTTCAATTTTATGATTAATTTTCGCAGAATTTCCCAAGTAGATAGATACATAAAGATCACTGCGTATTAATATAGAACTGTAGGATAAAGGGTTTTTATGTTATGTGATATACATTGAACATTTTGCAGATTCTTTGGTTAGATCACGGAAAACGAGTTTCTACAAAAAATTATTGTTATTAAAGCTCTGTTCACAAAAAATGGTCACGTTGAATGTCAACGTTTGATACTCATAACGGATGTCGGCAGCCATGTTATCTTGATCGAAAACAATCTAGTATTCGACACTGTTGGCGAATTTCCTCAAAACTTGAAGTCATTGCCTGCCTGTTTTGATTACAAATGGCTAGTTCTGCGAATCTCCAACTGTTTGCGAAATACAATAGGATTGGTTTGTTTTTCTAGCTCTAGCCTTACCTACTGAGTGTTTACTTTTAATGAGCTTTTCACGTGAAACGGTCACTGATGATTGCAATTTTGGGGTTAATCGGCTACCGTTTAGTTGAGTGCGAGTTATATTTAGCCGTAGCCTGGTCTGTCGTGGGAACCCCGCTGGCTCCCACGCTAATTACCGAGGACTTGAAGCTCTTTGTGCTCTTTGCGAGCCGCCAATGTTAGTGAATGTTTATTATCAATGAAACTTCGCCTGACAAAGGGACGGTCGCAGCGATCAATTTAAATTTTATTAAATCAAATGCAATAAGTAAACAATTTAACGGCTCATAGTTTAGTAACTTCTATAGTGTTATGAGTGTCGTTTTATTCAATACTAATTTATTCTACTTTCTTAAATAAGTAATTATTGAATTTTAGTACTTAATAGCAATTACGAATTAATCCAATATAAAGCATATATATAAATTATTTATTTAATTAATGATTAAATGATAATTACTAATTAATTAGTGCGGCAGTATGTAAAATCAACCATAAATCATTATGAAAAAATTAAATGTGTTGCATTTTGTTCAGTTACAGTTACTTATTACTGATTATAAAAGATAAAAATGGCTCTGATATTAATATTTAAATACTTAATATAATTGTTATTTTATGATAATAAGAAGACAAGGCGACAACACTTCATTTATTTTATATGCACAAACTACAACTATCTAAATAAGAAGAAATATTTAAGCCTGCAAACTGGGAGATGCTCTTCCGGCTGATTAAGTTAACTTCTACTCATAAAATAATGTATGCGAAATTAATATCATAAATATAAAATTCTCGTATTGAAAATAATACAATAGAACTTAATGCTAGCTAACCTAACCTAATTACTATATAAATCATGCCCACGTGGAATGGTGGCAAGAATGCTGGCTGCATTTCCGCGCTGGACAGCCAGGCTGATCCTTTGCGCAAAAAATGGGACTCCACGGCCCAAGGGTCTCCACGGCAAATGGAACAAATATGTAACTCTCTATGAGAGGCATACTTCCGCCGCTTGCCGGTTTCAGCCTTTTCTGCTGCGGCTCCCGGCCTTGATGCTGTCTCCCTGATATGACACGGGGCCAATGTGTCTACGCATGTTGCGTCCCACATTAGCGCCCGTCCCCATTCCCAGGGAACCAGCGTCAATCCATCAGGTCTCTTGCCATCATCCCGACTAATCCCTGCCGGCTCAATGAGCGCAGGAATATCTATGGTGGCAAGAGCCCTTCTGATCGTATCATTGAGAGAGCCATGCCGAAAAAGCCTACCAGCGTCTTGCCTACCATGCCTCCTTTGGCAAAAGAGTCCGTGAATTCCAAATTTATCGACCTCTTTTCCACACGGACATCTGTGCTCGAAGCACAGGGGTGTTCCCAATTTGAGACCTAGAGCCACACGAAAACTTTCATTATCTAAAAGAGTGCCGAGATTTTTCGATGGCAAGGCATGAAGCCAATACCCGGATTCTTTATCAGATAAGGCTAGAAGCCTTGCTCGATCTCTTTCACTTGTTTCTCTTTAACTTGATTTTGAACCAAATTTGTATGTGTCAGCCGAAACATTCCTTTGGGATATCGTCATTGGGACACCTGACCTTCCAACTCTCTAAGGCCTCTGTGGTATAGGTCTATGAAACTGGATTAGAATTAAGAATCTGAGAACTAAGCTCTTTTATACTATGCACAGAGGACAGAAAAGCCGCAAGAGCAACACTGGACTTTTTTCTCACGCCGATGCCATCATACTTGACCGGTACTTGACCGGTGATTCCAGGACTGATCATCAAAAGATAAATTTAGAATTTTTTCTAGCGTATCTCTTAAGGTGGCATCCATGATATCGAGTAGTCCAGGAAATTTCCAAATTGGGCCGCACGGAGAATATAAATTAATTATAATTATATATATATATATATAATTATATATATATATATATATATAATTTATATTAATTAAATTAATAATAATTTAATACAACAACAACAACAAGTGAAATTAATTTAACGAATTAAAAAATACGACTGCCCTGCCATATTATTTTTGGAGTTTACCTCCATAAAAGCGATTTGCATATATTATATCCTTTGGAATCTTATTCACTTTTTTTATTAAATGATATTTTTTTGTGAATCACTAAATATTGAACTATAGTGTTATATATTTTTGGAATCTACTCATCATTTTCTAGATGATGATTATATAGTTAATCTTATTTTCGTTTTTTTTTTCAATTTTGGTCTTTAATGCGGGACCATGGTCACCCAATCTATTTTTAAAAACTTTACCAGTCTATGTCACCCGGAATAAACTAGGGATTCTAACGATATCTCATTTATCAAAATCGGTTCAGGCCTATAGAAGTTATGGTGGAATATAGGTACAAACTCACATACATACATGAACCCTGAAAACAATATACTCCTTTTTTCAGGCAGTCGTATAAAAAGGCAATATTTTAGGATCGAAAATGCAATGTGAGAATTTGGAGCGCCCAATTTGTCAGAATGTGCCGAAAATGTTCTGACTTTTTTGTCCAAGATTGGTTATATGGCTTCGTTAAAAAGAGGAGCACCACAGAGAAAGACGAAGAAGAAGACAAAGTGAATGTTTATCAAGACTCTTAATATTAGGGGCAATTTCATTAAATAATTCAGAGGCCGATGATATTCTATCTTGCGATAGCTTTTCTGTGAACAGTTCACATTTGGAAAAATTTTGTTCTAAACCAATTTTGCCAAATTTTTGCTTAACATTTAATCTTTAGGAACGTCATCCACGTTGCCTCCAATGGTTCCATCGTCAAGATACCATATGTTAAATTTTGATGTTAAATTTGAGATATGGTTGTGGATCCATTAGCTGAACAGGGCTGGACCTAAAGGATCCCCTTGCTGAACACCTACAGAGGACTTAATATCTCCAAGAAATAATTTAGAAGTAGAGCTATAACATTGCCAAACATACGGGTAAATTTCGGGAAGCTGTGTTGAAACTTCGTTGCCCTGTCCAATGAATTAAAAGCATTCTTTACATCTACTTTCAGCAGAACCTCAACCTCGCCATTCGATAAGAAAGTACGAGCCGAATGAACCGCTGCCTCACAACCACCTTTACTGCCAAATCCAACTTGAATGGGTTGGAATTTATCCTTTAGGGTCGAAATTATGGGTCTACACGCTAATTTTGATGCCAAACGGGGAAAAGTGCAGCCAACAGCGATGGGCCGGATCCCACCGTCCTTTTTATTAAAAGCACAGCGCCTCGCGCCGTAAAGGAATGGCAAAAAGGATGAATTTACCTCGCCAGATAACATAAAATTACAAAGTCTGGTAATGTCACTCAGAAGCGCCTTGCCGGCGTCCCCAGCAGTAACACCCACAAGATCCTTTAGATGTTGTGGTGTTATGCCGTCCATGCCACCAGCAGAGCCACTGGAGAATGACATTATCGCAGCGTAAGTTTCTTCATCCTTTTTCTGTAAAAATGAAACGTGGACCTCGTGAAACGTGGACGTGAATTTTGACGACCTCCGTGGCGCAGTGTGTAGCGCTATGTTAAGGCAACTTTAACATGCGGAGGTCCCGGGTTCGATCCCCGGCAGGGTTTGGAAATTTATAATTTCTGAATTTTCCCTGGTCTGGCCTGGTGGGAGGCTTCGGCCGTGGCTAGTTACCACCCTACCGGCAAAGACGTGCCGCCAAGCGATTGAGCATTCCGGTATGATGCTGTGTAGAAACCGACTAGGGTGGGTTTAATATAACTGCCATGCCCCTAACAGGTTAGCCCGCTACCATCTTAGACTGCATCTTCACTTACCATCAGGTGAGATCGCAGTCAAGGGCTAAATTGTAGTGTTAAAAAAAAAAAAGTTTGAAGGTGCGTCTGGAAGTAAAGAGTCGGGATTTGGTAAAGGATGCTTGTCACTTAAGGCTTTTAGCGTTTCATCATTAAATGGAGCCAGCGTATCATTAGAAAACAAAATGCGGGCTGCGTTTTTAAGATTCCCATCCATAACCTTGTTTTCTACATTTTTTTCAAATTGTAATTTTGTGTTCGAAATGAGCAGTCAGGAATTTGGAAAACGCGATCAACCAAACAATTTTTTTTAATTTTGAACATAACGACCCGCTTTCTGATTTATTTACTAAAAAATGTTTATGTCACCGTAAGATTGTAAAAACCGTTAGATCTAACTAGCGAAATTGCAAACTGTCGAAAGATTACAATTTAACGCATTATTTTTCGGTAAATTGTAATCTGTTAGGTATTAACCCGATAGAACCTAAGGGGGGGCAATACCTGATTATTTATGTCGAACCCTAACCTAACCTACAAGAAACAGACAAGAAAACGTAAATACAACGAATATTTCAAAAATTGACACTCAGAACATCGAACGGTTCACAATCTTTCGACAGTTTACAATTTCGCGAGTTAGTTTTCGCGATTTTAACAATCTTACGGTGACATTTATATTATGTAAACAAAAAAGATTTTGCCAAGCCAAAAGTGAATTTGATAAGACATTTCACTTCTTGATTTTATATACTTATTAAAAAAGAACTTAGAGAAGTTTAACTATAGAAATCTGCCGTTAGATGACGTTTTGTGCAGTATGGATATTCGAAGTGCGTGGTGCGGACCTAGCCTTATTCTTAGTTTAACCTTTAGGTATTAGCATAAAATGTAAAGAAGGTGTTAATTACTGCCATTAGTTCATATTGTGACCTAGGCGTAATTTAAAACCTGATTACGCATTCGGTGCAATTCGATGTATTTTTTCACTTTCCTTGATATGCTATGAACTGCCGGCTATATAGGAACCTAAAACTGGAAAGAGTTACCGCGGGAATCAAAAAATCCTAATCCATGCGGACGAAGTCGCGGGAATCATCTAGTAACTAATAATAGTGCGTTTCCACCAGTGTATGGCACAAACAATGTTTCTCTCGGTGGACTCGCGGTGGTTCTGCCCTTCCAATCGAGATAATATTTTTTTTAGTTATGACTTGTACTTACTACCACTTTAAGATTAATAAAAAAATATATTAAAACTAAAAACACTAAAATATTTTTTTTTAAACGTAGTACTGACACAAAATAGAGTACCCTATCCTAATTCCAGTCTTATAGTAGTCAACAAAACAAAGTCAAGAGCAAAGGTACTTACTTTTTAGTTCGTTTTTTGGCAGGGCAGTCGTGTTTTTTAATGTTTTTTTAAATTCTGACTTGTGTTTGTTCGCAGCTCGGGTCATGCGGAGCGCGGCGTGATGCGGCGCGCGGGCAGCTGGGTCGCGTGGCCGGCGGTGGCGTGCGCGCTGCTGCTGGCGTGCGACCCCGCCGGGGCTGCGGACATGCTCGCCCCAGGCAGTGAGTACACGCACTATAGGCCTATTACACTGCACTTTTTACAGGGCCTTTTTTTTTTTAATAACCTCCCCCCTTTGTTCAAGGTCAGCACGGAATTGCTTGGCGTTGCTTCGTGCAATTATTACAGGGCCCTGTGGTGGCGTGGCCGCTAGTTAGAGCGTCGCTTATTACACAGCAATAAGGACCAATTAGGGACCCTTTATCCCTAAATATTATTACTCAGAGCGTCGCTTATTACACAGCAATAAGGACCGGGTATTTGACAACTAGTCAAATCAGCAGCGTTTTTTTGAAACGTCAAAACGCGTGCTTAGTATGGATTTTGTATGAAATTTTAAGTTGTGACGTCATCAAAGTTCGACGCACTTTTTTCACTTTAATCGATAGTTTAAAATGGTTATTCAAAATAAAACTAGCAATGGACTTGGATATAACGACTTTTGCGATATCCTTTATTTAATAATCACTAAAAAATAATTTATTTCACTAGTAGTCAAACACCCAATTTAGGGACCCTTCCTCCCTAACTTTTATTACACTACACTGATTCAAGTGTAAGGGTCCCTGTAAAAAGTGCAGTGCAATAGGCCTATTATAACTTAGAATCTGACTTCTCATACACACAGTGTGTGTTCCCAAATATACGCATTCTATACCTATCCCGACGTGACGAAAAATCCGTCACGGCCGATGAAAATCAAATACTTATGGCCCGTCCCGGGAAGCGAAGAGCCTAAATGGCTCTTTAGACGTCATGTCACCCTACTAGTGGCGTGCACGACATAGAGGCATAAAGATTTTCCTAGTCAAAAAAGCTCAATGCATAATTGTCATAATTCCCTGCCTGAAAGTAGATATCTACGTAACCAATGCCTACCCGGACTCCGAATACTGTGCACACCACTGCACCCTATAGTAGGGGAGGCCAAGAGGGAATTTTTGGATTTACTCCAGCGCGGCAGATTATTATAAAGGAGGATTCTTTGGTTTTTTAAGTTTGTAACTTTCCAACTCCTTTGGGTCTGGCTCAAATCGTCAGATTATTTGAACGTACACTTTTCAGCATGTAATTAACTCACTCTACCTTAATCTGACGTGCTCGAGTATTTCTTATGATCGATTTTATTTATCTAATTATTTGATCTGCTGTCCTAGACAGACCCACCAATATACAGGGCTCATATATGGTGAAGGTACTCTACAGGGTCCAAAGAATCCCCCTTTATATTAATCTGCCGCGCTGGAGTAAATCCAAAAATCCCCTCTTGGGCTCCTCTACTACTACCATGTACCTCACTGACCGCTCCCAAAAATTATCATGTTTAAGTAATTCTTTGAAACGGCATTGCGATTGTAGGCAGGCATGCAAAGTTACACTGAGTGCAACTGTATCACGTTCTAGTAGCGCCAGGCGGCGTTACTAAACCGTCGCCGTGTGCAAAGACAATGCGTAAATCTGTCATTTACTATAGACGCGAACGCGAAAACCTGAGGCGAAAACATCGAGACTTGACTTGCGTACACAATTTTAGCAAATTGTAATGTATGTATAGGTTACGTTGTTTCGGTAGGTATCACATTTTACTTGCATGATAATTGATAACGTACACTCAGACACCTTTCTTTGTTTACCCATTTTTAATACGACAATCTTGAAAGATCTAGAAGTCAAGTAACTTATTAAGGCTATAATATAAACCACGGCGTCTGCACCTTAGGTTATACGACGGAGGTCATAGTGAACGCGCGCATACATGTGTATAACTGTGGAGAAAGCCGTTTCTACTCATGCTTTGCAGTATAACCGCCTGTAGCCTGTATGCCAATTATTACTATTTGTTTGTCATCACATTGACGAAAATAGTTCATTCATAGATAATACCTAAGTACAGACCAACGCGGGGGATTCTAAATAAGGAGACACCAATAAAATAAATTATTAATTGCCTTGAATATTGAATGATTATTTCTTTAGTTTCTACATTTATAATATCTAAATCAACTATCTATAAGTAATATAAATTTTATTATTACCTACTACCTAGCTAGTTCAGTAGTACTTATTTTTTAAAAGAACATCGTTTGGCTACTCAGTACTCTACTCACCTAACTCTAAAAGGTAGCTGATAGATTTAAGTTTTTATTTAGATGTTGTAAATGATACAAAATATGTAAACGGAATATTTTATTTTATTAAGTAAAGCGACGTGGGATAATTACAGTTTTAGACGAGGCTATTTTGTCGAGTCCGCCAGAAATATATATTTGTCATCAGTCCTATCTGTACAGTGTATACGATACTAAGCTGAAGCGAGCAACTGGTACTCGAGACAATAAACTTAAAAATCTTTGCCTGGGCTTAGATGGTCCGGCTACAACGGCATATCAACGGCGTATTGTGATTATTGTAGAGTCGCATACATGTCCAATTATGTCAGCTCTGTAGGTAGAGAATAGAGATAGATTTGTCTCTGCGTTTACTTTTGCAATAGATTTCCACATAGCGTCGGCAACATCAGACTTCTCGACAGTTCAGATACAGTAAATTTATTGTAAACAACCTGCTTTAACTGCGACATTGCATGAAAATTGTTTGATATTGATAAACGAGTTGGCACCCCACACTTTTCCCACGCACCACTCTTGTGCGGTTCTGCTCACCGCGTGTTGCTTCGCAAATAGCACAAGATATTATGTCGATCACGACAAAAATTAGAACATACTAATTATTATAGTTATCGACATACGACATCTTCACTAGTTGTCCACTTGTTCAATTTCTCCTAAGTCCCAACCTAGACCTGATATCGCTCCACGTAGTAACTACTTGAAAAGATTTTAAGAACATTATACGAGTAGTTCTTTACGCACGATGAAATGCGGGGACGTGGCATGGGAAAATCGTACGGACAAAAAAGCGTTTAAACTCGGTCTCTCTCCCTTTAGTGTACATGATGTATAATATGTCACCGTAAAATTGCAAAATCCGTCAGATTGCAATCTAACGCTTTTTATCTCGATAGATTGTGAACCGCTCAATGTTCTGAATGTCAATTTTTGAAATATTCATTGTATTTACGTTTTCTTGTGTCTTTCTTGTAGGTTAGGTTAGGGTTCGACATAAATAATCAGGTAGTGCCCTTAGGTTCTATCGGGTTTATATACCTAACAGATAGAACTACTGGAACTGACTGGAATCCAGGCAGGCATTGACTGGAATCCTCAGGGAAAAAGAAAGCTTGGCCGACCCAAACAAACTCGGCGGCATAACATTCTGGCGGAGATCGCGAGGATAGGGATGAGGTGGGTGTAGCTTCTAATAGGCCTATTACACTGCACTTTTCACAGAGACCCTTACACTTGAATCAGTGTAGTGTAAAAAGGTTTAGGGAGAAAGGGTCCCTACTTTGATCCTTATTGCTGTGTAATAAGAGACGCTCTAAATAGCAGCCACGCCCGCCCTTACCACGAATTTTACAGATGCGACTTATACAAGTCATAATTAAAAAAATTAAAAATACGACTGCCCTGCCAAAAAACGAAATAAAAAGTTAAAAATCTAAATTAATGTAGTTAAATTAGAATCTTATTCACATTTTTATTAAATGATATTTTTTTGTGAATCACTGGATATTTAACTATAGTGTATCTCGCTAGATAGATTACAATCTAACGGTTTTCACGATCTTACGGTGACATAAGCATGGATAAAGATTAGAGACTGAGTACCCGTATTGTAAATATTTTAGCATTACGTTGAATTTGGACGTCGCGTGATTCCCCATAAAGGCCATTGTCTCCATACAATTTTGTAAAGTTTAACCACAGTTGACGTGATCTTGAAAAGTTACAATAATGGCTCAGTCTACACTCTATATAATGGCTCATAAAATATTGTCAAATAGATTGGTATTGGTAACTATTAGACTAAACTCACTTATTACTAGCTGCTGATGATCCCCAGTCGCCACTTTGCGAGCATTTATGTTTACTAACCAAGAGTAGCCTGTCGAATAAATCCCGCCAATTCGGCGTCATTTGCGGCGTGATTGGAGGACACAAACACGCGCCTATCCATAGTAGGTATATTATAAAAATGCAAAAGTGTGTCTGTCTGTCTGTTCGTCTGCTACGCTTTCACGACCCACCTATTCAACCGATTTTGATGAAATTTGGTACAGGGATAGTTTATATCCTAGGATAGGAAGGACATAGGCTAGTTGTTATCCCGGAAAATTAAGGAGTTCTCGTGGGAATCTAAAAAACTTAATCCACGCGGACCAAGTCGCGGGAATCATCTAGTTTATAATATGTATAGTGATTACGAACGTTATGCAACTAGCTAGCTACGTGTAGTCAAATATATCGCCCGGTTCAAAAGCGCGACGTAGAAATAAATTCTCTAACCTACTAACTCTATCACTGTTTTGTTGTTGGTCAGTGGGGTGGAAGCCCATTTGTTTTCGGCAGCCAGAGCATCTGCTACAACTGTCAGCGCTTAATTTAGTGCAATCCTCTACTGCCACCTTTGGACTCCTTTAAACCTCCCACCAACCCCTTTAGACCCCTGTTCTATAAGATTTTTCTTGCAATTACATCCGCATCCATTTTGCGGTTTTTTTCTCGATTTTTTTCGAACAAGTTAAATTTGACCCAGCGGTTTGAGGTGTATGTTTATAAAAGTATCTATATAATCAATCTTTAGCTCAGTCAGTTTCTCGTTTTATATTTTAAAATGTGGTAGATCTAACAATTTTTCATGTAGTTTGTTTACTATGCAACTTGAAATAGGTGCTACTTCTTAAATACCCAACAGCTATCTAACCATGAACCATTCATTTGTTGAACTACTTACAATGTCTCCCTCAAGTCTGCCACTCCACTGCGTTGTAGAATTGTAGACATAACTAGTTGATGACGGCGACTTCGTCCGCGTGCATTGAGGTTTTTTGGGTCCCGTGGAAACTAATTTTCCAGGAGCAAGAGTATTCTAGTATGTGCTATTCCAGACTCTAATCTATCTCGGTGCCAAATTTCATCCAGATCCGCTCAGCCGTTGTGGCGTGACTGAGTAACAAATATCCGTCCATCCATCAGACCAAACTTTCGCATTTATTTTATTAGTATTGATAGATGATGCCCGCGGGTATGGCCCGTACCTAAGTATTAATTATCTCTGGTAGGTGCATAGTTTGGGCAATACTTGAGAACGTATTCTTAGCTAATGTCATTTTATTAAAAGGGCCTTAGTCCGCATGAATTTCAGTTTTGACTTCGCGGGATCTCGGGATAAAACGGGGTTTTCCGGCATACAAAGTAGGCTATGCGGATTGCGGATAGGCCGTGAAATATTAACTGATGGTCATACTTAATTACGACATTACCTACTCAATATGGATTATGTACCGCATTCAAAACAATTAATTTTCTAGCACGCTCATCCCCTTATCTACCAATTCTTAAAAACATCCGCCGATTAAAAGAGCAACGAGTGCTGAGTTGACACACGAATAGCTTTTGCGTTTTATCTTCACTTTACCAAAACCGGATACGCGATAGCCGATAACAGCCTTGCAGTAAATATTGTTTTGCAATAAACAACTGCTATAGGATAGATTTCATTCTTTATTGATAGAGCCAATAGAGCTATCGTTTGTCATTTCAGTAGTTAACTAACTAGGTATATGTAATGCTAAGGCCGCGCTCATTTTGGATGCGAACTCGTTCGTACGTAAACTTACGAATACTATTCGCGCGAATTGAGTGTGTACACTGGATTACGTTTTTATTCGCCAAATAGGCATTTTCCCGGTTTTATCGCTTTTGTGAAGACCATGTGAGGCCTTTGTTTCATGATGAATAATCTGTATATCTTCAAGATAATTGCGGCGTCGACGTCGTCGTAGACCCGAATGGATGCGCGAAATTTATAATTGAAAAGAGACGGATTGGAACAATTCCATCATATTTACTATGGAAGACTTAAATAATGACTCCATTCTGTTGTATAGTAAAGAACGCAATACGCATGAAGAAATTCAGTAAACCAAATTTAATCGCCATCACTATTGCCAAATAATTGGGTATTTGACAACTACACAAATCAGCAACTATTTTTCAAACTTCAAAACGCGTGTTTAGTATGGATTTTGTATGAAATTTTAAGTTGTGACGGCATCAAAGTTCGACGCACTTTTTTTACTTTAATCGATAATTTAAAATGGTTATTCAAAATAAAACTAGCAAGTGACGTGAATATTACGAGTTTTGGGAGATCCTTTATTTAATATTCACTGAAAAATAATTTATTTCATTAGTAGTCAAATACCCAATTGTTATGGTCAATGTACAATCAAGGGCCGTGGTTCCGAAGCGTGGCGGTGAATGACGAGCATAAAGAGCGAGCCGCCCCCGCTAGCCGCCGGATATTCGCAAAAACTTCCGCGGCCATTGATCCTGACCATCGAGAGGCCACCCGTCGCTCGCGATTTTTTTCTTTTGCTGTATTTGAACGTGTGCTATTGAACCCGATGCGTCGTACAGTCGTACTGTGCTCGGGGATCGTGGTATCGCGCCGCCTTTTAATCCGTCAGATAACGACTCAACTGGAAAACTCGATGTGTTGTTTGTTTGTAATTCCGCTCCGCTCGCCGCCGACGAGCTGAGGCCTCGTTTAGGAGGCGCCCCGTGTTATCTTGCGAACAGAGCCGAAATTCATTCGAGCGTGTAATATTATGTGCGCCGATATCGAGCTCCACGATGTAAACACGCGCCACACACTCTGCCATCTTTATTGTGTTCTTTTTTGTTTAACAACCGTTAATTAATTTTGTTTAACCATTATTTATTCATATTATGATTTCTATAGAGAAGTGCTTAATCTGACTGAGGTAGGTATTTCATCTAGTCAACAACATAAAAAATCTAGTCGCCTGTTATTCTTCGAACGATCATTAACCTACACGCAAACTGTGTACCTGCCTACTGCGTAGTTCTTTATTGAAGTAAACGGCCAAGCAGTAACTCATTTTCTCGAACTTTTGTTACGTAAAACCACAGTCTGAGCGTCCTAAACAAATTGTTTTAAAAACATTTTTAACATGTCTTCTTCTTTTCTTAGCACAAAGAACGGATACAGCTTGACCCACTTTCACGCCATTCATAAAAATATCACAACTTGGTTATCGCCGGACTTTGAACTGGCCGGTAAAGAACAACTAACTATTTCACAATAATTTTCCCACGACACCGCAGAATATATAATAGTACCTACCTACTAACGACACGACAATCAACTGTACTTGTGATCGATCAAGTTACTTTTAGGTTAAGGCGGTTTCAGATTAGCGTATTTTTTTGCGCGTATAAGCCAGTATAAGCTCGTATAGGCTCACACGCTTACATGCGCGTCACATATTGCGCTTATTCCAGCGTATTCGCTCGAATCGAACCCGTGGTTATAGCCAGACGTAGTAGTCAACAGTATACGAGCTTATAAGCTTCATTGAGCGTCAATGCGTGTGGAAAAAACGCGCCTACACGCACTTCCATAAACGACCTTATGCGCGCCGATAAAACCCTCATCTGGAACCGCCCTTAGAGTGTTTTTACTTATTATAGAGCAAATAACGTGTAAAGAACGAGTTTATCACAATATCGATATTAGTTACATACCTAATTATTATTATTTAAGAACCTAGATTGTGTCTTCGCCTAGATATAGTGCGTTACTCTGCAATCCAGATGTAAAAATTGACTTCCTGTACCTACTCTCTTTATCTACTATCCTATTTTACATTATTTAACCTTTTTTTGGATACTAGTGACACGGACGATACAAAACTTATTTAAAATTTTAACTTTTTTGTATAGCAACTTAGGTACTTGAATACATCTTATTTTTGTAGGAGTTTATAAAAGGTAATTTGGTAATATTTCAATATCAGTTGTACAAAAAACATTCCAAAACATTGTTCTATAGATTTTCAACATCTATAGGTACTTAATATTATAAAGAGGTAATGTTTGTGAGGTTGTAGGGGGTAATCTCTGGATCTACTGAACTGATTTTGAAAATTCTGGTATTAATAGAAAGCCACATTATTTGTGAGTGTCATAGGATGTATCTTTCTTAACCCGAAAAATTAGGGAGTTCCCGTGGGAATTTAGAAAAACTTATTTCACGCGGACGAAGTCGCGGGCATCTGCTAGTTTATTATAAACTTACAAAATGAGAAACGTACCTAACTACAAAGATCCTTAGAAGCGAATAAATGAGTAAAAGAAATTACTTAAATGGACTGGGGTCTGGGAACTAGGATCATCAAGTAATACATTTTGAAAAATGAAACATTTTAAGTAAGTATTAATACGTTAGTTAAGTTAGGCTACTTATAAAGATATAGTATTTGGATTAATAGTCCTTAATACCTTAAAATTGTATTAATTAAGTATTTTGTATGTTTACTTCCTTACAAGAAGTACACACACCTACTCAAGTAAGTATTAATATCTTATTATTTTATTTTAAAAAGTAGGCTAATAAAAATCTAAATATTTATGCAACGAATTTATTTGGAGAGATGACTGTTTGTTTAAACCAAATGTCCGTGAAAACTACAAAAGGGCGTGAGAAGCGGCGTGAACGCGTTCCACTAAAAAATTAAAATATATACAAAACAAGGAAAATAATATTCTTTTAGGTATACCAAGTGCAGTAATTTAACGTTTTTATTTTCATACCTACTCTGTGCTGTGTTAACTGTTCACAATCGCACCTGCTGCTACATTTAGTGTTCTTTTAGCTGTTTCCATCTTTGCCCATCAAAATTAATCTAATGAAATACTGCGAACGGAAAAACGGACGCACAGAATTCAGTTTGTACTTAGGAGCAATTCAGCTCGTAGACAGGAGAGCGCCATATTTTCGCGAAGGCAACGTCGCAACTTCGCAAGATATAATTTTGCACTCGTTTAGTAGTTGGCCCTACACTGCATAACTAGTGATGCAGCTGAAACTGGGAATTCTCCAATCTTCCTAATGTTCTCAAATATGTAAAAAAAAATGTTCCTAATGTTCTTTTCATTATTCATGAGAGGAGACACGTGATGAGTGACGGGTAGTTGACGATGATAACAATTTAAATAAAATCTACCCAGGATCTACTAAGTTACTAACCATCCAATTCAAATCTCTGAGCATTGGGAAAGACTGCCAAAATATTTTGCCAGTTTTAAAAGTTGTACCTACTAGTTACGCCTTACGTCCTATCGATAACATTTACTTACTTGTTAGTATAATAGTCTGTTTTTATTAGTGTAGTTAGCTGATAACGATAGATTATATAGTTCACAGAAATCACGTGAAATTAAAATGTAAGTCTAACTACCTAATATATAAAAGAAAAACAACTTACCGTCCAGTGCATAGTTAGTAACTGCCTTTTCACATGGTTTAGATTTCTAGCAGGGTCAATTTACAATTTCCGAATTTTCTCTGCTCCCAAAAATAATTCAGCCTTCTTAGCTTCGAAGACAGCGGGTCCTGAAGGGTTCGTAATGTGGCCTAGTCTTTCTGTGACAGAAGGGGTAGTAAGTAAGTTACTATTTTCTGATCCTTGAGAACTTGGCCTGATAAGTGCGCGCTTAGGATAAAAGTTAAAAATGTTTCGTGTGACCGCGCCGCCATACCTCCTTAGTGACAGTCGGCTACATCGCGTGAACGAGTTTACCAGCCTTATACCAGCTGTCGGGGTCAACGAACGTCGCAGAAACAACCCCAACTACGACCCCCTTGTATCAACATACAAACATGAATTAAATTTCCGTTGGAAACCTAACTGCGCATTTGTAACCGGATATCATTACTAACAATGTTTTAAAAAACTACAGTAAGTTTACTGTATTAAACTTCCTTTTATTTTTTACTGTTTTAGCTTTCACTACATAATATAAACTAAAAGTATAAAATTACTGACTGAAGTTTTTCGCGGTGTGGGGTGAATTTATATAGAGAATACCCATGAACCTTCGTGACAGTTTTCAGCAGTGTCCTAACAGTCTATACAAATATTATTTTTCTATAGCTTGTACTACTTACTAGTTGACGCGATTGAGACTAGCTTTTGCACGCGACTGTATCCGCGTGAACTTCCGTGTTTCATAAACAAATGTAACTAGGTATACCCTTTATCTTCTTTCTATGTTTATAAGAAGAAGCTGACCGACTGAATTTTTGTATGCTACCTTGTTTGTTTGTTGCTTATTTTCTGTTAAGTAACTTGATGAAATAAGTAATAAATTCTAAATATTGCAAACTTTGCATTTGTCTACGAAAACAGGATCTTGAGGAACTCTAATCCACGCGCGCGAATGAAATCAATCATGATTCTTATTATACCTATAAAATATTTAAAACTCATTTTGCCATGTGAATACAGGACGCAAGTGAGTCTTCATATAGTTCCTACTTCCTTCTTGTATTGTATTGAATCTTCGTCACTGACCAGCGTGCTGTTTCTTTCGGACCTCAAATTGAGAACTCGCTTATTATTAAGTGCGTAGAGAGCGAAATGTTTTCGTTTGTATTGTTATTGATAAATTGATAAGAGCGGAACGGCCCAAGCGATTGCGTAGGTTGCCCAATTCCAGCGATAACGCCTATCGTAACAAACAACTGATAAAATTGATGGCGCCGAGATAGTAGGGTGCTATACTTGACTTGCATGATGTCTTGTCATTTTCATGTCTTTTCATTCAGCTTAGGGCTGATTTTGTTGACTAATTCAACTATCTCTGTAAAACTTGCAAAGCGGCAATTTTTGTATCTTCAGTTTAACTAATTAGTGATAGAATGGTCGACCCTTTTATCATCACCATCATCATCATCATCCTCCTCAACAGATAGACGTTAGCTTGGATAGACGTTGGCGTTGGATATAGGTATCTTGTAAGGATTTTCACACGCCGCGGTCATGCGCCAGCGGCTCCCTGCGACTCGTCTGATGTAGCCCGTCCAGCGAGTAGGGAGTCTGCCAATGCTGCACTTTCCAGTGCGAGGTCGCCATTCCAGCACTTTGGGTGACTTTGAGCCCCCTAACACCTATCAGTCCTTCGAACTATGTACCCCGCCCATTGCCAATTCAGCTTCGCAACACCACAGTAAACAGATGTGGCAACACGTATTGCCCATTAGCAATCTTTAATTTCATTATATTTCATTTATTTGTTAGAAGTCGGAAAAAAATCATCAATTGTAAATTTTCCATTTATGAAGGGATAAGTAATAAGGCGACTCAAATTTATGAAAGGGTTAAAAACTGCGTGTGCCTAGGTATTAATGTTACGTGTACTGAATATACGGATACACATAATGCACTGTGTGCGGTAGGCCAAAACTTGGCCTCGATTAAAAGAAGGGAACGATTTTAATAGGCCACATTTGACATTTTATGTAAGTGAGCTTCGGCTTAACAAGAGAAGCAAGCCGGGCAGCTTATTTCTCAAGTTAATTACTCTATATGTATATAGCAAAGTACTTAACAGTTCTAGAGCTAACTACATATAAATTACTTATTATCTACTTCTACTTTCTAATAATACTTGAATAGACTTTATAATGGACCTAGAAAAGAAAACAACCTAGCAATTAGATTATCATTAAGTAACTAATTGCATTTAAATTTCCGGAAAAAGGTCAAACGCGTGCCCATTGTAAGTTGCAAGTTGCAACTGATTACCTACTAGGCTCAACCGCTGGCATGATAATGATACTGATAACATAAAATTCATTTTATACGTATTATGCAAAGCGTAATTAGTAGACTAATCTTTGTATTTCAAACGACAATTTTATATTTATACTCTGCAGTCAGCACAAATTTTATCTGCCGAACTATACTCTAGCTTTAGATTATTTGGTAGAGCTGTTTATTTGTCAGTGAGGACCAAGAAGGTGGATAATATTCTGAGTGTCACTACTATACTAAATTAATACTAGCATACTTGCCCACGACTTCGTTTGCGTGAAAAAAGTTTTTTGAATTCCCACGGGAACTCCCTTATTTTTCAGAATAATAATGACACTCATAAATAATGTGGCTTTCTATTGGTACCTGAATTTTCAAAATCGTTTCAGTAGATCCAGAGATCCCCTACAGCGTCACAAACACACAAACTTTACCTCTTTATAGATTATAAACAGGTAAAGCTTGCGAGTTTGTGACGTTGTAGGGGTTGCAGTGGGAATTTAAAAAACTTATTTCACGCGGACGAAGTCGCGGGCAAGTCTGCTAGTTTTTAAATAAAATACTTTGGTGCTATTGTGTTCTGTGTGTAATAATATTACAAACTAATTAATATTTAATTATTTAATGGTCAACTTTTATCCGCACCTGACACCAATCCGATCTGACATTTATGTTCAGGTAAGTAAACTGCTGTAGATGGAGGTTGTAGACGTAAACAAAACAGGAAAAAGCTTTAATTAATTTATAAGACATCTTACAGATGTACCAACGCGTTGGTCACCGACACATACCGACCAGCAAATATTTAATTGACTGACCAATCAACAACCTAACTAAGTACGATTGTAAAATAATATTTGCTAAATAGTATTAGGAATATTTATAAGCTTTAAAAAATTATACATTATTTCTTTAGGAACAATAGTTTTCGAGTTATTAGCGAAAACCAAAAGTTCAATTTTAAGAGCTTTCGGGGCCCCCTTGGGATTAGTTATTTGCTCACCTCCTAGAGTTGAGAACACACACCACAAATTTAAATTCGCATTAATTTATTTGTTTTTCTTTTTAGAGAAGTTAATAAAAATACCGCGCAAAGAGCCTGACCAATATTATCTACTATTTTATATGTACCGCACTTTTACCGTAATTTATCCGTAACTATTTTAGTTACGCGTATACTTTGTATCTGATTGTAGAGTTGAGGACAGAGAGAATGGTATTAATGGGCCACCGACATAATGGTACATCTGTAGGATTGGATAATATATGACTCTGTAGATGAATCTGTCGGATAAGATGTGCTCGGCAAGGCTGTAATGCTGTATACAAATAGAGTGAGAGGTGACCCTGACCTACCGCACGCTGCCGGCGAGCGATGCGCCTGCCCCGCGCGCTCCTTCCGCGGCCGCGATAAGCGATCCCTCGATAGATATAAACGAAGCCGTAACAAGCGAGTACAAACTAAGCTCCTCTTACACTGATAATGGTAGAAACAAATTTGCAACACGCCGTGCAATGACTGTTGAATCAAATCGTGCTATATTTTGTAAACAACAAACTACACTTGACACAACGCGACGCCATCCTCTGCAAACATAGCAATCCCCGCCTTGAGGGAACTTCGATGTTTGAAGATTAAGGCTTTGGCAATGCAGCAAAGCTGCAGCCATTGACGCGCTACGACTGAGACCGTGATGACTGACGTCACATCGAATGCACCGTGTACGCGTAAAAAAAGTAGGCACATGGACGGACACGTGACGCTGCGTGACTGCAGCTGCAGCGCGCTGGTTGATGTGATGTAAAGTTGTGAACGCCTTCATAGAATTACTATTAGTTACAGGTTTCCAAAGCCGCGTTTGACACGCGCCGTGTAATCAAGCCTATGTCCTCGCAGTGCGCGTGCACCGTTTGAATGACTATTCGTTCGTATTGCACTTACGAGTGGGTTCATAAAATAATCGTAAGTCCATAGAGGCCTGTGTAACACTGCGTTTTTCACAGGGAAACTTACACTTGAATTAGTGTAGTGTAATAAGATTTTAGAGGAGGAGAAAGAGTCCCTAAATTGGTCCTTAGTGCTGTGTAATAAGCGACACTCTATTTAGCGGCCACGCCTTACCCTTACCACAGGGCCCTGTAAAAAGTGCAGTGTAATAGGCCTATTAGTACTAACACGTACTAAGTAGTACAAACACAATTTGTTTATAACATGTAGGACATACAGGTGGTCTCTTATGTTACGTACGAAGTCATTATATTTTGTATTATGCTCCGTAACGTTTTGACGATGTGCTTTGATAAACAAACACTTCCTTACTACGAAGCTGAATAATTATCTCTGTTTATTGCATACTGTAAATATTACATAGGACATAGGTATTACGTATAATTTAAATAAAATAAAAAATGTTTATTGGAGTTTGGAAATTAGTGCATCGTAAAATATTCAATTACTTAGTTATAACTACAACTAATTATTAGTTACCTTCAAGATAAAAGTCTTTAACGAGTGTGTCCTGCCTGTGATGACGAATGGAGCGGAAACGGGGACACTGACAGCTGACCTCCACAAATTTAAAGCCGCTCAGCGGGCTATGGAGCGGGCTATGTTGGGTGTTTCTCTGAGGGATAGAATCCGTAACGAGGAAATCCGCCGGAGAACTAACCTCAGAGAATTAGTAAGCTGAAGTGGCAGTGGGCAGGTCATGTCTGTCGCAGAACCGATGGCCGTTGGGGCAGACGCGTTCTGGAATGAAGACCGCGTTCAGGTAAACGCAGTGTGGGACGACCTCCAGCCCGCTGGACCGACGACCTTAAAAAAGGTAGCGGGAAGTGGGTGGATGAGGAAAGCGGAGGACCGTGTGTGGTGGCCTGCTCTCCAAAAAGCCTATGTCTAGCTGTGGACGAATACAGGCTGATGGATGAAAGGATGGACGGATGAACTACAACTAAAGTCATTTCAATATTTTATGTATTCTCCAGTTATCTACAGAGAAAATTGAAAAAGAAAGACAACTTCATGTTGTACCTATAGGTATTAGAATAGTCAACAAAATAACTCACACCCAGTTCAGGCATAAAAGGTTCTTTGAATATTGCAAAGATGACATATCTTTGCAATATTAGTATAAAGTTATAATACCTATAAAATAGTACCCACTTAAACTAATATCAGGTGTCAGTAAATTGCAACAATGGCATATTATTAATACCATAATAATATGCCATTGTTGTTCATATCGGCAGAACACTGCACTAGGCGCCAAGACAGCGGCGCGAATCGGTCTTGTCTTCGAAATACGACACCTACCTGCTCCACAGTTGCCCACTGAATGCTTTCCACTGTTTTCCACCATACGATTAACTAATGGGCACTCACTGTCCATTAGTTAATATTATAGGTGTTTACTTAATATTTATCTAGTTCTACCCTTTTTCGCATAGACGATTATCAAAGTAAGTTAAGTTTCAAGTGATAAGTGGCTAATTCTGTTGTATATAATTTCTAAACTAAAATGATGGAATTTATTGCTATCCCTTGCGTAATACTTCTTGAGGTAAGAGGGAACACTAGATTTAGTCCTATCAATTTAGTTTAGTTTAGAGATCGTGTACACGATTGCACAGAATTGGCCAAATTCAGATTTTCTCTCTAAAATAAATATCCAAAACTTGTATATATATTACTAGCTGATGCCCGCGACTCCGTCCGCGTGGATTGAGGTGTTTTAGGGGTATGAAAAATAGATAGTAGCCGATTCTCAGACCTACTGAATATGCATATAAAATTTCATAAAAATCGGTCAAGCCGTTTCGGAGGAGTATGGTAACTAACATTGTGACACGAGAATTTTATATATATAAGATTGTTACATAAACTTACTTGTCTAGTGAACAGAATGACAAATAAATAATTGAACGACTACTTAATTATGTTTAACTACTTAGTACTTACTGCTTTGAGATGTAGAGCCATGAAAATAATCACTTAAAAGACTTATACCTGTTCGTATTTTTAAGTTTTAGGGTTTCGTACCTCAAAAGGAAAAAACGGAAGCCTAGGATCACTTTGTTGTCCGTCTGTCTGTCTGTCAATTAAGCTGAAATTCATACCAAATACTCAGGTCTACTGTACCTTGGAGCTGTATAAAAATCAAACTTCTAAGCCAACGCAATTAAAAAATACAGCTGTTTATGCTGCAAATTTTCGACACTACCAAGGGAATCAAAACCTACAGAGTACTTCCCGTGAACTCAGAATCTTGAAATTTGGTACGAAGCAACATCTTATAGCACAG
The DNA here is from genome assembly GCA_964035005.1 of Erebia palarica. NCBI lineage: Eukaryota > Metazoa > Arthropoda > Insecta > Lepidoptera > Nymphalidae > Erebia > Erebia palarica. Next base: position 26,497,306 of record OZ035992.1, on the reverse strand, counting down.
ATAAAGGATAAATTGCATAAATTTTTAGTTACATCATAATATAACCCCTCCCTCGGGAACTCTCGGTGCGCGAGTCCGACTCACACTTGGCCGGTTTTTATGAGTGGAATAATAAAAATTAAATTATTTTTATTATTTCTACTTAATAGTTAATTAGTCATTTTATTCAATCATGATTTCATAATGTAATACCTAGGTTAAATGCCACACTTTAATTAGTTCAATAAACAGTTAACATTGAGTCATCGGTTTTACCACCAATCATTTTAAATCGTTGCGATTAATTGGTACTTTTTTGTGTACAAGGTCTCATTGATGATGGAAAGATATATTAGTACCTGAAAAGTGAAATCTTTCGGTCTATGAATCGGTTTATCAGAACATTTTCATTTTTCACGGATGCCCAAAAAAGATGTGTAAATTTTTTGAAGAAAAAAAAATATTTTTAGCAGAGCAGTCGATTTTTCAATAGGCAGCCTTGTCGTATTTTCAACTTTGTATTTGCATCGTGATTCGTGGGCACTCTCGACTCAACTGTGATGTGCTTCTATTTCAGTAGGCAATTGCTGTTTACTTTTCTAATTAGAAGCGCCGAAAGAATAGACGCTAAAGCGGCTCCGTGTAGGTATCTATATTTATCCCTAGACCTATATTCGAAACCAACATGGGAAGTAGGTCAACTTGCGGGTCGAACATATCGCTTGTAATAGTAGTTTGTGAATTTGTGATATATAAGAGCGGGTATACATACGAGTTGACTCCACATGTTGGATGACCTTCCTCGAGATACAAACCATCGCCGTACCAAATTTCATCAAAATCAGATATGCCGTGAAAGCGTATCAGACAGACAGACGCACTTTCGCAATTATAACATTAGTATGGATTTTACAGTCATTGTTACAAGCATTTTACAGTCTTAAAAACTTTCTCGACGTGAAAAGCAAAAATGTTTACTTTATTTATAAGGTCGTCAAGATTTTAGTACTAGATAATACGGTCATTAATAGTAGGTACTTACTTGATAATACGGTCATTTGGTAGGTTTACCTGGAAAGTTTCACGGGAGTTTTGAAAATCGGTATAAAAAAATTAAAGCAAAAATTATGGTGTTTAGAATTCCCCCACATATTTACATTTACCTTGTATTGTGTTTACATTTTACCCCATGCACTAAATATTTAGGTAATCGTAAACACGGGTTCAAAAAATGGCGGGCTCCTATTACAGAGAAAATAAAACCAACAACGTGCAACTTAATCCACTTTCATCTCATTAGTCAAAACGTTTTATAACTTACCCTAAGTGTTTTTGAGGTAGATACATTACTTTTTACCATTAGCAAACTGTATTTCAATGGATTTTGCAAAAAAAAACAAACACATCAAACACCTGTTTTCTGGCCCCTGACACTGAAATTTCAAAATGGCTGTCATAGATAATAGACTATAGATGCGTTTCGTTACGCTCAGAATCTGATATTAATAAAAGCTACAGAATTATTGAATGCGTTTCCATTTACTTACCTCTGTTTACATTTACCCACCATGCCTACTGTTCGTATGCATTATTTTTACTACCTAATTAGTTTAATTATGTTCGTCTTTAGGTGACCATGGAACTCAAAATACCTATAGTTACAATTCAAAAGGGTATTATACCATTATTATAGGAATGGTTTAGTTTATTAGTATAGAACCGGAAAAAGTAAAATATAAATATTTTCATCGAAAACACCCCACAAGCCTGGGTACGTACTACGTATACAATAATTACTCTACTTGAATACATCCACGAAATAGAGAAGTAAGAATCGAAGTTACTTCTCTGTTAAACGACCCCATTTTAATGCCAATTTGAAGCTAGAAGCTAGAAGAGTGGAGACATCGCTTCGCTTAAAGGCATAGAGTAAAGTAAAGTAAAGAGTAAATTAAATCTGTACCCAGTAGACATTTCGCTGGAATCGAGTTCCGCCTCGACTATACCAAATGTCTTTGATTATACCTATTGCAGTTAGATTTGTAATTTTGGTACGTGGCAAGTAGAATGTATAAAATTAATTGTTTGGCTTGATAATAAGCCCCCGAAATGGGCCTCTTGCTGTAATTACTCGCGCTGTATTAGTGATGCTATGCTAAAATTGCACGGATATTATCGTCCACCTGAGCGCATGAAGTTCGCTCCACTTTGTTTTTGCGTTCAATGTCAGTGTATCGGCTAATTTTATCACGATTCGAATACGCTACGTAAATAGTACATATCTCGTTCGGTGAGGCCAAAAGTCTGTTTGTTTTGATTTATCCCGGCCTATATCGCAAATCATAATATTGAACGGGGATGAACGATGATTTAACATTGAATTTATATTGACATAAGAATGCCTTATTGTTTAAACTTCAATATTTAAACAAAAGCCTTGTTTACATTGCGATAGAGTTAAAGTATTAAATTAATATTATGTACTAGAGTTATGGGCAAGTTATGGGCCTAGTTCTATCTATATACGTATAGTCCGAAAGATGGCCACAAAAATCGGCAAGTTTTGCAATCGGCAATCGGCGGCCCATAATTCAATGTGATTTAGTATTGAGACAGCATTTCTTTGGCGATATACAAAAAAATTAATCTATCGTTTATTATGAAATACCATTCCTAGGTATTGTAATACCAAGATACCTGAGGAGGTCAGGTAAAGTATAAAATGTGAACAAATAAAACATGTTTTGTTCACTAAAAATCAACTCTAAGAATTACAGGCTTTCACTAGGAAATGTTAATAAAGGCAACATGAAGGATTTGCAAATAAATTCTTAAAATTCAATCATTCATTTAAACAAAAGCAATTACGTGCTTGTGCTGTATATGTGTTAATTGGATGGGCCACCCCAGATTACTCGCTTCTGGCTTCGCTCTTTACAAAATACTCTTAGTCTAAGCTCTAGGGGAATGAAGATAATCATAACATTTGTGCTAAGGCCAAGGTTGATGTACTCGTACATATAGCATCTAGTCAGCTATCTTATCCTTACGTATACTAAGTAGAAATCGTAAAAATTCGACGATAGTGAGTACAAAGACAACAACAAATGTGCGAGAGGTGAATGTGCGGGCATCCGCGTGACGGTGGCGACTGCGAGCTAACGTTTTTCATCGCTATTTCCGCAACAAGTGTTGTTTTGGAAAGAGAGGCCAAAGCGGGGGAGCTGGCTTCGAGACGCCTTCACCTCGCATCTTATCCCACTGAAGTGCCCACAATACACGTTTTTCAAATGGTCTGCCGAGCTTCAACTAGTGGATAGGGGTAGGGAAATGCATATAAGCAGTCGCAATTCAAATACATTCTTATCGATCATTCAAATATTTGATGGGTAGATAAAAAATATTTCGCTGTTTACGGTTACTTGTTAGTGCCTTTTCAAGTTTTATTAAGTACTTTTTTAAAGATAGATAAAAGCCACAGAAGAAATAACTGCTACTTATTTCTGCTTAGGGTAGCTTAGGACTTAGGTAAATCTACACAATATAATATTCGATTAACGCACTAAGCTTTGATTATAAAACAATTACAGTTTGCACACACAATGCGTTAATAAACATTCTTTGAAAATAAATAACTAGCAATATTTTCTGATAAATTCAAAAATAAACTCGCCGGCATATTTAGCGGAACATAAAAAAAAGGTCCATAATTAACAAAATATGGTTTTATTTTAAAATCTACTTACTACACTTCTTTTGTTATTTAAAGTTTCATTTGTTTTAGTTAAAATGAGATCACATTAAGAACAGATTTTGCGAGTAAAGGCTATTTGTGAAAATGGTACATTTTTGAACTTTTCATGTAACCGGGAAAAGTGAAATTTAATACCAAAATAACAATTAATTAAATTAGAAAAATGGTGATTAATATCGCGTATTTCCTCCACGTGCTCTTATTAAATTTTCTACCCGTCTAGGCATACTGAGAATGATGTTATCGATGGTCTCCTGGGATAGTCTCCGCCATTCCTCAACTACGGCGATTCGCAGCTCTCCCACGTTGGCAGGAGCTGGAATTCTGGACTTAACTTTTCTTTTCAGCAAGTCCTAAACGTGCTCTATTGGGTTCATATCCGGTGATCTCGCCGGCCACTCCATAACAGTGATATTCATATCATTAAGATAAGCTTGAGTTACCCGAGCGGTATGCGGCCGAGCATTATCCTGCATAAAAACAAAATGAAAGAATAGAAGCAGTGCGGGGTGTAACCGTAAGTGAGCGTACGGTACGAAGAAGGCTCGAAGCTGGTTTGGGTTCATTTGTGCCCGCTAAGGCTCCAAGGCTCGAGGTAAATCATCGTAGAAACAGTTTAACTTTTGCTCAGGAACATCGACTTTGGAACGCGGACCAATGGAGTAAGGTATTGTTTAGTGATGAGTGCAGAATTCTCTTAAATCAAATTGACGGCAGGCAAAGAATATACAGACGCAAAGGAGAACGATACATTCAGACAAATTTTGAAACTACAGTTGCATACGGTGGTGCATCAATAATGGTTTGGGCGGGCATTTGTTTGAGAGTTCGCGCAGACTTGGTAGTGATTGACAGAGGGAGTCTGACTGCAGACCGCTATATCAGAGAAGTTTTAGAAGAAAATGACGTCCCGTTTGCCCCATATATCGGTGAAGATTTTGTTTTTATGCAGGATAATGCTCGGCCGCATACCGCTCGGGTAACTCAAGCTTATCTTAATGATATGAATATCACTGTTATGGAGTGGCCGGCGAGATCACCGGATATGAACCCAATAGAGCACGATTGGGACTTGCTGAAAAGATAAGTTAAGTCCAGAATTCCAGCTCCTGCCAACGTGGGAGAACTGCGAATCGCCGTAGTTGAGGAATGGAGGAGACTATTCCCAGGAGACCATCGATAACAACATTCTCAGTATGCCTAGACGGGTAGAAACTTTAATAAGAGCTCGTGGAGGAAATACGCGATATTAATCACCATTTTTCTAATTTAATTAATTGTTATTTTAATATTAAATTTCACTTTTCCCGGTTACATGAAAAGTTCAAAAATGTACAATTTTTCACAAATAGTCTTTACTCGCAAAATCTGTTCTTAATGTGATCTCATTTTAAGTAAAACAAATGAAACTTTAAATAACAAAAGAAGTGTAGTAAGTAGATTTTAAAATAAAACCATATTTTTTTAATTATGGACCTTTTTTTTATGTTCCGCTAAATATGCCGGCGAGTTTAGCTTAAGTACTTACTGCATTTTTACTATTACTCTTCCGTCACCTTGATAATTGGATTTGACGTTTACGTTTAATGTTTAATTTATTGGACAGTTTTTATCGTGCTATATTGTCGTGCAAGATTGCGTCAAATGTATTGCATTCGCATGCTTCATACGTCACGAGTCACGACTCACGAGGTACCATCGCATATTTAAATAACGCGTGGTCATCGACGTCGTCATGGTCGCCATTTCGGGAAGTTATGCGGCAGGTACGGATGCAACTAACCGCTCACTTTCGCTTAAGCTGGTCTGTTTAGCCGTTTTAGCTGGTCGCTTATGGGTATATATAATTGTAGATTAAATAGGTACAATTTATTATGGCGAAATAGAGAAAACCATAACGCTCCCGTTTTCCTGTTGATATTTGCCCTCGTCACAAAATAATTTTGTATCATCGTGTCATCCACCAATTATTAAGTTTTTACTCGTTCCTGCCTTCTAGGACGAGGTAGGTGATTAAAAACCGGTCAATGAAATTAAGGTGTCACTACATACGGATATCCGGATACAGATACAACTACCTACATACAGATGGAGAATGGAGATCGGAAATCGGAATGCAAGGCGCGGAGTGACGGGCGGGGCGGTGAGTAGTTTGCAATCTGCAATTAGGTTGCATTCCGCGACCCCACCACTCTGCAAACCCCATCACAAATCATGCCCGACGGTGAGGAAGATCCAATCGTCCTGACCGTCAACAATGCTGTATCAAAATCCCTCGCGCTGGCGACATAGGTGCCGAGTACAAAGTTAGAAACCCATAAATTCATCTCCTTAAATTAAAACTATAGGTCCGTATTAATAAGAAACCGACATCAGCAAATAACAAGTACTCAAGTATCAATCTATGCTTAAAGACTGGTCTTTACCATACATAAATAATACTGTAACTATGTAACAAGTATCATACTAATTAATATTATTTATTATGCAAAAGTGTGTTTGTTTGTTCTGTTGCCCTTCAATAACGCTGAAATTTGTAAAAGGGGAACGGATAGACGTGATTTTTCGCATGGGCATAGTTGAGGAGCTGAAGAGTGACATAGGCTACTTTAAATCCTGGAAAATGGAGTTCCCGTGGAAAACAAAAATCTTATTCCATGGATAAAGTCGCGAGCATCAGCTAGTAAACTTCTACTTAGGTAGAGGTTATTAGTGTCATGAATCGTGATGACCTTGCAGACCGCAAAACAACTCTCGGAGAGCTTGCGGTTTCGAATCTTCCCTTCTCTGTGAAACTATGCAAAGTATATACGTATTTTTATATTTTACAGCGATCTGATGGATATTGTCTGGGTGTTCTTGAATTATTATAATAATAATAATTGAAGTGAAAACTTATTTATTCGCGTCACCGACATCTGTTGTTACGAAGACAAAAGGTCTTAAATATAAATATACTACTTACAACCGAAATTAAACTTTAATGCCTTAGTATTTAGGTTTATATTTTTTATTATTATTTTTAATATTCATTTTCACTTCTATCGGCAATCTCTATGACTGCCAATTTTTTGTATTAAACTATACATATATACATATAACTATCCATACTTATACATACGAAAGTGTGTCTGTCTGTCCGCTACGCTTTATCGACCCATCTTTTCATTTTCAACCGGTTTTGATGAAATTGCGTAGAGGTAGGGTTACATCTCGGGGCATGCATAGCAATGACATAGGCTATTTTTTATCCCGAAAAATTACTAAGGACTTCCCCCGGGTAGTCGCGGGCATTTAGTATAGTCATAATTCATAGACTAGCGGTCGCCCGCGACTTCGCGTATAATTTCTGATGTCCAGTGAGAATATGAAATATTCTTGCTTATTAGGCTATAAGATCATACAGGTTTTTATTATTTCAAACTAATAAGCACTTGCTTATTAATTTTAAATTTTCCGACTTCCATGTCTTTAACTTTAAAAACATAATGTAACTTTCATGTAAACATCCAATCCCCATTTTACCTCCTTTAGGGTTAATTTTCGATAAAATTGCTTAGTATGTAGGTTAATATTTTTTAGACTTGTAGGTAACTTCAATGCCGATTTTCACGTCTCATAATTAACTAATAATTTCAAAAACCTAGGACCTTGCCACCCCTTCCAGCCCCTTATGGATGAATTTTCTCAAAACCGTTTCCTTAGCTGATGCCTAAGCCATAGACGGAACCTACCTTGCAAATTTCAAGTTTAAATATGCTTTAGAGTTCCTGAGATAAGGGCATTAGTCGTAGTGACTAGAGGGTATCGTTAGTATTAGTGATTTATTGAGTTATTCGATAATTTTCTATTGGAATGCTGTTCTGCTACCTACTTTAATGAACCAATCAACAAAGTTTTATTACAAATAAACTATAATAAGTAATTACGACGTATTGCGGGAATCTAATAACTAACTTTGCGGCTTGCTCAACCATACGAGCAACTCTCAAGTTCTTACACCACGCATAATGCTAATTGATATAATTTCATACAAAATTCCTTATCACCTAAATGTGTGGGTATAACCTTCAAATAAAAGTGTTTCGTAATGGGTGTAAGATAAGTAAGTACCTACTTGAGATATTTAAAGTGTAGATGTTACTATGCCGTAACGCGCAATTCAGAGCTGTAGGAATGCCGCAAGCAAGGGGGTCCTTAGGCCGGCCTCCTGCAGACCCCCTCACTCCTTGTTTCCGGGTCGACGACCGCGCCTCGTGACCTTGCCGACTCGTTCCTAGCCCTTTTATTATTTTAATTAAGTACACTATAAATAAATGTAAGCGTAGACATATTATGCAGCCTACGATATTGAGGGTTATTTATAAATCGATTGTGTTTGTTGCAAGTTGCAAGTACGAGTCTGTAATCGAATCGCTGACCGAATTTGCCCTTTACTATCCTTCCGTGTGTAAAAGCACTTGAAGCCGGTGGTCTCAGCTATAATTAACACTCCTATAGCATCGTTTTTTTGTGTTATACACATAGATACGAGCATCCATGTATATGTTATAGTCCAAAACCGAAGTGCGAGTGCATCGCGATTAAACTAGGCAATCTTCGGGAATGGCCAGAGTGCTTAGTTCAAATCTAAAACTTCGGCTTTTGCCGATGCTGATGTTGCTGAGTTTTCAGAACAATCACGACGTGCCTAAACTTCGGCTTTGGACTATAACATATATATAAAAAAAGAAGACGAGTAATATTCTGAACCAATTACCGGTTGCAGAAGTTTTTGCGGATATCATTCGCTCCGTAGTCCGAGTAAAAGGCACAGCCTGGGTAGAGAATACTAACTAGAGGGCTGGTATGAACTTGTGAATTTTGATTATCCTCCTATTCTATTCCTATTCCTAGTCTATTGATTGACGACCTCCGTGGTGCTGTGTTGAGCGCTGTTGCCTTAACGTGCGGAGGTCCCGGGTTCGATCCCCGGCAGGGTTTGGAATTTTATAATTTCTAAATTTTCCCTGGTCTGGCCTGGTGGGAGGCCACCACCCTACCGGTAAAAACGTGCTGCCAAACGCTTTAGCGTTCCGGTACGATACCGTGTAGAAACCGAATAGGGGTATGGGTTTAATATAACTGCCATGCCCCTAACAGGTTAGCCGGCTACCATCTTAGACTGCATCATCACTTACCATCAGGTGAGATCGCAGTCAAGAGCTAACTTGTAGTGGATAAATAAAAAAATTTAAAAAATATACCACATGGCGATAAAATAATGGAATTCATGACTGATTCGACCTGTAGGTACAATGGTCAGCGTGGACTACCTATGGCCATAGTCAAATCCTTCTCACTTTGAGAAGTGACTCTTTCTCAGTTACCGGTCAGGCGATGGTTTGAAATGATGATGAATGATATAGCTACCTTTATCGGCATTTAACAATAAGTGAGAGAGCAAGTCGAAAGTTATTGCGAATCGATTAATTATCATTCATCACATTGTATAAATCTTTGGTGGTACTCCTGCTGGGTAAATGCCGGGAACACTAGGCCAATCGAGAAAATAAAATATGTATATAAGTTTTCCTAGTTACAAAAACAATTTAGGCAAAGATCGAAGAAAGTTTCGCGGTATGCATCCGCATACTTTGAATAAATTGAATGGAAGAATGATCGGTATGGCGTGGTCGGACATGTCCGGTTGTCCGCTAATGAGTCACTGGCGACCACGACCGGCCACAGTGGTTCCACACCGCGGTCTGCGTCGTAAACAACCGGAGGAGCTACTCCACTATAAGTATCTCCCTGATATCGCCGCGTGCAAATAAATTATGCGCTCCGCAGATTTTTGGATGCTCGTCCAATATTTCAGTGCCTGTCATGAAAGTTGAAGCAGCTGTTTTTCTAGGTAACCTATTAGTGTAGATGCCTGTGATTGATATTTTCATTATAGTTTATCAGTGTAATAAACGTCCTACACCTAGTCTGTTACTTATGAAGCCTGGCCACTTTTATACTCGACAAGAGAAAGCCGAGATGGATGGATTGTCAACCGATTAAATAAGAATTGGTTGGTATATCGACGGTTCTGGATATGTACGATTTCATAACAAAACCAAACGTACATATTATAATATTTTAAATTACAAAAAAAACAACAACATTAATAGTTAAAACCATTAACTAAATTCATACTGTACGTTGAAATAAATTGTTCTGACTAAGAAACACATTTTTTCACAAAAGTACCTACCTATCTGAGTAGTCTTGATGAAAGGAAGCCCTGGAACCCTACGATATTAATGGAACCTGGAGAGTTCTCATTCGGGTCACGTCCACGCGTACCCACCCCGGGCCTACGCACTTATTACATTCCTCGTATATTATTCCAACAGAGAACCTTCTTATATCGCTTTGAACATCATAGTATGCAACATTATCACGACTAAAATTGGCATCATTAAATAGAAGCGTCTACCAATTTTATAAATAGCCACTTTTATCGCTTATTATTGCGGGTATTGTAAGATATGAAACGAAATTGTGAAACATTTTTTTTTATTTTGTGTTAATCAGTGCCTAGTATCGTTTTGTTTGTACCAAATTCCAGGAGATTAAAATGCTCTATCATATTATGGCAGTATTTCAAGTGCAAATCAACAGAATCTGTAGTTATTTCGTGGTGAAAGGTAAAACTGGTCTTAACATGCCATAACATTGAGCTACACTACAAGTTGATCCATAGGGATATCAAAAATAAATTTATAATTTAGTTTTGATAATGATAAAACACCCTTTCAATATGATGAGTACATCTATTATTAATATCAAATACATCAAAATTTGCTCTATTCGCTAATAAATGATCTTTAATTCGTTGTCCCCAAAAATATAATAGTACATATTAAGCGAGAAAAACGATAAAAATATCACTCGGCGATGAAAAGCCGTTAACTTACCTAACCCTACTCGATCCAAGCGTTTTTTTTTTAATAATAGAGCGTTAGATCACTATCAGAGCTGTTCATAGCGCTTCGGTGGCTTTGTGCATTCCAAAGTATCTATCTTTAGTACCTACAAGTTTTCAAGTACTTAGTAAGTACAAGTGGACGCAACATATCGTGATTTGGACGTGAACATTTATTTTTGTACCCTCGCATTGGAGTGACAATTTGTTTACATGAGAACTCACAATTCTTGACATTGAGGCCTGTGTCCGTTGACTTTATTTGAATATCATTTTGGGTAACTATCCATTCGTTTAATATGATTCGATAAAAACATCTTTTTTACATATTGCTCGGGTGCGTGGAAAATTTTATGACGCTCCGCTACGTAGGGCATTATACCCGAAATAGAACAAAATATAAACAAACACACTGCGGTAATTATCAGGGTTTCATGGCCAAACAACCGTTTTGAAAAACCGTTTTGACCAGGTGAAAAATAAATTACAAATTATACCTAGGTAGTTAGTGGCTTAGAATTAGTTTTTCAGTAACATACCTAATAAACCTCACTATTTCAACCGTCCCAGCTAGCGAAGGGTAGGGTAAGTTTGATTGCTTTAGTATCGATCGAAAAGTATCAAGAATCATTGCAAGATCCTTACGGTTTTGCAAGATCGATCATCGAAAGGTGTTTAAAACAATGGTTTAAGTATGAGGAAATAGGAATACACGAAACGTATACCTATTTACAATTACGATGTATTTAAAATATGGTTTTAGACTGCAGAATTCATCGAATTGGTGCATAAAGCTTTGTGAAAATGGGACATTTTAGCACAAGAGACATAAGAATGTACGCAATACTTTTTACTGATGTTGTTTGTGTCGTTATTCGAACTTTTAACTGATTAACTTGACGAATGTGTTTATGATTGAATTAAAGAGGTTACAGAACTCGTTATATGAGGCCCCAAATCTACCACATCAACTGATTTTTTTAGCATCAGGCTTCGTATCCGAGTATGTATAACAGTTATAAAACATCATTAATCTCATACTTAATAGTGTTAAAACTTAAAACACATTAGAAAGGTGCTTTTGGAAATTGTAACCGGAATAAGTGATTTTAACACTGTTTTTTGTAACTGTTATAGAAGAAACACATTTATAAATGTAACAGATACAATACTGTAACCCAATCATAGTGTAACCGTAAAAGGAAAAGGTGACTGACTGACTGATCTATTAACGCACAGCTTAAACCACTGGACAAATCGGGCTGAAAGGCATGCAAATAGCTATCATGACGTAGACATCCGCTAAGAGAGTATTTTTAGAAATTCAACCCGTAAGTGGGTAAAATACGGGTTTGAAACTAGTGTAGTCCGCGCGGACGAAGTCGCGGGCAAAAGCTAGTCTGTTAATAAGTGTTAATAAATGTAACACTAATACTTACTCTCTCCGTAAGATATTCAAGCTCTCCCCAATAACTAGAGGTACCGTGTCCTGTTTTCCGCTTCTTCATCCAAAGTTTTCCAATAGACATCCGTACCAGCCTCGCCGCATACGCTAAATGTGCACGGAGCCTAAATATATCATTATAACTGTTTACTATTATGCGCTTACGCATACGCATCCCATTGTGAATAAATAACATCTGACATCGTAAATTTTGTTATTGCCCCGATTGAATATCCGCCAAACGAATGTTGAATATTATAGCTAGTTTAATTTGTTTATTTCATTGATATTCAAATAATTTTACGAGATCATGAGATCATAAGTATCGCTTACTAGACGATACCAGCGACTTTGGTAACTCTTTGGTTTTCCGGGATAAAAAAGGAGCTATGTATTATTTACTTCCCCGGATGTAACCTACATATACTTATGTAGCTATTCATTTTGAAACCGTAGCAGACACGCATACACTTTCGCATTTAAAATATTACTAGCTAATGCCCCGTGGCTTAGTCCGCGTGAATTGAGGTTTTTTGGTTCCTGCGAGAGTTCTTAAATTTTCTGGGATAAAAAGTTGCTTCTCTATTATTCCAGACTATAATCTATCTCTGTTTCTTTCATCCAGATCGGTTCAGCCGTTTTGGCGTGATCGAGTAACAAACATCCATCCATCCATCTATCCATCCATCCATCCATCCATCCAAACCTTCGCATTTATAATATTAGTATAGATTAAAAGTAGGTAGTATGGAATTATGGATGTAAGAAATAAATCTTCGTCTTACTAACCTAAACTAGTGGTTCGCCCCGAACTGAGACCTCGCGGTATCCATTCACTGCACCGTACGCATTAAAACGCGCCGAATCTGATGACGTCAATTGTCATCCGCTTGCGTGGATGGGATACGTATACCTACAGTATTTTACTAAAATGCAGCTCGTTCGGTGAGCGGGTGTTACGTAGCATACGATTTCATAGTAAAAAAATTATAAAATGTGATGACAAAGACTGTGTGCTTGCGGCTTCTGCGACGAGCATGTCTAGGATGCGCGCTCATCTTTACGTTCAATAACATCAGTACTATCAGTAGACTATTTTTTTATTCAACGTAACATGCACCACGTCTGTTATTTGTAAGCACAAACGAATACACTTTTACAGAGCGCCCATTTATTGACATCATTGTGAAGTTCTGTTAAAAATACTGAAGCTCATTAAAAATTAAATAATTTCGCTTTCTTATAATATTTATCTTATTTTAGTATTTGTTGTTCAAGTACAGGATATAATTCAAATAATTGATCAAGTTTCAGGCTCAGCCTTTCAGAAAATTGAGAGTTATGAGGTCAACTTTGGACGTTAGAAAATGTCTAATTTGAAAGCCCCCCATTGCGTCATTTTTATGGAAAAATTAAAAAAATATATATATATATTTATTTGTACTCTATTCCTAATTATCTTTAAAATGGTATACCGCACCCCTATTTAACGCTATAAAAAATATTATACTTCGCATTCGCTTCTATGAGAGCCCCCCTGAAATAAAGATTTTTATAACTTTTTAAGTCATATTCGGCTGGAGGCCATCGGTTTACATATTATGTTTAAATTTGAAGTAATTATGTTCAGTAATTCAGCTCTGACAGACGGACGGACGGACGTACAAGTGCAAATTCACTCAAGTGGTCTCAGAGACCTTCGCTTCGCTCGGTCAATAAGCGGAAATTATATTTTGTAGTCATAACTCATAATGTAGAGCAGACGAAGTAGAGGGAAAAATTACTATGGTTTATCAGTTTTACATGAGTATACTAATGTACGTTTCAGTGTAACATAATACATCCTTAGGAACTACTTAGTATAGATTTCAATACTTAATCTATACTAAGGAGTTCCTTAAGTAATGATTAAGCTGCAGATAAAGTAGACCTACCGTATGTTATATTCTTTCGCTATTTTAAATAGGTACATAATATAATAATAAGTATTACACGTATCTATATTATTTGCTCAATTTGCATTCAGTATTTGTAAATCATATTTGTTTGTTAACTCTTTAAAGTGTGATGTAGTTAGTACGAGTAGTTACAGTAGGTATACGAGTTCGCTGCCTACGTTATCGTTGATTGCGCAAGTTGTTTTGCTCCGTATCCACTATCCACCTACCTACCCAGATATTTGTGAGGGAGACCTAACCGCCATTCTACATTTTAATTAGCTGTTGCAACTTGGCCCCTATATGTTTTAACCGTGTTAATCACAGACTGTTGTTTATGTATTGCTAGCTTATGCCCGCGACTCGTACTCATGGATTTTCATTTTTTTTAGTCTCGTTGGAACTCTTTCCTTCATTATAATAGGTACAATAAATCACTCTTTAGGTCCTTAATATCGTCGACTAGTTACTCAGTGTCCGTTGCGCCGTGATTGGAGAATAAACCAACAAACAAACACACTTTGTCATTTCTAATATTGGGGGCGTTCATGAGAGTTTTTGTTAAAACTAAATAAGAATGCGTCACGCTGAAGCTCAAGTGGAAACCTAGTTATGGTTTGTTATAGTGATTATTACGGGTGTTATTTGACGGCCGCCACCGTTATCGTAGAAAAATTAGAACCCAAGACAAATGTTTGAAACTATTCAAGCATTTTATACACCACCCAAAGCGCGCTTGCGACCGTAAAGCCGGTATTTATGTATACCTAACGGTAGGTACATATCATACTAATCGCTGATTGCTGAAATTTAAATTATAGAGCATAAAAAATAAATTTATAGCTTCGATTCCAAAATGAACGTGCAAAAAGTTTGTAAGTAATTTGCATTCGTTGTAACAATCGCTGTGAATGAACAGCAACAATAACACGCTGCGCGCCATGTGAGCCCACCATTGATATCTTCATTCAGAGACCGGAAACATAAATCAACGTAGTGCGACGTTACGCCTCTGGATTATCCCATATAATATAGGTACCTTCTTTGGAAGTTTACCGCGTTCCAGTTTATTATTTATGCCATAACATCTAAAATTCCCTTTCTCCTTGTCCGTCGTTCCCTCAGCTTTGAGGATCTTGGGTTCATCGGACCATCGCGGTTCAGAAAAGCCGAGTAGCCGAGGAATTCCAAAATATTGCGTCGTTTTTGATTCTCTCCTGAAAGGCGCATGCGAATGACATAATAATAACAATGTTCCACTGACCGAATTTCAACTTTCCAACCCAACTCACCGCCAACTTCCCAATAACTGTTACTGAGAATTTATATATCCGGGCGGTTCCTGAGAATTTCTGGACGGAATAAACTTGCCTTACCGATCTCATGATCTGCAATCGAATAGAATAGAGAATAATCTTTATTGGCAGCTATAAACACAAAATGCACTTACAAAATAAACCAAAATTAAAAACATACGTATCAGAAATTATAAGTTTGTACAGCAGTGCAACACTATCAACAGTAGAGTCACTCAGCTTGAGTTGGGGCTCTTGGCCTCTCAGATTTAAAACTGCCGCCAGGACTCGCGTCTGAAGTGCCAGGTGTCCCAACGGCCAATGCTGATTTCCAGTGACCGCCTTTAGATGCGAACGTCAATGGTTGTAGCCTTTATATATTATTTTTGGCAGAATATAATATAAATATTGTAAGGGACAAACCAGACGTATATATAATTTAGTCACTTTGAGTCACTTTTAATATATTTGTAGTCTCATTTGGAACTTGCACGAATAAATGGTTAAACGTGTAGAGGTTCCACGAGAGATTTAATGTAATTAGATAAAAGTTTACTGAACTTGAAAGACACAATTCATTTGAACTGGCTTGCTATCGTTAAGCTCTAAAGCAAATTGCGATCTAAATACAAAAGTTACAAAGTTACAAACACTCGTATTTATACTAACAATTTTCAATATGGCGTCCGTATTCGCAGATTAAATTGAAACGAGTCAAATTGATAGATATTATACTTCCTGTTTCATGAGATATAATGACAAACAGTAAAATTGGCGAAATTATCGGCCCTACGAAAAGTCTGTCGTGGACGGAAGTCCTTATACGGGGTCTACAATCTACAGTTGCACATAAAAAAAGTCAATAAAATGGGCCTAGTGACACACATTTGAACTCTAGCGAGAGGGAACTTTGATTTAGTTTATATTTAATTTTAATGTAAGTATGTGTATGTATAGTATGTAATTGTATATTTAAGTTTATATGGTATGTATGTATTATATATGTTATTTTATAATATATTTATGCATTGTATGTATTAAGATATTTGTGTATTTTTGTCTATGTATTGTTATGTAGTTTTTTGTATGTAGTATTAGTATAATTGTGCGCCACCTACAGCCTGGTTTCCTTGTGTTCTCCTAATAAGGTTGCCTGGAAGAAATTGCTACTTAGCAATAAGGCCGCCCTTTGTACTTCTTTGTGTTATTTTATGTTTTCTGTAATTTACTTTTGTTATGTGTGGTACAAATAAAGAGTTTAATAATAATAATAATAATTCTTTATCTTCTAGCTAGAGTAGAAACGAGATATCAAGAGAAGAAGAAGGGTAAATTTCAATTTGAGAGGCATCCTCTCAAACTGAAATTTACTGTGAGTAGGTACAATATTTTTTCTTGCTTTATTTAACGTTACTCTTACCAATTCAATCATATTTGGATTTTAGTTAATGATATATAGGATTGATTTGTGACGAGGATAAACATTGTTGTATGCCCATTAATTAAAATTCAATCTAACATAGGTACCTACATGAACGTTGTTTATTGCGCAGAATGACGCATAGTAGGTACCTATATCCGTTTTTTTACTTACTGCATTCTGCAATGTATAGCTTTACGGTAGGCAAGGCAATTTAGGCTTAGGCAATCCATACTAATATTATACTTAAATGCGAAAGTGTGTCTGTCTGTCTGCTACGCTTTCCGGGCCCACCTGTTCAACCGATTTTGATAAAATTTGGTACAGAGATAGGATTTATCCAAAGGAAATAGACTACTTTTTATCCCGGAAAATTAAAGAGTTTCTGCGGTATCCAAAAAATCTTAATCCACGCGGAAGAAGTCGTGGGCGTCATCTTGTAAGATAATTATTGTAAGGTATGCACTAAAGTACTTAAACGTTGTATTTAATGTATAATCATTTCAAATATTTTTCAGTAGGTACACTGATATTACCTACTTACTTACTTCAAATAGAAATTATATTACAAGCAAAGGAATAAAATACCTACACGGGAAAGTTGAAAATTTAAACATAAAACTTAACTTTTTGCCTATACTTTCTATGAATTATGTAAATACGAACAACTAATTGTTGAAAAGGTCGTGGAATCTAAAGGAAGTTTAGTAATTAGTTAAAAGGCCTCATTGAATTTTAGTTGCACCGAATGTGACCCTTGCCTACTCTCAGGGACTGAAAAACAGATTCATAACAGGTTACAGGTTACAGAAATATTAGTGTAACAGAATCGAAGCTGTAACCCTTTTGAATGTGTTTTTAATTCTGTTAATGCGAAACATTTATACTTACTGTACTGTATA
The DNA here is from genome assembly GCA_964035005.1 of Erebia palarica. NCBI lineage: Eukaryota > Metazoa > Arthropoda > Insecta > Lepidoptera > Nymphalidae > Erebia > Erebia palarica. The sequence continues at coordinate 26,479,620 of OZ035992.1, read as the reverse complement.
CTGTAACAAAAAATAATCTGTACCAGAAATGAAAGTGTTTTAATGTATAATCGAAATAGAGACGTTGCCAAATTTACTGTTGACGCGTATTCAAATTTGAACCTAAGGCGAAAGCACCGATGGTTGCAATTGTTTTAAGGAAAACATGGCCATGTTGTCTCAGTGTGTGTAAAGTCCAATGAAGTGAGAAGAACGCGTTGTCACACCGTGCAGTTTGCTAGGGCATGTACCTATTAGGGTTACAGATAAAAACACTTATTAACAGAAATAAACGGTTACAGACTGATTGGGTCACAGTAACGTTTCTGTTTCCATTATGAGTGTTTCTGTGTTTAAACGCCTTATTTCGGTTACGGTTTCAGTCCTCACCTGCTCTTGTTAAGATATCGGTTTTAATTATTATTATATATTATAATATATAATATAATTATTATTATATTATAGTATTGCATGATGCATCTAATATCAAACTCAAACTCAAATCTTTTTGTTCACGTAGACTTTGGCAAGTGATTTTGAATCATCGAGTGAATCTACCACTGGTTCTATATAATATAATAACAACTCTATATTATTTATATTATTTGACGGCAAGTCAAAATTTATAGTTATAATACTATAATTATCTAGGTATGTCATAATCTTTATCGGGACTAGGTCAAAGATGCTTATTGAAACTGCAATCTAACCACAAGAATAAATAAAATAGTACCTATCTATGCCATCACGATTGTAACACATATGCAATTACCTTGTGTTTCTATTGAAATTCCATCATGCTTGTCCTACTTATGAACATAATAATATTGTGCAGTAAGCAGTAGTTCAAAACTTCACACCGACATTGTTCTGAATAGAGGCGCGTGATCATCTGTAACATTGTTTACGTGTGTCGTAACAGGGAACGTATTGTGAACGTGACGTTGCGGCGGGCATTCGTGTTGTTGTTCTTGTATCTAAATGTGGTCGACCGACGCCAATTATATTGGGACAAGCAGCTCTATTTGCAGTGAAAGTGCAGTGAGTCAGACGCAGGCGGCTATAGCGGGCAGCGGCGCCGCGCGCCTGCTTGCTCCGAAATAGAGCCGCGACGCTAAACTCCTGCCGCCTATATCTACCGCTCGTAGTGATGCACACCCACACCTCCATCCCAGTTATTTATACAATTTATCATTTGCAACATGAAATCCGTAATGCGACTTCTACGTTGGCTCAGTATTTGCCTCCGACCAGCCTCCGTCACTAAAACCTACCGCTCTTTCCTGCTGGGCGACTGCGTATCTCTGACAGCTACAGTGTAACGATCGCAATCACCTCTGATTGGATAACACTCTTCCACTATTGGACAAAATCCATTGACGCAGCAAGAATACCATAAATTCAGCCAGTCACAACAATTGATACTGTAACAATGATTGATGCAGAAGATACGCGGTCGCCCAGCTGTCTTGCGCCACTTTACGCCAATCAAACGCTTTTAGATCTTTGCTTACTTGATATTTCGTCAAACCAGCGATACCAGTGGCTTACAGCAAGTCAATTTTCTGTTGGATGATGGGTCGAATTCCCAATACTTAGCCCTTTTTTCACGCCTATCCTCCGTCGGTATCTCTCTCTATTCTTAATTACTTGTGGTCTCTAATGACTAATCTAAGTATATGGATCTCTCGAAATTGGTGCACATCCATGAAATTGGTATATTTAGCATATAGCAATACCTTGGTCCTTTAGAGGCATACCTACTTTTGTCAAGATGAAATGCGGAAGCGATGGATGTATGCATTCTAAATTGTTTTGGTTGATCTCCTGTTTTATGCCTCCATACACGCGTTTACTGTGGAAAAATATATTTAATTAGCTTTATTAACACTAGTATGAGTACAGCAATTATATTCACATACCGATTATGTGAGCGCAACGTGACGTACGTCTATTTTAACTGTTTTCAGGGTACCGGAAGTCGGATCCAGAACTTACTATACTTACAGTTAGTGCTATGGAAATTTTCTTTATTATAATTTTTTTATGATTCTCCGCAATTTTTGATAATATGCAATTAGATATACCTATATTGAGTATGAGAATCCTTTATGATTTTCGTTAAAGAAGTACATGCTGAAGCCTTACTTGTTGAAGTTTTAAAGTAGCCAAGTGCTATAAATTTTGTCAGAAAGAAAACAATTCGGATCCAAATGGTAACCGTACTATCATATCATATCGTATACGATTATGTATAATATTTGTTAAGTACTTAATAAATAATAGGATAGGAAAGATGGTAGGCATATTAGGTATTCATAATTCCTCTCTAAATTGTGTACTAATAAATCGTAATTACGTGCATGCTCTGTTCGTTGGTGCAACCACATTACTACCAGTACTTACTCTAGTAAATCCCGCCAAGTAGGTACCTAGTTCGGATTATCGAATGCACTGACGCCGTGTGCATCATTGCATTACACTCAGAACCTACTACGTTGTGTGGTTGTGCTACATAATATGACGTAACCTGTTTATCCAACGAGCATCACTGAGCGAACTCAATGACTATAATTTTACGGAATTATCGTAAAACGTGCGGTGGCGGCGCTAGCTGAGCTTACCATTAATAACTGGCCGCGTCCCGTACTATGTGATTAATTTGCTGATACTTGATCCGTTTAATTAAAAAAAGATGCATAACTAATAGAAGTTTGTTTTTTATTTTAGTTTTTTTTGAGGCTCATGTTAGTTGCAGGTATACATTATGCATTGAGTAGTTGTCATTTGCCACGATACGGTTTCGTAGTAGGTACGGGGCCGAAGGGTGCGGGCGGAATGGAGGCTGTAGTAGCGACGTAGTAAGCGCGGGGAGCGGAGAGAGGGGAAGGGCCGGGCTCGTAAGCGTTCAATAATTCCGTTTCACCAGTGTAAATCTGTGTTGTATGTAGTCGAGAAGTAATGTTATCGAATATCGATACTTATGTTATCGATATTCGATATTTTATGTTAGACTCAGTATGTCTTATAGGTACCGGCGGCGAAGACGTAAGCTCTTATAAGCGGGAGGGTTCGGATTAGATTTTCGGCAGGGTTAATATGAATAATAACTTCTGAATTTTCTCTGGTTATTTGGCCTACCACCCTAGCGACGAATAGGTACGTGCCGCCAGGCGATTTAACGTACGATACGGTATAGAAACTAGAAGCCATTTAAAGGTTTAATATAACTGCCATACCTCGAATAGGTAAGCCCGCTAACATCTTAGACTGCATCGCAATATTATATAGTAAAAGCAGATATTTTTAGTGCAATTAACAATTCAAAAAGTTTTTCTTAAAAAAAAAACAATGTCGATAAGTGAGCATGGGCATCACTAAAGCCTGCATGGAGTACAATAACATTCCATGCACTATAAATAACTGCTGGGACGCTCGAGCTGCGGAGTGCGGGGCGCCGCGTCTTGCTGAGTGCGCCGAGTTCATTTGCATTGCAATGCACTCGTCGTGCGGCGTGCACCGAGCTACTAACTACGTAGTAGTAGTTAGTATGCTCTGCAGTAAATAATGTTATCTTCTGATAGTTAGTAGAAAGTTGATATTTTAGCCGTGCGATCGATCGGCTTTGACTTTTGAGCCTTTGACGCGGGGCGCAACCACTCAAAGTGCTTATACGCAGTACGCACTAGTTATGCACTATTATAGTTATCTGTTTTTGGACTGTTCCATGTAATTTTCGGCTGCGACATAATGCAACCTCTGAAACTAGCACTCGACCTACCAAACCTACCAATGATTGCTGTCATTGGCGACATTTATGGCTTTTTGTTGTGGTGTGTCTGGGCCCTGGGAATAGGCCTTAACAACTTTAAATAGCTTACTAAAGTTCGGGTATACAAAACCCCCGTATCTTTCAGCTAGCCATGTCCTATACAATTTATAGTTTATACTGCCTATACCTATACAAAACATGGAATCTGACTCCCACCAAGACTCGGGCAAACAAATAACATACAATTCACTATTCCTACACGCGTAAGCGCGCTTTCTGTGCGAAATCTGACGTGCAGTTTTCACGTTGTTTTTTTTGGCGGCTTTCTATATAATAAAATAGGTATTGGGCAGCCACACAAAACACGATTGAAAATGAACGTGAAAAGCTGAACTATTCTTTATCGCACAATTTTTATGACTGTAGGTAGGTAGTAGGTACACGGACGTTGTATAACATACTTGAAAGGAAAAAGTAATATTTTTAATTAAATCTTGTTGCTCATACTCATAATACCTACCAAATACGTAGTTTCATTCACGATCTTATATCCCTCACACACATTTTACAAACAGTAGAGTCATGCCTGACTCATTGATTACTGTGTGTAGCATGTATAGGGAAGTACATGCGGTAATTGCGTCGTTCTTTTTGAGTTATGGTGAAAAGGTCATTTATTTGTAATCAAGGAAATGATTGGCGGAGTGTTTTTTTTTTATATCTATAACATTTGATAAAACATTTGTATTTTGAACGCAGTATAGGTAAACTACACTAATTAAATTAAAAGATTACGCCCGCGACTTCGACGCGTTGTTTAGGTTTTTATTCCCGCAGGAACTCCTTAATTTTCCGGGATAAAAAGTAACCTTTGTCCTTCCCCGGGATGCAACCTATCTTTATACCTACTAAATTTTGTCTAAATCGTTTGAAAAGTCTGGCCGTGAAAGCGTAGCAGACAAACACACTTTCGCATTTATAAAATTAAAATGGATAGTAAATTTCTAATTATTATAAATTACTTCTAATACTTGATTTTGCTAGCATTCGTCTGCGTTGATTCAGGTTTTTTAAAAATACGGCAGCTTTGTTTTTCCGTGAAAAAAATGCCTATAATCGTCCTCAGACCCAAGGACTGCAACCCTCAATGCAATCTATCTTTGTGTCAAATTTGTCAAAATGGGTTAGATATTCAGACACACTTTCTTTCTCATTTATAAAATTACGGCGTTTTGGTTTTGGAACTCTTTAATTTTTCTGGTTAAAAGTACCTACCTACTACCTACATCTACCCCCTGTACCAAATTGCGTCATAATGGATTGATCATTGAACAAATAAGACAGACACCCTTTCACATTTTATTTAGAATGAATAAATGCGAAAGTATATATTTCTGTATGGATTAAATTTGAAATACAAAATTGCAATATTCTTTGTTTTTTGGCCGCGCGTGTATGAAATATAATACAATTAGGTAAGCAAACGAAAACTGAAACTGTTGAGGTGTGTTTGGTTAGCGCCAAATATCAACAAGGCTTGCTTGTTTGCAAAGACGCCATTTCAGCTTTTACTACCATCCCGCGCATTTTTCGCCCATGCGCAGTGCTTCAACTGCGTCGGACGCGATTTTTTTTCCTGAAGATTTTATTTCATAATTTGATCGTTTGATATCTATTGCAATGGAGAAATTTCCATTTTTTTTTATTTACTATGAAAATTAAAACAAAAATATAAATGAATCACCAAAATATCTCAACAAATGCAAAAGTTATGGAACTCGAAATTTGCGCTTGCAAGAATAAATTCCATTACCTAAATAAAAGAAAGAAATGGACTCAACGTCCATCAAAGACTTCAAGAAAATTTTGAAATATTAAATTCTCGCCTACGTAAAAACTCGCAAAAATTCTCACTCGAGTAAGATACAGCAATCGGTGTAAATTAAATAATTAAGTATTTAATAATTAAATACTTAATTAATTTCTATCATTTATTGATGGATTAAAAAAAACACTGTTTTATTAGTTTTAATCTATATTTTACTTGCGTTAAATATGATCACAACATCATGAAACCTCTCCATTCGCAAGTGATCTAATATTTCTTGTTGTCAAAAAAGTTATTATTGAGATCTTGTCTGTTTGGAAGCCAATAATTTTATCCTATGTATGACATAATATGTACATACCTAAAGCCTTCTATGCACTATACTAGGGGAAGAAATATGTCCCGCGACGCGTGTCCCTAGTCTAGAGATGTCGGACCGTAAAAAGGTAGCAGACTGGCACAGACACACTTTCGCGTTTATAATATTGAGTGTGGATATCGGATCCGACAAGTATCTAGTTACGACGAAAACGCTCATTATGTGCGAAACGCGTACAAAAGCTAGAGACGTTGAACTACGCAATAGTGCGAGTGATGCGAGTTGCGACCTTGCAACCTTCTATAATCTATGGTTATGTAATATGTATCATAAAAACAAATTTTATCTAGTCGTTAGTATCAGTAATTGAATGAAACTCGAACGAGCGTTGTTTTATCGCATTCTACAACACTAGTAAACATTTATAAAGCGTAATCGAATTGGAAATATACATTATGAATGGGAATTATGTATTATTATGACCACTTCCACCACAAATCGTCATACAGATGTGTAAGTAAGTAATTTGTTAGTGACTTATCATTTCGGAGAGGGACACAGACTAAATATGCTGGAAAATGACATGACCAGTAACTGCCCCCCGATTCAGGAATGCGCAGGATTTCCGTTTTTACAGTAAGGTTTAAAAATTACAACCGAAATTACAATGGATTTATTATTCCGAATAAGGTCAAGGTTAAAAATTCTGAAAAAACAATACGTTTATTGTTTAAATCTTGAGCATCCGGTTTCCTCTTTTAGGCACTACTCCATTTTGTTCTACTCCACATTCCGTTTTATCCATGCCTAATAATAATTTTGCAACCCTACATGAATACCATTTAATTACCTTAGTCGCTATATTATGAGTGATTTATTAAATAGAAAAGGAGATGTATGTGTTGTTTATATTTATTTTTGTTACTTGACAAGCCTCAACGAAACGTGTAATTGATCGAACAAAGCATTCTCAAAAAACCACTGCGTTTAAAGGAACTTAATGCCCTCTGGCATTGCATCGTCTGCCATCTGTTGTCGAATAGTTGAAAAGACTCGCTAACCGCCAACGTTTAAAACGCCATCTAGTGTGGCAGCAGTACAATGTAGCGTGATTTTAAAGGAATTACGTATTTCTTGTAAATATAGTTTTATTATTCCAGTATTATCTTCAGCTATGCTCAAATAATGCAAAGCTTAATTATTTTTCTGAGAAACGTGGTTAGCAATACTTGAAAATATTTTTTTAGACTCGCTAACCATAGCAACTAGCGCCATCTAGTCTGGGGAAGCAGTTATTTGGTGAAACGTTTTTATTTATTTTCTCAGTTTTCAGAGCCTTCAGACTCCTGACACTTTTTATCTGAAAACTATAAAATATAAAAATTCAAAGGGGGAACGCTGCCAGTATCTTCGGAACCTTGCCTAAAGGGACTCCTTTTAATAATATTTATTAGTTATTATATTATATTTATAAGGTTTTAAATTAAATATTATTAAGTTTCCTTTTATTTCTTTGTTGAAAATTACAATAATAAAGAAATCATTGCTGCGCATTTATTTTTGATCTCCAGGCAAGCTCTCATAGTTCTGCTGGCCATTTCCTTTATGAGTTCCCACTGTATTAAAAATTTAAATCTAAGCGGACGAAATAACATCATAGTTGAAAATATTTGTTTCGTTTCCTATACCTCTATATAATTTAGGAAATAAGTTCACAGATCAGCGGTCTATATTTTTTTTTAACTAGTAGTAGCGTAGGGTTGGATGGGGTTGCACGTGTATATTAATTGATCAATTGATTCCAATACCCAGCCTCAGGGGTCCATTACACTACATTACACTACATCAGTCAATTCCATTGATCATGAGTGAATGGAGCAGAGAATTATAATATACATAAATGTAACGTAAATAGACGTAACATTATTATAATAATTATTACGGTAAAATGACAGCTACAATGTGACGATATCAATCACCTCTTTATGGTTATTACGGATAAGTACTCTTTCGTGTTTGGCCAAAATTCATGTCGCTGGAAGAATAAGAATTCTGCCAATCAAAAAAGTTAAGTTGAGACTGTAGCAATGATTAATATTCGCTAGTTCGCGATCGAGCTGTCTTATTTCAGTCTTTATGTCAGATGGACGGTAGGTTAGCTGTCAGTCAAAGCAGTGACCTATCACCTATGGTTTGTCTAATTCAGGATGATAATTATCATTCTTAATTAGATATAATAACGAAAATAAATATATAGCACGCTTTTTACAGCCGTACATATTGTGCGCTACAATACCGAAAATGAACTAGACCTCATCACAAAAAACTGAGGGTGATTGAAACAAAATAAGTGCGTTTTCTTAATGAGGGTAGGTAGCCAAAACACGATCACCCATCAGAGTTCGTGTGACATGGCCACTATTGACCAGTGTAATTTTGGTAGATGCCGTTTGCGTTAGTACTGCTTCAGAATGTCTCACTCTTGTCCTTTGCTATTGCTATAAATTAGACAACATATCCCAAAGTGCTAGAATGGCGACCTCGCACCGGGAAGCGCAGCGTTGGACGACCCCCCACTAGGTGGACGGACGATCTCAAGCGTGCAGCTGGGAGCCGCTGGAAACAAGCGGCACAAAACCGTGCTCTGTGGCATGCAGGAGACCTTCGTCCAGCTGTGGACGTCTATAGGTTGAGACGACGACAAGACAATCATTAAGTAGTATCATTAGTAAAACGTGCGCATTAAAATCGACGCTTCATGGGAGATCATCAGCACATAATCCAGTACAAGGAGGAAATAATAACAAAACATTTACAAAACAACAATAATAACTAATCGAGATCAATTAATTATTATTGTTTTTTCCTTAGAACTGACTAATATCATAATATTGATGTGAAAAACAGATTAAACGCACTTGTAGCAAACGTAGTGATTAATACTTTTATAATTAACCAATTATGTAATAGTTTAGAAAGCCTATGGCTTTATAAATAATTATACTGCAAATAAACCACATTCATAATGTAACCTCTTATTCTCGTATACTAACAGAAATAAAGATTACTTTACAAAGTATAATAATGATACAAAATCTAATAATAACATCTACTTCATACATTTATGATATTTATGCATTATTATTTAATGTGATAAGTACCTCTATTCTATAGCTATCATAAAATAGTAGGAAAGTACAAAGAATTGTGTGTATGGTAATTAACATCCAGCGGGCACTGGCTCGGGGCTTTTTATTTATCACATTTATTTATTATGGTTACTGTATTTCCCTGTACTAGGAACGTAGGCATCCGCTAAGAAAGGGTTCATTATTTAACCCCTAAGGGGTAAAAAATAGGGCTTTGAAATTTGTATGAAAGTCGAACCTAGTGAGCGAAGCCGCGGGCAAAAGCTAGTAAATTATATAATTATCTAATCTAGTCCTTTCACAAAACTTGTTATTTTGTTTTTCTTTAGCCTACCGCGGCCGCGGCCTTGACAATAGCAATAAAAATATAAAATTAAAATTGTAACTTACTTTTTAAGAACAACAATCTAACGCCGCCGCGCTGATATCTATATGTTACGTATTTTGACATTTAAACGATTGGGTAGATGGAGTAGCTCAAAGTAGTAAGTAAATACGCTCTATATAGAATATCTAAGGCTGAGAGTCCCCAAGCTTTCCATCTCTGATATAATAAACAAAATTTTCTAAATAATGTACCCAAGCAGCGACTTACCGTAGTGAAAGTCGAAGTTACTAGTCAGTAAGAGAATATTATCAATAATAATATCCGCCACAGTAGATAAATATGATGTGGTACAGTCTGTATCTTGCACTTGTAGCTTGCGATTTTTACCACATCACACAAATCTTCCAAATTATTCTCAACGTACGTTTCACTCCGAAACCGGAGCATCTTCAGGAGATGTTGACTCGACAATGCAGTATTGTAAAATGCACAATTGAGTGGCTAGTTCTTTCATTAAGTATTATATACTATATATATATAGTATACTTATATGTTATTTTTTTGTTACAGTATGTCCGTCGATGGACATCAGAAACAACCCAGATGCAATGGAGAAGCTAGGAGCGTGCCGGGTGATCGAGGGCCACCTCAGCATCGTCCTCATGGAGCGCGCCACCACCGCCTCCTTCCAGAACGTCAGCTTCCCCAAGCTACGGGAGGTCACCGGCTACATATTGATATATAGGTAGTTAATATTTATTGCTCCTAACATAAGTTTATTCGTGTTTTATTCCACCCACTAAATAGTTAGGCCATTGAAGCTTAATACACTTAATTTATACTTAGTAAGTATCATAAATGAAAACTCTTTTGTCTGCAACCTTTTCGCGTCTCAAGGGGTGAATCCATGTTGACGTAAGGTTAACTTTTTTATTCCGGTTAATATCTTCGAGATTATTAAAAAATTAACCTAGTATTTCATTCATCGTAAGTCTTAGAAGTGACAACAGCTGCAGATTTTGAAGCAAGTCAGGTGCTGACGTTTTACTTTAGTTAGAGACTGACTAGAGAGTTGATTAATAAATAAATTAATACCTGGGTGACCGAGCTTTGCTCGTTTTTTTGTAAATAAATCGTGTGGAAATTATACATATTTTTTTTAAATAAAATATTATATTATATTTTTTTTTTAAAGGGAAAATAATCGGACTGGAGGCCATCAGGACTCGAACCGGGGTCTTCTGATTTTGGGATCGACCTGTTTCCCACCTGAGCTACTATAACATTGTTGATAGTGGCGCTTCGTATTCTAATGATATTGTAGCAGTTTTTCACTGCCTGAAAACACGGGTATAACGACATTTTCTAAAAATGAATCCTAGCTAGATTGATTTATCGCCCCCGAAACCCCCCTGCATACTAAATTTCATGAAAATCGTTTTAGCCGATTCCGAGATTCAGATTATATACCAATATAGGTATATATATATATATATATATATATATATGTCACCGTAAGATTGTAAAAACCGTTAGATTATAATCTAACTCGCGAAATTCTAAACTGTCGAAAGATTGTAAACTGTTCAATGTTCTGAGTGTCAATTTTTGAATATTATATGAATATTATATTATATAAATATTAAATAAATATAAATATTATATTATGAATATTATATTCATTTTATTTACGTTTACTTGTCTCTTTCTTGTAGGTTAGGTTAGGGTTCAACATAAATAACCAAGTAGTGCCCGGCAGCAGGCCGGACACTTAGGTTTTATCGGGTTTAAATACCTATCAGATTACAATCTACCGGAAAATAATGCGTTAAATTCTAATCTTTCGACAGTTTAGAATTTCGCGAGTTAGATTATAATCTAACGGTTTTTACAATCTTACGGTGACATATATAAGAATTGCTCGTTTGAAGGTATTAGATATAATAATTATTAATTAGTATTAAGTATATAGTTTGTAAATTATTTGTATTCGTAATACCTAATTTTAAAATGCAATAAGTTATGTCTTCACAAAGAGTAACAGCTAAAATTTGATTCGAAACGCCAAGTTTTTTCCGCCTTATTAAGCCTACAAATTACGCAGTCTTGTTAATTATAATAACTAAGGGTGTTTCAAAATAGTGTCCAGATAAATAAACATTAACAATCCAATCAGGCCTGGTAAATAAAATACCAATGCCAAATCGACCTTACCATAGTGGCTTTCTATCAAATTCGTAGAAATAAGCGTTGCCGTCGGAGGCTAAGTGCCTTCAGCATTCAAAATTGTCTACTTATTGATTTCTTAGAAAAATTTGAATTAAAGGCTAAATTTTCAGTTTGTAACTATGTCAAAAGTAAATTTCTATTTATGTAAATATAGGTAAAAGAAACAATTATAAACATAATTACTTATTTGGTAGTAGGTAGCTACTATTGCTAATTGCTATCTTATATCTTCGTCCGCGTGGAAAAGTTTTTTAATTTCCAGCAGCCTATGTCAGTCTCCGGTCCTCAAGTATACATGCAAAAAATCACGTCGATCCTGTTGCGATGTGATTGAAAGACTAACCAATAAACTTTAGTAATGGGCTATAGATATTATCAATTTTAATTAGATTTTCTTTTTCAGATTGAAAGGTGTGCGTAACCTCGGTGACCTCTTCCCGAACCTATCTGTGATACGAGGCATGCAGCTATTCAAGGATTTCGCTCTCGTTATATTCGATAATGGTCTTGAGGTATATATTATTCTAGTGCACAACTTACTTTAATTAACTTCTGAATTTAATGATAGGTTTAGATAAGCGGTCACATTTCATGCCATGCTGGCTACACGTACCTACTTTTGTACCAACTGGCGTCCGTGGCGTCCCCCATACCTCCTTACTTACTACTTATGTATTCCTTTTGCCAAATTTTAATGCAGATGGGCTTCGTTTGACGATAATCTTGCCAGATGGAATGCAGATACGTTCTAGGATGCAAACTTGAAACTATGTATCTTCTACAGGTATTATGAGGCATGAAACAGGAATGTGGAAGGGACATAGACCTATGGTCCGTAGTGCAGGGTTTGTAACTTCGTATTAGAAACTATGGGAATCTATCGCATTTACCTTTACCTTGTGTTTCCTGAATTTATAAGCATGTTATTGTTACTTGTAACGTTCATTATTTACACTTAAGTATAAGTATTCAATAAATAACACATTTAAAATTATTGACACGCTTTAAAAAGCGTGGTTTATCTAATAAATCATCAGTTAATGGACTAATTAATGATAATTATATTAATTACTTATATCTATGAATGAAAGGTGATAGTGGAAAGGAAAGTAAACACTTTTTATTAGCACCCGACGCGTGTAAATGATATAATATGATATTCAATAATATTTTCCGTAGAATAAGATGATGGCCGAGTTTTCGTCCGCGTGTGTATTTTTTTTTTTAATTCCCTCGGTATGCAACCTATCTCGCCAGTTGAAAGGGTGGGTCGCAAAAGCGTACCAGACAGACATACAGTCAAACACACTTTCACATTTATAACATTAGATATTGGTATGGATATAACAACAACAACAATGCAAACTAACAAACAACTATGTCAAAAATCCGCTTAAATTATATAAGCAATTAATGCAAAAAAAATGCAATGGTGCAGGAATTACGAGTAGAGGAGTGAGGACAATGGTAAAGAGGCTTTCACGCGAAAATACATGTCCTCTCCGCCTCATCTTTGTTTATTATTATAATCAAAGATTAAAACTAAATAAAACATTCAGCAAAAATAATTTTGTTTGTTTTTTTTTATTGCGTTTACTTGCGTAAGTCATTCAATACATAATATGGCGCATAATATGATAAATAACTTATTAAGTATCGAATTTGATATCTAATTTAAGGTCTCTTTGGGTGCTAGTTTAGCTCTAACAACTACCTAATACGAATCTTATGTTCCCTTCGGTAAAGACTAAAGATCAATATTCTAACTCTATGGTAAAGATTCCAGTCTTCTTTGTACATATCATGGTATAATCTTTTAGAATTTTATGCAACTGACACATAATCAAGGTTTCTAAATAGTTAAAAATATAAGAAACCAAGAACAAGAAGAAAGGTTTGGTGACCGTAGACTTTACCGTAGACCGTAGACCGTAGACCGTCAATGCCGAGGCAATCAATGCCACCAAGTGATACATGAACGGTGTCGATCGGCGGAAACCTCTAGATATCCTAAAATTGACCTCTGCCTGCACCTGAGTTTGCGCTGACGGCACACTGCACGAGTCCTTATTTAGCGTGACTTCGATTGATATTCCCTTTTTCTTCTTTTTAGTCTTTGGGGCTTCGCTCTCTTACGAGGATAGAGAGAGGCGCCGTCCGCATTCAGAACAACGATCGGCTCTGCTACGCCAACACTATTGACTGGACGCGCATCAATACGGAGGCCGATAATAATATCATCAGGGTAAGCATTCTGTTGTCCTTATTAGCTTTGTTTCTACTTTTTTGAGCTTCGTATTGCTGTGATAGCTTAGTAGTTGAGAAGCCCGGCTTCCTATTCATATGGTCGGGGGTTCGATCCCCGGACATAGGTAGCTCCGAAAAGATCTTTTCGGAGCTCCCTATGTGGGTTTTTGCCCATGCATTCTTCGTAATATTCTCAAAGGTTTGTGAAGTCTGAAAATCTGCAAATGGCCAGCGTGGTGGACTATGACCAAACCCTTCTCATTCCTAGAGGAGACTCGTGCTCAGTAGTGAGCCGACAATGGGTTTATGTGATGATGACGATGAAGCATTTTGTTAATCGAACTGTAGGTTAGCACAATTACCTACTGTAAAACGTCTTGTCGAGTCGTATGCGGAAGTCTGGAAGCCGCATTACAATCCCAAGGAAATCGGACCTACTATCAGGCCTAGCTCACTTGTCACGTGACCTGAGATATTTAACTACTACTGTGTGGACGTTCGACGGCACTCGTATCAGTCGAGTGTTGCGCGCGAACCGTAGTTATATTATGTTTGACTTTTACTTGAGTTCTCGTTATGGATAGACAAAGAGAGATCAGTAAACGATATCTTATCGCATTAGGTCATTTAAACTCTAATTATTAAGACCTAACTTATCGCTCTTTGCACTTCCTAAAGACCTTGAAAGGTAAGTTTGTATTTGTATATTTTATCTACATACGTACTTACATAAAGTTCTAAAGAAAACTAATACATGGGTAGTTTTATTTTTATATCCAGGCAAGATACATTTTTAAACAAAAGAAAATATAAATCATAGGTAGTATCGAATATTATAGTGTTAGCCTAATGGGTAGACTTCAAAGTCCAAGTCTGGGGTTCGATCCCGGGAACGCACCTCCAACTTATTCATTAAAATATATCACTTACGGTGAAGAAAAATCGTGTGGTAAGATTAAACCATGCCTGAAAGTTCTATAATCATTATAAAAGACTCTAGTATGTCTGCTAAGAAGAAAGTGGCCAGCTTGGTCCTAGGAATATATGGCTTAAACCCTTCTCATTCTGAGAAGAGCCTTGTGAATTGTGCTTAGATACTAATAAACACGACTCACGAGGCTCGTCTAATAGTCTTACTAGACTAGTGGGCCGCCGATGAGTTGATGATTAATACATAATGAAATGAATGAATGGAATGATTAATCCATAATGTCGTTATATTACTTTGTCTCGTAAACTCTGGCATGAAGGCCTTCTGTCACATGCAAGTGTAAAATATTAATTGGTATTTTATGACTAGATGTGGCTTATGTAACGACTTTTTTTTATCCACTACAAGTTAGCCCCTGACTGACCAGTCTCACCTGATGGTAAGTGATGATGCAGTCTAAGATGGCAGCGGGCTAACCTGTTAGGGGCATGGCAGTTATATTAAACCCATACCCCTATTCGGTTTCTACTAAATCTATTAATAATAATAATTCTGTTATCTATTTTTAAAGTAATTGTCGTCATTATTGCAACCGATTACCGGGCCATAGTTATTACAAGAACTTAGATGTCAACCCTAAGGCTAAACGCGCCGCGTCTGAAGGGATAAGAGTTACGTGATAGAAAGAGATATATAGAGGTAGGTATTTAATTATTTTCACTCGCAGCGCTGTGCGAGCTGAATTGAGTTTTATAACGACGTAACCTGAGTCGCTGATTGTTAAAAGGTCTTCGCGGAGCAACTTTTCTGTACAAAGTACTATTCCCTATCCTGTGCTACTATATTGTATTGAATGGTCACGACCCTCAGAATCGAGGGTGTGATGTAGAATAAGAGAGACAAACATGCATCCATATTTATAAAATATGCATGTGTCTTTCTGTCTGTTACGCTTTCTCGGTCCCTCACTATAACCTAGGCAATAAAGCTTTTTGACCACAACAATAATTACTCAGCCGACGAAACTTTACAGTAGGTATGATAAAGTATCATGAGTTAAACGTATTTTATAAATACCCAATTATTAAAGCAGGAAGGTACATCATCGCGTAAACGCAGTTTATATTTGATAATAAAATCGGTTTAAATATCGATGATCTGCATGTGTTTTACGTTTGATTTTTCGGTTTTGAGTGTAAACATACTACCTACTATATCCAACAAAAAATCAAAAAGGAAGTAGGTAGGTAAGATTTTTATGCTATACCCAATTGTTAAAGCAGAAAGGTACATTATAGCGTGAACGCAGTTTAGGTTAGATAATAAAATCGGTTTAAATATAGATGTTCTGCATGATTATTTAATTTTTGAGTGTACTTCCAAATGTTTTTTGTTAGATATTTTTGTGTGAGTTTTGGATCATCCAATACTAAAACCCAGCCAAGTTTCATCGACTGAGGATTTAATGGGGGGGTCTCCACACAAGGGATGAACGGACCACCCCGTTGCCTAGACTAACCATACCAAATAATGTAATCTCTCAAATAAGAGGAGAAAATGACTGATTGACTATCATATCGACGTATAGCTTGAACCGATCTAGATTTTACAATGCATAATATAATGTTGACCTCTACGACTAAGAAAGTATTTTCTTAGTATATATATATTATTAGTATTATAGTAGTTAAAATAATAAAACCTATAAAACCTTACCCTGTTTATGCTATGCGGATTATATTACATACCAATACCAGAGCGGCAACTATGTAAAGACGATATTGCGGTTCTCACTTCTCAGCCAATAATATAAATAGATAGATAGATAAATTCTTTATAAATGTTCCTTTACAAAACTTGTTTCGGACTGGGGCCGTGGGATTTCTTTGTTATTAGTTCCGCTTTTGTTCTGCTATAAAAATAACTTTGTTGTTATTGTATTGATGACTTGCATTCCGTAAGATGATTGCCTCACCTCCCATATTTTTTTTTGTTATTATGATTTCAATTCTAAATTGAACATGCATGTTTTGGTGAGCAACCAGTTTTATTGCTGATCCCTATTAAAAAGATTGCTTCTAATATTTGAAAACAGTTGGTAATTACTTAAAATCTAAATAAAAATTTGAGGCGCGGCCGGGAATCGAAACCAATACTAGGTGGCGAAAACCACTATCACTGCCTAGAACAGAGAACTTGCCGAATTACCAGCTTAAACGTAGTGGACTTTACTAGAATAAGTAAATAGGAGATAATCCTATCGTATTTTTTTCAAGTACAAGTGATGGATTTGTTAGTAAATATAGTATAAAAGAACTGACTGACTGATCTATCAACGCACTCAAACTACTGGACAAATTGCTATCTGCATGTATGACGTAGACATCCGCTAAGAAAGGATTTTTGAAAATTCAGTAAAATAGGGATTTGAAGTTTGTGTATTCCACACGAAAGAAGTCGCGGGCATAAGATTTTATAAGCTCCATTTAAAACTATTGATGTTTGTTACAGTCAAACTACGACACACGGCTTTGTGGTTTATGTCCGAACGCGCAAAGTCGGATGGAAGATCACAGGCAGATCCAGTTTCAATGTCCAGCAGACTTCACGGGCCGCTTGCTGTGTTGGGACGACAAACACTGTCAGAAAAAAGGTAGGAAAGGTCCTTCTTGTAAGACAATCAAACAGTTCAATCAGATCGGGAAGATTGTTGTAAAGCTGAGTCTTCAAAGCATTTGCGTCGTGTATTGAATCAGCATGTGACACTAAAATAGTAATAATAATATAATAAGCTCTTTCTTTCAGATAAAAAACCAATGTTATAATAGTATAACAAATAAGAATAAAAATAAAATAAAAGCTAGCTTAAGCTATTTCCTAAAACTACTTCCTATTTCTTATTTGCGTCTCTATGGACAGAGCGCCAGTGCTTGATTATATCACTAGACATATCCTCACCGATGACCCTAAGAATTACGTTATTCGTTTATCGCAATCGCTCCCAGAAAGAAGCTATACGATTGCGCCTGATTGCAAAGAAATCGGAGACTCCCGCCTTGGCAAACATGTCCGTCGCGCTGCAGTACCTCGGCAACCTCATGAGGATGCGGAATGCGTCATTATACTGCACCCTCATGGTGCTCATTGTCGTTCGCCTGAATTTCGTCTATAATTGGCAAGTGTAAAAACATTGACAATATGCACGAAACAGGGTTAGCTTTACGTCGGTACTGCATTTAGAGAATCGGCGTGCGAGCATGTTGCACCGAACCGACAGTGTTCTTCTCTCTCTAATACTACCTAATATTTACAGATCTTCTCCACAAACCTAAAAATAATCGGTTGTTGAATTTGCACTATCTCAAATCTCATATTTATTATGGTTTTCCACCACACCAGGGTTTTGCATTGCGCTTGTCGACTGGGCAAAGCAAATTAATTTTTCCTTGGTTATCTTTAATTAATTAAAAAGTATTAGGTATCTCTGTTTATGTAAACAAAGCGAGAAGCTATGTGGGTGGATAGGAAAATTCCCTAATGTCCAGGATGGATATCCCGATAAATATAACTTTAATATTATAAGACCCATTAAAATTCCGGTCTATTAATTTCTGTCCCATAAAATTAAAGAGGACAATTTAGCTTTATACAGTTTACAAAATCGCCCGTCGCGTTCCGTGAATGTTTAGCGAAACCACCAAACTGTTTTTAGTCTGGATCGCTACCGCTAAGAACTGTCGTTGAACCCGCATAGTGGGTGATTTATCAGATTTATCGGGGCGTTGTAATTATTCATCGTATTAAGTAACTATGTAAACAAGTAAAGGTCTATATTTAGGAATTATGCAAATGAAGCTACCACTCTTCCCATTTTTCAATCAAATTAGCCTCTCTTGCAATAAGTAATTGTAAATTGTAATGATATAATTTTTTTGAATCCTTTAATTTGCAGTAGGCTTAGGACACTTTTAACCCTGGAATTTAATGAGTTCTTACGGGATTTTCTAAAAACCCAAATCCAAGCGAACGAAATCGCAGGCATCATGATCGATTCTCACCTTTCCGAGTCATTGGTCAGGCGCCCAAAGTTGCGGGAGAAATATCTTTTAACTAGCGAATGCCCGCGACTTCGTCTGCGTGGTCTTTTTTTTCGTCTGGTTGGTCTTTTAGTTCCCGAGGGAACTCTTTAATTTTCCGGGATAAAAAGTACCCTATGTGCTGTTCCAGACTATAATCTATCTCTGTGCCAAATTTCAGCCAGATCCGTTCAGCCGTTGGGGCATGATTGAGTAACAAACACCCATACATCCATCCAAACTTTCGCATTTATAATATTAGTAAGATTAAGTATATATTACTAGATTTTCTAGTGTTCCTTCATCATCGTGTACATGATGTTATATTGTCCTCAGATTGTCCAACGAAATGCCACGGTCGAGCGTGTATGTCGGACGGCACGTGCTGCCACCACACATGCCTGGGCGGATGCGACGGGCCCTCGCCCAGTGACTGCCACGTCTGTGCCAACTTCTCCCTCGGCTACGAGGACAAGCGCACCTGCGTGGACCGCTGCCCTGCCAATACCTATGAGGTACCCACAGGCGCCACTAGAACGCGACACGACGCTCGATAAAAGACGTTAGAGTTACGCTCGCCATTGACGATAAGTCAGTTGACTTACGCGAATAATTGTTGCCCGCTCAGGTAATTTAACTGAGTAAGCAGCGCTTTGGCGCCGCTATCAAATTCGCCTCACTATTGCTGACCCACTAAGTAGGTAATTAATCAAACAGACGTCGCATTCGCACTAATTTATATTTGCATTGCAAAAAACTACTCTCACTTTTTTTACTTTTTTAAACCGACTACACGATTGGGTGATCACAAAATTTTTCTTTCTGTGATTATAATAATTCTTGCTTTGCGATTGTGTAAATAATGTTGGAAAATCAATAAAATAAAAATTTACCCACATAATTTTTTCGACCATTGACGGCAAGTCATAGAGTCAAGACGTAAATCGCGATATAAACTACTTAATAATTTGATCGTAAGTGTAAAATATGTAAGTCAAATTTTGACGCCATATCCACCATAATCCACAGCCTAAGTAATTGAGCGTCATGTCATTTACGTGAAATCCCATTACGTGAAAGGCCATGGCATCAAGCCACGAGTAGTAGTAGGTGTCCCCGCCGTTCGAGAATTCGGAATTCAAGTCATTTAGACTGATGCTGTAAGTGGGTAATTTTTTTGGCGTTAGTCATTTGTTTTAGGGAAAGCGACTTATGTCAATATATTGACCGTCATTGGCGAGCATCATACCATCCAACTCTGTGTGCAGTTATCTCGGCGGTGCGTGACGGAGCAGGAGTGCCGTTCGACCCCGCCGCCGCAGAACGACTTCGCGGACGCGGCGCAGCGCGCTCCCACCATCCGTGCCTATAAGCTGCTATTCAACCGCTCCTGCGTCTACTTCTGCCCCAGCGGATACATGGAGGTGAGGTATCCTTCATCACCTATTCAAGCCGCTTTACGCCGCAGCCGCACAATGACTTCGCGGACGCGGCGCAGCGCGCTCCCACCATCCGCGCCTATAAGCTGCTATTCAACCGCTCCTGCGTCTACTTCTGCCCCAGCGGATACATGGAGGTGAGGTATCCTACATCACCTATTCAAGCCGCTTTACGCCGCAGCCGCAGAATGACTTCGCGGACGCGGCGCAGCGCGCTCCCACCATCCGCGCCTATAAGTTGCTGTTCAACCGCTCCTGCGTCTACTTCTGTCCCAGCGGATACATGGAGGTGAGGTATCCTACATCACCTATTCAAGCCGCTTTACGCCGCAGCCGCTGAATGACTTCGCGGACGCGGCGCAGCGCGCTCCCACCATCCGCGCCTATAAGCTGCTGTTCAACCGCTCCTGCGTCTACTTCTGTCCCAGCGGATACATGGAGGTGAGGTATCCTACATCACCTATTCAAGCCGCTTTACGCCGCAGCCGCTGAATGACTTCGCGGACGCGGCGCAGCGCGCTCCCACCATCCGCGCCTATAAGCTGCTGTTCAACCGCTCCTGCGTCTACTTCTGTCCCAGCGGATACATGGAGGTGAGGTATCCTACATCACCTATTCAAGCCGCTTTACGCCGCAGCCGCTGAATGACTTCGCGGACGCGGCGCAGCGCGCTCCCACCATCCGCGCCTATAAGCTGCTGTTCAACCGCTCCTGCGTCTACTTCTGTCCCAGCGGATACATGTAGGTGAGGTATCCTACATCACCCATTCAAGCCGCTCCACGCTGCAGCCGCAGAATGACTTCGAAAGAATAAACATTTCCTTCATTAAAAAAAAGGGTAGGTAAGTTATCATTTTTTACACAAGTGTTGAAGAAGGTCTTAGAAGTGTCTTCTTAAAAATCTGTACTCATAGAATGTGGGCTTCTATCTATGATATCTTCTTCTTGCCCTATTTCCACGTTATGTGGGGTCGGTACAGCACGTTTTCTTCTTCCACTCACTTCTGTTATCCGTCAATTCATATTCACCCCTTTTATAC
This sequence comes from Erebia palarica, assembly GCA_964035005.1. NCBI lineage: Eukaryota > Metazoa > Arthropoda > Insecta > Lepidoptera > Nymphalidae > Erebia > Erebia palarica. Next base: position 26,458,283 of record OZ035992.1, on the reverse strand, counting down.
GCATATCCTCTTTCACACAATCCATCCATCTTTTCTTTTGTCTCCCTCTAGTCTACTCTCGCGTAGGTATTGTTTTGATTCTGATTGCTTAGTTTGAATTTGACTACATGTGATAGCGTTGCGGCCTAGCGTGCGCTTAGCATCTTATCATTGGATCTGTAATTTGTCGGATTACAAGGTACTCTTTTGTATAAAATTCCGGACTATGGGGGGTTTTAGGCAGTACTCTATAGTCCGACAGATTCGATAGTTCAACACTGTCCTGCAAAACGTTTGTTGGATTACCGGGGGTCCACTGTACGTATTAATTGATTGTTCTGTTGTTCAGGTTGGCAACAAATACAACACCACATGCCAGCGGTGTCCGAACAGAGGCTGTAATCTGGAGTGTGCGGGCGGCAAGATCGACTCCATCACCTCTGCGGAACTGTTCCGCGGCTGCACTCACGTCAAGGGCACGCTGGATATCTCGCTTCGGACCGGCGGAGGTGAGTAGCGTTGTTTCAAAACATTTCTGTTTACATCCACACACAAAGTGCTCATTTTCGTTGAAAATTCTATTGTATACTAGCGAATGCTCGAGACTTCGTCTGCGTGGTTTCAGATTTTTGGTTCCCGCGGGAACTCATTAATTTTCCGGGATAAAAGTAGCCTATGTGCTATTACTACTATTCTAGACTATAATCTATCTCTGTGCCAAATTTCAGCTAGGTCCGTTCAGCCGTTGGGGCGTGATTGAGTAACAAACATCCATACATCCATACATCCATACATCCATACATCCATACATCCAGACATCCATACATCCATCCAAACTTTCGCATTTATAATATTAGTAAGGTTAGTAAGATTGTCACGAAGGGCAACACCCGGCAACGAACCCGTTGCCGTGACGTAACGAGCGACGTTATAGGTCTCGTGTAGGGCTACGCTTGCGCCACCTGGATCCAGCAGCTCTCTGTGACTCGATGTCCTCAGTCTGCTTATTGGGGGAACTGCTAACATTGCGCTTTCCAGTCGCTATTGTAGCACCTTAAAACCATAACCTCAACCCCTCAGACATTTTTAAATTTTACATATAATCTTAGATTTTGACATTTTGATATGCTAACATTGTAAGATCATATTTATAATTTTTAAACCATTGTTTTGTCCTTCTATTTCACGGCCGTAGAGGTAATTTATGATGCAAAAAATGACTTTAAACTTCAACTTAGGATCTCAAGTTGTAAAACACGCCCGTAAAGAGCAATTAGTAACAAATAAGTGACGGTTGTCGTCAGGGAACACAATGGCGGTGCTGGAACAGGCGCTGGGCGAGATTCGCGAGATCTCGGGCAGCCTGCGCGTGGTACGCTCGTACCCGCTCGTGTCGCTCATGTTCCTGCGCAGTCTGCGCACCATCGGCGGCCAAGAGACCGACAACAAGTGAGTCTGTAATGTCCACACTGTCTACCTATCTATAACCTGTAATATTACTAGCTGATCCCTAAATATTGATATCTGATATAAGCTGATCCTAAATATTGATATCAGCTGATTCCTGATAACTAAAAAGTAGCCTTGTGTTATTCCAGATTATTATCTATCTCTCTGGCAAATTTCATCCAGATCCATTCAACCGTTCTAGCGTGATTGAGTAACAAACGTCCACCAATCCATCCAACTTTCGTATTTATAATATTAGTACTATATAATTATAATATAATAGAAACGAAGTAAATTAGAAAAATACTTATACATACCTCTCACGGTACCTAACCTAGCTATAATTTATTAATGAAAAACTTTACAATAAAAACACTAGTCACTTTTCAACCTTGTATTTTTAGTTGGCACTACCAATGCGTTACGCTATGTTAGCTATAACGTTTGTTTGTTCTAGAGGGCAGAGCCTGTACATATTCAACAATCCGAATCTCGAACTGCTATGGAACTGGTCCAACCACGGCACGATAACTATCGAGAGAGGCAAACTATTCGTACACTTCAACCCGAAGCTTTGCTACAAAAACATTGAGGAGCTCAAAAACATGACCCTCGATCCGATCTCCACGTTCAGCGAGACCGAGGTGTCGCGAGACAACAACGGCGACCAGGCTTCTTGTAAGTAAGATACGTGTAAGTAGTTCGGGACGAGGTAAACTTCACGATGGTATCTACATTTCCTTTAGAAAATGACATGTTGTATCTTGTTCGTTGATGTGTTGTGGTGTGTTGTAACGCTGACGGGGGTCAGTGCAACTGACTGCCCCACTATACAACCGCAGTGATACTACTACATTGCGTGAAATAATGAATTAGCGGAGAGTACCGAGTGTCAGTTTCTTATGTAATTATATTAATAATTAGTATTCTTCGGAAATAGTTTGCGTATCAAAGTAAAAATTAAATATTTCATGTTTAAAATATTTATTATTAACTAGTCAGTGGGCCTGCTACCGGGTCCAATTGTGAATATAAACCATCCCGGGACCCACTCAAACACACAAAATAAATTCCATCAGAATCGGTCCAGAGGATTTTTATTTATATAGATGTATCACTGTTGTGTTACGACACATCACAACACACCATGTTTGCTGTTTCATTTCTCAATGTTAGATAGTATTTTCTTTTCCCAAATAGAAAGAGGTAGGTAGTCTAAAGAATGAACAAGTGAACTAGTACCTATAATATTAATACGACATTGAAATAAACGCAATTAATTAGCTGTGACTGCACTATAGTCCTATGAATGTGTGCATTGCAGCTTATGTTGGATACCAACTGTAATGTTACAGTTCGTATTCGAATTACAGTGGTGAATATTGAATACATCAAGCAGCAATGTACACACTTGTAATACAAAAACAATGGTCGTCAGGACATACCACCAAATTTGGCTGGTATCTATGAGGATTTCTTCCTCCCTAGAATAAGAAAAATATTTGTATATGCATTGAATAAAAGTAGGCTTTACTTTGCGGAAGTCCATGACAATGAAAAAACTACAAGTTTAATTCGATATAAACCGCCACAGAAGGCAATATCTATGTGGTACAATGCATATCTCGAACCTGATGCCCGCGGCATTCACCACACCACATAAACCCTCAACGTACGTTGCTCTCCGATGCCGGAGCATCTTCAGGAGATGTTGCTTTACAGTAGTGCATTTGTATAGGCGTTATAGGCCTATTACACTGCACTTTTCACATGGACCCTTACAGTTGAATCAGTCTAGTGTAATAAGATTTAGGATAAGTAAGGGTCCCTAAATTGGTCTTTATTGCTGTGTATAAGCGAGGCTCTAACTAACGGCCACACCCAACCGATATAATTCGATATAATCCGCCACAGAAGGCAATATCTATGTGGTACAATGCATATCTCGAACCTGATGCCCGCGGCATTCACCACACCACATAAACCCTCAACGTATGTTGCTCTCCGATGCCGGAGCATCTTCAGGAGATGTTGCCTTTACAATAGTGCATTTGTATGGGCGTTATAGGCCTATTATTACACTGCACTTTTCACATGGACCCTTACAGTTGAATCAGTCTAGTGTAATAAGATTTAGGATAAGTAAGGGTCCCTAAATTGGTCTTTATTGCTGTGTATAAGCGAGGGTCTAAATAACGGCCACACCCACCCTTACCACAGGGCCCTGTAAAATGTGCAGTGTAATAGGCTAAGAATGTGTGTTGTTGGGCAGGCTACGAGGAGATGCTACACCTGAAAGTGCACGAGCTGCGGCAGGACGTGGCAATCCTCACGTGGAACATGTACTGCATCGACGACATGCGCAAGCTGCTCGGCTTCTCCATCTACTTCGTGGCGGCCGACCACAACGTCACGCTGTACGGACAGCGCGACGCGTGCTCCGACACGTGAGTGTTGAACACATTTTGACATTTATATTAACTACTTTTTTTTTTTAAGTGAAAACTTCTTTAGGCGCGTTGAGCACTTTTTGGTAGGGGGTAAAAATGTGAATACGCGTGATCGACACCATTCTTCATAAGACAAAAGGTCTTAAGTAATATAGTACATTCGTAATTAAACTTTAATGCCTTAGTGATAAGGTTTATATAATTAAGTGCTGTGTAACCGTAGGCGACACCTCGCGTTTTTACCAAGACAAAAGGTGTTAAATATAAATATAGTACATTCGCAATTAAACTTGAATGCCTTAGTTTAGAGTTTATATTTGATTTTTTTTTAAATTTAAATATTCGTTTTCACTTCTATCGGCAGTCCCTACTAAGACTGCCATTTTTTTTGTTTTTTTTTAAATATGTATAGCGAGCAAACGAACAGGCGGGTCACCTGATGTTAAGTGATTACCGCCGCCCATGAACATTTGCAGCACCAGAGGAACCGCCAATGCGTTGCTGGCTTTTGAGATATTTGTTTATCCGCCCTTTGAAGAGCCCCAATTTATAATCACAAGGGAACCCAGAAGCTGGTTCCACAATTTGCAAGTACGAGGCAGAAATGACTACTGATTGTTTGTCTTTTCAATGTAACGTTTCTCAATTGACTTGTTTTAGTAGTTTGTGATATAAGAGCGGTAAATAGGTTTTTACATACGAGTTGACTAATGTCGACCGTCGTCACGAGGATGTAGAAACCTTAACGCCCGTGTATCACACAATATTTTTCAATACATTTGTGAGAAAAGTTGAAAATAAAAGTCAGGTAGGTAGGCACTAGGTGCTCACTAGAAAATGGCTTTTCACGCCCATACTTATTTCGAGATTTTTGGCGGCTAATAAAAGCGCGATTTTTTTCTCAGATCTAAAATACCTAATTGTTGATTTGATTTTAAAATTCCACATCACATCTACCACTTATATTTATTGATAATTTTTAAGAAAAATTCTATGACTATTAACTACGGCGCGTTGATGTAATTGCGTTTTTTTTTATTAAATTCATGGCTCTAGGTTCTAGTTCTTAGCTCCCAGCCTTTACTTTTTTGATTTATAAAACTTAAATAAATTTTAATAAATTATATAATTTTTTATTTTTATTTTATGAATTAATTTCATCAATTCACATCTAAATGTCATTATTTTTAAGGTTTTCTACATACAAAGTCAATCTCATTATGAACCTTCTTGCAAGACAACTTTTTATTTATAAGTAACGTGGACTCAAAAATTAAAAAAAACTGCAAATTTACTGCACGAGGGCAGTAAATATTGACTGCACGCGGGCAGTAAATTTAACTTACAAGCCCTGTTTACTGCCTCTGTAAGTACATTTTTCGAGCAAGTGTATTGAAAAAATATTTAATTGGCCTTAAGAGGTAATGCCATCAACGGGAAATTTTGGGAATAGGTATTGAACAATTTAAGCGCATTCGCGATGCTCCTGTAGTAGAATCCCATAACATCCGATAGGGACAACTGCAGCTTGGACCGATTATACCTACGAAAAACAATCGAATTCTTACGCTCGTATTTTTGTGTCTAAAAAAAAATTGTAGAAGAGTATGTTTTTCGTTTTTGATTATACATATTTGTCAAATTTGTTTGCGGGACGCCGGATAATGGCGCGGAAACTCAGCCATTTTTGCTATTTTCGAAGGTTCCTTGTTCTTAAAATAATTAATTTATTGAAAAAAAAACAAAACATAGGGACATGGCACGGACATAAATATTGATTTTATGGAGCAAAAATATTTTCTCTATTGTAATTAGCCACGGAGAAAACAGATAAATACGATTGTATGGGGAAACCGCCGCGCCATGGCATTACCTCTTAAATGTGATTCTAGCTTAGCAAATGTTTGAAACGTGCATTATATACAGTAGATGCTTCCAGATGGAACGTCCGCGACAAGACGATGGAGGAAGTACTCAACAACACCGCGACCACGCCGGCGCCCGCCAAGGACAAGAAGGCTATACTGGAGAGCTCCTGTAGCGACGTGCAGCCGCTGTTCTACGCGCTCACCAAGCTCACGCCGTTCACGCGCTACGCGGCCTACGTCAAGACCTACACCACCCAGCAGGACAAGCGCGGTGCGCAGAGCCCCATCATATACTTCAAGACGCTGCCCGGATGTGAGTACCCTGACTCGCTCACCAGCTCGCGCCGTTCACGCGCTACGTGGCCTACGTCAAGACCTACACCACCCAGCAGGACAAGCGCGGTGCGCAGAGCCCCATCATATACTTCAAGACGCTGCCCGGATGTGAGTACCCTGACTCGCTCACCAAGCTCACGCCGTTCACGCGCTACGCGGCCTACGTCAAGACCTACACCACCCAGCAGGACAAGCGCGGTGCGCAGAGCCCCATCATATACTTCAAGACGCTGCCCGGATGTGAGTACCCAGACTCGCTCACCAGCTCGCGCCGTTCACGCGCTACGTGGCCTACGTCTAGACCTACACCACCCAGAAGGACAAGCGCGGCGCGCAGAGCCCCATCATATACTTCAAGACGCTGCCCGGATGTGAGTACCCTGATTCGCTCACCAGCTCGCGCCGTTCACGCGCTACGTGGCCTACGTCAAGACCTACACCACCCAGCAGGACAAGCGCGGCGCGCAGAGCCCCATCATATACTTCAAGACGCTACCCGGATGTGAGTACCCTGACTCGCTCACCAGCTCGCGCCGTTCACGCGCTACGTGGCCTACGTCAAGACCTACACCACCCAGCAGGACAAGCGCGGCGCGCAGAGCCCCATCATATACTTCAAGACGCTGCCCGGATGTGAGTACCCTGATTCGCTCACCAGCTCGCGCCGTTCACGCGCTACGTGGCCTACGTCAAGACCTACACCACCCAGCAGGACAAGCGCGGCGCGCAGAGCCCCATCATATACTTCAAGACGCTGCCCGGATGTGAGTACCCTGACTTGCTCACCAGCTCGCGCCTTTCACGCGCTACGCGGCCTACGTCAAGACCTACACCACCCAGCAGGACAAGCGCGGCGCGCAGAGCCCCATCATATACTTCAAGACGCTGCCCGGATGTGAGTACCCTCATGAGTACCCTACATGCCCTGAACAAAGAGACTCATCATTTGTTAGAATTTGGTCGGTATATGAAAGATCCTTTCGCACCTGTCAGTTTCGGTGGTAATGTCTGTTTTGACATTAGCATTAGACATTAGACGTAGCTTATGAGACACGTGTTTATCCTAAATGAAATAAACGAATTGCGTATCGAGTTCGTGAATTCAATGGCACGATAAGGTGGCATATACCAGTCAAAATTTCAAGAAAGCTTTGACTTCATTCATAATTTAATTAAGTTTTTAATAATTTATTTTACATTTTCTTGGGTTCTTAGTACACTTAGCGTCTTGTCGACTTGTCATAATTTCATTATGATAATTGTTCTTGGATCAAGATCATGTTATAATTATGTTATGACAAGACAAATTTATGTTCTTGGAACAGGACAATTTTATACTCCTTGGACTTGCCATCTTCAAGAAGGACGCTGAAATTGCAAACTGTCGAAAGATTACAATTTAACGCATTATTTTCCTTTAGATTGTAATCTGTTAGGTTTATTAACCCGATAGAACCTAAGTGCCTTTCGCAGGTTAGATTATAATCTAACGGTTTTTACAATCTTAAGGTGACATATACATAAGTAACCGTTGTCCTTAGCATTGCTGGAGTGATCAAATCCATGCTCCTCTATCATTTACAAAATCATCAACAGTATAATAAGCTCTTTTCAAGAGCATACTTTTAATGGATTTCTTAAATTGCAGCGCCGAGTCCGCCGCTGGGGCTGACGGTGGAGTCGCTGGAGCAGAACGCGGCGACGGTGAAGTGGCAGCCGCCCGCCATGAGCAACGGCACCATCGCCTTCTACCACGTGGAGGTGCAGGCCAACCACTACAACCGGCCCAAGATACTCGCGCTCAACGTCAACTACTGCAACAATCGTGTGTATTTTTTTTATCCGCTACAAGTTAGCCCTTGACTGCGATCTCACCTGATGGTAAATGATGATGCAGTCTAAGATGGTAGCGGGCTAACCTGTTAGGGGCATGGCAGTTATGTTAAACCCATACCTCTATTCGGTTTCTACACGGCATCGTACCGGTACGCTAAATCGCTTGGCGGCACGTCTTTGCCGGTAGGGTGGTAACTAGCCACGACCGCAGCCTCCCACCAGGCAAATTTCATTTTAATTCATATACTTTGGAAGTGTAGAGAAAAGACATCAAGGGTTATGCATTGACCCGCATGACCTTTCAGTCCTAAGCAGTGAGTTTTTAAATCACAAACACTGCCAAGTGGCACACCACATGACACACACACATTCACAAACACTCTCACACACCGAAACATACACGCACACACACACACGACACACCACACATTCAAATCTTGTATTCATTCATCTGTATCATATTAACCATCTTATTTGTACACATATTATGCAAATAAAGTATCTGAATCTGAATCTTGATTAGGAAGAGCGCCATACACCACAAGCACTAGTAGTTACTAGTCACTGGGATGGCCCTAATTACTATGTAATTATATATATGTATGAATTATTGGTCCTACAGAAATATTTATTTTTTAAATTATGGTACGCACCATGCCCCGCCACACTCACCCTGTTTGACAGCGGTGACACGGGATTTGAAGTTAGCAATGACACTCAATGATTAAATGATAACCCGTCGAAATATCTGCGGACCTCGCTGGAATACGATTCTACCCTCGCTTTCCGCACCTCACCCCGTGTTCGCCTATTTTAGTATAATTTGCTGACCACCCAGGACCGTCCAGTTTGTATAACTGTCCATCCAGGACCGTTTGACAGGCCGTGATAGAGCCTGGCAATCTGAATTTAGCCTAAGATCGTTTTTTTTTTCAGCGAGCGCGCTGGTGAACTTGATTGCGGTGCGCAGCGAGGAAAGCAGTACAGGCACTGAGAAGAAGGAGACTAATCTGACGGGGGACGTAAAGGGCGAGCAGTGCGCGTGCCGTGACGACGCGCGCCCTACCACACGCTTCAGCTCTGTCGCTGAGGAGGAGCGCATCGAGAGCATCGACTTCGAGAACGCTGTACAGAACCTGGTGGGTGCAATAATAAGAAGCTTATTTTCCGCTTCATGAACATTGGATCAGCCTTAGTACCTCAGAGAGTACACTGATGTGTAGGTATTAATTTCAACAAGCGTTTGGTTGACGCAATTGGGTATTTGACAACTATTCAAATAAATATTTTTTTTTGATTATTAGATAGAGAATCTCCCAAAAGTCGTAATATCCGCGTCCCCTGTTAGTTTCATGTTGAATAACTAATTCAAACTATCGATTAAAGTAAAAAAGTTGGTCGAACTTTGATGACGTCACCATTCAGTATTTCATACAAAACCCCATACAAAGTTCTGACGTTTTGAAAAAAAGTTGTTGATTTGACTAGTTGTCAAAAACCCAATTCATGACAGTATCATACGTTTTCGAGCTGTCACACTGGAGGGCGCATATGTTGCAAGTAAGTTCCCGCTTTTTAGACTAGATGGTAAATTAAGTTCGACATTCTTTGTTTGATTGCCCGTGTAAATTGAGGTCGTTGATATCAAAAGTTTATATCGTAATTTTAAGTTGGTCGTGTTTATGCAACAGGTATACGTGAAGAAGAGCGTGAACGAGTCGTCGTCGAGCGAGTCGGCCGCGAGCCGCATCCGCCGCTCCATCGACGTGAGCGTTAACAGCATGCTGGTCATCCTGAGCTCGGCACACATGCCCTACTTCAACAGCAACTATACCAACGTCACCGACGGAAGTGAGTACTGTGCCATGGGAATCCCAGACAAAGGGTGTGGTCTGAGGGATGATGCATGGAGGGAGGTCGCGAGGGTTCGGTCGGGGTAGTTTGGGAATTTATAATTTCTAAATTTTCAATATTTTGGTCTATTTTTTTTTTGTTAGACTAATTAAAATTAAACCAACGCCTCGGGGAACATAACAAATACTTTTGACAAAATATGTGGCTGAGTCTCGACATTAAAATTACGGACGTTTTAGACATATTTTTATTATAATATACCTAGTTTTTGATGGAGAAAAATGACGAGGAAAAATACTAGTTGTTTTCGGAATTTTAAAAATGTTTAAATTCTGCGCACGGAAGTCCATATACTTGCTCATATCTTTGAGTAAAAACAGAAAGTTTCATGCCGTCTTATAGAGTCCGCAGTCCGGAGTCGTTAGTATACATATAATATAAATTATGTTTTATTATTTATTTATGTTATGACACATTGAATCGCCTCATTATACAATATTGATGGTGGATTGTTAATGACTTGGTATTTTATTACTTTTTAACCATAAATAACATTACATAGTAGGAGCTGTTAAAATATTGCACGTGTCGGCGCCTACCTTTTATTACCGCAGTTTCTTTTCAAGAACTATAATATTAGGTATGTACCAAAATGCATATATCTACATTTTAATCTGTTAAAACACCAAGGCCCAAGACAAAATGTTTAAAACTTGGTGCCCCTTTCATACAATGCTTTTTATTACTGTTACCTGATATCTAAGCTCTTCCTAACTTTAAATTAACTGAATATGTACTCCAAACAACCAGGCCTATCCCACTTGCACAGGCTGTGATAACCTCTCCTTGTAACTAGGATCCGTACGGTATTACGCGCTCTCTCCTGACCCTCTATTGTTCTCTCTTCTTTTTCCTTTCTTGTTGTGTAATCCTCAACATCTTAACACTTTACATTTTACCTTTATCCTGTGATCTTACCGTACCTGTGCCACGTGTTACGTTACGTGTATTTGACAGCATACGCGTCCAGATATTTTGGGTGTTCAAACTGTCTTCGAACCCAGGATCTCGCGATCCGCAGCCGAATAGGCTTGTCACATGACCAACGAGACAGCGAGTCAGTGACTATACTAGGTAGTTTTGACGACCTCCCTGGCGCAGAGGTGAGCGCTGTAGTCTAATAGTGGGAGGCCTCGGTTTCGATTCCCGGCAGGGTCAATTTGGGAATTTATAATTTCTGGTCGGCTTCGGCCGTAAAAGCAAAGACTTACCGCCAAGCGATTTCATGGTCCGATACTATACTGTGTAGAAACAAATTAGGGAGTGTGGATTTAATATAACTGCCGTACTCCTAACAGGTTAGCCCGCTACCATCTCAGACTGCATTATCGCTTACTCAGGTGAGATCGATTACACTATTACAGGCGTGGCCGCTAGTTAGAGCGTCGCTTAATACACAGCAATAATGATCAAATTAGGGACCTTCTCTCCCTAAATCCTATTACACTACACTGAATCAGGTGTAAGGGTCCCATCCAAAAGTGTAGTGTAATAGGCCTATAACTTGTAGTGGAATCAGAAACAGAAACAAGAAATAGGAATCAGGTTAGCCTGCTACCGTCTTAGACTGCATCATCACTTACCATCAGGTGAGATCGCAGTCAAGGGCTAACTTGTAGTGGTTAAAAAAAAAGGAATAAAAAAAGTAATGAGAGCTACGTATTTTCAGAGTACGTAAAGAGTTTGTACTACGACCTGGAGGGCAGCGCGCGCTCGCTGCGCGTGGCCAACATGCGTCACTTCACGTGGTACACCGTCAACATCTGGGCGTGCCGCGAGAAGCACGAGAACGAGTCCCAGAGCGACTATGAGATGTCTTTCTGCTCGCCGCGCGCGCACTACACCTTCCGCACGCTGGAGGGCGGTACGTGTCGACTGTGCTAGCCCATAATGATGATGATGTAACTCTCACCGTAAGATTGTTAAAACCGTTAGATTATAATCTAACTCGCGAAATTGCAAACTGTCGAAAGATTACAATTTAACGCATTATTTTTAGGTAGATTGTAATCTGTTAGGTATATTAACCCGATTAAACGGTTCACAATCTTTCGACAGTTTACAATTTCGCGGGTTAAATTATAATCTAACGGTTTTTAAAATCTTACGGTGACAAATACAATGAACATTTTAAAAATTGACACTCAGAACATTGAACGGTTCATAATCTGTCGACAGTTTACAATTTCGCGAGTTTAATCTTACGGTTTTTACAATCTTACGGAGACATAATAATTGTAAATGAAATATTTATTTAAAAAGAGCAACCACCGAGTTTCTTTCCTACCAAGAAGAACCAGCAAGGTAGGCCGGGCACTACCTGGTTATTTATGTCGTACCCTGACCTAACCTACAAGAAACAGACCAGAAAACGTTTAGTACAATGAATATTTTAAAAATTGACACTCAGATCATTGAACGGTTCACAATCTGCCGACAGTTTACAATTTCGCGAGTTAGATTATAATCTAACGGTTATTACAATCTTACGGTGACATAACTAAATATTTATGCTTTTCGCAATTTTTTCTTTATCTGTGTTATAAGACGTTGCTTCGTACCAAATTTCAAGATTCTGAGTTCACGGGAAGTACTCTGTAGGTTTTGATTCCCTTGGTAGTGTCGAAAATTTGCAGCATAAACGGCTGTATTTTTTAATTGCGTTGGCTTAGAAGTTTGATTTTTATACAGCTCCAAGGTACAGTAGACCTGAGTATTTGATATGAATTTCAGCTTCAGCTCCATGGGTTCCTGAGAAAAAGGGTCTTGACAGACAGACGGACGGACAACAAAGTGATCCTATAAGGGTTCCGTTTTTTCCTTTTGAGGTACGGAACCCTAAAAATGGCCGCGAAGTTGCTAGATTTGGTCTAGACCTAAGTATTTTTCTGACCCCGTTTACCCAACACACTTGTTATATTATAGGAATGTAAAAAATTGGTCACATGGTCAACCCTGAATCATAATCGTTTAGTCGCTATTTTTAAAAATACCTTCCTAATTCCAGATTTAGACATGTCGTACTTTTCTGACTGTTTGCCGATATTAACCTCCCCTTCTGGGCTTGATTCTTTTGCATTCTTTTTTTTCTTTTCTTTTAATTTAGTATTTTTGTAGCTTTAAACACGCACGCATACAAATTCTTTAATATTTGTATATATTCTACGATATTTGGTCCGGTCGACGTCTTGGTCGTATCGCCAAGTGCTTTTCAGTATTGTGAAAAATGGAAACCAATTATTTGGCATTCAAGAAACAGCCATACGATAATAAAGTGACACAGTGAACGATAACAAACCCATTCCAAGTTAGCGTTGTGCCAAATTAGCCCCGTCGTTTAACAAAAATCATGTTTCAGACAATGCTGATGTCGTAAGAAATCTCAACGTCGCAGTGTTGAACAAAACACAGCCGGAATTAAATGTGACGTGGCAACCTCCAGAGGATCCCAATGGTTTCGTCGTGGCTTATAAAGTAAAAGCGTCACTCGTCGGCGACAGCAAAAAGGTTTGTGGAAATAAAGATTTTAGCTTTAAACTTCATAAAAAAAAGGCATGATGGCATAACAAGGCATGTTCTAATGCATGAGATCACTTTCAAGTCACTCAACCCATGCAAATATCGTTACTCCGTTACTCGGCGGCATGATTGAATGACAAACCAACAACAAACACACTTTCGTATTTATAATATTAGTATGATATGTTGTAAGATGTTGGGTATAGGGTCAATTGGGGTCCGGCTTTAAGGCATGCGCGTTGCCTTACGTCATTGGTCACATGTCTCCACTTCTGAAAATGTTATCTGTACTTTACCTAAAAAAGTTTATTTCATTGCAAGATAAACTTGCGCATGACGACATTAATGTTTATAGGAAATAAATAAAGAGGCCTAGTCTAGGTTGAAGCGTGCTCAGATCTAAGATGCCTATTCACTCTGGCCTTGAAGATATTTACGTTAAACGTGGTAAGAAACACGTACGCCAGCATAGCATTCCACACCTTAGCTGTTTGTATTAGAAAGGTTTCGTGCGAGAGCACATAGGAGGTTAAAGTTCCACCAAATAGTAATAAACATGAGGCTGTTGATACAGGATGTGGGTCTTCTGTCGAGCTGTACCACGGCCGAGGACTACGAGGCGTCGGGTCATAGTGTGCCGGTGCGCAATCTGGTACCCGGCAACTATTCTGTGAGCGTTACGCCCGTTACCCTCTCCGGCGTGGGCAAAGACGCCGCCGTGCGCTACGTCTTTATACCGGTGAGTCCTCACTTATTATACAGTTTTAAATGATGACTTATAATTAATTAATCTGTTAAGACCCACACACGCGTACATAATATTGACAACTTTTACTGTACGAATAAAAAAAAAGAAATACCCAAATCAGTTCAGATATTAAGAAAAAAAGTATTAAAGCGTTACACCCGTTACACTCTCCGGCGTGGGCAAAGACGCCGCCATGCGCTACGTCTTTATACCGGTGAGTTCTCACTTATTATACAGTGTTAAATGATGACTAATAATTAATTAATCTGTTAACAACCACACACGCGTACATAATACTGAACAACTTTTACTGTACGAATTTTTAAAAAAAGAAATACCCAAATCAGTTCAGATATTAAGAAAAAGGAATTAGAGCATTAAAAAAAATACGCGCCGAATAGAGAACCCCTTCCTTTTTGGATGTCGATTAAAATCAACCAAACTGGACCACTAGATGCAATTGCACTAGATTGATCGTTTCCACTTATCCCTCCAATGCACTCAGTATTCAACAGCATACAGATTTGTGTAAGAGGGAGCGGGTGACGATGATTGTTACTAAGTCAAGTCCGATTCCCTTTGATTATAAAGGGCAGAACTTGAGGTTGCATCCGCAGTATACGTATCTCCTAAAAGGCAAGCTGATTTACGTATGATATTATTGTATCAAATATAAATTCTAAACGTTCGGATCTTACTCACCGCTTTTAACTATAGATCTTACTGCGATCTAAATAAATAAATAATCCTTTATTTGCTAGATTGTAGGTATACAAAAGAGGTGTTACAAGTAAAATAGAAACCAGACTACAATCACAAAATGAAATGGCATGCAAACATTCACTTTTGGCCTAAAACTACTGGCATTTAGGACAAAAAATTGGCATTTGAAATTTAAATTTTAAAATTCACGTCAAAACGCTCGCGAGTGTCATGGCGTCGTTTGTGACGTCACTATTGTCTTTACCGACGTACTCTGTGCAGTGTGCAGTAAACCATAGTGTGATTATCAAAGCTCGAAACCAACAATTGTGACGTCATTAGTTTTTTGGTGTTTAATCACCGGTCGGATTGGTGTATTTTATAGATTTATTTTATCAAAATGAATAGCAATCTCACTCGAAATAGAAAAATAAATACGTTTTTTATAATCCATGAATGCTATTTCATTAGATAAATTCATAATTTCATTGATTCTTGGTTACTGTCATCATGCCTATTAATATGGAAGTGTTTATTGAACAGGAGCGCACGGCGGAACTGAGCTACGAGTGGATATGGGGCATAGTGGGTGGCTGCTTGGCGTTGCTGGTGATAGCCGCGGGCGGGTTCTGGTACGCGCGGCGAGCGCTGCTCCCCCTGGCGGAGACCAACAAGCTGTTCGCGACCGTCAACCCGGAGTACGTGTCCACCGTGTACGTGCCGGACGAGTGGGAGGTGCCGCGCAGCAGCATCGAGTTCATACGCGAGCTCGGACAAGGGTCATTCGGCATGGTATGCTCAATGTTCTATCCCATCTCTTATCATTACCTGCAGGCTTATAGGCCTATTACACGCACTTTTCACAGGGCCCTGTGTTAGGGTGGGCGTGGCCGCAAGTTAGAGCGTCGCTTATTACACAGCAATAAGGACCAATTTTGGACCCTTTCTCCCTAAATTTTATTACACCACACTGATACTAGTGTAAGGGTCCCTGTTAAAAGTGCAGTGTAATAGGCCTATTAGCATGCGCACAACGAGATATCTTGCGACGAGAGAGAGATGGGGAGATGTTGTCGTTGCCGGCTAATTTTTCGTTTACCATAACATGCGAGAAAAGAATTGCCGGCGTGTAAGTAGAGAAAAATACCACAGTTAAGAAATATTACTTTTATCTCTACTTTTGACGTAACGAGACAAGTCATATGTGTAACCATGTTAGCTTCGGTAGACAGATAGAAATAACGGGTAGACATAATTTTATTTGTTGTGCGCATGCCTGCCCTACTAGAGATAGCTGCGTGCGGGTTCAGGTACGCGCGGCGAGCGCTGCTATATTCTTGACGGAAATCCGTACATTTCTGTTGGATTTAATAGTAATTGTAGTATATTTACTATGCAGTATGTTTTGTTAATTTTACAGGGCATACTAAATTTATCAAAAATGATTGCAGGTATATGAAGGTATCGCGAAGAACATTGAAAAAGGCAAACCTGAAACTCGGTGCGCTGTGAAAACTGTCAATGAGCATGCCACTGACAGGTGAGGCATCTTTTATTATTATGGAAGAAAATATCCTTGCTTTCATATATCCAAACTGTATGTATCTACTGTAATATTGGGTAATACAGGCAAGTGTATAAAATGACTAGTCCACGATAGCGTTACATTATCAGAAATGTGTCACGCACGGTAACCCTTTGCTGAATCCACTTAAGTGTCCTTCTTTCTAAAATTCCTTCTCTAATCTTCACACATACTACAATGTGACTTAGGTAGGTTCTATTTAGGGACTATATTTGTGTACAGGGAGCGCATCGAGTTCTTGAACGAGGCGTCGGTAATGAAAGCGTTCGATACGTTCCACGTGGTGCGGCTGCTGGGCGTGGTATCGGCCGGTCAGCCCACGCTCGTGGTCATGGAGCTGATGGAGTGCGGCGACCTGAAGACGTATCTGCGCTCGCACCGTCCCGACGCGGACTCGTCGCTGCCCAAAAAGGGGGGCGATGCGCCGCCCACGCTGCAGAATATACTGCAGGTTACTTAGATACTTTAATGTATTTAATAAAAATGGAAACTTTCTAATACGGTAGTCAAAAGCTAAAAACCGTTTATATGCTGTTTTATGTATATAAAACTTAACATAACAATGTACTTGGAAACATTTTATACATTTCAATCACAGCATGGTGGTGGCATGTCATTCCAACACTTGGTTGCCGAAAATTTATAACTCCCACTGTATGGGAAAATGTTGATTTATGTTTTAGCATCGAAAAAGACAGACTCAAAATTCAATCTGAAAAAACTTCAATAGTCTTCGAAATTCTCACTTTCCGTGTTGCAGCGTTAGACAAAACAAAAGACCATGCAGCATGCTTCGCAGATAATAAAACGTCACCTTGTTTTCAGATGGCTATTGAAATAGCGGACGGCATGGCCTACCTATCGGCCAAGAAGTTTGTGCACCGCGACCTCGCGGCGCGCAACTGTATGGTCGCCGGCGACCTCACCGTGAAGGTGGGGGACTTCGGCATGACCAGAGACATTTATGAGACTGATTACTATAGGAAGGGCACCAAGGGCCTACTGCCCGTCCGGTGGATGAGCCCTGAAAGCTTAAAAGATGGGGTGAGTTGTGTTATATCTAAATATTTTAAAGTTACATTCTATGCAAACGTATGACGCTTATCTTAATTTAATTTTTCTTCAACAGGTGTTTTCAAGCAGCACTGACGTGTGGAGTTATGGTGTTGTTTTATGGGAAATGGCCACACTCGCTATGCAGCCATACCAGGTGTGTATTTATCTTATTACAAGCGCTGACCTTTTGGTCAGATTTATAGTATAAGTAACTATATAATCATAATCTTGAAAATGATGAGTAGATTCCAAAAATATATAACACTAGTTCAATATATTCACAAAAAAATATCATTTATTAAAAATGTGATTTTTAACTTTTTAGTTCGTTTTATGACAGGGCAGTCGTGTTTTAAATTTTTTAAATTATGACTTGTTATCGTCTAATGTTGCGTGGTTTGTTTGCAGGGGCTGTCGAACAAGCAGGTGGTGCGGTACGTGGTGGAGGGCGGCGTGATGGAGCGGCCCGAGCACTGCCCCGACCGCCTGTACGAGCTGATGCGCGCGTGCTGGGCGCACCGCGCCACGCTGCGACCCTCCTTCCTGCAGCTTGTGGCCGACCTGGCACCCGCCGCGCAGCCCTACTTCCGGCACCGCTCCTTCTTCCACACGCCGCAGGGCCAGGAGATGTATGTCCTGCAGCGCACCGCCATGGGTGAGTCCTTGCTCTCTGCCCACTGCGACCCTCCTTCCTGCAGCTTGTGGCCGACCTGGCACCCGCCGCGCAGCCCTACTTCCGGCACCGCTCCTTCTTCCACACGCCGCAGGGCCAGGAGATGTATGTCCTGCAGCGCACCGCCATGGGTGAGTCCTTGCTCTCTGCCCACTGCGACCCTCCTTCCTGCAGCTTGTGGCCGACCTGGCACCCGCCGCGCAGCCCTACTTCCGGCACCGCTCCTTCTTCCACACGCCGCAGGGCCAGGAGATGTATGTCCTGCAGCGCACCGCCATGGGTGAGTCCTTGCTCTCTGCCCACTGCGACCCTCCTTCCTGCAGCTTGTGGCCGACCTGGCACCCGCCGCGCAGCCCTACTTCCGGCACCGCTCCTTCTTCCACACGCCGCAGGGCCAGGAGATGTATGTCCTGCAGCGCACCGCCATGGGTGAATCCTTGCTCTCTGCCCACTGCGCCCCCTTCCTGCAGCTCGTGGCTGACCTGGCGCCCGCCGCGCAGCCCTACTTCCGGCACCGCTCCTTCTTCCACACGCCGCAGGGCCAGGAGATGTATGTCCTGCAGCGCACCGCCATGGGTGAGTCCTTGCTCTCTGCCCACTGCGCCCCCTTCCTGCAGCTCGTGGCCGACCTGGCGCCCGCCGCGCAGCCCTACTTCCGGTATCGCTCCTTCTTCCACACGCCGCAGGGCCAGGAGATGTATGTCCTGCAGCGCCCCGCCATGGGTGAGTCATTGCTCTCTGCCCACTGCGCCCCCCTTCCTGCAGCTCGTGGCTGACCTGGCGCCCGCCGCGCAGCCCTACTTCCGGCACCGTTCCTTCTTCCACACGCCGCAGGGCCAGGAGATGTACGTCCTGCAGCGCACCGCCATGGGTGAGTCCTAGCTCTCTGCCCACTGCGCCCCCCTTCCTGCAGCTCGTGGCTGACCTGGCGCCCGCCGCGCAGCCCTACTTCCGGCACCGCTCCTTCTTCCACACGCCGCAGGGCCAGGAGATGTATGTCCTGCAGCGCACCGCCATGGGTGAGTCCTTGCTCTCTGCCCACTGCGCCCCCTTCCTGCAGCTCGTGGCCGACCTGGCGCCCGCCGCGCAGCCCTACTTCCGGCACCGCTCCTTCTTCCACACGCCGCAGGGCCAGGAGATGTATGTCCTGCAGCGCACCGCCATGGGTGAGTCCTTGCTCTCTGCCCACTGCGACCCTCCTTCCTGCAGCTTGTGGCCGACCTGGCACCCGCCGCGCAGCCCTACTTCCGGCACCGCTCCTTCTTCCACACGCCGCAGGGCCAGGAGATGTATGTCCTGCAGCGCACCGCCATGGGTGAGTCCTTGCTCTCTGCCCACTGCGCCCCCTTCCTGCAGCTCGTGGCCGACCTGGCGCCCGCCGCGCAGCCCTACTTCCGGCACCGCTCCTTCTTCCACACGCCGCAGGGCCAGGAGATGTATGTCCTGCAGCGCACCGCCATGGGTGAGTCCTTGCTCTCTGCCCACTGCGCCCCCTTCCTGCAGCTCGTGGCCGACCTGGCGCCCGCCGCGCAGCCCTACTTCCGGTATCGCTCCTTCTTCCACACGCCGCAGGGCCAGGAGATGTATGTCCTGCAGCGCCCCGCCATGGGTGAGTCATTGCTCTCTGCCCACTGCGCCCCCCTTCCTGCAGCTCGTGGCTGACCTGGCGCCCGCCGCGCAGCCCTACTTCCGGCACCGTTCCTTCTTCCACACGCCGCAGGGCCAGGAGATGTACGTCCTGCAGCGCACCGCCATGGGTGAGTCCTAGCTCTCTGCCCACTGCGCCCCCCTTCCTGCAGCTCGTGGCTGACCTGGCGCCCGCCGCGCAGCCCTACTTCCGGCACCGCTCCTTCTTCCACACGCCGCAGGGCCAGGAGATGTATGTCCTGCAGCGCACCGCCATGGGTGAGTCCTTGCTCTCTGCCCACTGCGCCCCCCTTCCTGCAGCTCGTGGCTGACCTGGCGCCCGCCGCGCAGCCCTACTTCCGGCACCGCTCCTTCTTCCACACGCCGCAGGGCCAGGAGATGTATGTCCTGCAGCGCACCGCCATGGGTGAGTCCTTGCTCTCTGCCCACTGCGCCCCCCTTCCTGCAGCTCGTGGCTGACCTGGCGCCCGCCGCGCAGCCCTACTTCCGGCACCGCTCCTTCTTCCACACGCCGCAGGGCCAGGAGATGTACGTCCTGCAGCGCACCGCCATGGGTGAGTCCTAGCTCTCTGCCTACTGCGCCCCCCTTCCTGCAGCTCGTAGTTCGAGTCTAAGACGCGGGATATATATGAGAGGTGCCGGCGGAGATGTGGCGGCGGTGTGGCCTTGAAAGTAAGAAAGTGGCGTCCGCGCCTCACCGCCTCCTGTATACCTGGGGTGCCGTCGCTTGCATACGTTTCGTATGAAATATGATAGAAGCGGCGGCGCGCCTGCACCTCGCCCGCGCCCGTCGCCTCTCGTTTTCAGGGTTCATGTATGTATGTATGTATGTATGTATGTATGTGAGTTTGTATATTCCACCATAACTTCTAAACGTCTGAACCGATTTTGATAAAAGAGGTATCGTTCGAATCCCTAGCTTATTCCGGGTGACATAGGCTAGTAAAATTTAAGAAAAAATTGATGGGGTGACCATGGTCCCGGAATAATGACTAAAGTTGAAAAAAAATATTCGAAAATAAGATTAACTATATAACCATCATGTAGAAAATGATGAGTAGTTTCCAAAAATATATAACACTATATTCAATATCCAGTAATTCACAAAAAAATATCATTTAATAAAAATGTGAATAAGATTCTAATTTAACTCGATTAATTAAGGTTTTTAACTGTTTAGTTCGTTTTTTGGCAGAGCAGTCGTATTTTTTTTTATTATTAAGCTCGTTATGGCGCGACGCGGTGGCGAAACTCAGCAATAGAGATGATATAGATTGGTTATGTTATAGACGCGATGAAAAAAGGAGTAGGTTTACCAGTCTTGGCCTTTGTTTTTATTATGCATAAAAGGCATAAACTCATTTTTGAGCCTAAGATAAAAATTTACAAGCCATAAAGTAAGCAGTACCACCATATATGAGACTAGCGACCCGCCCCGGCTTCGCACGGGTGCAATTCTGATACTAAATAGCCCCCCGGCCGGTACCGCCGCAACCGCTATGTCACTGCATTTTGTGACGTAACTACAATAGTTAGACACATGGTCTCGCGAAGTTTTTTGTAGATATTGATTATTTATATTATTTATCTATATTATTGTCGAACATTTTTTTGTCCTATCATTAATACTCTTCGCAGCGTATGCGATGAAAGACATTTTATGGCTAATTTTTTTACACCTTAATAGGAAGTTGGTTTTAATAGGAATTTCTAAAGATTTCTATAGTAATCTAGTACTAAATATAGCCTATGTTACTCAGTGATAATGTAGCTTTCTAATGATAAAAGAATTATTAAAATCGGTCCAGTACTTTTTGAGTTTATTCGTTACATACAAAAATACAAATCTTTCCTCTTTATAATAGTAATTCAAATATGATAATACTGCCGTACCTTTTAAGGATTGTTTTTGCAGTTTTTATTGAAATTAAGCGCATAATTTTTAATCCTTGGCTCTACCACTTTCCCACTTTTCATGACCATCACATTATAATGTATTTTGCATATATATATCTAAATTTGCATATATCTAGTAATTACCATGAATACTATCCCTCAGGTCATGCATATGTACACCCATGTATCCACAATATACACAGTAATTGCATTTATAGAGTTGAATTATGGAACTAATTTGGCTGTTGCAAGTCTAAACTGAGCTACATAAACAGAACTAAATGTAGTAACCTATTTATGTTTGTGGATGTCACCGTAAAATTGTGAAAACCGTCAGATTGCAATCTAACGTTTTTTCCCCGATAGATTGTAATTTTTTTAAATATTCATTGTATTTACGTTTTCTTGTAGGTTAGGTTAGGTTAGACATAAATAATCAAGCTAGTGCCCGGGCATTTAGGTTCGATCGGGTTAATATACCTAACAGATACCGAAAAATAATGCGTTAAATTGTAATCTTTTCGACAGTTTACAATTTCGCTAGATTGATTACAATCTAACGGTTTTCACAATCTTACGGTGACATGGACAAGCGAATTAGCAGGAAAGACTGCCGTTTGTACCGTTGGTTAACTTCAGTAAATGATAACATAGAAGTTACAATTGTATATAAACTAGTATAAGTAGTAATGTTTAACCCTTATTTGTTGCACGCTCGTGCCTACAGAAGTGTGTGCCGAGCAGGCGGCACTCTGTTCACTGTAAGTAACGGTCATTGCATGTTGTACAGTCGTAGATCACTTCATGTGTTATCATTTCCTGATTTGACCAATTGTATAGCACAATTGGATGTACACATAAGGCCCGTTCTCTCCTAAAAGCGTAAACTAGAGCTGTAAACTTATCGCTAAAACGGTTAACGGTTAACGGCTGTAAACGATAGAAAAAAACAATGTTTTTTTTCACAGGAGCAAAGATGGTTTACTACCGTTAACCGCTAACCGTTTAACAAACGTTAGTAAAATAAGCAATGTTTTTTTCAATCGCTAGTGCACAGGAGTAAAGATTGTTTACTAATATTTTTAACCATTAGCCGTTACACGTTTAACCGTTTAGCGATATGTTAACACCTCTAGCGTAAACCGGCGTGCGCTCTGTGTGAGATCTATAGAGCGAACTTGTGAATTTGCTTAGACTTAAGACATGGTTAAAACGAGACAGATTTATGTTACTCACATAAAGCCATCTCATTTTAACTCTAAGTAAAGTCTGAGCTAAGTCAAAGTACGCTCTATAGATCTCAGCAGCAAAGTCGCGATCGTACGACAATCGCAAATGAATTCGCAGTGTTTGCGCTTCTACGGAACTTTTGAGTTGTACGAACGCTGGTTTTGGTTTTTAGGATGGAACCAAACTTCTGTGTGTATCTAATTTGTAATTATAGCGTAGTCACAGTCCGCGAGGTGTAAGCTGATTTTAGCTTTCCATTTTTGTGAGTGTTGATGTTAAAAGCAGGGAAAACTGGTTTAAATCGTGTACGTGACTCGCAGAGTGCTCAATTATTTACACAGAGTTAAGTCGTACTCCTAAGAGTATAAATACTCTTAGTCGAGTCGTATGGGAAAGGACGTGGGAACCCACCGTATTATTATCCCAAGAAAACTCCTACCATTATTTGATTAATGGAAAAGGGTCACGACCCTCAGTAATGAGGAATAGGACGCAGAGAGAGAGAAGTCGTACTCACACAAATGCAAATCTCAGCTTATAAAGCAAGGGCTATAGCACTCAAAAGTACAAGTCTCTGCTCTAAATGATTGATCTAAGTTGTGCCAGTCCTGTTCATATTGTGAAATGGCTTGTTTTAGAGCTATCATTTATAGGCCTATTACACTACACTTTTGCAAGGGACCCTTACACCTGAGTCAGTGTAGTGTAATAAGATATAGGGAGTAAGGGTCCCTAATTTAATCCTTATTGTTGCGTAATAAGCGATGCTCTAACTAGCCCTTTGAAAAGTGCAGTGTAATAGGCCCATTAGTTAAAGATTTAAGCAAAACGTTTAAACGGTTAACGTCTGTAAACGATAGTAAAAAAGCAATGTTTTTTTTCACTCGCTAGTGCACAGGAGTAAAGATTGTTTAATAATATTTTCAACCATTAGACGTTAACCGTTTAACCGTTTAGCGATATGCTAACGCCTCTACTTTAGAGCTATCATTTAGTTAGAGATTTAAGCATCATCGAATTGGCACCATTGTCGGCTTGCCAATCACAGTAGAATTGAATGTTGTTACTTATTCGGCATCGATTCTATTCCGTCAAAACTGAGCAATCAAAAAAAATCGCGGTTAATAAAACTTGGCGTTCAAAGCAACTATTTGATGTATCGGTCCTTTGACCGGAAGTTTGATCAGACGCAAAACTCAGAAATTAAAACCTGTCTAAACTTAAGGTTCAGTTAGTACGAGACAGATTTATATGTATAAAATAAATCTGTTTGGTTTTAACTCTAAGCCAGGTCAAAGTACACAATATCTAAAATAAGAGATCTAAGATCTTAAGGCTTAAGTTATTCTTTTGCATGTTGGCCTGAGGTAAATGATTAGATTTAATCCTTGGTATAGTATTTTACCATTAATATGACTTGACATTATATTTGCAGCAATACATTTGGTTGCGAATCATTTTTTTGCCCCTTAGCGATGCCATTTAAATCTATTTTTGCTATTAGAAACGCTGACCGTCTTATTTTATACAGTGTGTTTTGTACTTCTAGAAAAACTAGCTTATGCCCGCGACTTCGTCCGCGTGGATTAATAACGAAATAAATAAGGCTAAATATGCTTTTGTTTGATAGAATTTTATAAACGAGCTATGCTGAAGTTAACCAGAATATTTAGAACTAAAGCGGTTGATAACTATACTGTGTTCAAGAAATATCTGCTAATTTATACAGTGTTTCGGTGTATGTCTCTGGTGTCTTTCAATATAACTTGCAGAAATCAGATTGTTACATTAAGTACTTTGTAAAACTTGAAGCAAAAAGTCGACTGACTCGCTGCGAGTTTACACAATGCAACCGATGTGCAAGAAACTTGCCAGGACTGACTTTTGTAAGTTTTGCCTACCCATATGAAAGTTAGTATAACTGCCTCGTTGGTGTAGTGGTTGGCATGTTCGACTGCGGCCGATGAGGTCCCGGGTTCGAGTCCCGGGTCGGACCACTTCAAGTATTAGGTTTTTCTGACTAGAAATTCTCAGTAATAGCTCGGAGTTCGGAAGTTGGCGGTGTTTCACCCCCGTGCCTCGGATAGCACGTTAAGCCGTCGGTCCCGGTAGTCTTTAAAGCCCGCCAACCCGCATTGGAGCAGCGTGGTGGGTCTAAGCTCTAATAGAGATGATGACAACTCAATCAAATCAACAACTCTTTATCAAACTTAAAAACGCGCTTCTAGTATGGAAGTTGTATGAAATTCACAATAGTGACGTCATCAAATTTCAACGCTTTTCTTTCTTTAATCTATGTTTTAAAATGTTTATCAAACTTAAAACTAACCGAAGATGCGAATTTTAGGTGTTTCGGAAGACCCTCTATTTAATAATCAGTTAGAAATAATTTATTTTTGATAAAGTCATCATCCCTATTCCCTCTCTCTCATGAGATTGGAGGCCTGTGCCCAGCAGTGGGACGTTAATGGGCTGTGGTGGTGATATGCAGTGGCGTGCACAGGTTTTGAAGCTAGGGTAGGCATTAGTAAGCCAGAATACCTATTTACGAGATGCTTAGTTGAAAAATGAGCACAGACGTATTTTCATTTGGGTAAGCCGTGCTTTTATGCCTCTATGAACTGCACGCCACTGGTGATATGAAAGTTACGGATGCGGTGATGTAGTTGTTTGTTGTTGAGGACTAATGAAGCGATGTGTGCGTTGCAGTGGAGGAGGAGAGTGAGAGCGCGGAGGTGAACGTGGGCGCGGTGGCGACGGGCTCGGGCTCCAACCTGTTCGGCGTGTCGGGGCGGCTGGCGTCGTGGGTGCGCGAGCTGTCCTCGCTGCGCTCGCGCGCGGACGACGACGCGGCCGCCGAGCCGCTGGCGCCGCCCGAGCCGCGCCCCATCCCGCTCAAGGCGCGCGCCGGCCCCAACGGCGTGCTCCGCGAGCCGGCGCGCTAGCCCGCGCCGCGCGCCCGCACCGATATCTACCTCAGGCCGCGGCGCCCGCCCGGCTCTTCGAATCCTAAGTGTAAGCGTAGCTAGTGAATCGTTCGCCGCGTCGTTTATACGCCTATTACACTGCACTTTTTACACGGCCCTGTTTAAGCGTGTCCGCTAAATAGAGCGTTGCTTATTACACAGCATTTTTTTATTTATTTATTTGGGCCATAAAACTGGTAACAATCATTGCCGTAACTTATAATAATTAGACTTAGGTAAAGATTGAGATTGCACCTTCTAGATATGACCACAACATGCAAAATTAAACTGTCGCTATATTAACAAACTAATAACAATCAAAGAAGATAAAAAATATTTAATAATAACTCGCTTAATAGTAAGTAAAGTACGAAAAGTAGATTTAACTGTTAGGACCCATTTAGGGATCCCTAAATGTTATTACACTACAGTGATTCAAGTGTTAGGGTCCCTGTGAAAAGTGCAGTGTAATAGGCCTATTATTTATCGCCGCCGCGACCCGGCGCCGGCCGGCCTCTGCATTTATCACGTCGAGCGCCGCCGCGGCAGCCGCCGGGGCCGAGCGGAGTGAATCCTATATAGTTTACCTCAGTAATATAGTTGTATCGATGTCATTTGTGACGCAGCCTATTATCGTTTAAGTTTACCGTGTAAGCTGTAAAGTGTGTATAGTACCTAACCGTGACGCAGTGGGGTCGTGTACAAATTATTTTAATTCGTTTATATCGGACTCGGCGCGGATTCGTCGTTTAGCTTAAGTTTTTGTTATTGTTGGAGCGCTTTTTTTGAAGCGCGTCGCTTGCCGCGGCGCAGGGTTGCCACTCGTCGCGTCTGCTGATAATACTCATAGTTCGATCGGCGTATCGTTTTCGTTTGTCGTTTCTATTTTATATAATGAGGAAATAATTTTCATAGATCGGATTTAACCACCAAAGACTTAATACAAATCAAAACGCTAAATTAAGATTTTATTATTATATTGTATTTAGATACGTTAATATTTTGTGCATGTAGCGCTGTTCGCGTCGAAGGCTTCTTCGAGTACATAAGACGAAACTGAAACCGATGTGTTCCGTATCAATTACAATGCAATAGATATTCTGCCATTGTTGTTACATAGTCGTTATATATGATAATTTTACAATTATTGTGTAGTGTGAATTACCTATACCACTGTAGCCAAAGTCTAGCTAATTTGCAAGACCTTTATACAATAAACTGACAAGTGGACTCGCATTATACATAGAGCTACGATCGATTAGTTGTATTGACTAATTAATTTATTATCCCAGTAGAGGACGAGCAGCGGCGGTCACGATAGGAGCATGTGTTGATGCTTATAAAGTAATTCTTTAGATTAACGAGTTGTATTCGAAAATTTTCATAAAATTTTTAAATAGTTAAAGATTTTAATATCATTCTTTATTATGTAATATACGCTAGACGCACTATACGTTACAGTATGAAATAGTGAGCGATTTGTACAATAGTTGTATATCCAACCAAAGTTAGACTCCATGTACAACAATCCT
Source organism: Erebia palarica (assembly GCA_964035005.1). Taxonomy (NCBI): domain Eukaryota; kingdom Metazoa; phylum Arthropoda; class Insecta; order Lepidoptera; family Nymphalidae; genus Erebia; species Erebia palarica. The sequence continues at coordinate 26,430,897 of OZ035992.1, read as the reverse complement.
GGGCATTGGCCGCACCCCAGTGGTGTGCGGCGGCCAATGTGACGTTGATAACTTTATGATAATGTGGTTTAAGGGTATAAACGAGTGCCTTCAGAAATCCAGCCTTCATTGGAATGCAGGATTGTTGATTGAAAGAGGAACATGACACGAAAACACGAATGTTGACTTAAGTTTAATTTTTGAAGGCGAATCGTTGCATTAGCAGCTCATGTTAAATGAATTGATTGCCACATATTATTCAACTTTAGCTGCAAAAGTTATTGAATTCCCTTGACGGCTAAGTTCACTATTTGTTAGATAATTGTTACAAATAGATTCCATAATTACCTGTTATGAATACAAAATAACCTATAATTATTATAAAATAACATATAATTTATTCAATATTTGTAATTTTATACATAGATACAATTGGATACCAATCAAGATTTTTTATGAAATTTCCATTAAATTAAAACATTTTAATCAAAGAAATACATACAAATAATAATTGCAGATTTTTTTTTTTTATAAATAAAAGTGACTGGAGCAGCTACTGTGACGTGATACCTCTAAAATGACAGTTTTGTATTTCTGACTACGTTTTTCTTCAATTATTTAGGACAGCTATAATAAATTATTTTATAAAACCCTATTTAAATGCCAATATGTACAGTTGAATACCTCTTGTTAATTTGTTAAATAATTAAGGATTAGAAGAGGTGGTGTTAGCCCTAGTAAATATTCAAGCAGATATTCAACAGACCAATCAGATCATAAATATAGCGTATTTTTTTACATAACATGTCAATAATCTCATTGATCTCTGCCCATATCCATTGTGGTGGATACAGGGCCTTAAATCGTACCTGTCGGCATTTGAATAGAGTTACAAAATAACAGTAACGAGGATGGCCAAATGGTGTGGAAAATTTTGACATGCTAGTTCTCGTATGTTATTTGTAAATCGTATTATAAATCGGGTCTGATATTTGGATTTAATCCACGATATCTAAAAACTTAATTAAAAATATTGTATAGTTAAATACTGATAGCGTTCACATTGGATAGTAAATAATTTAAATAACCTATTTAAAAAGGGCTCAAGGCGCGTTGCATTTGGTCTTAATTCTTTACCTTCTCTTCCAGTGACTTGACCAGTTTTATGTAAAAAAATATTTAAAGTGATGGGGAAATTCAATGATTAAGAAATTGCATAGTGCCTTAAGCTCGTTACAATAGTAAAACATACAGGTGGACACATATAGCGAAACATATTTTCTACTTTGTTATCTGTAAAGGTAATCGGCTGTTCGCCGATCGCCGAAGCTGATCGGGAGTTTTCCATGTAAATGTATCAATTTATACTTCGTTTTCTACCATAAGTTTTAAATACAGAACGATTACTTTAATTGTGTGTATAATAATTAATAATATAATAGGGATGATAACAACTCAATCAAATCAGCAACTTATTATCAAACTTAAAAACGCCCTTCTAGTATGGAAGTTGTATGAAATTCATCACTGTGAGGTCATAAAATTTCAACGCACTTTTTTTTTCTTTAATCTATATTTTAAAATGGTTATCATATCTAAAACTAACCGAGAATGTTAATTTTAGGTCTTTTGGAGGACCCTCTATTTAATAATCAGTTAGAAATAATTTATTTTTGATATAGGCATCATCCCTATTATAAAAGGTGTAAAATAACGTGACGTAAAAAAATAGGTGACGAGCAAAGTAGTGAGTTTGTTCGAATTGTTATGTTACATAGCTCTCGAGCAATATCCATCTTAATAGGAAGCTAACTTGGCTGGAGTGACGTTAAGTAAGAACTTGACTGTATAATACAGCGGTTGTAATCGCTTTCTTCGAGCCAGCCGAGGCACTCCACCGTCGCTCTTTCATACATAAAGCTTATAGTTAAGATTTCCCGTTCCGGCGTCATCAAGGCGTCAGTATAGTTTACCACGAGAATTTACATGCCGACGATAAGCGGATTCGAGCGGCGAATTACCGCAGCGTTAAAGTAAAATGAACCTTAATCTCCTTGTTTAAAAGCTCGAATTCGTCCATACAAGGCGCGTTGCGCACACCAAACGGATACGTTGCGAGATTAAAATCTGTGATACTGAATTTGTGACTTTAAATCAAGGGTCGATAGGTCCATTTTACTTGGACACCTAAGTGACGTTCGAATACGCTCAACGTTGGTGTTATTTAAATTCTTGTGATGAGGGTAGTTATTGTTAAGGGCAGCTTAGAGTGAGATGCGAGCGCGTTAGTGTGGAGTGGCTGAGGCGATGTCTCGCACAACGTTGCCTCACACAGCGTTCTTTGCGGGCTTTAGTCGTCTATTCGTTTTAACATGCATATCATGCATGGTTAACGCCCGATTTGCAGATATTAAGTACAGGGGAAAATATTTGGTTTTAACAAATATAATAATGTAGTGGATAATTTTAATTCAATTCCATTCCATTCGATTGCAACAATATGGCTAAGCAAGGTGGTATGTTGAATTGGAATCGCAAGTCGGTATCATCTTCGATCATAAGGATGATTGTGTACGGTATGATACGCGTACCGATTTTAAAGTTACTTAATCTGAATTGTAAATATTACATTATAGATAGATATTGAAATAACAAATTATTTATTGACTGAGTGAAAGTTATTTCAATCATTACATCAGTATTTATTATTGTTATGATTTCCACTGATTAAGGCACATTACCTCATATTAGTGATTATGTTATTCGTAAATTGTGGACTGATAAAATTATTTCCAATCGATGTGTTCCTCAAGTGATTTGTGTGCGTGTTGTTTAGTGTCGGGGTGGCGTTGTGCTATATGCTCAGTTTAGATACAAATTCACCAAACTATTAAGATAGTGTATAATTTTTATATTTAATTTAATGAAAACCGAGTACCTATTAATAATAATTTTAATATTTATATTATTAAAAAAAAAGTTACAAGAATTAGCAAAAAAATAGTTTTGAATATCGATGTATCCTAAAAATAACCCTTGTTTAAATATATTTTATACCAAGTTAATAAAAACAAGGTCTTAAAATAAAATTTGTTTTTTAACTGAAATGTTTTCTTATTACTTCTCCCTTGATGTTAATGAATTTAATATTAATATGATACTGTTATACAAAATATTTTTGTGTGGTTTATTATATTTCTATTATTTTTTTATTTTTTTCCTTAGTGCTTCAGAAATCCAAATCTGAGGCTTCTCCTTTTTCTTTGGTATATCACAAACGCAAGGTTTTTCATTAACAAATTTCAACAAAAGCGTATACATCTTCAAACAACCGTTTTCACCATTCTGTTTAATTTTTTCCAAGTCTTGGATGTAATATTCAGGTAATTCATGCTCCATAGCACCAAGTATTATTATTTCCTTGTAAGTCCACGACGGCCATCTCTCTACTGGTATCACTTCGTTGTCGCCTCTCGGCAACGAATTCACCTTGTGTATGTATACGCGACATTTAAAATTGCCCATGTAGGGTGTTAGGACTTGAACATGCTTGGGATAGTAAATCTTTCTATCAACACCTTCTTGTCTGAAAAGTTACACAGACATCGCATGTAATGTATTCAACCGCTAAAGCCTCCTACTTACCAGAATTGATGAATAGAATAGAATTGATTTGTCTGAATATGTGTTACAAAGATGGTTACTGTATGAAAAGTTGCAGTATATCCAGTTAGGCAACCCTGACGTACAAATTTTATTTGTAGTTAAATATTTAAATAACATACCTAGTACAAGTATGTTCTAGTATTAGGATAACGAGTATTTCAGGAGGGTAGGGTAGTTCAGAAGATGACTATGACTAAAACAATACTATATACAAAGTAGAGGCCTCCTAGAAATAAATGTTATTACTTATTTGTATACGTATTACATACTCATCAAGTGTAGCAACATGTTCAATTCCCAGCCTCCATATGACGCCCCAGACGTGCGCGTTGGCAGTGGGCACCAGCGTTGCCGTTGGTCCTCCCCAAAACTTAGAATAACTTATAAAATCTAATCTGTAATTCTTAATGAAATAAAGGGTCTATTAAATCGGTTAAGACTACATGTATTTAATTATTCTGTGGTGAGACCACAGCGTTTATATTTTTATTATATGCCCAGTGGATCGACGCCCATTACAAATTGCAGACACTGACATCTTTTACTACACCTTCGAATACCACCTCCACGCTGCATACCGTTAAGCTAAAATGTCTGAATGTAGGTACTGAAAGTTATTGCAGCTTGGAGATACCCTCCACCGTTGTGCCCGTCACCCCACAGTACGTTTAAGGTAGTACCTAGGCACATATAAGTATTACATTATTCATCCATTTTATAAATAATGTAATACTTAAATGTGCCTACTACTTAAACTATTAGATTTCTATAAACATATTAGAGTAGATATTGCATTCATAGTTCGTCCGTGACTTCACCAATTTTAAGTTTTCCACTGAAAACTAGCGCTGCAGCCTGCTGTAGCATGATGCTGAGCTGGAGACCTATATTTGGTCACACAACTTTGTTGCTTTTACTATTTTGATAGTTTCATATACTTACTAAATATTGTGATCAAATAAAAACGTTTTATTTGATCACAATTGAGCAATAAGCATTTATTTAAGCAATAAGAAATTGCTCTATCTAGCATCTAGACCAAACAGCGAGATTTCTTACCTCTATGGTCTAGACTCTAGACACAATCAACTTAATAAGTCAATGAAGCTAGTGATCATGATATTTACCAAAAAAACTAAGACATACTTTAAAAGGTAAAAATACTTGCATCTAAGCGTGCTATGGAGACATATTCTGCACTTGGATTATTCATATGAATTCTAAATGAAAACATATTGCTACCATATGAATAATATAGAAATGTATTTGGCTTGTATATTTCGTGCCTTAACATGTCTTTTATTCAGTCAAGAAATATTATATACCCTTAAAATAAAAATAAAAGATTTATCAATGAAAGAATTTAACAATATAGTTTGACAATAGTTCCCAAAATAAAGAAGTAACCAGCCAGTTGCTTTTTTTTGAAGTACATGAATAGTCTGGATATTTAACCAGTTCATTAAAGTCCATCAAACTTAACTGGCACGGTGGCTGAAATTGGAACTAATTTTTATACCTGTTTAGTTTTTTAATTTTATATTTCACTAATGGACCCGACAGACGTTGCATGATATATTATATTGTGACGCTGTCCTCCATGATACCGACTGCAGCGCAATCTGCTGGGCTGATTTGCGAGTCTTAACCAGCCAGGGCGCCATCCAAACGCATATAAAAAAATTCATTCAAATGGGTGCTGCTGTTTAGGAGTTCAGTGACATACACACGTACAGTAAAATTATATATTATTTATAGAAGATATCTACTAGCGACGCTGTCACTGGGTCCGATAAATTTGTGGGACTATACATTGTGGTTGATAAATATTAAGAGAATGGGGCTGATTCTGTAGTGCACAATCTCTAAACTAAACTAAAATTAGAGTATTATAAATATTGCTAACCCTTTCATAATACTCCCTACGGAAAGGGACAGAACTGGATTTAAAGCTGCCATTTTAGTTTAGTTTAGAGATGTTACATTACAGAATCGGCACCAATATCAGGGGTCCCGAGGAAATTTAAAAAAAACATAAAATTATATAATGTGTTTAATATTTATCACGAGCAACTATACATATTTACATTAATATTCATAATCATTAATAGAAAAATATATTTACACAACATAATTTTGATTTATATGGAATTCAATTTTTTAACCACACCTTTTGGAATAACAATTATTTTACATGTTTAACTTTTCTAGCATTTTAGGTGATGCCTTCTGTCCGTTGTGGGGTATTTTCTTCAGCTGTAATATGTATTCTTTTGGTAAGTTGCATTCAATAGCCCCATTCACAATACAGTCTAAGTAAGTACTAGATGGTCTTCTTTCTGGTGGTAATTCTACATCATCCTCTCTTAGAGGAGGGTTCACTGTTTGTTGATATGTGCGACACTCTATTGTTTCACCCTCAGGAGTCCACACATTAACAGATTTAGCAAAATACCAGTTGGTGTCAACACCTTCCTGTCTGAAAATGAACAAATTTGATATAATATTAACAAAGATAAAATTTACAGTAGCTAATGATTCAAAAAAAAGATTATTTTAAACTTCACATGTAGGTAAAACAAAAACAAAAATGACCCTCTTTTAAAAAATTAAAACTCAGAAAAATAAACAATAAATCCAGTGTCTTTGTTTAAAACTATGGTTCACTCTATGGTTAGTCATTTCACAGAATTAAAACAAGAAACAAGACTCTTTTCTATTTTTCTCGGTCTAGAAAAAATAAAAGTATCACATTACAGGTCGCACTAAACTTCTACCCATAGATTTATCTCATTGAGTAGGGCCCCCAAAAAATTCCCACTGTTTCCTTGTCTATCATTTAAATTAGTTTCTACTAAAATTATAAAGGAATCGAGACTATTATATTTTGAAGAAATATAAACCCCAACATCTGTGCACAAGCCATTCCACCATACAATACATGGCCATTTTCCGGCTAATTACCTGTTATATACACAAACAATTACCAGTTTATGGGTCAATTGTTCCTATCTGAATTTGTTTAATGATGCTAAGATATAATATGTGGTCACTTAAAGGATGACCTTGAAAAATTGCAATAATAATTTGCAATCTTCTTTTAACACAACAAAATTTATGACATAGTCTAGATAAGTACAATCTACAATAAAGAACAATGTTTTAATTTGAGAATTTTTAAACACGTTTTTATAAACTCGCCGGCATATTTAGCGGAACATAAAAAAAGGTTTGATATCAGTATCATATAGGGTTGCTGGCTGGTTTATACGTCATTTAATTTAAAAAGAAATATTTTCAAATTAAGAAAACAACTGAACATCACATTTTATGCTTATGTTTTAATTTTATTGAAATACACCTTATCTGGAGCGAACTTCGAGTATTTCTTCCTTCTGAGTTTGATTTAAAATTTCATTGAAATACTGTTTTTTGTTAGTTTTTTTTAATCGCGTATCTTTCTGGAGTTGATGACTGAATTATGCCTGACTTAGCCCCAACGGAGATTGTCAGGGCACTCGAAATGCGAAGAAATGGTCAAACCTACAGAGTGATATCCGGAGATCTTCGTCGACCAGTTTCAACGATCCATCGCAGTATCCAACGGTTCAGGGAGACCGGTACTTATGTGAGAAGAGCAGGATAAGGCAGAAAAAGACGCACTTCGAGTAGGGATGATCGTTTCATTCGGCTTCGTGTACGTAGGAACCCCCGTTTGACGGCCGTCCAAGTCCGACATGAGTTAGAAGCAGTGCGGGGTGTAACCGTAAGTGAGCGTACAGTACGAAGAAGGCTCGAAGAAGCTGGTTTGGGTTCATTTGTGCTCGTCAAGGCTCCAAGGCTCGAGGTAAATCATCGTAGAAACAGGTTAACTTTTGCTCAGGAACATCGACTTTGTAAAGCGGACCAATGGAGTAAGGTATTGTTTAGTGATGAGTGCAGAATTCTCTTAAATCAAATTGACGGCAGGCAAAGAATATACAGAAGCAAAGGAGAACGATACATTCAGACAAATTTTGAAACCACAGTTGCATACGGTGGTGGATCAATAATGGTTTGGGCGGGCATTTGTTTGGGACTTCGCACAGACTTGGTAGTGATTGACAGAGGGAGTCTGACTGCAGACCGCTATATCAGAGAAGTTTTAGAAGAAAATGTCGTACCGTTTGCCCCATATATCGGTGAAGATTTTGTTTTTATGCAGGATAATGCTCGGCCGCATACCGCTGGGGTAACTCAAGCTTATCTTAATCTTGATATGAATATCACTGTTATGGAGTGGCTGGCGAGATCACTGGATATGAACCTAATAGAGCACGTTTGGGACTTGCTGAAAAGAAAAGTTAAGTCCAGAATTCCAGCTCCTGCCAATGTGGGAGAACTGCGAATCGCCGTAGTTGAGGAATGGCAGAGACTATCCCAGGAGACTACGATAACATCATTCTCAGTATGCCTAGACGGGTAGAAACTTTAATAAGAGCACATGGAGGAAATACGCGATATTAATCACCATTTTTCTAATTTAATTAATTGTTATTTTAATATTAAATTTCACTTTTCCCGGTTACATGAAAAGTTCAAAAATGTACCATTTTTCACAAATAGCCTTTACTCGCAAAATCTGTTCATAATGTGATCTCATTTTAAGTAAAACAAATGAAACTTTAAATAACAAAAGAAGTGTAGTAAGTAGATTTTAAAATAAAACCATATTTTTTTAATTATGGACCTTTTTTTTATGTTCCGCTAAATATGCCGGCGAGTTTATTAAAAAATATAAAAGTTAATTACTTACCTATCTAAAGCTGGCATGTCACAATTATGGAGCCTCCAAACTGCGCCCCACACATGTATCCGAGTGTTTTCTGTTGGTACGATTGTAGCTGATGTGCCTCTCCAATGGTCAGAATACTTCATGAAATCTAGTTGATGACCCTGTAACAACGTAACGATTAATCCCAAATTTAGCCGTCATCGTTTCGCCGACAGATGACCACAGCTGGACACAAGTCTCTTCTAAGGAAAGCCACTACAACTCTTCTAACCGCTTAATAACGCTTACCGTCGCGGAGTCGCTCAAGCATTTTCGCAAGTTTTTGAATAGGTATATTAATGCCACAAACTCACATCAAGTCTGCCGATTCCAATGAACTCTGCAGTCGGGTTGTTTATACGTATTCGTTTCTTCAGCAAGTTGCTGCCATAGGCGAAGTAAAGAAATGTGTCTTTAATTTGCTTCGCCATACTAATCTAAAGTTTAAGTAGTTATACTGATTTAAAAAACATTGAAAACAAACAACTTGCAAACACTTTCGAAAATTTGAATCAATGTTACTTGTCTCTGATTTGAATCGACTGCACCAGAGACCGTCAACATCATATGACATTGACAAATAGGCATAGACTTTTTTTTTGTTTTTTTATTTAAATAGTAGCAGCTCTATATTCTAGTCATTCTTAAAAATTAAAATAAGAGGGCTTTGTTTTATGAATCGTGAACTCGGATTTAAATACCTAGTGAACGTAGACAGAGAAAGAGATATATATTTACTCTATCTAGTGAACAATGAAGAATTGTGTAGTTGATAACGATTGCAATCACCTCCGATTACTTAGTTCATATATAACATTCATCCACTATAGGCCAAAATCCATTGATGCAGCAAAAATACCATAAAACCAGCCAATCAAAACAATTGATAAAGGGTATGTTCCGATATGTACTGCGAGCATTGTTCAGTGCTCATACTAGGGAGAAATCACGTGATCAACAGCTGGACTGCGTTCCGTTTAGACAGAAACCAGTTTATATCTAACTATAAAGGAACGGTTTCGCAGTATACTAAATTGACGTCACACCTTACAGTGCTCGTAGTGTATATCGGAACATACCCACTGCAATAATGATTGATGCCAGTTTTACAAAATCACTCTGCAGGTTTTTAAGTTTTGATTTGACTGAGGGTATGTTCCGTTAAGCACTGCGAGAATTATAAGGTGACGTCAAATTAAAAGCTGAACAATTAGAGTCTTCTAGCTCTAATAGCGTGGCTCCTCCATTCCACGCGCCATTGGCGAGGTATATTGTACCCATTTGGTACAAACGCAAGCCATAAAACCAAGAATTGAATTGAAGAGCACCGAACAGTGCTCGCAGCGTAAACTTCAAAAATTCGAGACCCTTTTTCGGATGTAACATCCGTCATATAATTTTTTTTCGTTCAAATATGTCCTGTATCACCCGACCTTAATAACGAATCGATTGACACCTCACCCAAATCGACTTATTCGTTCAGCTTCAGCCGCTACGTTGGAACGTACAATACAAACATGTACATAGATACGTAGGTAGGTACTGTAGTCTGGTAAAAAACTGCTCCATAAGAATTTTCTATCCTAATAATAAAAACAACAATATCTTTGTACTTATTGAATATTTATTACATAATATCACTTTGATCTAGGCACTCGCACAAAATATGGCACTTCCTATTTTATCACTCACTAAATAAACCGTTTTTCGTTCGTATTTTCGGAATAGTTAGTATACAAAACAATATATTAGGGACTACAATTTGTATGATAACTAAAATAATCCATTTTTAAGCACCTTCGATCTTCCATGTTTACCAATGCAATACTGCACAGTGGCGTAAACTTTGAGTAACCTGCGTTCCACTGCTTTGAAATGTTCCTCTGTAGCCAGGGTGTGGCCTCGCAGTGCTCCTAATTTTTTTATTGTATCAGTTAAACTGCCACCAGAAATCATTTCCAGGTTTTGCCAAGTTGATGCTGTAAGTCTGAAAAAGAAATTAAACACAAAACAACTAAAATAATAACATAAAGTCCCACAAACTTATGTGACCTGGTGACAGTCAAAGTCAAATAATGTTTAATCAATTTAGGTCGGTATACTACACTTATTGACGTCTAGTTATTTATAAAATATAATGGTGATAATCAGTAACGGTACAAATCTTAAAACTAAAGCTACGCCCTCGTAGCTTTCGTTTTAAGATTTGTACCGCGCGTTTGGAAGATGCTCCGGTGTCGGAGTGAAACGTACGTTGAGAGTGATTTGGAGGATTTGTGTGGTGTGGTGTTGTGCCTGTGCAAATTGCTGGGTGGTGGGTGTCGCATGCTGCAGGTGAAAGACGTGCACTGTACCACACAGATTTGTCTACTGTAGCGGATTATAGCGAATTAAACTTCTAGTTCATTCACTATCATGGACTTCCGCAAAGTAACGCCTGCTTCTATTCAATACATTGTAGGGGGTAATCTCTGGATCTACTGAACCGATTTTGAAAATTCTGGAACCAATAGAAAGCCACATAATTTGTGGGTGTGTGTGGCTATATATTATCCCAAAAAATTTGAGAGTTCCCATGGGAATTTAAAAAACTTATTTCACGAGGACGAAGTCGCGGGCAGGTCTACTGGTTATCTATAAAATGATATTTAATTTATTTTCTTTATAAATAAGTTTTTTTATCCACTACAAGTTAGCCCTTGACTGCGATCTCACCTGATGGTAAGTGATGATGCAGTCTAAGATGGTAGCTGCCTAACCTGTCAGGGGCATGGAAGTCTCCAGTCAAATTATCATTAAGTATGAAATAGAGCTCTTAATTGATGGCAACTCAAAAGATTCCAGCCTCAAAGCAGCTGCAGCCGCAGTGTTCGGCGGCTTGTCAAATATGGGAGGAAGTACTGGGAATGTTATTTCTGCCCAAATAAAGATCTGAGCTACTTACAACTTCTCATGTTGCGGGTAAAGAAGTTTCATTTTAATATAAACTTACATACAACATTGGTAGAGCGGCGCTAAAATATCCAACTCATCCACCATTGCGTTCCCCAAGCCTTTGCCATTGTCTAGCAAAACTATCTGATCTTTGTAAACTTCATAGCGATGTCTGTCACCATTTTGTATGAGGAAATCAAAAATTGCAACATCAATAAAATTGAGCAGCCTTTTCGCACTCAATATTCCTTTAACTTTCCTAAAATAATATTAAAATCACATTAAAGACAAATAAATGGTGAGACCACATAATGAAGAACTTAAACATCATAATAGTCAACACACTAATATTATAAATGCGATAGGTAATGTGTTTGTTTGTTGGTTTATCCTTCAATCAAGCCGCAATGGAGCAAGGGATCGACGTGATTTTTGGCATGGGTATAGTTGAGGATCTGGAGAGTGACATAGGCTACTTTTTATCCCGGAAAATTAAGGAGTTCCCGCGGGAATACAAAAACTGAAACCACGCGGACCAAGTCGCGGTTATCAGCTAGTAATAAATAATTGGTGCCATTTTTTTTATAATTCATTATAGGCTTACTCTTGACCACGATCACACCTGATGGAAGTGATGATGCGGCCTAAGATGGAACGTGCTTGCCTAGAAGACGCCTATTCACTCTTGATTTAAAGATACCCGGATTGTAATTGGTGGTAAACACAGTTTTTAATCAATAGGTACTGTGAAGAGTTAACTTGAATTTTGTAATCATCAATAACCATAACATGGACACTAATTGTCTGTCTGTGTACTGATAACCACGACAAGTTAAAGATAAAATATTTCATCACAATTGATTACTTACTTACAAAAATCATTATCCATTTCCCATTCCATTTTTCTTGTACTATAGGATCTCCTCCATGGAGACTTGTGAATTTTGAATTTTCTGTCCAAATAAAGGATTGCTGCTCCTTCTATTTCACCATTGTTGTCTGGGCATACTGTCTCATTTAATTTACAGTAAAAACATTTTCCGTAAATACACAATGATCCACTTTCTAAAATTATGAAAAATACATATGAAGATCTACTCATAAGTTGAATTTGTGATACATGATCGCAATATACTTGTGCACAGCTTTGTATAGGAATGTACTTATGGAGACACACAGTAATTTTGCATTATTATATTTTGCTATCGCACGTTGCTGTCTTGTATCCCGCAGTTTACCTTTACAATGAAATGTAAAAGTTTTTATGATTATGTGCATGTTTAAAGAAAGTTTGAGCACGCTTTTAAGAGTTAAAATTTTGATTTCAGTTACGGCATCATTGAAACATCTTGTGTTATTATACTCATAATTATTATTATGAATTCTTTATTGCACACAACTACTTTAGAAACTTAAATACAGGAATAACATAAAGAAGCTTAATCTAATAGAAGCAAGCAAAGGCGGTCTTATCGCTAAAGCGATCTCTCCTAGACAACCTTTGTTGATAGGAGTTGCGAAATCACGGGTGTGTGGCAAGCAAGTTTAGGTCCTGCAATTTATAATAATACTAGCTGATGCCGCGACTCCGTCCGCGTGGATTGAGGTGCTTTAGGGGTATGAAAAATAGATAGTAGCCGATTTTCAGACCTACTGAATATGCAAATAAAATTTCATAAAAATCGGTCAAGCCTTTTCGAAGGAGTCTATGTAACTAACATTGTGACACAATTTTATATATAAGAAGATAGACTACATATACACTACATACTAATAATACACATATAGATAGATATCTACGATATAAATAACTAAACTCGCTGGCATATTTAGCGGAACATAAAAAAAAGGTCCATAATTAAAAAAAATTGGTTTTATTTTAAAATCTACTTAGTACACTTCTTTTGTTATTTAAAGATTCATTTGTTTTACTTAAAATGAGATCACATTAAGAACAGATTTTGCGAGTAAAGGCTATTTGTGAAAAATGGTACATTTTTGAACTTTTCATGTAACTGGGAAAAGTGAAATTTAATATTGAAATAACAATTAATTAAATTAGAAAAATGGTGATTAATATCGCGTATTTCCTCCACGTGCTCTTATTAAAGTTTCTACCCGTCTAGGCATACTGAGAATGATGTTATCGATGGTCTCCTGGGATAGTCTCCGCCATTCCTCAACTACGGCGATTCGCAGTTCTCCCACGTTGGCAGGAGCTGGAATTCTGGACTTAACTTTTCTTTTCAGCAAGTCCCAAACGTGCTCTATTGGGTTCATACCCGGTGATCTCGCCGGCCACTCCTTACAACAACCAGTCCAACAGTGATATTCATATCATTAAGATAAGCTTGAGTTACCCGAACGGTATGCGGCCGGCCCTTACCAACGTAGCGAAAACGTTCTTTCAAATAAGACGATTTTGGGGATAGAATAGGACAAGGCATAGGAGGCTCAATGCATCATCAAATTCAAATTCAAATTCAATCATTGTTAATCCATGACTTAAAATTACCATTTTTTACCATAGTCCGCTTTAAGCCCACAGTAGCAACAGGCATTATGTCCTTGTGGATATGTATGCGTCGTATGACAGAAGGTGGTATCCATCTAAAGTTTAGAACCATCGCTAAGTAATAGGCAAACACTTCAGAGTTATGGCGATCAAAGCCTCCATAGATGTTCCCATTGATTATGTGGTTCAAGTCGTAGCGTTTAGGCTTGAAATAAATCTTCTGTTTACCCTTAAATATAAGTACATGTAGTATATTGTATAAATGAAAAACGTACAAACAAATTTTTAAGAATCTACATTGTTCTTAACAATGAATAACTAATTTTATCAGTTGTAGCTATTTGAGAAAAGATTTATCAATCTATCCAGTGTTACGTGAGTGACACTCTTCCGTTTTGTGTTCTGCAGATAAGAGAACAACCATATGAAATGAACCGAAGTAAAGCTGAATTCCAACTGATTAACTTATTTCATTATTTGACATATAAAGTTAAGATTATAAAACTGAAAACATGTAGATAACTTACTTCAAGTAGAAGTAATAGTTTTAATTGTGTTCCTTTAGGAGCATTGTCTACCAATGCTATCTGTGAGGTTTGTATGGCATGTAATATTTTACCTGGAGATCCATTGGTATGCGGAAATAATGACTCTTCACTATTCCACTGCAAATGAAAAAAAAACATACCATATTTGTTATTTTATTTAACAACAAGTCAGAGGTTTCTTATCAGGTTTTAAATGTAGTCTTACTGACAAATTTAGAAGTGAGATAACTTTATAGCAGGTTAACAAACCCTATAAGTATAATATTTCAAACATTATTTGAGGTAACAAACCACAGCTGAATCCTCACAGTGTAATATTCACCGATTTTGTGTAGTATGAAGCTTACACTACACAAACCCGACACAATTTTGAAATTAACGATTAAAACTGGAGCTCTCCCATCCAGGATCCAATTTAAAAGTTGAACAATCTTTTCAGCTTTAAGTACTTCTTCCAATTTCCAAATCAACTTATAGGCTTAATCTTTAGACTATAGTCTAATCATAGTTTGGCAAAATGTAGTTTTCATTAAAATGATAACTAGATATAATAAATAATTATAAAAGCCCACTTTATACAGAGTCTAAATGGTTTACTTACACTATCCGTTTCACTCCACACATCCTGAGTATTAATATTATGATGAGTAGTGTTAAACGAAAATAATAAACTGCTTTGTATTGGTAAAAACTTTGGATTCTTAATTTTGTAGTTGCTTGGCAAATAGTTTAGGTAATCATAAATGTCTTTAAACACACTAGAGGTAAATTCTAATTTAATACTTGGTACATTAAATTTTGGATATCTTGTTCCAACTGAGTTAAGTGTATAGAAAAAGTAAATATTCAGGCCTACGAGAGCGAGAAGGAATATTGAAAATCCAAAAGCATAATTCATCGACATTATGTACAATGCGAAGATAGGTATAAACTTACACTCACATGTTTGCCTTGTATCGTACTAATCAATAAAACTCACGTTATTTTATTATTAAACGGAAGATAGTAGAGATTGCCAATCGTGAATCGCTATGTACATGAAATGAGTAATTGATTTAAACTATATGTTTAGGACACACTATACTCCCCTTATTATTATCTTATCTTTTGAGCTTGGATGTTGTCTGATTACATATTAATATAATTATAAAATTAACCTATGAATATTTCCGCTCTCATTTAACGAATAGATTCATTTTTAGTTATTTAAATAACAATGAACAAAGATTCATTTTTATTTTATTGAAATTTAAATTTGCTATTTGCAATTTTTTGCAATTTTTTTGCGTATTTTTTTATTTTGGAAAAGTTGACAGACAGACAAGTAACTTAAATCAAAGCCTTTATCCAGAGACAAGTAACCAACTTGCTCATAGTGCTCAAAAATACTCTATAGTCTATAGTAAGTAGTAGTAGTAGTAGTATAGTAAATATTATTTGAGAGGATGTTTCCTCTCAAATCGAAAGAGGCTCAGATCTCCATGTTGTAGATATACCTTTATAGGATACCTCAGACATAGATGCTTGACAGTGACATACCATGAGCGACTGACGTCTGACGTTATAAGTTCAGGAATTTTTGGTTGTAGAAGCTTTTATTTTAATTCGGGGTTCATTTACATATATTCCTACTTCCATGGTAGAAGTGATATTTAAAAAGACTACACTTAATTCGTTATAATCCGCCACAGTAGGTAATGGTAGGTGTTCACCACACTACACAAATCTTCCAAATTATTCTCAACGTTTCACAAGCGTTTTACTGAGACCCCGGAGCATTTTCAGATGTTGACATCTTCTCGTTGTTTCATTATTATGGACTTCCGCAAATTAACGCCTGCTTCTATCCAATAATTCAAATAATAATATCATCTTTATAGCTGTGGCGAATCGTCCCATATTAAATGTACTTATGTGGGGTCAATGGACGAGTCGTCAAGTATATATATATCTGTGAGTAATTGTTTATGTACTTACATGAATCCCAAATGTCTGGCTGTTCATAGAGTATTGTCAGCCTGATCTTATCCATCTATCTGCTTCGCCTTTGTCAATCTGTTAGTCCGGTCTCATACCTCCTAATTGACCCGTACATTCTGTAATTTAAAGTAGAGCCGGGCAGACGTTGTCGATATGACAACGCCCGCCTGGCTAGCCCTATTCATACCCCCGTTGCCAGCGTTATGGCTGGCACTGGAGGTACTACGTCTACATGTCTATCATGTCTATAGTGCCCTGCTTCAGTCCACCGACTGTAGACCCTTTACACCAGCCTATTGCTGTCGTCATGAGCTCTGCACCGCGCCCCCTCGAGATGCGCGCCTTACGCAGTCTCCAGCCTATCTTACACCAGCCTATCGCTGTCGTCATGAGCTCTGCACCGCGCCCCCTCGGGATGCGCGCCTTACGCAGTCTCCAGCCTATCTTACACCAGCCTATCGCTGTCGTCATGAGCTCTGCACCGCGCCCCCTCGGGATGCGCGCCTTACGCAGTCTCCAGCCTATCTTACACCAGCCTATCGCTGTCGTCATGAGCTCTGCACCGCGCCCCCTCGAGATGCGCGCCTTACGCAGTCTCCAGCCTATCTTACACCAGCCTATCGCTGTCGTCATGAGCTCTGCACCGCGCCCCCTCGGGATGCGCGCCTTACGCAGTCTCCAGCCTATCTTACACCAGCCTATCGCTGTCGTCATGAGCTCTGCACCGCGCCCCCTCGGGATGCGCGCCTTACGCAGTCTCCAGCCTACCGGGTGTCCTAACTTATTGACTTGAGTACTCAGTCTTTATTCTAGCTAATACCGAAACGCGTGGGCCCACGTGTTAGCTAACCTATAACGCACATTTTACATTCAAGCGAACTGCAAATATATCATCATAAGCAAATCATCATTAGACACGTAATACAGTTTATCCACATAATATAGTTAATAGCGGAAGGTCAATAATTGGCATAAATAACTAAAGTTAGCACTCACCAGCAGGTTAGGGTATCTCGAAGCAAGCTTGTCCGAACGGGTCCGCCGGGCACGATAAAATGGCCGTTCTAAAGAGAATGATATTCACATCAAACCCATAGACTAGGTATAGTTGTCTTTGGCACGGGTACGAATTTAAATCTTTACGGCTCTAGACTCAGATCATTTAAACCAGTTAATATTTGACAAGTATAATTATGGTACATCAAATAATGCATTTAGTATTATATTGGTGGTTCATTTTACCTTCTATTCGCGATCAATCGTCGCGACACTCCCCAACAACAGGGACTACAATAACGTGGTCAAACTTTGAGTCCATTCCTTGATTTTCTCGAGAGCTCTGACGGCTGCTTCCCTTCTGGGTCTAGACTCTTCAGGTGGAATGTCGTTCTCAATTTCTAAGATAGGCTCATCTTCCATCGGGATAGTTTCTCGTCTCGACTCATCGTTTTCTACTTGTACAGTTTCATCGAGTTCTCTATCGGTTATATTACTTTAAATACTAGGTATATCATTACTGGTATTATTTATTTCCTCTTCTTGAGAATCTGCAATTCTTGGTGCATAAGGTATATAACTATAGTTCGGTTTAGGTTTCTCCACTGTAGCACTAGATCCATATTCATCCATCTCGAGTGGGTATAAATGAGAAATCGATCTAGTGAACTCAGTGTTCCCTATTTTAATTTTAGCGACTCTACAGAGTCCATCCTTTCCTCGTATAAGTTTTACTATCTTGCCAACACGCCAACCCTCTCGGTTAGGATGGTCTCCTTTAATTTGTACTACTTGTCCTTCTTGAGGCTCAAGTCTCGACGTTACTCTTGGTTCTTTATGTGAATTCCAATACCTTTCACGAAGACTGAGAAGGTAACGGTTGGAAAACATATCCTTGAATTCTTCTTGAATTTTAAGAGCTCTTCTCCAACCCTTAACAAGTTCCTTCCTCGTGGTCGTTCCCTGCACTAAGGATTGTTCACGAGCAGGTTCGACAGTTATGCATTTTCCTACAATCAAGAAATCTGCTGGTTTTAGTACATGATCCAACTCGGTATCTACGCAAGTTAGAGGTCGTGTATTTATCACGGCTTCAATTTCCTTCATTATAGTTGACAATTCGCAATCTTTAAGTAAGTGTTTCTGTAGTGTCCTTTTCATACAATGCTTTACTATTCCCACTAATCGTTCATAGAAACCGCCTGACCATGGCGCTAAGGCCGGTATGAACCTCCATCGAATTTTATTCTCTATGCAGTAGGGTTGTGCTAAGATTTCTGACATCAGTTTGAAGTGTAACGCATTGTCCGAGGTTATCAGCGTTGGTATTCCTCTTGTAGCTATCATTCTTCTCAAAGCTCTAAGACCTTCCTCCGCTGATAGATCTTGGACAACTTCCAAGTGTATAGCTCGAACTGCTAAGCAAGTATATAAACAAATCCATCGTTTTACCGTACCCCTTCCACTGTTTACCAAAACTGGTCCGAGATAATCTACACCCGTGAAGGTAAACGGAGAACTGTAATTAACTCTTTCTGGAGGCAATGCTGGTGTCGGTGGTAACTTGTAAGGTCCTCCTCCGTGTTTAACACATGTTGAACATTTCTTCAGCAATTTCTGTATTTGTCTTTTGCCTTGTGGGATCCAATATGTTTCACGAATGATACTAAGTGTGTGATTAACACCGACGTGGTAGTTTTTGTTATGTGTATCCGTAATTATCTTATTAGTTAATTCAGAGTCCTTGGGTAGTAAAATAGGGTATCTTTTGTCAAAAGACCAATTTGTGTTCTTCATTCTTCCTTTACATCTTAGTATGCCATCAATGTCACGAAATAGTCCTAAGTTTCTACTCAAGTGTGTCTCTTTTCCTTCAATTTCATCTTTGAAGTATTCATTTTGCACTCTCTTTATGTCTTCTAAATTAGTTTCTAAATTTCTATTTTCGTTTATTTGATCTATGTTATTAATTTTATCCTTTTCTTTATCGCTGTTTATAGGAGTCGTCGTATCCATTTCTTCCACTTCACTATCTTCTGCTTCGTTCGGAAGATCCTCCCGCAACAAAAGAGATGAAGTACAAGAATCCTTTCCTGCTCTGGGCCATGTCTCAGAATCTTGCAACAAGAATTGTGGTCCGAGTAACCATTTCTCTTTATCTTCGGACGAGTTAGATGATCTTGTCGCTACGTCTGCTGAGTTTAGTTCAGATGGAACATATCTTATGATTAAATCTTTGTTACGTTTAATCTCTTGTATTCTTCTAGACACGAATGGCGGTAGAAGTTTAGAAGATTTGCACCATTCAATTACGATTTGACTGTCAGTCCAAAGAGTTTGTTGTTTAATTTTTACAGGAAGAAAATCAAGTGCGAATTTTAAGAGACGACTTCCAATAAGTACTCCTTGTAATTCTAGTCGCGGAATCTTTAAATTTTCTTGATCCTTTACAGGTACAAGTCGTGATTTACCAATAACAAAGCTTGACTTATTGCCATTTACAATGTATACTGCTGCAGCATAAGCTTTAAGAGATGCGTCCGTAAAACAGTGTAATTGGTAATTCGCATCTCGTGCATTCGTTATGTAGCATCTAGGTATTGATATTTCTCTAATTTCATCTAATTGTTTACGTATTATTAGCCATTCTTCGGCCATTTGTGCTGAAAAAACTGTATCCCATTTAGTTTTGGTTTTCCAAAGTTCTTGGAGAAATAGTTTAGCGGGTAGAACGTATGGTGTGACGAATCCACACGGATCGTAGATAGAAGCAATGACTCTTAAGACTTCTCGTTTATTGTTTGCGTTAGAATCAATTTTAAATCTTAATTGAAGTGAATCTTCCTTTAAATTCCAATCTAAGCCTAATACTTTGACACATTTATCATTCGTCGCATCTGGAATCTGTGCCATGAATTCGCTGGAATTTGAATTCCATTCTCTCAAATTCATCGATATCTGTTGGAATGCCTCCTTAGAATCCTTATATAATTCTAAAGCTTCTCTAATAGATGAAGTACCAGTGACTAAGTTATCAACGTAAATGCTGTTGGCAGTATCTCTGACTTTTGGTTTATCATTATTAGTTAAGTGAAGTTTTATTGTGGCATTTAACAGAAATGGACTGCTTATTACTCCAAATGGTACGCGACAGAATCTCATATGAATGATATTATCTTCTGACGGTTGTTTTGTCGGGTCTTTTAACCATAGGAATCTAGTCACGTCTCTATCCTTATCGTGAAGTGCAATTTGTAAAAAAGCTTTTTCCACATCTGCTGATATTCCTATTTGGTAGAATCTAAATCGTAATAATAATCCCGTTAGATCTTCCAGCATCATTGGACCACAATATAAACATTCATTCAAGCGCTTTATCCTTTATCCTAGCTGAAGCATCATAAACGATTCTTATAGATTTTCCTTTTTGATAAACGCAGTGATGTGGTAAGTAATGAACTGGATGTTCTTCTGTATTAGTATGTTTCGATACAATTTCTATAATACCTTTATCAAGTTGTTCCTTTAAAGTTTTATCGTATTCTAATAGAGTGTTTGAATTTAAACGTTTTAATAATGAAGTTAATCGACCAAATGCTAATCCATAGTTCGTTGGCAGAGATGGAGGATATTCTATCCACGGCCAAGATACAGTATATCTATTATCGATGATCTTTGTGTTTTCGTTGAAATTTTTAATTGCTTCCTCATCGGCGCTAATTTTAGGTGAATCAGTAATTCCTATAGATTCTAAATCCCATAATGCTTTAATATCTCCGTTATTCAAAGGTAAATCTGGTTTAATAAGTTTCGACTCTGCGCAAGACATAAAGTACGTGATTACAGATAATTCATCAACAGGCTCTAAATTGGTTTCTCCCGATAAGATCCATCCTAAACTTGAATTCACCAAATATAAGTTTTCTTTAATTTTAATTTTCTCTGAAGTCATAACACTATAATAGTAATCATTTCCAATCAAAATATCTACCCTAGATGACAGAGATCCATCGTCGGCCAGAATAGCTTTATTTTTCCATCGTCCTATTTCAATGTCAGGATATGGTACATGTTTTGATATATATGGTACAACGTTAGCATAAAGTAGTAAAGTTTCTTTAGTTTTCGTCAAAAGTTTTATTTTTACTATAGGACTATCTATTATTCGAGGAATCTTCGATCCAAAAGTGAATACTGAAAGCGTGATCTCTTCTTCCATTGGAAGGTTTAATTTCTTTGCGACTAATTGGGTTATGTAAGTACGTTGACTACCCGAGTCCATCAATATACGGCATTTCATTTCCAAATGATCATCTTTTTCGTTTCTAACGTTAACTACAGCTGTTTGAAGTATAGTAGTACCTCTCGGATTCGATAGTCATAAGGTGTTAGTTGGATTAGCGGTGCTGATATTCGACGTTGGACAAAGTGCTCGATTGTGTTGATCTCTCTCATTACAATGTACACAATGTACTTTTCTATTACACTTAGCAGAGAGATGACTTTTAGCGAGGCATCTGTAGCAACGTCCTTTTAATCTCCCTTTCCTTTCATTCAGGGTTCGATAAGTTTTGCATACATCATTAAAGTGATCTCCACGGCAGAAAATACACTGTCTTTTCCTGTAATTGTTACTGCGTCCTTCATCGTTCTCTCTTTGACTCCCTGTTTCCTTCTTTAATTGTTTCTTTAGTTCTACATTACGATCGGCAAATAATTTTTGTCTCTTATTTTGGAGGTTATGTGCTGGTCTCTCTATATTCTTCCTTTTGTAGTTCTGTGTCGTCCTCTGAGGTTTTCTCTCATGGTGATTATTAGATGTATAAAGAATCTGAGTGGTATAGCTTTCTTTTGGATGTTCTAGAACAACTCTATCTGCATCTTCCCTGGCGGAAATAATAGTTTCTAAACATTGTCTTATCTCTTCGATAGATTCGGTGTTTATTTTCAATTTTAACTCGTAAATAATTTCTTTCGGAAATTTCTCCATGATAAGAAACCGTAGGTGGTTGTGGTTAATATCTTCACCAAGAGACTTGAGCACTCTAAGATGTCTTTCTATTTCGTTAAGCGTGTGTCGTATATCTGAAATATTCATTTCTGTTGAGGCTTTAATTCGATACAAAGCGGCATAATGTGCATCAATGATATGATTTTCCTTACCATAACGGTTTTTTAGTGTTGCTAAAGCAATGCTGTAATTTTTATTTGTTGTTTCCAGACCTTCGATAACTTTCTTTGCCTCACCTTTTAATGAGGCCTTTAGATACAATAATTTATCGACTTCAGTTAAATTGCGCTGATCGATGTTCGAACTGAACTGGTCCCAGAAGGTTGACCAATTGAGAATATCTCCATCAAATTCTGGTAAATCTAGTTTAGGTAATCTACTGCTTAAATTCTGATTAGTAGCTCTGCTATCATGAGCTCTATATTCGACCACGGCTGTTCGTCTTTTAATTATAACGTTAAGTTCGCATAGTATATCTTCGGCTTCTAATTGTACTGTGGAAATTTCGGATATATCGTCCGGTGCAGGATCATTACTCAGACGAAAGTAGTTTGTTAGTTCCGAACTCAATCTATTTAATAAAGCTTGTAATTTTGAAGAAATAATTTCTGCTTCTTGCAAAACCGTTAGAGACTCATCAGTTGTACTATCAAGAGTTTTCTTAATTCGAGACGCATCAATTATTAAAGTTTGTAATTTGGATTTCATCAGATGCAACATAGATAATAAACTTTGATCCATTTTGTTCGCAGGTACTCGATACTTCTACCACTATCTCAATACTGAACGAGAGCTCTCGAATAGACTTCGGGTTGTAGTGGGTTGTCAGGAATTTTCTATAAATAGAATTATGCGCTGCTTAATTAAGATTATAGAATTTCAATAGTATATTCACTCGACATCATCTATTATCATCAGTAGTCAGCCGTTTTACTATTGAATTATGTTTGTCAATTCGCATACCTAAAGTAGATGTCATTGTCATATATCATTACTCCGCTTTAAGTTCAGTGAAACATTAAGAAATCAACAAGACTAGCTGTAATAAGATAATAAAGATGCAAGTACATCTCTAGGAATTTATGTCATTGTAATTGAAGTATAAATTCAATTAAATATTGTTTCTAACTCAATCATCAGCATTATATCAATGGTTAAATTTCCTAACTTAACTTTAAATATCTAGAATCAGACACAATTAAATTAGCGCGTTCGTATCACGATTGTTATTGTGAACGAATGTCAAAAAAATATTTTCTTTGCTAGTTATTTTTTTTTTTTTTTAATTATTAACTTTTTTTTTTTTAAATATATATATATATATTTAGTCAATTTAATTAATAACAATACCGTAATAAATTTCTGGATAATTAATTAATTATCACTCTATATATTTATTTAATATTCTAACCAGTCCCCTTACAACAGTATGTTTCATTAATCTCTATCTGTCTATTACGCACAAGACAAGTATCCTCAGACGACAAGAACAACACTAATAACATATCATGTCTTAATTTCACCACCGGTTCGGAAATTAAATTGAATCCTAAATACCTACATTCATATTATCAACTCACTATGTTCATTAGCACAAAATTATTAGTAAGTATCTGTAAAACCTAATGTTAGGATATTCAATTCAAGGAATTTAAGCACCACCTAGTTTTAATTTATTTAATTTAACTTTTAATTTTTTATTCACTGGTAGCTAGAGTTGGTTAAACTGATATTTTAGTGATTGCCTACTATCACTTTATTATTGGACACAATACAATTGCCATACCACATGTACAATGTTACCCGACTTCACTGTGACCCCCAGTAATACTGGTTTTCCATCCATGGTCCGCTCTATAGTATAAATAATATTGCCAAATGTTCAACGTTCAAAGCACCCTTAGCCATCAACAAGCACGTACCCAGCATGTATCAATCATGAATTCCGAAATTCATAAGCATAGCTATGTGTACCCATTCAAAGTAATAGGTAGGTACTATGTGCCCAGTCAAAGCGGTAAGTGCGTATAGTAAATATATTAAGATTGTTAAACTCTGCATACAACAGTACACAAGTTCTTAAAACACAATAATAACCAATGTGTCTTCATGCGATTATATAGTATAGCAAATCACTGCAATATTGCACTCACAAGTGGATAAACTCAGAAAATAACTTTGCATCTGTATCGTTCAGCGGCTAGAGCAATTCCTTTAGCCTAAATGTTGCCATGCAATGCAATTATTAGAACATGTTTGTACAAAAACAAGAACTCACAGTTAGTTTGTATTACTATAATATTGTCCCCTGACTTTTGTTCCTTATTGAACGGTTATAAAAATACAATATTACTGAAAGCCGGTGTATCACCAAGTGGATCTAGATCCCAGCACGTATCCACCATGTGGCGAATCGTCCCATATTAAATGTACTTATGTGGGGTCAATGGACGAGTCGTCAAGTATATATATATCTGTGAGTAATTGTTTATGTACTTACATGAATCCCAAATGTCTGGCTGTTCATAGAGTATTGTCAGCCTGATCTTATCCATCTATCTGCTTCGCCTTTGTCAATCTGTTAGTCCGGTCTCATACCTCCTAATTGACCCGTACATTCTGTAATTTAAAGTAGAGCCGGGCAGACGTTGTCGATATGACAACGCCCGCCTGGCTAGCCCTATTCATACCCCCGTTGCCAGCGTTATGGCTGGCACTGGAGGTACTACGTCTACATGTCTATCATGTCTATAGTGCCCTGCTTCAGTCCACCGACTGTAGACCCTTTACACCAGCCTATTGCTGTCGTCATGAGCTCTGCACCGCGCCCCCTCGAGATGCGCGCCTTACGCAGTCTCCAGCCTATCTTACACCAGCCTATCGCTGTCGTCATGAGCTCTGCACCGCGCCCCCTCGGGATGCGCGCCTTACGCAGTCTCCAGCCTATCTTACACCAGCCTATCGCTGTCGTCATGAGCTCTGCACCGCGCCCCCTCGGGATGCGCGCCTTACGCAGTCTCCAGCCTATCTTACACCAGCCTATCGCTGTCGTCATGAGCTCTGCACCGCGCCCCCTCGGGATGCGCGCCTTACGCAGTCTCCAGCCTACCGGGTGTCCTAACTTATTGACTTGAGTACTCAGTCTTTATTCTAGCTAATACCGAAACGCGTGGGCCCACGTGTTAGCTAACCTATAACGCACATTTTACATTCAAGCGAACTGCAAATATATCATCATAAGCAAATCATCATTAGACACGTAATACAGTTTATCCACATAATATAGTTAATAGCGGAAGGTCAATAATTGGCATAAATAACTAAAGTTAGCACTCACCAGCAGGTTAGGGTATCTCGAAGCAAGCTTGTCCGAACGGGTCCGCCGGGCACGATAAAATGGCCGTTCTAAAGAGAATGATATTCACATCAAACCCATAGACTAGGTATAGTTGTCTTTGGCACGGGTACGAATTTAAATCTTTACGGCTCTAGACTCAGATCATTTAAACCAGTTAATATTTGACAAGTATAATTATGGTACATCAAATAATGCATTTAGTATTATATTGGTGGTTCATTTTACCTTCTATTCGCGATCAATCGTCGCGACAATAGCCTGACCAGGAAAATAAAAAAACCTGTTATGGGGCCTGTTGCATTTCTTTTTTATTTATAACGTACCATTTTATATAATGTTACTACAATTATTTTATTTTATAAAATAAACTCGCCGGCATATTTAGCGGAACATAAAAAAAAAGGTTTGATATCAGTATCATAAATCAAAGCCTTTAACCAGAGACAAGTAACATATAGGATACCTTTATCAGACATAGATGCTTGACAGTGACATACCATGAGCGACTGACGTCTGACGTTATAAGTTCAGGAATTTTTGGTTGTAGAAGCTTTTATTTTAATTCGGGGTTCATTTAGATATATTCCTACTTCCATGGTAGAAGTGATATTTAAAAAGACTACACTTAATTCGTTATAATCCGCCACAGTAGGTAATGGTAGGTGTTCACCACACTACACAAATCTTCCAAATTATTCTCAACGTTTCACAAGCGTTTTACTGAGACCCCGGAGCATCTTCAGATGTTGACATCTTCTCGTTGTTTCATTATTATGGACTTCCGCAAATTAACGCCTGCTTCTATCCAATAATTCAAATAATAATATCATCTTTATAGCCTGACCAGGAAAATAAAAAAACCTGTTAAGGGGCCTGTTGCATTTCTTTTTTATTTATAACGTACCATTTTATATAATGTTACTACAATTATTTTATTTTATAAAATAAACTCGCCGGCATATTTAGCGGAACATAAAAAAAAGGTTTGATATCAGTATCATAGAAGGTTGCTGGCTGGTTTATACGTCATTTAATTTAAAAAGAAATATTTTCAAATTAAGAAAACAACTGAACATCACATTTTATGCTTATGTTTTAATTTTATTCAAATACACCATATCTGGAGCGAACTTCGAGTATTTCTTCCTTCTGAGTTTGATTTAAAATTTCATTGAAATACTGTTTTTTGTTAGTTTTTTTTAATCGCGTATCTTTCTGGAGTTGATGACTGAATTATGCCTGACTTAGCCCCAACGGAGATTGCCAGGGCACTCGAAATGCGAAGAAATGGTCAAACCTACAGAGTGATATCCGGAGATCTTCGTCGACCAGTTTCAACGATCCATCGCAGTATCCAACGGTTCAGGGAGACCGGTACTTATGTGAGAAGAGCAGGACAAGGCAGAAAAAGACGCACTTCGAGTAGGGATGATCGTTTCATTCGGCTTCGTGTACGTAGAACCCCCGTTTGACGGCCGTCCAAGCCCGACATGAGTTAGAAGCAGTGCGGGGTGTAACCGTAAGTGACATACGGTATGAAGAAGGCTCGAGGAAGCTGGTTTGGGTTCATTTGTGCCCGCCAAGGCTCCAAGGCTCGAGGTAAATCATCGTAGAAACAGGTTAACTTTTGCTCAGGAACATCGACTTTGGAACGCGGACCAATGGAGTAAGGTATTGTTTAGTGATGAGTGCAGAATTCTCTTAAATCAAATTAACGGCAGGAAAAGAATATACAGACGCAAAGGAGAACGATACATTCAGACAAATTTGGAAACCACAGTTGCATACGGTGGTGGATCAATTTTTTTTATGTTCCGCTAAATATGCCGGCGAGTTTATTTCAACCGACAGTGACGAATAAGAGCTCATTAAGAGTTTGATTGTGAATTTGTTTTCTTTATCTTAAGTATTAAAATAATTCTGATTCTTATGTTAAAAAGAAGTTATGAAGAAAATAATATGATTAGTAATACAGCAATGTTATCAGATCTTATTAATGTTAGCGTGGGTTTGTTTGAATAAACGATGATAAATATTTTTTGATTTATTATATTATAATTAATACTAAAATTAATTCGAATAAAAATTAATTAATTCGAAAAAGAACTCTTGTAATTTTTATTATCATACAATAATGTCTGAAATACACATGAAACGCTATTGTAATTATAATTACATTTTTGTTCACTGTATATAATTCGTAAAGCCATGACCCTACATTATTGGAACTGTTAATACAATGTTTTTAAACTAAAACAATCGTATTATTAATCATTGTAACTTGAACGAAAACAGCTTTCCGTTTGATGTATCACAACGTGGTCAAGTTCATACTACAGAACGCAAAAAATAATAGTAGAACAATTTACTTCATTACGGATGCGGCTTTATTCAATATCACTAGGTCACTTTTTAAGTGCAACAAAATTGTAAAACGCTGTCCTGAAAACTTAACGAAATCAGATACAATGTTCTTCATATCAGGTGTCGAAATGTGATCTCACTATAAGTAAAACAAATGAAACTTTAAATAACAAAAGAAGTGTAGTAAGTAGATTTTAAAATAAAACCATATTTTTTTAATTATGGACCTTTTTTTTATGTTCCGCTAAATATGCCGGCGAGTTTAGCATGATCTGTATCCTATCCATAAAATGTACCTACCATGTTCTGGACAGTAAAATAAGTGAACCTCAGATCATCCTCAGTTAAAGAAGATCTATTATTATATTTATGTAAGTATCTATTTAATTTGAGTGCAAAGTAATATATTTGAACTGTTTTAAAATAGTTCCAATTTTTTCCGCAACAAGGCGAGTTTTTATATTTTTCTGGTCAGGCTTTAAAATAAAATTCTTCTGTGCGTGTGTTTGTCACTGAACTCCTCCTACCGATAGCTCTACCGATTATGTATGAGGATTAGATGTAATTTTGTATGAGATTGAGTGGGTCCCAGGTAGGTGGCGCTGCAATCGAATTCTCACTTCTCGTGATGGTCTCGGGGTGACTGGAAAGAGATCAGCAGTGCGATTGCGTAACTTCTGCATCAATCATTGTTTCAGTATCAATTATTGTGATTGCCTGAATTTATGGTCTTCTTGCTGCGTCAATGGATGTTATCCAATACTGGAAGAGTGTTAACCAATCAGAGGTGATTTCGACTGTTACACTGTAGCAGTCATTTTTAGCCAGTCGCCCTGCAGGAGTCAGGACCGAACGCGCGACGGCACGACGTAGAAGCGGGGCGGGGGAAGTATGCGTACCTACTTAGTACCCTAGTAATCTGGGTAGGATCATAATGAATCTATAGAAATAATATTATTTGTTTGTAGCGCCGACGTCCGTTGCCGCGCCGTGCCGTGGTCTGTAGTGCGGCTAAAAGCTTGATTGTCCCTTAATATATTTACCTTTACCACCCATTTATTACTAACCGCCCATAAACTTACACTTATTACATTTACGACTGCAATATTCTTACCTATTATAATTTAGGTATTACACGATGTTATTGCCTACTCGTATACCTACTTTTAATAGAATATCCCCTCCTCTCCAGTCTCCATACTCAACCTTTGTGAAATTAAGATCAGCATACTGAATACAATGTGATCTTGCAAAAATAACAAAATTCAGTCATTCTAGTGAAGTTATGTATATAATCTATAGTTGTGTTATATTCAGAATAGCCCATATGCATAGCGCGATACATAGTTAATGTGGTGCCATCTATCATCGCTTGTAGAAACTCTGACTAGGAGAAATAATAATATATTAACTATTTGGGTACTGGGATGGTTTATATTCACAATTGGACCCGGTAGGTGGCGCTGCAATCGGGTTCTAGATCCAGGGCAGGACAACACACCCAAACAAGTCATAATTAAAAATATTAAAAAAACACGACTGCTCTGCCAAAAACGAACTAAAAAGTTAAAATCTAAATGTGATATTTTTTTGTGAATCACTGGTTATTGAACTATAGTGTAATATATTTTTGGAATGTACTCATCATTTTCTAGATGACGATTAGTTAATCTTATATTCGATTTTTTCTCAACTTTATTCTTTAATGCGGGAACTTGGTCACCCCATCATTTTTTTTTTAATTTTACTAGCCTATGTCACCCGGAATAACCTAGGGATTCTAACGATACCTCATTTATCAAAATCGGTTCAGGCGTATAGAAGTTGTGGTGGAATATACAAACTGACTGGCAGTCGTGTAAATAAAAATTCCATCAATAGGTCCAAAACCAAATTTGTCGAGCTATTTCTGATTTTTAGCGAGACTAACGAACAGCCGTAAATTTTAATTTTTTGAAAGATGGTATGTTGTGAAATCCCGGCGAGCGCGTGCACCGCAGATATAAGTACCTATATTATAAGCTTAAAGCTAGGTGCCACACCACCGTGCTCAGCAGCAGCGGCTGTCCCGTATTAATAAAAAAAACAATGTGAAAACGATAGCCACGTTCAATATTACTTAATAATAGTGGTTCGCCGTCAAAAGTTATGATGATATTGTATTAATTGGTGCCCGGTGCCAAGTTCTATAGATAATCCTGAAATATAAATTACAAGAACATTCTAAAATAAAAACATAACTTCTTGTTTTTTTCTGCTACAACAATGTTTGTTATTTAAAAATAATACTTCTTAAAGAATAGTATAGTATAGTAATACACAAAACAGACAACTCAGTATAAATTAGAATTGGAATGGAAACCTACTGGAATGTTGTCACACGGTTGACACAATATTTATCAGCAATAGGGCTTCACCTCGAAGTACCTAGCTTTGGGCCGATTATCGCCGATTTATAGTTGTGAATCATATGTTTTTGACAGGATCTAATTTGTAAATACCAATACCTAGTCCCCCGTCTCAACTATACATCATATTTGGCTATCTGCATAAACTTTAATTGGCTTCAATGAGTAGGTTAACATAACATTAAAAGTATAACTAGAGATTTAGAGCACGCGTAGCCAGAGATTTTTAAAATCTCTGCGCGTAGCAGTACCAGTCGTCTATCAGGAATGCTCTAGCTGTTATTGTATTTGTTTTGTTTTTGGATGCAGGAGTCATCAAGCGTGCGATGAGTGGTGAGTCGGCAACGCTACACGACATGCGGCAAGGCACGGGATGTTTGTATCCGATGCTAACACGATTACGCCCAATCAGCAGCGTCGCCGCCCTAATTGGGCGCCCCTATGCGAGGGCGGGCTTTTTTAACAGCTTGCGCAAACATTATCTCCCTGCTTCAGCCGGATGCCAACAAAGCGCACGGCTCACGTGAATTAGGATTACTTAGTAAACTAAGATGGATAAAAATTTAAGTATTTTGATATTCCAGGAGTCAGATATCGAGAACTCCGAAATTCCGATAACTCCAATGTCTTATACTTGACTTTCGTAAATTTGCGTAGTTAATTGATATTTTTCTCTCTATTCACCTATTTTACAAAATAAGCATTATTACTTAATGGATGTTACAATAATATGCCCACTTCGTTTACCTGGATTAAGGTTTAAAAAATCTTAACCTAGTTAAAATTAATTAAATCCATTAGATGGGACGTGAAAACGTACTAGAGTAGTAACAGACAGACAGATCCATAAAGTTTCCACGGGATTTTTCAAAAAAACAAATTGAAAACGAACGAATTTTCAAGAAAATAAATCGCGGTCATCAGCTAATGATCTAGCAGACATTATCACAAAACATGAGCTTGTGCCGCTTAGCTCTTCTGGTAGGCACCTACTAAAATTTTCACAAATTCAGTTCCTACCTATAAGTATTATATTTTATTCATTACATTTGCATAATTGCAACTAAACGTCGTTGTATCAGGACATTCAGGACCATTCTTTAAAAAAAAAATCCAGTCATAGGGACTGCTGATAGAAGTGAAATTCAATTTTACTTCACAGTAGGAAACATTTGAGTTTCTGACTGGGAAATGTAGACTACTAATTATATATATTATATTAGCAACAACTTCAGTTAATTATGCACCTTAGGACTAACAGCACATAAAGCTGCATTACGATTGAAAAATATTAATTTTTAAGACGTTCTGTCATCAGAGAAAACGTAGGAATAACCTTTCAATCCAAAATAAAGTCATTTTTAAAATATGTACAAAAATATTAATTATAAAATAAACCTTAAAATTAAGGCACTTAAGTTTGATTTCGAATGTATTATATTTACATTTAAGACCTTTTGCATTCGTAACAACGCTAGCTGTTCTCGGTGTTTGCACATTGTTTGCGAGCATGTCTGTCACGCGAATCCACAATTTTTACCCCCTACCAAAAAGTGCTCAACGCGGCTAAAGAAGTTTTCACTTAAAAAATACGATTTGTTGCCTGAATAGATACCTACCCACAGGATTCCATTATCAATTTTACACTAGGCACTGACGACTAGCAATCAGGGGTAGGTCGGGGCAGCCGGGCCGTGGGGCCCGGCCGACCGCTATCTATCACTGCTGCAAATGTTGAAACAATTCGCATCTCAGACTGCGAATAAACAATACCTACTTATTACTAGGGCTGCTAATAAATGGGAAAGTATGTTTGTTTGTTGGTTTGTCCTTCAATCACGCTGCAACAGAGCAAGGGATCGACGTGATTTTCTGCTTAGGCATAGTCGAGGATCTAGAGAGTGACATTTTTAATTTATCTTTAAACTTTTAACTTTATAAAGGGTTAAAGTTATAGGTAAGCTTTTAACTATTTATCCCGGAAAATTAAGCAGTCCCGTGGTTTATATTACATATTTACTATCCTGTTTTTCCTTACTTACCAAGGAAAAAAGGTAAACAAGTAATAAACAGCTTCTCCCTGATAATAAGTGGAGACGCCCTTTGCACGACGGGTACCGTCTAAATTGCTTCTATAGCTGAAAAGCGTAAGAGGCACGCCCCGCACGGCGGACAAAGATGTGAAGATTCGTTCCCAGTGAAAAACCCACGAAAATTAACCTAACTCGAGAACATCGTTCCGCGAAAAGCGCGCGTCGTTTACCTTTTCATTTTTATTCAAAGGAAAATTAGATAATATGCTAGGTAGTTAGCACGGGCGTATGGAGTATGGAGTATGGAGGATAGAAGATAAGGAGTAACATCGCTATATAAAAAGTGTCCGTCGAAATGCATTAAATTGGGGGTGCCGCATTAGCATCGGGGTAAATTTAAATTCATACCATACCCTTGGCTACACCAGCGCCACTGTGGAAGATTTTTGAACTGTTATTTATAGCAACCACTGGACACTTTTTCAACTTTTATCCCCTATGAGATGTTACTCCTGATCTCTACCCTCCATACTCGAAAGGTAGATAACACAGATGGGTCAAATAAAACAAACAAAATGTTGATCACTAGAAGATCTGCGATATTTTTTGTTCGATGGTTCCCCCCAGTTTTATTAAAAGTATAGATAGCGCAGCCCTAATAATTATTGTTTCCCTCAGTGGTACAGAAAACGCCAAGTCATAATTTAATGGCGTCAGAAATTCGTCTGAATTTTGGATTTTGTTAAGACTCTTTCGGTATCTAGTATCTACACACACGTACATAAAAAGAAACAAAGTATATTTTCTCTAATTGTATAATTAATATTCATAGTAGGGTAGGTACACAGCTATAAACAGAGCATTAAATTTTAATTTCATTAGGTAAATCTTACGATCAAGTTTAATTATTTTTATTTGTATTTACAATCCTTAAACCTAAACGTAAAATAATTATTGTGATAAGAAGCAATAATACATATATCTAGGTATTAGACAATTTTAAAATTGTATATTCATGAGATTATCGCCTTCCTTTTCGAATACTCATTCACTATCACAGTTAATTAATTTACAATTATCCGTAGTTTTACACATTGGTCGAATTTTTAGTTTTAACGCAAGTCCAATAATTTCGCGTAAGTTTTTAATCTTTCGTAGAGTATAACGTCACCTCCATGGCAAACTTACGAATCTGCAATTTTTCGATGAGAAATCGTAACCGTAACCAAATGTAGTACTGCACACCGTAGTAAAGTTACGTATTTCTGGCACTGACAGTTAAATAATTCAAATTCAGTGACAGAAATACGTAACTTTGCCACAGTGCTACATTTGCTACGGCTTTATATGGAAATATTGATTACACTAAAACTGCAGATTCGTAAGTTTGCCATGGAGGTGACGATAATATCTATTGGCGAGTAGAACTAGCCCATTGCTGAGGTCCTACAGCTCCTATCTCAGAATGAGGCTAAGTACGGATTGGCAGAATTCAGGACCTTTGAGAAGGAATTTTATGGAGAAAATTCGAGTATGCAAGTTTCCTACCGATGTCTTTTGTCACTATTTAACTACAATAACTCCTCAAAGCTAGAGTTGCGTGCCTGATGGGATTCGAAGTCGGATACCGGATCTCCCGAATAGGCTATAAAAGCTATCATCGCGTTACCAGTGATACCAGTCATATATACTAAGGTGTTATTAAATAAATATTATAGTAGAACAACAACACAGCAAAATAAGAATGTATTAGGTACAGGCTGAAACCGCACGAAGGATGTATAGACTAAATTCGGGGTCGATATCTCGAATTTCCTTTTTCAGGTTTTCACAATGAGAGAGAGCGCAAATCGACAAAAACTAAAAAAAATCGTAAAAACATTTTATGTTAAAAGTATAAAGAAATAAGCTAGCCTACTCGCCAACAAATTTAACGTTTACACCCAAATACACACTCACTAATTAATTAACAGATGAATAATTTTCAAGAAATGATTTTTTAAATCTTCTTCGAAACATATCGTCATAGGTTGTGGGCTATGTGTCAGCAGGCGCGGAGGCGGGCGAGGGCGCGGAAGCGGCTGGCGGCGGGGTGTGCCCTCGTGCGGCCGCCAGCGCCGCCGCGTGCCGCCGCGCCTTGAGCCGCAGATCCGCGATGGAGGAGGAGCGACATCGCGCTGCCAACGCCGCCAGCCCCGCGTATGGCGGACACAGAGCTGCCGCGGCTGCTGCGGCTGCGGTGGCGTACTGCGACATAGACCATAGTAATCAGGTCGCCGTGGATTATGACATTGATGACCCAATTTCATCTTTTCAAATATCGATAGATTTATCAAATGCTGATTATTAGTAAAATGTAAGCTAAAGGGTGAAAACTGTATGAAAATTCATACACAATTTATTGAAATTAGCGCGAATAGTTAGACAAACTCAGCCGTCATTTCAACCAGTGGCGTGCAGTTCATATTGGCATAAAAGCACAGGTTACCCAAATGGAAACAAGTCAATGCTAATATTTCATCAAAACAGCTAGTAAATAGGTATTCTGACTAATTAATGCCTACCCTAGGTTCAAAACCTGTGCACGCCACTGATTTCAACCAATAGACGTCCACTACTGGACGAAGGTCTCCTGCATGGATCTCCATAGAACACGGTGCCCCGCTTGCTTCCAGCAGCTCGTTTTTCAGATCGTCCGTCCAACTAGTGGGGGGTCGTCCAACTCTGCGTTCAAGCGCCATTCAAGCACCTTGGGACCCCAACGCCTATCGGTTCTTCGAATTATGTGCCTCATCCATTGCCATTGAAGCTTAGCGACTTTTCGAGCTATATCGGTTAAAACAATCTTAAAACCTGATAAATGTGAGGTAAGATAAAGGTCACTACCGCCACTAACCTGATGCGCTGCAGCCGACAGCAAAGCGGAGTCAAAGGGCGCGAAGGCCGTCGAAGGAGGGTGTGGTGCGAGTGGCAGCGGGGGCGGTGGCGGCCGCGGAGTCGAGCTCGCTAGCCGTGGCACTGACACGTATGGCGCCACGCGACATGGCTCCAACGGTGTGCCTCCCCCGCCTACTAGAAGACCTGATAAGATGTAAAGAAAGTACTAGCCCGGTTTGCCATTAGACTAAATGCAAATTCACAGATTAGTCACGTTCTAAATTAAGAATTTGTACCGCTTTTGCTTATCCATTATCGTGTTGGATGGATGGCTGGTGGTAATTCAAATACCTAATTCTTACCTACCTACATAGTTTAGTTTAAGTTGACTAAATATTAAATCCTACCAAATAATTTATAGATGTAATGAATACGTACCCACTATCTACCCAGTTAACTTCGCCAAAAAAAGGTATAATAAATTGTTTTTACTGTTTATAATATGCGTGGTTAGATACTTGCGACTGTAGAGCATATGATTTGTTTAAATACGTATAAGACTTAATGTTCGTAGAGTTAACCAATACACACAAACAAATAAATAATTAAAACCAAGCTCCCACTAGCTAACATATTACAATAAATATACGCCGTCTTATGATCGTCAAAATGGGCATGATGCCCAGTACAGTGCCACTAATAACTGGCTGGATAGCAAAGTTAAGCCGTCTGAGCTAAATGAGCGTTAACTTTTGGGTCACCTGAGGTATGGATCAGATTTTGTGATGCAACATAATATAATTCTTTGTGTCAAATGTTAGTGCCGCAAAAACGTAGTTATGGCAGAGGCATACTTACTCCTAAGTATATATATGAATAGACTCAGCAGCACCCGCCTTTAGGTTTTAGCCTGGTAAGTAGGTAAGACGGCAGATATATATAGACGGTTAGATAAGACGGCAGAACGTACTTAATGAAATTTAAATACTATAGCAAAGTGACGACGCTCCAGCGATGCAAATCGACTGCCTGCATTGATCCGTCTCGATTGGCAGAGACAAACGAGATCGCCGACGCGCGGCAAATCCACACAGATCCGTTCCCGAACTCCACTTAATTAAATTGATATTTAAGTAAAGCATAATTTGCTCGTAAATTAAGTGAGATTCGTTGTTTATAGCCCGCCCCGGGCGAAGTGCGCAATTAATAAATTAACGCGGATCTACCCGACTTAAGGTGTTCGGTGATGGTTCGGGGTGTTTTCTAAAAGGTTATTAATTTAATTTGCCGTTCACCTCAGGGCTCGATCAATTGTCTTGACTCTTGAGGATTTATTGCAGTAAGTAACTAGCTTATTTATGAGACTTTACCCACTTTATCAAATATTTTTTTGAAATTTTCAAAGCATGAGAGTTTGTATTTTGATCGATTATGTAAAAGCTGCATCAATAGTTATTACAGATATAATCGGCTGAATTTATGGTATTCTTCCTGCGCCATATAGATTTTGGTGAAAACAATCAGAGATGATTGCGATCAACAGTGCCACAAATTAAACAGATATTCCCAATTAGCCGTTGCATGTTGTGACCTAAGCTTCATAAATACGAGTACGTGTCATAAATCGGAATCGTAAATCGTGGATATCGACATTTGCTCCCCATTTGTCACCCCCCGGATATCTGCAAGTTATGAAGGTGATAATCTACGTACGCTTATATAATGACTGTACAAACAACGTAGATAGAGTCGGCAATAATGCAATATCACGTATGTGTGGAGCTGAGTTGGGTTGGACCGAAGCGAATGTGTAAATCAGAGCCCCGGTCGCCCGTCGACATTATCAAAATGGATGCTCCCCACGCGTATGAGTTATTTCCATATTTGACACCGAATTACTTTCGAGAAGTGCCGACATAAATACGAGCGGGAGCGCGTCCGGCGTAGTGGCATCCTACTCGTGAATTATGAACCCTTAGCATGGGCTTCGATATTTTGAAAACGTGATAGGTTTCAAGTTATCGAAAGTCAAGTTAGGGCGCTGAGAGTTAATTGTAGTAAGTTATCAAGTTATGAAACGTGACATCAGCGCCGAGACCGAAAGTAGGTAACTATTATTTAATCTATGGTCGTGGGCTGAGGTAGATAAATCACATTCGATAAATTGGTACAAAAACAAATATAGATGAAAGTAACTCCAGTAAAGTAATTACTTTAGTGTAGTTGTGTGCTAGGGCCTTAGGATAAATTCAAAAACCCAAAGGAAAAGGTACATTTTAGTCTAGTCTTGTAAACTCTACCATGAATAGAGGAAAAATACAAAGATTGTATTAAAAATATAATAATTTAGAACTGTAAAGTAAATAACGAGCAAAAAATAAAAATGTATTTCAAGTTTTCGATACGTTTTCCAAGATGGCAACCTTCAGCCATAGAGAAGGCAGCAGGCGTGAAATGTATCAAATGTCATTTCTGACAGTCAGTCAAAATAAAGTGATTTCTTTTGAAAACGTCAAAAAATATGAATCCGCCATTGTTACCCACTCATGTTTAGTGTTCCATAGTTATGGAACACTAAACATAGTAAAAAACATAGTGGTAAAGTTATTTAATCTTTCCAAGTTTGGAAAGATTAAATAATTTTACCACTGAAATTACGACGAATTCGTAGATTTGACCAATAAAAACTGGTCTAGTATTTTATTTCCCTTCATTTCTCTGCTTGTACAAGACTTGACCTACGCCCCATACAAATCTGAACCGTCTCCTTTACCGTGTATAGTAGAGTCGATTCCCCAGACAAACTTAACGACTTTGAAACAAGGTTATCTATGTGGTTCTATTTTCAAGTGACGTACCTAATACGAATTCGATTTTCTTAATCTATCAACATTATCGAGATGTATAAGCTGGTACTAGGCTTCCTCCGTACTTGGACTTGCCCTTCACCCACCGACCGCCATGCATTTATTTGATTAACTCTCAGTTATTTAATTTAATCAGATTATAAGGTAAGCTTGCGCGGGGGCATCCTCGCTCTCGCTTATTTTAAAGCGTCCGGAACATCTTTACAGCGGTTTCTGCGTAATAAAACATCGCCACCCTCGCAGTGTGCGAATAACTTTACAATTTCATGAACAGGGGAACAATTAGGCGTCGATGTTTTTTTCCTTTTAGAATTTTACGGTTGCTTTTATTGTTTTTATAACGGGTGCCGCTCGCCCGAGATTTATGTCTTCGTTAAAAATGAATTCTTAATTTTATGAAGATTCGGTGCCGACGTTGTGTGATTTGTTAGTTAGGTAACTAAAAATATTACTTTATATTTTGTTTTTATTACTTTGCAAGTACAGCAGTACACTTCGTCCGTGTGGATTAAGTTTTTCTGGTTCCCCCAACAACTTTTTAATGTTTCGGGATAAAATGCAGCCTAGATATTGTTAATTCTGGTTATAAGCTACATGATACTTCCATTTTACATCGGTTCAGTCACTGTGGCGTGAAGGAGTAACAAATTTCCAAACATAATAAACTTTCGTACTTATTTACAGTACAGGTAATATTTTGGTACAGAAGAAAAATTTCACATCACTCAACTTTACTTAAACACATGACAATCCTATCAATTTATAAAGCAAGTCATTGTACTGATGCGAATTGATAATAACACACCCGTGGAAACATAAAGCGAAACCGCAAGCAATTGCGTGGATATGAATCAATAATGGCATTAGTAATCTCAACGCTTCCTAAAGGGGCAAAACATAACAAATAACCGTTTCATTTCACTTTACATGATTGTTCTCGTGTTAGGGCGAGGCGCGGGAGGGGGAGAGGGGGGCACATAAGTTAATAAGACATTTAGCAGGGGACGGCGGGATTGCGTCCGAATGGCTCCCGTGGGGAATCATTTTATTCGATTCTGGAGAGCAGCTTTTTTCCGCTTTACGCTCTGTTTAGCGGTTCTTCGGGGCTCTTGCAATCACGGGGAAGTGGCGTCTTGGAGAGCCCGGCAGCCGTCACTTTGGGTTTGTCGACGAGCTCTTACGAGCAGGGACAGCACTCGCCACAAATTATGTGTATTGTCTTAATAATTGGTTATGATAACATAACATTACATTTGTTTCAGTCCACAATTAGCAATTTGGGGGAAAAAAAGCCTCACTTAGTGAAATAAAAATATAATTAAGAAAAATACTTTCTTTCTTTCTTTCAAACAAAATATGCGATGACACATTTCATAAGTTCTACGATTATACGTAGAAGAAGTCGTCGTTCTACGCCGAATTCTAACGCAGTCTACACTCAACTACGCGCGCGCTACGGCATAGCAGTCTACGTGTAAAAATAAATTAATATTATTTCTAGCACTACCACTACAGCCCATTAACGTCCCACTGCTGGGCACGGGCCTCCACCCTCATAGGACAGAGGGAATTAGAGCTTAGACCCACCACGCTGCTCCAATGCTTTAACGACTATTGTCATGTTAGTGATAATAACCGGGACCGACGGTTTAACATGCTCTCCGAGGCACGGGGGTGAAACACCGCCAACTTCCTAACTCCAGGCTAGTACTGAGAATTTCTACTCAGAAAAACCCAACAATTAATTATGGCCCGACCCGGGACTCGAACCCGGGACCTCGTCGGCCGTAGTCGTACCTACATGCGAACCACTAGACCAACGAGGCAGTTTTACATTAGTTGACAATATTTTTGCATCAATTTATTGGCAATAGTAAATTAGTTGTCCGATCCCCGCTTCAATCAGCAAGCAAGAAGAAAGTGGAAAATTCTTCCTGGAGTGAGGATCGACGTTATAGAGCAAAGTAACATATAAAAGACACACTTTATTGAACACTTAATTGCAGACAGTATAATATTCAAAATTTTACAAACAATAATTAATTAATAAAGATTAGGATAAGTACTAACCTAAGCATAAAGACGCAAATTGTCAGTCACTATACTATTATTTTGTACAATCAATTATTGTTTATTTGTGGTAAAAGATTGATCAAAAAAATATCGTAAGTAATATCTCTTTAA
This sequence comes from Erebia palarica, assembly GCA_964035005.1. Classification (NCBI taxonomy): domain Eukaryota; kingdom Metazoa; phylum Arthropoda; class Insecta; order Lepidoptera; family Nymphalidae; genus Erebia; species Erebia palarica. The sequence goes on along the minus strand of OZ035992.1, from coordinate 26,390,364 downwards.
AAAACCTTAGCGACCTACACGTAATCAATATATCGATAAAATAGTTATTTTATGACTGCTATAATATTATCAGGAAGAACCGATAAACGAATCGAAGCAGGATCACTCAATCGCTAAGTGCGTTGGTCCATTCCCCAAATTTATCGTTTCCCGTGTATCGCCCGCGAGTTTTTTACCGATTCGCGCGATTCCCGCCGGCCCGTTTTAATTATTCATCCGTGTGAGTTATGGTCGAATTAAAAAACTGTTAGAGTCCGACCGGCGCGCGGCGGGCACTGTAATCAAGTTAGACGGAATGATGGAGAATGCATAATGTGTGAAGTGTAATAACCGTACTTGCGTTAGCTATGATTTTAATACTAGGTAATGCTACGGACTTTTTGTCTTTCACCATCATCTTCATCAAAACCCATCACTACTGAGCAACGGTCTCCTCTGTCCTCCTCCTTTCCTCCTCTCCTCCGGGTCAACTTTGAAAACATTATAGACATGCGAGTCATGTATCGTTCCCTCATGATCATGTATTACTAATTACTAGATTATTAATTATTAATTACTAGATGATGCCCGCGACTTCATCCGCGTGGATTAAAGTTTTGATTCCCGCGGGAATTCTTTATTTTTCCGGGATAAAAATTAGCATATGTCCTTCCACGGGATACAACCAACCCCTGGACCAAATTTCAAAATCGGCTGAACAGATGGGCCGTACACACAGACAGACAGATAGACAGACGGACACTTTCGCATTTATAATATTAGTAAAAAGTATGTATTTCGTAATTTTACGTTCTATGTAACACGACGATTAAAAGTTATGTCGTATCACTAATAAACAATGGGTGACTTTATAACACGATGATACCCTTTGATCGCGGAGTGAGATACAACTTAATATCGCACGTCTGAGGTTGAAGACGGTGCGGTGTCAACTCACTGAATATCTTACTAAATGTCGCCAGGCGCTAAGCCTAAGGTATCTACCTGGGTCTAGACCCCTTACAATGGGGCTGTCCCCCGCACCCCTTGGGTTTAAACCCCGTTGCCTTCCTACACCTATCCTTTGTAGTATTGTATCAAATCCAGTTTGTTAAAGCACGATAAATTAAAAAGTTAAACATTCAGTACTTAGGGCAGTGTAAATTTCCACTCGAATAAATGTTATTGTGTGCAGCGAGCGATGCCAACTCGGGGGTAGTAGTTTGCCAGAACCATTTGCAATTTCTACTTTTCGAGTACATTAAGCGGTGAATTTATTTAGCATAATACGTGATTCGAACATTTGTTTCCATTATAACTATCATTACCAGCGATAACTACATTTTGGTGTTGTCATCTCTTCCAACGAGTTGCATATAGCAACCTATTGTTTTATTCAATTAGCAATCCGTGCAAATATCATTAATCCAAATGGTTGTCTGTTTATTTGATTGTGTGTTACTAAGTACTTTATGAACTGACTTTACGGAATTTAAACGCATCCACGCCTGGACTCAGACACAACTCGTAACTAAAGCCATATAATATCATACTATTATTTCGGGAAAACAATGGGGTTGGACGAATAGTTTATTAGGCAAAAGCTTCTTTTTTAACAAATATCTGACTAACATTTTCGACAGTAAATACTTACTGACAATACTTCGTAGATACAAGTGAACTTCTAGCTCTCGAAAAAATTGCTATTGGAATAATCATATCATATCAGTGATCATGTGCATGTATAATCAACTAGCTGTTGCCCGCGACATCGTCCGCGTGGATTGAGGTTTTCGGTTCTCTTTAATTTTCCGGGATAAAAGTATATGTGTTATTCCAGTTATCTCAGTGCCAAATTTCATCCAGATCCGTTCAGCCCTTCTGGCGTGGATGAGTAACAAACATCCATCCATCCATCCATCCATTCAAACTTTCGTATTTATAATATTAAGTATGGATACTATCGGCTGTAATACTAATACAGTGGTATCGTCAGTAAATACAGTGGGACGACGCCCATAATGGTTACGGACGAGCTTACTATGCGGTCGTAGCACGGTTGCTACGAGTACGTCTACGAATAGGGCCATACAATTACGAAATACCCTGAGGAATGATCCGCTACTAAGAAAAGTAATTCAAGTTATAATAATCCATACTTAATATTATAAATGCACAAGTGTGTCTGTCTGTCTGTCTGCTACGCTTTCACGGCTCATCTGTTCAACCGATTTTGATGAAATTCTGGATATTGGGATAGTTTGATACCCGAAGAAGGACATAGGCTACATTTTATCCCGGAATACTAAAGAGTTCCCGCGGGAATCAAAAAACCTTAATACACGCGGACGAAGTCGCGGGAATCATCTAGTTAAATATAATCCCTCCTCTTTCTCGAACTTGCAGGATTGCTCTGTCTAGACTCTAGGCATCTCCGGCGAACGACTGTAAATTATCTCTTAGGCCTGTGGCAAGACTATAAAACAATACGTAAAAAAATTAAACGTGATCTTACCTTTATGCATTTGGCTCTCGTGTTTTCGACACTTCGCACGTCGGTTTTGAAACCACACCTAAAAAAATGTATTTATTTAGTCAAGTAAATATTTTCAAAGCAATGTTAAATTGTTAAACGAATATGTTATAGTCCAAAGCTTTAACTTTTGGACCAAGCGCTCTGGCCATTTCTGAGGATTGCCTAGGGCACATCGGCTTTGGACTATAACAAATAAAACCAAATAATATACTGTGTTCACTTAAGTAGGTAAGTGTAATAATTTCAGAACTGATAGGAACTTATTATGACACCGTTTTGTGGTCATAAAATTAAATAGATTACCTACATACCTAAATATACATAAGTAACTAGTATACTATTCATTGTTCCATGCATAGAAAGAATATTCTTATTCATGATTTCATAGAGAAACAAATCAGACTACAAATCTTCATGACATCAAATATTCAAGACACAGAACAGAAAATCTCATTTTCTGTTCAAATACGTTGTACCTAAGAATTTTCCATACGAGTAAAATATAAAAATATGTAATATGTATTTAATATTTTGCTCTTTTTAGTGCTCTCCGAGACACGGATAAAAGTTAAGCAATTCGAACGTCAAAATATGTTGGTCACCAATCCAGTTGGCCCTTGGGTCAAATGTAACTTACCCATCGATGGACATTCGCTGTCTCAACTAGGGCTCACAAACATGTAGTTACGTTGTTATACACAAGGGTAAGGGATAGGCAACTACCGGACACAGGCACTTGCTAGGTAGATAGACAGTAGGTACACAGACGTACAGACAAATAGGCAAATGTGCAAATACGGTTAACCGCATTAGCAAGAGGGCAGGCGGAGCGCTGATTGCAGACAGGCTGCTCTGCCTACGAGTACAACTGCCCCTCGCTTAACTACTAGAATATCTATACTGTGAATTAACCCTATGTTTATAAGTACAGTATATTTATGGTCATGTATTATTTAAAACCTAGTTATACCACACTTCACACTACTATTATATATATACGTGAAAACTACTGGACGAATTTGGCTGTTTGGAATGTAGATACCTAGTTTAAACTATGGATTGACACATAGGATACCTTTGTCCCGGAAAATTAAAGAGTCCCCGCGGGAACCAAAAACCTCAACCTACGCGGACGAAGTCGCAGGTATCAGCTAGTAGAACATACGAGTATGTACGGAGAAAATAATTAAAAAACTACCATTTACTGAATTATAATAATTTGTATACTGATTTTGACGGAAAGATAAGAGATAGGATGCATCCCGGGGTAGAACATGCAGTCTACTTTTCATCCTAGAAAATCAAAGAGTTCCCACGGAATAGTCAAAGTAAAATCAAAGTTTACGCGAACGAAGTTGCGGGCATCATCTATAGTATTTTATAAACATGCACGTATTGTCCGGGTCGCAAGCCATATGCCTAATTTGATTATTTCGTTATACTGGAATGTTTAGCATAAAATAGAGGTGTATTTACATGTTTGCTTGCTATTTAGTTGGAATTGTCTAATGTAATCAAAGCTAATGAATTCTCCCCTAGTTAGCTATCGATCGTCGGATATAATATATACGAAACTAGCGGATGCTCGCGACTTCGTTCGCGTGGCATAAGTTTTTTTAATTCCCACAGGCACTCCTTATCACGTCGATCCGTTGCACTGTTGCGGCGTGATAGAAGGTTACACCCTCTATTTAACATACTTGGGGTTAAAATTTTCAAAAACTGTGAAACACGTATTTCTTAATTTTCAACCGGTAGCCCATATACCAACTTTCATGGCTATAACTTGAAAAATGAAGAACTTTCATACAAACTTCCAACCCCTATTTTCATTTTCAACCGGTAGCTCGTATACCAAATTTCGTGGATAATCTTCATCATCACCAGCCAATATGCATCCACGGTTGGACATAGGCCTCTTTAAGATGGCGCCACCAACAGCAACAGACTTTCATACGAAATTTCACCTCCTATTTAACCTCCTCAGGGGTGGAATTTTGAAAAATCCTTCCTTAGTGAGCGCCTACGTCACAAAAGGAACCTTCTGTGAAAATTTCAAGTTTCTAACCACAACCGCTTAGGTTGTACGTTGATTAGATAACGAAAGATAAGAATAGATTGAAAGTGCATTTTTCTTTCAAAGCAATATTATAGATATAATAGAAGCAGGCGTTACTTTGCGGAAGTCCATGATAGTGAATGAACTAGAAGTTTAATTCGCTATAATCCGCTACAGTAGACAAATCTGTGTGGTACAGTGCGTGTCTTTCACCTGCAGCATGCGACACCCACCACCCAGCAATTCGCACAGGCACAACTTTGATTTGGAGGATTTGTGTGGTGTGGTGTTGTGCCTGTGCGAATTGCTGGGTGGTGGGTGTCGCATGCTGCAGGTGAAAGACACGCACTGTACCACACAGATTTGTCTACTTAGCGGATTATAGCTTTTGTATGTGCCACCATTAGCTCTGCATTCAACTCGCGCGCAAACTTAATGATTTCATTGTAAATGAGCTCTAATCACAACTCAATCACTAAACAAGGAATATAAGTGGCTGTGTTTCTAAACACCTCCACTTGACACTAGTGAAGACGTAGAGCTCGGGGATAGGGCTTTTATCTATTTATTCGATTTTCCCCTACGACCGGACACCACTTAACGCCAATCGGTCACTAATCGCGATATATCGCCGATAAACCTGAGCACTTGTTGGATTAAAGCTAATAGTGTGAGGGTATTCAATTGAAGACCCTACTTATTAGGAAAATCACTTACATACATTTCTAAAACTTACATGTAGGTAGTGTATATGTCACCGTATGATTGTGAAAACCGTTAGATTGTAATCTATCTAGCGAAATTGTGAACTGTCGAAAGATTGTGAACCGTTCAATGTTCTGAGTGTAAATTTTTGAAATATTCATTTTATTTACGTTTTCTTGTCTCTTCCGGGCACTTAGGTTCTATCGGGTTAATATACCCAACAGTTTACAATGTACCGAAAAATAATGCGTTAAATTGTAATCTTTCAACAGTTTACAATTTCGCTAGGTACAATGTAACAGTTTTCACAATCTTACGGTGACATACTTTGCGCTACATAATTCATTTACCGTTACGCCGTAAAGTAACTTACTCGCAAAAAAATTTTTGCACCATATTGGACTCGAACCCGGGCCGGGCCGAAACGACCCCAGCCGAATAGACCACTAAAAGGTGAGGCCGTAAATCAATATGATTATACGTGCCGTCGGAAATATTAGGACGGGTGTTTAAACCACTAGGCTATACTTAGGTATAAAGAGAGATTTATTTCCCAAAAAGACTAAAAGGAAAGGTCACTTACATGAAAATACTTACAATAAACTATTCTTTTAAATATATTCAGTACTGTATAAGTGACCTTATATAGAAATTCCCAAAAACCATTAATCATAATAAAAGTTCATCTAGAACATTTTTGATCAATTTTTTCTTGAATTTCACAAAAGATTTCTCATTAAATACTTCGTTACTATTATTGTTTAGTAGCGCTCCCTCAAACTGTACCTAATAGTTTTCGAACCAAAACTTTGTCTTAGCTGTTGATACTTGTAATTTATGTTTATTACATGTACAAACTCATACTCATATTTTTTTAATCAAATAAACTTATTACAGGTGAACAAAAAAATTCTCATTAAATACTTTGTTACTATTATTGTTCAGTAGCGCTCCCTCAAACTGTATACTTTTCGAATCAAAACTTTGTCCTAGCCTTAGATAATTGAAATTTGTGTTTGTTACGTGTACAAACTCAAACTCAAATTTTTTTATTCAAATAAACTTATTACAAGTACTTTTGAATCGTCGAGTGAATTAACCATTGGTGCGGAATACCATTCCTACCGAGAAGAACCAGCAAGGAACTCGGTACAATGTTTATGTGATACCTATAATCGTTAATTTAAAATGTTAACATTGTTCATCTAATGAAGATACAATATGGTATCATGTGATTGTTAATCCTGAGAGATGGACTATAGGGTGATACTTAATTGTTGTGTAATTACGTGCATTAGTAATGAGGCATCCGACGCGACGGTAGATTCCAATTGGAAGGGGATATGAGTAGGTAGGTATGTTGTAGCTCTTAATTGATATCGCACGTGATTATTTCAATAGCGTGTTGGCTGTTGTATTGTAATAATAATAATCAGCCAGAACCTATACGGAAGTGACAGAATGAATTTGTCTATTCGTGTACATTACAAGTTTATCAACTTATCATCAACTTTTACAATTTTTATCAACTTTAACTTTGCTTATACCTATACGGTTGTATAGGTATAAGCAAAGTTAAAGTTGATAAAAAAATTTAAGCCTAGCTGCAGCTCCACTCTGTTCATTTAATGACCTCCCGCTTGTAAGATTTCAGCGCTCCATTCGGCGAGGGAGGTCGTCAAAGTCGTCTGACAATATTGTATCATTGTACCTATTTATAGTGAGAAGAATCGTATGCTAACACGTGACATGTCCGGCGCCACCGCAGTCCGTACTTTGACTGCAAACTGATGATACTTTGACAAAATTTTGGCCCTAGCAGAATAACAGCGTTGTGATTACATTTTGTACCCACAACATCAAGCTGAGTTAGGACCCTTTTGTTGGCACGACACATTCTAGACGATGAGTAATTAAGTTAAGTTAGATTTTAAGGACTTTTTGTATTTTATGTTTACTATGTGTTGTATCAGCAAATAAAACATATTGTATTCTATTCTATTCTAAATTCAGTCAAGTGTGATCAGTAAAATTTTGCTTTTCTCTCCTAATATACCTACTAATTACGAACACTAAATTCAGGATAGTGTAATAAGCTTTTTACCTGCACTCTAGCTTCACTGAGGCCGAGGCGCTGGCTCAGTTCCTCTCTCATGAAGGCGTCTGGGTAGTGCGTCTCGTCGAACAGCCTCTCCAGTTCGCCCAGCTGCTCCAGCGTGAAGTTGGTGCGCGAGCGACGCTGCTTGCCGCTGCTGTTGCTGTTGACGGTGCCGTTCGGCTTGTCCGTAAGATCTAGAGAGAGAGAGAGAGATCGACAGAAATTACAGAAACACAAAACAGACACAGTGCCGTTCGGCTTGTCCGTGAGATCAAAAGAGAGAGAGAGATCGACAGAAATTATAGAAACACAAAACAGACACAGTGCCGTTCGGCTTTCCCGTGAGATCTAGAGAGAGAGAGAGAGAGAGAGAGAGAGATCGACAGAAATGATAGAAACACAAAACAGACACAGTGCCATTCGACTTGTCCGTGAGATCTAGAGAGAGAGAGAGAGCGACAGACATTACAGAAACACAAAACAGATACATTATCATCATCATTTCAAATCACTATACATATATATAACCACGCTGCGAGTAGGTACGGATCTCCTCTGGAATGAGAATGGTTTGGTCATAGTCCACCACGTTGGCAAAGTACGGATTGACAGTCTCTTACACGGATTTTTTTTAGGCATGGTGCCCAGTCAATACCATAGAATAGGCTACCTACTAAGTTACGTACCAGGAATACTTTATTCAAATGCCAATATCAATGATGGTAAGTAATAATAAACTGTTGATTTGACCTTGCTGAATGGCAAGGCTTTAAATACATTGAACTTGAAATATATAAGGGCCAGTCCTAGGGTCCCCTGACCGCTGACGCATGTAATCAGTTTCTAGGGTACGACATTTAAGTTTCCGTCTCTGATGACATTGGGCCGTGCGTCGCAAAAACTTAGTCCTTGTAGTTCCTGAGTATGAACAGATATGGTAATTTGCAGGCGGTTCTAGAGAATTAATACTAAGCAATTTATTTGAAAACGTGTGTGAAATCTGCACCTGGCCAGCGTGGTGGACTATGTTCAAACGCTTCTCATTCCAAGCGGAGACACAAAAGTGAGCTGGCAATGGTTGAAAACTTGAAACGATGATGATCACGTATTAATGGGTCCCGTACAAATATAAATGAGAGCGTTTGTATGAGAATACTATCGATCTGTTTAGTCTTTTTTAAATAATGCCTGAGTAACCTTATAGTGTTTAATGTCATTTTGGTCCGAGTCTCCTATAATAAAGATAATCTGTACAACTACAGTATCAATACTTACTAGAACTTATAAATTTCCCTACTGAGTGTAAGAGTACCAGATGCAGCAGAGAATAGAAATTGAAATGTTCGAACGAACGAGCGATGCGTTGAGTGTCGTTTGAAGCAATTTAGCAAATTGGGAAGCTCTCCTTTTTATACGGCAATTATGTAAATGGAGGGATTATCCAAACGTAGGCGGCGCTGCGGGCCACACCCTCTCCCCTGACGTCCCGAGGGTATTTTAACTCCTTCGGCATCTTAGACTTGCGAACGGTGATTAATTGTCCAGCGATCTACAAAATACCCCCATTAAATACTGGGTGATTTATTCGATTGAAAGTACTTTTATCCACCGTCGTCCTAATACCGCCACTTTAAAAATTACACGAAGTCCTGAATTTCTTATTAAGGTCCCGGGTTCGAACTTCGAACTCCGGCAGGGTCAATTTGGGAAATTTTCATAATTTCTGGATTTTTTGGTGGTCTAGACTGGTGGAAGGCTACAGCCGTGGCTATTCACCTCCCTAAGATTAAGATTTGCATAATTAAGATTTGGTTAATTATAATCCATGAAAGCTAAAATCATGAAAGTTCTTGCTTAGGCAAAACACGAGTGCCGCCGGGCGTTCTATGCCGTCGCCGCGCGCCGCCGCCCGTTTAGATGCCGCTTAGTTCAGACACAGTGAACAGTTCAGACCCGCCGTTTTCAAGTATTATTATTGTTTGCATACAAAACAGCTGACTGGCTAGAAAGAGTTTTGTAGTAAAACAAGAATTATTTTCGCCCAAACCATTCCTCGTCCACAGCGTCACAGCCGGCATAAAAAAAACCGGTCAAGTAGTGCGAGTTGGACTCGCGTACAAAGGGTTCCGACTACACAATATAAATTACTAGATCATGCCCGGGACTTAGTCCGCGTGGATATTTTTGATTCCCGTGGGAACTCTTTAATTTTCCGGGATAAAAAGTAGCCTATGTCCTTCCCTGGGATGAAACCTATCTCTATACCAAACATCAAAATAGGTTAATTAGATGGGCCGTGAAAGCGTTGCTGACAGACAGCGCTAATATGATATGGCGCTAAGCTGGTAACGCTTGACACAATTCGACATCCTATGAGTACGGAACCCTAACTAACGATTTTCGTTTCTTTTAAACTTGTAGACCTTGCTCCACCAAATTTCATGATTCTAGGTCAACGGGAAAACCCTATAGGTTTTGAAATTTATTGGCGAGTGTCAAAATATGCGGCATAAACGGCTGTATCTTTTGTTTGCGTTGACTTAGACGCTTGATTTTAGCTCAGACTTATAAGGAACCGTAGACCTAAATATTTGATATTAATTTCAACTTGATACCTCCACGCATTCACGAGAAAAAGCAAGTTGACAGACAGACAGACGGAAAACCAAATGATCCTGTAAAGGTTTATTTTTTCCTCTTGAGGTACGTCCTAAACACCGACCTAATGCGAGTCAGATTGACCAGTGGGCTTGTTTCTGTATTCAAAAGCTATTGAAACTTGTAAAGAAATATTGACTTGATCAAATTCATTTACTGTTTATATCTACCTACTTACCTATAAGTAGTTAGTATAAGTAAGATTTACAAAAAAACTTTGGAATTTTTGCTTTATGTTTTCTGTAAAGTTTACTATTGAAAGAAATAGTAATTTTATAATTGACTGAATTGATTTATTTGGTTGATTTCTAAAAAAACTGTGCTAAAGTAGTTAGAGACTTCGCTTTCTTTTTTCTGTACTACTTGTAGTTTACTTAAACCTCTATCAATATTTGAATCATCATATATTTTTCGCTTTGCAAACTTTGGCTGTAAGTGGGAAACGGTATTTTTTAAAGTTTTTCATTTCTAGTCAAAAGCTAAGCGCGCGGCTTCAAAATAAATAAAATCTATTTTAAAATGTGTTAATTCCAAATTTTAAGTCGATATCATTAGTATAGTTCCTGAAATATTATGCCAGTGTGCTGCGTGACAAACAGACAGAACCCTTAAATTATTTCAGGTATACCAACATCAAATAAATAATGGTCAAGCCAGGGTTCAATTAAAGTACCTATACCCATTAGCTGCTTGTGGCAAAAACCCGGCTGAGTTTGTTGTGGGCTCTTCTCAGACCAGGGCGCGTTTGGAACCCTCGTAGCTTTAGTTTTAAGATACCGTAACCAATTATCACCATCATGTTTTATAAGTAAGTAATTTTTAACGTCAACAAGTGTACCTACAGTGTTCCTATATTGAATAAATTATATTGAGTATTGAGTATAGCTAAATATCAAGGTAGCCTATTTCAAATGGCTTTACTGTGCATATAGATGTCTTAACGAATGTAATTCACACAATAATAGACGTAAGCTCACGTCTACTTACCGTGTTTATGGTCATCATCATCCTCTTCTCGTTTATAGTTCTGCACAGGCACAGGAGACACGAGCCAATTCCTCGGCCGCTTTGCCGGCGGCGCCTTCTCCTCTAGAGCGGTGATGTCCACATCCTCGTCCACGTCGTCAGCCTCCCCGGGCTCCGGCGGCGGTTCCGGCGCTTCGCCGCCTTCCAGCGACTTGCTGACGAAGTCCGCCAGCCGCTCCATCACCATTACTGCTTCAAACACGCGACCGCGCACGCGGCCATCGCCCGCCACGCTCTACGGAACACACTGCAGTGGAGGCGGTTCGAACGCCTACACCACCACATATACAGCAACCCCGTCACAAACACTACCCTACTAAACCCTATTACGATCCATTTTCAAACACCGCTGATGTGAAGGCGGAAAACAAACCCCGCCCAAGTCTCGCGCAAGCGCCCGCCCTAGCGTGTTCCGTGTGAAACGCTGAAGACTGAACTTGCCGACGGCGAATAATACACGCCTACATTATCGTTATATTGAAAATGAATTTTTTATGTATTCCTTTTGTGTTGTGTGCCGATGTAAATCTTAGGTGTGAAACGTTTTGTGAATTGGAAAAATGTGTGTACTCTTCAAACATAATAACGACTATAAATTGGACGTGTTTTACCTGGTCTAACCTATTTTCTTTCGATTTTATATTAAAATATTTCCATTTCTAAGATATAGTTATGCTCCCTCTCATAGATTTAGGTATTAATTAATATTAATATGGATTAATTATTATATTCTACAGCAGAAGCAGGAGAAGCAAACATGTTTATCTTCTTGCGATACTACGAAGGTACTTACATACCTATATTATAAATAACTAGTGCCTATTTGAAAATGAGACTGCGTAAGTGAAAAAGGATTCCTATTTGATAATTTAATCACATATCACAAGAGGTAATAATTCTATAATTAAAAAGCTTGATGTAGATACTTTACTAAAATAAAACAAATCAATCTAAGTAAATTAAAAAGCTATCAATAAATAAGTAAATCTCTATATAAAATTAAGCAGCCTACGAGCAGGTGCTTCGTAGCAAATAAGAATGACAATTGGTAGGCCAACTTGAGAATTAGAGCATTTTGAACTCAAAAGTCAATGTAATAACTTCGCTATCCAGTTAGTTTTTTTTAACTTTTACAGCATGATCAATATGCCAAAACAAATAAAGTAAGCCAAGAAACGTCATTTTTTTGTTACCTACGAGTACATTCTTTGCTAAATTCCATGAAAAGAGCATAATTTGAAATTATTAAAAAAAAATACTAGACATAAATCTAAATTAAATAATAGTAGCAGTAATTCCAAATCCAAGACGAAACTTATCGTTGGGGTGATTTAAAAGGGCCGATATCGCGCAGGCTAACTGTGCGTTTTTTCCTCCTAGACCCCTTTGCAGCGTAGCACCCACCAAGCCGTCTGAGTCCAAGGAGCCGCGGACTGTCCACGCGTCTGTATGCCACTCGTAAGCCAGCGTTGCTACTGCTCGTCGGATAGCAAATCCTACCTAAAGGACGCATTCATTAATTTATTTTGCACAGAGCACTGGTGAATTCGCACGCGTTTACATAACTTCCGATGACTGATCAAGGTAAACCTCTAATGAAAAGGCAGTAGGTACTATTATTTGAAATATTACACGACAAATAATTTATTTATTAATAAGGCGTGTAGGTACAACGTGCGAATGCGATGGTGTGATAAGGGCGGACGATCTCAAGTAGGTAAGTTGAGAGCCGCTAGAAGCAAGCAGCACACACGTGTTCTAAAAAGACCTTTGTCTAAATAACTTTTCATGCAAGTTATCTGGACATGAACAACTTAAGGATGTCTTAAGAACGTCTCGCAGTCCCAGATTCTTGTTAATCTGAAATCAAAAGATGTAGAAAGAACACAATCGATGTATAACCTGATGCCTGAAGACCTATTTGAACTCCGCGCCGATGATTTGTAATTTGAGTTAAAGACGAATATATTAACCTAAACAGTGTTTTACCTCAAGCATTGCAGCCACAGTGAGGAAAGGTTTGATAGCTCTCGCATAGCACAGATCCAGTCCCCTGTTCCCGAGGGTTGCGCTTACGGAGTGGTCTTCGCCGGACCACCGCGCCGCGCCGGACGCTGAACTCAGTTCCGACGCCTGTCCTCGCGCTACTACCTCCGCGCCAAGGGAGATCTGATCTGTTATAGCCTGAGCACAAAGACAATTAATCTAACTAGAGCTTACTTATGAAGGATAAATTAATCTCTATTTTAAAATGACGACTCAGTAGCAGTCTTTTTTGATAGGCATAACTATAAAGCCCGTAGTAAAATAACAGACATTTTGTATTCGTACTAGAAGTGAAGACAACAATGAACGGTGTGTTCAAAACTACATAGATAGGTCCTTACTGTCAGTAACGTCGAACGTGATGGGCCAGCTGCCAGATATTCATTCAAACTCATAACTCACCTGCAAGTAATGCAGAGCAATGAACTCTCGGTTCACACCAATTACTGACGCAGTAAAATTGTTGAAGTAAGCGTCGAAGATACTTTCAAAGCTATACAATTCGCCATCGGCCACCTGCGCAACGACTGTGGCCCTAGTTCCCTGTGAAGGTCCCACGCGGATCTCGCAGCTCATTTGTCCACCTGGCGCCGCTTCCATCACGAAATAGGGTAAACTTATTGGTTTACTCTTATCGGCGTAGGATAATAAAACTTTGTAACCACCCGGAGTGACAGAGCTAAATGACATAGAGTGCCCAAGAACCCAGTTATTGAGCGCGCTTTGTTTAACAGACGCACAAGCCCCTTCAAAACATTGTGGCAGTCTGAATCTGGCGGCATTATGGATGTGTCGGAGCAATCCTGGGTTGGTTGCTCCTGATGGTAGCTCCAGTTCTTTTTCTCGCTCGCAAATACGACCCGTACGAGAGCCTGTAACCCCAGCTCCAGTTATTCCTCGGTCACTTGCTGACTTCTGTCCGTCTGAAACCCTGCACGGGCACTTTGGCGCAGCCTGGGCGTCTCCCCCGCCAGCTGCATCAGGGGGACACGGCCCGATTGTATCTTTTCTAGGACTGTTCGTTCCTGAAGGAGGATTTGATTTTGCATAGATAGTCTGCATTCCATACAGTTTTAAGAGATCAGACAAAGATGGCATATAGAACTTTGGTTCATTATGTGTTTTGTACATAATTACTAACCTGTACCTATAATAAAAGTAATAAAATATTTTCAAATCAGGTCGAGAAAGACAAATTGATTTGACAGCGGTTTTGTCACAGGGTTTTATAAATAGAATAACTTAAAAAGCACACCCAGATAATTACGGATTAATATACCTAACATACGGATAAACCTTTGATATGTAAGGGATAAACAGTCACCTTAGCGTCTCTTATTTTGTACCAATTTCAAAGCATATTTCTAGAGAGAGAGAGAGAGTACGAACTCATTACATTTTAAAGAGTTCGTTCTCGTTTCAAAACGTTACCAAAGTTGTCACTTGTTAGCTGTCATTTCTCATTGAGAGTGACGTAGACAGTGACATCTCTCAGCTGATAACATTTTTATGTTTTTTTTTTTGTAATTTATTTACGTTTTTTTTATGTACGTCATCCAGGGTTTTTACTTTGTTTCCTTGTTTGTTGAGCATTAAAAAATATCACCGAGCTTACACTAAAATGTCTAGCAAGTTAAGGGCTAAGTTTTTTGAAATATTCCCAAACCTTAAATCTGATGCCGTGCCTCGGCCACCTCGGCGTAATGAATCATTCCCTGAAGATAACTCGCAGGCAGAGGCTCAGGATGAAAATGTTGATTTCACCGAGAACAACGAGGATATATTTGTTCAACAAGATGATCCAAAGAAAGGCAAGAAGAAACCGGAGTACAAGAAATCTTATTCCATGCCAGATAGAAAGAGTTCTGATATGCCAGAGGATGATCGACGGAGCAGTAACGCAAGCAGCATTGTCAACAATCAAGGTATGTACTAAAGATCATGTACCTAAACGAGGCATTAGTAATACCATATTACTAATGCCTCGCTAAGGACTCAAGTTAATGTAAAACTGTATAAGTTTTTATGTAAATAAATATTTATGTTCCTATTTAGTATGTACATCATTAGAAGCTTTTTTGTCTTGCACCAATTTCACCTAGATAAGAGTTTCCTTAATAAAAATAGATACACTAAAAATAAGTAGGTACTTAAGTATAGTAAGTATTCATATGATATGGTTATGCCTTATATTATACCTATCTGTTTATACATGAAACTGACTCATACGGCTATAAAGCTACACTAACCTTCAAAGATAAACAGCAAACTTTATAGTACAAACTTAAATTTTCTTTCTAAGTAGTCAATAATGTGTGTTTAATGTGTTAATAAACACACACACAGCTCTCCTTGTTAAATGTTCGACATTATGGTGTAACAACATTGATGTACACCCAGAAGTTTACACAAACTAATGCTAAGTAACTAATGGTGAACTTATTTATTACTATTTTGAGGCTAATCATTTTATATTACCAGTTATCGGGCCTGTGATCAACATTATGAACTCCAAAGATGTCCGATGTGGAAATGAAATTATCTACTACATGGGTCCAGTTTATGACCACAGTGGCCAGCCAAAAACGTCTTCTCCCACATGTGATGATCATGAGAAGCCTGTAGAGAAGACTAACCTTATACAACTCTTGTTGGAAGCCAATAATAAGGTGAGTATTTTTTAAAGCATCAAAATTTTCAGACAACTAATACAATCAGGTAGGGCCAAATTATAACTTAGGCATAAGCTATATTTGGCTAAACCTGCACCCAGACTTTGTATGGTTGTACAAATTGTTGTACAACATTGCTTAACATATATTATATTCTAAAATGTGCAGGGAGTTTTCCTCATCCAGGAGCACATGTATTGAAAATTACTTTTCTGAACATTGTGTGAAAAAAATCTGCCCTAAAAAAAACAATTTATGTTTGTTTTGTTTGACATTTTAAAAATGGATAGAAAGGCTGATAATAATCTTTATCATTCTAATGAGGGGATTTACTTTTTAAAAAATGCGCACAGAATGGTGTTTAATTTACAAAGGAGGGTATTTTCTTTTGGAAGTCAGTCATTTTTTTGATTAATGAAGTTATTTAAATTATAACAATATTAGGTTTTTTATCTCCTTTTCAGCCAGAACATGATTACATAGATTATATATCAAAGCATTTGGGCAAAAACTGGCACAGTTTCTTCCGCAGACTGGGTTACAAGCAAGGCCAAATTGAAACTGCCGAAATTGACATGGCCAAAAATGGAGTTGCAGAGGTGAGAACACCATATTTTTATAGCATTTATTTTTGTTTTGTGCTTTTTAGGAAACTAGCTGATGCCCTTTATGAGCTACACAATAATTATGGCTAGTAAGTAACCGAGGTTTCACCTATGTCACATCAGGAGTGAGTCTGCATTGTGAAATTTCACTGCAATTTTTTCTAAAGATTTATATGATATGTGGAATTTGTATGAAGATGTACGAAATTAACAGTCAGAATTTTACGGGACAGGTTGCACAGTGTTTGGTAGTACGGACTTGTGCACCTATCGCTATAGTCTTAGTTTTACATTGCAAATTCGATTGATCGTTCATTCACATTAGCGTCAAAGTGATATGAACCATTTGGGCAATTATTTAGAGTTCAGTTACGTGTATGCATTCACAGCTAGCACCACCAGCACTACAAATGAAACGTTTCGAAATTAAAATCGGTTGTACTGAATTTGTGTTTGGGTCCATTTCACTTTGACGCCAATGTGATCGAACGAGAGTCGCTACGTCGCTAACAAACGAGAGTGCTAACGTCCGGTGCGTTTGCTATATCAATCCCTTAATTTGTGGGTGCTATATTTTAAAGTAATAATTTTTTTCTGGTACATATTGTTTTAGGCTCGCTATAAATTGCTCCTGGATTGGATACGCAATGACGTTGATGGTACGCTGGGCAAGTTAGCTAATGTTCTCTGGGAGGATGGTGAGAGGCAGATTGTTAAAGAATTGGCAGCAATTTACAACAAAACCCAAGAGTAATGAAATTCAGAAGTAAGGCACGCAAATAAAATGGAATAAAGTTGTATTTCGATACATAATTACGTTAATTATCGTAGGTTAGTAATATCGTTTCTCTACATTATTGTTGTAAAAAAATTTTTTTGTATTATTTTTGTTTTGGGAAAGATTGTCTACCTATGCTGCAGTCTAGTCTTTTCTTTTATACAGGCTATGTAATATATTACCAAGTAAATTGTCCAATTTACATGATTATGCGAAATTGATTGTGTGGCAATATGAGCTTTTGTGTCACACATAATATTATAATTATTATATTTCTATGATACTTTAAGTGCCCTGTATTAATTTGAAATACTCAAACGTGAGTTTACGTAACGTAACTAGAACTTTTTTAAATATTCTATTACAAGATTCCCTTTCTTTGAAAATAAGAAAATAAAGAGTTCACAATAAATATTTTTATGTTATAGTACAGGGTATAGAACTAAATATGGATGTAATAGCTTGACATAAAAATTATTCATAAAAAAATATATTTTAGATACGAAGTATTTTACCGTATTTCGGAATAACTTACAAACTTTTAATGCATTTATTTATGTATTCAAACAAAACACATAAATACTTAGGATGTACTTGTTAAATGTACCTATGCATTTAAAAGCCAAGTAATTGTGGAATAATGCAAGCTACAATATCAGTTCTTCCATTTCAATAAATAAGTAAGTAGGGAAGTAGAAAGTTTTATATTTCGAGATATATTGGGGCTGATTCAGTAGTGCACAATGTCTAAACTAAACTAAAATTAGAGCATTATAAATATTGCTAACCCTTTCATAATACTCCCTACAGAAAGGGACAGAACTAGATTAAAAGCTGCCATTTTAGTTTAGTTTAGAGATGTTACATTACAGAATCGGCACCACTGTCTATGTAATATTAAATAAATGTAATACTAAGTTGAAATTGTGATATCAAACATTTAGGTATATGAGAAAAGAAACATTATATCGGATTTTTTTTAATTGTTATCTAGATATTATCTATATACTTAAGTAATTGGAAAATTTGATATACCTATCTATTTATGTAGCTGTTTCTGAAATAAACTATATAATTTTTTGTATTATGACAAACGCGTGTTATATGATCATTTTCCCTTGTTTAATTAAGTACCTAACTTACTTTTAGTTGGAATCGCAGAAGTTTTTTATAGATAGACTAGCTGATGCCCGGGACTTCGTCCGCGTGGATTGAGATTTTTTGGTTCCCGCGGGAACTCTTTAATTTTCCGGGATAAAAAGTAGCCAGTATGTGTTATTCCAGACTATAATCTATCCCTGTGCCAAGTTTCATCCAGATCCTTTCTGCCGTTCTAGAGTTATAAGTGATCGAATAAACCCGACTTTGTTTTATGCAGTAAGTAATTTAAAATTTTGAACTGCCAACTGAAATTTTCAATACCTAATTAAGTAAATTGATGGATATCAGTAAGTTTCTTTTTAATTATTAATTGAAGGTTCTTTGAATCTCTGTGAGATTATTCCAGAACCCAGACCCATATTAATAGCCTGAACTTAACATCTTTCTTAAATCAAGGTGTAGGTAGCTACATATTTTCTACAATTTTAATACAAGACAAAACCATCAAAGTAGGTAAGTAATAAGTGACTACTAGTACCCAAGTGAGATAATAACAAAACTATTACTTTATTATAGAAGGTAGTTACTTAATAGTGTAAGATAGCCGTCGTCGGCATCCACACGCGTTTGAGATAATGCCATTTCCAAGTAGAAACGGGTTAAAAATTACTCAAATTGACGTGAAAGATGTGAGGTTTCCCACTTCTCTCGGAGGACATGGATCTGACGCTTTGGTAATGTATTTTGTAATTTTATTTTTATGATGTTTAAACTTTGAATGTTGTACTTATACGGTCATGTGTTCACGCTTTTGTATTTGAGATACTTTATCATAAATAAAAACACTTGGCACGTGTAAAGATACTAGTAACCATGCAATAAGGTATGCATTGTAATAGGTTTCGTTTATTGGCTTTCTTTACTCATGTATTTTAACCGCCTTTCGTATCTCAAAAACGATAGATAACGTCTAAATGGCCTTGATCTGGAATTTTTAAGCCTGAATCGATACTAATATTATAAATGCGAAAGTGTGTCTTTCTGTCTGTCTGCTACGCTTTCACGGCTCATCACTCTTCAGCACTTGGATATACTGGTAATCTATTCGACATCTCTGCAGTGACCTCAACACAGCAGAAGTTTCCACCGAATCGAAGGATTTCTCATAGTCCACAAACGCTAACCATAGTGGCCGGTTATACTATTCAGTCTTCTGTATAATCTGGCGCAGCGTGTGAATGTGGTCTATGGTACTAAAGCCTTTTCGGAATCCGGCTTGTTCGGGAGGCTGGAAGTCGTCGAACCTACGAGCGAGACGATTCGTTATGACTCTCGAGAACAACTTATAGACATGGCTGAGCAGCGAGATGGGTCTATAATTCTTCAGCAAGGTATTGTCTCCCTTTTTGAAGAACAGAACCACCACGCTCCTGTGCCATGCCTGTGGCGTTAAGCCCTCGTGAATGACGGAATTAAACAATCGCTGAAGGACCTTAAGTATCGGTTTTCCACCCGCTTTCAGGAGTTCTGCTGTGATTCCGGCCTCACGTGGTGCCTCGTTGTTCTTCAGTTGCTTGAGAGCCGTACTAATCTCGTAAAGGCTGACGTCCGGGATATCTTCGGTATAGTGTCGGGTCAATTTGGCTCTGGGATCTCTAGCCAAATCCTCAACAGGCTTTTGTGTTGTGGTGTATAACTGTCCATAGAACTTTTCCACCTCTCCCAAGATCTCAGGTTTGGATGAGATGAGACTACCGTCATCAGTTTTTAGTCGCGTCAGCTGGCTCTGTCCGATAGACAGATCTCTTGCGAATACTTTGGAGCCCTTGTTAAGCTTGATGGTATCTTTAATGTATTCGGTATTGAAGTTTCGCAAGTCGCGCGTTTGTGCTTTAGAGATCTGCCTGTAAGCAAACGCGTCTGCTGAAGATTGCCGTCCCATCCCTGCTCTCTCATCCATGAGGGGGAAGAATATAGGCTGCTTTTTATCTCGGAAAATTAGAGTTCCCGCGGGAATCAAAAATCTTAATCCACGCGGACGAAGTCGCGGGCATCATCTGTACTAATATTATAAAGAGGTAAAGTGTGACGTTGTAGGGTGTAATCTCTGGATCTACCGAACCGATTTTGAAAATTCTGGTACCAATAGAAAGCTACATTATTTGTGAGTGTCATAGGCTATAAATATATACTATACTATAATATAAGGCATTAACCCGAAAAATTAGGGCATTCCCGTGGGAATTAAAAAAAATGTTTCAGGCGGACGAACTCGTGGGCATCTGCTAGTTTAGTATAAAATATTTGTATGCCTTATTAGGTACAGGAATACTTTATATACCTGATACATAAAGTAAGTACTTATCCGTCAATCTCCAGGTAGGTATTGTGCAAGTTGTGTACCTTAGTTATGAATATTAAGAAATAAACAGATATCAATGTCATCAAAGGAACTTATATGTACCTAATCTGCCATGCTGCTTGGCCCCCATGGTGTACTATGACCAATACTCTTTTCATTTTGTGAGAAGACTCGTTCTCCGTAGTGGACTACGATGGGACGATGATAGATGATAAGCCTTAGCAACCATAACACCTTTCCAACCTCCTTTACAACCGTAAAACCTCTCCATATCTACTACTTTGGTTTTATAGCACACAGATCCCAATTACTCCTGCGCATATGTGACGACAAGCACGGAGAATGGCAAACAGGGCTTCGGGCTGACGTTCACCTGCGGGCGAGGCACTGAAATCGTCGTGTTGACAGTTCGAGCTATGAAGAAATTCATAGTGGGGCGGAACGCTGCGGACATCTTCGCCGATTTCGCTGGCTTTTGGCGTTCTATTACTAACGATTCGCAGATGAGATGGGTAGGTAATTCGTCGTCACTATTCCGAGGTAGATTTATGTTCTAGCCTCAGATAAATTAAACGCTCCAAGGTTCTAACAGCTAGATTATTACATATGTAAAAATGTTATGGTTTAGGTCTAGATTACAGTAATAATCTGTACAGGCATCTTTCACCGGTAGAGGCGCGGCATTTCTTGATAACAACCTAAACTAAGCTTTATTTACTTTGATAAAATGAGGCTTTTCATGTTTTGCTTTTAGTATACAGCTGAGATTAAGTTGCCCTCGCAGTAAGTATCTGCCGTTCCAAACTTTAAACCTGATAACCTGCTATTTATTAGCTTCTGCTATCTGTTATTTAAGTATGTGGTGTAGGTACATCTACAGATAGTACTTATTGAAAACGGTTGATACAATATGAAGGCAACAATAAAATCGTTATTTACAAGGAGCGAGTGAGTTAAAACGAGAAAGCAAAGATAACATGGCACAGATGTTGTAGAAACAGCCTGTACTAATAAATGTACCTACTTACTATATTTAATAATTTGCAGCTCGGCCCCGAAAAAGGCGTTGTGCATCTAGCCGTGGCGGCTATATTGAACTCTTTATGGGATTTGTGGGCCAGACTCGAAAACAAACCTCTGTGGAGGCTACTGGTCGACTTAACACCAGAGGTTAGTAATTTCCTCATATATTTTGTATTTGGTTTATAATCATATTCCACTAACTTTTTTAATTTACGATATTTCTTTTGCACATCGTCGAAACTTTGTACAGTTGTTGTTGACGCTTGTGTGAATTTTTCTCGCTATTAAACGCAATCAAATAGGTACAGTAGATGGAGCGCGAATCACATGCCAGTATAGTTATAAAATGTAGTTGTTGAGTATTAGAATCAATTGTACTCTTTACCACAACAACTGCTGAAGTTAACTTATCAAAATGAATGCATTGTTTACAAAACATTAAATCTAAAGATCACCGCTCGGAAATTTCTTATCTTGTTGTTATAATAGGTCATTAATGTTGTCAGGAATTGGTATCTACTATAGACTTTCGGTATATAACCGATGTGATAACTAAAGACGAAGCTATTCAATTGTTAAAAAATAAACTTGCTGGAAAGGACGGAAGAGTAAAAGAATTGTTGGAAAAGGGTTACCCGGCGTATACGACACAAGTTGGTAAGAGATATTTTCCATAAAATATTCAAAATTATGGAATCTGAAGTCACATCCGCGACACTTATCTACCCACAACGCTTCACAGAATACACAGTGACAGTGATTATTGTACATGAAAAACATCATCTTTGGGCGTAGGTGCTCCTTAAAATGTAAGCATTGTCGGTGGAATCGGGCCTTAGTGTCGCTACGTGGTAATAGTAATACCACAGACCTTGTTTACGTGATTTTTGAGTAATACCTAAGTATTCTAATATTGTAAGTCAACATATTAAGTTCTAGCACAGAATAAGTAGGTAGGCTTAACCTAATAGTCCATTGTCGGCAATGATTTCAGGTTGGATGGGTTACAGCGACGAACTTGTGAAGGAATTGTGCAACAAATATTTAAGCCTGGGTTTCAAACACTTTAAAGTCAAAGTAGGACTGAATTTGGAAGACGATATTCGAAGATGCAGTGCAGTACGCAAATACATAGGTGACGAAAACACCTTGGTAAGTACAAAAGTACAAAATCACTTGATTAAGGCTGCGTTCGCAGTGCGATAAATTATCGCGCGATTTTTTTCGCAATTCTGGTTTGATATAATTTCTCGCGATGCGGTGAGACTTATATTCGCGCGAATATTTTGTGTTGTACGGAGTTGTATGACGTCCACCGCATTCGCAGTGCGAAGTAGGTAAAATCCGCATGCGAAATACAAATCCATAAAATAAAATTCGCGCGAATGTTTTTGGCAGTGCGAACGTACCTAAGCATGCACTGATCGTAAATCAGCGTAAATACATAAAGAGAGACGACGCCCTTGATGTTTTCGGACGAGTCGGCTTAACAGTCCGCACCGTACCCTGTGACTCCGTAAGAATTCTGTCCACACGTTTTCGTCGACAGACTATAGCTGTATCTGTTGTAAGTTACGACGAGTTCTGAATTTCAATTCAATTTTAATCGGTTTCGAATTTTAAAAAAACTAACGCCAATTTAAAGTGATCATAAACATGCTTTACTTAACTAACGAGTTCGTCTAAGATCTACTGGCTGCGCGTTAGGTGAAATAAAAGTTGTAGTTCTGAAAGTACGACTCTAAAACAATGGCCTAATCTATAGGTTCATTTTGCACAACATTATGTAGGTACATATTTCGAAACTCGAATTTTGCTAAGACTATGTATAAATATTTTATAATATATAGATCCTCCTATAAAACTGTGATCAAGCGTCATTCAGAACTTTAAACCATTTTTATTCCTTTGTATTCGTCAGATGGTAGATGCGAACCAAGCCTGGAGCGTCGGAGAAGCTATCGAATGGATGAAGAAACTGGCGCCCATGAAACCGATGTGGGTTGAAGAACCAACCTCGCCCGACGACGTTTTAGGACACGCTGCTATAGCACAGGCTCTGAAGTAAGTCAGTTTTATCAAGTTATATAGCGCGTGATAAACATGCCTGTAGCTGGTATACTAGGCAACAGGCATGCGCAAGCTGGCACGCCAGGTACTGACATAAAGTCAGCGCGTGATATGCATGCCTGTAGTTGGTATGCCAGTTTAAAGAAAAAGTGAGCCAGTCCCATTACCCGAAAAGGGGGAAAATCAAACGGCTTGCGATTTACCGGTATGCCCTGTACTGATAGGATACCTACTGCCTGGGAAAAACATATTTAAGTAAGTTCGTTTTTGCTTGTAACTGGAATGTTTTTGTATTAGTAACTAGCACGTGTTTCACTCGCTTATCATCCACCAAAAATTATTATATACCTGGAAAGTTGTCGGATAGTTTTGATTTTATCCATTTAATATATTTTTGGGGTGCTTAAATCGAATCTCAGATTTGCTAACGAAATCTATGATAATACACAACAAATAAACAAACAAAAATATGACCCCCTAAAAAGTCGATATCTTTTGATATTGATGAAAGAACAATTGAACCTAAGTATGCCAGGACTGCCTTCGTACAACCTCATCGTAAATGAACAGTTAACAGAAATGGCGACTTTTTTTTAAAAGAACTACTACTTTTTAGAAGCAAACTAGTCGAAAATGGTAGCACTAATAATCCCTTCCGCTCGCACACTAAACTCAGTATAGTACAAGTGAGAGAGAATGAATATCGCCGCCATTTTCGATTTGTATTTTATACGACTGCCTGAAAAAAGGAGTATATTGTTTTCAGGGTTCATGTATGTATGTATGTATGTTAAATTGTATATTCCACCATAACTTATATATGCCTGAACCGATTTTGATAAATGAGGTCCCTAGTCCCTTACTTATTCGGGGTGACATAGGTTAGTAAAATTTTTAAAAAAATTTATGGGGTGACCATGGTCCCGAAAATAAGGTTAACTATATAATCATCATCTAGAAAATGGTGAGTAGATTCCAAAAATATAGTTCAATATTCAGTGATTTACAACAAAAAATAATTTAATAAAAATGTGAATAAGATTTTAATTTAAATAAATTAATTTTGAATTTTAACTTTTTAGCTCGTTTTTTAGCAGGGCAGTCGTGTTTTTTAATTTTGTTAATTATTATTGGCTGGAGTTAAAGCTACCAACACTAATAAACCCAAAAATACAATTGGGTATTTGACAACTAGTCAAATCAGCTACTTTTTTTTCAAACGTCAAAACGCGTGCATAATAAGGATTTTGTATGAAATTTTAAGTTGTGACGTCATCAAAGTTCGACGCACTTTCTTTAATTTAGTCGATAGTTTAAAATGATAATTCAAAATAAAACTAGCAGGGGGCGTGGATATTACGACTTTTGACCTTTATATAATAATCATTAAAAAATAATTTATCTCACTAGTAGTCAAATACCCAATTACCTAATTTCTAGGCCGTACGGCATAGGAGTGGCGACAGGTGAAATGTGTGCGAATCGCGTGATGTTCAAACAGTTCCTGCAGAGTGGTGGCATGCAGTACTGTCAAATCGACTCGGCACGCATCGGCGGAGTTAACGAGATCCTGTCAGTTTACCTCATGGCTGAGAAACTTAAAGGTGTGAAATTTTAGGGATGGCGAATTTAATTTAATGGAAAGTTCTCCTAGTTTGTTTTAGTACGGGCGAGTGATACATCTCGACACAACTCGATAAAATTATCGCGTCACCTGTCAGGAATCTGATTGGTCTGCTTGCCACATCTCCGCCGCGCTCCGTTTCATTAAACAATCAGCCTTATCAAACATCAACAAGATCTTTCTCCGAGGGTGTTATGCCCGGGGACCGCTAGTCTAGCCGTTGAATATTGAAAGGTGCTTTGGACAACCAATCACACCACGAATGGACCAAACATTCGCTTTGGAACTAGTTTGCGTCTTCAGTGACAGAGCATCGCGTATGCGGAATCCGCGGCGCACGAAAGAACATTGAGCTGAACCGGTTCAAAAGTGTTTATTGTGTGGAATGCGCGATGTGCCGTCAATCAGGCCGTCACACAGCCCTCAGACCTCAGAATACCCTAAACAATCGTAATCACCCGTTGTCCAAGGTAAGCGACGCGGTGCAACGCGACACGATACGATATTAAATGGCAAACTTACGCGACAACGTACTTAGCCTCACGTCGCGTAGCCTTGTTTATCCTTCACGTATGACAATACCTATTCGGCCATTTCGGCTTTGCTAACATTACTATAAAATGGGGCTGATTCTGTAGTGTACAATCTCTAAATTCAACTAAAATTACAGTATTAAAAATATTGCTAACCCTTTCATAATACTCTCTGCGGAAAGGGACATAACTAGATTTAAAACTGACATTTTAGTTTAGAGATTTGTGTTATACAAGCCACTTGGCCACATTATAAATTTTGTGGAGAAAATAAAATTGAACTAAGCAAACTCTGGTGGTTTCAGTGAAAGTGTGCCCTCACGCGGGCGGCGTGGGTCTGTGTGAGATGGTGCAACATCTCCAGCTGTGGGACTACGCGTGCGTGGCCGGCACTATGGAGGGGCGGCTCATCGAGTACGTGGACCAACAGCACGAGCACTTCTACGACCCGTGTGTAGTGCAGAACGCTAGATATCTCGCTCCTAAGGTATTATTTTGCACCGAGTATGCTGTGTTAGCCCCTACTAGCCGCTACAGCGTCACCGGGGGTGTGCTCGACTCCAGCCTAGTCATGGGTCTGTGCAAATAGTGCAACATCTCTAGCTGTGGGACTACGCATGCGTGGCCGGCACTATGGAGGGGCGGCTCATCGAGTACGTCGACCAACAGCACGAGCACTTCTACGACCCGTGTGTAGTGCAGAACGCTAGATATCTCGCTCCTAAGGTATTATTTTGCACCGAGTATGCTGTGTTAGCCCCTACTAGCCGCTACAGCGTCACCGGGGGTGTGCTCGACTCCAGCCTAGTCATGGGTCTGTGCAAATAGTGCAACATCTCTAGCTGTGGGACTACGCATGCGTGGCCGGCACTATGGAGGGGCAGCTCATCGAGTACGTCGACCAACAGCACGAGCACTTCTACGACCCGTGTAGTGCAGAACGCAAGATATCTCGTTCCTAAGGTATTATTTTTCACCGAGTATGCCGGTGACGCTGTAGCGGCTAGTAGAGGCTACTCTACTAGCCGCTACAGCGTCACCGGGGGTGTGCTCGACTCCAGCCCAGTCATGGGTCTGTGCAAATGGTGCAACATCTCCAGCTGTGGGACTACGCGTGCGCCCTTAATCCAGTACGATCTACTTTTTGGATCCACCAGTGGATCGAATAGTACTTTGGAGTTTGGGTGTCCGGCACTAAGGAGGGGCGGCTCATCGATTATGTCGACCAGCAGCACGAAAACTGCTACGATCCATGAGTAGTGCAGAACGCTAGATATCTCGCTCTTAAGATAAATTCGTTATTTATCCACGCAATTTTGTCCGCGTTTTCAATTGTTAGGAATCACGTGGTTTTCTAGGATAAAATGTAGTGATAGACGACTTCGTTCATGTGGATTTATGATTTTTGATTCCTCTCTGTACCAAATTTCATCAAAATCAGTTGAACAGGTGAGGGGTGAAAAACAAAGCAGACAGACATACACAATTTCGCATTTATAATATTAGTATGGATATTATAGTATCAAACTACATGACAATGTTGAGAAGATATTTATGTTTGGTAAAATAACACTTAATTATATTGCTATACATGTTCTTTGGATTTCTGAGAGTTAGTACTGCACATAAATAATAAGCAGGCTACCAAAATCTATTATTGTAAAGTAAATCTTTGTTAATCTAAGGCCGACTTGCGCAACACGCCCTACACTGATTTCGTAAAAATATTGGATGCTGCCAATTTTTAGTTAGTTTATACCAGGGTAGCCATGAAAAGAACAGGTATAGAAAATTTAACCTAAAATACATTTAAAGGCTTTGTGCAAGTAGACCTGAGTCTCGTGTCTCGTTTTTTAGTGTTATTTTTGTTATTTACAGTTACCGGGATACAGTACGCAAATGTACCCAGAGACTCTTCAAAAATTCGCTTATCCCAAAGGAAGCGAATGGCAATCCATGTTCAAAGATGGAATATTTCCATCCCCGGATGAAGCTGAATTAGTGAATGTATAAACAAAAACGTATTTTGTGTAAAAAATATATTTGTCTTAAAGTATTTGGAAAAATAACACTATCCAAAAAATGTATTTTAATTATTTGCTTAACACTAAATTGGAACCTGTCCTGCAACAGTCGTTGAATACAAAATAAGCTTGTCTATTGAAAATCATTTCAGAAATATAAAGTGTCAATAAATGAGAACTACATGCAATATTAACTTGTTCGAAGTATAAAATAGAATATAATACATATAATACTGCTATAAACGTCAATCTTCTTAACATAAGGAAGGCACTGTTAACTTAACTGGTTACATGATTATGAATTTATTCTGTTACTATGGGTTGAAGTTACCTCATTCACAACCATCTTAATGTGAGGGCATATTTGTGAGTTGCATATCTATCTCTAGTATTTAAAGTAGTTAATCTATGTTGATAAAATTCAAATTCAGACACAAAATAAACAGAAATAAATACCTGAATTAAATAAACTAAGTTTAAGTCTTCTTTGAAAACGAGAAGGCGCTAAGTTTCAATTGTTTCGGTGCGTTTGTAACTGGAGGTTCTTCTACGCTTTCGTTAAGCTTTCTCTTCAGTCCATTTTCTGTATTTTTACTCTGAAGCGATTTGAATGTTCGCACACAATGCCGGGTTAGCTCAGATGGAGTAAGTTCAGGGTTCTCCTTTTCCAAGGATGATTTGTTGCGAGAAAACCAGTCCACGAATGTTTCCCCTTCATTTGGTTTTAAAGGCTGAAATGATAAAGACAATGACATTAACATCAAACTAACAATTAAACATTCTAGTTGTGCCGTCGCCCGCCACTACTCGATTTAAAAGATCCAGTTTTAATGCCAAAAAAATTAATTGCACTATCGCAATAGAACTCACACGGCTTTCGACATTCGACGTCGAGAAATGAAACGCTTGAAATCAACGACCTCAATTTACATAGACAGGCCCTGTCAAACAAAGAACGTGGACTTATTTAACTGACGCCATCTAGTCTGAAAAGCGGCGTTTTTTTTTCTTATCCACTACAAGTTAGCCCTTAACTGCGATCGCACATGATGGTAAGTGATGATGCAGTCTAAGATGGTAGCGGGCTAACCTGTTAGGGGCATGGCAGTTAAATTAAACCCATACCCATATTTGGTTTCTATACGGCATCGTACCGAAACGCGTAATCGCTTGGCGGCACGTCTTTGCCGGCAGGGTGGTAACTAGCCACGGCCGAAGCCTCCCACCAGGCCAGACAAAAAGAAGTAGGTAAGTACCAGACCAGGGAAAATTCAGAAATCCAGGGACGTGGACAAGTACAGGCTTATACAGGCAAGGGCATGTCCTACAAGTCGGACGCCCAACTTTTTTCTATGAAAGGGCCCATCTGGTACCTACATATAATTATATATGTCACCGTAAAATTGCAAAAACCGTTAGATTGTAATCTAACTAGCGAAATTGTAAACTGTCGACAGATTGTGAATTGTTCAATGTTCTGAGTGTCAATTTTTGAAATATTCGTTGTATTTACGTTTTATTGTCTCTTTCTTGTAGGTTAGGTTAGGGCTTGACAGAAATAATAAGGTAGTGCCTCATTATTAAGTTAAGTTTTATTGGGTTAAAATACACCTAACAGATTACAATCTACCTAAAAATAATGCGTTAAATTGTAATCTGCCGACAGTTTACTATCTCGCTAGTTAGATTACAATCTAACGGTTTTTGAAATACTATAAGCTGTAGTAGCAATTTTTAGCTTTTGTCAGTCTTTCGATGACTAATTTTCAGCTATAATATAGAATACTGAAATTATTTATTTCACATAGGACAACATGTACCAATTATGATAAGTCGCAAGAATCTACCACTGGTTCGGAAAGATTCTACTGAGAAGAGCTGGCAGGAAACTGAGCAGTTGCTATTTTGCTAAACAGATACACATAATATAGTTTGTAAATTATATACAATGCATATGTTACATGCAATGGCGTGCACATGGTTTGAAGCTAGAGTAGGCATTTGTTAGTCAGGTTACTGACTGTCATGGTTAAAAAAAGAGCATTGAGGTATTTCCACTTAGGTGAACAGTGCTTTTATGTCTCTATGAACTGTACGCCACTGCATATCTGTACACTCACATCACTGTTTTCGCTTTGGTCTTCGGTAGCATGCACTTCCACAAGGGTCCTCTCTGTCAAGCTTAGTGGACTCTGAACCACCTTTGCTGTTTCTTGTTGCTTCCTAAACGGATTCCTCGCACCCCCGGGCGATGATTTTATTGGCTAAAAGAATTTCCATAATTTAAAACTATGCTAATATTATAAATGCGAAAGTTTGGATGGATGGATGGTTGGTTATTTGTTACTCAATCACGCCCGAACGGCTGAACGGATCTGGATGTTTGGCACAGAGATACTTTTTATCCCGAAAAATTAATGAGTTCCCGCGGGAACCAAAAAACCTCAATCCACGCGGACGAAGTCGCGGGCATCAGCTAGTAATAAATAAATAATAAATAAATATATATATAAAAATCAATTGCTGTTCGTTTGTCTCGCTAAAACTCGAGAACAGCTTGGTCGATTTAGCTGATTTTGGTTTTGAATTGTCTGTCGTAGTCGGAAGGTTTAAACGGTGAGAAAATATGAAAAAATTGAGAGAAAGATAGGGCAGGACAACATCTGTCGGGCCCACTAGTAAATAATAAATAATTGTTTATTGGTTCCATAATTTACGATAGTAAGTCTAAGGCCCACTTGCACAAAGACTCTTAAATTTATTTAGTCAAATATTTTAATGCTGTCCCTTTATGGCAACTACAGTATGCATGTGCCAAAAAGGGACAGCATTACAAAAATTAACTGTATCAGTTTAAATGTCCTTGTGCAAGCGGCCCTAAGTCTACTGATACATTGTATGGCCGGTCTCTGTAGCCTAATTAAGGATACCATGCAGTTTAGGCTGCAGTGAGCAGTGATTTAGGCTATATAGGCCTATTGCACTGCACTTATCACAGGGACCCTTACACTTGAAACAGTGTAGTGTAATAAGATTTGAAAAAGGGTCCCTAAATTGGTCCCTATTGCTTTGTAATAAGCGACGCTCTAACTAGTAAAAAGTGCAGTGTAATACGCCTATTAGTAAATACGAGCCGCGCGTGAATGTCTTCTAACAAAATATTGAAAGACTTTCAGACCCAAATCAATAATAGCCAATCAACCTGTAATCTGTCGATAACGTAAAATAGCAACGACATTTTTTTGACAAAAATAAGGTATTTGTTAAGAAATAACGTTTGTAATTACAAAAATGGTCTAAAATATACGAAAAAGATTACTTACAACTGGTTTAATAGGAGTATCATTTTCAATTGTCTTCTTAATGGTTTTCTGCGGTATAATTAAACTCGCGTTAAGATCCTGCTCTGCATTAGCGACGTCGTACGTTTCCTGAGTTTCTAGTTCTTGGAAGTGCGAGTTCTGGGCTACATTGAATTTGTCGGCCTCTCTTTCCCACGTTTCGGCCAGATTTGACAATTTGTCGGCCAAATGCATTCGGCCTAACCTCGACGCGTATTTGGCCGCGAGAGGGAGCAAGCGGTCGTCTTTTAGCAGCTCCATTAGTTCAAGAGCCCTCTGCTCGATTTCGCTTCGACAGGCGAGCTGCGAACGAGATTAGTGGTTAAAACTGTAATAAAATTCTACCAATAAAAGAATCCACCACCACCACTACAGCCCATTAACGTCCCACTGCTGGGCACAGGCATCCACTCACATAGAAGGGGAATTAGAGCATAGACCCACGCTGCTCCAATGCGGGTTGGCGGGCTTTAACGACTATTATCATGTTAGTGATAATAACCGGGACCGACGGCTTAACGTGCACTCCGAGGCACGGGGGTGAAACACCGCCATCTTCCTAACTCCGGGCTAGTACTGGGAATTTCTAATCGGAAAAACCCGATACTTAATTATGGCCCGACAAGGATCTCGAACCCGGGACCTCGTCGGCCGCAGTCAAACATGATAACCACTAGACCAACGAGGCAGTCAATAAAATAAAAGAATCGATCGAGACCAATAAGAGAATTTTAATATATCACAAGTCCATAACTGATATCGCACCTGCCGCCCCGTTGCATATGAATTAGAGCGAGGTTAGGAAGATTCCCACCCTTGTGTCATAATAAGACATTATAGTCCGTCAAACTAATAGTAGGGGAGCCCAAGAGCGGATTTTTGGATTTACTCCAGCGCGGCAGATTAATATAAAGGGGGATTCTTTGGACCCTGTAGAGTAACCTTCACCATATATGAGCCCTGTTTATTGGTGCATCTGTCTAGGACAGCAGATCAAAATCGTAAATAGATAAAATCGATCATCAGAAACACTCCTACTATACTACCTTATCCAGGAAAATTTAGGAGTTCCCACGGGAATAAAAAATCGTAATCCACGCGGACGAAATCGCGGACATCATCTAGTATAATTGTTCAATATATATGCAACCTTTTTCGGTCGCAATGTTGCTGGCACACTAGACGACACACCACATTTAAAAACCTACACACTGACTGATAAAAATGTGATAGTATTATATTGCGGTGGGGGTACGTTGTGAGCGTGATAAGTTGTGCTACATGGACTCCTGAACGGTGATTGCGGTACCGAATCCTGCGGTTAACACGAAGCAACAGGCGGGTGAGTTTAGGGCGTATTACTACTTATATATTGTATTGTATAATACAGAGGGATTCCGGTTCAATACCAGCCCAACGGCGGACAGCAGACCAGCGGCAAAATATTACTATTAATAACTTACAATAATTATATACTCACAGCAAATAATTTGAGAGCAGTTTCCCTAGCTGCCTTCACGTCAACTTCCGATGTGGTGTGCGCCCATCGTACTAACTGTTCCTCGTATTGGCCCTTTTCTGTATCCAATTCACAAAGGGGAATCTGAAAAAATATGAACTTTTTTATTCCAAAAACAGAGGGGATTTTTTCGCCCTTGACTGCGATCTCACCTGATTGTAAGTGATGATCCAGTCTAAGATGATAGCGGGCTAACCTGTTAGGGGCATACCAGTTATATGAAACCCATACCCCTATTCGGTTTCTACACGGCATCGTACCGTAACGCTACCGAATACTACCGAATCGCTTGGCGGCACGTCTTTGCTGGTAGGGTGAAACCTCCCACCAGGCCAGACCAGGAAAATTCAGAAATTATAAATCCCCAAATTGGCCCTGCCATTAATCGAACCCGGGCCTGCGTACTGCGCCACGGAGGTCGTCATTATATGCTTTTATATGATGTTCTCCCGATCAAATTTCTACCATAGTCGATTATGCTGATCAGTAATGCATAATACCTCGTAGGTTATGCTTTCTAAACATATATGGCTAATATACCTGTATAGAAAGTTCAGCTACGATTGGTTTAGGAACTGTCAGAGGGAACGAAGCGCCTCGGCAAAGAATCGCTCGCACCTTTTGTGTTGGCTCACTTATCTACAAACAGAATAGTAAACCATTAAAGACTAGAATATGAAGGTACATCATCAGCCTTATCGGAACTATTTCATTATTATATATGTATAGTTTCATAAAGAGAACATAAAGAAAAAAAACTGGTGGCTGTTGCCTGAAATGATAATAATATTACAATAATTAATCAACCTAAATATCTGTAAAAATACTAATGTTACTACTTATCGATAGGATAAGTACATTAGTATTTTTACAAAGAGACCAATTTTTGAAAATATAACAACATTTCCTAGAAACTAATTGATAGATCACCTAAAAAGTTGGTGGTTAATTTGGGTCGATCTTACAAAAAAATGTTGTTGGTATTCTTTAGCGCTAATCCATACTAATATTATAAATGCCAAAGTGCGTCTGTCTGTCTACTACGCTTTTACGGTTCATCTATTCATCCGATTTTGATAAGATTTGAGAGACTTTTTATCCCGGAAAATTAAAGCGTTCCCGCGGGAATCAAAAAACCTTAATCCACAAAGTATCTTCATATTTCTGGTATCAGATAAATCTTACCGAAACTATAAACCAAGAATCCGAAGCGCCTTTCGAGTGTGTACTGGTGTCACATATCGGCATCCATACACCGCTAGACACGTCATACAATCTTAGTGTACCAGTATTATCGTAAGTACATGGTGATCCTACATCTGTTGTTCCGATCCAAGATAATTTGGACCCTGGGGTTAAGGGCAGTAGGACTGTTTTGCTGCGTACTTGACGACCTAAAAAAAGCGTCTATAGATAGATACGTATTAAAGTTGCCATATTGGTGAAAGAAAATTAGGAGACAAAATTTATTTGAGCTATATTTATTTTTAGTTTGACCTATGTCAGTTACAGTTGAAGATCTGTTGTATCAGTTAAATCAAATATTGAAAGATTTACTCGTAATTAAGTAAGTACATATTGTACTGTAGAAGTCTACAAGGTGGTTATTAAATGGTATCCTTCACAGAAAAAAACCAATACCTGACTACTTGAGGCCCAAAAACCTTGATAGAGATAAACAAAAATGTAATTACTGGACAGATTTGGAAGCATTTGCAAGTGAGTATGTATGTTGTAGTAAAATTGTACTATGATAGTGTAAGATAGAGTAGGTCCAGAAGTAGGTATTAACAAACACTCTTAATATATTTGTACTCTCATTTAGAACCTGCACGAGCGAATGGTCACAACGTGTAGCGGTTCCACGAGAGATTTAATGTAATAAGATAAAAGTTAGCTAAACTTAAAGACAAATTATTCATTTGGTCTGGCCACGATTGCTATTGTTAAGCTCTAAACCAAATTGCGATCTAAACATAAAAGTATTCAATAATCGCTGAGTCTGCCTGCAGGAGACTGAATTGCCATCGTCTAAGCACTCGTATTTATTTAAAGTAACTATTTTCAATATGGCGTCGGTATCCGCAGATTAAATCGAATGACATGAAACGAGTCAAATTAACTGGTATTATACTTCCCGTTTCATGAGATATTACGACAAACAGTAATAATGCTAACAATAGTTAATAAAAAAGAAAAAGTATAAGTAGTTAGTACAAGAAGTAAGTATAGAATCTGCTTATTACCATTAAGTGCCACAATATCCATGGCAAGATGCTGGTCTGAGAGGCCGGGGTCTGTGTGGTGGTATGTTGCGAGCAGGGTGGTGCTGAAGCCCGCCAATGCTACGACCGGCCCGGCTAGCGATATCACCTGCGCAAATAACATCTTTGTTGTAAAGGACATTGTTCCATACCAAGTTCACCTAAGAACCAACAGTCATAAAACATTGATTACTGGGTTCAAATAAATACCTTTTTATACTTGAGAGCAGATTAAAACAACGGACACTTGCTAAGAAATGACTTATTATCAAAAATATTTTCAATTTTGAGGTTATTTCAACTTTCGCAATCAATCTGCTTGAACAAATAAGATACGCTTTTGAAAATGGGTGAAACTATAACTAGACACTAGACAGACTAAACTACATAATCATCATTGCGTTTGGCGTTTTATGCGACCACCTCCATCTATCACCTACAATATTGGTTACCGAGAACCAAACTTCATATACTTTTCAAAGTAAAGCCCACCTGTCTCTGAGTCCCACAAGGCGTGAACAGTCTAAGCAGCCTCGCGTTGGTAGCACATGCGACGAGACCGCTGGTGGCGACTACACAAAGGATTTCCTCAGTGTCCGGCATACTCACACTCCATTCCTTACTGCTGCCCACTAGCGATATGCACACCAGTTTACTGCAGACAAGATTAAGGCCCCATATGAAAAAATTTACGACTTTGGAAAACTCTTTACTTGAAAACTATTTTTTTTGTGCCACTACAAGTTACCCTCACTTATGGCGCTGAAACGTGGACACAAACAAAAGGCTTGATCCACAAATTTAAAGTCGCTCAGAGAGCCTTGGAGAGGGCTATGTTAGGAGGCTTAAGGATAAGATCCGAAATGAAGAGATCCGTAAGAGAACCAGGGTCACTGACATAGCCCAAACCATTAGCAAGCTGAAGTGGCAGTGGGCAGGCCATGCCTGTCTAAGGAACGATGGCCGCTGGAGCCGGAAAGTATTAGAGTGGAGACCGCGTACAAGTAAGCGCCGTGTGGGGGGTGTGGGGCGCCCACCAGCGCGATGGACCGACGGCATTAAGAGGGTGGCGGGAAGTGGCTGGATGAGGAAGGCTGAGGACCGGGTGTGGTGGCGTTCTTTGGGAAAGGCCTATGTTCAGCAGTGGACGTCCGCAGGCTGAGATGATGATGACGATGACTACAAGTTAGTCCTTGACTGCAATCTCACCTGATGACAAGTGATGATGCAGTCCGAGATGAAAGCGGGCTAACCTGTTAGGGGTATGACAGTTATATTAAACCCATACCCCTAGTCGGTTTCTACATGGCATCGTACCAGAACGCTAAATCGCTGGGCAATGTCTTTGAGGGTAGGGTGGTAACTAGCCACGGCCGAAGCCTCCCACCAGACTAGACCAGAGAAAATTCAGAAATTATAAATTCCCAAATGGAACCTGCCGGGAATCGACCCACGTTTATGACAACAGCGTTCAACATTGCGTCAGGGCGGTCGTCAAAAACATTTGGCTATTTACGACTTTAGGAAACTAATTATTTGACAACACTATAAATACACTATAAATAGCGTCTATATTTTCAAATGTGCTTTCGGGTTTGTAATCTTTATGAAAATAGTAGGTATCAATAGTGACTGGACGACTTTTTGGTGACGACGTATTTTTGACCGATTTCCAAAAAGGGAGGTTCTCATTTAGGCGCGTATGTATTTTTTAATAACATAGGTAATAGCAATTGCCAAAAATATTTGGCACTGTTACCCTTTGATGTCGTTAACAATGAATTATTTATTTATTTTACCTAAGGAAAAATAGGTCTTACCTAGGCGTTTCGCAAGCTAGCGCCAGTACATGTGAAGATAAACTGGCCATGGTGTGGTTGAGATAGTTGTTGAGGTGTATGCCATGGTGGACTCCCGAGTCGTGGAATTCCACATCTATGCTCGATTCACCACTTTCTGCGGTGTGACAGCGGACGATACCTATGTCGTTCCAACACATGTATCTGGAAAAAGATGGTTGGATTACTATTTGTTAATTAATTCATTTATTTATTTGTTTATTTATATACCAACAAATATTGCACAAACAATTAATAATCTTAAAATAATACAATAGTCTAGTTCTAATGCAATACTTAATTATAGGCATCAAATCAGAAACTATTTAAAATATGCTGTAAGAGTCTTACGCTGCTTATCTATAGATAACTTAGTTTAGCACACTTAGTTTGGGAGAGGAATACGTACTTGTGACATCATCATCATCATTTGACGTACTTTACTTTAATCGATAATTTAAAATGGTTATAATTTCGTTACTGGGCGAGAAAACCAGGAACAAACGTCTCCGTCTCGCCTAGGCCCTCGTACGATTATGTACATGCCGAAAAAAAGTGTATGAATGTGTTAGGACATAAACATCAGGATCGTCATATGGAAAAAAACTACCCTATTGTACTATTGGTGGTGGATACCTCTACCAGTCAACTGAAGAATTCTAGGACTACCCAAGCACTGAAAAAGTTATCTTGTATGACATCATTATTTTCTAACACCACCACCAACACTACAGCCCTTTAACGTCCCACTATTGGACACAGGCCTCCACTCTCATAGGAGAGACGGAATTAGAGCTTAGACCACCATGCTGCTCCAGTACGGGTTGGCGGGCTTTAACGACTATTATCATGTTAGTGATAATAACCGGGACCGACGGCTTAACGTGCTCTCCGGGGCCGAAACACCGCAAACTTCCTAACTCCGGGCTAGTATTGAGAATTTCTAGTCAGAAAAACCTAACACTTAATTATGGCCCTCCCCGGGACTCGAACCCGGGACGAGGCAGTTATTGTCTGATACGTACTAATAACTACTAACCTGTGTTCTAGATGTGCTGGGGTAGAGGAGGGCTGGAAGGGCGGTTGCGGGGGAGTAGCGGCGGGCGCGGGGGGAGGGGCTACCGACCCCGGCCGCGAGTCATCCCTATCTACCAAGCCGAGGGTTTCGTTCTTTATCTTCTCCAACGATATAGCGTTGTCGTCATCACTTTCGTAATTCTCGATAAGGTTGTCTAGTATTTCGTCGTTATCTGAAAAAATTATGCCTATTCTTAGATTAAGTATAATTAATTTGAGGTGCGGTTTGTGAGACCCATTTACATGAACTATTAGAGTTCTGGTATGATGCTGTGTTAAGTGAGATTGCAGTCAAGGGCTACCTTGTAGTAGCACTAATAAAAGATCCTTCAACCTTCAGTTTAACGCCCCATGGTTTACTTAAAGATGTCAGAACTTCATGAACATCTTGACATAAAAACTATAAAAGAAAAAGTTCAACACAGAGCAAAGAGCTATAAAGAGCGAATAAACACACAACAACAAACTAGCTTTGTCACTCAGCATCCCAATGGAGACCAGGCTTCTATTTGGGACTTCATCCACTAAAGTCAAAAGGTATAATATTATACCGAGCAAAGCTCGGTCACCCAGGTACTATTTAATATAAGAGGTAGAGCCTTCAATGGGAGGACAGCCTCACACATAACAGAAACTCTCAATAAAATCTGCTCATAGATCTCGCAGCTGATTGCATGATGGAAAAAATAAATAGATTAATAAATCAGGTTCAAGGTCAGAGATTGTCATGACACAATTTCTCAGTGTTCTGAATACCACAATAAGCTTACCATCGCCATTAGCTCTTTCAACCATTTCAACGTCATCACCATCAGCCCTAGCACTGTCTTTGCCATAGCAGTTCACCAACATGCCTAACTGTCCTGCCACATCACAATACACGAGGACACCGTTGCCTAAAACAATAAGTAAGATTTAAAATATATTGTCACCACATCTATACTTAATATTATAAACAGGTAAAGATTTTGAGTTTGTGATGTTGTAGGGGGTAATCTCTGGATCTACTGAACCGATTTTGAAAATTCTGGTACCAATAGACAGCCACATTATTTGTAAATGATAGGCTATATATTAACCCGAAAAATAAGGGAGTTCCCGTGGGAATTTAAAAACTTATTTCTTACTCATAATGGTATTGATTGGGAAGGATATGGTTTGATTTAGAAAATGTGCTATGATGAAGACTGACCAGAGGCCCAATTGTCTTAGTGATTAGCAAATCGTAATCACTTGACAGCTTTATTACTGAAACTGTTTAAAGAGTTCATACATACTTCATGACAAGCCCGCATCTATGAACTCCTTAAACAGGTTGAATTATCTGTTTAAGGAGACAGAAAGGAGACTATTATTGACAAACAATTATGATTTCCATAAACAATCAATCAAGGTAGGACCGGAAAAATGTATAATGAACTAAGAAAAAGTTATAAAAACTGGAAACATGTGTAAAGAACTGAAAAATGTGCTATGCTCTCGAAACTTGTGATATGATAGCATAACTTGGCTCCAAAATAGATAACAGAGTTGCACTATTATTGTATTGGGAACATTACCTTTAGGATTCCATGCCATAGCAGATACATTATGTGAGGTGGGATGCTCAATAATGCCCATACAGGTGCCAGAATCTACCTCCCACACAGCTATCTGGCCCGCCACTGTACTGCCAGCAAGGTACTGCCCACAAGGGGAGAATAGGCACTGTGATATGGCACATTTTATCTAAAAAGAAAATAATGTATTATTATCTTATAATTATTTCTTATTTCCCTATCTACAATCAGTCTGTCGACTATAAACAGATCTATGATCTTCTTATATTTTCAAGTTAAGGCTTTGCACATCCAATAATGTGACATCCTTTCAAGGTGATGTATAACAAGTTATACAATATGTTGGCCAGTCTCGTCCTTTTAAAGCGGAATGTGTTGTCACTGGCATCCAGAAGCTGGATGGCTAGGCTGTTTTGTGCCGCTCAAGTCTTTGTTTGTAGGCCCCAAGAGACCTGTCATTGTGACCTGTGTTTTGGCCTGATCTCTCTTTAATATGATCTCTCCACGTCAATCTTCTATCGAGGTATAAACCTAGGTATCTGACTGTTTGTCATATTATATGAATTTTTTATTGTTTTATATTTATTTTGATACCCTTACATCATTAATTCAGTTTTATTTGATTATATTATTGCCTCACTAGATGCTACCCAGATTAGATGATGGCTATGCTGGCAGTGCCAAGTGCAAACATATGGTTTTCCACCATATCAGAAAATTAAAAGGTTCCCGCGGGAACCAAAAATCCTCAATTAACTCTGACTGCAATTAGCATACAGTAGCTATTATGACACAGGCATCCGCTAAGAAAGGATTTAAAAAAATGCAAAGCCTAAAGGGTTAAAACAGGACTGAAATTTATATGAAAATCAAATATAACATGAGCAAAGCTACAGGAAAAAGCTAGTATAGGCTAAACATGAAGGGGTAAAGCAAAATTTTAAGCATTACAACTAAGCACTATACAATATAGCACTCATAATATTAAAACATAACAATTCTCTCTATGTGTAAATAGATGTTAAAAAACTTACTGAACTGTGCGTAAATGTCATTCGTTGGCTCCAGCTTTCACAGTCAAGAATAATGATTTCTCTGTTGTGTGGATAGGCCAGATACTTTCCTTCTGATGGCTCAAAATCCATACGACCTGAAATAGTAAACTTTTATTTTTGTATACTTAATTACAATTCAGTTACAGCACTATCTTCAGTATTTCTGAAACTATTTAGCTGTTTTTGATTAGTTTATAATATATTTAACTTGCATATTATTTTTATCAGGTTAAATAATTGAAAGAATATTGTGTAGATCCTATATATCCCACAACTTACATAAAACTTTAGCTGCAAAGAATGTATTAATTTTTGGGACACATGAGACCTCTTTTACAACTTTCTGTGTATCTATATCCCAGACCCTCAAGGCTCCGTCTCCAGCAGCTGTGCAAGCATATTTCATGTGTGGACATATTGCAACACTCAGCACAGGGCCTTTGTGCTCTGACATCACAAATAAGGGGGCACCTCCTTCGAGGCTGCAGATTTTTGCTTCCATGTTTTCTGAAGTACATCCTAAGGCCTATAATAGTAAAAAAGAGTAATTATTATATACTGCTAAAAATCAAGTACAGGCAGTAACAGTAATTGAGCTAACATTTTGATCAAATACCACAACTTACCTCAATTTTTGGTTGTGACTTAATATGTGTAACTGGTGCAGTGAACCTAGTAATAATTCCATCTTTATCAAATGCTGGGAAGGTGTATGCTTGCACTGCATGGTTGTCAGTGGCCACATATAGTCGGTTGTCTTTGAAACATACTGCAACAGCATTCTCACCAACACAGTGAGAATTTGGATCGTCATCTTCGATATCCAGCCATATTCTGACATCACCATCATGACCACAGGTTATGATATGCCTAATACAAACATTAATTAATTTATATCATGCCATATGATTGTTGAATGCTAATACAGCCATGATATGAATATACTTTGATGAGAATCATCATAATACAGTCTTTGACGCAATTATTCCACCAAAACCAACCAAATATCATCAAGGCATAAGGAGGAATTATAGACTTTGCAGTAGATGGTATGTTAATCAATTTTAATAAAGGGAACACTAGGGAGCAGGGGAGGAATCATTTTATACCATTTTAAAACTATTAAATGAAATTTTGATACTACCTTCCATCCTCTGTGTAGCAAACGTCTGTATGCCCTTCAGCATGAGCATATCGCAGGGGTTTGCTGTCGATTTTCATTTTTATTATCTTACGTCTTCAAAATATATAATAACTTATGGGTTTATCTGCACTGCATATTTTTTGATTATTTCAAGACGACCCTTTTTTGAGAGACAAACAGCTTGGCAAAACAGAATGTATTTTGTTAAAAAAAATCTAACTTTTTAGTCAAATTATTAGCAAAATTAATGGTTTTCCCTATAATTTACCGGTTTTTACGACTTTTCGAGTGTTGACAATTGACTTAAGTTTTGGCGCGGTTTCTAAACTTTTGATCTGTTCAATTTTGATGTGTTCTGCAGGGCGACCGCGGATCTTTTGCATCAATCATTGTTACAGTAACAATTATTGTGATTGGCTGAATTTATGGTATTCTTGCTGCGTCAATGGATTTTGTCCAATAGTGGAAGAGTAATAACCAATCAGAGGTGATTGCGATCGCTACACTGTAGCTGTGTGCATAGTAAGAGTTAATAGGCCTATTACACTGCACTTTTTACAGGGACCCTTAAATATGAGTCAGTGTAGTGTAATAATATCTAGGAAGCAAGGGTCCTTAATTTGGTTCATAAGGCTGTGTAACAAGCGGCCCTGTTAAAATTGCAGTGTAATAGGCCTAAAAAATTTTTGGCCTTTTTTGGATGTTGTTGTTTTTCATTTTGTCCCCCTTCGGGACAGGCTAAATACACCGCACTTATCACAGGGACCCTTACGTAAATTCAGTGAAGTGTAATAAGGTTCAGAAAGGAAGGGTCCATGTTTAGGAAGAACGGGTGGTCCCGGTCTGCCTATATGCTTGATCGCACGGGTGCTTGATTGACCGGGTAGTGTAATAACATACAGGGTGGTTAGGGACCTCGGTTCTCGCACGACCAGCTCAGAGAGTATTTGTCTCTATGTCTCGCCGATGTCTCGTACTCGTGCATTTTGTCAATATATTGTGTGCTAAAGAAAAAGAAGTTTTGTTGTTCTGATAGACATGTACAAAGAAAATAATGCCTTATTTATGTAGAAAATAGCATAAAGACTAATAAAGAAGAGTATAATAATTTACTATACTTTAAGAACTACTTGACTTGCCCTTGACTTGGCCCGTGACTTGGCCCGCGTGTATTGAGGTTTTTTGTTCCGCTGTACCAAATTTCATAAAAATTGTTAGAATAGATGGGACTTGAAATCGTAGCAGATAGACAGATACACTTACGCATCCATACTAATATTATAAACGTGATCCACGCGGGCAAAGTCGCGGAAATCATCTAGTTTATAATATTAGTAAAAAACTACTTTTTTTGCTTCGATAGTACGGGTGCCATAATCAGTGAACGTTAATAAACATACTAAGATACACGTACAACTCTCTTAACGTTCTCTTCAGACTAATTTAGGGCCCAGAGGTAATTACAGTGTAATAGCGACGCCAAAACTAACGCCCACGCCAACTCTTACTACAGGGCCCGGAAAAAAGTGCGGTGTAATTGGCCTTTAAGATCCGAGACCATACAGTTGGCCTGTATTGGAAGAATGTTAACCTGTACGGCGATTGTGTAAAACCTGGATTAATCATTGTTACAGTATCAATTGTTGTGTTTGGCTGAATTTATGGTATTCTTCCTGTGTCAATGGATTTTGTCCAATTGTGGAATCAGAATCAGAG
Source organism: Erebia palarica (assembly GCA_964035005.1). NCBI lineage: Eukaryota > Metazoa > Arthropoda > Insecta > Lepidoptera > Nymphalidae > Erebia > Erebia palarica. Next base: position 26,346,952 of record OZ035992.1, on the reverse strand, counting down.
GTGATTGCGATCGTTACACTGTACCAGTCATTTTTAGCCAAACAAAAGCCACAAATTGGCGAGACAAACGATAAAACAGCTGGCGAGTGACAGGCGACAGCTGACATTTACAAGTTACATTACAACTCACAACTGACAGAAACTGGAAGGCTAACGAGTGCGGCAAAGAAGTCTTGAAAAAGATCAAAGAAATTCTTTGGTTTTGTTTCATCATCACGTCTTGTCAGAACAACAGTTCAATTTTCAGTATTAAATTTTAGTTTCACTTTGTGTGGTATCGCGAGTGGCTTGCAGCCTTGCTGTATAACGTGCTGGATCGCTTGTTTTAAGGTTATTCCACCGGTACTTAACTATTTCTTAGCATTTAATTTTCTAAAGTAATTTTAATAAAGGCTTTGTGTTTTTTTGGTATTTTAAAATATTGTACAAAACGGGAACATCATTGCTTTGAAACTTTTTTAGTTAAACAGTTTTTATACAACTACCTGAAAAAAGTAGTATATTGTTTTCAGGGTTCATGTATGTTCAAATGTATGTATGTGAGTTTATTCCACCATCACTTCTGTACGCCTGAACCGATTTTGATAACTAAGGTATCGTTGGAATCCTTATTCTGTGTGACTTAAGCTAGTAAAATTAAAAAAAAAATGGATGGGGTGACCATGGTCCTGCATTAAAGATTAAATTTGAAAACAAAAATTAAAATAAGATTAACTATATAATCATCATCTAGAAAATGATGAGTAGATTCCAAAAATAATTAACACTATAGTTCAATATCCAGTGATTCACAATAAAATATCATTTAATAAAAATGTGAATAAGATTCTAATTTAACTAGATTAATTTAGATTTTTAACATTTTCGTTTGTTTATTGGAAAAGCAGGCGTGTTTTTTATTTTTTTAAATTATGACTTGTACTTACTACCACTTTAAAGATTAATAAAAAAATATATTAAAACTAAAAACTCTAAAATATTTTTCTCAATGTAATACTGACACGAAATAGAGTATCCTATCCGAAATCCAGTCTTATAGTAGTCAAAGTCAAGAGCAAAGGTATAGAGTCATACCATGCAATATTTATTATAAATTATACTTTTTCTTTGAAGGTATACAATCAACCAAATTTTAACATATTTTTTTAAGCTACCAGTCTAGCATATTATATTTAAATGGGTACATTATATTGCAGTGCAACCTTTGTTGCCATGTTAACTACATAATATATACAGGTAATCTTAGTAACTAACAGTAAGGTCAGGTAGTGTCAGTTAATTATTTGAACTTACGTTAACATTATACAGTTGTTGCAAGTAAATAATAGTATTTAGTATAATAAGTATATGTAGTTGTAGGACTTGTAGATAAACAATAGTATTTAATAACATAGCTAAAGACCAATTGTTGTCTTAGCAACAGATATTTTTACTCACTTTTCCATACAGACATAATTTTATGATGGCTAAGAAAAATTTATTACTTTGGATATGGATAAAAATATGGGTTCACATTCTTCAAACAACATGTATCTACCTCTGGTGTATACCTATATTGTTGATTGAAAAAAAAATCTCTCTTGCTCAACTTGTGTCTCAACAGTGCTCTTCATTATTATTATTAATCTGTTCTAAATAATAACAATAAATTTAATTTAATTAATACAGATGGCCAACCAAGGATTTCTGAAACAAAAACCTGGGTATGCAACAATCGCGATCCACGCTGGCCAAGATCCAGACAAATGGAACTCAGCAGCTGTTGTCCCACCCATTGTCACCTCAACAACTTTCAAACAGCCTGCACCCTCTGAACACACAGTATGTAAAATGTTACTTCTACCGTTTTCTACAGGATTTTATTCAATGACCTTTCTAACTCTGGGCAGTTTTCTGCATGTTCCCCATCCATATGCGTGCTATCAGATGCTGCAGCCAGTCGCTGTGGCTAATATGTGGGAGGTCTGGGCTTAGATTACCGGCAGGGGAAAATTTATAATTTCTAAATTGTCTCTGGTGGGGGGATCCGGCCGTGATTATTTACCACCCTACCAGAAAAGGAGACTCCAAGCGAATTAGCTTTTTCATAAACACATAGACCTAGAGAGCTGAAATGTTCCCATGTGCCCCTTTTTGTGTCGGAGTTTTCGACATTCCTACTGGAACGAAGCCACGGTCGGTTGCTGTTATAATAAAAAAAAAAACATAATTTGGTAGGATAAATTATTATGAAATAGGTAAATTTTTAGGGTTTTGAATATGGCAGATCTGGTAACCCAACAAGAAACACGCTCGAAGAGTGCTTAGCTGCACTAGATGGTGGGAAATATGGCCTTACATTTGCTTCAGGCCTAGGAGCCACCACAACCATAGTAGGCCTACTGAGCAAAGGAGATCACATTATATCTTCAGACGATATATATGGTGGCACCAACAGATTGTTCAGGTATGCTAATATGATTTACTGATATTGTCCACATGCATTTAGATCTTTTTAAGTCGGTATTTCGAAACTATAGACATTCCATTGACATGCAAAAAACAATGTGACTATTGTACTGGTATTGTTCTTTGCTATCTTAACAGAAACAATTAATATGATGTTCAAGATATAGCTTCAACTGTGCCCGTAGCCTGTGTAAATCATGCTCATTTATGTAATGTTTAATTTTATTGCAGACAAGTTGTAGAGAGGTTCGGAATAGAAATATCGTTTCTTGATTTTACTAATCCAGAAGATGTCGACAAATCAATTCAAAAGAACACAAAGGTCAGTTATATTTACACCCATTTCCTGTATAATAGAAATAGGTGCAATACAAAAGAAATAAAAATACTTAAAATATGAGTTTCTACACAATAGCTTATGGTAATTTACAGTAGATTACGACATATGTTCATATTCATGTGTATTCAATTTTCTTATCGATGTTTAGTAATCCATGTAACCATAACACCCGATATCGTTAGGTGTTTAAGTTTATTGCATTACGTTTGCACAAAAATTGATAACCTCTTTAAAATGTTCAGATAAAAACCACTTTGGTAATAATAATTGCAAATAACTTGATACCAATGCAATGTAAAAATAATATTACGAAAAATCTAATCTTTTTTCTTATCTGAATGTTTCATAATTAATAGGTATCTTAATAACATCATGTTCTTGAACCTGTGGGTTCAACTGATAAATTAATTTAAATTTGAAATGATCCCAATATGTCTAAAAATTCCCGATTGGGTTGTTTTAGAAAATAGCCAATTGATTGTTAATTTTGAGAAATGTCCGCAAGTTGAAACGACATTGAAAATTGCAATATGACTTTGCTTGCATAAGACTAGTGTAGTCGGACAGACATTATAAATTTTATTAGTCGCAAGGCTTGTTACTTTTGGAGACGCGACATACTTACCTACTTTTCAAAGCGAAAGACGATTTCGGGCGAATTTTATTTTTACATTTTATGTAGTCTAAAGTTTAATTGGGCTGAAATTAAAATTAAATATTTATTAAATTTAATTATGTGACGCTAAATTAGTATTAACGTAATAGTTTCAACGCTTCTCTTTTGGTTTATTACTCGGTCCCAATTATTACTTCACTCATTTGGTGTTCCAAAAAAATCAAGTAACCAGTAGGTACTTATTGATCTAATTCGTTAGTAATAGGTTTTAATTGAAAACGTAAAATGCCCTCATCAAAGACTTTAATTACTCTGTCTAGAGCCGACTTCTTTAATTAATGTTTCAATTTGAAACATGGCTTAAATACCATAGAAGCATGATCTAATTTCACCATCTATTTAATAGCCTCAATTGCTTTGATCAAGTAGTGGACTGAAATACGAAAGTGAAGATTAAAACCCCACCCCTTGTCCCTTCAAAGTAAAAGTAATTTATTTGAAGTGGGTCGCTGTACGCTTTTTGAATTTAACAATAAATATGTAGTAACGAGTAAAGGCCCTGTTCTATAAAGAATTCCACAGCAAACTCGGCCGGGATTAGTGTTATAAGACTATTCTCGTGAACTTGTGCTGGAAGCATCCTAGATAGGTACTTCTTTTATCTGCAAAAGCATACACTTTACTGGAGGAACGGGAATAGGTAGTTAACAGCTAATTTAATATGGGCAAATAAGCAGTAGGTACTTTTTTAGTGCTCAGTAATTCTGTTTACTCAGATCAAGTTCGGTTCCTGACCTTTTCTTTCCTATTTGGCTTATGTATGTCGAATTTAATTACAGTTACAAAATTCCGGTTTGTTTTTGGTTTTCAGATTTCAGAAACTAAAGTTTTTCTACACTTGGAACTAATTATTTACCTAATTTTTACCTGCATATTTCTTATTATCAATTCACGGTGTATTTCTTTTTTTTTCTGAAATCATTTCAACTTGGATTAATTTAACACATAGTATATTAAAGCTTTTATATTACATTAAAGATTTACGGTTTTCATTTATTTAATTGATCAATTAGCTCAATAGATATTATTAGTTTTTCTGTTTCTAGATGATATGGATAGAGACACCAACAAATCCAAACCTGAAAATTGCAGATATAGCAACAATCTCCAAAATAGTCAAAAGACACAACAAGGACATCATCGTAGTTGTAGACAATACGTTCCTAACTTCGTACCTTCAACGGCCGTTGGACCATGGCGCTGATATGGTCATGTACTCCTTAACTAAGTACATGAATGGACATTCCGACGTCATAATGGGAGCGGCTATTTTAAATGATGATGCAATTGAAAAGAAACTTCGCTTCCTACAAAACGGTAAGACTGATGACTTCTTCAGTTATAAAATTTTTCGTTTTTAGTTTTACTAGCTGATGCCCGCGACTTCGTACGCTTGGATGGAGGTTTTTCGGTTTCCGCGGTAAAAAGTAGCCTTGTGTTATTCCAGACTATATACCTATCTCTGTGCAGATCCAGATCCGTTCCGACGTTCTGGCGTGATTGAGTAACAAACTTTCGCATGTATAATATTAGTATACAATATTATTGGTGATTTCGCGATTTCGATGGTATAATAATGTCTATTTGCTTGTGCTTAGTAAAGTTTGCCGCGGTAAAAAGCCTGAGCTACTTGCGAGTAAAAAATCCGTTCGTATTGGTACACACATTTCGAAGATTTTGCTGGACAAACAATTTTTTTTTAATATGACGTTGTGGAAAATAACCATAGTATTACTCGTATTATCTATTAAAATTCTTAGGTAATGACTTTGCCACAGCAACTAGCGAGTAGCGAGTACCACATGACCTAAACTGGGACATTGATTGAGGGGTCGGATTGCAACAATGTTCCGTTTGAAATTCGAGACTACCAGCTTACCACAGAGTCCTTAGTAATTCAATGGACAAATAGTTCACCGCACCCACCTTTACTAATAAAGATAAAGATAAAGATAAATTTATTTCTTAAATATACAGTGTGGAACAACTAAATAACATTTATATCCTTACACCTAGGATAAAACTAATATAGTTGACATACAATCTAAATATTATTGTGCACCTGTTTTCCGAACTAGTTAAAACTGTGTCTCGGAAACTAATGCCCGATTCCACCAGATCTTACAAACATAAACCACCTGTCCAATTATAGGTGACCGTTTTCACATTCCTAACTGTTACCAGATGAAAAAAAGAAGTATTTAAAATGGTTACCACGCATGAGTGACGCAAAAACAGACTGGTTTTCGTTTAGGCATTTTTGGTGAAAAGGGGTATCCATTCGAGTATAGGTCAACCTTTCAGGCTTCTAAAAGTTCCTGGTTAAAAAATTGCCAGACGTAAAAAAATCATCCAAAGTTTACCAATGGGATAAATCTGGAAAGGTCGTAGCTAGTCGAAATCTAAGCCTCAAATCCATCTTGTTTATGCCAGAACTCTTTATCTCATCAATATCAAGGTCAAGACAACTTATAACAAATAATATTTTGCAAATTATAATGTACTCAGTAGCTGATGCCCACGATTTCGTCCATGTGGATTTTAGGTTTCTTTTAATTCAATTTATTTTAATTCACGGCCCAACAACAGAGATAGGCTCCATAGAGGGGAAGAAAATAGTTAAATACAAATGAAAAAGTTCCCATAGGCTTTTGAAAAACCTGAATGCACGCAGCAAAGTCGCGGACATCGCGATCGTCTAGTTACTTAAGAACGTATTAATAAATCGCTATAGGTACGTACCTACGCAAATGTGCATGTCATTGTCCTCGTAAATTGTACCATCATTGTTTCTAAATAATTATTACGTTATTGTGTACTTTTTTAACCGGATAGTCATGCCGATTGCTTATACATTTTTAAATTTTCCCTGAGTACCACGTAACTATGAGTAATTTCATATACAAGAAGTTAGAAATTGTATGATTCCAGTATCACAAAAACTTAATAAGACAATTAGGTCTATGTTTTATTTTATAATTCTTTTAAAGCCTCAAGTATTAGGTACTAGTATATTTTTTAATTATCATTTATGAAATTTTACTTAATTAATTTTATCAAAGTAAATCCTACTAGGTTTCGCGAGCATCCGCTAGTACCTCAAGTAAAGTACTTAAATTTGTCTGCCTATATGTCTGCTATGTTTTATGTTTTCAACTATTCAATTGATTTTGACTATTTTGATAAAGAGATAGGTTGCATTCAGGGGAAGAAAATAGGCAATTTTTATCCCGGAAAAATTAAAGTATTCTGTTATTCCAGACTATAATCTATCTCTGTGCCAACTTCATCCAGATCCGTTCAACCGTTGGGGCGTGATTGAGTAACAAACATTTATACATCCATCCATCCAAACTTTCGCATTTTTATTATTAGTATAGAAGTATCGATTTATAATGAACGTATTAATAAATCGCTATACGTACGCAAATGTGCATGTCTCCTCGTAAGTTGGACTATTTTAACTAAATATTACGTCTTAGTGTACACGTCATGTTTTGAAACGGATTATCATGCCGATTGCTTAAATTTTTCATTTTCCTTACCATGTAACTATGACTAATTTCATACGATAGTTATTAATTGTATGGTTGTAGTAATATAAAACTTTAATTAAGGCTTTAAAAAGGTTTATGTACTATTTTATAATATATTTTTAAAGCCTCAAGTTGAGTATTAAGTACATTAATCAACTATCATTTAAAAAGTTTTAATTAATTCATTTTATCGAAGTATATCATACTGATATGATAAATGCGATAGTTTGTTTGCCCTTAAATCACGTTGTAACTGAGCAACGGATCGGTTTTATTTTGAATATAGATGCATATTTATGGACTTTGAGAGAGACATAGTATTTTTATCCCGGAAAATAAAGAAATTCAAGGGATTTCTAAAAGGAAAACTTAACCGCGTATATGCGTTCAGTGTACCTAACGTTAGATAATTTTCTGTATTTCTGCAATTTTGCGCTTTGTGTAAAGTTTTGATCTAAAGTATTTATACTTATAATAATGTCGTCCCGACCGAATTTTGACCACGGCGGCCAGTCTTCACAGAGCCATCTACGCTGGAGATATTATAGTGCACAAGTTTGTCATTACTTATTACTAGTACTACCCTTACTGTTATTGCCCGATGGGATGGGACGGATAACTCCGACACGACCGAGAGAGATCAGATTCAGATCAACTATCGTATAACAACTCTCTAACGCATACCTATGTCTTTTTCAAGCGATGGGCATCGTCCCCTCACCTATGGACTGCTACTTAGTGAACAGAAGCCTGAAGACCCTGGCTCTCAGAATGGAACAGCACAAGAAATCATCACTAGTCGTAGCGGAGTGGTTACTGAAACATCCTAACGTCGTTAATGTGTATCATCCAGGTGAGCATTAAAAGAAATACCCCCTATTCTATAACTCAGTAGCTATAAAAAATATGAAAGCAACTGAGCTTATTTGAAATATATTTTTTCTCCATGTAAATTTAAAAAAAATCCAAGACCCTCTAACTACGGATTATTATACGTAGTGGGTCTTGGATTTTTTAATATTATGGATTACCCATGTTAAGAATGTACCACCGTGGTAATAATACAACATTCGCAAAAACAACATTCAAGAATAATTTATAATTCACTTATCTCGAAATAAGTTAATTTTGCCAATCATTATGATAGTTGACATAATATTATTATCTATCTATATTGAAATTGAACTTGACCCCGATAAAAATATGAATGATTTGTGATGACAAAAAAATTAAGTACTGCAAAAATTCCAATAAAATTATATAAAGATCACGAAAAATTACGTTATTAAATAATTAATGTTATCGATCGCGGCTCGGTACAGTATAATTATAATCCCATAAGTATATGATCAATCTAAATACATAGCTTTGGCCACTTACGAACGAACGTCATTGTTCTTATCGGTAAATTTTGAGGCACACCGGAATGCTTATTGCCAATTCAATGGATATTATTATCGTATGCAATCAATCATCATTCATCATATCAGCTGGCGGACGTCCACTTGTATTTTAATACAACTAGTAGAACAGAATAGAATATATTTATTTGCATGATGATTGTATGTAGGTACATAGTACGGTGTTATTAAAGTAATAAGAAGAGCAAGTTACAATCAGCCATGCAATGGCTTAAAAAAGTGACTAAGCAACAACAAAAATCAAACAATTATAGTATTTTTCCTTGCCATTTTCCTCAAACAAAAACTAGATATATCACTGTAAAAATATGTCTAAAATGATCGTAATTAGATTTTAATGACTTGTTTTGGTCACATTTGTAAAAAGGACATTGTCCAAATTCGCCTAAGAATCAACATACGTTTGAAATGTATAGTAATTCTTAGCTTATTTTAGCAAATATTATAATTTAACGGACCACTAGAGCCTATTAACGTCCCACTGCTGGGCACAGGCCTCCACTCTCATAGGAGAGAGGGAATTAGGAGCTTAGACCCACTACGCTGCTCCAATGCGGGTTGGTGGGCTTTAACGACTATTATCATGTTAGTGATAATAACCGGGACCGACGGCTTAACGTGCTCTCCGAGGCACGGGGGTGAAACACCGCCAACTTCCAACTCCGGGCTGGCACTGAGAATTTCATAATTGAAAAACCCAATACCTAACAATTTTTATGCCCGACCGGGGAATCGAACCCAGGAACTCGTGATCCGCAGTCGACTACGCTAACCGCTGGACCAACGAGGCAATTTAACGGACACTTCACATTAATTCAAAAATAATTAAATGGGTATTAAATTGATTACTATACGTTCCGTCTCTGGATTATTAACCACAGATCAATAACTTACAGGTTAAAATTATAATACAATACAATACCACCGCTTGAGCGCTAGATCCGTATCGTAAGAAACAAGATAAAAGCCGCTTAAAGTGCTAAGTGCACTAGTATTTTGAATCTTGCAACGCCATCTATTGAAAGTTCAATAATTTAATATTTTTAACGCGATGGCGTGAACTTCACACATCTGTGAAGTTCATCGAGAACTTCACAGATGTGTGAAGTTCTCGATGAACTATGACGATCCTTATAAATATCACCATCTATAATATTTTTGATGAACTACGGCGAATCTTGTCTTATCTACATACTTTTTACAGCTCTATTACAAATGGATAAAGATGATATTTATTTTTTCAAGCAGATTGATCGTGAAAGCTGAAATAACCTCAAAATTGAAAATATTTTTGGTAATAAGTAATTTTTTAGCAAGTGTTCGTAGTTTTAATCTGTTCTCAAGTATAATAAGGTATTAATTTGAACCCAGTAATCAATGTTTTATGACGGTTGGTTCTTAGGCGAACTTTGTATGGGGACGGAATAATGTCCTTTGTCTGGGACTACCACAATCTTTGAAAATGTTAGAATGTGCGAGGAAGGAAGGGAATCTTAGGGCCGGCGCATAGGTATCTGGCGAAGTGCAGCGCAGAGCATTTTTCACTGCCAAACCATTATCCACTTTACTGTTGTGTCAATAGGCTCGGGGACTAGTATCTGTGTTAATTGATTTTTTATATTATTTCCATGTTACCAAAGTCGATAATGGTTTGGCAATTGGCATTGATAGATGCTCAACGCTGCGCTTCGCCAGATATGCGCCGTTCCTTAGGGTGGCGTGAATTCTAAAATACGATGGACGTCTAATGGTCGCTCCAACTCAAGAGCGAGATGCGATTTTAAAAAAATATTTAAAAATGAAGTTGCCTCGACATTTGCCCAAAAGGAAAGGGAATTTGATTCAAGAGTCGTGACTTTCAAAATAAATTGGGCATAGATCACGGAGAAATGATACTGACAAACACTAATAAAATCGCTCTCCCTATCCCCATGCACTGTTCTGTTGCCACACCCACACTGGGTATCCATAGCATGCCTTGTTTATTAATGACTATAATATGTTAATCAAGAAATAATGAAAATATGGAATTGCAACTATTTAAAGAAATTGAAAAGAAAATTGATATCTGGTTTATTTTCAGGTGTAGATAAATAAAAGAAAGAATAACATATTATAGCGTATAACGATTGTACTATGTACAGAAAAGCGAGTTATAAATGTGGTCTTAATCTAATATATAAAATTCTTGTGTCACAGTTTTAGTGTTTATACTCCTCCGAAACGGCTTGACCGATTTTGATGAAATTTCATATGTATGTTCAGTAGGTATGAGAATAGGTTTATAACTAATTTTTACACCCCTAAGTGTTAAGGGTGGTTCACCCCAAAATTATTATTTTTCTTTGCACAAATTTTCTTTTTGTTATTTTTTTGTGTGGATTTGAAAAATACATAAATTTAGTCCTAAATTTTTACCCTCCTACCACCGACCCCTATGTTTTGATAGCATTTTATATTTTTCAACCCTGGTCGATAGCTGATCAATGGGGTCCCGTTTTGCCAAATTTCTCCGCTTGGGAGCAGCATAATAGCAAGTTTAATAATTCATATGGCAAAACAACGTTTGCCGGGTCAGCTAGTTATTATATATTATTTTAATCCTTCAGGTCTACCGTCACATCCACAATACGACGTCGCGCGGAAGCAGATGACCGGCCACTCTGGCGTGTTTAGCTTCAGACACTCTGGAGGGCTCAAAGAGTCTAGAAAGTTACTCAGTTCTCTCAAAGTGTTCACACTGGCCGAGAGCTTGGGAGGGTACGAGAGCTTAGCCGAGTTGCCGTAAGTAATCAAACAATTCGTTTAGTGAACTTTTTTTTTAACTCTATATTATTGGGTTCGGGAATTCTGCAACAGCTTAGCTCCTCCGTAAACCCATTATTTTATTATATACTTCGTCCGCGTGGTTTAAGTTTTTTTGATTCCCGCGGAAGTCCTTAATTATCGGGGATAAAAAGTAGCTATGTCACTGTTTAGGTCCTCAAATATGTCCATGCAAAAATCACGTCGATCCGTTGGTCTGCGGCGTGATTGAAGGACAAATAAACACACACTTTTGCATTTATAATATTAGTATGATAAGAAAGAGTAACTGTCTGTTACCTTTTAATGGCTTAACGTCCGATCATGATAATAGAAATAGCAGAAAATCGAAATTTGTTTAGCTATGTAAAGGAGATCGGCGAAGTCCGACCCAGCTAATTTAAAAACCGTACAGATTCAGAAAGCATTTAATATTTTTTAATATATTTCAAAGTATTTTTCTGTGTAAACACCAAATTTTTAGAAGATGGGGATCAAAAATAAAAATAATTACGACACAATAAAAAAGTCATTTTAATGGCAATACGGAGTGTAATAGGTTTTTTATCTGAGGTAAAAGTAGAAACTAACGTGTCAAATGTCAATTATTGTCAACTCAATCAAATGTCATTCGTGGACTGTGGTAGAGATGTGCCAATCGAGGTCGCGAATCAGTCGCTGGTCTATAATCTAGATATATCGGACACGTACCTAATTACGATTTTGCATCGGTATTAACGCAATACAGCATTGATACAAAGGCGATGCATTATCGATACAGTCTTGCGGTGTAGTAGGTACCTACCGGCACCCCCGCTCTTCTTTTACCCGATGTGGCCAGAAATAGTAGCGCGCTACTGAATCGATCGATGAAGCCGCCGTGGGCGACCCACCTAAATCTCTTGCATGAATTATAGTTCTTATTATTCCCAATACTTCCAAATAAATAGTTATGGCACCATCAATTTGTATGGCCACGTTATGGATTACGTAGTATAGTTTTAACGTAGTAGGTACGCAGAAGCCTGTAGTGTTTTTAATGTACCTACCTACCTACATTAAAAGAAACCGTGATCTCTTTGGTATATGGGCAGATAATAGGTGATCTGCAGTGCCTGATAGATTTTTAGAAGCTAATAAGTGGTCATCTGGCTTAAAAACAATGAAATGAAAACCTAACCTCACATAACTATCACTAAGAATATCTTTTTTCTCCCAGCTTTATTTGATTGACTTTGATAAACTTTTTTGTTGGTCTGGTTTAGTATAAAAAATATGAGAAGTTTGATGCGTGAACGTGACCCTCAAGCCTGGGTCGGAAACTATATGGGAGCTCGCCGATCTCCTTTGATGATTTTTCAAAATATACATTTTAACCGTGTATTCAAGGATTTTCGCTCCAAGTATTTAAGTCTAAGTTAAAAACATTTTTCTGAAGTATAAACTTGAGTTTTCCAAAAAAACATATGGTGCCAAAATATGTATAATATTGCAGTTTCACGCACCTTTAGTACATCGGAGCGAAAATGTTTAAATAATTTACATATAACAAGTCAGATTAACACGTAAGGGCCCGTTTTGTCCGATTTAATAAAGAATTCAATTCGATTGTAATGTATGTGTCATCGTAAGATTATAAAAACCGTTAGATTATAATCTAACTTGCGAAATTGTAAACTGTCGAAAGATTGTGAACCGTTCAATGACCTGAGCGTAAATTTTTGAAATATTCATTGTATTTACGTTTTCTTGTCTCTTTCATGTAGGTTAGGTTAGGATTCGACATAAATAATCAAGTAGGTTTTATTAGGTTAATAAACCTAACAGATTACAATCTACCGGAAAATAATGCGTTAAATTGTAATCTTTTGACACTTTGCGATTTCGCGAGTTATATTATAATCTAACGGTTTTTACAATCTTACGGTGACACATGTATGTTATGTTTTTTTGTATGTATGTTTACGCGATCATTCCGCCAATTATGGATCATTTTTGATGATTCTTTTTTTGTTTGGTAGATCATACTTCAGGTGGTCAATTTTATCGAAATTGATGAGAAAATCAACAAAAAACAAAATATATACCCAGATAATGTTTTGATTTGTGGTTCCCTTCAGTAAAATTTTTGATGAGAACTTTCAATCTCTGTCTTTAGTTTATCTTATAGGTATAGTTTTGAAGTCGGTTTTTGTTTTAATTAATTATATTGTGAACTGCCTCGTGGTCTAGTGGTTAGCATGTTTGACTGCGGCTGACGAGGGCCGGGTTCGAGTCCCGGGTCGGGCCATGATAAGTGTTGGGTTTTTCTGACTAGAAATTCTCAGTACTAGCCCGGAGTTAGGAAGTTAGCGGTGATGCACTCCCGTGCCTCGGAGAGCACGTTAAGCCGTCGGTCCCGGTTATTATCACTAACATGATAATAGTCGTTAAAGCCGCCAACACGCATTGGACCAGCGTGGTGGGTCTAAGCTCTAATTCCCTCTCTCCTATAAGAGTGGAGGCCTGTGCCCAGCTGTGGAACGTTAATAGGCTGTAGTAGTAGTAGTAATTATATTGTATAATTTCCCTAACTCTAGATCCCTGATGACGCACGCATCAGTTCCCGCGGCCCAGAGGGAGGAACTTGGCATCACAGACGCATTGATCAGACTGTCAGTCGGGCTGGAGGACACTGACGATTTAGTCGCTGATCTTGACCAAGCGTTCAATCAAACGTTTATATAAGTATAAATAAATAAATAGCTATATATTTTAAAGCAAAACGTTATATTTCCAGTAAAAAGATAAGAATACAGGTGCAAACATTTGTTTCATAGATAGTATAGAATTAATGTCAATGTTTGTTTTGTGTAACCCGGCCGAGGTGAAACATTTTAAATATGAAGACGCAGTATAATTTATTTTCTATCATGCTAAAGATGTATATTTATTATATTATAATATTTTTCCTTGTACCTGTATAAAAATTCGAATATTATTCTGATCTTACGGTCTAGTATTTAGTTACTAGGTTTGAATGACGAATTCTTAACAAGCATAATATCATCACATCATAAGTATTGAACATTTTATAATAAATATTTATTGTATAAATATAAAAAATATATACACAGCGTTTATTTAAAAATACTACTATCTAATGCTGTATGCAAAACATGTATGCATTATGATCATTGCATATAAGCTCTGTGATTGTCTTTAATGTTTTTTTATACATATGACTTTACATAAGGTAAAATAGGTTATTTTAATATTAATAATACATGCACAATTTATATATAAATCAGTAAAAGTTTTATGTTATTTAAATGTTAAGTATAATTATGTAATACCTATTCAATTGTATAAATCGTTTTATGATGCATTTAATTTATTGCTATGTTAACTTTTTTAAATAATATTAATATGTAATATTTTGACCGTCTTACGTTTTTGTGCATATTTTAAAGTTTTAAATAAATAATTTTTCGCCCAAGTTATACATATTATACAAAACTCAATGTTTTTTTTTTGTAATAAGTTTGGTATAATATATAAAATGTTGAGTATTTTAAAAATTATGTGATATTTGACCTCTGTTATCAGTACTTGATGAGTAAAATGAATAATACAATCAGTTTATGTTTTTTAAGTGCTTGTACATACATAAAAAGGATTCACGTTATTTTTAAACAGATAATGTATCTAGGGTATGTTCCGATATACACTGCGAGCACTGTAAGGTGTGACTCCATTTTAGTATACTGCGAAGCCGTTCCTTTATAGTTAGCTATACTGGTAACTGTTTAAAACGGAACGCAGTCAGCACTGAGAGCACCTTACCTCGAAAACGCCAGTGCTCGAAGTACAATAATGGCGACGATTTATGACGTCATATATTTCCCTAGGATACTGCAGCAGTATACTGTCAGCTCGCAGTGTAAATCGGAACATACACCTAATTAACCGTCATTGTAAATAAAAGTAAAGTATCTGGTTATGTTCCTTATTTTATGGTCCTATGGGCTGTGGTGTTTTAAATCTCAAAACCTGTTAAATAAACAAATCATAATATTTGTTATTTATAACAGCAATAAATTGTTTATTATGAAAATATTTTATTTTAATCAAACTCTTTATTTAATGAGACCTTTAGGCAAAAATCTGATGGATCTTGCACCCACGGATATGGATTTTTTCGAAATAAAAATGAATGTCGCCAGCAGCCTAAACGGTTGGTAGATTTCTTTTGCGTAGGAATGTTTCAACCACAACTGGTATATATGTCATCGTAAAATTGCAAAACCGTTAGATTGTAATCTGTTGGGTATAGTAACTTTCACTCCAGTAAGTTTCACTCCAGTGCAGAACTCTAAACCTCCAGCACCCCCTGAGCTTCCAAAATTGATCTTTCGCAAATGCAAAGGAAACTGGAGCGATGTGTGGATGTCGAAAAGCAGGACTGAAATGTTCTGCAGTGTGCTTCCATTGTTCTGGAGAGACTTGCAGCAACGTAATGGAACTCTCAGAATTAATAAATGAAAATGACTTTGATGATGAACCGCCAACATTAACACTCCTTCCTTCTCCAGTTCTCCCACTGGTATTTAATTCAGAAAGCCGATCAGATGCTGAGCCGCAGCCTGGTCCATCGAAACGACTGAGGACGGAGTAGTTCTAATTTAGAAAATCACCGTGGATTATGCCTATTGGGGATACCACGCAAAAAAAAACGCGCCTCTAGACTCTACCTCGTGGGTGGTGGGGAAAAGAGTCAATAATTAATTATTAATAATATTGCAAAATTTGTAATTAAAAAAGTTATAATAACAAAATAAAAAAAAACAATAACTGATGACATATTATTAGTACACACGTATAATATAGGTATAGTTAAGAGTACTTCAAAATAGTACTCACTTCGGAGCGCTGTAAAACCTTAGCTATTGACTTAATGAAAAAATGATGCGAATAAAAGTTGTTTCTCAAAAAACGATCTACAAAAATGGTCAGATATCATTTTTTCGTAAAATGATAAAAAAACAGTTACATCGAAAAATATAATTTTTTGTCTCGAATTTCTGAAGATTTTGGCTTATAACTTTTTTATTTATAGTTCTACGACAAAAAGTTGCTGGACCAAAGTTGTAGAGAATTTAATTTGCAACAAAAAATGTTAACAATTTTTTTTTATCAAATAAATAATTTAAGAGATATATCGTAAAAACCATTTCAACCCTATTTTCAAGATGGCGGCCGTGGGACCTAGGTGGCGACCCCACAAACTTGGTTTTAACTTCACACTGACCCCCCCTACACATCAAAAAAATTAAATTGCGTCCTCTAAAAAACGCAACCCCAAGTGAAACTTTTCAAAGGACTAAATATATATTTCAAAAATTGACACTCAGAACAATGATCGGTTCACAATCTGTCGACAGTTTACAATTTCGCTAGTTAGATTACAATCTAACGGTTTTTACAATCTTACGGTGACATTTATAGGAGAATCTTATCAAGTATCGTTTTGAATCAACGACCTCGTACGTACTTACTTAAATATTAATCAATCGATGTTTTGAATTATAGGCCTATTACACTGCACTTATTACAGGGCCCTGTGGTAATGGTGGCCGTGGCTGTTAGATAGAGCGTCGCTTATTGCACAGCAATAAAGGACCAAATTACGGACCCTTCCTCACTAAATTTTATTACACTACATTTGGAAGGGTCTCTGTGAAAAGTGTAGTGTAATAGGCCTAAGTCCTGCTATCTGTGGCATAAAACTTGTTTTGTTGACGTCGCATGTGGTCGCGTCACGCCGTGACGCTCGCATCTCACAAGCGCTTAGAACTTCGTTTTACGTTTAGTTGCCAACCGCACTCCGCCGCTGCACCATAGCTGATTTTTGTGATCACTGGATTCTTCGTGTATATTATAATCCCGATCAACCGTTTCAGAAAGCATAACAAGGTAAGAACGTCTACGTCCAGACTGTGGTACCTAGCATTAACTAATAAAAATTGTTATATATTGACTTAGTCAAACGGTAGACTTAGCATGATTTATAGCCGGTACCTATATCTAGGTACCTAGTTAGTTAATCGAAGATACATTATAGCCACCTAAGATACCTATTCGATTTGAATTCTAAGTTATATTTAGATACCCTACTATTACTTAACCTACCCTACTAATTTATATATTGCAGATGACGATTCATTGGGGCATTGTCACCTCTGGCAAGATTTGCCACGATTTCGTTAATGCAGTCAACAGCTACCCAGATAAAGGGGACATAGTTATAGCTGCGGTCGCAGCTCGGGACAAATCCAGAGCTGAAGAGTTTGCCAAAACTCATAAAATACCTAAAGTATTCGGCTCTTACGCTGAAATGGCGAAATGCAACGATATTGGTAGGGTGCTAGGGTGCTTTCTAATTCTATCACGGATCACCCTTTCTAATATCACTGAAGTCATAGATTCAAGTATGAAACACCAAAAACACGACGCACGATGGCATGACTAACTATCATCTCAGCCCATCAACGGCTGACATAGGCCGTTAATACTTAATAGTTATATATTGACTTGTAATAAATCACCATCATCATCTCAGCGGGTCGGGTAGCGGCCGTCATAATAATTAATATTGTGATCGCCTTCATAAAGTCCCCTTTATAATACCTACCCTTCTAGATGTTGGAGCGGAATTGAACACGATTCTGTCACGCCGCCGCCGCTCGCCCCCGTCGTGTGACTTATCGTGATAGTAATTTTGTTTTATGGATTGAGTTGGTACTTGATCGAGTAATTATCGAATCGTTTCAGATGTAGCCTACATAGGGGCGCTTAACCCGGACCATTACCCCCTCACTAAGCTATTCCTCGAATCGGGAAAGCATGTTCTTTGCGAGAAGCCATTATGTTTGAACTATAAACAAACGCAAAGTTTAATCAACGTTGCGAGAAATAAAAAACTCTTTCTCATGGAAGCCGTATGGTCTCGTTTTGCGCCATCTTACATAGCATTAGAAAAAGAGATTCAAACGGGAAAATTGGGAGAGCCCCAATTCCTTGAAGCCAACTTTGGTGTACCAAGTTTATCAGTCGACAGAGTGTGGTGAGTAATGTACCATGGTATGGTTACCTTCATGTATCCTGTAACCATAAAGTTTAACTACACTGCAATTTTTAGCAAAAAGGAAATGGGAGGAAGTGCTATCCTCGACCTTGGAATTTACACGTTACAACTAGCCCAATACGTATTCAAAGATGAGCCTTTAAAAGTTACTGCGGTTGGAGAATTGAATGACGGAGGAGTTGATTTATTGGACACAGTTATTTTGGAATACTCCGGCGGTAGACGAGCTGTGCTTAACGTGCATTCGAGGTTGAGGTTGTGGAATAAAGCTACCGTAGTTGGTCCTCTTGGAAGAATTACAGTTCGTATTTTTCATTATACTAATCCATATCCATAGAGGTTCAAATTAAGTTTTCTATCCTATCCCGACTTCAGATGTTAAGCAATCGATTTATAAAAAAATTACCTCTAGGACAAAGGACCTCCTTACAACTTAGTAACTGAAAAAAGTAACTAATGAGAATGAATCGAGGAAAGTTTCACTTTCATTAATTACTTCTTTAAATCCTGATGATGCGTTAGGCAGACTAGGTAGGTACATCCTTCGATCGGATCTATTCGGAAAAGTATTTTTACTATAATATTCTAATATTCCACAGCTCGAGGATCCATTTCACTTCCCCGACACCGTCACCCACGTTGACGGAAAAGTGGAAAATTTCCCTTTACACAAGTCCAGCCTCAAAAACAATTTTGATAATAGTGCCGGATTAGTTTATGAAGCTCTTGAAACAGCGAGATGCATAAGAGAGGGTAGGTGATTCATATTTTTTAAATTGTGTTGTGAACCGACCAGCATGTATATGCAATCTGTGACCTGCACGTAGCTATGCAATTGGTTGCGGCCGTCGAGCACCATGTGACAGTATACGTTAATATAAATTATAGACAGTATACGTATCAACAATATACGTTTGTATATTTTAGCAAAATAGTCTTGTGCTTAACGACAAAAACCATAATGGAAATCAAATGATGCGGTTTAGGTTGGAACGCGCTAACCTAGAAGATTCCTATTGAATCTTGCCTTGAAGGTCAACAAAGGTCCACCAACGAAACGAACGTGCAACTTTCAAGGAAGTTACGCGTGGCAGGAAACGAAAGGACGGACGCCGAAAGGGTATTATATACACCTTCCTATAAAATGACCAACCAACTGCGACGCTGGATATCTTTTCAGGATTGATAGAATCACCGCGAATGTCCCATCAAGAATCCCTAGTATTAGCAAAACTTATGGACACCGTGCGCCAGCAAGTTGGAGTGCATTATGACGTCGACGACCAGGAGTTCTAATACTAAAATAACTTATATAATATTCTGCTAATCGGTCTAGTGCATGACAATGATTATTTTTACACTTTATTAATAAATGGTTTGAAATATTTTGAATTTGTTTTTGCATTCCAAATTACCTTCATGACTGAATTTTCATAGAGATTTCAATCAAGGTTCAAAGAGATACGATACGTCTTACTAGGTATAAGTACCCTAATCTGATTAGTTTATATTCTACTCTAGTCTACAGTGAAGAGTATTTATACACTCTATGCTCTCCAAACAGATGGATGCCGTTCGTTATCAGGTTGGAGTGTACTTCAAGTTTCAACGTGATAAGAATTTCAAGTGAGTGTATATGTCACCGTAAGATTGTAAAAACCGTTAGATTATAATCTAACTCGCTAAATTCTAAACTGTCGAAAGATTGTAAACTGTTCAATGTTCTGAGTGTCAATTTTTGAAATATTCATTTTATTTACGTTTTCTTGTCTCTTTCTTGTAGGTTAGGTTAGGGTTCGACATAAATAATCAAGTAGTAGGTTTTGTCGGGTTTAAAAACCTATCAGATTACAACCTACCGGAAAATAATGCGTTAAATTGTAATCTTTCGACAGTTTAGAAATTCGCGAGTTAGATTATAATCTAACGGTTTTTACAATCTTACGGTGAAATATACAATTAGTAATTATAACAAAAATAAACGATATATGCTTATGATTAGAATTAGCACTATTAGGCCTATTGTGCATTTTGAAAATTTCTTATCTTATGAGCAATGTCTTATATTTTGTAACGAGCGAGGAGCGGGGAGCGAGAGAGAGGGGTAGCAGTGAGTAGGAGGAGTGGGGAGAGGAGAGGTGAGGTGAGGAGAGGAGAGGAGGGGAGATGAGAGGAGAGGTGGCTACGTATAAAACACGGACAACGTGCCGTGCTCGGGCATTATTATACCGTGTATTTTTGAAGTGATGTGTTGTAAATTATTCTGAAAAGTGAAATAAAAGTTGCTGTTGATTGTGTATATAAATTTAAGTCTTTCATTTCTGACCGTTCGTAACAGTCAGAAGTGGGATGAATAAGGCCCACAAAAATCTCACAAGGAAACGGAGAAAAACAGGAACGTATGTGAGGTCGAAGAAGATGCGAAAATCAGATAGAACCTGAGGTATTTCGACAGTAGTTGACATCACGAGTAAGTTCCAGCGACAAGGATAGCAGTTTGCAAAAACCTGTTTGATTTAGCTGTAATGAGACAGGACACTATTGCAGAGCAGTGTACAGAGATACCAGAGGTAAGGGATTATTTTTGTTAATGAGGAGAGTAGAGTAAGATAAACAAGTTGTAGGTATAGTCGGTGGGTAGTCACTAGGTGAAATAGATGTGGGGAATATTGGTACCGTCAAGCGGTGTGATTTTATCGATTTATTGATATCACATTCAGATTGCTTTGCCAGGTCACCAAAAGATTTAGGCGAGACGCATTTTAGAGATAATACATTATTGGGAGCATTAAGGGAATTAACCTACCCGCATTTAGAGAATCTATGTTCTGTTTAGTTTCTGTGTATCGGGTTAGTGGTTTTGTTTTTTCGGCATACTGCCACGAAGTAAATCACGTTACCCAGCAAGACTTATAGGAATCGAACCCCACGAGCCAATCATACTATGTGCAGGGTACCATCGCGGGCTAATTTATTTGCAGAATACCTTCGCGTGCTAATTTATTTCTTTGTTTCATGTGAAATGTATCGTTGGTGAGCGTGGTCGGGCTCTGGCGGTGTACAGCCCGCCTGCTGATGCTTCCCGCGGCATGATGCTGCCTAGCAGCACGCCATGCGGTCGCGTAGCACCTTACGTGGGCGCTGCTTATAAGAATGCCACCACCGGGATCGTATTGTTTTGGGCATGTGGCCCGGTGTGTCGACGCAATCGCGAAGTGAAAACTGTGAGTCCGTTCCATATTTTTTATTTTGTGTAAATTTGTTATTACGTTTGAAACTATTTACTAAGGAGTTATGAAGGGCGGCTGTCCCGAAGCAGATTCAGGAATAATGAAGTCCTTTTTGGTGTTTATGGATATAATAAAGTAGTTTACATAATAATATTGTACAGAAATGTAAGATAGGTATGTCCGTTCGTTCCGATGTTAGGTATACGAAGGCGGCGAGTATAGTCGGAATTGGATCTTCTATGGAAGTTGAGACTCGCGGTATACGTGCTGACGAAGCGCAGTCGTCCAGCGTAACAAAGGAGCGCCCTACCTACTACTAGGTTACTAAGGTACTTTGGATTTGTTTGCTTTGTAATGCAATACATAGATGCGTGTTGGTTGTTAATTATTATGCTACCCACATTACAACGGTCATTTAAGCGTATTGTGTTACATGGAAAGATGTTCCCCGGTGATTCAATGTTCAGTGTTCAGTGTTTTCGTTGACAGTTTAAAGTGGATAGATTCATTTTGAATAATCTGATTACATTGATTAAAGCTCCCGTTACTATCCTCGCGGCGTGTAGGTGTTTCCGTTATAATTTTAGAAACGGGGCTGCGTCGTATTAAGAATGGTGAATCTGAGTGGTTTTCTTTCTGACCTTCGGGTCATTGGTTTGTGTCGTGCGCCCGGTTTTCTTGTCACCTGGCCGGCGCGATGCCTTTTCCAAGAGTTTGTGGGTGGGTGTCTGTCGTGAGTTGGTGACTGTGAGCTGGTGTGGTTCGCTGTGTGGTTCGTGTGTCGGTCGTGCAGCGTGCTTGGCGCGAGTGTTGCCATGGTGTTTGACGGTGTGTGAACAATGACTGTTTGGGGTTAATCTGACCAATGATCTTACCGCAGTATGGTGGTTGCCTTGTGTGGTTGCTATGCGGGGATTTGAAAGGTGCTTTAAGTCATTATTGTCGCTGTTGTGATGCTTGAGCAGGTGTACCAGAGCTTGCTTGGGATTCAGATTTGTGATAGGGTGGACTTTGCTGGATCCTGGGTTTGGGGACCTTATAAATTATTTGAAGTTCTTGATGGTGACGGATGTTTTGAGTTCTTTGACTGGTGATCATAGTTGCAAGTGCGCTCCCGATAGCTCCGAATGTACCTGAATGTGAAGTTCTCTTGGAGTTTGATTGCGATGAACAGGTTGATGAAGATGTTTAGGCGTGCACATTTGGATGGGTGTAGCTGCAGACGTGTCGCGTTCGGCCTCTGTATCGGTGTAATGAGCGTCCGATTGTGTGGTGTAGCCTGGGTCTCTGAAGGGACTACAGTTGGTGGCATGGTGTTGCTCGGGTCTCGAGGAGATTACTGTTTTGGCCTGGGGTAGCCCGGGTCTCTGATAAGACTGCAGTTGATTGCACGGTGTGGCTAGAGTCCCCATGGGGATGCAGGTGTTTGGAGGAGAGATGGTCGCTACTAGCTGCGTGTGGCCGTTGCGCCAAGTGTTGTGTTTCCTTTGATGGATTGTGAATTGGGTGACTGTTGTTTTATTTTGGATCGGTAGGAGCTTTTCAAGGCTTGATCCAGATCACAACCAAGATGTTTCTTGCAATTGGGTGAATTTAATTGGACCCTATAGAGTTATGAGTGGTTTTATCAGGAGACGGGTGTCTAACTTGAGCTCTGTTATTATTGAAGCTTCGTAAGGTACCTGACTTGGAATACAATAGACAGGACTTGGATAGTGATCTGAATGGTGACCCGGGTGATGACGTCTCTGTTGCCTAGTTTTATGAGTTGCCTAGCAAAGCTTATTTCTTTCCTTGGTAGGTATGTTGCTGTTTTGTGGCTTTTGTGGATTGCGTCGCTCTTGAGTGTGAGTAACGGATGGAGATGTTTGGTTTGGTTAGGTCGACGGCCGGATACAGGTTGTCACTTGTGGTGGTAGGATGGAGGTTGTGAGTGTTCTGGTGATCAGATGGAGGTTTACAGTGAGTGTGTTTGTGGTGGGATATAGGGGACACATTGGGGAGCTTCACAAGGTGATGAACCTTGGTTTGTTTCATTTGACTTAGGTGTGTTAACAGATTTTTGTTTGAGTGTCGTTCGATGAGCTACTTTATTTGGGTTGATTTAAATTGGAGGTATTTGAATAAAGGTTGACTTGATATACAGACGCCAAATTTCGTTTTGTCAGATGCTGGGCAAGGGATATCCCTGACTGATAATTTTAACGTTTCTTTCGGTGCTGTTTGACAGACTAACTTAACTGCTAATCCTACCTTTGTTTTGAATAAAGAATTCTAGTAGAGTCAGTTCCTTATTGAAGTAGAGTCATGACATTTCATAAAAGGCACAAGTTTTCCTACGTGAAATTAATCATTTCGTTTTATTTCATTTCATGCCTTGGCATCACGTTGCTTGACATCGTGGCGAGGTGCACGCAGCCGGTCAGCGCATCTGACGCGCTTAATCGCTTCGTGGACTTATGCAGTGAGAGGCCTGTCATATCAGCGGGGTGATCGCTTAATTTGGTGAACAGTTTTCATTTTGGCTTGATTTTGACGTTGATTGTTCCTTAATTAAAGAGAGTGCTCAATTCCTTGTTGTGTAGCTGCTGCGTGGGCTTATTGGTGAATTTTAACATTCAATCGTAACGCTGATAAGAAGGGTAATTAAATGTAGCGTATTGTGTAGCCTACAAGTTTTATCACAGGTGTCATCTTAATAATTTAAACTCTAATCGCACTTAAATGGACATTCGCACAAGAGAGGTTTATATTCACTCCCATAATCCTATGTCCCTAGAGCCCTGAGCTAGATTCTTATTCGAGCAGAAGTAAAAGTAGGTAAAAGATTAGTTGCGTGTATGTATAGTGCTGGCAAGTTACACTGTGTGAGAAATGGGTTGCCTGATCAGCGAGGTGGTCACTTAGACACTGAACAGTGAGGATGTTGCTTAGGCAATGAACAGCGAGATAGTCGCTTGAAAGATGGACAGTAATGTGTCTCGTTGGGGTGATGAATGGCGGGTTGGCTGTTGGGATGATGAACGGTGGGTTGGGATGATTGCAGCGATACCAGTAGTGTTAAGGAGATGATCTAATTGATGTATCAGAGAGCTAAAGTTTTGATTGTTGTCTCGCCAATTGCGGGGCAATTGTTGCAGGATGGCCGACTGTAACGAGCGAGGAGCGGGGAGCGAGAGAGAGGGGTAGCAGTGAGTAGGAGGAGTGGGGAGAGGAGAGGTGAGGTGAGGAGAGGAGAGGAGGGGAGATGAGAGGAGAGGTGGCTACGTATAAAACACGGACAACGTGCCGTGCTCGGGCATTATTATACCGTGTATTTTTGAAGTGATGTGTTGTAAATTATTCTGAAAAGTGAAATAAAAGTTGCTGTTGATTGTGTATATAAATTTAAGTCTTTCATTTCTGACCGTTCGTAACAATTTTGTATGTCTGACCCAACGCAAGAAAAAATATCTTGTAATATGTATGGTCTCATACCAACAACCATTGCGGCTGAATTTCTAATACATTAACTATTCTTTAGACATAGCTACAGCATAGTATTATCTATCGAATAATGTGGAAATGAATTCATAGTGTAATTTATAATAATTAAACAAACAAATAAATGGATTCCATTGTTTATTACAAAAAATATAATGTTTTTATAAATTCGCAGATTGGTTCTAGAGTTCAGTTTTAAAATACACATGGTTTTTAAAAATTCGCTATCAATTTAATATAAAATATTTACAAAAAATGCTGAGTATGATTTTATTTCATATTATTGTTAAATTATTTCATATTATACTTTATTATGATGTTTGTTTTGTTTAAGGCTATTAGTATCTTCCAATTTACTCCTTACCATAATACAAATAGGACTTCATATAAAAATAGATGTAAAAATTATTACTTCGCATATGATATGCTACGGCCACACTGCTTTATGTACTGCTGAAATGTAAACATACTATTTTTACCACATAAATGTCATTTTCCTCTTGTTTGTTTGATATGTTTTGTAGTTCGTTTCCAACGATGTATTACGTGCCAATTGATCAGGAACATAGCCTGTATTGTCAAGTTACATATTAACAACACGAAGGGAAAAAACAACAAGTTTTCATTCATCATTTTTGGTATTTATGGATCAAGACCAAACAAACAAATTGTGGACGTTAATATTGCTATCACGGAAGCACGGGGCAGATGCGTCATAAGACAAAAAGAGATGCAAGCAATATACCGGCCGATTTTTGCACGCGCCTTGAGTTGTTGAAGTTGCGAGCGGTATAGAATAAACATATAGGTACCTATTGAATGCATCTTTAAGTAGTTAATAGATAGTCAACTTAGTTGCACAAAATCTGTTACCTTATTTGGCAGGTATCACTTTTTTGAGATCTGACACAATCAGCTTAGAGATTTTGTACAGTCAAATTGCCACCAATATAGTAGTCTAGTTTATTGGTGACTATAAGAACACGTCATGGACGTGATCTTGAACTGCCAGGTAGTTTTAAACTACCTGGCAGTACAAGATCACGTCATGAATCCTAAATCTTCCCTCAGTCTGCCAAGTCATACTGTCTAAAGTATCGAGACACTAAACATATGAATAGATTTAATGGTGCAGCGGCAAACTTCGAATTCTCGTCTTCTACATTTAAATGAGATCTGCAACAAACAAATGATTATTAATTATAATAGTTTATCATAAGAAAGCATCACTATGCACACCTCTTTTGTGTAAAATGTGCCTTAAACAAAGCTAAATGAAAATATAAGAACCCAGACCTTTTTATAGTACAAAGACTGATAGCAGCTGATACGAGGCATGCCTTTTAAGTTCTGTCGTTTCCATATTCCCCGGTAATTTTGAATTTGGAAGTGTTCTATATTCGAATGTGTTTAAATTTTGAATCTCAAAACAGTTGAAAGTATTAGGATTAATGCTATTGTTTAGTCACAGCGTCGATTGGAATCTGTCAGGTTAGGTACGAAAATGAATCTTTCTAAGGAAAATGTTCGTGCAATAATTTTCTACAACTTTAGAAGAGGCCTGACACGGCTTCAGTGTTTTGAAGAGTTAACATCTGTGTTCAGTGATGAAGCCCCATGTCTGCGGACTGTCGAACACTGGTATTTAGAATTACAGCGTGGACATACTAGTGTTAGTGACAAATCTCGCGAAGGACGCCCAAAATCCGCCTTCACTGAAAATAACATCATTGCTGTGAGACAACTAATTCTCGAAGATCGTCATGTGACGTATCGAGAGATAGAGGCTCTATTAGACATCTCAGGGCAACCATTCAGAAGATCTTGCATGAAGCGCTTGGTGTGAGAAAGCTAGTTTGCCGTTGGATACCGCATCTGCATCGCGTCAGATGGTGTAAGAAAACTCTGCAAAGGTTCAACCGAGGAGAGTCAAATCACATCTACGACATCATCAGTGGTGACGAATCTTGGATCTATGCCTACGATCCTGCCTGATTCCGAACAACAATCTACAATCTGGGTCTTTCAAGCCGACTAAAGTTGTTCGTTCTCGAAGCACTTCAAAGATGGTGGCCACGTTCGTTGGTAAAACCGGCCATGTTGCGACTATTGCATTTGAAGATCGTAGAACGGTTAACGCAGAGTGGTATACCAGTTTGTTTAGCACAAGTCATCGCCAAACTTCGAAAATCTATCTCAAAGCGACGCATCATCCTGCACCACGACAACGCAAGCTCACACAGCGCTCGTCAAACGATTGAGTATTTGAAGCAGGAAAAAGTAGAAATTCATGACCATCCTCCATACAGTCCTGACCTAAGCCCTAACGATTTTTTTACATTTCCAAAAATTAAGAAAAGTCTTCGTGGTCAAACGCTTTCAAGTCAGCCATTTTGAACACCCCCACTTTAGAGTGGAATAAATGTTATAATAACTGGTTTGAGCGAATGGAAAAGTGTATTAAACTACGTGGTGAATACTTTGAAAAACAATAAAAAGTACTATAAGGTTCTAGTTGTGTTTTTCTTCAAACGACAAAACTTAAAAGGCATGCCTCGTAGCTGAAGAGCCTACCAGATCAAAGTTACACATCACGTAAATACAATGAATATTTCAAAAATTGACACTCAGAACATTGAACGGTTCACAATCTTTCGACACTTTGGAATTTCGCGAGTTAGATTATAATCTAACGGTTTTTACAATCTTACGGTGACATATATATATATATATATATATATAAAATATAATATGAAAATTACCTGATTTCTGCACATTTCCTGGCTAAATCTCTTAATATGCTAATTGTATCTGAGACAAGAGGCTGTCTAGTGCATGCAAGCAATGCATAGATCCATTGCCCTGTAAGAAATTTATGAATTGTTATGCTATATTAGTTAACCCTTGACTGCAATATCACATGCATAAATGAAAATGCAGTCTAAGATGGCAGGAGACTAACTGTATAAATTGGTTGCCAGCCTAATCTGGTATAATGATTGTCATCATACAAGAAACTCAGGTTGTGCCTAATAGGCCATGTGTTAAACCCTCTTAAGATGAGACCTAGGCCAAATTAGAAATTGGTTGGATTTTCCATATAATCCATGCCATTCCTAACATATCAATGAAAACATTTTTATTTTTGCATTAGGATGTAACCTTGTGTACTTACACAAACATATACTTGTCAGTAAGATAATAATCAATGATCAGAATAGGTAGTACAATGTTGCAGGATTTCATGACATAATCTTAAAGTTGGGATTTATAAATTTGTACATAAAGAATTTAAATTTTATTGAATCTTTAGAAATATTATCCTTAGTTTCCTAGTGGTTCTTATAGACACAACATGGAAAAGAAAAGATCATAATCCTGAAATACAGGAATCATGCAGTTGTATCCACACTAATGAGAATATTTCAGGTCATTAACCCCAAATTGCACTACCTATTCCGATCATTGCTGATAAAGCTCCTTATTCACAGCTTGGTTTTAATCAAAACTTGGAATTCCATATAATTCCAAATCTATTTCATATTTTTAGCATTTTTACAGAACATAAATATCATTCCCAGGATCCAGACCATATAACCAGGAACTTTGACTGTATTTAACATAAATAAAGCTTAAAAAAGCTTTTGATAAAGCAAATCATTGATCCATACTAATATTATAAATGAGAAAATGTGTCTCTCTGTCTGTCTGCTAGACTTTCACAGCCTAACTGTTCAATTGATGCTGATGAAATTTGGTATAGGGATAGTTTGCATCCCAGGGAAAAACATAACTTTTTATAACGGAAGGGTTCCTGCAGAAATAAAAAAAACGTAATCCACACAGACAACAGTCATGGGCATCATCTAGTTTAATATCAATCAAGTTGAAAAAAACTTTCGAAAAAGCAAACAATTGATAAGATAATATTAAATACACAAATAATCACCTGTTTTATGAGCTATCGTTTCTCCTGGTCGAACTTCATCTAGCATCTCTGTTAGTATTTCCAAGCCCTTGTCTAAATAAGCTTGATGAACACCAATTACATGGGACAAAGTTGAATCTCTATCCTTTAAAAAGTTTCTCAACTCTATAAGATTGTTAATATGCTCTATATTTATTTTCTTCACATTCTCCGGCCAGGCAGATTTGTTGGTTAAAAGTCTGGATATGTACATACGGACTTCGGAAAAGTCTGCCACTTGAATATTTTGCCATTCTAAAGTAGGTTTTAGACTATCTGGTGCCTTAGCATGAGGTAGCTAAAATAAAATAAAACCAGTCAAGTGAGAGTCAGACTTGCAGATAAATGGTTCTGCAATAATTACGGTATATTTATTTTAGTATATAACAAGATGTCATAACAACATGTAATCAGCTGTTAATTAACAGCTTACTTAAGTGCTAAACTGGTAGCACCTGACAAATAATATGATGACCCCTGATTATCGATTTTCGGATAACTTTTGATTGCATTGATTTAGAAGCTTGATTTTTTTTACTTTTTAACGGATCGTAGACCTAAACATTTGACACTAATTTCAGAAGAAGGTGATAGCCAGACAAATAGTTCTGTTAAAAAACAATATGGGTACAGTTACATACTAATTTTTAGAATGCAAAATGTATGGCTAAAAGTCCACTTGGCTTGCCAAGTGTGGATTGCTAGACTTCCAACATTTTTGAGAACATTATGGAGAACTCTCAGGCATGCAGGTTCGCCATTGTGATCAGATCGGATAGTTAAATGATTTAATTTAACTTTTCAATGCCAAGTTAACACGATCCAGATCAGATCTGAAATCTGAAGTAGGTACCTATAACTTAGTCTAAGATAGGTTGTGCTTCTCTGATTAGAATCTCTTATAACATATCGCCTTCCTCCACACCAAACCTGAGCTAAATCATTCTAATATTCATAACAAATACAGATTACTAATTACCTCTTCCACAAACTGAGATTGATTGCGGGCAAATTTAGAATAGTCTGTATTACACTTTGAGACGGCAGCATACTTTTCCCTTTCTTTCCTAACTTTTAGAAGATATTCTTCGCCGTTTGTGGGGACCTCTTTGAGCACCACACAGGAGCTGATTTGAAAACAGGGAGACATCAAGGTGTCTGCATCTTCATCTTCACGTTTAGTTTTGTAAACGCACTTGCTTGTAGACATATTTTGCATAAAGAAACACCTACCAAAACAATATCCTCACAGTTTAATAACTTTCCTTTCTACAAAATATTAAAATGCATATTAAAGCAGGCACCGAAGAAATTATTATCATTCAAGTTTTACATTTTTTACAGGAAACCTGCAGGAAACAACTTGATTCCAACCATCGACTCCTACCAGTATACCAGAGACATCAGACAAGTAACATATAGGATACAGTATACGTGCAGTATACAATGTCGCTGTGTCGTCTAACGTCTTCGAACAAACCTGTGGCACAAACTTAATGGCAGAGACAAGTTATCCAGATTTACTGGTCCCAAAAAAGCGCCATCTAGTGGACGTTGTCCAGTTGACTTAGTAAATTTACACAGTGTTGCTATAACTAAAAAACTTGTTAAAACATTATTTAGATTTGCCACAATTTAATGGTGTGCCGATTGGATTATGCGAATAAGGTTATCGATTTGGTTCGATTATTAGTTCGAAATTAGTTACAATTTTTTTTTTTTCAACCTTAAAAGATAGTAAAAACATTTATTTGTTTACTAAAACGTGTACAAAAATACTTAAAAGTACTAGTATACCTGCCTAACTAAAACTAAGAATTAAAATAATTATCAAAATTTTGTGCCCTAGGTAAGGTGCCCAACACGCAGGCAGCATTCCCGCGCTGAATTCGTTGCGCGAGATAATTGCCCGCCCGAGGGTCGTCTGTTGCCTCCCTGAGGCGTTTACTAGGCTCCTTGCGGAGATTTTTAGCACCCCTGCCCCAGGGGCCCAGTGTTTCGACGCCAAACGGAACAAATTCATATTGTGCGCAACACAATTATACTTATTTACCTTTTGGCGCTCGCGTGCGTGCGCACGGCCCATTCTTCATGGGATCAACGACATCCCGTCGGGATGCTTACCATCGTTGCGCACAATCTGGGGCTCCAGTGCGGCGGGAACGTTAGCACTGACGAGCGCCCTTCTTAGGATGTCGTTGAGTGTGGCATGGCGTGAAAAGCGGTCGGCGCCCGAGGAGCAGGTAAGTCCGTGGTGGCCAAGATGATCTACGTGGGCTCCGCAAGAGGCACAGTTGTGGGCTACGCACAGAGCAGCTCCAAGCCGGAGAGCAGCGGCAATGCGTAAAGATTCCGGGTTGATCAGGGTGCCAGTAATGGGTGAGGGGTAGGCATGGAGCCAGTAACCAGACTCTGGCCTGGAAGATGCAAGGAGCCTCGCCCGGTCCTTGCCTACCGCGGTGTCAATAAGGGTATCTCGTACTGAGACTGACATGATGTTGTCCCAAGCCCTTTGGATTTTCGGTTGGGTCGGGAAATTTAGATTCAGGCATTCTTGGCCTTATCCAAGCACGCAACCTCGCAGTCGCAGGGCTAGCAAGCCCAGAGGGGCTTTAAGGATTTTACCTGCGAGTTCAGAGGTGCTATGGGTTGAGGCCAAGAACGCCGGTAACGCAATGGCGGAAATTTTGCGGGTACCTAAGTCACCATACCTTATCGGTAAGGTGGCTTGTATCCACGCCTGTTCTTTTAATTGGATATTTAGGATTGATTCCAATTGCGATTTTATAAGTTGATCAATAGGCCGAACTAAATGGCTGTATTTCCATATAGGACAGCAGCGGAGCAAATATGTGAATTTTGGAACTAAATTGTCTTATCTACAGATTATAAAAATCAAATTTAAAAAAAATATTTAATTTTGCACTTCAGTCAGTCTTTAATTTCCAATCCACTGATTGGATTCAGTTAGCATTTAAAAAAATTATGTAATCGAGATGTTTTGGCAGTTGTCCCTCTTTAAAGACAACTGACCTGCTTTGGGAAAAATTCTCTCAGTAGGAACGGAGGTGGATGGGATGCACGAATATTTAATAACTTACCTTACTAAATAAAATTGTAAAAAATGCTAAAACATATTTCGGGATTTCCCCTCTAATAGATCACTTTAATACTGATTTTGATTTTGGACCTACCATCCACAAACGTGGAGCAGTGGAGTTACATAACGCCTTTACGAATATCTTAGATATATGTAATTTATCAGGACTAAAACAACAGAATACTGTGCGAAACTGTAAGCAAAACACCCTAGATCTATTGTTCAGTAACATTGATTTTAGCGTAACCTACTGCTCAAGCCCTCTAGTCCCAGAAGACATTTTTCATCCATGTCTTCAATTCAATCTTTCTAGTCTGCTTTTCCGTAATGCTCGTCAAAAACCTGTAAAAAAACCCAACTTCTTCCAAGAAGACTACGTCAAAATCAACGAGTTCTTGTCCAAGATCAATTGGCACGAGGCACTATTATCTAACTCAATGAACGGTGTAGTTGAAATTTTTTACTCCATTCTAAAGGAAGCCATTAAGAAATTCGTTCCGGTAAAAGTCAAGTATAAATCTAACTTTCCAGTATGGTACTCCAAATCTTTAATTCACATAGTGAAAGATAAGCTTCAAAAGCATAAGCAGTGGAAAGTTCACCAAAATCCCCGTGATTACGATGAGTTCGCTATTCTAAGGACTAGACAAAAACTAATTCAAGACAAGTGTTACACCTCTTACACACAAAGAATGCAAACTTATATTCTCAAGGACCCTAAGCTTCTTTTCTCTTTCACTAAATCCCTAAGAAATAATAAAAATGGATATCCCACCAAGCTAACATTAGGCAATACAGTTTATACTGATGAAGCCTCTGCATGTAACGGTTTCAGTGAGTATTTTGAGAGTGTATTTGTGAAACCAGCAAACTCGTACGACGTGTCAAATCTCTCCAATTCGAACTACAAAGAATCTATTTGTAAAATCATCATTGACGAGGATAATTTACTTAAATTTCTCAAAACTCTAAAAACTAATAAGGGAGCCGGCAGTGACGGTATCCCACCAATTTTTCTAAGCAAGTGTGCTAAAAATCTGGCTAAACCACTATCGATCATTTTTAACCTCTCCTTAAACGTCTACTGCAGTTTCCCAGATATCTGGAAAGAGGCATTAATAGTACCCATTCATAAAAGTGGATCAAGAACCCAAATAGAGAACTATCGACCTATCTCTATTCTCAACGTGATGAGCAAGTTGTTCGAATCAGTTGTGTACTCACACATTTCCCCAATTATTTCAAGATCTATCCCTAGCGAGCAGCACGGCTTTATGAAACATCGTTCCACGGTTACAAACTTAGAGGTCTTCACGGACTACGTTTTGCGGGGCATGGATGAGAGGTGCCAGGTTGACGTGATTTACACTGATTTCGAAAAAGCTTTCGACCGTGTGGATCACGTGATCCTGCTTCATAAGCTAAGCATCATAGGAATAAATGGCAACTTACTCCGATGGCTGACTTCGTATATTAAAAACCGTATGCAGGCAGTAGTAACGGGCAGTGCTAGAAGCGATTTTATAACTATACCATCAGGGGTACCCCAGGGGTCTATCCTCGGTCCCCTTTTATATAATGCATATCTTTTCGAATTGATAGCTGTTTTAGCCACGCAAAACATCTTATGTACTCTGACGATAAGAAAATCTTCTTTAAAATCCGTTCTCTTGCTGATTGTCTTCTGCTACAAGAAGACTTAAATGCTCTGGCTGAATATTATATCCGGAACAGAATTATTGTCAATGTTAAAAAATGCCACCATATAACACTATCTCGTAAAACTATTTCAATTAATTTAGATTACAAAATCGACGGTGTTAACATTGCTAAAGTCACAACCGTGAAAGACCTGGGTATTAAAATCGACGCAAAATTATCAATGAATGAGCATGTTGAAGTCGTGGCGGACAGAGCCTACAAACAACTCGGCTTCATTAAGCGAGTCACTCGTACTTTCAATAATATTGAATGCATAAAAGCTCTGTATTTTACTTATGTTCGTAGTCTTCTTGAATATTCATGTAACATATGGTCACCCTATTACCTTATACATACTCAAAGACTCGAGTCAATACAAAAGCAATTTCTGAGGTACCTTGTTTTTAAGGAATTCAAAACATTTAACAGTTACAAAGAAGCCTGTACTCATTACAAAATAGACTCCCTGGAACTAAGAAGAAACCAAAGTGACATGCTACTGCTACAAGCTATCTTGACTGGCCAAATTGACTGTCCTGGCCTGCTGTCAGCTTTCTCATTAAACGCATCCTTTTTTAGGACCCGAAAACCCAAGCTTCTATGTGTCCCAAAATCAAACACAAACTACGCCCAAAACTCTGTAATTATACGCTTATCGCGAACCTACAATAAAGTTTACTCCGATCTTGACCTTTTCCATCATTCTAAAACGCAACTGAAAAATGCAATTATTAAATTACATCGGAAATAGTATTTATATTTAGTATACAAGCACATCCCTTATAACGCACATACATACCCGCACGCACACACAACCACACCCACCCACACACACATATATACACATACCCGCACATCCCCACGCACTTGCACTTGTTTACCTTTATGTAAATACCTACCTATTTATTTTAAATAATTTAAAAATTTTATAATATTTTTGGCCTTATTTTAGTTTTAAGAGTTATCTGTAAATTATTATGTAAAAACGCTGTTGATTACAGGAAAATAAACAAAAAAAAAAAAACCTACCCATCACTAGACTTTTTGAAGTGAAGTTTCTTTAGAATCGTTGTGATTTGAAAATTCAATGAAACGAATATTGTCGTCACGGTACAAGTGGCGCCACCGGACTAACGTGTATACAAAGCGTTCCATTTTTGTAATTTACTGTTTGATTGTTTAAACGTAGCACTTTTTTTTTAAATTTTAATCCACCTCTGGTTGATAAAACGGAAAACGGATTATTCGGAAAAAATTATGTTAAGGTAGCCCTACTTACAAATGGAATCACCGTTACTAGTAAAAAAAGTGTGTTCACAATTCACACACGGCAGAAGTGAAACTTCAGAAAAGTAGCCTGTGAGATCTCATTCTCTCCTATTATGATTAGGTTTGTCTCGTTTTCGTTTCGTTTTCCGTTTTATTAACCAGAGGCGAATTAAAATAAAAGAAAAAGCAATTAGCAAACTGGACACTGGAAATTGATGACTGTTTGAAGTGTAAATTAAGTATTTTTTTATATTTCATTTTTATAATCTGTAGATAAGACCATTTGTTACTAATTTCGTACAGACAATTTGTATTCTAATTTCGAACTAATAATCGAACCAAATCGATAACTTTATTCGCATAATCGAACCGGCATAACATTAAATTGCGGCAACTCTAAATAATGCTTGAACCAGTTTTTTAGTTATAGAAACACTGTGTAATTTTACTAAGTCAACGTCCACTAGATGGCGCTTTTTTTTTTTGACCATTATGTTTGTTCCACAGAGTACTATTTAAATGGTTTGTTTTTCATTTAAAGACGAAGTACTCTGTGGTTTGTTCGAAAACGACATAATTTTTTTTTTCTAGCATGCAGATACAAGGTAGTAACTAGTACCTAATCTGTGGAGACAAGTAATAGCAGAGACAAGTAACATATAGTAATAGCATTAGCATGGGTCTGAGGCTCTGAGCATGGGCGCAAGCGGCAAAGTGTAAATGAAAACAAAAGTATTTAGAATTAAATACATATTTAGTACTCATTTCTAGAAATAGTACATAAAGCTTGGGATGTCTTCTTCCAGCAATATATCTCAATCGGCCTATTCTCCGTCTGAACCTGAAACTCCTCAAGTAAGCATTTTACTCCGTAAAAAATATTTAGAATAGAACGTGAATAAATCCCTCATCTAAAAACTCATCGACTTTTTCCGAATTCTCATTTCTTATTCTTAGTCTCATCTCCGGTTCTCCCAATGAGGCTGAGTCTTTATTAGGCTAGGCTTGGCTTTAACTAGTAAGAACTCGCCCAGTGGTACCTAATTTTTTATTAAGTACCTACTTGCTTTTCAGAATACACCACAAAGTAGAATTCAGAATTTTAACCAGTCATTAAACCACAGTGACCTTGGCCACAGTTTTGAACAATCATTAAAAAACGCTCACAAGGAACTCCACCAAAAACGTATACAAGCACTACGAAAGGAACTTGACTATTTAAAAGCTACAGAATGGAAGTTTGAGTATGACAAGGGCTTTGTACAATAGCTTCAAGATTTTACAACATTGATCAGTAAATAAATACTTAATTCAAATATGATTTCATACATTACATCATTTTTTAATTACATATTTGGTAAGGACCATAATGAAGAAAGTGATCTAGAGAAGGAAAATTTCTTAGCAGGGGAACTGTTAGCCCTACAAATACAAGCAGAAAAAGAGTCTAAAACTGAAGAGTCAACCACAGTTAGAGAACAACCTAAAAATGCAGTGTGTTTTCAAAAGACAGGTATGTAATGATAGGTCAAACGAGAAAGGTAAATAGTACAAAACGATCAAGCCACAGCCACCCAAACTGCTGTGGATTGACAATGGCAAAAGCAGACTAGACCTGACCCTTATGATGCACCTTCATTCTTGGCATGTACCATTGAACCAATTTGCATACTTGAAGAAAAAAAACAAATTCACCCTACTAGTGTTTGCCATGTGCCAGAAGATGCAGTGGTGTGCACAGGGCTTGAAGCTAGGGTAGGCATTAGTTAGTCAGAATACTTTAATATGACTGTTATAATGAAAAATGAGCATTTACGTATTTCAGTTTGGGTAAGAAGTGCTTTTATGCCTCTATGAACTGCACGCCACTTAGAAGATGTAGTCTATATCCTAATGGAATGTACCTGAAACGAAGAGTATAGAAGGGGAGTATTTAAGGATACAGCTCTTGAATCCATACACAAAATATGAATCGGAGTGTGAATGTATCCTTGAGTCTTAGATACTAACGACATTAGTTGTAGGGGCATTCTGTGATATTAAATGTAGTATTTTAAAACTAAAGCTGCAAGGTTTCTATTAAACACACCTTGCCCTGCAAAGTAGCCCACAACAAATTCACTCATTTATATTCTTGCGAATTATTTTTGTTGTTATCCCCATAGTATGATTACCATTATTAATACTGTATTCATAGCTTTTTGGCATAAACCAATAAATAATGGGTTGATGAATGTCAACCCAAGTCTGTGTGCAGTATTATGTAACAATGTTGCTACATTGTAACAATCACAATCACTACTGATTAGCTAACACTTCAGTTGTTTTTTTTTCTCTGCCATTTCAACTATCTGCCATCGGCTTTTCTAGCCATAGTCAGATTTCAGCTATTGGTGAAAATCCATTGTAACAAGAATAATTATTCTTGTTATGTTGCCATAAATTCAGCTAATCACAAGAATTGAGACTTGTGATTAGCTGAATTGATGCAGGTTTTACATATTAATACTACAGTTGAATGGAATTCAAATAACATAATTTTTACTTTTCAGGTCTCATAACTTACTGTGGTGAAAACTATGTACTTATTGATGGCATGATTTACTTTGATATGACTGGATGTACTGTGGATGTGAATGTTAATGACAAAGTTCTTTATTTATGTTACAAAGATACCAATGACTCTATAGTAGTTGTACGAATTTTGGAAAATGAAGGGTTGTTTTGGGGTGATGAAGTAGAAAATGAAGAAAAGAGTTTTAGTGTGATAGAACACATTTTAGTAGGCCAGGTTGGCCATAGACAAGATCGGTCAGTTTTTATCTCAGAAGGTGACTTGAAATTCAACTTAGATGAAGTTGAAGGTACTTTTGTCCCTATACAAGGGGACTGGTTGGAAATGAAATGCTCTGTGCAACAGGATGAAAATAAAACCACTGATTTGTCTACAAATCAGGTAAAGAGAGTACAATTAATTATCACTACATACCACCACCACCACTACAGCCCATTAACGTCCCATTGCTCACAGGCCTCCATTTTCATAGGAGAGGGAATTTAGAGCTTAGACCCACCACGCTCCAATGCGGGTTGGTGGGCTTTCACGACTATTACCGACCGACGGCTTAACGTGCTCTCAGGAGGCACGGGGGTGAAACACCGCCAACTTCCTAACTCCGGGCTAGTACTGAGAATTTCTAGTCGGAAAAACTCAATACTTAATTATGGCCCGGCTCTGGTCTCGAACCCGGGACCTCGTCGGCCGCAGTCAAACAGGCTAACCACTAGACCAACGAGGAAGTTAATTATCACTACTTAGCATAACATTCTTTTTTTTTTTTATTAAGCTTGCCTTATAAATGCCTATGCCTTATGAATCTGGGGCTTCACATCTAGTAAACATTATTGTCTGCTGATGCTGTCAGCAAAAAAAAAAAACAATCTCTTGATAACAATGGAGGGGATATCCATGCATGGTTATTTCACTTTCCTATGGTGTGTCCAGTGAACGGTTTGCTAACAAAACAACACCCTCGCCTAGTGCCTAGCTTCATAGGTCATACCACCAAATAAAATCAATATATTATCCTTTATAAAATTATGTGCATATTTAGATTTTTCAATGATCAAATTATTATTATTTCATGCATGTTATTGTAATTAGGTATTCTAGAAGTCCTAAGTAACTTTTCTGTTGTAATGTTTTTAATTTACAGGTATTGAAAGTAATATCTTTTAATCCAATAAGAACCAAAACAAAAAGTGCAGTTGTAACAGATTGGTCTGGAGCAGATGGGGTTTGCGACCGACAGATTTATTTCAATAACACTGCTTTGGTAAATGGCAGCCATCCCACTATTGGTTCAAAGGTAAGTTGCTGATTATATTTTCTATCCTCGTCAACACTTTTTTTTTGATAAAAGAGTAAACATTTTATTTCTGTTTTTATTATTCATTGTAGGTACTAGTTGAAGCAATTGAAAGCTCACAAGGCGGATGCAATTGGAGAGCAATAAAACTAATTGTAATTGACACTGGAGCTCCTCAAAAACCCCAGATTGAGATACCAAATGAGGAACAGATAAGTCTAGAGATTGAAAATGAAAAAAATATAGAGATGACTTACCCCTTAAAATTTGAGCATGTCAATTTTCATTGCACAAAAAAAATTATGGTAAATATTACTAATAAAAATAATCAGACATATATTTTGAATAAATGGGTGGTGCTCAGTAAAAAAAGAGACTCACAGGTGAACATTAAACCCTTTGTCAATCAGCCAATCAGAATAAACCCAGACCAAACAATTGCTTTTACAATTACATGCAACCCTAAATTCTTGGGAAATTCGAAAGAATGCTTTGTAGTTTTGTTTAAAGGCTTTCAGTTAAAGAGGTTTATTGAAATAAATGTAGTAGATGGTAATAATGCTATGAATCGTAGTATTGATACTGACCAAACAAAACTGAATTCAAAGATTGAGGGTATGAGGAAAATAAGGAATAACACCAATTCCGTCATCCGCGGAGAAAGATCATTTAAATCACCAAATTTTATTGCTGTTAAGATAGGTCAATTTCCTGTTCCAGACAAGATTTGGTCAATTGTCCTGGGTGATTCAGAACAAATGGTATATACCAATGAATTTCACAAGATTGTATCACACATTGAAAATCATTTCCCATGTTTGGCACAAGAATTAAATATTACTAATTACATTGATAGATGGCATACTCTTATACATTTGGAGGAAATTCAAGCAAATATCAACATGAGGGCTCATGATAGAAGTAAAGTTTATTTGACACACTGTGCTGAGTATCTTAGTATAGAAATACCAGGGCTTGCTGAAAAGAGACCGTCTCTCATTAAAGGCGATAGAGCAATCGTTACAGACACATGGGGCTCTAGTGCTCCACAGTATGAGGGATTTATTCATGATGTTCGTGGAAATTTCATTTTGTTGAAGTTTAACTCCCACTTTCATGAGTCTTATGGTGGCAGTGATGTTTCAATAGAATTTCATTTAACTCGAACAGTTTTCAGAAGATCGCACCATGCGATAAACTTGGCATTGAATTTGGGCCCAGAAATTTTATTTCCATCTCGTTTAATAGTGAAACCACAACAGATTCCACAAGAGAATTTAGATAATATCGATTGGTTTAATCAAAATTTAAATAAATACCAGAAAAATGCTGTTCAAAATATACTTAAAGGTGAATGTCGGCCGATGCCATACATTATTTTTGGACCACCAGGCACTGGAAAGACTGTCACAGTTATAGAGACTATTTTGCAAATATTGAAATATGTTCCTGAAAGCAGAATTT
Organism: Erebia palarica; assembly: GCA_964035005.1. NCBI lineage: Eukaryota > Metazoa > Arthropoda > Insecta > Lepidoptera > Nymphalidae > Erebia > Erebia palarica. The sequence continues at coordinate 26,306,517 of OZ035992.1, read as the reverse complement.
TAGTTGCTACTCCTTCTAATAGTGCCTCTAATTTGATAACGGAGCGACTTGTACAATACAAAGGGAAGTTTAGAGGTTCCGTAGTTAGGCTTATTGCACCCTATTTAGTTGATTCTGACAGCATACCAGAAGTCGTAAAACCTTATTGTGCCACTATTGACATAGCAGTCGAAAACACATCAAGAAACAAACATATTGTTAAAAATAATATCAATGTAAACTGCTCAAAATCGTTTATAGGGAGACATCGTGTTAGTATCGGCACATGCTATTGTCTGGGCGCTTTAAAACATTTAGACCTGCCTCGCGGTCATTTTACACATGTAATTATAGACGAAGCCGGACAAGCAACGGAGCCTGAAATAATGATACCGCTGACTTTTACAGACAAGGAGCAAGGTCAAATTATTCTCGCTGGTGATCCAATGCAGTTAGGGCCAATCGTCATGTCCAAGTATTGCATAGAATTTGGGATGGATGAATCATTTTTGTGTAGACTCCTTGACAGGTTTCCTTATCTCAAAGATTATGAGGCATATGAAGATGGCTTTGATAGAAGACTTGTTACCAAATTAAATGACAATTATAGATCATTGAAAGAAGTTTTAGAATTGCCTAGTGAAATGTTTTATGATGGCACACTTGTACCTAAAATAGACAAAAGTCTGTCATGGACGGGTAAATTTATAACTGCAACTTCTGAAATTTTTGACTTGCAAAGTCATGAAGGAGGCATTTTTGTGTATGGAATTAAGGGTGTTAACATGAGAGATGAAGATAGTCCTTCTTGGTACAATCCTCAAGAGGCTTCAATGGTCGCTCTAACCACGTGTAAGCTTTACAAAAAGAATCTGACAGCAGATGAGATTGGTATAATCACTCCGTACATAGCACAGGTTAGCAGCATCAGAATTTTTGTGCATAAATAAATCTCTTAAGTTTTCTCAGTCTAATCTTTAATCTTTTTTTTCAGACAAAATATTTACGTGTCGTTTTCGATTCCATGGGTTTGCCTCAACCAAAAATTGGGACAGTTGAAGATTTTCAGGGACAAGAAAGGCCAGTTATATTGATTTCTACTGTGAGATCAAACGAGGCAGTCATAGAAGAGGACATTAAGCATTATATTGGATTTATAAACAACCCAAAAAGATTGAATGTTGCGTTAACCAGAGCACATGTTTCATCAATACTTTTTTGCAATCCACATCTATTGAGTAAAGATCCATTGTGGAATAGAGTAATTGCCCACGCGGTTGCCAATGAGAAGTATATGGGCTGTGATTTGCCTACTGAATATGAAAATAGTAATAATGTTTAGAAATAAAAATGTTAGTAGGCTTGTAATATAATGATAAGAAATTAAATATTTAAGTAGGTATAAAGGGTTTTTTAAATTCCTTTTTTAGGGTTTCATAATTATAGAATGTCAACGGGACCTTATTACTAAGCCTTATTACTTAGCTCCATTAAGTAATGCTGACAGCATTGAAAAATTTAACTAAATCAATCAAGAAATCAAGGAGTAATGCTGACAGCATTGAAAAATGTAACTAAATCAATCAAGAAATCATTTAGGAGTGCTTGTGCAAGTGTTTATAGGCCTATTACACTGCACTTTTTACAGGGACCCTTACACTTAAATCAGTGTAGTGTAATAAGATATAGGGAGTAAGGGTCGGTATTTCGGTCTTTATTGCTTTGTAATAAGCGACGCTCTATCTAGCGGCCACGTCCACCCTTTCCACAGGGCCCTGTAAAAAGTGCAGTGTAATAGGCCTCTAAGGTTAGGCCAGTATAGTAATTTTCGAAGATTTATTAAATAAGTAACTTGATGATGACTTTGTCCGCGTGGATTAAGTTTTTCGATTCCCGCGGGAACTCCTTAGGTTCCGGGATAAAAAGTAGCCTATGTCCTTCCGCGGGATACGACCGATCCCTGTACCAAATTTGATCAAAATCTGTTGTACGGATGGGCCGTTAAAGCGTAGCAGACAAACAGACACTTTCGCATTTAAAATATTATGTATGGTTACATGGTTACTACCGGTAATTTGTAATTTTAGCTTTCCGCGCAAATATGACGACAGGTGTTAAAAACCTGTGGTTATAAACATAGAGTAGGTATTATTTATATTTATACTCAATGGTTAAAAAAATAAATTCCATAAAGAATTGAATGAATGAAAAGTTAACGAATGAATGTAAGTTGAAATTGATCCTATGCTACCTGTGGTGGTTTGATAGGTGAAACTGTCAACTGCTGTCAACCATCTGTCACAAACTGGGTCCAGAGACAAGTTATTAAACTGGGTCGCTGTCACAAATCTCAAATGAACAATTTAGTGATTTTTTGTAATTTTTATTTTTAATTTCAGAATTATCTTATCAAGTGATAAATTATGCTTTTGTATGAGTAAAACTGCAAGTGTTTTATAGTTTTTAAAGTATTGTAGTGTGATATATTATTCTTCGATTATGGAAGCAAACAGTGTTGTTCTATGTGACAATCTAATCAAATGGTTGCAGACTTTGAATCTTAACGCCAAACATGGAAATCCATCAGGTAAACTCACATTCCTTGTTGCTCCATTGGAATATTATGGAAGCATTATTGGGTCTAGCATATTTCCTTGCAAAATTATCTCAAACCAATAAGAACCAAACTATTTGTTTACATAGTTTACTTGGTCCAGAAACTCTAGTGGCAAAATAATGCTAGAAGTTACTGAATTTCTAGTAGGTAATCCATATGTATGGTATGTATGTAAGGTAGGTATGCCAATGAGAAACAGTATGTACTGGTTTAAATTTCCTTATCATAATGACTTTTATATAGTTTGAAAAGTGAAAGTGTTTGCTAAGTGTTGACTGTTCACAGAGCTATCAGATGGTGTGGCAATAGCAGAGGCGCTTACTCAAATTGCGCCTGAATATTTCTCAACATCATGGAATTCCAAAATTAAAACGGATGTTGGTCATAATTGGAGACTGAAGGTTAGCAATTTGAAGAAAATATTGGAAGGTGTAGTTGGTAAGTTGATGAATGAAATTGAAATAAGTACATATTTTATTCAAGAAAAATTAACTATATTTTAATTTTTTTTCATAAGTTTTACTTAGTGTATTAGAATGGCGATGAAATATATGTAAATTATCAAATGGAGACTTTTAAGTCTCGAATGATTCATAGGTGTATTGATAATTGGTTTGATGTAGGCGGTTACAAGGTGCTCATATAAATTTGTACTATGGCAGACTTTATGGCTTGCTCAGGCACTGAGAAACATCATCATACTATGCATAAGTTTTGTGTTAAACTCAGATTATTTAGTATATGTAAGTGTGAAGTGTTGTGTAGTATGGAATTAAAATAAAATATATTTTACCCTATATCTAGGAAAATGTCTTACTTTATACCAATATTCTTAATTAACAGGAAGCAGAATTTTTGAATGCTTAGCAAGATTAATAAGTTTTTGTTACTAAGTTCTTTCTCTAAATTGTGTAAAAACCAGGGCTTCTTAATCTGTATGGATTTAGGTTTTAATAATCCAGTCTTGATTTTCTGGGATAAACATTAGCCAATGTTAACACTCAAATGAATAATGTTGTAGATGTACAGATTACAAAAAGCCTAAGCCTATGTATTTTTTACAGATTACCATCAAGACATCTTAAACCTGAGCTTACAAGAGTTTTCTCGGCCAGATGTAGTCAACATTGCTGAGCATGCAGACCCAACAGATTTAGGAAGGCTTTTGCAACTGGTTCTCAGTAAGTTTTTACTTTTTTTATATCTACTTATTCCGGGAGGGAATGTGCAGAGCCCTTTCTTGCAAGCCAAATACAGTTGGTTTAAAAAAAATGGAGAATTTGTTTGCAGATCATACATGACAGACATAAAACTAAAGTAGTAAGTATATGTCACCACGAAATCGTAAAATTCGACTATTTCAAAACAGCGCCGTTTTATGATACGGCGGCTCAACGTTCATCCGGATTATTGCAATAGGCTCTACAATACGGCTGCCCACGTTTAGCCAGATTGTAATGAAATGGAATTGTAGGGCCTGAGAACTCCCTTTGTTGCCTCTTCATTTGGCTTCACTTACTTGACTTTCATTTTGTTATAGAGGTCGCCGGCGGCCGGTATTACAAAACGGCGTCGTTTTTTAATACAGCTAAACATTAGACAAAATTTCAGATTCTACAATGCAACTGTGACATATACATAAAGGCAGCCTCATTTCTAGTAGCAGTCTATGGCAGGTAGCCTTTAACAAGGAGTGAGATGGGCATTGTTCACATGATACACATTCTTTTAGAATTACTTATTTAATTTTATTTTAACCGATTGCTTAAATGGTTATTCAACATAAAACTATCAGAGCAATGTGGATATTATGACTTGGGAGATCCTCTGTTTAATAATCACTGAAAAATAATGTATTTGATTAGTAGACAAATACCCAATTAATGTTGATCTCTCCTGAGTAGAATATCCAGTCCTTAAGCGGTATAGAGTATGAGATAAAATCGGATAGCCCCACTACTCGGTAGTTACGCGGAACCGTAACGCTATGATATCGCTTCGCTTCATCGTACTTAAAGTTTTGCAGGCCTACTAAAATCCACTGCAGTTATAAATATAAGGAATATTTACATCGGCAGTGGATTAAAAATTTATTGATTTGTATATTAAATATATTTATTTATTACATCGTCACATTTACGTCTACATTGTCAAGTCGTTATTTGAAAGTAGGCAGCACTGTACACTTTTTGAACACCAGTTGTTCAATCTAATAATTAAACAGATAATCGGATTATTATTTGTGTCCTGGTAATTTGAGAAGTGTGAGGGTGCATATACAAAGCAGTCCTCTACCGATAGACGTGGCCACCGTTGGACATAATTCTCTTGTAGGGTCTTCCACACGTCACCATCTTGCGCCCGCGCCGCCTGGATCCAGCGGCTTCCTGTGACTCGCTTGATTTCGTCTGTCCACCTTGGAACCTCAACGTATATCACCCTCAACCTCAACTTCAATAAGTATGTAGTGTAGTAAAAACTGCGCAAATCTCTATCTGCTTTATAATTGCATTTCAATGACAACAGGTTGTGCAGTCAACTGTATAAAGAAAGAGGAATATATCACGCGAATCATGAAGTTGGAGTTTGCGTGTCAGCGATCCATAATGCAAGCGATACAAGTGAGTTAAACAACGTTGATAATCTGTAGATTATTCGTACTAATTAGTACCTAACTGGTATAAGGCTAGACTGGGTTCATATTAGATCATAAAGACCATAACGTATCCGTAACCACGTATCTCCGACACCCCCGTACGGATAACCCGGACGCGTCACTAACTGTGGTTAGGACGCAAAATAATTATCTTGCGATACGCTGAAGTGATACTGTATCTGACTGAGACGTCCATATTATGATTTGAGTTCTAAATACCGATACTAAAACGTATCGGGTCTAGCCGATGTCTATTATGCACGTCGAATTATCTAGTGTGAACCCAGCCTTAAGCATAGCAAGCGCATAGAAAAATATAATGATTGTGTACGACCGGACAGACAATAAAATAAACCGGAACCTTATTCTAATGAATGTTATGAAATATCTCATACCACTTGTAGTAAGATATTGGACAAACTTGAGTTTAATTTCGAAATACCTATCCTTTGCTTCTTTAGGAAGGAAGTCACGGCCCAGATTCAATGTTTCTTTCTAGTTTCAGAATATTGAGTCGTCGCTCGATATACGCCGTTAGATTGCCTTACATTACTGCATAATACAATACAATCACATTATTGTTGTTTTACAAACTTAATATCTAACGATGCTCTTCAAAAGTTACAAAAGAAATCAAGAGCCTCAGTTATTGGAGAAACTTATATAGGTACATTAAAAAAATCTTTTCAGCGCTGAAATTATGAAATCGCAACGGTTCTTATGTAATCTTTGGTTTCGGTACTCTACAATACGTTATACTTTCTCATTAATTTAATTACTGTATAAATATTTAGTCGAACTAATTGAAATTGTAAACAGTGCAGAAAATGGTCGTAATATTTATTGCAAAAATAAATTAGCACATATTATTGCTCAACGGCACTTTCGATGATGAATGCTCATTAGTCGCTGCAAAAGAAATACGTACGATTTAGTTACGCACAGTTTAATGTCCTTGGATCACGAATTGTACAGCAGCGCATAACGTAGTTAGTTAACGCCTGTAGTGTTGCTGTTATGTGATCGTCTGACTTTTTAATATTTTACCGCGAAAATGTTCGTATACTCATATCAGCTGAACGTTGAAGTTATTGAATGTGTTATTAAGTTTGAGTCTGTTAGTTGGATTACAATGAATTGGGAAACATGATAGACACGAGATTAAATCTTTAAAAGTGCAATGATCTTAACTATTTTTCCCACGAAAAATTGTTGTACATAATTTTTATAACTTCAGGTGTTAAAAGTAAAAAACTTTTAGAGTTAGTTTGTTTGTTTTGAAGTGTTTGAGCTAATAATTTTTATTTTATATATTTCTTGTGTTGCTCGCAAGGAACTGGAGAATATAACACTGGGAACGAATCGCAGTAGCGTACACTCGGAGACAACTAATGTAGATCAAACTGATGCGGATATGAGAGAAGCACTCGCACAAAGATGCCATGAACTTGACACACAGGTAAACCTTGATAATCTATACTAATATTATAAATCCGAAAGTTTTGATGGATGGATGGACTTGTGGATGTTTGTTACTCAATCACGCCATAACGGCTGAATGGATCTGAGAGATAGATTGTAGTCTGGAATAACACATAGGCTACTTTTTATCCCGGAAAATTAAAGAGTTGCCGCGGGAACCAAAACCCTCAATCCACGCAGATGAAGTCGCGGGCGGGCATTAATACATCACATAATTATCATTTAAATTAAAGTCATGTTTTTTTTCCTCTGCCTTAATCCTGATATGACATATTCAAAATCATCTTTAAGTATATTTAATATCCATAGGTTTCGCGTTCAGTATCTTTTAAAAAGATTGTGAGTGTTAAAAATTGTTTGGATACTTTCACTCTGATGTAGTTTTTTAATTAGCAACATTTGAAAAAACAAATTGTAACGATATCTTTTGTGATTTCCAAAAAAATATGATCAATTAGCAGATTTCTTCCTAGGTGAAAATTCTCCAAGAAGAGAAAATGACGTTACTGAGCGAAGTCAGCAGGCTGACTGCCGCAAGAGAAGCGGAGGGTGATAACAATGACGCGAGGGACTTGGACGAGGCCGGCGCGTCCCTGGGCCCCGCGCACGCGGGCACGTTGCGTTATAGCAACATGCGAGCGCAGCTGGACGCGTTGAAGGATGAACTAGACAAGGTGGAACTGCAGAGGGATGACCAGAGAGCCAGGGCCGAGACACTGGAGAGGGAACTGGCCGTAACGAAGTTGAAGAATGAAGAGTTGCAGGTAAGTTTTATTTCTCTTCTTAAAACTACTTTTCAGGTTTGAACGAGATTAGGGACTAGGACACCAGGATTAAGCCAGCGCTTTCATGGGCCTCGCGCATGCAGGCACGTTGTTTTTTGTATAGAAAAATGCGAGCGCAGCTAGACGCCTTGAAAGATGAACTAGATAAGGTGGAACTGCAGAGGGATGACCAGAGAGCCAGGGCCGAGACACTGGAGAGGGAACTGGCTGTAACGAAGTTGAAAAATGAGGAGTTGAAGGTAAGCTTTATTTCTCTTCTTAAAACTACTTTTCAGGTTTGAACGAGATTCGAGACTAGGTCTCCAGGATTAAGCTAATGCTTCCACGGGTCTCGCGCATGTAGGCACATTGCGTTATAGCAACATGCGAGCGCACTTAGACGCGTTGAAGTACGAACTAGATAAGGTGTAACTACAGAGGGATGACCACAGAGAAAGGGCCGGAACATTGGGAAGGGAACTGGCTGTAGCCAACTAAAAGAATCTGAAAAATTACAGGTGAAATTTTATTTTTGATCAGTGGGCCCGGCAGAAGTAGTCTTGCTCTGAATCTAGGACCCGATTGCAACTACACCTAATATAATAATAAAATAAAAAGCCTTTTATTCGGATGACAGATAATCAATTATGTTTCTTACATTACTGCATTGTTATATAATATAATATAATACAATATGCAACTACACCTACCGGATCTAATTGTGAATCTAAACCATCCCGAGGCCCGCACAAACACAAAAATATGCAGCAATGCCCATCCATTTTCGAGTTTTTGCGAGACTAACGCACTGCAATTGATTTTTATTTACGTAGGTACTAGATATTACACTGAACTATGTATTTAGACTAGGGGAATTCACAACAAGTCTGTTAAAGTAATGTGGTATGATATTTTACGAGTAGTGCATAATGGATTTCATTTATTTTTGAATAGCTTCAAAATATAGTTTAGGCAATTATATTTTTCACGAAGACTTAAATTTTATGCGATAAAAGTTCAAAACCTCTAATTTTGCCTTATAATGTTGTTTGGTCGGATCTTTATTGTATTAATCGTGTTTAAGATCGCAGCATCAGAGAACGTAGTGCTAAAGGATGAGTTGGACGCGCTACGCGAGACGGCGGCCAAGGCAGCCGCGCTAGAGGCGACCGTCGCTTCCTACAAGAAGAGAATGGAGGAGCACGTCGACTTGAGACGACAGGTTCGTTTACTAAAATTACTATTTACGACTATTTACGACTGGATGGCTTCGCTTTCTTGTTAATTTTAAAAAACCTTTTTCCTTGTCTACGTTATGAAGAGAACTTCTGAACGCAGTTATCTAGGTCCAAGTGCTTGGGCTGGGAGTTTGAGACATGTATTTTGCAAAACCCTAAATAATTATCGACTCAGCAAATAGAATAGAATAGAATATGTTTTATTTGCTGATACAATACATAGTAAACATAAAATACAAAAAGTACTTAAAATCTACTTAACTTAATCACTCAACGTCTAGAATGTGTCGTGCCAACAAAAGGGTCCTAACTCAGCTTGATGTTGTGGGTACAAAATGTAACCACAACGCTGTTATTCTGTTAGGGCCAAAACGAGGGAAGTTACACAAAAGAATATGTGACTGCAATATTAAAGTTATACAAAATAACAAAAATATAAAAAGTAAAAATAATATAAAATAGTAAGACAATTAAAAATAACAGGAAAAAGCACTTGTAAAATCTAAATTATTAATCTGCTTAAAATTTACCAAATTATAAAATCAACCTACCCGTGAAGAACAATACAAATTAATAAGCCTGATGGTAAAGATCACCTTATTTAGTAGTTATATCTAAAGGTTTCAACTTTCAAATTTTGGAAGACAATGTTATACACGTTCTCCAAAAACTAACGCGACATTATATCTGCGAAATTGAAAACTTACATAATTTGGTGAAGTACGTTCCCTCTAAAGTCGCTCCTCGTAAACACTAGAATCACAGATAACTAGAATAAGCTAAGTTAAGAAGAAAGAAAAAGATTCAGAATGCCGGTTTCGGTTTATAGAAAAATAAAAACCTAGTATTTTCTACCAAAAGAGTTAGAGGATTTATGATAGTTCTATGATGTGTTGTCTGGAATAAGTCTCTATTTAGCGATAAGGCCGCCAAATTGTAAACTTACTTTGTTATTAGCCAAGGTTATTGTATTTTAGTAATTGGACCTACTTATGCTACAATTTTGGTCACACAATTTCAAAATTGTCACATCATTTTGATCTTTACTGAGTCGATAGAAGGTGCATTTTAAAAGCTTTCTGTATACTTTTTGGCATGTGTGTGGATTAGTTCCTGTTTGTATAAGTAGGTCCAATTTCCTTTGTGGTGTACAATAAAAGTTTATTCATTCATTCATTCATTCATTCATTCATTGATGTGTTGTCGTAGGTGAAATTGTTGGAGCGCGCGAACACGGAGCACGTGCAGCGCGCAATCGAGCACGAGCAAGCGGCTGCGCGCGCGCACGCGTTGCGCGCTCAGCTCGATATATACAAGAAACAGGTATACTGAGCGACATAACACTCTCTAGAGAAAGAGATTCACTGTCATTCACTCTGTCTAGAGACAGAGTGAATGACAGTGAATAGAATCGACGTAATATCAGACGTACGCAGAACTAGGGCTGAGCCACAGCAGATAGCTGATGATCTATTTGCATTGCTTATCAATTGTTATTTGAATAAAAAAACTCAATCACGATGTAAGGTACAGTCGTATGTGACGTGAAGTCAAAGTTATCAGGTAGTATTAGGTATTACCGCTAAATTTCTTGTTTACTGCGAAATCTCACCTAATGGTAGATTCACTCGACGATTCCTTCGCCTTTGTAAAAGTTTACCAAACTATCAATGGGTTCGAGAATAAATAAATAAATATATTCTTTAGTTGTCAGTAAAGAATATATTTATTATATATTTACAACAGAAAATTACATACAAATTTTACATAATATTTCCAAATTATTTATAATAGATGCAATTAAATGGAGATTGGGATCCGAGGGTATTATATTACAACTCTATGTACTACGCCTAAGCCTGTGTCGACCCAAGTCTCTTTGCCTAAGTTATCACTTACATTTGATGTCTGCCATTGTACAAAAGGTAAAATAATTGACGTGAACTGAGATATTTCTTAGGTCGCCACGAAATTTAACTCCAGGAACTACGATATAGATGGGACATGCGTTGCCGACATTAGTATTTGGTTTCCTTGCTAGCGTGCCGTGGCTTCGCTTTATAACCTGTGAATTATGTAAATAAATCATAATAATGTACGTAATTACATGAAATAATAATTGATATAATTGGCGTTGATTGATTACAGATACTAATTGCTTTACAAAGTAAAGTATAATGAAATGTACATATTTTAGGTTTAATTTACCTACATTATTATATAACTTTGTGACACTGATAGGACCTGTTAATTTAGAGAGATATGTATATTCCACCAAACTGTCGCTGTCACCGGTCAGATAGATTTGGCGGACTATAGAAACGAATAGGTATAATTATGTATTTATTAGTCAAATAATTTTCTAAAAAAACATTTATGTTTTATGGCTCACTTTACTTTCATTTCCGTTCAGTATTAATAACTTCCGTTTTTTTAACTTATTATAGACTTTTATTCTACAATTATTAGTTAAATTAATTTATTAAAAGTTCGTTTATAGTGCCTACTGAAAACACACAGCTGAATAGTGTTCAGAGTACATCAAAAACTTGAAAAGCTGCACAAGAAAAGTTTTTCTCTATAATGCTCAACATTATAGAGAAAAACTTTTTGCCCCTAAAGAGACGTTAGTTTGTATAGCCTGTTTTTTTCGAACAATTCGACGTAAGTCATAAAATTTGTGAGACCTTTAAATATCGTTTGTTATGTCAATTAGGTGACAGATTTGAATGAGAAGTTAGACGCAGAGATAACGAAGGCGGACAAATTAGAGATCGAGAACAAAAAGCTGAGTAGCCACGCGGCGTCGTTACAGCGCGAGCGAGACACGCTGTTGCACGAGCGAGAATCCTTGCGGGAGACCGTCGACGAGTTACGCTGCTCTACTATTCCTAGCGGTGAGTGCATATAGGGACATACCACACTACAACTAACCTCATCTCATTTCCAAAAAATGTCGGTCATCGTTTCAGCTGACTGAATTTTGCGTTTTCGCCGTTGTAATATATATATATATATATATATATATAAATCAATTGCTGTTTGTCTGTCTCGCTAAAACTCGAGAACGGCTGGGCCGATTTAGCTGATGTTGGTTTTGAAATGTTTGTCGTAGTCCAGGAAAGGTTTAAACGGTGAGAAATTATGGAAAAATTGCGAGGAAGATAAGGCAGGACAACGTCTGCCGGGCCCACTAGTTTTACTATAAATGTTAGGGTGTATTTCAACCAAAGTTGTGCGAGGAAGCTGAGCAGTGCGAGGAGTTATAACCGAGCTTTAAGGGGCATTTTCGGTGGGCAGCGGGTGTGCGGAAGCGGAAAAAATACGCAGCCACCCGCAGTTATGTTTTCGATGATCGGCAGCGGAATACGCCGATCCGTCAATGTCAACTACCCTACATGAGCGGTAATAGGCCTATTACACTGCACTTTCCACAGGCCCCTGTGGAAAAGGTGGGCGTGGCCGTTAATTAGAGCATCGCTTAATACGCAGAAATAAGGATCTATTTAGGAACCCTTTCTCCCTCTCTTCTTACACTACACTGATTCAAGTGTAAGGGTCCCTGTGAAAAGTGCAGTGTAATAGGCCTATGAACGCTAACTTGTTCGCGATGTCGCGGATCCACTAATGATCCGCCGCATTTTCCGCTCGCCACCGAAAACATCTCATACAATGTATGGCGCGAGCGTATCCGCGGAACGGATAGGCTTGCGCTTGACGACAATATTTTTTTTTAATTTTAGAAATTGCACAAAAAATATGTTATTCGCCAAATTTCACATGTAGTTTGTTGGCGAATACGCGCTCAACTAAGAACTATATACCGTGCACTTATTATTCACAGAACAACAAATTTATACCTTTTAAACTACCAAGTATGTGATTAAAATTAAGTTACTACTCTAGCGGCACGCTATGATGGCCGGTTTGACACATTACAATAGTGATGTGGAATGTCAATTTATTCTCGAACAAAAAACAATTAAGTTTTGTTTTTGTACCTGATTAAATAGGTTTAATAAAACAAAAATGTATATGTTTATTTAATTTATTTGAACGAACTGAATATTTGAACGAAAATGAATATACATACTTTATATGCACACAAGAAACATATGAATACAAAAGATACCAAAAAAGGTGCCACAAAAGGCCATAATTAATCAGATTCGTCCATACTACTATTTTCACTGTCGTCACTGCTATCATCACATACATTAATAATTATATGTTCGTTTTCTATAATATTATCTATTTTCACATCTCTTTCATAATCTTCCCTTATTAATTTAACAGTTCTATTCACAACCTTTTCCCAGTCTCCTTTAGTCACATGTTCACAAGCTTCTTCTAATAATTTTAGCATTTTTTTTGTGGTAAATGGGGGTTCTGTATTGTGTCTTGCAGCATATCCCTTAATTTGAGCCCACACCAACTCAATCGCATTATACTCACAATGGTAAGGCGGTAACCGTATAACTCTGTGCCCATGTTCTAATGCTATTTCGTCAATGACGTATCGGATCTTGGTTGGTTTGTTTTCTTTTAAAAGACGTACTAATTCCGCTTTTAACATATTCATGTTTGCATCTACGCCATTTTTACGAAGCCATGCGACGATATCAGCTTTCTTTTGGGATTGGGCAGGTGGCTTGTCAATTTGCATCGAGTGGTATGGGGCGTTGTCCATAATTATAATAGATGGTTCAGGGAGGCTACACAACATTGAGGTAAACCATTCAGTAAACTTTTCTCCATTCATGTCTTCATGATAGTCTCCAGTGGTTTTTGACGCAAAAGCCATGAGAGAACCTTCGACAAACCCGTTGATGGTTCCGGCGTGACAAATTATAAGTCGCGATCCTTTTCCTACAGGAACTTTGGAAGTAGATGCTGCTGTGTCATCGTTCCAAGAACGGCCTACAGTATGGTTAGCATTAAGCCATGTTTCATCCAAGAACACAACATTTTGCCAATTTTTGATTTCTTTCACTTGCCGTAAAAAAGTATACCTTGCCATCGCTATATCAAATCTTTCCATCAATATTTTGCGTTTGTTACATTTTTTGTATCGAAATCCAATGGTCTTCAAAATCTTCGTTAAAGAACTTTCCCCACCGAAGAATAATCCAGCTTCCTTCAGTGAATGCACCAACTTTTTTCTTGTTGGATACTCCTTCTGTAAATAGTAGCCGTAAACATGTCTTCGGATAGCATCGGCATCAAAGCTATCGATGCCTACGACTGGTTTTGCTCGTTTTCTCTTTTTTGGTGTGTGAAGTTTATTTTCTTCTGTGCCAGTCTCGCCATATTTTTTTTTAGTTATCCGTCTAACAGTTCGTTGTCCAATATTAAGCGCATCAGCTACGCGTTCAACCACTGACGTTATAGGTAAAATTGGCCCTCCATTTTGAGCTTCACGATCGAAATAGTTACGAAGGCGTATTACGAACTCACGTGTCTGACTATTTAGAACAGTTCTCTGCGTACGTTCGGTCATATCGACGAAATCCACAACAAAGGGCTTGAACAGAGTCCAAATTAACGAGCAAGGGTCAACAGTAATGCAGTATCAATATTTGAAATCCAAAGCCAGGTCAAAACTATATCACAATCGCATTGCACTGACAGTTTATACTTTTCGAAGCAACGTCAATTCGAAACTGCTTTGTTTTGCATTGAGCATTGACGCGAGTTTGCCGGAGGTAGTAGTTGTGCTAGCCAGCGATCCTATGTGACGATCGTATTAGATTCCATTTTTAAAAATTTATTGATATTTTTTTGCGATTTCAGAGGTAGAGGTCCACATAGTGAAAATTGTTCATATTCACAAGTACATTCACCCCTTAAATGGTGCAAACTGATTTTTCTACACTTGTATACATTTAAGAAATCAATTTAATAAATAAATTTTGAGTCCTAAACCTAAAACTACATTCGATAAAATTTATGAATCTCTGCACATCACTATCGTCAATAAAGTAATACAATTATTTCCTTCAAAGTCGTTATCAATTAATACGGAACTTCATGAGAAACTACATTCGATAAAATTTATGAATCTCTGCACATCACTATCGTCAATAAAGTAATACAATTATTTCCTTCAAAGTCGTTATCAATTAATACGGAACTTCATGAGCGGACAAACGTCAAACCGGCCATCATAGCGTGCCGCTAGATTAACACTGAATTATTTAATTACTTAACTATAGTATTTTATTGCAAAGCATGCATGCTTAGTGCAAAGCAATGATGAGGTCAAGGTTGGAACGAGCTTGCCTAGAAGATGCATATTCACTCTTGCCTTGAAGGTACCTAAGTCAGACTTAGCAGTTCGGTTTGGCATATGGATGTATGCGTGTGGTGTGTTTTAAGGTTAATACGTATATATTTAAATTGAAAAATATATCTATTTGAATTTTAAAAATCACATATTATCAACTGTATTGTGTCTATTGTCTTATTGCAGGTGCGAGTGAAGACAATGTGTCACGAGAGTTGACACGAAACGACTGCAAAGAAAGATTGATAAGACTAGAGCACGAGAACAAGCTCTTGCGGCAAAACCAGGGCGCACAAGCCGACCAGGCTTCTGTGCAGGTAGGATTGTATACCTATTGTATTGTATTATATTATATTGTATTGTGGTGTGTGTCAGTGCAAATTGTTGACTTACTGGGCAGTGAATATCTTAAGCTGCAAGTGCAAGATATATATATGTCACCGTAACATTGTAAAAACCGTTAGATTATAATCTAAGTCGCGAAATTGTAAACTGTCGAAAGATTGTGAACCGTTCAATGTTCTGAGTGTCAACGTTTTCTTATCTGTTTCATGTAGGTTAGGTTAGGGTTCAACATAAATAATCAGGTATCACTTAGGTTCTATCGGGTTAATAAACCGAACAGATTACAATCTACCGGAAAATAATGCGTTAAATTGTAATCTTTCGACACTTTGTGATTTCGCGAGTTAGATTATAATCTTACGGTGACATATACACTGTACCACAAAGATTTTTCTACTGTGGTGGATTATAGCAAATAAAACTTCTAGTTCCTTCATTATCACGGACTTCCGCAAAGTAACGGCTGCTTCTATCCAATATTCCAGATTTTAGTACGGAACCCTTAAATAAACAAATATTCGCAGGCGATGCTCGAGGACTACGCGTCGCGGCTCGAGGCGCAGCGCGCCAAGAACAGAGAGGCGGCCGCGAGGATCATGCAGCTCGAGGCGTCGCTCGAGGCGCCCAACCCGAGGCTCACCTCCGCCATCGAGGACAGCCAGCGGAAATGTAAGGCTTACGGGCTAGACCAAATAAGACACCCCAAACTCATCCTGGCTGAGTGTCTGGATAAGTCTGGAGTTAGAAACTTGACGAGCTAGCAGCTTGCGACTTTGTCAGCAAGGATTACGGGCTTTAAACGTTGCTGCTACCCATAATATGGGTAGTGTATTAAGGGTAATGGTGAGCGCATTAGGGCTGATCCTAGTGCGTTGCAAAGCACCGCAGGCGGTTCGCAGAGGCAGGCAGAGCACAACGAGTCTGCTAACTCATGCCCCTTTTTTATCTGGGTGGTTTCTGAAGCATGCCGACTCTATTGGGGATTTTAACCACCGACATACGGATTAAATACCTCCTTCCCCTCCTCCGCTCAATCTTTCAGGTAAATCGTTTGCATTCCGTCTGAAAGATGGCTCATGCCAGTCATGCCTTTAAAACCGTGCATTGGTCGTAATGTTTTGTTGTTGCAGCGCTCCAAGTCGAGGAGCTACAAGCGGCGCTAGCGGAAGAGAGGCGGCGTGCCAGCAAGTTGCAGGAGACGCTCTCAGCACGCGAGGCCGAGCTGCTGGCCACTGAGGACAAGTACAAGAAGTGCGTGGAGAAGGCCAAGGAGGTCATCAAGACGCTCGACCCCAGGACCACTGGTAACTATAACCTATAGAGACGCGATATAGCGCTCTGAGTGGGAGGTACAAGAGACGCTCTCAGCGCGCGAGGCTGAGCTGCTGGCCACTGAGGACAAGTACAAGAAGTGCGTGGAGAAGGCCAAGGAGGTCATCAAGACGCTCGACCCCAGGACCACTGGTAACTATAACCTATAGAGACGCGATAGCGCTCTGAGTGGGAGGTACAAGAGACGCTCTCAGCGCGCGAGGCTGAGCTGCTGGCCACTGAGGACAAGTACAAGAAGTGCGTGGAGAAGGCCAAGGAGGTCATCAAGACGCTCGACCCCAGGACCACTGGTAACTATAAACTATAGAGACGCTATAGCGTTCTGAGTTGGAGCTACAAGAGACGCTAGCGAGAGGCGCTGAATAAGTGGGTGTGGGTACTGTGGGTGACGCTCTTGGCACAAATCGCTTGGTTGTACGTCTTTGCCGGCCGGAACTAGGCATGGCCGGTAGGGTGTTTCCTAGGTATGGCCATTAGGTTGCTTGAGGCTTTGGCCATGCCTAGCCAAAGGCTCACACCAGATCGAGTTAGAGAAGTATAGAATTTATCAATTTCTAATCTGGCCCTGCAAACAAACCATATTCCTCCCAGAGGTCGACAATACACGAAGGTACTGATATAGTGGATATTATATCCTGTTCCTTGATATTTTGAGGGTGTTAATTCAATGATTCTTTTGACCATTAAAGATGTAAAAGATCGTAATTGAGTAAATTTTTTTTGATTTTCTATGCCTTAATAATAGATAGATTGATAAATTTTTATTGCCACACAAAACATACAACTAAAACATAATAATTTTCAACATATTTTTTTTTAGTTGTTAGTAAGATATGATCGTAATTTAAATTTTTTTAATCCACTACAAGTTAGATCATGACTGCGATCTCACCTGATGGTAAGTGATGATGCAGTCTAAGATGGTAGCGGGCTAACCTGTTAGGGGCATGGCAGCTCTATTAAACCCATACCCCTATTTGGTTTCTACACGGCATCGTACCGGAACGAGTAATCGCTTGGCGGCACGTCTTTGCCGGTTGGGTGGTAACTAGCCACGGCCGAAGCCTCCCACCGGGACAGACCAGGGAAAATTCAGAAATTGTAAATTCCCAAATTGACCCTGCCGGGGATCGAACCCGAGACCTCCGCACGTTAAGACACTGCGCCACGGAGGTCGTCGTAATAAATGGTTTTTATACGACTGCCTGAAAAAAGGAGTATATTGTTTTCAGGGTTCATGTATGTATGTATGTATGTATATATGTGAGTTTGTATATTCCACCATAACTTCTATACGCCTGAACCGATTTTGATAAATGAGGTATCGTTAAATTCCCTAGCTTATTCCGGGTGACATAGGCTAGTAAAATTTTTAAAAAAATGATGGGGTGACCATGGTCCCACATTAAAGACCAAAATTGAAAAAAAAAATCGAAAATAAGATTAACTATATAATCATCATCTAGAAAATGATGAGTAGATTCCAAAAATATATAACACTATAGCTCAATATTTAGTGATTCACAAAAAAATATCATTTAATAAAAAATGTGAATAAGATTCCTAAGGCTATTTAAGCAAATCGCTTTTTATGGAGGTAAACTCCAAAAATAATATGGCAGGGCAATCGTATTTTTTAATTCGTAAAATTAATTAACTTTTCCTTGCTACTTAATAATTAATACGGTTTGCAGGCCAACAATCGATGTCAGACACCACACTGGGATACTCCCGCGGCGCGGGCGCAGCGAGCGCTAACGCGTCCAGAGCCGAAGCGGCGCCGCAAAACAATATCAGACATGAGTAAGTCATTTTTAGGGTCGCGTACCTAAAAGGTAGGTCTGCAGCTATGTCTGTCCGGTCACATTTTGCATATTTTAGTACCAACTAGCGAACGCCCGCGACTTCGTCTGCGTGGTTTGAGGTTTTTTGGTTCCCGCGGGAACTCTTTAATTTTCCGGGATAAGAAGCCTATGTGTCAAGCCAGACTATAATCTATCTTTTTGCCAAATTTCAGCCAGATCCGTTCAGTCGTTGGGGCGTGATTAAGTAACAAACATCCATACATCCAGACTTCCAGAGATCCATACATCCATCCAAATTAGTATTAGTATAGATTAGCTACAAACTTGAAATTTGAAATACCTTTTAAAAATGAGACAGTAAAGGGTCTCCAATCCAATCACTCGCCACTACCATACAAGGCTGACAACAAACTGCAGATTATAATTTTTCCTACCATATAAACTGTATTTGCTTTGATTTTTTTAGATCACTAGATGTTAATTTGAAAATTACTATAAAGGTAGTAGAGCTTGTGCTACCGGGAAACGCCAGTATCGTGCGATTGTATGTAAAGTGTCGAGCGTGGCGGTAGCTCACCTCGAATGTTTTCCATACATTTCTAAGCTGTCAAATATGGTGTACCGCAGACGCGTGCCACAAAGTCTACCTTAGAGCCCGTGCGAACTGCACGGCACGGCAGAGGATTTTTATGGGACGAATTTAGTATAGGTATACTAAATTTAATCATAATCCGTGAAAGCGTAGCAGACAGACAGACACACTTTCATATTTATAATATTAGTATGGATTCGTCGCATGAAATTCCCCTGCCATTCGTGCCGCCAGTGGGCGCGGGCCTTTAAAGGGCAAAACACACGGAACGGGCGCGGGTCGGGCGCGGGCCGGGTCGG
Organism: Erebia palarica; assembly: GCA_964035005.1. Lineage (NCBI taxonomy): Eukaryota > Metazoa > Arthropoda > Insecta > Lepidoptera > Nymphalidae > Erebia > Erebia palarica. Next base: position 26,287,122 of record OZ035992.1, on the reverse strand, counting down.
GTGCGCGGCGGGTTGAATAGGCATGATGACAGTAACCAAGAATCAATGAAATTATGAATTTATCTCATGAAATAGGATTCATGGATTATACAAAACGTATTTATTTTTCTATTTCGAATTAGATTGCTATTTATTTTGATAAAATAAAACTAGAAAATGCAGCAATCCGCCATATTGGATTAAACACCAAGAAGCGAATGATGTCACAATTGTTTGTTTTCGAGCTTTGACAATCACACTATTGTTTCCTGCACACTGCACAGAGTACATTGGTAAAAACAATAGTGACGTCACAAACGACGCCATGACACTCGCGAGCGTTTTGGCGCGAATTTCAAAATTTTAATTTCAAATGCCAATTTTATCTACCAAAACCTTATTTTTCTGCAGAAATAATATATTTTTTCGAAAGAGTAGATACTTCCGAACACAATCTGACCATTTCTCAAAATCAGTCATCATGCCTATTCCTTGTATTTATATGGACGACATCACACAGAACGTGGCCGCAGCGTGGCGGGTGACGCTGTGTGATGTCGTCCATATAAACGCCGCGCACCCGACCCGGCCCGCGCCCGACCCGCGCCCCGTTCCCTGTGTTTTGCGCTTTAAGGTTATACGTCGCTCGTTATGGCTGTTTGCATCTATAATAGGGCTGATGCCTATATCAAAAATAAATTATTTCTCAGTGATTATTAAATAGAGGGTCTTCAAAAAGACCTAACATACACATCCTCTGTTAGTTTTAAATTAGATAACTACTTTAAAATATATGTTAAGGCTCATAGCGTTTGTGGCAATCGCTTTCATATTCGTCAATGCTAATATCCAACTACAGGCGCTATCAACTATCTAACGTTCATTTTGTCACTTAAATTATGGGCCTGTTGTCAACATATACTCTCTTTGTAAATCATTACAAAATTTTGCAATAAACAGTTGATTATGCACTACTCATGTGTTTTTCATCAAAATAAGTACCAAAAGTCAAAATAACAACAAATTTAGTTCCTGCGTGAACAATATAGATTAAAGAAAAAAGTGCGTTGAAATTTGATGACGTCACAATTGCGAATTTCATACAACTTCCATACTAGAAGTGCGTTTTTGAGTTTGATAAAGAGTTGCTGATTTGATTGTGTTGTCATCGTCCCTATTAAATATGAAACATTACAGATGGAGCGGCAGCGGCAGCGGCAGCGGAAGCGAAGAGAGCAGTCGAACCGCGACGGAGCAACGGCTGCTCGTGTCAGCGTGGTACCAGCTCGGAGCGCGGTGCCACCGGGAAGCCGTCGAGTCCCGATTCGCGATACTATCCGCGGGGCATTCGTTCCTCGCGCGACAGAGACGCCAGCCCGCGCGGCCGCGGCCCGTGCCCGTGAGCCCCGCGACCGCGCCCACGCAATGACGCGCGACACGCGTCGCCTACGAGACAGCCTCCCGTGTTGTTACGATGGACATTGATCTGTAGTTTGCCTTACTGTTTGTTGGACTTCGTTCCTCGCGCGACAGAGACGCCAGCCCGCGCGGCCGCGGCCCGTGCCCGTGAGCCCCGCGACCGCGCCACGCATGCGCCCACGCAATGACGCGCGACACGCGTCGCCTACGAGACAGCCTCGTGTTGTACGATGGACATTGATTTAGTTTGCCTTACTGTTTGTTGGACTTCGTTCCTCGCGCGACAGAGACGCCAGCCCGCGCGGCCGCGGCCCGTGCCCGTGAGCCCCGCGACCGCGCCCACGCAATGACGCGCGACACGCGTCGCCTACGAGACAGCCTCCCGTGTTGTTACGATGGACATTGATCTGTAGTTTGCCTTACTGTTTGTTGGACTTCGTTCCTCGCGCGACAGAGACGCCAGCCCGCGCGGCCGCGGCCCGTGCCCGTGAGCCCCGCGACCGCGCCCACGCAATGACGCGCGACACGCGTCGCCTACGAGACAGCCTCCCGTGTTGTTACGATGGACATTGATCTGTAGTTTGCCTTACTGTTTGTTGGACTTCGTTCCTCGCGCGACAGAGACGCCAGCCCGCGCGGCCGCGGCCCGTGCCCGTGAGCCCCGCGACCGCGCCCACGCAATGACGCGCGACACGCGTCGCCTACGAGACAGCCTCCCGTGTTGTTACGATGGACATTGATCTGTAGTTTGCCTTACTGTTTGTTGGACTTCGTTCCTCGCGCGACAGAGACGCCAGCCCGCGCGGCCGCGGCCCGTGCCCGTGAGCCCCGCGACCGCGCCCACGCAATGACGCGCGACACGCGTCGCCTACGAGACAGCCTCCCGTGTTGTTACGATGGACATTGATCTGTAGTTTGCCTTACTGTCTGTTGGACTTCGTTCCTCGCGCGACAGAGACGCCAGCCCGTGTTCATGTTGTTTTATTGGACGCTGATAACTTGTATTTGTGAACCAGGATGTAGCGACATGTTACCGGACTTCATCGAAATACAATAACGAGGTCAAAGGAGCAAGGCGCTATAATGACGCGGTAGTCTAGCTTCACAATACTACATGTTACCGGACTTCATCGAAATAATCACTAACGAGCTCAAAGGAGCAAGGCGATATAATGTCGCGGTAGTCCAGCTTCACAATACTAGGTTCTAATCCACGCTCGACAAAGACGGTAGCGAACAGCAGCTAAGGCGCAAAGAAGCGTGAAAGAACGAAGACGTCGTGTTACGTTGGCCGAGGCGAGCGACGTCGTTTTCCCTTAATACCGTATATTACTAAGCTTTTTCTGACCGGCTCAAGCCGGTTCCGCGTCGATATTTTGAGATTTGGGGGGACCGGAAACCCTAACTGTTGATATGAATACCTTCCACACATAACGTGTAAGGAGCAACGCATACCGGCAGAGTGGTGTGAAGCGGAGCGCGGAATCCTTGATAACAATTAACTATTCAAAATACTATATAATATAAAGGCGGCACACGACGAAACACGTAGATTGGTTCTTCACACTGTTAAGTTTCCAGTACACCAATTTCAGTCGTACGACAACGCTCATAAAGCTGAGTTTAACTTATCAACATTCAAAATCCTTATGGAACAAGGTTCAATAGCTGAAATTAATGTTGGATCGAATCCATAGTTATGCGTTTTGAGTCAACAGATACGAACTTAGGCGTCTTAGAGGAAAAATCTCGTATATTTTTGTAATGTTTCAATAAAATGTAGAAAGTAAAACTGTCCAATCTAGAATGCACTAGAAGTTAGAACATTAATATTAACTCGTAAGAAAGAAATATCCTAAGTATATATTAGAAGTCGTTGCCCTGCCCTGAACCAAGAACCCGATTGCAGCGCCACCTACCTAGTCCAATTGTGAATATAAACCATCCCAGAACCCACTTAAACACGAAAAAATTCCATCCGAACCGGTCCAGCAGTTCTGAAGTGATGCGCTTATATACATTCGACAGTTGATTTATATTTATATAGAAGGAGAAGATAGATAACTGGCACCAGGTGGTACTGGTTAGTAATATTGTTGTCTGTTGTTTACAATATTATGTAGTTAATTTTAAGTATTAATCATACTTAACATATTATTATTATTGTCAGTGAATGTCAGCATTTTTTCCGTATATAAGCAACTCATTCATACAGGACCCACAAAATTTCTACATTAGGCCACAGTTACACTTGCAAGTTTTACTCACGCTTACATGAGTTACTTACTATTGTAGAACAAAAATCCAGTAAATCATCATGTAAATCAGTATTTGATGCCTGTTAATAATAGTTTTTTTTTTTTACTAATTTATATTCGCTCCATAATTCGATTACCATAAATATAGATCACATCTTACTACGTGTACCTATGTACAACTGTACTTTTATTTTGGAAATAACTATATTATATGATTGTATTATATTTAGGTTTCTTTATTGCTCACAAAAGACTATAAGTAATAGATGTATCGTGTGATTTTCATATTATATTATTTTTATACTATAATATACGCCTTAAGAAGAAAACTATGATAGACTTTAACTGATTGATGTATGATAACACCACTTATTTACGTCAAAAAGTAATAATGTAACGGTTAAAAAAAATACCGACTATGGTCACGCGCAACTATTATCTATCTATTATATATCTATCTATCTATTATAGTTTCAGATGCGTGGCTATTAGCGATATATAGGCTCAAGACTTATTGGCGCTCATGAAAAGTGATGCATAGTGTCTTTTCTGAAATATCACAAATCATTCAGATTTTTTTTGTTTAATTAGTCTGTAACATGCCATAGATAAAAGAACGTGATGGTATTTACAGAAAATATTAGTTTTAATATGTGTGTTCATTATTAATTATTTATTGTTGATTTTTAAGTTCACCTTACAATATAAAAAAGCGCGAACTCCGCTGCTAGAGTATGCTAGACTTGCCTTCATTGAGTTTCATGCGTCATTTTCTTCGTTTACCAATTGATTCAACTGGATAGAAGTTCCGAATACTTTGTAACATTTTAGAAAAGACGCGTTGCGTTGAATCTACCAATTTGTCATGAGCCTTACTCAGCCACCGATTCGACTGTCATATTGTTAGTTCACACAATGGGATAGTTCAAGTTTTATTTATTCGGTGCATTTTTATTACGTGTAAGATATTATTTTTAAGTTTAACGTGTTGAAAGTGAATACATCTAAAGAATATATATTTTACTTTTTATAACATTATAATTAGTTAATGCTGTAAAATATAGATATTTCGGTTATATTGACCAATTACTTACCAAACAAAGTTAATGAACAAATGATAGCAATATTTTATTAAACATTAATTATTAAGTAAATTTTATTTTAATTAAGTTTTTTTTGAGATCGATTCTGTAGTGGATAATCTCTAAACTAAACTAAAATGACAGCAATAAAAATATTGTAAACCTTTCCTAATACTCGCTGCGGAAAGGGACAACACTAGGTATAGATGTGTCATTTTAGTTTAGAGATTGTGATATACAGAATTGGAGACATAAGCTTATTGTAATGTTGATTAATACCTATTCTTAAAAAATAAGTTCGTTTTATTATTATTCATTTATCGTCCACTGATGATACCAGTCTTGTGTAAACGCAATTGAAAATGCAATTTCATTTTTCATTCAATTATTGTGATAATTTAGAAATGAGTAAGTATAACATTGATTTCGTGTTGATATGCAAAATAACATTTTATACTTTAAATAATTTCTATTATTTTAGGTTAAATTATTATTTATCGCACATGATAACCAGTTTTGTTTTTAATACATAGAGCGTGATAATGTTTATAAACATTTATAATTTATTATTAGTTCAAATAAATTTTCTTACCTTTATAAGTTCTTGTTATTTATTACATAGTTTTATAAAAAAAAAAAAACATTATTCGAGTTTTAATTATTGGTAGGTTTATTTGATTTATTGGTTGGTACTTGGTAGGTTGGTTTGGTAGGTAAAGATTATTCCAACCAGCATCTATATTAATTAATCTTATAAATGCGAAAGTGTGGATGGATGGATGGATGTTAATAAGACGGCTGAACGGATAGAACAAACGTGCCGCGCGCCATAATCTAGATTTATTGATAAAATAATACAAATAATATCGATTTCATAATTTATTAGTTACTGAGATCACAAGACACAAAATAAATTTTAATATCACAACAAACAAAGCCTATAAATAAACATAATCACAGTCATACGATCATTTTGCAATCATATTAAAAATACTTATAAAACCGTAGTGTTAAAAAAATAAATGTGATTATAACTCTAAGAAAATATTAAAACCGAGTTGATTTAATTGACTCATTAAATTTTTGAACACTTGTATGACGTAATGGCAGTTACGAATACGAGTCGGCCCAAACTGAGCCAAACCCGCCTGCATGCTAGAGCATCTTTCGCACCCAAACTAAGCTTGTTTATCAGTTGTTAATTTGTTTCTTCAAGTAAGTACTGCTATTACAAAAGGAAAACTGTACACAGCTAGCAACTGAGCTATCACATGGTTCCCTTGAGATCATTAAAAACCCGAGCGTCCTTGTCCAATTCATAATATTACCGTTTTGAACTCTATACAAATGACGATAAAGCTGATAATGATCCGTAGGGAACTCTACTAGATCATGCTTGCGGAATTTTTCTCAGTGTGCGCCTGTACAGTACAATAGTTAGGAACATTTTATCTAATTGGAGAATTTGAGGCTGATTCGATATTCGCAATTAAGTAATTCCTAGTAAACGCTTAGCCTAAGACAACGATGTGGGCTTAGTCGAAATCTTCATCGGAATCTGTTTTCAGAACGCTGTCCGATCCAGAGCCAGGTTCGCTGTCTACTGCAATTTCACTGTAAATAAATACATGTGCATCAGATTTATGTACCTCTAAGAAACCTACATAATGTATCTTACTGAAATTGGAGTGGTCCTTAGCTCAATCTAAATTTGTAAAGATTTAGTACACTTTGTAAATACAGGCTATTAGTTTATAAGGTAGGTAGATAGATAGATAAAACTCTTTATTGCACATAGTTAGTTACTTAAAACAAAGACAATAAACGAAAACGTGAAAAGAAAACAGAAGAGTGCAAAGGCGGTGTTATTGCTAAAGCAATCTCTCCCAAACAATGCCATACATCAAATTATTGTTATAGGTAGGTACGTTTAATATGTTTGGTGTGTCTATCAATGTTTTGTGAAATGGAAAAAAAGGAAACGTCTGTCCGAGTTTCTGCTGAATTTCGACCAAAACGCCCTTTCTCCATAGAGATAAGCCATTTGCGCGGTAGATTTTAAAGATATTACACAAGAGTCGAGAGTGTTTGCAAACCGCTTGCAAGCACTAGGTAGTTTAAGTATATGTCCTTATTGTCATAATTACACAAATTTCATTTATTAGAAACCAAGAATTGAAAGTTAGTGAAAAATGCGTATATTTTGTTATCTGTTAAAAATTTTGTAAACGTGCACTGCCGATAATAATCAGAGGAAAACGCAAAATACGGGTTAGAGTATGCTGTTAGCTGTAGGGTTTAAAGCCGGTATAAACCACTTGCCTGTTTTCTTCTGCACCGGTTAAATGAATTTCAACGATATTTCTGTCAATCAAATATTGATACTCGTTATTTGTACCTACTTGAAGGACGAAAGGTAAAAATGCTATAACAAGCTTATTATAAGAAAATAGGTCCGCTATACCTATACACATATAATTATTATGAAGCATGAAATACCTGTCATACATTGTCGTAGACAGGTACGCCACAGTTTATTGGCTTCGTTATAGTTTTATATCAAATTTTAAGTCGATTCGATAGTTAGTCGTTGGATTGGCTAGATATGTAGGTACTTATATATTAAAGATTACCTTAAGTCAAGTTTTTATTTATGCTTAATTGAATCAAAAAAGTATTTCTCATAAACACGGACTCTCATCATTAAAATAGGTACCAACATTGTAACAGCTTGTTTATCGAGAAAATGATTCATCGGCAATAACAATTTTGATTATGGCAATTTTAAAAATTGACAATAATTAAGTAGGTAAGCGTTTAAGGAAAACTACCAGTTTGAAACTTAACTTAACTTGAATAACTATTTATAATTCATTTTATAATCTTTACGTTACTTTTTTATAAATTATGGCCAGACATACGTCATAGAACATAGGATATTTTATACACCGAAAATTAAAAACAAGCTCAATGCCTTCTTTCATTCGGATTAATTAGTGGACACAAGCTAGTAGGTATGGGTATAAACATAATAACTATTATATCTATCTACATGTTTGAAACTTACCCGTTAAGATCCTTAGTAAGCTGAATGTCAACACCGTTGGCGTTATCGCCGAGACCGTTGAGAGCCTCGCAAAAGTCGCTGCCCACGCTCTGGAGGTGCTGTGTATTCAGATGGAATCCCTGGACGCAATAAATTATGTCATATGGCGGCGTAGGCTACATAAACCCACTTTAAGGTGGAGGGTTTAAGATATTTAGCCTGGCCGCATATTATCGTCTGTCAGAATATTACTTTCTATAGCACAAAATAAATTTTTGGACTGACTTAGGTTCCAATCGCATTACGAGTATTTAGGTACGTGAAATAGAAAATACCTAGGTACCGGGAGTAGTTGACAAATATCTCGATATTCAAATTAAATAAGGTACCTACTACCTACTGAGAAAGCGTTATTGCATTTTCCGAGACATAGTTTAATAGTTAATTTGCGTGGATACCGAGCGAATTTCCTGGCATTCATAGCATGATAAGCTGAAAGCATAATATTCATATTCCTCATCTCATCGTGAGATCTAAATAGCCTTAGTTAAGTCCGGCATAGGTAGGTACGTCTCCGCGTATTCAGGATTTTCCTTAGGTATTTTTGATATTCAACTTGGTCGACTAAAAGCCGTGCCTTGTTTTCAATCAAGGCGTTTTTTTAAGCTGCGGAGATTTTTTTTATCCGAGTCTCTCTTTTGAAGTTTCGATCGCAATTCGCATCGTATGTGATTGGAAAATAATGCCTTCAAAGCGATACACGTTGTTGATAATAATGTATCTAGTAGATAGGTTTATTATTTGCGTTATAATTTTATAAATAATATTTTATCAACATACGATTAATAATGACCTCATCTCACAAGTGTACCTTGCTTTAAATAGATTATATTGAGTTTCTTCTGTACCTACTACTACGTTATACTATATTATCTACTTTATTTTGGCTATCTTGTCATTTACAAGACTTATGTTTTTCCGCCATGTACATAAATGCCAGTAGGAAGAATCTTGAAAAATAAGATAAGCTATGAAGATCAAGCAATTCTTTAATGGTGGGTTTTCACGTACCTATCCCTTGCCACGCATAATTGATGAAGAACATGCCAGATGTTCTTCATGACATAGACATCATAGAAGTAACAAATTAATAACCTTAAATGGTCCCCGATCGAAACCGCAGAAGGAGGCCTCCATCGTGTAGGATCTGGTGACTCCCAAATGCCGCCACACCGTGACCCGCGCTGTGCTTTCGCGTTCCCGTTCGACGCGAAACGAACACGAACCTAGCGCGAATGCAGGCGATATCCGGTGCATGAGAGCTGGCAGCATCTAGTCAACAAAAATATACAAGTTTTTTAATAGCGAACAGACGAGACCCATCCTGATGTTATCCTGGGTTACCTGATGTTGAGTGGGTAGGTAATTACTGGCGCCCATGGATCATTGCCATACCAGACCAAATGAACTGCCAACGCGTTGCCAGCTTTTGAGTAGTATGTGTGATCATCTGATGTACACACGAAAGCGAAATTTCTTCGCCGTTTGAGTTCTGTGCCTCAATGAATGCCCTTCCTCAAGGAAAGAGCTCTGAACGGTAGTGCAGGGGATATTATAGTGGGGGCTTAGTTGACAAAGAAACCCCTGTATTATCTATGAAGAAACCAATAGCTCGGTGAAAAAAAAATTGGCAGTCATAGGGACTGCCGAAGAAGTGAAAACGAATATTTAATTTTGTATTTTTCATACTTATTAAAAAAACTAATAATAAAAATATTTCAAATATAAACCTTAAAACTAAGGCATTAAAGTTTAATTACGAATGTACTATAGTTATATTTAAGACGTTTTGTCTTGTAACAACGCGAGGTGTCGGTCACGGTTCCACAGTTCTTATTAAAATCCTTAAAACATTAGGCATTAAAGATTAATTACCAATGTACTATTATAAATAGTATTAGCATAGGATTTTTAGGAGTTTAAAGTGCTCAACGCGCCTTAAGAAGTTTTCACTTCAAAAACACCTGACCGTTACGCCTCACTATAGATTAACTGCTATATTATGCACCTCCCTCAAACACAGTCTTACCTACCACTGAAATCCAAATAATACATCGACCTGATCACCGGCTTCGTTGGTTCAAGGTTATAGTTTTTTTGGCACCAATCTTGTAATTTATTATTGCAACCGCGATGTGAAAAGTTCACATCACAGAAAAAAATTCGGGTGCGTAACTCGAATTAAGCTTCAAACAACAAATCACAATTAGAAGGTGGTAAGGGTAATAAGGAGGTCCTTTAGTACGTCAAATCTGTTACAGGTTGCATTTTCAACAAAACAAAACTACAACGCTAAAAATATTTTCTATTTACTTAGCTCTGCCTTACGACCCCATATGAAGGTTAATTAAAAAGCTGGTAACTCGAATAACGTAGAGCATACAGAATCCTAGATTGAGAGCCACAACGCAATGATGGTTCGTTTGGTGCTTCAGACAGCAGATGTTCATTAGCGGCAGTCCTAATTGTCTAGATAACATCAGGTAATACGCATGGAACTCGTTTGCTTGTTATTTGTAGAAATAAATGGAATTAGCGACTACATAGGAATAAGGTAGGTACCATATACCTAATTCTACGTCACGTAAATGAATAAAAAATCTACGTGGCATTAATGTCCATCTGGAATATGGATCTAGTTTTTATTTTGCAATTAATTTTAATTAACCTTCCTGGCTCCAACTTAACGAAAAACTTGACCTAGATACCTAATATTTTTTTAATTTCAATCCACCCTTTAGTCGTGGATAAGTGGCGATCGAGGCTTCAAATCTTAGACTAATAACGCCTCAAATATTGATAAAATAAAGATAAGGTAAAGATACCTACTACTTACATAAACTTGAGTTTAGTTTAACTTCAATAGGTAGGTAACCCTAACAGGTTAGGCCGCTACCATCTTAGACTGCATCATCACTTACCACCAGGTGAGATCGCAGTCAAGGGCTAACTTGTAGTTGAACTAATAAAAAAACGTGCATAGACCGTGTCTTAAATAAACTTGTCGTCGCATTGACGCATTGCAACTTTTTGCGTGGTTTTCTCAACGCCCTTTTTTATAATATTATGTTAGATCCGGTTAGAATATTCGTGTCAACAAGCTGTAACTTCGATCCTGCTCATGTTCTGTGCGAATCGATGAAGTAACGGAATTACAGGAACAGCTAGTCGAAAAAAGGAAGAAGTTTTAATTAACAACCTTTGTGCAATCCTTTACAAGTTAGAACTAGTATTGAACAGGGTCGGCACGCTGCATGGGGAAACGGGTGGTTGGTTTACCCAAGTGCTGATTGAAAAATTAATTTCTTTCATGAATACTACTAGCTCACATTTTGTTTAAATCTGGAAAAGCCCAATAGTTTGTAGCTATTACAAAAAAAATCCTAGCTGTTGATATACCTCGGTACGAAGCATTCTAAAATTGGTTTGTTCCTACGTCTCCTGATAGAACTATTTACTGTTGGTGAGTTTTAGTTAAATTGAGATTTTCAAGACTAACATAAACACACACAAAAACATTATGTACAATAAATACCCTATATATTAGCGTCGGGACGCGACGGGACGATCTTACACCCTATTCATATTTTGTTCTGGCTACGGGCCTGGTCTATTGAAGCTATTTTCGCAACTTACAAGATATTTAACAGGTTCGTCAGGAACCAGCCGATCGTTGCTGCACCAACTCTCGGCGCCGGCGCATCCATAAAAGAAAACATTCTTCTTGCGCGAGTGACCGTGGTAGTCGCAGTACACTAACGGCGGTTTCTTCCAAACGCGTACTAAATATTCTATGAGGCCCTAAAGGTGGAAAGAAAAAAGTTTAGCTTAGGTATTTTTCCAAAGATTTGCATTTTCCTCACGATGTTTTTTTGTTCTGGTGAGGTAACAGGCAGCAGACGTGGTTTTGCCTCGACCGAGGGATGCTTTTTTTCAATCTCTTATTATTGGGGGGTTTTATTCTTTAACCTCGGTCGAGGCGCGTCCACTCAGCCGCGCAACAGCAACTCCCAGCAAGAAAAATTGGCGTGGGGCGTTTTACGCAGGACCCAGCTGTTGTTATTTTGGCTTATTGCTAAAAAGTTACAGTGTAAATAAATTACCTACAACTGGGCAAAACCCTCTCTCCAATTTTTCAGCAATTCCCAATTCTTTGCCTTTGTTAAATGGCCCGAAGAGATTTACCTAAATGTAATGTAATATATCTCCTCAATCCCCTAAAATAATAAATGGAACACTGTTAAAGAATTCCCACCGACAGCTTAAAATAGCCGCACCGATTAGTCAATGTCTTTATTTTTATTTATCTGGATGTTTGGTCCCCGTATAAAATTAGCTCGTAAATAGAATTGTCTTACTTTAATCACTAATGAGCGAAAATTCTTGGTGTAATTACCTTGGTATGGTAAATAGAAGGATGCAAAACGGGGCTCGGCTTGCACCAGCGTCGATTTAAATCTTCATTAGTTAGGCCGCAGCGATGGCTGGAACAACATTGGCATTATACGTATTATACATAGATACTAGAACATATACGTACTAAATGATTGATTAACCACGGTTATGATAGGCAGTTGAATTTTTTTTGCTGAATGAAATCCATCCTCCAAAACGTAACTTATAAGAAAAAGTTAAGCAATTCATCACTCTGAACCGACCTGACCGAACCATCCCAGACCGGTGGTGACTGAACACCAGAGTGATGGACCTTCCATATATAACTAGGTTACTTTATGAGTATGTACGAGACATAGATTTAGGATTGGTCCAATCCTAAATCTATAGTACGGTAATACGACTTCGGTCTTTACCTAAGCGATTATTTAATATCATGACAGTACTAGTAAAGCTTTTTCAGAAAATCTTTAACATCAGAAAACCTTGTGTGAATAATCAGATACATAATAATATCTTGGAAAAAACCTGTGGAACCGCGTGACAGCGTGCTTCGTGGTAGGTCTAAGCTTTAAATCCCCATTTAGAATGAGACAGGAGCCGTTTGCTCTGCCTCGGGGTTTGAATAGAGCCTGCTTTACTTACAACCATAATACCTTCTTCTCGTTAATTAGGTACAGCTACTTGTGTACTTTAATCACGTAGGTATAGATTACCAGGAAGCTCAGTATATCTTTATAACGATAAGTGTCGTGGATGCGTTCAGTGAAGTGACAAGCCTGTAGGTTGAGTCGGTATCGTCATTTCAATATCAGACTAGTTAGGGACGCAATGAAGCTTAGGAACTAAACATATTATTGGCTAAGCTATATCAGGTTACGAGCCGCGAGTCGCGACGTGGAATTAATTAGAAAGATTTATTTTTAGCTCGGTAACCTATTCCGTGTTTTCCATATTGATATAAATAATATCAAAATTGATAAAATATATTAAATAATTTATATTATAGGGTCTATATGAATATTTATCGAAGCTCAGTATAGTCAGAAAGGCTTCGGCGTGTTGTGTGGTGGAAAGCTTCGGCCGTGGCTAGTTACCTACTACACTACCGGCAAAGCCATTGCCAAGCTATTAAGCGTTCCTTATGATGCGTTCATTTAGATACAATGTCGTGTAAGAACAGATTAGATGTAGGTATGGGCTTAATCAGGGTTTAATAGTATAACTGCCTTACCCCTAAAAGGTTAGCCCGCTACCACCTTAAACTGCATCATCATTTATCGCCAGTTATAAGATTGCAGTTCAGGCATCAAATAGGTAATAACCGACTAAACTAGTAGGTATGTAGTGGATGAAAAAGCTCTGCGTCTGATCAAACATGCGTCTTAATTTTGTCTGTGATAACACTACACATGTACCTATGCAGGGTGTGTATACTTACCACAGTTTTCTTCAATCTGTTCTTTTATTTAGTTTCAAAAGCATTTGAAACTAAATAAAAGAAATTACCTGTAACTACAAAATTATATAATATGCCCTTACTGACCAGGCACTGAAGGATGGAAGAGAAAACTAACCTAGGGTGAGAGGGTCTAAAAACTCTAAAATAACAGCAGATTCTTTGTAGGCAGACTGTACGGTAAGTAGTTGCTTGTTCTTTTTTTTTGTAGGAGCCTACATTAATTAATGTTTGGGTAAGGTACAAAGTGTCAATTTTCGAGAAAATTTATATTAAAGTAATTTTATAAATATTGGGTTTTACTTCAAGTGAAAACAAGTGTGAGAAGGATGGAAGAGAAAACTAACCTAGGGTGATAGTGTCTATTAATAGCAGATTCTTTGTAGGCAGACTGTACGGTAAGTAATCGGTTTTTGCACCTTTTACAGGAGCCTACATTAATGTTTGGGTAAGGTAAAAAGTGTCAATTTTCGAGAAAATTTATATTAAACTAATAAATATTGGGTTTTACTTCAAGTGTAATAAACTGATGTATAAATAGAATCTTGCCACCGCGCCTTATCTTCGATCTTATATTACTATACACGCTATAAAATATCCATTTCAGTTACTTAATAGTTAAGTACAAGATTATATAATATTAATTATCAGTATTTAGGAATCTAAATAAGTAGTTAAAAACCTACTCATGAGGTGTAATTTAATTTAATTTTTCGATCAGATAGTCGATTTTATCTGTTAATTTTATGTTCGTAATTAGCAATTATTTTGATGTGCACTATCTAGTATTGACTATTATTAAGTTACCTGTAGCAAAATAGTTTGTATAAGGCTGGATTAATGGGTTGGATTAATTTTGGAATGTATCCTTACTAAATTAGCTAAAGTCCGGTCTGGTGGGCGTCTTCACCCTCAGCAAAACCCTTCAAAACCGTACCGACAAGTGATTAAGAGAAAAATATCGCATAGAAACCAACTAGCGGCATGAGTTAAATAAAATAACGACAATCTTTCCTTGACGTTCTTATTCAAAAAATGTTTAAAAAAAGTCTTGTCTGGTGGAAGGCGTAAGCCGTAGCGGTCAACAAAACTGCAACATGGTACGTTTAACCCATTTTGACTGCATATCTGTATCTTCTCTGTGTAGCTCTATCCAATTAGAAAGGATACCCGGGACAACTTAATCACTGACTGGCAAGCGTATCTTTGACAACACATCTTAGCGCAGCGGCACGAATGCTCGAATAGCTAACAAGGTGCCAGATTTGATTCCCAATAGGATATCTGCTATCGTAGGTATATCTTTTAACGTTATTTTTGACTAAAATAAACGGTTTTACTGTACCAGGATAGAATTTTTAAACTAAAACAGCCTCGATTTTCAGCCTCGCGCATATTGGGAGAATTTAAGATATTTCGAGAAAGCATAGGTCGAGTTTCCCATGCTTGACGCCCCTTTCGCTCATCCATTTGAATGAACTTTGAAGAGATACATGAAGCTATACCTTGTCATCAAGTAAAGTTAGGAAACTAATGTAATGGAACCTACGAGTTAATAATACCTCTACGTCTTACATAATATTGCAGTGGTAGTGTAAGTACATTCGTAGCAATTATTTCATTAAATGCGTGACACGACCGCACGGTTATAAAAGTTTAATAAAATGATGATTGATTCACGATCGTACTTATAATGGTTTTCGTATGATGAAGAAAGCTCTGTAGGCAATTTGATATGACATGCTATTAAATTAAATGATTGGCTGAGGCTGACCACGTAGGAACATGTAGGCTTTAAGCCTTCGTACACGTAGAATAATTATATTTTAATCAATACAAAGTCGCAATCTGCGATAATAACTTCTAAGTACATATTATCTTATTTATTGAATATACTATATCAATGCAGGTGTTAAGTATTAACTCACAACGTCATATTATTTTAGAAAATTACATGAAGAAAGTACTTAATATCCAATATTCAAAATAGATCATCGCTGGTGTGAAAGTAGAGTGAGTCTGGGCTGTAAAATGTGCAATAATTTGGAATTTGGGAAGTATTTGACTACTAGTCAAATAAATTATTTTTTAGTGATTATTTATAATTAAATACAGTCTGTTCTGTTTTAAAGGTTCATTCTTAAAATGGATGACTGATTTTGAAGCGACTTTCACAGGCATGGAGAAAACTATGCAAAGTAAATCTTTTAGTCTTATTTTTTTAAATCGTGGGTAAGAGAGGGTTTTGACGGGATTAAAAAAAATTAAATTCACACGACGAAGCCGCGAGCTAAAACTATTCATCAGATAAAAATCTACCCGTGTTCAAAATATAACCGAAGTATAAATTTTATTAGCGCAGCAATCGGAATAATCCAAATAGAGTGGCCAGTAATAAATAAAGTACGATAAAGCTGCATGTATGTAAGTCAGCAAGTCTTCTGTTTTGCATTCACAGCATGGGATGGGTCCTTTATTAAGGTGATCGCTTACCATGAGACGATCCACAATACTGGCCAGAACCGCAAGAGCCGTAAAAGGCGTACGAAACGCAGGCACAGAATACATGTTAAGTAATTGAAAATACAATACGGTGGGTCTATGTCGAAGCACAGTTTACACTCTACACTGTAGAGTCTACAGACTACAGAAAACAGACTTGGAACTCGGAAGATCGCGCTTGTTTTAGCGATCTGCATTGCTCCTACCGTCACCACCGTCCCTACTCACTCACTCGCCAATGATGCAAATCAGTGAGTTGACCATTATAATATTATGATTATGCTATCTTTTACTTAGGTGCCACTGCCATTTTTCCCCTAGAGACGCAAGGATATCTATTATTTTACTTGAATTTTTGCTATTGGTTGAGGCCAGTCAAAACAGAGATAAGTAATCAAGTAAGAGATGCAAGTAGTCTAAATAACTTTCACCGAAAGCGCATAGTGGATTCGGTTCTGTCGGGCGGCCCTCATGCCTGAATTTTTTAAATAGCGAAAACACGCGTAACGGTAGCAGTAAGATGCGGTGAAAGGCATCGTCATAGCATCATACTCAGCATTTTAAGTATGTACTGACTACTAAAAAATGCTGCGACTGTATGCGATCTCCTTAAAATTTTAAAATAGAAAAGGTATGCTAACCTTAGATATGAGAAAGAAAGATAAAGTTCTTAGATTACCTTATAAGAATTTAATTTATGGATTTAGGATTTCATTTATAACATTTCATAGTTTACGTATGTCTTTAAAATTTCACTCAAGTATTTAGATCTCAGAGTGCCTATTGAATCAGATATATATATTTTTTGTTTTTCTACTTCATGAAAATGTGACCTACTTATTTCTATACCTAATTTGATATTTTTCGCTACATCAAATATGGCAAATAATGTTTCTGTTCACAATAATTGTATAATTCTTCTGCTCCACATGTTCCTCTAATAATATTGTTCAGTAATAAAATATGTATCAAATTACATTTTCTCTTATGTTATACGGTGTAATAATAATCTGTGGGAAAGGAAGTGCGTACCGTTGGCGCTTTCATTACCTGCGTCTTGATTAAGAAAGAGTAACGTCTCCAATTGTGTCATTATTTACAGCTAGATTCAGTGCGTCTACAATCTACGACAATCCACTGTATTCCCGACCGTTATTACAGAGTAATTCTTGCTGTGTACGTGTTTCTGACATAATCGCATCACGATGGTTTATATAAGGGTTGTTAGGGATATGAGATTTCGGATCTGGATATTCTTACATAGATCTAATTTTATGTTATCGCTATTATTTATAGATTTTATTTTGGTTTAGTTTTGATTAGCTACTAGTAGCTAACTTTGAGTAGCTAACTACGGTTCCGTATATTCTTTATTTTGGATTTGCGATATAACCTTTCTCAATTAGGCTCTCCACCCACGTCAGACAATCGGTTCAGGTCAGAAAACCGAATTTTTTTCGAACAAAAATTAAACATTTACATTGCGAGATTGAAACACACGTCCTAAATGTCGCTCAAAATCAATATCGTCCGATTAGATTTTCGGTGAAAATAAAAAAATCGGTGATAAAATCGGAGTGATTATCCGACCTACAAAAAGTCTGACGTGGGCGTAGACCCTTATAGCACAGCTCCATTACATCCCCGGTTTACAAAGTGCGAAATACCTCCATAAAAGTTCCAATAGCGCGGTGATCAATCTTGGATACTGTTACCTATTCATTATTTATTTTTGAACTTGTCTGTACGATAATAGATCCTTGTCTTTTTTATGACTTAAGCACGCAGATGAGCGGACAGGTCACCTGTTTGCAAATTATATTCGTCGCCTATAACCAGAGAGCTGTCACATTATTACTAGAGGCGCAAACATTTTGGCGCATAAGCCTAGCGCGCCCTCACCTGTTGATTATTTTGGTATGTCTGAAAGTAATTCCAACTTTTTTCAGAATGCTTAATATTGTTCATACTCTTTATAGATAGTCTTTTAATAAAGTCCTCCCGACCGAATTCTGGTCACAAATCTCCACAGAGAATAGCCATTTTCCACAGAGAATCTGAGAATGTGAGTGCAAAGACAAGTACCCATACTGATGGGATGGAAAACCTGACACACCTGACCTGAAATATTTTTATTTATTTACTATGCCCACGACTTCGTTCGCGTGGTTTAAGTTTTTTGATTCCCGCGGGGATTCCTTTATTTTCCGGGATAAAAAGTAGCCTATGTCACTCTGCAGGTTCTCACCTATACCTATGGCAAAAATCACGTCGATCCGTTGTTCCGTTATGGCGTGATTGAAGGACAAACCAACCAATATACCAACAAAAAAACACTTTCGCATTCATAATGTTAGTAGTTTAGTATGAAGTTTGATTTAATTTGTCAGAAAACTTCAATACTTTTTTTATCGCACAACTCAGGAATTGAACACGGGACCTCGCCATCCGCAGTCGAACATATTTTTACCGCTAGACCAAAGTGGCAGTTCGGTAGTCTTTTACTCTATAAAATATAAATTATAATCCTTTTCAATACATGTGTGTACTACTTTGCCATTACATAGATTTAAAGACTGTGTTGAACAGCATTTGTTAAGTCGAGGTTATTATACACTATCGATGATTTTATTAACGACAAAGTTGCATGGAAGCAACCGGCCTCGCATCCAGTGACCCACAAGTCAGTGTAATACTTGTAACGTATGTGTTGTATTGTCTACATATTGTAACCTTTTATTTTCTATGAAAAGAGCAACTGCTGAGTTTCTTGCCGGTTCTTCTCAGTAGAATCAGTATTCCGAACCGGTGGTAGAGTCTTAACGTTTCATAAGTGACACAAGTTGTCCTACATGAAATAAATAAATCATTTCATTTCATTTCGGATTCTGTACCTATAGATTCATACCAGCTCGTGGAGATACAATCGGTAGTTTTTTACACGGTTAGAATATAAACACTAATTTAGTATCCCGATTTTCTCTCGTTAAACTGGAAGGTCACATACCGTTACCCGGAACTGTTATCTTGAAAAAAAAATTACGACTAAACTTAAATAATAACTTAAGTTAATTAAGTTCCGGCTTATAGAGCGAAAGATTGACATGAATTATATGTCTAAACTCCAAAACAAATTACCTTACTCAAAAAAGAGCAACAAAGGTATCTTGGCATGTCTTTGTCGTGTATACGCGCGCGTTTCAATGCAATAACAACTATGTGCAGCCTTTATACTGTATACATCCAGTTTACGCGTTTGAAGAATCAGTACGCACCATTAACAGTATCACGGTATGTGTCTTGACGTGGCAGTTTTTTCCCCTGATGATGGAGCAGAGCTTACGTCCAATTAGGAGTGGTTCAGAGAAAGGACATCATTAGCGGTCGGCGCGCAGGTCCTCGACTCTACATCGCGGACTCGGGAGGCGCGCGTCCTTCCCTGGCAGCGGCCTTCGCTCGCCGACCGGTTGCGCATCTTTTACTCTAATCAGGGAAAAAAATAACCATCGTCCGCATGCGCAAACGAAAGCGAACAAGCGAGAAACAGCGCCCGGTCCGCCGTGTTTTATGCACATTGTTACGTTCGAAAAAAACAATCAGGGCTGCATGGAACGAGATTAAAATCATACATTTGTCACAATTAAGTACGATCATTTAATCCTCTATAGCCTCACGTGGCCTCACCTTTACTGCGTCTATGAATATTCTTTAAACGTGGCTGAATTGTAGCTTGTAGGTTTATTTAAAAATATTGAGAGCGTACGAAAAACAATAACACAAACGCAATCCGCGGCTAAGATAGCCTTTGGTATGTTAAAAATATTCAGTTGTAGCCCTTTGAGACGTGTAGTGATGACCGAGGCTGGTTCAAGGGTCCGCCTGCCATCTATTTATAGACTGCGCCGAGGCGATGCTATCGGCCCTTAGTGTACCTCGGCCCCGCACGATCCCAACCCGCCCCTAAGCACCCCTCACATAACGATTGCCCAATAAAAGAGACCAAAGAAAAACTACCATATTATATTCGTACCAGCTATTTATATCATATGTCCATTGTTTCTGCCTTTGATTTAATAGCCCGGAGTGGGTCTATTTCAAGCTCGGGATGCTGGTTTAATTGATTAAAATGAATAGCAACAATTCCTTTTTTGGTTAAAAAGAATTCGGAGTGAGGATAGTAATGAAGATTTAAAATACGATAAAATCGTCTTCAATATCGAACATGCCCCAGAGTCCGTCCGTGGCGCACGCTAAGCTCATCCGTATGCTCGTCGCGGAGGCTGCTTCCTGCGCAAAGCAAGGGAGGGGGCGCTCAATCACGGGTAGCCGTTTCCCGTACGTCCTTATATTATTCTTGTCTTTGTCTAACGACATAAACAAACACTAAATGGAACTCGCCGAGAGTCGGTTAGGATATCTCGACGTAGCGTTCGCTGTCAGGATTCGCCAGGCAGCGTCAACTCTGTATTCCTAGGCGACACCGGACACAGGGCGAGTTATTTATGATGGCCGCGAGACAATCGGCCGGTCACAACGCTTATCCGGTGTCAGCGACGCGGTGCCAATAAAATGACGTGGCCATCTTCATTAAACACCCATCCTTTGGAATTATCACACGTGCCCAGCCTATATTTATAGAACTGCTGAATCACACGCTATGTAAGTCAGTAATAATAACTTTGGCATGACTAAAGGAATTGTCTCTACAGTTTGCATTCCCCCGCTAAGTTTATTATTGGTGCGTCCGCGTCGTAGGCTTATTATCTTCAGTGCTTTAGATTCGCTTTGTTGATTGTTGGCGTATTTTCCCATAATGTCCGCGTTGTTGGGTCGAGCTAACGGCGTCGGCTACACTAATTGATTTTATTATTTGCCGTCTGTTGCGGAAGCGTAGCAATTCGCCACAGGTCTGGTTCAATGACACGACTCCTCTCGGACAACTGTCCCTACGCCGCTGGAATGCAGTCTCTTATATCACGTCATGTCATTTCATTACAACAAGTCGTAGATAGCGTATCATACAGCGTCATTACCATCAGGAATTTTTTACAATACTGAACCATGGATATAATACGTGTTATACCTTGCAATAGCATATTAAGTATATTAGAAAATGTTAACTATAATTGGTAATTAGGCATCACTGCATAACCTTCCTTTGGAAAACCAGATCTTAAAATTTTATGATAAACATAAGCTGAGGCAAGGTTTCTTAAAACTCATAAAGGCTAGAGATGAAGAAATGTCAAGAAGTTTTCATAAATTAGTGCAAAAAAGAGGTTTGCAGTCGTCTTTTCACATTAGCTAGACAGGTTTTATTGACTTTGGACGTAAAGCACGACCTTCGTGGGTCTTAATTTACAAAATGAATATATTCATAGTTCTTTAAGAATCAGGGATAGGTACGCGATAAAGGAATGGAATGCGATTTATTCTAGATACACCGTGAGTCTGGAATGAAAACAAGTATCTATTGTAAGATAAATTGATAAGGTTGAGAAAATCTATGAGTTTTTACACAAAAAGGATTTATGGTTTCAAAGAAAAAAGTTTTCTGAAACTGTACAAAATAAAATCAGCAGCAAATCGAGAACCTCTTCTTTTTTGGAAGAATTTTTGGTGTTATACTGAACCTATTAATACTGAACTGATGATGGATAAGGAACTATGGAAATCAAAAAAAGTGGAGATGTAAAGGTCGGTATGATAATATAACTATCCGAAGAAAATAATGCAATGGAGTTGTCGTAAAAGTAATAGCAATAAGGGTAAATGATAAACAGGCAGTTGACAGGTGCCCGAGGTAAGAGGTTAGAGCGCTGAGCAATCAACCATAAATATTATGGCGGTTTCAGATTTTTTCAGCAGATAAAGTATAAAAATTACCTAACTAAAACCTGCCATTTTTGAACTTCTTCGCGGGATTTCATACATTTTGGTTTATTTTTCTCTTACTTGGTGTCAGATTTCATGACGCTTAAAATAAGAAGCAACCGAAAGATTTTTATTACCTGTCAGTCATTGAGTGGCCAAATTAGGTTTTTTCTCAGGTAAATGTATCAACCTATATTGATAGTTATATTAAAGAAATTTGGTATTTTATACAAAGACGAGTATTCCGTTACGGGAATAAAGTTTCGGATAAAAACGCGTCATAATTTTGCCCTGCAATACAAAAAACCATGTGTTTATGGTTATTAGAATTAAGGAATAATTGTTCTACTAGCAGTACCGTGCACTTTTGTTACATAAAAATATGTGATAGGTAACGACCTCTAATAACGCTAGACTAGGACAATATTTTATGGCTATTCACTAGTGATACTTAAACAGTGAAGCTTGATACTAAATACTATCTTCTAAAATATAGGCGTACAAAGACACATACCTCGACCGTAACCAAAAGAGTTGTATAACTAAATTTTTGACGACCTCCGTGGCGTAGTGAGTAACGCTGTTGTCTTAACGTGCGGAGGTCCCGGTTACGATCCCCGGCAGGGTCAATTTGGGAATTTATAATTTCTGAATTTTCCCTGGTCTGGCCTGGTGGGAGGCTTCAGCCGTGGCTAGTTACCACCGTACCGGCAAAGACGTGCCACCAAGCGATCTAGCGTTCCGGTACGATGCCGTGTAGAAACCGAATAGGGGTATGGGTTTACTATAACTGCCATATCCCTAACAGGTTAGCCCGCTACCATCTTAGACCGCATCGTCACTTACCATCAGGTGAGATCGCAGTCAAGGGCTAACTCGTAGTAGATAAAAAATAAAAAAATAAAATAAAACCCGCAGGAGTGCGCAACGCGAATGCATGAGTCGGCCGAATCGTATGCGCCAATCAATCATATCGTAATTATATAGGTCGTCATTGCCATATTAACCTCTGCTAACGCACCCAAATCAACCTTCTGAAGTCGTACGTATTATCAGTACAGAAAAGCACTTGCAAATAAATGTATACAAGTAATAGTATAGCTAGCGTGTTGTGTACATAACTAGGTATACAGAAATTGGACGAAACCCGCGTCTTTGTCAGCGTAGATTTAGGTTTTTAAAAATCCCGTAGGAGTTCTGTTCTGTGATTTTGCCGGGATGCAAAGTACTGTAACCGGCCGTATACTTTCCATCCACTATAGGTATTTCTGTTCTAAAATACGTCCCTAACAGACACAGTTTCACATTTATATTATTAAGTAAGTATGGAATTAGAAAAATCATACCGTAATAATAATCATACGAAAATTATTAATATTTAAAGCTACTATAGGTATGCTTGCAGCTTGCTATATTATTATGTGATGACGGCGCGGCGATGACTTGCGAAAGAATGTCGTTGACTCCGTTTCATTTGCTGTAAGATGCTTTGCATGAGCATTCACACAACGAACTACGAAGTATTCTTTATGATGGGCGAGAAATCATAAGGCATTTTTAGAAATTTAACTCACCAAGCTAATAGTTATTTATCTACTCCCATGCTATAAATCCTCTATAACAGGTTCTGAAACAGTTAGCTTATTGCCAACATTAAAACACCCAATGTCCTAATAACCATAACATCATCCAAAACGGTGATGTAATGTTGTACTGAATTTCATAACAACACTCCTTTGTTTTTTTTTTTCGATCCCTTCTGCGCAAAGGGTTTACGAACGCCGCGCGCTGTAAAAAAAAGTTATTAGAATTTTCCCCGCCATTTTTCTTCGTTTTTTTTATTGTTTCGTTAACAAAAAAATGAGCGATTCACGTTTTTAGCAGTTTGGATAAAACAATTGCTAACTATTTACAACTTCCTAATCCTGAGTTGTATAGAGGATATTGCTTTCGCAGAACATCTGCCACAATATTAGTAGATGCCGGTAGAGACATAACAAGTTTAAAACGGCACGGCGGATGGAAGTCTACATCTGTTGCAGAGGGCTATATTGATGACTCTATAACCAACCAAATCCACGTGTCGAATGTAATTTCGAATTCCATAGAAAATAAAAATAGTGAAGTGGTAAATATAAATATTCCGCCGAGTACATCGGGATCAGGACGTTCCAACATTAAAGATCATCAAGTGAATTTTAATAATTGCACTATACAAAATGTTAATTACTACTACAATAAATAATTCTTTCATTAATATTTAGTTTATTTGTATATACTCAGTAATGGATGATATTAGGTTACTAGGACTGGATGTTTTAATGTTAGCAGTAAGCTAACTATTTCAGAATCTGTTATAGAGGATTCATAGCATGGGAGTAGATAAAGTCTTGTATGCAACTGTTGATAATTAGGTATTAAAACACTCATATGATACTATTATCACACTCCGCTTCGCGTCGTGTGATAAACCCACATTCGTGTTTTAATACCCCTTATTACACAACTGTTGCATAAATGTATATACTAAATATTATACTCCAGCTTTAAAATATTCAGTTAACAGCCGATTTTTCGCTCTAAAAGTCTGTGAAAGCTGTATCGACGTGGTTTCTGAAACTATCTCAAAGTAGTAATTCACTATTTACTGAAAGTAAGAAAGCGAAAATTTTTTTAGCAAATAGTTTCTGATTCTTTAGAAGTGGTGTCTAGGATAATCGAGTGATCTACTTTACGGCAACTATAGGAGAACTTAAACTGATAAACAGTATAAGAAGCCCAGAAAAACGGTACAGGTCAGGAGATACATTGCGGGTGTTTATTTTACAATTAATTACATTTTGCAAGTAGGTAAATAGAAGTTATGGTCATACTTGAACGTTTTATCAGAAGAATGACCTGAAGCCGCCCGGCCCTGACTTGTAGCCGACATGTCAAAAAGCCAAAAAGATGAACGCGTTGAACTCTTTTGACCACCACATTCTCGTAGATATTTAAACCTAAGAGGGTGGTTTAAACAAGTTATTTCTACAAATAAAACATGTAGAAATTGTAATGCGTGTTGACTATTATATTTATACACATATTATGCACAATTAGTAGGGTACTGTTGCTGCATTTATACATATCATACCTACGTGTTTTTAGGTACTGGTCGACAAACAACGCGTAGTGGCAGCGATTTATAGGGTTCCGTACCTCATGAGAAAAAGGAACTCTTATATGATCATTTCGTAGTTCGTCTTTCTGTCTGTCTGCCTGCCTGTCAACTCCCTTTTTCTCAGGAACGCGTGGAGGTATCAAGTTGAAATTAATATCAAATACCTATGGTCTAAAGCCGAAATTCGGTCTGAAGAATATACAAACATACTTTTTTATACTCAAGCTAGGACGCGTTGTGTTTGTCCAAGCCCTTATTGCACGTGTGATTGCAACATATTTCATTTTTTCTTTTTACTTTACACTTAAAGCACGAGCGTAGCGTGACGGGTTTCTCGATGGTGAATCGTGAATGCGACTTCTAAATGTTCGTATATGAGTAGGTTTATTTGGATTTGGAGTCTCGAGCAAAAGAAACCCATGAGATATTGACGAAAGAGGCCTTGTAATAAATTGCATCGTCGCCAGTGTGAATTAAAAAACCCTTTGGGATCTTTTGGTTTTCTGGGTTGAAAATTTCTTCCAAATTGTTTAAAACAGACTGAAAAGGCATATCAGACAGATAGATCGCATTTATGCTATTAAGTATGTTTATCTCCCCCTTCCCATTTATCACCATATGGTAGGGGTTTCCTTTGTGTAATTAAGTACTTAAGAAAAAGATCGGTTTTTTTTTATCCACTACAAGCTAGCCCTTGACTGCGGTCTCACCTGATGGTAAGTGATGATGCAGTCTAAGATGGTAACGGGCTAACCTGTTAACCTACATGGCATCGTACCGGAACGCTAAATCGCTTGGCGGCACGTCTTTGCCGGTAGGGTGGTAACTAGCCACTGCCGAAGCCTTTCACCAGACCAGACCAGGGAAAATTCAGAAATTATAAATTCCCAAATTGACCGTGCCGGGGATCGAACCCGGGACCCGGTAAGTTCATCTAGATTGTAGTATCTATATCCTCAGAAAGTTAATGTAAGTACTTACTCACTTTTACTTTGTGTAGGTACTAGGTAGGAATCTATGCAAAATGCATTCTTAATTTATGCCACGTTTATTAGCATAACTCCTCGTTTAATAGTTACCCCCCACTAGCTTATTGCCTACTAGGGTTTAACAACCCTCTATGAAGCGAGAGAATTCTTGGGAGAAAAAATATTTTTATGCATATTACTATTATTATAAACGAGACAATTCGCGCGACTTTTTCGTTTTGTAAAAATCCTGTATGGGCTCTTCGAATTTTCGGGATAAAAAGCAGCATATCATATCTGTCTAGCTATTGCTATATGTTAAGCTATCTCTGTAGGTATACTTAAAAATTCGCCAAGGCCGTGAATATGACGGCCATCATCTTTATAAGTGCTTGAACCATAGAGCCTCAATGTAAGAAGATGTATTTTTACGTTTGAACGGGGATGGACGTAATAAGTGTACAACAGTCAGATACCTCGCCAGCTACGACATTTCTCAGCTCTATTATGCGGCCTGCACTCCCTGCCATCGTAATTCATTAGCCGACTCCGTTCGCCGAGTATTATTTATGACCGTTTAAGTTTTGTCCTGGGATATTTTCAACGTTGCATCACTTTGTTAAGGCTGAAACAAACAACACGGCGCGACGAAAATGGTTCCGATGGTAAGGATCAGTATATAGCGACTTACACTGAATCGCGCGTTCAAGATGCACTTGCTAATTTTTCAGGGAACTTTTATTTAAAAATGATTGCTACAGTGCAACTGTCGCAATCGTCTCTGATTGAATCAAATTCAGAATATAGTGATTATTGGGTGACACTCGCTTAATATTAACTGATATGCAACGATGCGGAAAAAAAATAATAAATTCAGCCAATCACAGGCATTGTGATTGTAGCCATGATTTATCCAGCATTTTTGCAATCGAAATTCTTCAAAAGTCAACAATATTATAGTTCCTTGTACTATATTATTAGTTTATTATTTAGAAACTAATTGCATACGTATACACGTGCATTCAGTATGACAGTTCCATCCCGTACGTTACGAACGCTTGTCATGTGTGTTCCGGCCTTTTTCATAGGAATAATAAGGACATTTGAATAGAACATCTTAGGTCAAGGTTTTCTATAGTGGGTTCTTCGGTACTTCGTCCCTTTCATAGGTCTTCCTCCAGTGTCTTCGTGTGATTTATTACACGACAGGCCATTTTCTAAACTCCATTGGTTGAGACCAATAAAATCGTCTGTTTTACGGCCTTTGTTGCATTGCCGGTGTGTTTAATAAATGTATGGATATTTTCCTCAAGGGATTCAATTTTCGTTAAATCTTGAGGTGTCATTTTTATAACTGGACTGTCAAGTGGACATGTATGTAAAGAAGGGTGGTGTATGATACGGCCCAAGAGTAGTTGAACATCAGCTTAGTTCAGCACAGAGTGCATATTTTTTAACCTCCGACATATTTTCGATTATCAATCTATATCGAGCAGTCTGTCCACGGCATCATAATATTTTTAGGAAGCCCGTTAAAGGTAACCCGATTTTAATGCGGTTTTGTACTATTAATATACTGTAATAAAGTTGTACTATTAAGAAGGAAACTTTAACAGAAAAAGCAAAGACTTATAAATTGAAATGTTTAAAAAAGTAGAAAGAAGGATTTAATTGAAAAAATATTATTTTGCAAAAATCGGAACTAAGCTAAAGTTGGTAGATAATGGCATATAATTATTTCTTATCAATGGCGTTTTATCATTCTGAACTTTGGAGTTGGGTTGGCAGTTTATTAATTGGTATGAAAGGACTTAAACAAATGCATGCGAATTTTTAATACCTATTGGCAATCCTCATGTTAGTTTTGGTTAATTACATTTACTGAAAATAATACAATAGAAATTAATGCTAGCTAGCCTAACCTAAATACTATTTAAATCATGCCGGCGTGGCATGGTGGCAAGAATGTTGACTGCATGTCCGTTTGCGCAAAGGCTGTCCAGCACGGCTGGACAACCTTTGCGCAAAAAATTAGCCAGCCCTTCTGTCGCCAGATGAGGCTATTAACCGCTGCGAAATATCTCGCAAAAAATTTTAGGTACTAAGACTCCACAGCCCCAGAGTCTTAAGGGCAAACGGAACAAATATGTAACTCTCTATGAGAGAGGCATACTTCCGCCGCTTGCCGGTTTCAGCCTTTTCTGGTGTGGCTCCCGGCCTTGATGCTGTCTCCCTGGTATGACACGGGACCAATGTGTCTACGCATGTTGCGTCCCACATTAGCGCTCGTCCCCGTACCCAGGTCAGGTAAACCAGGTCTCTTGCCATCATCCCGAACTACTTAAATACATATTTTGGTTTAAATACATCCCGATCATGTTTACTTTATTTGAATAACTCACGCCGTATCGTTGGAAGTATCTCGTCCGTATTAATAACTGGGTAGGTACATACGCGGTATAGTATTTATAATTACACGTATGGTTAAACCTGTATTATATTTAATCCCATTTCCGGGAATAATTATTATTTGTACGATGATATAAATATTGCGTTCGTATTGACGTGTTAAGTGTTTATAATTTGAATGGGAAACTGTTTCTGAACGCTTATATTCATCATTTTCTTATTATTTTTTTGTAGGCATAACTCATTAATATTAAATTAATTAATCTTAAAAATATTTACATATATCTATACTAATATTATAAAGAGGTAAAGTTTGTGACGTTGTAGGGGGTAATATCTGGATCTACTGAACCGATTTAGAAAATTCTGGTACCAATAGAAAGCCACATTATTTGTGAGTGTCATAGACTAGACTACATGTTATCTCGAAAAATTAGGGAGTTCCCGTAGGAATTTAAACAACTTACGGACGAAGTCGCGGGCAAGTCTGCTATTATAATATAAAATAAAGCATAATACATTCTTTAAAATAATTTATATGAAGTGGGTCCCATTATTCCTCGCTGTATACTATTGTTTTTTTTTTTAAATTACTACTGGTATCATTTAAAATAAAAAACAGAGGTAGATAAGATATCGAGTAGGTATGGTCTTGTAGACACGCTGGCACAGGGCATTTTCTTTTTGAGAAACTATACTAATATTATAAATGCGAAAGTTTGGATGGATGGATGGATGTTTGTAACTCAATCACGCCCCAACGGCTGAACGGATCTGGATAAAATTTGGTACGGAGGTAGATTATAGTCTGGAATAACACATAGCTTTTTATCCCGGAAGAGTAAGGAGTTCCCGCGGGAACCAAAAAACCTCAATCCACGCGGACGTAGTCGCGGGCATTAGCTAGTACATAATAATGGACCACAATAGATAACAGGTGGTTATTATTTTAGAGCTCATTGTATATTTAGCTAGATAGGTATAGTCCGCGCATAAGCTCCGAGGAATCGGGGTCTGAAGAAACGACGTCTGTACGCCACCCCCTATCGTCGCTCCATATCCAGTACCCAGGACTAGTTTCGAGCTTGACGCGTGTAATTTTGCGATAGCAGTATTGTTTTGCACTGTCAACAAGTCTAGGTCATTACTTTAACATTCCATAGGATTCCTCAGAGCTCGCGCGCGGACTATCTCTATTATATAAAAATCAATTGTTGTTCGTTTGTCTCGTTAAAACTCGAGAACGGCTGGGTCGATTCAGTTGATTTTGGTTTTGAAATGTTTGTCGTAGTCCGGGGAAGGTTTAAACGGTGAGAAAATATGGAAAAATTGCGAGGAAGATAGGGCAGGACAACGTCTGCCGGGCCCACTAGTATATGATAAATTCCAAGGCTCTATTAGTGGAAATAGTAAAATCGCCATAAAATTTGGGTCTCGCTTTAGGTTAATATTTTTTCTTTTTTTTGCGATGCTAAGACCGATTGGAGTAGGATGAAGCCGATATCTGATAATATTATTAGGTATACTCTTTGATGAATGAGTATTTTAATTATTGTCATTGATTTTAAGACTGTCCACAAAGTTTTCTCTTATTTTTGTATAGACGATGAGATTCAGTGTAGGTAAGCGGTAAGGATAGTGCAAGAAATTTTCATCATACAAGCTGTAGAATGTAAGAATTTGTATGTACCTATCCTACTCTTGTTTACAGATCTACACCCCGATCTGTTATTGTTAAATTAAACAGTGAGCAGTCTAAGATGGTAGCGGGCTAACCTGTTAGGGGCATGGCATATTTAACCCATACCCCTATTTGGTTTCTACACGGCATCGTACCGGAACGCGTAATCGCTTGGCGGCACGTCTTTGTTGGTACGGTGGTAACTAGCCACGGCTGAAGCCTCCCACCAGGCCAGACCAGGAAAAATCCAGAAATTATAAATTCCCAAATTGACCCTGCCGGGGATCGAACCCGGGACCTCCGCACGTTAAGACAACAGCGCTACACACTGCGCCACGGAGTTCGTCAAAATGGTGACGCGGCCGTGTTAGTCAGTGTTTGTGTGAATTGCTAAATAAAAGTATATATAATTAAATGGATAACCGAGTTTCCTTCTAATAGTATATACGGATACATATGTTTATATTTCCCAGAAGATTTTTTGAAAGGTTCCGAGGAAGGTTTTTAATTGCTGGGCGTTCACGGCCGTATCCTTGGAACATTACTGAAGGTGAGTTGTCATCGACGGGTATCAGCCGGCACGCACGATCCGTCACACCGCCAATACAGGCCCTTTACACATAATAGCTGGCTCTCAGAATGAATTATAGTTAATTCCAATGTAGCACATTTTATAGGGCTCATCGTGTGTCATGTAATAACCTTTGTTAGTCTTTTTGGTTTAAAATGAGGCAAGGTATTATTCGATAGGATTCATATTAACATTTACAACTGTTGAACGGTTAATTGAATCTACCACTGGTTCGGAATGCCTTCCCTCATTTCTAAAACTATGTACTGTTGAATAGTTTTCTTACAATACCTACCACAAGTTTAGAATGCACTA
Organism: Erebia palarica; assembly: GCA_964035005.1. Lineage (NCBI taxonomy): Eukaryota > Metazoa > Arthropoda > Insecta > Lepidoptera > Nymphalidae > Erebia > Erebia palarica. The sequence goes on along the minus strand of OZ035992.1, from coordinate 26,255,944 downwards.
ACTACCAAGAATAACCAGCAAGATAGTTGGGCGATTGCTGTTTTCAAAACTATATTTTAAGAATTTTAGTGGATTTAGTATGGGTTACTGTCTCATGTAAATTGTTTGCCGCGAGTCAAATAAATTGTATTTGTTTCGCTTGTTCGTCCGTTTAAGTAATATCTTTTTTTTAAATTATATTAATTATTAGTAGGTACGCATCACCGGTATTACTTAAAAAAACAATAATGACGCAAGGGGAGGTGCCGTCATTTGTCTCGTCCACCCTCTCAAGTTACGTAACAAGAATGCATGAATAATGTACAAAAACTGAAAGGTCATTTCTTTCATAACGTAATATAAAATATTGATTTACACTTCAATCAGAAGTAGATGATTACAGACAGCGAAGGGGGGCAATAAACTAGTAAATAGTCGAAGGCTTTGATGCGGAACTACGCGGAGGCAATCCAGGGAGAGGATCCAGAACCGAGAGGTCAACCTAACAATAGTCATAGGTTCTTCGTGCTATAGGGGTCCATGGCTGCTTCTTTAATTAATACAATGCGAAAAAACTGAAGCTTCTCATGCGTCGATGTATCTATTTTCTTTCAATAGAATTACATCCATTAACTTAACCATCGTATTCGTAAACTGTATGAACACAAAACTCAGTTCAAGTAAAGCAAATAACACTGAAAACTAGGGAGGTAGGTAAACTTTATATTAAATAAATTGCTTTTGAATAGTTTCCAAATCTTGAATTGGTACTTTTTTCAGAAACGAAAATAAACAAAAAATGCCGGTATCAACAAACATTCAAATGCGAAAACAGCGTGGTCCGGCTAAAATAAAATGTCCGTTGGAAATGTCCCGATCGGCACATTTGTATGAAGCTGTACAGACTAGCGCGACAGGACAACCGTAACTCCCCTTCGCCGGTGCTCCCTCGGACGGTAATATTTTGTCCTGTCGTGTGCGTTCGAGGTATACCTACTCTGTAGTCCCAAGTGTGTTTTGGAGTTTCAAACAAAATTTTGAACTATGAACAACACTGCAGGTTTTAGAAGTTTTTGTGTTCTGTGATGAACAACAAGCTTAATTTCAATTTTATGACATGAAAAACCTGACTTTATAAAAGATCGTTATTAAGAACTAAAACGAAGGTCAATCGAGCATTCGATTCGAATATAAAAGCTAAAAGAGAGGTTTCGTAGCGATTGGAAAGCAATAGCGCACGCAAGATCTCAATCACAACACCCTACAAACACTCGACGTTCGAGTCAATATTGCCACAGCCAACACTGATAACAAAGAGCCATAGAATAGATGCTAAACACGGCGCACAAACAAAACACTTATTAAACACATAAAAGGATTTTTTGTGAATGTTCCAGAGTTTTGAACGTTTGCTTTTATGTAAAGCGTGAAGAGTTTCCAGTATTACTAGAGCAACAATAATTTTTCCGCAACATAGATTGAGCTTGATTTGTTAACTGGCTGTTTCACCAGCCGTGTTTTTTTAAATTTAGTTATTAGAAAAAAAAGAGAGTTATACTGCTGCACGGCGCTAGACCTGCTTTTACTCTGATCGTTAACTAGGTGATGCCCGCGACTTCATCGGCGTGGATTAGGTAAGTTTTTTGATTCCCGCGGGAACTCCTGAATTTTCCGGAATAAAAGTAGCCTTTGCCCTTCACCGGGGTGCAACTTATCTCTATACCAATTTTTTTTTAATCGTTTGAAAAGATCGGCTGTGAAAGCGTAGCAGACAGACAGACACATTTACGCATTTGTATTATTTATGGATACTATCGTCTTCTTTAAAATGAAAACGGTAGTGTTTTTTAGTTTTTTCTGTATACTGGTATAGGCATGGAAGAATTAGTAGTCAGATCAATGCAGCGTGGCTGTAATCAGATCAGCTTGAAAGTGATAATTCTAGGTGAAGCGTAAGATTTGTAATTTTTTGAGTTTTAATTATTTTCTTTTTTGGTTTAGAATGAATTGGTTAAAACATAATTTTAAACTTTTGAAATTTGTTAACTATGTTTTTTAGCGTATGCAGCGGTTTGCGGTGCTGCTGCTGTCTAACTCAATGGCTCAGGGGCGATTTTGACGAACATGGTGCTCGTGAGAAACCATCGATTGTCGGCGTCGATGGGCTATTCCGATTGAATTTATGATATTTCAAAATCACGTTCGTAACCTTGAACCGGCGAGAAGCAAATTCACACTGCGCTTTGACTTAACGACACAAATTGTATGAAACTCGTGGTTGATGTTTACCAGAGTTTCAGTTGGTATATTTTAGTTATATTGATATAAAAATTTTCGCTTTAAAATCTTTAGATTAGAATATTACCTACTTAAACAAATTTTGATGCTGAAACTTGACCTTCAGGACTCTAGGTATTTTGAAATTTAAAAAGCCTACAATGTAATTTCTAACTGACTCTATCTATTGATGATAAGTACAATAAATTTGGTATGTAAAAAAGTTAAAAAATACTTTAAGCAGGTATACAGACATGAGACAGTAAACAATGCCATTGAACTCTCATAATTACAACCAAAAATTATGCAACCAGTAACGAAGCAGTTTTATAGTGTTTAAGACAGGTTGTTTACCGCTGAATTACAATGTTATGTTAATGTAATGTAATGTTAAAAGTGCGATAAAGAGATCTTACGCAAAATTTTATGGAAAAAAAGATCACCAGACACCGACCACTCAAGAACTCGGCTAACCGTGCCACGCAAATGTCGCGTAGGTAGATAAAAATGTTGACTTCACTACGTTAAGTATCTACAAAATAAGAGGCTGTCGAAATGTATCTAGATGGAAATTATAGAGCATAGTGAAGCGGCACCTCCGTCCGGTGCGCTCTCCAATCTAACCAACGCTCAGTTCTGACACCTCTCCCAGACGGATCCTGCGAGCCTCTGCCAATTATAACGGGAATCTATCCTACCTCGATCACTCTATAGCGGGTGGTGTAATTGCTTAAACACATAATCGCCTATGTCACGACAGCGCGAGGCGAATCAATATCGCGGCGTCTTATCCACCACGATCAAAACTAATAGCTGGTCCCCGCTGCCTTCAAAGTACTGAATTATGATAAATATATTTGCTTGCCCGCAAGAATGGGCGAAGCGATACCATCTCCGCAGGAAATTAATAAATGAACTTGATAAAAATTCCTTTGGTATGCGCGGATGCAAAATTTTATCTCAAGTTAAAATCTCATCTCGCGCAGTATTGTACTGAGGCGTTTCGATTCGCCTAAAGGATAGCATAGACAAATAAAGGATCTAAGGCATTTCAATTTATGATTTGTAATATGGGGCTATTTAAAGGTATTGGATTAAAAAAGATAACAGACGAGTCCTGTTAAAAATAACATTCTGATCTATAAACATCGATACGAAGACAATCCGACTGGTACATAATATATTGGTAGTTGAATCTACATGTTTTAGTCCAAAGTCTTCATACCTTTTGTTTAATATGTTAAGTACTGTCCTATTGAAATACCAGTTTAATTAATACTTAAATAGTAAAAAAATATTCAAATATTATAAAAATGTAAAAATGCTGATCGACGTGACATCACGAACTAAATAGGACCATCGGTATATACCTGTAAAGTGTCTAAACTGGACGTGGTTTCTACATAAAGAAAATAACAAGCAAATTGATATTTCTCTAATTAAAAGGTCTCCTATTCGTGATAATTGGCAGCAATTATTGTTATAGGAGCAAGTAAAACATTTAATTGTATCAGTGCTCGTAGGAATGTAGGTACCAACAAGGATACCGGTCGAGCGTGATCCTGCGCCATGCATTTCCGAATAAAAACGATAGAGTCCCGAGTCCAGCAACGACCAGAATAATTCAAAATGTTACTGGAAATGTTTTCCAAATTAGGATGGCAATTAAATGGTAAAATATACTATTCATGCTTATGTCGGTACCTACTACCTACTCCTTTTTCTTACGTATCAATAGCTATAAGGATTATGTAGTCATGATGGTTTTCATATACCTAAACGAAACAAAACGATACTTATCATGAAGATTTTTCAAAATATTTAAAGAGTGTCACAAAAATACAACTCACTTGAAGCAAGATAGAATTTTTTATTTTGTATCAGTAAGACACCGTCGCAACTTGTGTTTGTCTGTGATGGACTTGCTTCTTTAAGTTCCATTTACCGATTGTTTTTCGTCGCTGAATGATAGCGGCGATGTTGTAAGAATGTGCTTACGATGGTGAGTTATTAAAGATTGCAAAATAATGTAACATCTTTATGTTTAGTTACTTTTATATGGCTATAGTATGAGTTCCATGTTTGTTAAAATAAGAAATTATACGCTAGTGTTGCTTATTAAAAACCGAGAGTAATTCACAATGAATCACGAATTCTATAATTAAGTCATTTTGTTCGGTTAGTTCCATCCGATCAATACGCTCGATAATAGACATGCAGTCTGTCGACGTCTTTTGATTGCCACACTATGGTTTTGTTTAGGCTGTACGTGCGGTCCTATTATAGCTAGTATTCAAACGTCGGAGTCATGCACCCGTTCAATTAAACGCTGTCCGAACCTCGGTTGCATCTCACGTAAAAAAAAACGATCGTTCCCGGCTTCTTTTGTTCCCTCTGTGGCTATTAAAGTAATATCAAGATTTTTTGTGAAAATAAGCCTGTGAATTTTATTTTATCGACTCGCATCGCGGGCGAACGTAACTCATCCGATGTAAAACAATACGATAGGCATCGGGTTGAATGCGATTAAAAAGAGATTCAAAAGCGTTCCTGGAGGCACGTTAAGGCGATTTAACTTTCTTCTGGTCCATTTTAAGTGCAGTATCTTGTTGTGAATGGTTCAATAGTATCGAATATATAGCAGCTTCCGATAATGATTAGATGCTGTACCTTGATAAGCATTTTTAGCGATGCACTATTTCAATAGCCTCCGGATAAAAATGGCAATTGAACAGGCAACTCTAACGAATTTTACAATACTCAATAAATTAGAAACTCGAGTTGGATAAAGTAAAAAAAAGGTATTGGTTATATTGTACGCAGTAGGAACGAGGTATGTTGTTCAGGGAATCAACTAAATAATAGGGTTGCCACCTTAGTTAAAATGTTCCGATCGCATTGTTTCTATTATATAATACTAATCATACTTTATTAATATTATAAATTCAAAAGTGTGTTTGTTTGTGGGTTTAGTGGTTCAATCACGCCGCAACGGAGTAACACGACCACGACGTGATTTTTGGCATAGGTATAGTTGAAAACCTGAAAAGTGACCCGCTGGCTTTTTATCCCGGAAAATTAAGGAGTTCACGCGGGAATCAAAAAACTTAAACCACGCGGACGAAGTCGCGGGCATCAGCTAGTAGGTAATAATACTAACAATTCATCCATCTAGCTAAGGGACAAGAGAGCAGTGGAGGCAGGAGAACCAATTGGCGGAAAGAGGCGCAATACAGACATGAGTGGCAGTGTTTTTGATTTGACCGTCCGGTTCATACCTATGTATGAACCGGACGGTCAAATCAAAAACACGTTACGGACGTTTTGCCTACATCTATAGAGATGTAGGCAAAACTACCGTTTTATTTGTCCCCTTTTTTGTTGGTCCAAGGTTTCTAAGTACCCATAAAACTGTTTTTATTAAAAAGTAGTGTACTCAGTTTTAGTAGGGAATTTTAAAGCATTGACTGGGCCACACTGGTGGCCGCGCGGTGGCCGTGGTGCGCAAACAGAGTGGCACCAATTAACGTGGCTCTGAAAGGCACATGCTTGCAGTGACCAGTGATGCAGCGGCGGCGCTTTTCAAGTTCACCGCATACCCTTCATGCTTCTTCACGAGAAACACGCGGACGCGGTGGCGAAATTTATGACATTCTAGCAGATGATTACTAGCGTGGATTGAGGTTGTTTGGTTCCCGCGGGAACTCTTTAATTTTCCGGGATAAGTCGCCTATGTGTTATTCCAGACTATAAGCTATCTCTGTGCCAAATTTCATCCAGATCCGTTAAGCCGTTCTGGCGTGATTGAGTTAGAAACATCCATTCATACGTCCATACATACATTCAAACTTTCGCATTTATAATATTGATCTGATAGAAAACACGAGCACTTTTACGTAACTACTCGAGTGATAGATTCTATTTAAATGCAGACAGTCTCAATTGGAACAAGCTTATAGCGAAATATCCTTTGGGCTGCACATTTACTAAAGCTTCGGTTCTGAACTGCTGATTTTAAGCACTTCATAGCAACCATAGAGCTTTTTTTAACCAGCTTCCAAAAAGGAGGAGGTTCGGAAGAGGTTCTCAATTCGGCGCGTTCTTTTAAAACTAGTTAATGGTTAGCCATTAAAAGCTCAAGGTTTTATCGAAAAGACACAACTACGTGAAAAAGTACCGCGATGGTACGTAACCGCTCCCGTCTCCGGCTCCGCGAGTTAACGTAAACCAGCATTTCATGCTTTTATTTCTGGATAAATTTAATATTCAACTCGCCTCTATATTTACTTCGTAGCGCGTGACTTCCAGTGTATTTTTTTCTGTAAAGTTTTTCTGAGTAAAAAGCATACATAACAGTTGTAATGTGTGCGCTTATGATTGTAAATGAAGAGTCGTGATACAGCACTTTTTCAGGCAAATTTTACACCTTACTTTATTATTTTCATACATTATTTGTTTTATAAAGCGAAATATGTTTCTGCTGATGTTGTGCACTTCATTAATTACACCGTAATATTATTAGTGTTTGGTGGAAAACCTGAGGATAATAAGACATCCAATTTTTTTTTGTAATTTTATGATTCGGCTGAGAGATTCTAATAATCTTTATCTCTTAGCGACAGAACTAACCTAAAGAATAAAACCCATAATAGCAGTACCGAGTAAGTCGACACTGCTCATAATGTATAAGAGTGAATAATAAAGTTTTATGATTATGCAAAAACTTTTTAGAGAAATTGAAAAATTGTAATATTTATTAGATGATGCCCCGCGACTTTGTCTTCTTGGATTAAGTCTTTTGTATTCCAGCGGGAACTCCTCAATTTTCCGGGATAAAAAGTAGCCTATTTCCTTCCCCAAGATGAAACCTATATCTAAACTATCAAAATCGGTTGAAAAGATGGGCCGTGAAAGCGTAGCAGACAGACAGACAGAAAGACACACTTTAGCATTTATAATATTAGTATGGATTAGTGTGGAAGTATGGATTATAAAAGCATCAAAACCTGTAAGTTCATAAAGTTGAGATATTATCATGCTGCTACATTTATTAAGTCATGTCATTAAATTTATTGGAGAAATATTCTATTAATAAGGTAATATTATGATGCTACATCGTGGAGGATAGACATAAATAATTACTTTATGCGCTTAAAAAGTCCAGCCAAGCTCCGCTTTACCTAAGCCTACTACGGTGAGTTTTACGATCATTGGTGATTCATATTAGGTGTAACTAAAAAGATAACCGCGACTTTGTCCGCATGGATATTTTAGGTTTTTTTTAAATATCTCCGGGATACAATACAACCTATACTTACCAAATTTTGTCAAAATTGGTTGCACAAATGGGCTGTGTAAACTTAGTAGACAGAAAGACACACTTTTGCATTTATGTATAATATTAAGTATGGATCAAACAAGTGGTGAATTTAATAAAGTGACAAAGTTGCATAAAAATAGTGACTTGAATTCTGCTACACCACAAGATAATAGTTAAATTGTGAAAAATAGTTAATTTGTTACACTGATTATGTTATTACAACATATTAAATTTTGATAAGAGTAACTGCTGATGTCTTTAAGTGGTAGAGCCTTGAATCTTGACTTTCCCACTGGTATGAAAACCTAGATCTATCTTATTTTAGTTTATTTTTGAATTTGGGTATTGAACGGATACTAACTATCAACATGAACATATAGTAAAGTGTGCCTTAAATTTTCTTAGGTCATGTTGAATTAAGGTCATAGGATTATTCCTCAATCTGTAAGAAAAATACCAAACACTGTGTTGTGTTGCGTGCTGTATTTTGAAAAACCAATTGTAAGGAAATCATACATAGGTACATTGGAAACGGGTCTATCTGTACCTATCTACTTTTTACATTCTTTGAGGATTCTTTTAGGGATTTCTTTTTTTTTACCGACATATTTTATTCAAAGGCTATATAGCATAAAACATAATTTTATGCTTTATTGCTGATGGGAAATTTTTACGGTTATGGCACGCTCTATGATTCCTTTAAATTGCACTCTTACACACCGAGTTCCAGAGAGAATGAACGACAGCTCTTGACAAGAAAAGAATTCGCGACGACCGAAACAAGAACAAATTGAGCAGGAAAGCAACTATAGTGCGGTACGATTGTCGAGATAACTCCCGTGTCGCGGTGCTACGGCTACCAGTCACGCCGCTTCTCTTAGGACATTTCTAATTAATTGACCCGTTTTAACTGCAATGTAATCTGATGGTATTTAATTGATGCGAACAGGAGTTGAAACGCGTTTGACTAAAGTAAAACGGCGGTGTGGTTTAAAGATACCAAAACTTGCATATTGCTATCTAAAATTTTAAAAAAGAATTAGAAAGAAAAATTACACTTGACATTGACAACACCGTATTAAATTTATATTAAATCGAACCTACTATAAACACAAAACAGTAAAATATATAAAGTAGGTGTAGTGACGCATGTTTCATAATTTTGAGAAGAATATACCTATAGCTACAGCTTTAACTATACTATTTAAGCTTGTAGGTAGGAGGTAAAGGTATGCTAGCTGTACAGTGATTCAGATCGAGACAGTCTCGTGAATCCTAGACATGTGGTAAGCGTACGAGGCGCGCGGGCGCCTAGCGTCCGCTTGCCTCCGCGCCGGACGTCCGCGCTGTACCGGACCGCCTGTGGGACGAGCCCGAAACATGTTATATCACCATTACCGACTCGCATCGTAATTTTATCGGTTACCGCGATCTAAGAGGGCAATGTACGTCACGTTACAGGAGGCGAGCGTGGTAGCATCACTAGCATTGTTTGTGTGGACGTGCGCGCGGGACGCATCGCGGTTATAAGGGGGGGTTCAGGAGAGCGCGCGATCAGTTTGCCCGAGTGTCCCGTGTTGCGTGTGCGCACTCCAGCGAGTGATCCCGACTTGAACTCAGAAACAGAAACTCTCCCGATTTTCAAAATGCTCCTCCTCGCAAGCTTTATCCTGCTCTCAGCGACAACCCTTGGGCCAGTGGCAGGTATGTCTTAACATAATTATGCACTGAGACGTGTTCTTAACTAATTAACGCAAGTGACATTTTCACGTTTCTCATGCTTAAGAACTTCTTTAGAAGGTTTAAGAATGTCTTCTAAAACATAAAATGAACTTATTTGAAAAATAAATTTTGTTCAAGTTTTGCATATAAATTAAGAAATTAGAACAATATTGAAAGCTCAAGTTTCAGAAATCAGAATAAGTAGGCGCATAGTTTCACCTATCGATCATATTAAAAGTCCTCATCAGCCAGTCCATATTATTAGGGCTTCTAGTTAGATATAACACAGGTATAGATTGGTGTCATTTCTTCTAAATCAAGTATCAGGATATCTAGTTAGAACTAAAGAGTTGGTGAAATAAGGTTCCTCAAATGAGCGTGAGGTAGGAAAACCTATCCTACTGATTAATAGGATGAAAAGTCGAGTAGGTCATTTTCTCTTCAAAGGAGAATTCCACAGGATGATTTCATTGGATTCTCCATAATTTTATTAAAATTTATAGTCCCTGTCGTGGAATTAAACTGTACAAACTAAGGAAGTATGTAGGTGGTAATGACCACATTAAGATGGGTTGGGATCCTATTTTCACGCAAGACTAGAACGATTTTCATCATCAACTATAGTGGAATCTTTGCTTATCTGATGTTTTAAATAATACCTAAGTGTATTCGATGCGGCAAATTGATACATTTGGACGTAGTTAAGCAGAAAGTACTCAATCCACACTTTGGTCAAAAATGAGTTATTTATACCAAAGAGGTCCTAACGAAAGATTCTACACAGCAACTGGTAGATTCACTCGACGATTCAAAAGTACTTGTAAAAGTTTATTTGAATAAAAAACATTTGAATTTGAATTTGAAAAGATCACTTAAAGACGGGTATTTTTTTGCAAACCACTGTAACGACCCGGACTGCTTGGGTTGTTTTTAATAAATCCAACTAGAAAGAAGCAGGCCTTTAATTAATATAACAGAAATGACTCAAAACAAACCTTCAGCCCCTATATACTTTTGGAGGTGGAATTTTGAAAAACTGTGACACGTACTTCTTTATTTTTTACCGAAAGCTAAAAACGAACTTTCGTTGATAAAACTCAAAAAATATCATGAGAAATCAACGACTTTCATAAAAACTTTCATCCCCTATTTCACCACTTTGGGGGTAGAATTATCAAAAACTGTGAAGCACTTATTTCTTAATTTTAAACCGGTAGCTTAAAGTTTCATGGATATATATGACGGACTCTCATACAAACTTTTACCCCGTTTTTTACTCCCTTGGGGGTGGAATTTTGAAAGATCCTTTCTTAGGGAGTGCCCACGGCATGAAAGAAACTTACTGTCAAAATTTCAAGTTTCTAATCCCAGCGGTTTAGGCTGTGCGTTGATAAACCAGTCAGTCAGGATAAAGGATTTTATATTTATAGAAGATAAGACTACAATCTTCAATCATACCATAAAAATAAACAAATAAAATACTCCCATAGATGCGCAGCCTAATAACGAACAAACAATCCTCCTAATTTTGCAAAATAACAAATCATTTTTATTTAAATATCAGTTTATAACTTCTTGTAACTTAGATCCTTTTTGAGAAATTAAAAGAAACGCACTATAATGTTAAAACCAATTTAGCAAAAACGACTCAAATCCAAATTTTTCCCAAAAACTCGAAAAATACTTCAGTCAACGTAATAAAACTTGATTCTTAAAAATATTACTATATTTGCCCATATTTGTCGATATTTCAAAATATTCCAAATACAACATCATTGTAGTAATTATCATCTTAACTTTAAAATTCTTTATCTCAAAAATCACTTTATGTGTGTTGAGTTCTTTCTGCTTAACTACGTCGATTTATAAGAAAGTGAATTTGTTTGTAAGTTTGTTGGTTTTTTAGTTTGTTGGTTTGCCCTTTACTTGCCAACTAATTGACGACGATATAGATATATTTGAGGACCTATTGAGTATATACGCGTATTTTTTATCGCGGAAAATTAAGGAATTAGCCCGAGGTAAATAAAAACCCAAATCCACGCGGGTGCTTTCGCAAGCATCATCCAGTGCAGAATATCTGATAGGTACCTACCTACACTACCGGATGCGTCTTAAGTTTTAATAACTGATTAAACGCACTAAACTCAATTTATTTATAACATAATAGAGGTAAAGGTGTCTCTTATGTTACGTCATGTTTTCACTCTACCACCGGTTCGAAATGAAGATTCTGCTGAGAAGAGCCGGCAAGTAACTCGGCAGTTGCTCTTTTTAGATAACAAAGATTATGATAGTATGTATACCCAATAAAACATATCGCCTTTTTATCCCATCAAAATGTTTCACATGAAATGGTCCCAGCGCAATTAATGATCTTTGATGATACATAGCGTCATCCGCCGCTATAATAGGCACAAGACTACACGTTGATTGAACGACAACTCTTATTACACAATCCTTCTACGCGCCGCTCAACTCTGAACTTTACTTATATTTACTAACGTGGAGCGCTTTATATTTACGAAATCTTAATACTTTATACCATCACAAGACGGTGCCCACGACATCGTCTGCGGGGATTAAAGTTTCTGAAAAAAGTAACCAAGTGAATACATTACAGTAACATAAACGTAGTTAACTAATGCCATATTTTTATTTTTATTTTGCCGTGGCTTTTTATCTATAAAGTCAAAAAAGTCCTCATTTATGATGAAGAATTAAAAATAATTAAATAGGAGCAAACGAGTAATCTTACTATAAATTAATAATGCGAAAGTTTGGATGGATGTATGGATGTTTGTTACTCAATCACGCCCCAACGGCTGAACGGATCTGGCTGAAATTTGGCATAGAGATATAGAATACATATAGTCTGGAATAGTACATAGGCTACTTTTTATCCCGGAAAATTAAGGAGATCCCGCGGCAACCCAAAAAACCTCGATCCACGCAGACGAAGTCGCGGGCATTAGCTAGTAACACATAAACATAATATTTTATACAAGTAGTTTTTACAGATTCATAAAGGAATATTTCGTTATGAAATTTTTCGTTCCGATTCGAAAGTAGATTCGCTAGGCAATTCAAAGTGATTTAGTAAAGCGCTTTTGAACCGCGGCTAAACAAAACTTTATTCAAGAATTAAAAGACTTTCTACTATGTTTAAGCACTCTAATATTTTATACAAAAAATAAAGCAGTCAATTTCAAACATACAAGTCGAAATGTTGTCCGAAACACGATTGAATAAAAGAACGAATTACTAGTTTGGTACTTCACATTCCTAGTTCACGAGCACGACATAGTCTGGAGGCTGCCGTGTTGACCCGCGGGTCCTCGACCCTCATTGTTCTGTTCTACCATACACGTAGTACAATGGCAGTAGGCAGCTTACAAACATTCATCTCCTGTGGGAGTTTTAAATACCTTGCAGTCAAAACAAATTACACAAAACAAGCGCTCTATTTATAAAGTGTACCCACTCGTTTACAAAGTTTAAGTGTAATGTACGTGTATTTAGATTTATGGGTTACGAGTGTATTTTGTGGAGTAAAGTTACGAGTGGAAACGAGAATGAAATAAAACATTTGTCATTTTCAATTAACTTAAATTTTTTCCAATGTATATTTCATAGAATTTGGTAAAAGATCAAATAAAATAATTTGATGAGAGCTTTTTTGATATGGAAAGTTTTCACTTGCAAAAAAGTCGCCGTGTAAAAAAACTTCTATAAATTTATATTATGTATTAATCGTAGTCAGCAGCTTCCAAAAATATATCTGATGATATTTAGATATTTTATCATTTAACAAAATTCCCAATTAATTTAGACGCATGTAAGTATCTTATCTAATAGGTGAGTAAAGATTTAGTTAAATAGCTCATTACAATTATAAAGTCATGAACGATGATAATTTTCTTATAGAAAAGATTAAGATTTTTTAGATAAAAGTAATGGCCAGGTTAAATTCGTAGAACGTACTCGTACGATTAGATTACCAATGTAATATGATTTCGTTCCGCTTTGTAAAATTTAAAACACCTGTAAGTACAATAATTATACCGTTACTGAGCAAGAGATTTTGGAACTTTATGAGCAAGCGCCACGACTTACAAATTATATTAGGAGTGTGTTTTAAAATGTGTCATTATTGATACAAGTGTGGTTAAAGATACGTTTGGAAAGAAAAGTATGTGGGGAGAAAAAAAAACAATGGCGCAGGTGGTAGGACAATATAATATACATTAGAAAAAAATGTATACAATTATACTACACGCGAAGAGAAATATTTTTAACCCTAATTACGCCATTCTAAAGTTAATTTTGCGGTGGAGCTTCTTCCACAAAAGCTTGGCTCATTTACTTTATACCCGTAGTTCGTAATGCTCCGAAACAAAATAATTGTAAAGAGTCAATGACACCGCTGCCCGCGGGCAAGATTTTATTAGTGAAGCAAATTACCTCGTCAAGATTACCCAGTGAATACGTAACTGCATTAAAGTTCAGAGCTAAATGAACCACACAAATCAACATCGCTGTGAGCGATTTTGCAAATGAGGCGTATCCGCTGTATCAGTCAGGTTATCGACATGGCGGTAAAAACTGTGGAACGGAAGTTTTGTTGAGAAAAAATGGTGAGGGGTGAGGAAGAGCGACGACAGGTGCGGGTTCAACGGCCATTGGATAGTCGCCGAAGATAGAATCGTACCTTTGCAGTATCCAAGGAGTAACATTATAGGGTTATCTGGACCTGTCTTCGATTAGCTGGAATGCAACTACCGGTCTTGTAAATGACGCGGTAGTGATATTTTTATGACGCCACCGATCTTTTTTTGCTGCAAGAACACTTCGACCATAGTACATGTCCACGTCATAGAACTTGGCTGTAGCTTGAGCCGCTACGATAAGCATTCCATTTCACAGTATAATTGCAGTCTCCCATTATGCAAAAATGTTGTAATGTTAGCTAATATTTAACGTAAGAAAATATCTTTCACGTACATTGCCATTACAGAGCATTACACACTTCCGCTGCATCTGCATAATTCTTTGTGGCAATTATTTATTGCGCATCTGTCTCTAAGAGCTTTCTAAATGAATTCAGCAATATAATAAACGTGAATCGAGTTACCATATAAGTATTGTGGAGAAGATAGATATATAATTTTTCACTGATATGATTATTCTAGAACAGGATTTTAGTTACTATATAACTAATTACATTGCTTTAAAGCGCGTTTTTAAATTGCGGGGAGCTACTATTGTTATCATAATAAAGTTTTAATACATAACATGAACAGTGACGAGGATGACGAAATGTTATCGCATACCGGTGCAAAATGGTCATTAGAAGCATAATTTATACATAAAACTTTTATGACCTGCTTTAAACCTCAATAAACAACAAACTTGTATGTGAGTATAATTGTGAAGGAAGTTATAACTTATTGGATTTGAATGAAAGCCTTTTGTGTATTAAAATCGAGATTCCCGCCGAGAAAGGAATTAATATTAATTTGTATGATCTCCAGCTATAATGTCGAATTTAACCATCGGAAGACATAAAAGTGGATTAACTTTTTATTAGTACGGTGCCGAAAGTTAATTTTAATTTATTGTGATCCTTCAATACTTTTTTGTGGTAACGTTTCTAACATGCCTCCACCAGGTGGCGATTATATCAAATTACTGTTTTTTTTGTACGATTCGGGTTTACAAGATCTTGATAACAAAATGGAACTTGGAAAGTATTATTATGGCTACATATTTGACATCTTTTTATATTTAATTTTGAGAGTATTTATTGACACATCTACCTATAGTATTGTCTTTGGGGGATTGGTTCTGAACTAATTGATAATCAAATGTACCTATTCGTACTTAGGCACTAGTTTTTCAATAAACAGTCAGTAGTTCCTCCATAACTACCAAACTATAATATTGAAAAATCTCTTTTGGTAGCACAAAGTAAGTACGAAGTAATTAGAATAGTTAAAATAGCGATTTCCAAGTATTTAGTAACTGAACAAAGATAATCGTCTATTTGCTTGCTTGGAACCATCTGAATTATTTATTAGTGAGAGTAAAAATATATTTTTGCAAAAAGAAAACTTAGTATTTTTTTCAAAATTACGGAACACTGATTGTTCAAGAGCATATTGCATTTGTCCGGTTTTTATACGACTGCCTGAAAAAAGGAGTATATTGTTTTCAGGGTTCATGTATGTATGTATGTATGTATGTATGTATGTATGTATGTATGTATGTATGTATGTATGTATGTATGTATGTATGTATGTATGTATGCATGTATGTATGTATGTATGTATGTATGTATGTACGTATGTATGTATGTATGTGAGTTTGTATATTCCACCATAACTTCTATACGCCATTCATACGAAAATAAGATTAATTATATAATCATCATCTACAAAATGATGAGTAGATTCCAAAAAAATAGTTCAATATTTAGTGATTCACAAAAAAATATCATTTAATAAATATGTGAATAAGATTCCAAAGGCTATATATGCAAATCGCTTCTTATGGAGGTCCTCCTCCTGAACTCCAAAAATAATATGGCAGGGCAGTCGTATTGTTTAATTCGTTAAATTAATTTCACTTGTATTTGAAGTCGTTTAAAAATAGTCCGGCTGGTGCATTCCAGCGCGAGGAAGCGCGGGAGGGCGGGAGCCTTGGTCGTCCTTGGAGTCGCCTTCTGCGCGTTCTTTCACCATTATCCCGATCCCCTTTTTTGTGTGCCGATCGTTATCCGACCGCGAACAATTCGATCCAAATTCCCACGGACGGGAGCAATCAAGAAGATACGATAGAACTTTGAATTGCAATTTTTTTACGGATCATCAAACGATAATTTGCGGTTTCTTAAGCCCTGAGATTACTCAGACTGTGAAGGCATTTCGCCGAGCTCGGCTCAAACAATCATTAGGCCCGCCAAAAAACGTAAATAAAATAAATACCTGCTTACCTACAGCCAAAAGGGAATCACCTTTTGCGTCTTTTATTCGATTAGAAAAAAATATGGATTGTAGTCACTCATTTTCTTAGCGATAAACGGCTCAGTAACTGTAACTAATAATTTATTTTATGACAAAGCGATGTATTCAAAAATCTGGATCAGAATGGCGGTCAACAATAATCAACATGCTGCAATCTAAAATCTCACTGCTTGCTCTACATAATAATGTAGAGATGTTAATACGGACAGCTTTATGTTATCTGCAATCCTGAGAGCTTAAATAAGTGACATAGGAATTTCCTCTTAGGATTAAAATATACGGGTAATACGAGTGCGCGGTGTACCAGCTTACGAGTTAGTTCAATAAATTTAAGCAAAGCACGAACATTCGCTGTCGGGAAACTTTAGTGCGACCGTGAAACGGCGGCCGGCTACCTTGTCCTTGTACTTGGCGGTAACGTAATTCACTCGACGGTAGGGTTATAGCGACCGATACGAGCGACTGGTTTGCATTATGTAACGCGATGCACAATCGCATAAGCGCCGGCGCGAGGCGCGACCGCGACTTACTGCCTGAGTACAGGCGCCAACTTATTGCATCCATAGGTAATATTTAAACGCGTAGGCCAGAGATGGCAAATATTACGATGTTTGTGTGCATATAAACATCTTGTTACTTCCTGTTTCTAAATTCATAAAACAATCAGCTCTTCTTTAAAGTATTAGCATTGGATGTAGCCTGTGGAATCCTGGACTTCGAAAAAACATTGTATGTAGATGCGTCTTAGTAGATACAGTTCGCGCGCGAATTGAATGCAAAGCTAATGTATGGTGACACATACAAAAGCTCTGCAGTCAACTCGTGCATGTACGCGCGTTTTGTATCAACGGATTTCCCAAAAATAAAAGTTCAACTTTCCAAGATTTTCTGCTATTGTTTATAATAATTTGAAGCAATCGACTATCAGATCTTTCTTTCGTTTTAAGTAATTGCTTAACTTCTCTTACAATCTTAGATCATCTAAAATTAGGCTGGCCTTAATCACTAAATGTTCTTCGAACATCGATAACTTTTCTGAACTTTGATAACTATAAAATAAAATTGCAGTCTGTTATGCGTTGCTCATCTGCATCAACAAAAAAAATTCTCCCCGTGGAGACTGAAGACACGATTTTAGGCTACAATGCAACTGCAAGCCAGTCCTACACTATAAAACTATGGGGCACTATTTTTAGAGACTAGGTTGTCTTACAACGACCGGTCATATACCTTTATGAATTGATCTTTAATGTCCTTTTAGTATTCCGTATTATTCAACTACGGAAGGGTTTAACTGTCTATGGTTGTATGTATTTGGATTTGTTGATGAATTTCCACATGATTGCATAACTTTCATAATTGCATAATTGCATAATTTTTCTAAATGTGTGATTTTTAGTCTTGTTTGTCATAGGTTTACATTAATCGTGTCATGACTAATATTATTTAAGTTTAGATAGATGTATCGAGTGTGGTCTTGGTTTCATTCTAATGATACCGACAATCTAATATTAATTTCTATCATCTAGTATAATAATAATATTGCAACTCCAAACTTTACACTAAACATACACCAAGCTACCGAGTACCGTTAGCTTAGGGATATACCTAGGAGTAGGTAGGTATGGCATAAATTGTTATATTTATCCTACTCAATAATCGTTCTACGAACTTTAGATCATGACAAACAAGTTGCAAGCTATCTAGTTATTAGAAAATTCCGCATGAATAGCTAATTAAAATGTAGGAAGAGATGATTTTACACCGGGATATTTGCATAGAATTCTTGATAGGTTTTTGCTACTAGCTCCAACTAGATCTTTTTATTGCGCGTTACAGAGGAATGAAGATTATAATTATTCTCCTTTTATATCCAATTGAACGGTTAGCAAAAAATTAACTCTATTAACGTACGGATTGTTTTGCATTCCCTTATTACGTTCACAAATAGGGGGATGGTAGAGAAAAACATACGAGTAATATGGAGTCATGTATAACGTTTGCCTTCTTATTTAATCTTATATATTATATTATATTATATTATATTATATGTATATAAAAATCAATTGCTGTTCGTTTGTCTCGCTAATACTCGGGAACGGCTGAACCGATTTAGCTAAAATTTTTGTGTGTGTTTGAGTGGAACCAGGGCTGGTTTATATTCATAATTGGACCCGGTAGGGGGCACTGCAATCGGGTTCTAGGTTCAGGGCAGGAAAACGTCTGCCGGGCCCACTAAGAATTTCTTAACTGATATAAAATGAACGGTAGAAATATGAATTTTATGAATACAGTAAGTATCAATACAAGTCTGGTTTATGTCGGGGTATAGGTACATGAGTTCCGAATCTGGCAGGGGATTTTCATCATAGTGATGAGCTCCTGGGCTATATACTCGATACCTGATGGCAATGCAACGCGAACGGTCCTAAACTAGATGGCCATGATGGACTTTAATCCAGATTCCAGTGCAAATTGTGACATTATTATCTATACTAATATTATAAAGAGGTCAAGGTTGT
Source organism: Erebia palarica (assembly GCA_964035005.1). NCBI lineage: Eukaryota > Metazoa > Arthropoda > Insecta > Lepidoptera > Nymphalidae > Erebia > Erebia palarica. The sequence goes on along the minus strand of OZ035992.1, from coordinate 26,237,099 downwards.
AGTGAACTGGTTCTACTGAACCGATTTAGAAAATTGTGGTACCAATAGAAAGCCACATTATTTGTGAGTGTCATAGGCTATATATATTAACCCGAAAAATTAGGGAGTTCCCGTGGGAATTAAAAAAACAATTTCACGCGGAAGAAGTCGCGGGCATCTGCTAGTTTTTCTATAATTATAATTTTTTCGAAAAAAAAAAACACTTAACTAGATCAAAATTAAAATATTAATCACTCAATTCAGTTTTTAATCACTCAATTCCGGCGGCTTATAAATTATTGAGCGTCGATTTATTCAAAAATGTTGAGTGAGTCTTTGTATTGGAGTAAACGATACAAAACCAGTACAACCTCATTAGTATTCGTTTACCAACTGTGTCGTGAATCTCAAGTATCATTTAATAATAACTACAACTTCCTCCCATTCATTGAGCTTATTTAACGTGAATTTTGAGCGGCATTTAACTTATGGTTCAACGCCGGAACTTAAAATCCGATCTATTGTTTTTGAGTCCTAGAATAATTTAATTTAATCGTAGGTAAGTTTATGCTCTTCTGAAAATTTTGTAGGATACGTTAACCTCATAAATTCAAAAATCACTAAACAAAGATCATTTTCGGTTCTTCTCTTGGTAAAATCTACTTTCCGAGCCGTTGGTGGTAGAATTTTGACGTGGGCACAAGGTATTCTACTTGGAATACCTAAGGACATTAAATTTTAAGGTTTAAACTAAGACAATATTAGCACGGACATTAGTTACTTTGTTTCTTGATTAGGCAGAAGAAGAATTTCCTTTTCTACAGGGTAAGATTGCAGTGAAAGCAAATGAAAGTCAACGTGAATCTATAAATTGGCTTAAACCTTTGCCAAAAGAGCTGCTTGGATGGCTTGGATGAGTTTAGCGTTGATAATGATGCAGGTTTAATAGTTTAAGCATATTTCTTGCCGTACTGGCTAGTATATATCTCGTAAAAGGCTATGCAGTGGGTGCACTAAGAAATTCAAGTCACACGTGACACTATTCGCACAGCCTAAAACCGTAACTATGAATGGGCTGTAAAGGCTGGTTCGCACGACGTTTCATGATGCGTCACTCGCGAAGTGTGTGATGGTTTTGGGCAAGGGGCCGTTAGCGTCGCCACAGCACTTCCGGCTCGAGGATGAGCAGGCGGATATCCACACGTCGATGTCGAGTGCACACACCGGATAAAAGTTTAAATTTCTGACGTGTATTTTAAACGGCTAGACGTACATTACAGTTAAATTCTCTACAAGGTTTTTAAATTTTTCGCTAGAGAACTGCCTTATATAGTCAGAGATACGGTGCGATTCCACCAAAATCGTGTGCAGTACGTTTTTGTGTATAAACATACGTACGATGGATGGACTTGTGCGAGCCCACCGAGAGCCGGTTTGTGCCGTACACTGGTGGAATTGTGCAATTTTTTTGCTGAAGAAATTGGTGTTTTGCCGAGTTCGGATGGAATTCTCAACCAAGAGCGATTGGTTTTGTAGAAGATATTGGCGGGCGTACAGATTCCTATCCATTTTTAGAACCAAAGAAATTAAAGAATATAATCGTACGGGTGAATGGGTTCCCTGGTTAGTCCTGAGTGTGTGCCGACGCCGTGTGTCCCGGAGGCGTCGCCGTCGCATCAGTATGCGCCTCACATCGCCTGCGACGTGACCAGCCTCTTGGCTTCACTCCCCTCATACGTCAAAACCAGTATCACCACATATCAACCAACACGACAAAATAGGTTCAATCACACCGTAATAAACTCTACAGTTGGTAGCCAGAAGTGTGGTAAAAACCGTCACAATCCACTCTCGTCATATCTGGGAAGTTTTCTAAGGATAGTTTCCTTTTATGACGCTCATTATTGCAAAGTAGAAATAACAATTTTACGATTTTAGCAATAAATAGGTAATTTTATAATTCATAATATATATTCTTATTCATAGTAACGATACTTAAGGTTATAAATAAATACAGTGCAACTTTTCATTATATAATTTTATATTGCTACCTTTTTAATCCGCTAATAGGACACGTTAAAATATGATTCGTAACTAAATTTATCTTCATAATGTGTTATCTGAAGAAGGCTGAGGACAGTTTGACGAATCTAGAGATTGACATGTTGCATTTTTGTTCAATACACTGAACAAACTAAAAAACCTTACTATATTTTGTCCAACCATTTATTTTACTTTTGGCAGCTTGATTCAATCATGTTCTAAAGCGTTACTGATTCGATTTTTGATAAAAATCAACTTTCTTTATGAAGAAGTTGTAATCGATTCGACACATTGATATTTATCTTTGCTCAAATTTTTTTTTATAGTTTCATAAACATACCCAAGCGTTTAAATGACTAAGTATATTAATGTTTCCATTAAAATAAATCATTTATATACAACTGTTCAGTAAATGTACATGAATTCGTCTGGTCATAGAAACCATCCATCGCCAAATATGTATAGTGCTTAAAGGACTATCAAGAAAACTAGTGTTGAAGCTCCATGACTATTTTGAAAAAGAATGACGTACTTGTAATTACTAGATCAGTATACAAGTTATGAAATATCCGATAAAAGGGCACGTTGCTTCACTGTTGTAAAAAACGATATGCGTCTATGGAGTTTCATTTTTTGGCGATGGTTGCCTGTCAAACTGCTGCGGCGTGCTTATGTCAAAAGTAAAATTAATGGTTTGGCATGTAACTCGTAAGTATCACGTTGACAGTAAATAGAGGGAGCGGTGAATCCTATTGCACTAGTAAATTTGTCCAATGTATTACGCAATAGCCTTTTATTAACGTGTAAGTAGACATTCTAGTACATCGTAAGAATAAAATACAGCGAAACATTGCATCAGGAAAGTGGTCATGAAACACAAAAAGAATTAACACACCAGAAATGCGCGACATTGTTTATGCATGAGGTTGCATTATGCATGGATGCCGACGGGACCATGAGGCAGACGAGTAAAACCTGGCGGATGAGATAAGCAATTCCATTAACGCTAAACAAAAAGTCGTCTTTGTAATATTGCGTCTGGGTAGGTATTTGGGGATGCAAAAAATATCCCGATTTAACGTTGGATTTAACATGATAAAATGCGAAAGTATATAGCTGTCTTTTTGCCTACCTGTCTTTTTCATGGCCTGAGTACCTGCTCAACCAATTTTGACGAAATTTGGTACAGAAATCTGGTACTGTTTTTTTATTCCGGAAAATGAGATGAACCCTCGGAAGTTTTGAAATGGAATTATTTAAAAATAAGAACTGAACCTTCAAAAAGGAAACTTATACTATTTCCTGGTACGGGAATCAGCCTAATTATGGTAATATATGTAAAGGCAAATATAAAATACCAAACCCTGACATTGACTATGACTGAAATTTGAAAGGACCATTAATTAAAATATAGATCAAACGGGATTTGTTAGTAGGAATCGCTAGCTTGTACGACTTTGCAAAGTCATTAATTTTGTATAGCTGGCATATTTAAATTAATTTCTATCTATGAAGTGTTATTATTATCAGCGTTTATTACCTGTTCTGTATTCATCCCGAGATATTAATCTAGTCTCTCTGCGGTTATCTATCAGCTAGTCTTAATGATGTCTCTACACAGCAGTATGCAAATGGGATGGGTGGAAACCGTTTTCCGCGTCCATTATGTATCGACAGGGTACAGGATGCGTTAATTTCATTTATAGCTTGCAGCGCCGCTAAAGTATAGTTCAATATAAATTGGCATAAATGTACTGCCTCCCATATCAGTTGAGAAATAGGTATTCTGTAGACCAGACTTTAGAAAAATCTTAATGAGGATTTATAAAACCTTCGACTATAATTTTCCTTGTTGGTTTGCGAAAATGAAAATTAGACGCATTAGATCGATGAAAGAATTGACTTAAGTACAATTTTGCAATAAATCTACCCTGCTACTAGTGTAATAAATCCAATACGCGTAAATCGAATCATTTTGTTATTGTGAAAATCCTAAAAATCTTTGAATGGTCTAAGATCCGGTATAAGAAATTTATACCCTCATGTGTTATTTATTTGTGATAAATGATAGATAACATACTCATTTACATAGCGTGAATAGGCTGTCTAGGTAAATTGCGTACGGATAAAATCTATATCTATATCTATATATATTAAATCGTTAAGGGATCAACGCACCGCCTAAGCCGCTGGGGTTAGAAACTTGAAATGTTTGATTTTTTAAACCTGTTGTCAAAATATCGTACGCAATGTAACTAGGCAACCTATTCACGATATGTCAATGAGTGTATGTTAACTATCATTTATTTCTTACCACAAATAAATAACAGATGAGGGTATAAATTTCTTATACGGGATCTCCTACTAAAACACTACGTTACAAATACCGAATGTTTACAGGCATTCTACGTTATGTTATGAAGATGAGTCTGCTATTACGAATTAAAAAAAGTAAAAGGGTAAGGAGAAGGTAACAAATATTGATGGCTTTTTTACGACGTAGGGTGCTTATTACAAAGTATAGAGCCTACAAATAAGTTTGTATCGCCTTTGCAAATTAAATATGCGTTGCTAAGGCAGTTTTCTGTATGTCATAATGCCTTGTTTATAGCTGAGGACTTGTTTTAGAATATTATGCAGTTGGGTATAATGGTGTAGTTTTTAGGCTGACACCAACAGAACGCGCGACTGAACGTGTACAACGGAGTCCCATAGAAGTTATTACTTAATACAAGAAACCGCAGTAGGGGTCCTAGAGCTCACGTTGGTGCTGCATCCTTGTCGTCTTGTATTTGGACTTTGCTTCATGCAGATCATCGATTTACAAAATTATACACGCGTACTCAGGTGGGTAGGTGGTAACAAGCCCCGCTGAAGCCTCCCACCAGACCAAAGTAAAGCGAATTTAGAAATTGTAAATTTCCAAATTGTCCATTCTGAGAATCCTCCCACTTATAAGACCACAGTGCGCCAGGGTGTCTCCAGCTTTTTCAATGTGTCCTTGATAAAAAAACCCCGAGTCGTTGTCGCACTGAGTGTACTTGGCCTGTCGCTGCATTTCAAGTTCCTAGTATTTGGATAAATAGTCTATGGACCAAGCATCCTGTGTGTTCCTGGCGTTGGGTGTAGCGTCGATAGGACCTACAATAATGGCAACATTTTATACCAACGAAGTGCTATTCCAAGTCGTTTCTTTAAAGTGAATGACAATGCACATTCAATGGTGTAATGACCGCCGGCTCTTTGCGAGAGTCTGTTTATTATGTCCAGCAACAATGGGACGGTAATATTTTTCATTGTACCTACATCAACTCTTTACATAATGGTCAGAGTAAATGAGGTAAACTTGTTTGATATTATGTGTGAAATAAGTTAGACTTTTAAAATAACTTGCTTGAAATATCAGTTTGTCTGTATTTGGGTTTCCAATAGTTGACTGAATCTTACTTGTGAATGGTATGCATGGTAGTAATACGTGGGCTTAAGGTGCCAGCGGAGGGTGAATTGCCCATACAAACGTAATACCAAAATGATTCGTAATTCGAGAATATTTCCACCAGATTATGCGATTATTAAGATTGAACTTGTATTTATCTAGGCCCCTGGATAACTATGTTTTCAAAATATTTTCCCAAAATTAAATGTAAGCGCATAGCTTTTTGCTTGTTTTTACGACATGAATGACAAGTTTTCTCCTTATTTGTATCATATTAAAACCGACAATATGTTACGTACTAATTGACCAGGAGAGGAGAGGAGGATAGCCTATATTGTCAAGTTCCCGAATAACAACACGAAGTGAAAAACACAACAAGTTATCATTCATCATTTTTGGTATTTACGGAACAAGACTAAACGTATAACAAATTCTGTACGCTCATATTGCTATCGCGTTTGCACGCGATCATGTGTCATCAGCCAAATAGAGATAGCAATATACCGGCAAATTTATATTTGCGGGTTGAATAGAAATTGCGAGCGGCGATAACCGGCCTCTTAAGGGAAGGAATAAACAGAAAATCTATCAGAACAGAAATACAGAGAGATAGGTATAGAGATTTATATTATACTAGCAGATGCCCGCAACTTCGTCCGCGTGATATAAGTTTTTTAAATTCCCACGGGAACTCCCTAATTTTTCGGGTTATGACACTCACAGATAATGATGCTTCCTATTGGTACCTGAATTTTCAAAGTCGGTACAGTAGATCCAGAGATTACCCCCTATAACGTCACAAACTCACAAACTTTACCTCTTTATAATATTAGTATACATAGAAATAAATTGGTGTAAACATCATACTAATATTATAAATGTGAAAGCACTGTGTTTGTTTGTTGGTTTATTGGTTTGTTGGTTTATCCTTCAACCACGCTGCAACACAGCAACGGATCGATGTGATTGTTTGCATGGGTAGGTATAGTTGAGATCCTGTAAAGTGACATAGGCTACTTTTGTCCCGACGGAGTCGCGGGCATCTGCTTAATGAGCCATTAAATTAGTAGGTGTGTTAAGTAGTAGTCAGGTGAGATCGCAGTCAAGGGCTAACTTGTAGTAGATAAAAAAAAAGGTATTTAAAGTCTGGAGTCAAGTCTAATAAGTGCAATGGACGCGTTACATAGGTAAAGCTGTAATGGATTAACCCTTAGCAATCGGTCAGTGTAATTATTATTGTTCAACTAGCGAATGCCCGCGACTTCTTCTACGTGGTTTGGGTTTTTTTGTTTCCCGCTTTAATTTTCCGGGATACGAAGCCTATGTGCTATTCCAGAATATAATCCATCTCTATCCCAAATTTCAGCCAGATCCGTTCAGCTGTTGGGGCGTGATTGAGTAACAAACATCCATACATCCATACATCCATCCAAACTTTCGCATTTATAATATTAGTATAGATAAAACTAGCGGTTGACCACAACAGCGACAGGGATATTCAATAAATTTAATTGGGCACGTAATATCGTGATGGAGGTGTCACCGCAACTCGCCCGATGCATCGTTAGCTGTCTATCTTTGCAGTAAGATATTATTCAAACAAGTCTTAATTAAAAAAATTAAAAAACACGACTGTTCTACCAAAAACCGAACTAAAAAGTTAAAAATCTAAATTAATTTAGTTAAATTAGAATCTTGTTCACATTTTTATTAAATTATATTTTTTTGTGAATCACTGGATATTGAATACATCCATCCAAACTTTCGCATTTATAATATTAGTATAGATAAAACTAGCGGTTGACCACAACAGCGACAGGGATATTCAATAAATTTAATTGGGCACGTAATATCGTGATGGAGGTGTCACCGCAACTCGCCCGATGCATCGTTAGCTGTCTATCTTTGCAGTAAGATATTATTCAAAGAAGTCTTAATTAAAAAAATTAAAAAACACGACTGTTCTACCAAAAACCGAACTAAAAAGTTAAAAATCTAAATTAATTTAGTTAAATTAGAATCTTGTTCACATTTTTATTAAATTATATTTTTTTGTGAATCACTGGATATTGAACTATAGTGTTTTTTTTGGAATCTACTCATCATTTTCTAGATGATGATAATATAGTTAATCTTATTTTCGATTTTTTTTTCAACTTTAGACTTTAATGCGGAACCATGGTCACCCCATCAATTTTTTTTAAATTTACTAGCCTATGTCACCCGGAATAAGCTAGGAATTCTAACGATACCTCATTTATCAAAATCGATTCAGGCGTATAGAAGTTATGGCGGAATATACATACATATATACTTACATGAACCCTGTAAACAATATACTCCTTTTTTCAGGCAGTCGTATAAAAATATAATTTAACTACATATTATCTAGAAAAGGTAATTTTGTTTCCGTTAAGTTACCAGGGTCTGTACTCGTACTTATCAAACAAATTAATCATGATTTAGTAAGGTTTAATTTTGAATTTAACTTTTAGCAATAGTATCTAAAACTAATTCTAATATTTTATACTATAATATCCATACTAATATTATAAATGCAAAATTGTATCTATCTGTCCGTCTGTCTGTCTATCTGCTACGCTTTTACGCCCCATCTATTCAACCGATTTTTAAGAAATTTGGTATAGGGATAGTTCGTATACCGGGGACGGACATCTACCTTTATTCCCGGAAAATTAAAGCGTTTCCGCGGGAATCATTAAACCTCAATCCACGCGGACGAAATCTCGGCATTGTCTAGTGATATTATAATAATTAATTATTCGTTTCGCAGAAACGCTTTTAGTGATTTGGATGAAATTTTGTACCTATTATAGGTATAATGTCTTACTCTTCAATACCCGAGTTTCCTCGTGGAGAGCTTAAAAACGCCGAGTTAAGCTCGGCTGCGCCTGCATGTGTGTAGGCATATCTATTACCTTTATGGATGTGTCGACAAAAAATAATAATATACTTATGTATTACGTTTTGCAAGGTCAAAATATCATCGCTCAGACAAGCCTGTTTGCCAAAGCCGAGTTTTTCTGCAAGCTGCAAAGTTATTCTGCACACAAAAGTATGCGTTCTTTTTTCGCAATCTTCGAAATGAGGCTGCGATTTATATTGCAATTCGATATGCAACAAAAACAAGCCCAAGCTGCATTGATAAATACCTAATACAGAAAGAGTAACGAAGAATTTCCAAACTGTTTTTTATAGATTAATCATATATTTTTTAAAGATTATTTGAGCCGTGAGACTAGAAAATGTCGCAAAATCTATACTAATATTATAAATGCGAAAGCTAGAATAGATGTATGGATGGATGCTTGTTACTCAATCACGCCAGAACGTCTGAATGGATTTGGATGAAATTTGGCACAGAGCTCGATTATAGTCTAGAATAACAAATAGGCTACTTTTTATCGCTGAAAAGTAAAGAGTTCCTGCAGGAACCAAAAAACCCCAATCCACACGGACGAATTCGCGGGCATCAGCTAGTGTAAAATAAACGCGAGCATTACAAAGTTAGAAAAACAGTTACTGGAAACTGTTTGAGTGAGATTTAATTAGTAAATCCCGCAAGTTTTATACCTTAAATTGTGTGAGGAAGTAAAATTGATAATTTTATCTATTTTACAGGTCTGAACTCTGAATATATAATGCTACTATCCTTGCTCTGTAGCAGTGCTGTGTATGCCTTGATCTAGATTCTCAAGTTACCTAACGTTAACTTTGCGTTAACCTGTCAATGCTAATCTCCAGATGGGAATTTTAGGACAAGTCATAATTTAAAACACGACTGCCCTGCCAAAAAACGAACTAAAAAGTTAAAATCTAAATTAATCTAGTTAAATTAGAATCTTATTCGCATTTTTATTAAATTACATTTTTTTGTGAATCACTGGATATTGAACTATAGTGTTATATATTTTTGGAATCTACTCATCATTTTCTAGATGATGATTATATAGTTCATCTTATTTTCCAAAATAATTTTTCAACTTTAGTCTTTAATGCGGGACCATGGTCACCCCATCATTTTTTTTTTTAAATTTTACTAGCCTATGCCACCCGGAATAAGCTAGGGATTCATTTATCAAAATCCGTTCAGGCGTATAGAAGTTATGGTGGAATATACAAACTCACATACATACATGAACCCTGAGAACAATATACTCCTTTTTTCAGGCAGTCGTGTAAAGAGACACGTCGTTTATGTCATTAAATACCACATTTACGCGTCATTACTCAAAGTATCTCTGGATGGGAATTTTAGGAAATGACACGTCATTTGTTTCCACAATGTGTAAATCTTACAGAAACGAATGGTAAAAGAATTACGCTCATTGGTATGATGTCATATTGTGTTAATCTCTTGAAAAGTATTAACACATTCAAGACATTAACACAATATGTATTAGAGTCCAGGCCCTTAACCTTAAATCTAGGTAAGATTGAATAAGTTATTTATATGGCGCTCGTGGTTCAGGGAATGCTGCTGCAAAGAATAAAAAACTAGAGGAGTCTTGATTATTGATGCGTCGTCCTCGGCGCATTAGGTGATGAATGATGCGCAGACGCAACATCTCGTGGTCATATATATCTTTGTAAAGAACATCGTTCATTGTAGTCAAAGTGATGGCTGGCTGCATTTACCAAGACAATAATATTATGAATAGCATACGGGTTCACTACACATATATGTATGTGCCCATTATACAATTATATAGGGATGTTTTCAAAATACCCGTGTACACTCGGTTTCACTTTAATCTATATGATGTTTTGGACCTCTTCTATTCAGAATAGATCGCAGCATAATATTTGTCTTTGACCGTGGAACTCTGTTTATTGAACCATTTTTTATAGGATCAACACCTCAGTGTTAAAGTTATAATAATGATAGTTGAAGTTGTGAACGATTTTGAACAAAAAATGCAATACCGGAAATCTAAACGATCCCTGTTACGATAATATTTGAATAATATGCACGATGGCTGTGTTAGCAAGGATTTATGTGAATTGAACATTATGTAGCCATTAGAATATTACGGAGGCTTCAATAGCATGTTGGAAAAGCTATGAATAATAAATAGGTATTTCCTGACTTGTACATGCACGGTATGAAATTCAGAACAATTTATGTCGTACATCTAAAACGTGAAAAGAGTGAAATTCGAATTGTCAGCTCTTTACTTTCAGAGGATGATTAACTTTAACTTGTTTTAATTGTAAGATTTCTCCTATAATAAAAATAATTATTCATTTAATCAAATTCGTTTTTTTCCATTATTACAGCCCAAAGGATAACGACTATCCAGCTGGACGGAGTACAGTACTTTATATCAAGAATGAACCCTTACAGTCCAGAGCTCAACTATTTCCTCGCTTATCAGTATTGCAGGTAAGACATTTCTCAGCGCTGGCATTACAGCGTATCGAATCGCCCATCGAGGTACTTAACAATGACACACCCCATACTTCAGTTGCGAGTCGTATCATATTTCTCCCGAGGCATTCGCTAGATATAATAGTTACATCGTGACTAGGAATGCTTATCCGGCTTATCTTTACTCTTGTCCTGCCATAACAGCGCTCGGCTGGGCGTTAACAAGCGTTGCCAGGCGCTTTGAGGGCCCACGAGCGACCAGGAAGTGCAGGGGACATTTGCATTACCGTTAGTGGTTCTGGGAAAACTTGAGAACAATATCGGCACCTTTAGCTACTTCCTCAAGCCATTCCCGCTGTTAAATGCGCACAAAAGGTTCCAGGTTTTATTATGGCGTAGCTCCCACGGTTCCCGCGTTACCGGAGTTTAATACAGCCTCAATAACAAACGTTTAATGCACTGTAAAAAATAGGTTTAGTTTTCAATGGCATTCCAATTTTACAAATTTAAAATGGCATGGCACGGTTTGCACTGTGGAATAAAAGATAATTTTTCTAATATGTAATCCGAACATACAGCATCCGTTTTAAATTATACCTAGTAGGTACACTAAGGGGATCGTTCTTTGAAGTCAGTCTCTAGAATGACATTCCGGAAGAGACATCCGCAGTGATAGTTTCAAAGTTACGATAATGAAGGACCATAATAATAAGAAGTAAAATCCTCGGTCAGGTATCAGGATATTCCCTTTTATAGAATAAAGACTGAGATATAGCTTCTTATTTTCTAGTACAAGTAGCCCATTAGGAATAGAAAGAAGTGATTCTGAGGCATGGTGCGGTTCCGATTTTGCGGTGTACACGCTCAAACGACTAAAGGGTCAGTCGCCTCGTTGCTCGGTCACGATGTCCTCCTATTGCGACTTCGTCACGACCTATATATTTACAGTGTCTATTGTTGCTACTTAAATACGTAGTTCTTTAGGTAATTTTATTGAGTAAGAACAGTATTGAGTGCGAAATAAAGACGTTGAAACATGACCGCAAAAGTTTTCTCCGAGTGACCGCTGAGCTTCAATTCAGAGATGGCACCACATGTATGATGATGAATGACTTAGTTGTTTTTTGTAGAGTTATTTTATTTGGCACTTGGTTTTCTCTCACAGCATACTGGAGTCTTTGAAACCTATCCTATAGCTTTAGTTAACTACTCAAACGTCAAAATGTCCCGGAACGAGTCAATAACATGAGTCTCATTATAATTCTTGCTATGAATTGCTTAGACAGTCGCCGGGTGACGGATGAAATATCAGTGTGGATGGCAAAATCGATTAAGGGCACGTCATGTAAGAAGGGTTATATTATGCGGGTAAAAAATAAGGGGAATTGGCTAATGGGTACAACCGCAACAGGTGGCGTGACGAACTGTCATGCCTCGAGAGCCACTCCATGCCGTGCCTAATGGAAACTGTGTGTCGCGGTGCTTCGTTTAATATTGTCGTGATAAAAGTCGAGTAACTGTAAAAAGCATCGGGGTTATTTGCGTTTCTTTCATCTCAGTCGTGTCATCAACTTAGTGGATTTTTGACTTTTGTGCTTATCTCTCAAAAAACTTTGCTCTTAAAGTGGTAATAACATAGCGGTACCGTCTTACCTCATGTCTTAGCTTTGTATTATTTGGTGAACTTTTTTGACGTAATGTAATCAATGAGGAATGAATGTAAGGGTTATTATTTCAATACCAAAATATTGAATTTGCCAATTATGCAGTACCTACTGTTTGAAATTAGAAAACAATACAATTCCTGTACAATTAGTCAATATCAATCTATTTTCAAGAAATGTTTCCAGAGTTGCTCGTACACATTTTAATAATAATGAGACTAATAAGAAACTACGATACCGTTATGGTGCTAAAATATGTCGATGTGTCAAAAATACCTCAATGGGAAAAACAATTGCTTCACAATGCTGTATAATTAATTCAACTCGAGTACAATTTATGAGTTTTTAATTCGGCGCGAGCAGTATTTACGTGCTAAGAATTGAGGAGTTGAAACATTCTGATTTCTTGCAATGAAAGCAGTGCATAATTTATGGAAAAGCATCCCGAATTTCTTATTTTAATTATAGTCAATGCTAATATAATTTATTGTGATTAGAATTTTAAATTTGCAGAATTTGGGTGGTCGTGCGACATTATTTGTAAGAGGAGAAGAATTAGGTAGCTTTAATTCAATAAAAATGTGGCTTTGGAAGTCGGTTTTTGGAAAGAATTTTAATTTTTAACATTTTAGTGTCAGGGTTGAGGATTTGGAGTCAGAATTTTCTATGGGCTCGAGAGCTTCATCTATCGACTGAAAAAAATAATTTTCAAATCGGTACAGAAACCACGGAGATATCCACTGACATACATTTAAAAAAAAATACGCGCCGAATTGAGAACCTCCTCCTTTTTTGGAAGACGGTTAAAAACGATAGTGTTAATGATAAATAGAAAAGTTTTTACGAGACAAAAGAAACGGTTTTATAAATGAAGGAAGTCACAATCAGGATTTAAAATCTTAGAGACGTGATCGTTATAAAAATGTTGTAACTAAATATGGGAGGTCATCGGTGGATACGGGACTTCGTCGAGGTTTTTAATCTCTTAAGAGGTCTGGAGTGCGTATGGAATGTGGACTGGTCGTGGCAAGGCCAAAGCGAGTGTTTAGCGGATAAATTGCACCTCGATAAACTGGCTCCGCGATGTAGTTCTATAGACCTTATATGTAACTATTACCTGTGGACCGTGGTGGTTAGCTCAAATCGTATTTACTGATCCGGCATTTCGAGTTTGTAAATACCCAGTCGCAGTATCAAGTATCAAGTAACTGATCATTAAGTATAAAGTCTAATCAGAACCGGATCCTGTTTTACACTGTACATTACACAGAAACAGGATTCTGGTTATGTACCTACATTAGTTTTATTTTACTAAAATATATGATTTACGTTTTTTGAAGATGCCGTTGGAAATTCTCTAAAACCTTCTTTGTGCACCGCTAGAGTGCAGAATATTCATTCCAAATTTTAAATTAATTAATTTTAAGCACACTAGTTTAGGCATTGCTTTGTTTGACAGTCATTCAGTCACGGTAATATTTTATACGTAGGTTTTATGACTGTAGGTAATGTGCATATACCTAATTTATTCACACATTGTGATTTAACACAATTCATCAAAATCCTGGTGTTGCATTTACTTTCAGATCGTTAGGACTGCAGCTGGCTTCGTTCGAAACGAAGGAAAAGGCTGACTCGATAACGACGTATTTAACAAATGCAGGTGAGACTAAACATTCTTTGTTTGAAGTTTTTTTAATAACGCGCTTTTTTGTGTACTTAATTAGGTTTCTTTTAAAATCACCATGCATAATGTGGCACCGCATCCACCTATAGTATTACTGCGACTTTACTGGGTGATAAAGGGTTACTCAATAAACAAATAAATAATGGGTTTTATTCAAATAAACTTATAAAGTGCTTCTGCAATAATTAAGTGGTTAAACTTTATTTAAATCTGGCAATCAATTTTCACTTCTTTGGTGAATTTTCATGGGTAGCGATAATTAATCGCTTATCATATCATATCAGTCAATCACTACTTATTTTTAAATAAAATTAAACATGCCGGTGTAGCAAGGTTAAAAATAAATAAAATATCTATTGCTACATCTTTTCCTTTGTAGTAGGTTCTTGCAGATTTATAGCACTTTATTTTTTTTTAAGTTTAAAGTTCCCCAGCTACGTAGTTTTTCCGTGGTGTCATCTGAATCAGGGCTCAGGCTGAAAATCAGCGCTGTATGGTTAGTGCTTGCACTTAACATAAAGCATTATGCTGGACCATTTTTCGGGTTGTGCCATACGTGATACAGTTCATTCCTGCGCTTCTTCGTTGTTGTTTAGATTCTAGATCTTGTTTAGATCGGTGAGGTGCAGGGGTGATTAACCTCTTTAGATATGCTTGTTTATGTGTCAGTTTGGAAGTAAATGTTTTTCTTTCTGTCTTTCTATCGCAGGTTACAATAAATACGACTTCTGGACGTCGGGTAACAATCTCGGTACGGATATGTACCTGTGGATGAGCACGGGGCTGCCATTCAATGCGACCTTTAACTACATGCGGCGCGGCATGACTCTGGACGCGCCAAGCCAGCATGCTGATGACAGTATGGACCCCCTGGATGTTCCTCAGGGCAGCACAGCACCCCAACGCACCGCGAGGCATGGGTACGTATAATCTTATATTAATACTAACAGATGTCCGCAATTTCCCTCTCATGGGAATTTTGAAAAATCTATCCTTATCCCTTGTTTACAAGGTGCAAGGGAACCTATGTGCATAACATTAAGTATTCTGTGAGTGATTGAGGTAATCAGGACAAATCTAATAAAATTTTCTTTGTAATAGAGAAGAGAGACAAAAAAAGAGTACTTGTAGAGAAAAAGATTAACAGGTTATTTTCTACGCTTCATATTCAGAAATGTCTAGATTTTTTGATATTATTTATTATTTTCATGAATTGGACATTATCAAATTTTGCGTCAGGTACAAGCCACAGAACGAAAACAGTTAAATTTAAATTTGAAAAATAATAAAAATAGTTTTCAAATTTCTTTGAGACAAGTCAGACTTAAGTTGTACACTAAATAAATGTGAAATATATATTATGATATCACATAGTTTCTATAAGGTATATTTAACTTGAGCCGCTGTAAATAAGGGTACCTCCTTTGATAAATCAAAACCCAATGTTCGTAAGTATAGTATATTAACAAGTATATCAACTTTATTCCTTCTGATAATATCATATTCTAGAGTACATAATTTGATTATTTTCTAAAATCCTTCCATCCTCCGTTTTTCTTTGTGTCCTCCGCGCTCAATTGGCGGGGAAGCGCCCTCATTGGCCCTCAGAATCCACTCTTTTTTTAATTATTTTAATTTACGGGCCTCGATTCGAGTCCTTTATGACCTTATATTTATTGCGACTGTCATACCACAGAATATAGAACTAGAAAATCATGACACTCCCATGCTTCAGTAATGACTAATGACAAATTTTATTTGTCTGCAAGACTGAAATAGTATTACATAAGAAGTAGTCTGTTTTCCAGAACTGAGCACGTGATGACAAACGGCTGTGTGTCGCTCAAGGCGCCGTCCTTCCACTGGGAGCCTCAGCACTGCGGCGAGATCAAGGACTTCATCTGCGAGCAGACCCGCTGCTATTACTACAACTACGGCTCCATCCCCGTCTCCTCGGCGCAGGGGTAATGCCAGGTGAGATGCCAACCGTCTCCGGAGGCCCACTCCCCGACTAGCCGCGCGTTCTCTTATTTTGATCCATATTGTGCACCGCCTTAACGTTTTTCACCTCTTCAAAACATGTCCATATGACGACATTTTGGTTTAACATTTAACACGGTATAGGGTGTGTAGTTATTAGATTTTTGTTCAGTAGTTTGTGTTATCTAACATCAAAACACAGTTAATATTCGTGTTGAAGACGATGTTTCTGGCGCGCTGGCCCGCGGGATAAGGTCTCTGTGCCAACCCAACCACCAAACAAGAGCCCTACACCCAGAGATATCGGTATAGCTTTCTCGATAGCATTTTTTTCATTGTCGTGTCTAACATTTTAAATATAAAAAAATTAACAAAATTATTTGGTGGGTGGGTGAAGGGGGCTTTGCTTGGTATCTCTTGCTATGTTTAATTCTACTGTTTTATGTATCTAACTTTTAATTGTCCTTGTAGTCGTTTAAGTCTTCGCCAGACTATCATACCTTGAGCCATATCATTTAAAAAAACCCAAAAAGTTAAGAAATTGCAACGCGGTGCTCTTGGAATAATCAACAGTCTCATTTACTTCTATTTTATAGATTAATAAAACTGCATTTAGAGTTTTCGGGTACCTCATTCAAGTTCAAACCATTAATTATATTTTTTTAAATTCTATTTGCACTGAGCAAATGTTCTGGCAAGTCTGAAGCGGCTAAATGACGTAAGTTCTGAGCGACTCTCTAACGCGAGGGTCGATATTTGTGTGATCGGCAGGAAGCCGCTCTCGATGACGACCACGACGACAGCGCACCCGCTCACGTCGTCGTCGCCACCGCCACCGCGCTCCGAGCACCTCCCGACGCATTTCACTCTGAATGACCTCATCGGCAAGCTACGACCATCGTCCCTCGACGGCATTCAGTCCCCTCACCTCAAGGCCGGCGTGCTGCTCAAGACGTCTCCCCCGCAAATCGACTCGCACTACTCGCGATCGGCCGATGCACATTCCAAGGAGGCTGAACAGGGGCCGAAGGAGGAACCGACTCAGGGCCCGTACGAGGCCGACGAGGGAATGGTGGGCGACGACCCAGCGGCGTACCTCACGAACGAAGCTCGCGACGCGCACGCTGAAGACGTGCCCTCGACCGCCGAGCCGGATGCCACTGAGCACTCCGTCCACGCCAGCGGCATGCTGGCTCCCCCCGCCTACTAGCATCCGACTCGTCGGTCACGATGGTAATAAATAATTTTAAGACGTGACTTTTAGGTTTACGCACTACCAAAAGTATTATTCAATATTTTCAAAGCGTTTTGTATGTAAAGCAATATTAAGACATAAGTGCTTGCTTATGAGGGTGATATCGCTTCGTCATTTATTATTACGAATGTAAATGAGATTTATGTATTGTAGTACTTTTAATTAGTGATATGCTCGATGAAGAGTAGTGGGATATAAGGGTTCTTTGGGACAGTAATCTATAGTCAAGAAGGTGCTGGCGACTCGCTCTGTAGCGACTTGCCTCCGCTTTCTAATCGATCATTACAACGAATATTCTACGAAATATAGGTACCTAAATTTCATCGACTTCTACAGCAGATTTGTCCGATCTCCGATGCTAACATTTATTAAATAGTCTTAAAAATATATTAATTTAATTTAAGAAAATTTTCTGATTTCGATTGTCTGGACATATCATTCGGTGTAGTAATTAAGATAGTGTTTATATTATGTGACGTACCTAGTTAAGTATTATAAGTTGGAACTCAAGAATTTAAAGAATAGTGATGTAGTGAGTTAATAAACGTAATATGTGTAAAATTAATAATTGTTTCATTTATAGTTACAAATTAAAGAATTCTCGTATCGCTTATTACCGACTATATTTTTCACTATGCACATTCACCAGTTACTTAATAGATTTTTCTTTCTATGCGATGACAACGTCATTAATTGTCTTTAGGCTACTTGCACTCGGAGATGGAAGCGGGCTAACCTCGGAAGATGGCTTTTGTCTTATCTAATTCGTACTGGCCGAAGCTACCCAACAGACTTTAGATATGATAATTAAGAAATTATAAGCTGAAAGTTGCATCCTGGTTACCTTTCCTACTCATATAAAACCACAGCGTTAACACAAGAGGTCGTCATATGAACAAATGTCAAATCCACTTACCAGCCGTTGATGACTCCCTCCACGTTGAGCATGGGCACGATCTTGAACACATACTTAGTCCGCAACGCTGCGGCGGGCTGGGTGTCGGCCAACAAGCAGGCCAAAGTTCCGTCCATCACCCACGATGCGTTGCTTTCCCCGGGGTGCACGCGAGCCGTCAGGAATACTATGTCTCTATCCTAAAATATAAGTAACTAGATGACGCCAGTGGGGCTGATTCAGTGGTACACAATCTCGAAATTAATCTAAAATGACAGCATCAAAAATATTGCTAACCCTTTCATAATACTCTCTGCAGAAAGGGACAGAACAAGGTTTGGAGGTGTCATTTTAGTTCAGTTTAGGGATTGTGTTATACAGAATTGGCAGTGATTTTTAGTTAGTTCTCATTAAGTTAGATTGGATAAAAAAAATTTATTCCCGCGGTAACTTATTAATTTTTCCGGCGTAAAAAGTAGCGTATGTCCTACCCCGGGATGCAACATATATATGCACAAAATTTCATCAAAATCGGCTGAAAAGGTAGGCCGTGAAAGTGTCGCAGACAGACAAATAGATAGACACACTTCGGCATTTATAAAATTAAGTAGGTATGGATTTTATGTAGGTACTCTAGAAATTTTCCCACGCCCTCGTCCGCGTGGTTGTACAAACAACAATTTCTTAAAATTTTACTGGGGGTTGTCTAACGGTATATCTTTCGGTTCTTCGAATTTGACGATCTCCCTGGCGCAGCAGTGAGCGCTGTGGACCGGACCTGGGTTCGATCCCCGGCAGGGTCGATTCGGGAATTTATAATTTCTGAATTTTCTCTGATCTGGGCTGCCACGGCCCAAGCCTCCCAGGCTTGGGCCGTGGCAGCCAAGACGTACCGCCACGGCTTAGCTATACAGGGCTTAGCTATCCAACATGCGATTAAAAATAGAGAAGATTTCCACGTGATCACCGCCAAACTTTGTTTTGAAGGCACGCGGTGATGACGTAGGTACAACGTACCACTAAAGGATTGGAGGGAGTATCGTCCGCTGATATCGTTAACAATGGAACTTCATTGTTGTTGAGCGAATAGCAGAGAGGCTCGGCGCGGAGGTAGGTGTTTGGCGGCATCTGGCTACTCCATTGCCATATCCTAGTCTGAAAACAAAAATAATGTATGTGAATAGATGAGATTAATTCGCATTTAAAATTTAGTTTACTGATAAATAGGTACAAAAGATACTTACTAGATACGATATAGATGTATCATGTGAATTGTGTATTTATTAACGACTTTTTAGTTAAGTTTCTTTTAACGACGATTAAGTTTTGATTCCCGCAGGAACTCCTTGATTTACCGGGATAAAAAGTAGCCTAAGTCCTTCCCCGGGATACAACCTAGCCCTGTGTCAAATTTCAACAATATCGGTAGAACGTTTGGGCCGTGAAAGCGTAGCAGACAGACAGACAGACACACTTCCGCAATTAATTAAGAATGGATTTACCTATTTTTATTAAAATTAAACAAACAATAAATAAAACTTATAAACCAAATAATTTATCTTTCAAAGTGGATCCTTGAAGAATCTGGAGCTGCTATTGCACCAAGAAAGTGCATGGTTCGTAACAAGGGATGAAACATACTCCACAAAAATTTGTATTTGGTGTAACGAGCTATTAATTATAAAAGGCCATGGATTTGATTCGCTCCAGCAATGCTTGGGACTGCGCTTACTTATATATGTATCTACACATCGATATAATTGTAAATGTCTAAAAAAAAAAAGAGCAACAACCGAGTTTCTTGCTGGTTCTTCTCGGTAGAAATAGCGTTCCGAACCAGTGGTAGATTCACTCGACGATTTTATTTATTGTTTTTATTTTATAGCACTTTAATAAATATATTTGAATAAAAAAATATGAGTTTGAGTTTAAGTTGTATAAGATAATCAGATGTTCAGTTTGGTTAAGATAGAAAAAACAATAAACATGATACTGACCATCATCATCGAATATGTAAATGGGAAATGATAGGCGAGGTAGCAGACGTCGTTGGTGTGCGGGAACTCGATGTTGAAGGTGACAGTCAGGTAGCATTTGTTGTTCTTCTGATTGGCGTAGTGGTAGCTGTTGCGGTAGTAACAGATGTCCGAACCCGCTCTCACCCAGCCTGAAAGTTTGAAAGAGTTTTATTTTTAATAATTCATTCTTATAAACAAGAAAAATAATATTAAAAAAGTTTTAAAAAGCTTTTATCATCGGGATGAAAACTATCTCTGTTCCAAATTTCATTTAAATCGTGGTTTTATGTATCACGAAATGTATAGAAGTTTAGTAAATTAAAACCCAATGTTCATTAATATACTTTATTCCTTCCGATAATATCACATTCTAGAGTACCTAATTTAATTATCCTTACAATCCTCTTTTCCCTCTCATTTTCTTTCTGTCCCTCGCGCCCCATTGGCGGGAAGCGTCCCCATTGGCCCTCAGAATTCCCCCTTTTTTAATTATTTTATTTTACGGCCCTGGATTCAAGTCCTTTATGGCCTTATATTTATTGCGAATGTCGTTCCACAGAATATAAAACTAGAAAATCATGACATTCGGCCATCCACTTTTGGGCAACCTCCCGGTGCACAATAATTAAAATATATGAAAGTAAGTCAGCTATTCACAAATCAAGTTTTAGAAACGTAGCTCGACATAATATAATTCGTAATTTAACACACAAAACATTATAAAATTTATCGCTATTTACCTAAATAATTAATTAATTTAATTATCACTAAATTCCTTATACAAATCAGTACAACTAGTTATCGTTTTAGTCTGACGAACGTAACTATATATTCTCAAAGTATATTTAATCAAATTAGGTACACTTTACACACTTTTATGATGGTGATAATCAGTTACGGTATCTTAAAAATAAAGCTACGAGGGTTCCAAACGCGCCCTGGTCTGAGAAGAGCCCACAACAAACTCAGCCGGGTTTTTTTTTATCACCATCTCACAAATATCGTAAATCACTTAATTATATTTATAATTTTAACAATTACATAATTAACCGCTAGAACAATTCATACCCATGCCTTCCTAATCCTATCATTCAAATAATCCGTTACACTGTAATTGGATTCTCAATTATTTCTCGTTTTACAAAAACTTTTAACTTTATCACTGAACCCTTAAAAATAGGAAAATAAATTATTGATAATACATATTAATTCTATTCTTGCTATTATTAATTATAAACATTGTCTTCTTAAAATTGAATACTTATAACAGATAATCATGACATTCGGTTTCTTCCACAAATATATTTTTTTGAAATAATTACTCTAGCAATTTTATTTACGTATCGACCATTGGAAACCTTCGTTGCAATACAGATAGTGAAATGTTGTCTTCATTATCGTCAACCAAAGACTCAATTGTTGACTCTATCATTATTCGATTCGTTGTACTGTAAGTTGCAACGACGATCTGAAATGGTTATTTCATATTTTTATACAGAGATAGTGCTAATTTGATATCTGTAATTTCCTAAAGCTTTAACAATAATTTTGTAGACCCCTATACATTTTGATTACAATTTCTTGCTATTTCCCTTAGTCTACTTACCATCTATTTAAATACAAATCTTATTATAAATTATTTGACTAATTCTTTTTTTTTTTGTGTTTATAGTTGTTAGGAAAAGGTTTATATGAAAGAAAATGTTTGACATAAGTCAGAACTGTACAGAAAAGAAAAAAGTTCTCCATATACAAAAGTAGATAAAACATACGAGACAGTACGGAGTTTTTTTTTTATATATTGACAGATTGACGGTCAGTTGTTCGGTTTTATTATATATTATAGACATTTGTCCTGGAAAAATAAAATCAGTTCCCACGGGACTCGAAAAGATCTAAAATCTACGCGGAAGAAGTCACGGGCAACAACTAGTTTCTTCTAATTATATTAATCAGGTCTCCCTCTTTAAAAACGGCAGCATCAGTTCGTCT
This sequence comes from Erebia palarica, assembly GCA_964035005.1. NCBI lineage: Eukaryota > Metazoa > Arthropoda > Insecta > Lepidoptera > Nymphalidae > Erebia > Erebia palarica. Next base: position 26,214,758 of record OZ035992.1, on the reverse strand, counting down.
CGAATCATGATATTGTTTTGTTGCTGACTGTATTCAATATTGGCTTTATTTCGTTTCTTAACAATGACATCAGTCGGTTGCAACAAACTATCCCGAAGTCTAATCCAAATAAAACTTCTGATGCCTTTTTTCGTTTGAACGCATTTATGGTATTGTTAATACCGATCGATTTACCAACTAAGTCAATGTTAATACTCCACTGCATCTGACTCAGCTGCATATCCCAATCACGTTCATCCTTACATGAACCTCTCTTAACGGTTAGCCAATGAATTTAAAATTGTTTGATTTAAACTTTTAGTTTCGCCGTTGGATCTAAACATGCTGCTGTGTATTTATAATACGTCTCAGATACCATGAAGTTCACAAAACTTACATAATAAATTCATTAATTACAGATTACATGATTTAACATAGGTAGGTATTCTTTTTTTTTGTAAATTTGCGTAATATTTTAGGAAACCAATAACGAGCCTGAATTTTCTCAACTGTCTTCGCCTCACCCGAGTGTCTGATGTATGTCATAGTTATCAAGCGTTTCCAGCCCATTGGGGTGTAAATGCCATTCTTCAGTAGCACAGATTGTGTGCTTTCTTAACCAACTATCTATACCTTCTCCAAATCCAAAAATCTATAACTAATAGATGGGGTGAATTCCGGAAATACATTAAAATGACTGCTGTGCAAAATTTTATTCTTGTCAGTCTTTGTTCGATTGACTTGATAAAATAAAGTAAGTCGCCCGCTGTGAAACTCGTCGCCGGTGCTATTGGTAGCTGTCCAGGCTGCCGCGATGGTCGGGCGAACAATGCCAAGGTATGGGTACCTCCTATGTGAATCTTGGGTAGCTGGATTCGATCTCTTCAATCGTTCGTAAGACTGAGATAAGCATCTGTGTGCTACACTTATCTGATAGTGATAGATATCGCATTCTTGACTGCTCTAGCCTCTGCGCTGTGTGTATCCACGATAAGCTCGTTCCATGTCCTCGGCAGTAGAAAAAAAACCATTTTAGTAAAGAATTCTTTTATTTCATGAATATATTGTAAACGATATAAAAGGAAAAGTTGACTGATTGACTGACTGATCTATCAAGGTACAGCTCAGACCACTGGAGAGATCAGGCTAAAGTTTGGCGTAGGGATAGCTATTATGACGTAGACATCCCCTTTGGAAATTCAATCCCTAATTGGTTTAAAGTTTGTGTGAAAAATGAACGTAACGAGAACGAATCTGCGGGTATATGCTAGTCCTATCCTATAATAATTGATTTAAACAATATAAACATCTATCTATCAAGTTTTATTAAAAATAAAATAAAAAAAACATGACTGCCCTGCCAAAAAAAATTAAAAATCTAAATTAATCTAGTAAAATTAAAACCTTATTCACATTTTTATTCAATGATATTTTTTTTTGAATCACTGGATATTGAACTATAGTGTTATATATTTTTGGAATCTACTTATCATTTTCTAGATGATGACTATATAGTTAATCTTATTTTTGAATATTTCTTTTTCTACTTTAGTCTTTAATGCGAGACCATGGTAACCCCATAAATTTGTTTTTAAATTTTACTAGCCTATGTCACCCGGAATAAGCTAGGGATTCTAATGATACCTCATTTATCAAAATCAGTTCAGGCGTATCCACCATAAGGTGGAATATACAAACTCACATACATACATACATGAACCCTGAAAACAATATACTCCTTTTTCTGGAAGTCGTATAATAACAAGTAAATAGTATATCCATTTCATTTATTAATTTAACGTTGTGGTTTGTATTTGTATATATTTCTTGTTTTTAGTATAGTACAATAAATAATCTTTCATTCAGTTCATTCATTATTTAATTTGATTGCTAAATCTAGACTAATTCAGTCACAGCACACATACCTAACCGAAGTTTAACCTATGCACATTACCGCATCCAACCTATGTACGGCCCACTTAACCGTATCCAACTGATGTACGGCCCACTTAACCGTATCCAATTTATGTACGGCACACTTAACCGTATCCAACTCACGTACGGCCCACTTAACCGTATCGTATTTATGTACGGCCCACATAACCGTATCCAACTCATGTACGGCCCACATAACCGTATCTAATTTATGTACGGCCCACTTAACCGTATCCAACTCATGTACGGCCCACTTAACCGTATCCAATTTACGTATGATTAGCTCAATAGAAATTAATAACACCCGTATTCAAAAACATTACTATGAGGTCATTTAGAGCGAATCAGGGGTGAGCAAGCACACAAGGCCCAGAAAATGAAATCATAAACAACACTTGAGGGGCATACATAGACCAATGACCATAGTGCGACGAATACACTACACTGTGGGACATATAAAATTATCCATTTCATTTTAAAATTAATAACATAGTTATTACATTCATACTGTATACCATATTACTTAAAGGTATATCAATATTTTACATATTTATTTAAGTATTCATATTCTTTTATAACAGTAGAATCTTGTAATATTATACTTTTAAAATACAAAATATATAGATTTGCATATGAGCACATTAATACACACCTATAACAAATATTATAATTTCAACACACAGACAAATAATTAATCAACAATCATACATGTTTAAAAACTATAGAATTGATTGCATCGGCAAACTTGAGTATCGACGCGAGTTTCGCATTTCCGCCGCTCGCCGGCGAATTGGCGCTGTAGTCACGCCGCCAATCGCCATTGTACTTTTTATCCTAACAATAATTAATACGTTTGCTTTCAGTTTTTATTTTTGATATAATTGTTGTGTGTTTTAGCTGTGTTTACGCACAAATAGGTTATATCTTGTGTAGCTCGGTTGCTTTATTAAAAATGATCTGTTTACCCCTTCTTTGGCGGAGTATAGCACTAACTTCGAATTTGATACTTAAATCTATGAGAGAATAAACTTACAAAGAACAATCAACACAAGAAAAGTGATACGAGGCCTTCAAAATCCCTTCGATTATTTTATAGATTTAGACTTTGTAAATATATCGTTCTGAAACTTTTGCTTTTAATATGTGCAGATCTTTTGAAAGTTACCAGTAGAGGCCTTCTCGTGCCTAGGTTGTTCATATTTATCTATGCAGTGCCTCATAATTAATACCAGTGGCCTTAAGATTTATTCATCTATTCCAGGTAAGTTAAATCTTTAAATTGAATTAATTTACCGAATAATAGTTTCAATTTCACACTATATAGTTACAGTAAGCAAATATACTTCTGGAAATTAACACTTAAAAGTACCTTAAACATATTATCATAACAACATAACAGAACAACACCTACTATCCAACTAACATAATTAATTAACTCCTATTATTAAACTCTTACTTATGTAATCCTCCTCCCATTATTTTCAGATGATTACTGGAGATCTCATTAATACCTGCCATATCAAGGAAAGTGAGAAGAATTTCACTATTGTTATGTTTGCAAATGCAAGAGTTTTTGAATATTCCCAGCAAACCGTAGAAGAACACTTATACAGCATAGGATGCTTTTTTGGTGTTGTTCATAAGATTGTACATACCTACCTATTCAAAATCCTAGTTGTTCTTATGCAGAGGTATTCAGAAACAAGAAAAAGAATATTTCTCTATAAATGTACAGATTGTGGGCCTGACCTACAAATAAATATATGACATTGTCGCAGACTGACCTGGACCTGACCAGTCCATAACTACTGAATTTTCCAAGTTTCTTCCCTAAAGAGAAAGATGGAACAAAGTTTTATCGATGGGGTAATTCTAAGTGATATAGTGGCTGTCAAAAATATTTACTGACCCCATTGCTATAGCCAGAAATTATATCAGAAGAGAATTACAACAAGGCCCATATTAAAACCAGAAATACTGTAGAACAAACGATAGGAGTTTGAAATCTCCATTCGCCTCTAATAAATTCTAACATTTTTCAATATGACATTTTCAATTTAAATTTTGCCATAAATTCCTAGATAATATTAATTTTTAATTTATATATTTTATTGGTTCAGTTGATATGATAATATGTGGGTATTGTCAATATTCCAAGAATTTTCTTAATTATATTTCACCTATTAAACTATTTAATAAATACTGTCACTTGTTACATTGATTATTTATTTTTTAAGTATTACACACCATGATAATTGTAATACACAAGTAATTCTCTTTCAGCAGAAGTAAATGTTAACCGCTTCAAACTGTTATAGTGTTATTTTGAACTTGTTAAAGACGAGGAACTCCTCATTAATTAATACATACAGATAATATACATAATATACATACAGGCCAAACTTAACCTGCAATAATAATGTGTGGGTAATATACATATAAATATGTCGTTTTACAGTATATTATATATAAATCCATCATAGGTAGATCAATATCATCGGAAACTCTCCAACTCAGGTTCACGAGGTACATAGTACCAAGGCTCCCAAATCAGGTTCACGAGGCACATAGTACCAAGGCTCCCTAGCATTAGACAGCATCCAACAATGTAGTGCGTTCGAAATACTATATATTGTACATAAAAAAAATATTTTATGAATCGCTCCTACTTTCACAACCACAACATTCAACCATAGGAGGAGTAAGAAGAGAGTAGACAATACAAATAGTGCTAGACAATATTTAATATTTATCATTGAATGAATGAATGAATGAAATACTCTTTATTGTACACTTAACATAAATAATTAGTAGCAATAAAAACTATCAAACATCATAATAATCATTTTATATTTAACGAAATTTTCTTGATAAGTACTTACAAATATATAATTTTTTTTTTTAATAGGACATTACTCCGTAGAGGCTAAATGTAAATGATAACTTTAGTTAAAATAACATCATGATTGGAGTAAGTAGGAATAGTAGCTCTATTCAAATGATACTCTAATCAGTTTAACATTGTCTTAAAATAGCTAGACCAAAACATGCAAATATCATTAATCCACATGCATACTAAATTATCCTGTTTCGTAATTTTATTATTATTATTGAGTCATGGGAGGTCACAAAATTGATAAATTATATGAATCAAGAATTAGAATTTAGAATACTGTATAAATACCTCAATAATTATGTGGGTCGACGGATCACATCCCGCTTCTGAGTTTTAGTAAATTAAAACCCAATGTTCATTAATATACTTTATTCCTTCCGATAATATCACATTCTAGAGTACCTAATTTAATTATCCTTACAATCCTCTTTTCCCTCTCATTTTCTTTCTGTCCCTCGCGCCCCATTGGCGGGAAGCGTCCCCATTGGCCCTCAGAATTCCCCCTTTTTTAATTATTTTATTTTACGGCCCTGGATTCAAGTCCTTTATGGCCTTATATTTATTGCGAATGTCGTTCCACAGAATATAAAACTAGAAAATCATGACAGAAGTTTAGTCTTAATATCAAACCAAACTTTAGAAAAAATCTTTGATTTTTTTGTAAGTCACCTTGTTTTTGTTTTCTGTATAAATTTAGATTATAATGGGGCTGACATGTACATAAGTATAGAATTCCCTAAGCAAATAAAAAAAATATGAAACGTGGATCATTACGTAATCATTTCTACTAGGTTAGCCTTGCAACGATCTTAAGAGGCAAATCAAAATAAAGATTATGGTGAAAATATGTTACATGCAGGTCTGTTGCATGTCTAAATAAATGCAAATATTACAAGCAACAAAATTCTTAAAAAGGCAAAAGAAATTTTAGGTATCTTAAATTTAGTACCTGGTTTTCCGAGAACTGCCTCCTTCACAGAATACATTACAGGCTTCATGCCAAAGTTGAACTGGCTATCTGATTTCTCACAATTCACAATGTTGAAAATGTAAGGCCTCCCCTGCTGCATGTTGCGCACTTCAAAATAGAACCATTGATGTCGTTTTGGAGAATTTACGTCTGGCATTAGGATCAGCTCATATTCTCTTAGACCTACCTGTCAAAGTAAAAAAATAATTAAAAGTATTTAGACTTAGTCTTTATTTGATGCTAAGATATTTAAAATATTATTAGCTGAGCTGTGTCAGGTTTGCTATATTTGTTTTAAAAAAAAATCTTCATGAATATTACAATCTAAGTGAGTGCTTGCGTCTTACAAGCAAAAATTCAAGTTAGCCCTGCTTTTTAGGTTGTGCGCAGCAGTGGCGATTTCTGGTGGTCAATCTTGGGTTTGCGTTAGCTGATGGTTAGCTATTTTCTCAATAAAATACATTTACCTAAAAATATTATAAATGCGAAAGTTTGGCTGGATGGATATATGTATGGATGGATGGACGTTTGTTACTCAATCACACCAGAAAGGCTGATCGTGTCTGGATGAAATTTGGCACAAAGATAGATTATAGTCTTGAATAGCACATAGTCTATATATCGATTAACGCAATCATTTATTTGATAAACTTGTATGTTTTGTGAATGGTACCTATTTCATGTTATAAAATATAAGTATATTGCTTAAATTGGTAAGTAACTTATTCATCATTTTTAAATAAGTTTTGGTTCATACCATACTACAATCCTGCCAAGTTTCAACGACTGAGGATTTAATGCGGGGGTCTCCATACAACGAACCGCCCCGTTTCCTAGACTAATCAGCCACTCTGTCGGTCCGGACTTATAAATTCTACTAAAGAAATTATCAGTCAAGTACGTATCGTTTTTGAACTCACCTGAATAGCTTTTCGTAGATTTCCCGATTCAAATCTGGATTCAAAACTCAGTCGAGACGCGAAAGTATTTACTTTTGTAATTTCTTGCTCATCGGTATTATTAAGGAACAAGTTGTCTGCACTTAAACTGAAAGAAAATCGCATGTTTGATTAAAGCTGGAACGCCTGGCTATTAAAAAACTACTTCTGATTGAGATATTTGCTTTAGTATGTTTGGTACCTTTTTGGTGCTGTGGAGTCCGTGTTAATGCCAGAAGCACAAAGTGCATCTAAATCATATACAACTTCATTCATGAATGATTCTGGGTTTATTGCTCTTTCAACACACGACAGCAATTTATTCCTATAATAATATTTTGAATAATCATTTTCACTAAAGATATTTTTTTACCAGTAAATTAGTATGATACTTTTCCTTAAAATTATAAGCTTGGTGTCTTTTTGAGGGAAGAATCGTCCGTCCAAACTATCATCGAAATCCGAAGAAAATCCTAAGCAGATAAAACCAAACGGATAAGCAAGCTGTGAGATCTATCTGTGGCGATATGGATAGGCACGTCTGTTGCAAAAGCAATATTATCGGCTGGGTCAGATTTCAGTTTTATTTTTTTCGTTTTACACATCGTCGACTTCTTAGTGATGAATTGATGATCCATCACTTTAAGAAAGTATGGGAGGATATTGAGTAATGAAGCTGGTGGGCCAACCCAAAAGTATTGAGGCAGTAATAGATAACGGCGAAAATGTTATTATCAACATCGAAATGTATAATTTCAAAACTAATACTGTACCTGCAAGCAATTCGCTCCATTTTATTCAAGGGCTCGGGCTGAGTAGAACCTTGTCCTCCTGTCATATCTGGGTAAGCAACCTTTATAAAAGGTATTATACTTTTAACTCTTGACGATATAGTAGAATATACTGATCCAAAAGTACTGTATTTTGAAATGTCTTTATGAATTTTAAGAGAGGAACAAGACGTGGTAGCTGTAAATAAATTGATTCAAATCTGATTCTCTAAATGCCATTACATCGGTAAATTCAAGCTAAAAATATTATGAACTAGCTGCCCGCGGCCTCGTCCGCGTGGAACAAGCCTTATAATTCCCACGGAAACTCCTTAATTTTCCTAGATACAAAGAAAAATATGTCATTCTCCAGGTCCTCAACTATACCTGTGAAAAAAGTCACGTCGATCCATTGCTTTGTTGCGGCGTGATTGAAGGACAAGCCATTACACTTTCGCATTTATAATATTAGTAAGAAAGTATGATGTTACACCAATATACTTACATGTACTTTCATGTATTTTATGATATCCTTGTAAAAATGAATGTGTTTGAGATAACCCTAAAAAGGCGTCATAATCCGTGGTTCCTACACCTCCAGCAAGAGACAGACTTGAAGGAGATGGTTGATTCCGATATCCACTAGTTTGAGGGTTAAATATATCATCTAGTATAGAACCACGAGAGTTGGATCGACTTTTTACCAGTTTAATTTGCTTATTATAGGATCCAAATTCTTTAAAATAAATATAATATCTGTAATTAACATTAATAAGTCGTAACACAAAAATAAATAAATTGAAACAATGTTTAATTTACATATGACATACTTTTTTAAGTCTTCTATTTCTCTCTCATTAGGATTGATCCATAGGGCACTTTGTAAACTATCTCCGCTTTTTGTTATTGGAGATTTTTCGATGTCTTCCGCTTTCATTTCAGTTTCATTATCAAAATCAATATCTGGATAGTCATCGGGGTTCTCGGTATCACTATCAGGCCCATCATCTTCATTGTCGGAGTTTATTGTCTTTGTATCCGAATTTGCTCCATCTTCATCATCTTCGTGACATGGCCATGTCGTATTTGTGCCTATACAAACAAAAATTAAGAACCTTAGAGTCATGTTCAAATTATTAATATACATATTTTATACTAGATGATGCCCACGACTTCCTCCGCGTGGATTAAGGTTTTTTGATTCCCGCGGGAATGAATTTCCGAATTCTTGAATTGTTCGGAATAAAAAGAGGCCCATGTCTTTCCCGGGAATGCAACCTATCCATGAACCAAATATCATCAAAATCGGTTGAACAGATGGGCCCTGAAAACGTAGCAGACAGACAGACACACTTTCGCATTTATAATATTATAGTATGGGTTTCACTAGCTGATGCCCGCGACTTCGTCTGCGTTAATTGAGGCTTTTGGATTCCCGCGGGAACTCTTAAATTTTCCGGGACAAAAAGTAGCCCATGTGTTATTCCAGACTATAAACTATCTCTGTGCTAAATTTCATCTAGATCCGTTCAGCCGTTCAGGCGAGATTGAGTAACAAAAATTCCATCCATCCATCCAAACTTTTACATTTATGATATAAGTATAGATATAGATTTTATATTTCAATTAGAACTACAATAATACCTTTCAAGATAGGGTTGAGATTAAATGTGGCGGGACTATTTGCCGGTACTGGTAAGGCTTGGTGCTTCAGACATAAAGTAATGACGGAGCACACTCGTGCTAAGAGACCATCGAATTCTATTTCATCTGGGCATTGAGCGCAAAATCTGTGGAGTATTTGTACGTGCTTTTTGATGCACAGCGCCCGTCGTCCCGCTTCTAAAATATATGAGTTTAAGGTTGAGATAAATTCTAGGCATACTGTGATAAGAGTCAGAGTGAAGCGACTCTCTATTTCAAAAGATTCAATAAGTTTTCATTATACCTACTAAGTTAAATAATTGTGCTTCGTGGTTTACATAACTTTTGCGAAGTTTAATTTTTATTTTTAAAATAAACCTCAATTGATTCATGCGATCACATTATGTATCATATTGATGAATTTTTTCATGAGGTTATCATGCTCATTGTGTCAATTTTAGGTCAATAGTTTCAAATATTTTATAAAGCGTGTATACGTACTTATATTGCACAGATGTTGCATAGTCTGTAGGATATGTGCGCAAATCTTTAGCCTCATGCGTCCTTCATAGCGGTCCCATCGGTCGAACACCCTGACCAGAACGCTACAAAGGCCTGTCTTCACGATCTGCATGCAGCATATCTCTGTATGAGTTACCCACGTGTGACTGAACTGACATACATACGCTCATTGCATTAAACGTGCAGACTAGAGACAACGATCGCTCGCTAGGATCGGTTGCTAGTGCGTATAGGTGTTAATATTTTATAACAATTGATCTGTTTTGATCAATTCTTTTTATTAGGTCGGTGCATAAGTTCGTTCGCTTTTTAGTTTCTTATTTTTCTATTAATATTGGACAGCGTGTTTTAACCTCTTCAGTATTACCAAAGTTTTATTATAATTTGGGTCAACCTTGGACGAATTTGATTCATCCAAGAGATCAACTGAAAAGGTAATTCCAGACTTGACTTTTTAGTCCTTTGCCAGGTTAAATAACTGGCCATAGGTTAAGCAATATAATTTAAAACTATAATGGGACATGAGAGATGGTAGCAGGTGCATCAAATAGAAATAATGAAAAAAGTACATTATCAATCGGCAACACAGCAATGCCCAATCTCTGTCCAAAGAATATCTTTATATTCTTGACAATAATTATATTTTACCTAATTGTAATCAAGCCGAAAGAATTTATGCACCACCCCAATTTCAAGACGACTCCACGCATTCAATATGCAGCAGTTGAGGCATTGAACTTAAGCTAAAGTTGCAAGTGTATTCAAGATGTCTTAATACACCGATTTTCATTATAAATAGAAACTATGAAAGACGTGGATCCATGACTTATATAAAATCTTAAGAGATTTCAAAGCCAAACAAATTAGTCACATTTATTCTCTAATCTCAGGTTAGATTTAATTACTATTATTAGCCATTCTGATAGGTTCCTTTCGGTTTTCTACAAATGTAAAACTTTTTGTGAACAGGTGTTCCGTCTAAGATCGTTAAACGATAGAAATGATTTATATATTTTTTATTAATTGTTAAGAATAATAATTATTACAATAATTATAATTAATGATAAAAGTTAATGTGATTTAGTGATGGTCACGATGATGTTCGGTGCACTAATTTATTGTTAAATACACTTAGTATTAAGAAAAGTAGGTGAGTGCTGAAGAAGCAAATTGTACGGTTGCACTGTGGACCGTAGGTACAGCAGCCTTACATAACATTAAATTATTATTTAAACAAGGAAACCCATATAAAATGTTGTAGGTATAACTAAATGCAAATTTTAAGAGTTTATTTCAGGACTAAATAATCATCATTGCACCAAACTGAGGTTTTTGCAATTTGAGGTGTTATTTTCAAATACCAATTTTTGTAACAGTCTAAAGTGTGCTATTAAAATGGCTTTACAACAAATGTCTGGATGGTTGTACTTTAAAGTAAACAATTGTAATGCGATAACGCTTAACTGTTTTTGCTGAAGTAATCAATAGCGTCGAGGCAGAGCCTTAGACGGGCAGTGGGGATGAAACCCAGGCTCACTAATACTCTTTCGTATGTGGCTATTACTCCATCTCGTATTAAAATAGAGGTTGTCACGGCTGTAAAAAGATAGAATTTTAATGTTAGTTTGTAAACTGCATTGAAGTCGCAAATCAATTGAAACTTGATCTTGAAGTTATAAGAGCATATTCGAGGTACTTACCTTAAATATGCTCTTATAACTTATTCAATTTAATACAAATAATTACATAGGTTATAGTACTACATAATAATCCCTCCCAGCGCACGTGTTTCCTGCCACATATAACTTAAGTAACTTCAAGGCAAGAGTGAATAGGCATCTTCTAGGCAAGCGCGTTCCAACCTACTCGTAGACCTTAACATTGTTTTGCACTAAGCATGATTGTCGTCAAGCGCAAGCCTATCACGCAATAAAAAAAAATTACTTACTATTTTTTGCTAATTGTTTCAGTATAACTAGTAGTGGAAATATTAATTTGCTATCGGTAAAATGACCCTTTAAAATGAGATGCATTGTCCTCACACAACCTAACATCCGTACTTTCATTGCGAATTTTGGATCTGCAACAAAATATAGACGTGTAATGTGATTATGTACTTTGTTCAACTCAAAGTAAACTACTTTTAATATGCTTTTTTATCATAAGTCAAAGCATAGGATAGGTAGAATATTAGTAGGTACTAGGTACTAGAAGGTAGTAATATAATAAACAGCTACTTGTCATATAATCTAATTATTTATTTTCAAAAACACAAACTACTGAATTTCTTTTTTCCAGCTCGCCTATGTAGAATCTAATTTCCTAACTTAAAAATATCACTTTAATACATTAACATTAATCATTGAAGGCTCATCTCACAAGTCTGAACTAAAGGCTCAAAATGTGGTTCCAAGAATAAGACTATTCAAGTTACCTCTGGGTGCCAGTGCTGCCAACACCCAAACGAGGTCCTGCATCATCAGCTCAGTGTTAACGTTGCTGTCCCGCTTGCTGTGTATGTTGAGCAGCGTACGGATCACAACCTGAGTGCCGTTTATAGAGATGAAGTGCTGTGAACATTGCTGTCTTGCTACGTTGTTTGCTGTAATATTTTACATTTTGTGTAAACACGAATGAGAACGTTCATTTAATATGGATCCATAATTAATCTGAAAAGAAGTCTTTTATAGAAACAAAACATAAAATAAGCGTCAAGCGCACAATTTTCCGGGATAATTTTTTTAATCAAAATCGGCTAAACAGATGGGCCGTGAAAGCGTAGCAGACAGACAGACAGGCGGAAAGACGGACAGACACACTTTCGCATTTATAATATTAGTATGGATATGGATAGGTATATCTATTAAGTTCATACTTCATAGCAGTTCAGACTTCTGGGACGTAGAATAGGTAATTCTATTCAGGAGTGTGTTTGCTCCGTGCGCTCCACTTATATGAGTCGTGTTGGACAGATTGCTGTACCGTGCAGAGATGTGCTATCAGGATTCAGCGTGCAAACTAGCACATATTGTGCACCAGGGATGTAACGGAGGTAAATTTATCGGAACCGGAGTCGGGACCGAGTCTGAACCGGAATCGCAGTCGACTCTCCGTAACATCCCTGGTATGCACGCAGATGCCTGGCAAGCTAATCTGCTTGATCCAAGTTAAAAAGCGCGAATTATTTTTCCACGGTATCTCTTGTTACGTCAATTTGCTTTGGTAAAACAAATTCGATTGCGAAATTTATATACAGTGGGTTTCATAAGCTGAATGAGCCAAACAACAGTACCTTTTAGTCAATTTAATTACAATCATAATGTGAATCATAAAGCTTAAAAGCGTAACGGTGACAAAATTATATTGCACAATCTTTCAAATGTTATGGTTAACAAGGTCACATACATAAGTAGTCCAATGTCTTTTAATTGTATGTTTTTTAGTGGGTGTAATAAACAAAGAGCAAACTTTCTGCGTTACATCGCATAGTGGCCCTCTATGTAAGTAATAAGGAGCGCTTTAGAGTTTTGGCACGATATTTCTACAGGGCGTGGCGAAGGCCAAGAGCAAGACGTGGCGCTGCTCAAAAATTTAAATCTTTGGCAGTTGGAGCCGCTTCATAGGTTTAAGTATTGTTAGCTGTTACATAAAGACAAAATTGTGGTGCCCTCCCCATCTCTATATAATAAAACAGCGTCTATAAACACCTTAAAAGTTAAGAGTGTAAATTTTTTTGTATTTTATTTCCTGTATTTGTTGGAATTTGTCTTCAAGTGTCAAAAACATTAGTTTTTATGAGCTATTAAGCATCATTACATTTGCTTTGGGTCAATACATTATTCAGGGTGTTACAATAAAAAAAATGTTGTAAGGAATAGGTATAAGTAGGTACATAATATAATTTCCATAGTATATACAAAAAGCAAGCAGTCTGAAACATCTTTTTGCTATGAAACAGTAGTTGTGCCTTTTAGCAATGCAAAACACACACACACTTTGACATACCCTTTTTAAAAACTGGTAATTTGTTTTCTTTCCCTGTCTTTTTGGTATCCTTTTTCTTCGTAGTCGGAACTTCAATTGCTACTAATTATTAAATTATTAAAAACTACTTGATATGAATTACGACTGCATAAAATCTACATCGATGTCTTATACAATTTGAATGCAATTCTTAGCTTAGTGATACGATTCAATCAAAAAAGAAATACGTTCTTGCAGTATCGCAGGCCGTACGATTTAATTTCAATTTGAAAATATGTCTTATTATTACAATTATTTTAAGCACCCATTTAATATTAAGAAAATCCACGTAGGTTTTATACAGTGGGATATTGTAATAATGTCATTAAAATAGATGACTTCCTTTTTAAGTATCGTTATACATATTTACCTGAACATTTTTTTCCTTTTCCCTGTTTTAAACATAACGCTTCTCTTAATATAGCAGTGATATAGGTTGATGTTGGAGTATCTCTAGAATTCTGAAAAGTAAGTAAATATGCTGAATTATTATGTTTTTACAAAAACAGGAATATATAATTGTTCTAAAGGTAAGTACCAGGTATTCTTACCTCTAATATGGATAGCAACATTTGTATGGCCCCCGATTGTTTATTCCAAAGTTTATCGAGAGTGCTTTGCCGTATATGCTTGTCTGTAAAGAAGAAGTTTATGGTATAAGAATAAAAACACACAGGACAACACGGACGACGACCTCCCTGGCGCAGTGTTGAGCGCTGTTGTCTTAACGTGGGAGGATACGGGTTCGATTTCTGGCAGGGCCAGTTTGGGAATTAATAATTTCTGAATTTTCTCTGGTCTGATCTGGTGGGAGGCTTCGGCCGTAGCTAGTTACCACCCTATCGGCATAGACGTACCGCCAAGCGATTTAGCGTTCTGGTACGAAAACGATTAGGGCTTTGCGTTTAATATAACTGCCATACCCCTAACAGGTTCGCCCGCTACCATCTTAGACTGCATCATGACTTACCATCAGGTGAAATCACAATCAAGGGCTAACTTGTAGTGGATAAAAAAAAATAACGAATAGACGAACAATCTTTTGCCCGGTCGTCAGTGTGTGCGCTCTATATAAAAGTGCATGACGTGAAGTTATTGTTGGCAGATAGCGTTAATTTATATTAAGCGATTCAAGATATTAGTATTGTTTTTCAGTTATTATTTTCAATTTAAACCGCTCATAATGTTGAAATTGGAAACCGAGATATTCTGCGAACGGACAGGATACTTTTGATCCCGCAAGAAGAGTTACGACGGATACGGACGAGAACTTGATCATCATTTAATCTATCAAGGCATGATCAAGAGTTTTAAATCCCGCAGTTCAACATAATTATTATAAAGATGCGTCATCAATATATAGTTATACTGTTTTCTCAAATAATATAGGCTGGCCCAAATAGTGATGTCCAAAGAAAAAATTTAGATTCCTCGTATCTAGACCTATCTGACTGTCTATCTGTCGTTAGACCTATCAGAAAATACCCCATATATGTTCAGCAATACTTTACAATACTGCCGACAAAAACAGGAAAAGAAGCTTGTAGGTGCGGAAAAGCTATACTTTATTGACAGATGGATAATAAGATAAAGCTATTTTAGTACCTAACCGAGTGCAATTGCTTTTTCCTACTGACTGTAAAAAAACTAAAAAAATCCAACTAACTTTTACGTAACCTTGATGTCACTTAATCGAAAAATATCGATTATGTTTGTAGCAAATAATTAAAAAATTTACTACTGCAATTAGCCATAAAATTTTCAAAAATAGGCAAAACTCAATTTAAAGAATCAAATTTTAAGTTAAGAAATTGCCGCCTTACCACATTTCAAGTCCGATTTCTCACAATAATGCCCCCTAAAGTACCAAATTTTTTAACTAATAAGGGAAGCTTAGGAACCTTAAAAGTTTTTGAAATTCGGTGGAAGTGACGTAGATAGGTTTAAATATTTTTAATCTTAAGTTGAAAATTCGTCTTTACTTCTGTCGAACGTAAACTTTTCACTTTCGACCAAAAATTTTCCGACTTGGGTTAATATTATGATGGTAATTATTTTATGCAAAGTAGCACACTTCATAGTAAGCATGTTCACAAAAAATGTTCGGAAAAAACACTAAATAAAGAAAAAAAATTAAATACTCACTCCCTAAGAAATCTCACGAAAAAAAAAATATTACTCTAAAACTACCAAAAATCGCTGAACTCTCTCGCGGGGTTTTTTTATTTCTGATAGGTCTAAGTACGAGGAATCTAATTATTTTATTTTCTTTCTATTTGGGCCACCTGTATATCATTTCATTTAAAAGAGGATGGCCTCGATTCTGTCCAGCTCGATGGCTTCCGTGAAATTCTGTCATAACAACGCCGAAGTAAGGCCGCTGAAGGCCTACAAGTGGTATTTTAAAAGTACTATAACAAGGTACTATTAAGTATTTTGTGCTATAATGTACTCGGCCTATTTGTGAATAACGATGGTCTGGTGTAATTATTCAACTATCCAATCAAAGGCACTACTTTTTTATATATTTATTTTAAGAATAACAAGAATATAATTTATTTTATATGGTACCCATTAATTTATTCATCCAGCTGTTAATACCTATTTCAAGTTAAAACTCTTGGACAGAAGGTGACTATATTTCACCTTATTAAAAAGAACTTAGAACAAGAACTACAGTGTGCAGCATTGTATTATAATATGCGTACGTATTAGTTATCTAACGAAGATGATGTTAAGGTATAAATTACGAACATAGTCCTCGATGTTCACAGGTTGATCGTTGTGGACAAAGAGGATGTGTGGGAGAAAGAAATTAGAGGGTCGTCAACATGGACTTTTTTTTGGTTTTCACTGGTTGGTCCCCGAGCTTATGTTTGAAATTGGCTGAATACGACGATGAGCTCTAAATCAAAATTGTATGTACTTGCCTAGTGGCTCAAAGTCAAAACGACACGTTTGATGAATCGTCCATACTAACCGCACAATAATGATATACTGTTGTAACATGTCACAGTTTTGACAGCAATTATGCTGAATTTGATTGAGAGTGACAAATTTGTACTTATTTAATAAAGCTGATGGTGCGATTAGCTAAGATTAATTCAGTAATTAATTCAAATAGCTTTGTTAATGCAAGATGAAAAACGGAAATATGTTTGTTTTGTCATCTTCAAATTTTTTTTACCACAATCTCGTCAGATTATAGAAATCTTTAAGAAACGATTCCATTATTTTGGAAAACAATAATTATAATAGCTGGGAAAGTTTTCTTGAATTTTCTAACTAACATACTTAGCAAAAATAACAAAGAGTTAGGTAAGGATAAAAGTATTTCTTTATCTTTTGTAAATAAAAATTTGGAGACTACAGAAGTTTGACGATCTACGTGGCACAGTGTGCAGAGCTTTTGTCTTAACGTGCGGAGGTCCCGGGTTCGATCCCCGGCAGGGTCAATTTAGTAATCTATAATTCCTGAATTTTCCCTGGTCTGGCCTGGTGATAGGCTTCGGCCGTGGCTAGCTACCACCCTACCGGCAAAGACGTGCCGCCAAGCGATTAAGCGTTCCGGTACGATGCCGTGTAGAAACCAAATAGGGGTATGGGGTTAATATAACTGCCATGCCCCTAACAGGTTAGCCCGCTACCATCTTAGACTGTATCATCACTTACCATCAAATGAGATCGCAGTCAAGGGCTAACTTGTAGTGGATAAAACAATAAAGAAAAGAAAGTACTCGGAATACGGCTTAGCCGAGATGTGCAGAAGTGTTATCATCAAGAGTCTGGATATTGATGACAATGACATGCCGTCTACGAGTATCTGGCGTTCGGCCAGAGCGGCACGCGCAGTCACGTCACCGTGACGCAGGCCGAGGCCTCGTTGACGTTATAGATTCGGAACAAATTTAGTGGAGAATCGCACGCGGATTTCCGTACGTGGAAATTACGTGGGCATTTCCATACAAGAAAGAAATACAGTTTATTCAACAGTGATGTCACAGACAAAACTAAATACAAATGTAACACTTTCGTCTGTGACACCACCCAGAAAGGGTGTACAGCTCAGCGTTTGCCCTGCGTTATATGCCCATAAATGCATACAAAGCAAGGCGCTGATTTTCAGCTGTGACCCCGGGTGACCTCACAGTTACAACAAAAAAATTAAAACTAACCAAAAGTTTAAAAGGAAGCAGTAAGTAAAAAAAAATATAATAATAATAAGCCATACGAAGCATTCGTGTAGAATGTCTGGTGCATTTTTACGTTCTCGGTGTCCTGGTGGGCTTTTTTTTATCCACTACAAGTTAGCCCTTGACTGTGATCTCACCTGATGGTGGTGATGATGCAGTCTGATGGTAGCGGCAGTTCTACACGGCATCGTACCGGAACGCTAAATCGCTTGGCGGCACGTCTTTGCCGGTAGGGTGGTAACTAGCCACGGCGGAAGCCTCCCACCAGGCATATATAAATCTAGAGACGAAAATGTATAACAATAGCAAGCGTTTTTAACACGAGTTACAAATGAATGTAGTACATAATATGAAGCGATTGAATAGGGAGTGATACGGAAAGTTAATCTACTTATGTAAGTACGAGAATATAGGGAGAAAAGAAGAAGATATTACTAAGCGCAAACATACTTGCTACTTTTTATAGAGAAAAGAAACCGCTGTGTATGTTATATTCCTTATTTGAGCTTTCTAGAAAATACTGCTAATGTCATGGCAACAAAATATTGGCTTAAGGTCGTCCATCGCATGTGTTCATTAATCTTTGAAATACAAGTCTATGTTGAAAGTACATTTAAATAAAAAAATGTTAATTAAGTACTTTGCGGCTTTAATTTTATTTTAATATTAGTGCGAAAACAACAATGACAAGGTAGGCAAGGCGCTCTCAGGAAGAATATAATCAGACCTGATTGTAGACTTGAAGTACCTACTATGAATATATTGCTGTTTTACTAAGCAGGCCAAAAAATTATAATAAACGAAACTGCTAAATGATTGATTCTGATAGAAAATTCATATTGAAAATGAATTAATAATATAAATGTAAGTATTTGCTTACGGTCTGTTTGTCTGTCTGTTGATTGTTACCTTTTTACAGCTCAACTATAGTACATGTCGCAGATAAACTACTCTAGGCACATCGGATACTTTTCATTCCGGAAAATCATGGTGTTCTCACGGGAAAATCTTAAGTCCACGCAAATGAAGTCGCGGACATTAGCTAGTTCAGTATATAAGGAAGGACTATTTATTTTATTGCGGACTATAGTGATAAATTATGCTAGCTTGATGTATTGCTGCCACCGGTCATTTACAACGTTTGCCCAGAGCACCCATCATAATGTTGACCGAGAGATGTTGCCAACAATATCGTAAACACGGGCTGCTTCCAGCTGTAGTTCTAATGTATCAATTTCATCAGATACTAAAACAAAATCTTTACAGTTAACACACTGTACGGTAGTTAAAAATGTAATGTATATACTCAAAATTTAATAAAGTGTGTCTACCTCGAAAGTTCGTACAGCTTGTTCAATGATTGCATAAATTAGTTTTTTTTCTACTTATAACGAAAATAATCTAAATAAGTAAAAATAAATCCTAACTTACTTACCCATTGAACGACTCATCTAGCCCTTGGACCTAGAAAGCTCTTCACAGACTGAGGTTCCCTTTGTAATAGACACAGACTGTCGTTGTAGACGAGGAATAAGGTGGAATATTCGAAACTATCGGGATAGAAATCGCTGGCGGTCGCTAGTTAATTCATGAAAATCTACGTAAGTATTGTGTGGCTGGGCAATTATGATAAAATCGATATATTTAGATGCTATCACGATATAAATAAGTTACGTATATATCTACCTCCCGTAGTCAGAAAAGACCTAATGTAACAAACTCTACATCTTGTACAACGGAAGCAGATTCTAGTTTAATAATAAATTAGAGCTAAACAGCTGTCCACTATCACTGCGATCAAATAAACAGTATATTTTTTTATAAATATCACACACTTCTCAGATCCGAGCATGTATTATTTGCTCTAGAACATTTCTAATTGATTTGCTCAAATTCCTTTTAGTGTGTCGCAACGTTATTTAATTTTGTGCCAATCTTTTGCATTAAAAACAATTAGCAGGTTCAAGTAGAGAGCTCAACTTTACGAGTATTATTCATACGAATTACGAATTACGAACACAATATTCGAAAAAAAATGTGATTTACGTGATGTGTCAGTTATATTATCATTAGACGTAGGCATCTTCTTTCTATCTTACATTCTATCTTTTCCTTTACACTAAAGCTGTGTTGCTATTTCGGTAAACAAAAAACGTGAAGGAGGTACACGACAGCACAACAGGCCATTATTGTACACGTGATGACCGCAACCTATAGTATCATAACTTTCTTCAGGAAACGGCTTACTATAAAATAAAATGTAGGTATGCATAAATAAAAACCACCCCAAATAGGCTAAGCAGCAACGCCCTCGATGTGTTTTATTGACCCAACATAAAAGGCCAAAGGGTGGAAAAACACCCTGGTACAGGCGGTACTTATTGTAATGTGCAAGTAATGAAGAATTTCCGATGGGCAACTATAAATTAATGGTAACACCTGGGGAAGGCGGCACGGCGAGGAGTTTATTGTACCCGGAGTAAGTATGGCTTTTAAACACGCGATATTACTGCAATGACACTTATGTACCCCGGATAAGATTGCATGCAGGTGTTTTCTGCAATTTGAATTGCAATTTAATATGAACCACTTAGTTACATTTATTTCAAAGCCACACAAAATTTTCAGACTTTTAATTTTTTTATTTTTGTGCAATTTCATCCATACTTCCATATCCATACGATACATTCTAATATTATAAATGCGAAAGTGTGTCTGTTTGTCTGTCTGCTACGCTTTCACGACTCATCTATTCAACCGATTTTGATGAAATTGGGTATGGTAATAGTTTGTATCCCGAGGAAGGACAGAGCCTACTTTTAATCCTGGAAAATTAAAGAGATCCCGCGAGAATCAAAAATCTTAATCCACGCGAACAAAGTTGCGGGCTTCATCTAGTGTTGTAATAAGTAAATAAAGTTAGAAACGCTAACGGAGAGATTAACTGTCTTCCTTTCTCTATTTACTCAAAGCCTTCTCTTTGTACGGCGCTTCGAGGCCTAACCCTACAAGGCGCTGCGGGGTACGTAGTGGGAAATATTCTTTTTATACGACTGCTTGAAAAAAGGAGTATATTGTTTTCAGGGTTCATGTATGTATGTATGTATGTATGTATGTGAGTTTGTATATTCCACCATAACTTCTATACGCCTGGACCGATTTTGATAAATGAAGTATCGTTAAAATCTCTAGCTTATTCTGGGAGACATAGGCTAGTAAAATTTAAAAAAAAATTGATGGGTTGACCATGGTCCCGCATTATAGACTAAAGTTGAGAAAAAATATTCGAAAATAAGATTAACTATATAATCATCCCCTAGAAAATTATGAGTAGATTCCAAAAATATATAACACTATAGTTCAATATCCAGTGATTCACAAAAAATATCATTGAATAAAAATGTGAATAAGATTCTAATTTAACTAGATTAATTTAGATTTTTAACTTTTTAGTTCGTTTTTTGGCAGGGCAGTCGTATTTTTAATTTTTTTTAATTACGACTTGTTATGAGTTTGTATGGTGCTGCGTCGTTCAGTGCATTTGCCTGCCGCGTTGCTCCAATGCTTCTAGCTCCATACAAACTCATACATATTTGTAGCGAAGTGCTGTGCCGCGCTGTTCATCTCAAGTGGGGTAAGACCTTAGACGTTCTCGAGTAAGGCTCTCCAATTCTCTTACATTACGACCAGGGGTTCAAAGAGCATAAATATCACACGTTTCAGCAAAAAGCTACTAGTTACTTTTTTTAAAAGTTAAGGAACAAAAACAGAGTACAGATACTGAATAAACGTACCAGTAACGTACCAGTCACAAAGTTTCACAATGAACATTCCTAATATGGATGTGGAATTTTTCATTTGTTGGGTTCGAGCAATTTCTTTTCTAATAGAAACTCAACTATATTACAAACCAAAAAACAATAGTGTTTCCGAGTCATTCAAACTTATTAACTGCCGCTTAACACGTGAAAAGTTCTGCTGAAATCTGAAATGGATTGCGTAACTTTGATATTAGTTCGAAGTTTGATAAAGAGCGAGGGAGAATTATGTCGTTAGGGGGCTAGTATAAATCTATATAAACTCGCCGGCATATTTAGCGAAACATAAAAAAAAGGTCCATAATTAAAAAAATATGGTTTTATTTTAAAATCTACTTACTATACTTCTTTTGTTATTTAAAGTTTCATTTGTTTTACTTAAAATGAGATCACATTAAGAACAGATTTTGCGAGTAAAGGCTATTTGTGAAAAATGGTACATTTTTGAACTTTTTATGTAACCGGGAAAAGTGAAATTTAATATTAAAATAACAATTAATTAAATTAGAAAAATGGTGATTAATATCGCGTATTTCCTCCACGTGCTCTTATTAAAGTTTCTACCCGTCTAGGCATACTGAGAATGATGTTATCGATGGTCTCCTGGGATAGTCTCCGCCATTCCTCAACTACGGCAATTCGCAGTTCTCCCACGTTGGCAGGAGCTGGAATTCTGGACTTAACTTTTCTTTTCAGCAAGTCCCAAACGTGCTCTATTGGGTTCATATCCGGTGATCTCGCCGGCCACTCCATAACAGTGATATTCATATCATTAAGATATGCTTGAGTTACCCGAGCGGTATGCGGCCGAGCATTATCCTGCATAAAAACAAAATCTTCACCGATATATGGGGCAAACGGTACGACATTTTCTTCTACAACTTCTCTGATATAGCGGTCTGCAGTCAGACTCCCTCTGTCAATCACTACCAAGTCTGTGCGAACTCCCAAACAAATGCCCGCCCAAACCATTATTGATCCACCACCGTATGCAACTGTAGTTTCAAAATTTGTAATTGTATTTGAATGTATCGTTCTCCTTTGCGTCTGTATATTCTTTGCCTGCCGTCAATTTGATTTAAGAGAATTCTGCACTCATCACTAAACAATACCTTACTCCATTGGACCGCGTTCCAAAGTCGATGTTCCTGAGCAAAAGTTAACCTGTTTCTACGATGATTTACCTCGAGCCTTGGAGCCTTGGTGGGCACAAATGAACCCAAACCAGCTTCTTCGAGCCTTCTTCGTACCGTACGCTCACTTACGGTTACACCCCGCACTGCTTCTAACTCATGTCGGGCTTGGACGGCTGTCAAACGGGGGTTCCTACGTACACGAAGCCGAATGAAACGATCATCCCTACTCGAAGTGCGTCTTTTTCTGCCTTGTCCTGCTCTTCTCACATAAGTACCGGTCTCCCTGAACCGTTGGATATTGCGATGAATCGTTGAAACTGGTCGACGAAGATCTCTGGATATCACTCTGTAGGTTTGACCATTTCTTCGCATTTCGAGTGCCCTGGCAATCTCCGTTGGGGCTAAGTCAGGCATAATTCAGTCATCAACTCCAGAAAGATACGCGATAAAAAAAATCTAACAAAAAACAGTATTTCAATGAAATTTTATATCAAACTCAGAAGGAGGAAATACTCGAAGTTCGCTCCAGATAAGGTGTATTTGAATAAAATTAAAACAATTGCATAAAATGTGATGTTCAGTTGTTTTCTTCATTTGAAAGTATTTCTTTTTAAATTAAATGACGTATAAACCAGCCAGCAACCTTATATAATACTGATATCAAACCTTTTTTTTATGTTCCGCTAAATATGCCGGCGAGTTTATATATGTCACCTTAGATTGTAAAAACCGTTAGATTATAATCTAACTCGCGAAATTGCAAACTGTTGAAAGATTATAATTTAACGCATTATTTTTCGGTAGATTGTTATCTGTTAGTCCTAAGTGTGTGTCACTACCTGCTTATTTATGTCGAACCCTAACCTAACCTACGAGAAACAGACAAGAAAACGTAAATACAATGAATATTTAAAAAATTGATACTCAGAACATTGAACGGTTCACAATCTTTCGACAGTTTACAATTTCGCGAGTTAGATTATAATCTAACGGTTTTTACAATCTTACGGTGACATATATTAGGTCTTTACCTATAAAATTGCCTTTCTTCAGTACTGGTCATTTCAAATAAAAAAAGTTTTTAATGGCTCTGTATTCTAAATTCAAATTAATTTTGTTTTAAAACCATGACATTCTTTTTACAAACTCAGTCTTTTGTTTTTTGATTAGCGTTGTATTTTCATTACATTTCAACATTTTTCGTCATAATGGATACTTTAAAAATTCGTGTAATTATGGAATATGAGTTCCGTCGTGGCACCAACGCGACACAAACGGCACGTAACATCAAAAACGTTTACGGAGAAAACTGTACAAATGAACGCACAACCCGTTATTGGTTTTCCCGATTCCGTTCTGAAAATTTTGACTTGAAAAATGAAGCTCGTGGTCGTCCGGAGACTTTGGTCAACAATAATGAATTAAAGGCAATTGTGGAAGGTGACGAAACCCAATTTTCAGCTGAGCTAGCAGCAGCTTTTGATGTAAGCATCAAAACAATATTGATCCATTTGCGACAAATTGGCAAGGTAAAAAGGCTTGATAGATGGGTGCCCCACGACCTTAACAATCGCCAGCGCAACGTACGCGTCGAGACCTGCCTTGCGCTGCTCAACAGGCAAAGAAATGAATGAATTTTGAAAAGAATTGTTACGTGCGACGAAAAATGGATTCTGTTCGACATTCGAAAGCGTTCAGCAAGTTGGTCAGATACTGGTTCAGCACCAAAGCAATGCCCTAAACCAAAAATGACCCCTAAAAAGGTGATGGTCACTGTTTGGTGGTCTAGTGCGGGTGTGATTCAACACACCTTTTTATAAAACGGCACGAGCATTACTGCAGATGTGTACTGTGAAGAACTGGAGAGAATGATGGAGAAGCTTGCACATCTGCAACCAGCTTTGGTCAATCGGTCGTCCCCACTGCTCCTTCACGACAACGCGCGACCCCATACTGCGCAACAGACAGTCTCCAAGCTGCAAGAGCTGGGGTTGGAAACTCTCCCTCAACCGCCATACTCACCAGACCTTCACCTACCGACTATTACTTTTTCCAAAATTTAGACAACTTTTTAGTGGGTAAAAAATTAAATTCCCGAGAGGCAGTACAAAATGCCTTTGAAGAGTTTGTTGCCTCCCGTCTAGCTGACTTTTACAAAAAGGGCATCAATAAACTACCAATGCGTTGGAAAAGATGCGTCGATTGCATGGGTGATTACTTCGAATAACAGAAATAAAAATTTAAAAAAAAATAAGTACTTTCACTTATTCCATACAAAACGGCAATTTCATAGGTAAAGACCTATTATATATATAAATCAATTGCTGTTCGTTTGTCTCGCTAAAACTCGAGAACGGCTGGGCAGATTTAGCTGATTTTTGTCGGAGTCCAGGGGAGGTTTAAAGGATGAGAAAATATGGAAAAATTGCGAGGAAGATAGTAAAAACAGCAATTTCATTTTCCCATATAAATTCTACCTACTTTCCTGTCAAACATTTGACGTTCGTCCCTTCGGTACGGTAGACTCGGGTCCATTATAGGTGATACGAAGTACACCGGGTCATCTAGTTATACGTAATGGAAATGGCATAGCTTTTCACACAAAGTTCAAAATTTTCAGCCATCATTATAATTATTTAAATAACACTCAAAACAATAGACTTTGAATTGAAGATTTTTATAAATATTATGCAGAAAATTAAAAATATCCATGATGACTGTCATGGTCGTTATATTGATGAGATTGATTGATGGCATATCATTGTCTTTGGACTTTTCAAAAGAAGTTTCAGAAATAACATCCTAGCGAAGCCATTTGAACTATTAATGAAATGATCAGCATTTTTCAAAGCATCATCATTTACAACAAGTTGTTTACAAAAATAAGATTACGATCACAAACATAAATCACTGGCTCTGGTATTCACTTGTATTTATTATTTTTAGTCTTACAAGTTCATTAAAAGACAAGCAATTTAATTAATCTGGGAGGCTATCAATTTATTCGTATTTCATATTTTTGGAGCACACTGAGCGAAATTTTCTGACGTTCAAAAGCGTTTCATTTCAAATGGAGATATTTTCTTTTGCCGGTTTCGGGGAGAATTACTCTGTTTTCCTATTTGTTACTTATTTAATCTGTTGGATGTAAAAAGAAAAAGTTCTTATGAAATATGAAAGCAAACGCTTTTGGAAGGCGAAAATCAGCATGATTATCTCGGTGCATATTTTATATTGCAAATTTTGTCTATTTTGCGATTTATAGTTCAAAGCTTACTTGTGTGTAGCGAGGGAGATATTTACCTTTAACTAGATGCCAGCGAAACATCGGGCAAATGATGACAAAATATAATACTACTAGCTGATGCCCGCGACTTCGTCAGCGTGGATTGGTGTTATTGGGTTCACGCGGCAACTCTTTAATTTTTCTGGATGTAAAAAGTAGCCTATGTCTTATTCCAGACCATAATCTATCCCTGTGCCAATTTCATCCAGATCCGTTCAGCCGTTCTGGCGTGATTCAACAACAAACATCCATCCATCCATCCATCCAAACTTTCGCATTTATAATCATACTATTATTATAAAAAATGCGAAAGTGTCTTTGGTTGTTGGTTTGTCATTCAATCACGCTGCAACAGAGCAACGGATCGGCGTGATTTTTTGCATGGATTCGTTAAGTACCTGGTGACATTTTTATCCCGGAAAATTAAAGAGTTCCGTTGGAATTTAAAAAAAACTTAATCAACGTGGACGAAGTCGCGGGCATCAGCTAGTATAAATAAAGATGATAATTTATTTAATATCAGTCAGAGGGTTTACTTCTTTAACTTCCACAATTCTTCTCATGCTGTGGCACGGGCTGAGGAGGTGGTCCATTGACCACAAGTAGTTTAAGTTTAATTCGGGTAAACTGAGTGTAATTGTGTTGTAGTGTTGGTCTATAAACTTTTATGTATTTATAATTTACTGCACACGATGATTACAGCAAGAATTTTCTCTTTTACAAATAATGCAAATGAGCGCTTAGTTGGTGGAGCGTTGATCAATTAACACTACCTACCGTAAGTTTTTGTTTTTCGAAAGAGAAACCGACGGAGACAGCGTTGGGAATGTTGCCAAGTAGCAAAAATATATGGACGAGCGTCAAGCTTTTAGGCAATAAAGATGTAATATCAAAACATAATTTGTCTAATATACATATAAGTATAGACGATCAGAAGGTATAAGCTAACTTTCGTTGAGTTTGTCCTCAACGTGACTCGTTGTCCATTTTGTGGAAAGAAAACCAAAGAGATCGTATATAATTCCATGAACATTGTAGCTTCAAAGGATCTCTCGATTTAACTACATAAAGTTCAAGCTTTATTCATAGGTTTTTACTTAAAATATCGAACGACTACGTGATAAAGACGACTATCTGCAATTTATACAGTTTAATGCCGGCTATATTGATGTCGGATGTTCTGAACTTATCGTGCCTTTGATTGCAAAACAATAATGGGAATACCATGTATTTATGTAAATTATAGGATTCTTTTGTAGGTCTTAATAAGAAGGTAGGATCGTTAAATGTTCCAGTTTTAAATTAGAGACAAGAACAAGATCGCAGACAATAATTAAAAAAAAAACTCTTATAGAATCCTAGGAAAATTCGCAAATACTTATAACTAAGCCCAAAAATACAATATTAGATTATCAAATGAAGTACTTTCATATAATCAACGGATACTAGCTTATATTGTGGGGTTTCTTCTTTAATATTTTGGCACGGGACTCTATTAAGAACTATAAAATATTAAATTAGAGATGAGATACATACTTAAAGATTATTTTAATGACAATAATTTTATAGTCTGATCTAATTCTGATAATGATTTTGAGCATAGTAGTAAAACGAGTGGCGGCAGTTGGTATAAATAACACGTTACTAGGTTTTATGTGCTACAACGTCCGATTTAGTTCTACAGCTATCAAGATTTGCATTGTGGAGACGACTTTATATTTACTTACCTAAAATGCTTTTACTAGAAATAAATAGTCTAAGAACCTGAGCTATGAACATAGGTATATCCAGATTTTGGAGTTTATTGGAGTTTACCTCGCTAGGATCGATTTTTATATATAATGAAAATTTATGGGGAGTAAAATCAAACTTTCTCTGTTACGTTATTTACTTTGTTTCCATGGTAACACTTGAATATGTTCCATGTCTATGTAATGTATTTTGATGTATAAAAATAACTAATTTATATAAATGTATCAAGCATGCTTTCAGTAATATAAAAAATGTGTTCATTTAAATATCCTCCCTCATTTAGTAATTTATATATTTTATAATCCAAAAGTAAACTCCAATCGTGCGTTTGAGCTGACACACACAATTTTTTACTTAATTAGGATCAGTTTTAGTATTCAAAAAAGCAATTGATTAATTGAACACTGATGATATAATTTTTTTTGCGTTCTTCGTTAAAGCACAGAATAGGTATATAGTAAAAGGCCCCAGCCGCTTTATATGTCAGCGCTTCTTTTTTAATAAAAACTTCTCTATATTTTCAATGACTTGTATTTTAATCAGCGGAGTTGTTGCAAGGTCGTGCATTTTTATCGCCTATATATAAAATTTCTAGATAACTTTTTACTAGCAGCGGGATGGACGCAAGTCAACGATTTAATTTTCATACTAGAATGATATTGTGTATGTAACCTACCCTACGACTTTACTTCTTGTTTATTTTCGGGTGATAGAAAGTTCCTCCAAAATTATAATTTATACCCTTTAGTCCAAAAATATAATATGTATACCTACCTAAACAATCTATGAATGGAGTCAAGAGTGAGGAAAATCATTTTTTATGGGAAAAGGCGTGTGATAATGAGGAGAAAGAGGAGAGTGTACGACGCCATTCCTCTTAGGCCCGGAGCGGACATATCGTGTGCAGCAGACAAATTAGGTTAATGATATATGACTTGGTGAAATTATTCCGTCAATCTATCAATTATCGATCATTAAAACGCATGAAGGAACTTACAGAAACCGAATGATGTACTGTGGCACTACTGACAGCAAAAGAAAATCGTCTATTGGACATAGAATAATCTATTCTACCATAAAATGCCATGAGGAGATAGTTTTAGCACAGAATAGGAAATAGTACAGGTAGTTTTAGTTCGCGTAGTGTCACAACTCACAGATAAAGACAATGCTCGTAAAAATCTGAAATAAAAGTTTGTCTATTTCGGAGTAATTAAAAAAAAGTACCGTGTGATGTGAGGCGAGAGTTGATTCTTGCGGTGATTGCACGCGCCACTTCTGCAGAGTCAGGCGCTCGCTGCTGGTGCATGCGGAGGCGCTCGAAGAGGCACTCGGACGCTGCGTCGTCCGCCATACGGTATGCTGCAAATAGTAGCATTAAAATCATCATCATTATCAATTAGGCCATTGCCAGTTCAATAGGAACTGATAACGGATCTCCTTCCAGAATGAGAAGGGTTCAGGCCGCGCTGTTTAAAGTAGCCTAGAGATTGGCAGACTCCACATATAGTTGAGAACATTATGGAGTAGGAGTACTTTCAGCCGTGCATGATGTTTTCCTTCACCGTTAAAGCATTTAGTTAATTTTAATTAGCAATTAAAACACATGAGTAAAGATAGGAGGTCTCGTCCGATCAGCCAGATCCCGAAAAAATATTATGATAAATAGTTTGATACTGTATCTTTTAGACTTTTGGAAATTTATAAAATTGGAAGTTTTCTAATCATCCAGTTTAACTACAAGTGACTAAAAATGCCCATCTCTATGAGAAGAATCAGCAAGCAACTCGGGGCTTGTATTCGTATTTAGTGGATATCCATGAAACACGTATAACCTTTTGGCCAGTAGAGACTTAACTGGGTAGAATGAATTCATCATAGGGAGCATTCCACCCTTGCTTTTGAAAGTTTTGGCGTGCAGCAGTATATATATGTTTTATATTAGAACTTTCCATATGGGTATAGTGCAGTTACCGAGGCTTTATATGAAGAATATCTATATTCCAGGTACCTCTAATCTCGAATTATGGGTCAATCGTTAGATAGATTTCCCTGGTAGATAGGGTTTGTTTGGGTACAAACAGAGAGACCTATCTTTGGCTTAGGAATATCATATAAAGCGAATTTATTTTTCCTTTTTTTTTTTAAAGTTAATGCTAGTTACATAATAATGCGTTTTTTGTGATTTAATGCAGAGCATGCAGAGACAAGCGCCACTACCAAAGTATAAAATACTAGCTAATGCCTGCGACTTCGTCCGCGTGGATTGAGGTTTTTCGGTTCCCGTGGGAACTCTTTAATGTTCCGTGATAAAAAGTAGCCTACGTGTTATTCCAGACTATAATCTGTATGCCAAATTTCATCCAGATCCGTTCATCCTTAAATCCATCCATCCAAACTTTGGCATTGATAATATTTGTATATATTCTGTACTAAGTAGAGCATGGATTCGGTCAATATTTTTTATAATTTTAACTTTTATAACTATTTTAATATAACTATTTTATTTTTTAATATAACTATTATAGATTTCATTATAACTATTTTTTATAATTTTTATAACAGACTGAGAATGAGATTTTAGATTCAATACGTTTTCTTTTTGTTTTCATCGATGTCCATTATTTTTTTTTACGTAAAGAAAATGTGTTAATAGTGTTTAATCGAAGTGTTGTGTATTATTTGAAAATGTATTTTATTCAAATAATACTGCACTTTAGTCATCAATTCCGTCAACATTCGATAAATACATGCTAATATGAGTAATTTCTTGAAAATAAAAATGGCGGCGTGACAGTGATTAGGGTAGGACGAAAAAAAGTGAAACACCTATTATAACCTAAAGGGGTATCTAAGATAGATGGGCAACAATGTAACGAATAAATAAGAGTTTCTTTATATCCTGGATTGATGCGTTCTTACAGTATTCATAATATAATATTATTTTAATTGTACTTCAATATCATCGGAGATGGAGGACGAAGGTCATAGATGGGCGAAATTTATTCAGTATTCCCTTGTTAACAGTGTAATAGTTTAGTAAAAAGTCTTTATCAAATATGTATTAGCAGTGGTACACGAATATGAATTCTATGAAATCGTAGAACATAAAATCGAAGTCAGTTTAGCTTTAAATAACTAGAAAACTATAGAGTCAATTATGACATTAAGCAATATAATTTATAACGAATGTATGTACGACTACCAGTACCATGTATGCCACACTATTAATATGCTAGTCTATTAATCCAAAATACTAAAATGAATGCAACGTTGTCGTATTTAGGAAATAAGCATTGTCATGAATGTAGGCCAAAACATACGAACGGCTCGTGTGGACGCGTGTGTCTGAAATTTGTGATGCTTTGCGTAAATACGATAATATTCACAAAACAGCGGTGGAACGTACGTGAGTGCGTTGCAGTGTGTTGTCCTTTTCTTGGTGATTGATTGTGACAGTTTGTAAATAAACAATGTGGGAATGTCGTGTGGCGAGCTCAGCGCCCCGCGACGGCCGCCGGCCGACTACTCCAGCACTTGGTCGTACTGAAATTGGGAGCGGGGGCGGCACAACGTCGTCTGATCAAATCTATTCTCCTGCCACTATTAGCATTGGGGGCCACTAACTAATTATTCGTATTTTGAACTGTAATGAATTTATTGCTTTTCATTTGAACACGGGAAAATAGCGGGAAAAACTGTAAATGTTAGTAGTTTTTTAGTAATTAATCATTACTCGTAACGGTCTTACGGTAATCCAGGCTTCTTTTCACAATAATAACAACTGGAAAGAACGACCAACATTATTAGGGATTAAACGATAGATAGATAGCTTTAGCAGCAAGAATATGAAAATTCTCCTTCCTGTACTGTAATACTTAATCGAACTTTCTGTCCAAAGCGTAGACGACCACACCATTCCTCCAAGATGTCAAAAACATGGTTTTAGATACCTAAACACTAGCGCCATGGCTCAGTAATTAATTTCCAATCGTGTAAATGAACGTTATTGATTTTGAAAACTGTTTTCGTAAAAGAACTTCGTATCGATATTCCTCGTTTTCCCGCTATAGGCGTTATTAAGAAAAATCTATACACAAAATGTTCAACTGCGAATCCTTAAGTTCTTTGGGCATATCACAAGGAAGACTGGTACGATAGAACACCTCGTCGTACAAGGTCGAGTTGAAGGCACACGTCCACGTGGTCTTTGATCTACTAGGTGGACGGATTCAATCCGTTCCACCACAAATTTATACGTCTCCGAGTGTTCCCGAGATGCCGCCAACAGAAGTCGATGGAAGGAGATCGCAAGAGCTGCTGTGAATGCCCAATCATAAACACGACCACTCTGCCAAGAGTGAACGAATGAACCTGTAATGATCATAGTTAGCTACTAGTGTTTAGATATAATCGCCCATAAATCAAATTTGAGTAAACAACGTTTAAAATACTCGCCAGGCTATTTATCATCGAGCATTTGGTTTGTTTATAATTTTTGCAGTAAACGTTCCGCAGCAGGATTTGCAAATGTTGCTAATGCGGTGGCACAAAAATTAAAAAGCACTAAACAGCTTTGACAGATTGTTAGAGAACGCGGCCATCACTATGATTTTACTTAACCCCTTAAACCCATAAACCAAAGCCATAAACCAAGAACGAAAAAGAGAAAAGAAGAAGTGATTATTTAGTTACTAGATGATGTCCGCGACTTCGTCCGCGTGGATTAAGATTTTTTGATTCTAGTGGGAACTCTTTAATTTTCCGGGATACAAACTACCCCCAAACCAAATTTCATCAAAATCGGTTGAACAGGTGGGCCGTGAAAGCGTAGTAGACAGACACACTTTCGCATTTATAATAATTATTAGTATGGATATATAAAAATATAAGTATATGTATTGTAGAAAAGGAAGAATAAAAGTGTTTGGAATTTGTTATTATTTATAAATCTTAACACATAATATTTGTTATTTATATAGACCGAATTAGCATCAATGTATACGTGTATTGCCATTGATACCTCATTAAAAATAATTGTAGACCATAAACTTACTTTTCTTTTTCGGCTTTTTGATTTCTTGTGTCGTTTGAGCCGTGGAATCAGCCTCTATCACCACATCCTGGCCCAAAATTGATCAATATGTAAGAAAGCATAGCAAAATAATTATTTATCGAAGAAATATTTAAAACAGGTGAAAATTATATTGCCATTTATTGTATTGTATATAAGCATTACAGAAGTAACTCCTTACTATCGATTTATTTAAGCGCTGTTAGTGTTTACTGGAGGACTAAATAAAATAACCTATAACTAAGTTAAACTTATATCCTTTGTAGGTATTATATTGAAGCACTATAATAAGCTTACCCGACATTTCTCATCCATCCCAAAATAGGTGCACCGAAGCGTTTTATATTGATCATTAGATACATTGCATTTCGGTACCAAATCGTGTTAATGATTGATATTTAATAATCTGTGAATCAAATGTCACTGCAAATCATTGACATAATATCTGTCTTTATTGCTACCGGCCAGTGCTTGTGTTATGCTTTGTATTTACAGAGTTTTTAATGAAATTTTATTTCATCCAAACGGATGCATAAATAAGGTACTTTTTTTATTATCAAAATAAAAATCGTTACAATTTTGGTGGGCAGCACTGCCAAAAACCAAGTAGGTTTTTAACCTCTTAAATATATTATGTTTTTTTATCCTCTACAAGTTAGCCCTTGACTGCGATCTCACCTGATGGTAAGTGACGATATATATATGCAGTCTAAGATGGTAGAGGGCTAACCTGTTAAGGGCATGGCAGTTATATTAAACACCCCCTATTCGGTTTCTACACGGCATCGTACCGGAACGCTAAATCGCTTGGCGGCACGTCTTTGCCGGTAGGGTGGTAACTAGCCACGGCCGAAGCCTCCCACCAGGCCAAACCAGAGAAAATTCGGAAATTATAAATTCCCAAATTGACCCTGCCGGGGATCGAACCCGGGACCTCGTCGGCCGCAGTCTAAGATGCTTACCACTAGGCTAATGCGGCAGTTAATAATTATATCTAAATTAATAATTATACCTAAAAGAATAGAAATAGTTACTTTACAAAAAATAGGAATAGCTACTTACCAAGTGGAGATATTTATTTCCATAGATGTAGGATTGGTCTCGCTCCGCTGAGCGAGATCAATTCTACATCTATGTTTATTTCCTGTCACATTAAATAAGAGACTGGACGAAGCATTTCACGACAAAACAAATGCATTAACTGGTTGATATATTAAAGTTTTTGTACCGCGTTCCTGATCAACAATTATTGAACAAGTTAGTTGAAATGTCAGCAAGTGAGTCTACATTGGTAGCAAATGTCAGGCGGTGATCTGCAACGATTGAGAACTAGAGCAGCTTGCGAGGAATAGGGTGACTATGGACTTGGGATCAATTATATACGACATACATACAGCATGTATCTATCAAGTTGAATATAGAGATAGCTGACTTGACTTCGACCATGTACATGTGTTAAGGATGATATGGTAAAAATCTAAGATAAACTGAGTTTTTCTTTGCTTACCTACTTACAAAGTAAACAAGGAGCGCATTGTAAGTAACCCTTTAGGGCAAATGCGTAAGCTACAATATGTTCATTCAAGTAAAATTCGATAAAAAATTAAAGTTGGTTATTTGACAATGGATCGATAGAATTATGGTCACCTCATTAATCTCTAAAGATATAAATCTGAACAGAGTAGCATGGATATTTAAATGATGCATTGTTTTCATATAACACTGTCACTTTCATGATAATATATCGATTGTTGATTATAATACAAGACTAGGAAAAGTCAGCGACATCCCTGATTCTAATACTTCAGTATTAAAATGGTAACTTTTATGTGTAAGTGTAATTACATATACATACCTATACTGGATATTTTTTTAACTTAATTACACATAACGTCGGGCACTACGGATATTAATATACCAACTTTATAAATTACTAGGTGATGCCCGCGACTTCGTCCGCGTGGATTGAGGTTTTTTGGTTCCCGCGGGAACTCTTTAATTTTTCGGGATAAAAAGTAGCCTATGTGTTATTCCAGAGGTATCTCTATATCTATCAAATTTCTGTCAGATTATCTATCTCTGTGTCAAGATTCATCCAGATCCGTTCAGCCGTTTTGGCGTGATTGAATAACAAACATCCATCCAAACTGTCGCATTAAGTATAGATTTTTATTATCTTTTTTCATACAGACATTTCTTAGTGTCTCTTATAGTATATATAGAATAAATTATTATTATAATAAACTTAAACTATACTTGTCGTTAGTTGTTAGTAAGTAGCAAACATAACAATACAGAACAAAACGCATAAAATAAAGTTGTCATTCTATTGTTGTACAATTATTCGCTTTTAGTTCGAGACGAACAAGCGCCTATAATGAATTCCGTGGGGTTGTATTATTGCTTATATTTTACAGTATGTTTATATAGTGCAGTAAAAGCATTTTCGCTGAGTGGTAAATCTACTACTGTGAAGGTAAAAGAAATTCTTTAAATTATGAATAGTTACAACATTGGCTGTA
This sequence comes from Erebia palarica, assembly GCA_964035005.1. Classification (NCBI taxonomy): domain Eukaryota; kingdom Metazoa; phylum Arthropoda; class Insecta; order Lepidoptera; family Nymphalidae; genus Erebia; species Erebia palarica. The sequence continues at coordinate 26,179,300 of OZ035992.1, read as the reverse complement.
AGTAGTTTATTGTAGTCCAATTTCAAAAAATTCAGTCATCATTTTAAACCAAATGAGCACGAACCTGCTTTCAGACAGAGAAGGGTTTGCCCATAATACACCACGCTAGCCAAATGCAGATTGGCGGACTTTTCACCCTTTGAGAACAGTATGAAAAACTCCTTGGCATGCAGGTTTTCTCACGAAGTTTTCCTTCACCGTCATAGCGAGTGATATCAAGCGCATACAACCAACGACCTCAATTTACATAGACGGGCCCTGTCAAACAAAGAATGTGGCGTATTTGACCATCTAGTCTGGAAAGCGGGACAGCGCTATGGCGGGTACAAGGACAGGCTAATACAGGTGTGGAGCGCGCTCTGCGGTCGGACGCCCGATTTTTTCCATGAAACGGCCCATCTAGTACCTATATACATTTCGATGCACACAACCCAGAAAAGTTAGAAATGCGTGAGAATCAAATGCCTGCCTTAACAAGAGACCGAACCTAAACTATTGCATTTTTTCAGAGAGAAAATACTTCAATGAAAATGTTTTTAAGGAACGAATCACAACTTCAATCTACAGCTTTATGCAAAATCATTGGAACAAATAATGTGGAGGTTACACCAAGTACATCAAAACTTCGCGTAAAAAGGCAGAGTGGCGCAGGTACATATTATGTAGAATTATTTACATTTCTAATGCCCGTAGAATTTCTTTCCTCGCATCTCTCAGGTGAGTCAGATTTATGTAGAGGCACTTGGTCTTGTAACCTTATGTTATTAAATTATCATTAGTAGTCCTTTTAAGTCTTTTTTACCCCCTTGACTGTCGAGCGAAAAATTAAAATAAACTATTTATTAATTTCAAGATAGTTAGGACTCTGCCACAAGTTTGCAAAGAAAATTTTAACTCGTTCGGCGATGGTCTTGATATTTTGTTCTACCATTCATGATGTAAGTCTACTACCATGGCCTAAAGCAATATTATTTTAATACTAGCTGATACCCGCGACTTCGTCCGCGTGGTTTAAGTATTTTTAATTCCCACGTGAACTTTTTAATTTTTTTTGATTTTTAATTTTAGGATAAGTCTGTGTCTCCAAGTCCTCACCTATACCTAACAAACCAACAAACAGACACACTTTCGTATTTGTAATATTAGTATGATTTTCTTTTCTAAGGCAAATTTGTGGAGGCGGCGGAAATGCCTCAGATCAAGCTGGTTCGTCTATTCCTGCAAATGTTTAAAAACACATGGGACGATGCTTACATCGGCGGCTCTCATCCTTTCCATCCCAACGTGCCCAAAGCAGTCATGGAACTTTACAAGCAGAAGATTGTCGAGTTCTTCATTCCTGATATTGAAGAAAGTAAAGGCAATTAGAGGGTTGCATTGTTGTGCTTGTAAATATTTGTTTATAGGTGGGTGGTAGGTGCTTAAGTATGTATTTTTTTCTCATTTTACTATTAAATAGAAAGCAATAAATATATTAAAAAAGATTTTATTTTATTAATTATCCAGATAGTTATAATTTTCTCTCTATATCCGTACTAATAAAGTAAATGCAAGTGTATCTGTTTATCAATCTGTGCGCCTGCCTGTCTGTTTCTAAGCCCCATTTTTTTACCAATTTTAGCTAGAGTTGGTACAAAGATAGCTTGCACGGTGCTGACCAGAGAATAAAATATTATTCCTGGAAAATCAAAGAGTTCCCTCGGGACTTTGAAAAGCCCAAATTCATACATTCAGCATAAAGTTGCAGTTACATAAGTTTCGCAGTAATACGTTCTCATGGTATATTTGGGAAGCACACCTGTCACATCAGGATTGAGGAGGAGAGAAGAAGGAGAAACCCGTAAATTAACCATTGGAATATGAATAAAATATTGAAATGAATGTGCAAGTGAATCTTAAAAATTCATTAAGAAAGAAGATCTTCGTATCAATAAATTTGGACGATTCCAGCTAAGTATTAATCTAATATTTTTCTCATTTATTTTAAAAGTTGCGATCGGTTTTACTTTAACACAGTAGACCGCTGTAGGTATATTATAATATACAGTGCAGTAAGTGTGCAAGATGCCAACATGAATACAAATTCGGCAGAGTAATATATCTAGTTTCTTTCTGCTCGCGATTGTAAGTGGGTGATCTCGAATAAGTATAAAAGAGTCGTCTGTGGATTAAAACGAGTAAAGGCTACTCGGTACTCAAATGTCTAGTGCCTCCGAGATGAAGGTACGAATTGAGTCTTCGGTGCCAAAATCGAAAAAAATAATCAATATTATGTGCTCCTTCAGTTTCGCTTTAAATAATTAATTCAGTATTAGTAGCATGAATAATCATTTGAGTGTACTTTTGTTTTTGTTTTTTTTTCATATCGACTAGTTTTAATGTTTCAAAATTTTTGATAATTCCCTACCAATCGCATCGGATAATTCGCATCCAAGCGTGATAGGATTTGGTAAAAAAATTCTCATATTTTCTATTTTAATTTTGTTCATCTCCAATAGACTATGATTCTATATCGGATATCTTGTTGTGTTAGTCACTTTATTTATGCTTTAAATTATACTTAATACTATACCTTTTCAACCTTAAAAAGTGCTTTTGTTAATTATTGCTCATATACGACATGATTATTATGATCTGTAGACCTACGTTCTTCACTTAAACGTTACGTTTGTGTCTAGTAGCTTTTAATAAAATGTGTTGTTAATTACGTGTAGGTGTTTGTGGTGTTATTATGTGCGGTGGCCGGAGCAGCGGCCAGCAATTCTGTGGCATGGCCTGGTGCAGTGCCTCTATCACTTTACTCGGCACAAATAAAGACGATCATACCTCCAGAGATTAGTGGATTTGCATACTCCACTAGCCAATACATTAATGCTGTAAGTATATAAATAGATACCTTGTTAATGACACTAGACTAAAGTCGCCGGTTTAATATCGTTGCAAAGAGAGCACCGGCTTTTATAAGGCTTTTAAAATCTCTTAGTAGTAAATTGTGAATGAGTAATTTTTTTGAAATAACAGCTAGATTTTTAGATAGATTTAATTTTGATTTTGAGGATAGCGGTGTAAAGCCGACGTGCCACCGACTCTACTGTCATACTAACATTATTAATGCGAAAGTGTGTGTTGTTTGTGGTTTTGTCCTTCAATCACGCCGCAACAGAGCAACGGATCGACGTGATTTTTTACATTTGTATATTTGAGGACCTGGAGAGTGGCATAGGCTATGCCACTCTCTAGGCTATGGCTTTTTATCCTGGCAAATTGTGTAGTTCCCGTGAGAATTAAAAAAAAATTACTTTACGCGAACGTAGTAGCGGACATCAGCGGGCATATAGAAGAGCTGCGGGCCCTATTAGGTATGTGGATTATTATACAATTTTCCCCATCATTTAGAATACTGTATGACGAAGCTAAGTTTTCACAATACATCCTATACTAAATACTAACGAGCTGATTTTTTGGCGACAAACCTGGCTAAGTTGAGAGCGCTGGGATCTGAAAAGTGGAAAGTCCCCAGTGTTATCCCCGGAAGCGTTAATTTGAGAATTTATCATTTCTGAATTTTCTCTCTGGGTTTTCGCATTTATTTATTAGTTTAATATAACGGCCTATACTCTGTCTATAACTTATAACTATATATACATTGCACTTTTCACAGGGACCCTTACACTTGAATCAGTGTAGTGTAATAAAATCTAGGGAGTAAGGGTCCCTAATTTGATCCTTATTGCTGTGTAAAAGCGACGCTTTAAATCGGGGCCACGCCCACCCTTCCTACAGGGCCCTGTGGAAAGTGCAGTGTAATAGGCCTAATAGCCGGCTACCGTATAACACTGTAACATCGCTTAGGATCCATATGCGATCTTAGTTAAGGGCTTACTTGTAGGATATGTGTTATCTATCTAAATTTCCATGTATTTTTGAATATAGGATAGTCACAGCATAAATGATTAGCATAAAATCTTGCATTTAGATAGTATTTCAATTTTGAATAGAGAAATACACGGACTTTAAATTAGAACTCGAAAAAAAAAATTATCAAATCATAATTATTAGGAAAGTATAACTATAATAGTATAAGTAGTCTGTGCTAGTAGTATCTCACGAGTTTTTTTTTTGTTTATAGGTTCCAGCGCAACGGTACCAGCCACAGTTCGGCTACCAAATATCTTATCCAGGATCTTACCTACCATCCTACTCACCATCACTAGCACCTGCATATTACCCTCCCAGTAGTTTTCTCTATCCATCGCTGTCGCCTATCGCTCCAGCTGCGCCTGCGCCGGTCGGTCCAATAGCCCCTGCACAGCCACCAATACAAAGCCAACCAGCGGGTGATGAAGATACAGCAGTTGTTGACTCCGCAGACATGTCATCTAATCAGCAGCAACAATCTTCCAGCGAATCGCAATCACAACCTCAGCCACAATACCCAGCTAGCAGCCCCCCTTCATTCCCTCAATCGTCCTTAGACTCGAAAAATATGCCTCAAGTTTCTCAAATACCTCATCAGTTCCCACCTTTCCTTCAATTTTTACAACCTGGTACTAATTTCCCACAATTGCCTCAGTTCCCTCAGGTACCACAGTTCCCTCAGCCACAAGCTCCTCAATTCCCACAGCTCCCTCAAATCCCACAGTTGCCACAGTTTCCTCAGCGACCACAGTTTCCTCAACTGCCACAACCTTCCAATCCTTCATCCCCTCAAACATCATTTGGTCAATCTGACAACAGCGATAAAGGCATGAACGATGAAGACACAGTATCAGTGGACGCTGCATAATTTATCTTTAACTTTAAGAATAACGATAAGAGGTTTCTTAGATAATATTATAAACCTTAAGACTACTATCATGATAAAAGTTAAAACTGACATTTATGATAATATTGCCAATTAAATAAATACACTTTTCTTACTTTTACATTAAAATATAATGCGAGTGTTTTCATGACGTTGGCAAAAACTTGGTTGGCTTCTTATCTAACGCAGAAATGAAATACGAGAATATCGCTCTAGACAGCCTATGAAACACCAAGCTTGTACCTATACATTTTGACTGTTCCTGAATTCCATGAATTTGCCAATATTTAAAGCGTTACTTTGTTGACTGTGGAGTCGAAAAAATCATACAAAATATTTCACAAAACCGTATTTATTAGATATAAAACTAATAAAACCACTATGGTACCAATGTATCTATTAAATTAAAAATATGTACATCATCTACTGAAAATGGGTACAATAAGTATATCTGATGTTAGGGAAGTACCTACTCGAGTTCCTAATTTGAGAAGTGCAGAATGTCCTAGATACAACATCAGGCCAGGACGTGATGCTTGGCGTGGGGGTTTCATTAAAAAATGTCGTAACACGGTCAAGTTAATATGACAATATGGTATAGTGATAAAGCTCGAGACACATTCGCGCAGAGGTCAACGCAAATCATTAAACTTTTACTCTGCCGCAATATGCTACGTGCCTCTCTATATTTCTTGATATGCCAATTATTCTCTAGAACTTTTAAGGTTACCAAAAGCCCGGATTTCGTTCAAAGATCCATTTAGAGAAATCTTTCTTGGTGGTATTTTTTCCGTATAATCCTAGCGAAAAGTAAAAGCTGTACGGAAACCAAAGGGTATTGAACGAGACTGTGATATTATATCCGCCAACCCCATCGATGACTGGTGTGACTAAACGGTTTGGCATAAGCAACTTGGCACAAACGATCGTGGTTTCGATACCAGCCGATATCTGAAACAACATATTGCAGGTAGGTGAAAAGCGTGAAACTATTAACACTGTTCCAATTCCCAATGATGCTGACGCGACAGTGTGCGCACGTCACTTTTTTCATACGTATATAACGCGTGATAAAATGCCAATGATGATGTTTTTAGAAGGTATCGTACTAAAAGAAGAAGTTAATTTGTAAGCACTTAGTTTGGGATGTCAGCTCAAGAAGCCGGCCTAGGGATGATTAAGTTAGATTATGATGTCTCATCTGGGAGTTTTTCGTTGCCGAGTTGAGCTCATATCAATCGTTGCAAAGTTTGTTGTAGAATTAGTGATTAAACGAACTTACAAAGTGAAGTTCTACCATAATTAGAGTCGCTTCATTCGAAGATATAATTAAGTCTCGAAAAGCACATTTATCAATCATCAATCTTTCTCTGTCGTATGCAGATGGATCTGAGGCCCACCGCAATTTTTATTAAAAAAAAACATTATGGAAGGAAGGAATCACAAATCACTTTAGGTACCTACTACCTACTATCATAGATAAAATAATAGTTACTTCATACTCATAACTACTATTGTTTATTTTAATACTCTGTGAAATCGCAATGAGTAAACACTAAAAGAAAGTGATAAGATGGATACCTTCATAATAACGTTCATTTTAGCTGGAGGGTCCGCGTTAACTTCAAATTTTTCTGAATAGAAAAATGCCGTGCGGGACATTTTCTTTAAACTCTTGAAACAGTAATCCCCAGTAACATATGTCCGTGCTCGCCATCCAGATTTTTGTTTCTTTCGTGCTCTGAGAAACTCTCGACGTATGCCCATACCTTAAATAATACAACATTTTAGCAGATATTTTTATGGTTCAATACCAAAATGTTTTGCCATTTTATTATGGAACCGACAGGACAGGGACCCTTATCATAAACTTATACTATTTTCTGGTGGTATGACCGTCCGCGTGACCTGTCTGTCACTTCCACATTTCAGTAAATACTCGAGCTACTAAATCTATTGCCTTGGGAGCAGTTATAAATAATGCTCGTCCAAGCTTAAGGCAATTCAAATCTGATATCACGATTGGACTGTGTGGAAAAGGTGTGGAAAGGAAAAAGGGAAAAAACCGACAGTTTGCAATTTCGTGAGTTAGATTATAATCTAACGGTTTTTACAATCTTACGGTGACATAAATAACACGTACTCGATCCTCCTTCCACCAGCATAAAGTTATCTGGATATGGCCGGGGCAGCACATTACCAGTGATGAAGTTAATTATCCAAGGCACGTAAGGGTATACGTCGATGTATACAGGTGGTTCCCTGTTAAGTCTTTTTCGCATGGCGCGGCGAATACAAGGTGCTCCACCAGCTGCTAAGCCAATAAGCTGGAAACCGCCTTCCATAGCGTGGCTGACCAGAGGTGCCCCTGGGCGCATGCCGCAACCAGAACTGCAGAGCACGTGGGTCACACCTTCACTTCCTAATTTCTGTAATTTAACGACAGCGTGTACCAACATTATGGGATCAAATTATTTTGAAGTTAATATCAACAACAAGAAAGTTATTTACTTGCTAGCTGATGCCCGTGACTCTATCCGCGTGGATTGAGGTGTTTTAGGGGTATGAAAAATAGATAGTAGCCGATTCTCAGACCAACTGAATATGCATATAAAATTTCATAAAAATCGGTCACGCCGTTTCGGAGGAGTATGGTAACTAACATTGTAACACGAGAGTTTTATATATAAGATAAATAAAGTAATACAGGACTTAAAATCAGTTTTAAATCGTTTGACCGTTAATTAAAACAGGCAGACACACTTTCGCATTTATAATTTAACCTAGTTGCAGAAATTCGGTTGATAGATAGAAATTCGGTCCTGCAATTAACCGAACAAGTGAATTTTTCAGTGTTAGTACCAAATAGCAATAGTTCGGTGCATTCCGTTAACAGTCCAGTTAATGAAATGCACATAACTATTGTTTAGTACTAAAAGTTTGATAATAAAAATTAAAAGGTCAAAAATATTCGGATGCATGTGTCTATAAATCCATACTTTACTAATATTATAAATACGAAAGTGTGTCTGTCTGTCTGCTACGCTTTCACGGTTCATCTGTTCCACCGATTTCGATGAAATTTGGTATAGGGATAGTTTGTATCCCGAGAAAGGACATAGGCTATTTTTAAAATTAAAGAGTTCCCGCGGGAATCTAAAATCCTTAATCCACGCGGACGAAGTCGCAGGCTTCATCTAGTTAATAATATACAGTCATTTTACTATTTACTAGACTAGCAGATGCCCGCGATAAGTTCTTCAAATTTCCACGCGAACTCCCTAATTTTTCGGGTTAATATATAGCCTATGACACTCATAGAGAATGGGGCTTTCTATTGGTACCAGAATTTTCAAAATCGGTTCAGTAGATCCAGAGATTACCCCCTACAACCTCACAACGTCACGAACTTTACCTCTTTATAATAATATATAAGTATAGATTTATCGTAACAAATAAACATACCGATCGCATTCGATGCCTTCTGCAATCTTTGTGCGTAAACAGTTTCAGTGACTTTTTGGCCATCTTCTCAGAGTCGAAGTCACGAGGTACAGCTGCGGAAGAGACAACGTACCTACTAAAGAACATTTTGTATCTGCTTTCCATATTAATATTATAAATGGTAAAGTGTCTGTCCGTCTGTCTGCTACCGGCCCATTGTTTAACCAATTTTAATGAAATTTGGTGTAGAGGTAGGTTACATCCCGGGGAAGGACAAAGGCTACATTTTATCCTTTTTAAAACTTAATTTTTACGGACTAAGTCACGGGCATCATCTGCTAGTCTCATAATGTAAACGTTAAAAAACTAAATGCACGTGAAGCCGCCGGAAATAGCTAAATTAGCTTTGTTTGGTTAGTAGGTAGTAGGTCAAGTTTGAGTCAGATATGGTTTTTCAGCATTTAAATAAATACTACACAATAGGTACGTCTTGTTTTCTTACAGTTTAGGTAGTCCACCATAAATACAAATTTATCTCTTCGTTTCTTTTCACGTTCACGTAGCGATGGTAAGCAAATCGGTATCATGTAATCTGAAATTAAATTTATTGGCTTTATGGAAAAAAGTTAAAAAAGTTAAGAAAGTTTTAATTTGTTTCAGTTTAGTTTAAAGGAAGCGTATGGGACGCGAGTTTAGGTCACGGACTCTATTTAAAATATGTTATATGGCGCTCTATGAGGCTCTATAAGTAACAAATTAAAATTCTATGTGACCAATGTTACATTACAAATATTATTCACAAGAAAAACAATCACACAGACCCATTTTCATGCATTCTATGAGCCTTTTATGTTTGATATAAAATTTTATTACACCTGAACTAAGTTGATGTAGTCAAAGATGGTAGCGGGCTTACCTGTTAGGGGCATGGCAGATATATTAAACCCATACCCCTATTCGACACTTAAACTTGTTTAAACAAATAAAAAGTATTAGGTGAAATCTCTTTTTATAGGATGAAGAGTAGGTAAATACGTATCTATTAGACATGTAAAAGTAATGTAGTGGTTTAAAAATATAAAATCTACATCAAGTACATAATAATAGAGGGAAATGTATCTTCACACAGGTTCATCTTTTGTAGAACATATCTACGATAAAATATAAGTATAAAGCTGACTTATTAATGGCTTACGTGATTTAAGTGGACGGAGTAATTTCACCAAGGCCAAACTATTTCCGACACCAAATCTGCAAATGTTAAGGGTAGTGATTTTTTTAAAAATTATATAGGCCAGCGTTTGGCTGCCATCAGACTTGCTTGTAAGTGGTGATGCAGCCTAAGGTGGAGCGCGTTTGCCTAGAAGATGCCTATTCACTCTTGATTTGAAGGTACCTATGGTAAAAGACGAGGGGAAAGGGGAAAAGGGAAACCGGAAGGGCATTCCATATTCTAGCCGTTCTAATTAGAAACGAGGAAGCAAATCGCTTCGTACGAGCCCGCGGAATTTCGTCTGCGTAAGGATGCAGACCTTGTCGATGCCTTGATACTAGTCACTTAATACTAAATCATTTACAACTTTAAAGCAGTACTTATTTAAAACTAGTGGGCCCAGAAAACGTTGCCCTGCCCTGGACATAGAACCTGATTGCAGCGATACCGGATCCAATTGGGCCAATTTGACAACTAGTCAAATCAGCAACTTTTTTCCAAACGTCAAACCGCGTGCTTAGTATGGGATTTAAAATTTAACTAGATGATGTCCGCGACTTTGTTCGCATGGACTAAGGTTTTTTGATTCCCGCAGGAACTCTTGAATTTTCCGGGATAAAAGGTAGCCTACGTCCTTCCCCGGAATACAACCTACCCCTGTACTAAAAATCATCAAAATCGGTTGAACAGATGGGCCGTGAAAGCATAGCAGACAGACAGGCAGACACACTTTCGCATTTATAATATTAGTATGGATAGTATGGATATTGAATAGTGATGTTATCAAAGTTTGACGCACTTTTTAACTTTAATCGATATCTTAAAATGGCCATTCAACATAAAACTAAGAAGATACCGATACGACTTTTGGGCAATCTTCTATTTAATAATCACTAAAAAATCATTTATTTGACTAGGTAGTCAAATACCCAATTGTGAATATAAACCATCCCCTGGGACCCACTCAAATACACGTAACCGATTCCATTTGAATTGGTCCAACCATTTTGAAGTGATGCGCGTACATACATTCGCCAATTGATTTTTATGTAAATACTAGCTGATGCCCTCGACTTCGTCCGTACGGATTGAGACGTTTTTGATTCCCGCGGGATCTCTTTAATTTTCCGGGATAAAAAGTAGCCTATATGTTTATTCTATCAGAGATATACTATAATCTATCTCTGTGCCGAATTTCATCCAGATCCGTTCGCTGATCAGGCGTCATTGAGTAACAAAAATCCATACATCCATCCGAAATTTTGCATTTATAATATTATTATAGATATGCCCGCGACTTAGTGAACTTACCTTAAGGAACTCCTTAATTTTCTTAGATTTTCCGATACAAAAAGTAGCAAGTCCTTTCACGGGAACAATTCATTTTATCAAAAATGGCATGATAAATATGTGAAGGCGTGACAAACAAATTGATTTCAAATTGTAAGTAATTATAATGCAAGTTGTATGTACAAATTACCTATACTCTAAATGCGTACTAATATTAAAATGCGAAACTGCGTTTGTTTATTAAAGATGACCGTTTTAATATCACGCTATAAAAGATTCATCATCATCATCATTTCAACCCATTGCCAGCTCACTCCTCTCAGAATGAGAAAGATTTGGCTATAGTGCACAACGCTGGCCAAGTGAAGATTGGCAGACTTTACCTTTGAGAACATTATGAAGAACTCTCGGGCATTCAGACTCTCAGAGGCCCAATTGCCAAAAGTCAAAGCCAATCGTAATCATTTGGCAGCTCAAAACGTATAACTTGAATTATTTAAGGAGTTCATACAGGCATCTATGAACTTCTTAAACAGGTCGAATTGAATCGAATTATACGTTTGACAAACGATTACGATTTCATTGCACAAACAGGGGGCAGGTTTCCTCCCAATGTTTATCTACATCGTATAAGCAAGACATAATATGTCAAAGTTACAGATCTGGTTAAAAATGTAGAGCTAAAGAATAAATTTCACCGAGTATATTCAGGATGTGGTGCGATATCAATAATTGGAATTTCAATGTAGGCTCGTTGGCACTTGATTCCCAGTTTGGTCTGCGAGCGAGTGAGGCCACAATCTTCCTCGTCCCGCTCATAGTCACCGAATATTGTATTTCCTCTGAAAAATAACAATAAAGATCATTGTAGAGAATTCAACCCTTGAGTTTCAACGTCACAAAGAATACGGTATGGTAAACACTATTGCTATCACCGTTTGCAAACACATAGTTGGGCTTCAGCAACGCCCAGCATCGAGATAATTTACATCCCGGAGAAGGACATAGGCTTTTTATCCCGGAAAATTGAAGAGTTCCCGCGGGAATCAAAAAACCTTAATCCACGCGAACCAAGTCGCGGGCATTAACCAGTTTCTAATATAGTGTACAGTCTAATTAATTATTCGTTAAGATCAGTGTAATATTTACAATTTGTAATTTTTCGGCAAACGCAGCAAATCGGTAGCAGTGCCTGCAGCAAACTGCTTGTGTATGAGAGCCACACGAGGAGCCTTACTGTGGTGAGGTAGACCCGTTGTTACTGTAATAATAATTGTGACTTGTTATAAAAGTAGAAAAAAAAGAAAAATTGATATATAAAAATATTGCCCTTTTTAAAAATTAATACCCCGGTTATATTAACGTGTTTGGTTGAGGCAGAATTAAGTGAGAGGTTTTCTTCGACTAGTGGGTTAAATTTACCTTTCTGATATTCCTTCCTTACCTTCCCCCTCACCTTTAATGGAATTGGCACGAGTAAACTATGTTCTACTTTTCTCAATGTGTACAAAAACATGACAGTCGAGGCCCGTGCTCAGCAGTGGGATGTTATTGGGCTGTAATGGTGGCGGTGGTGGTGGTGGTAAAAAAATAACCTCACTCTGCATCGTATTCATCATTGCTGAGGCTCGTGACCCCTTCCCATTAATCATAATAACCCTTGCAATAATAATGCAGTTGGTTTAACCTTGTGCATTAAAAATACCTATAAATTTCTTTTATAAAAGATTTGACTACCTAAATAAACTCATCAGTTTTCTTTTTCATCTTTGTGATATTTTTCATACAAACTAAGTAGTTTTTGTAGGATAAATTATATCTTACCCTAGCTAGATCGTCTTCATGATACAATGTCTAGCTTCTCTGTGTCGTCGAGATCGGGTCAGTGGCTGTCGTGAAAATACTTTCACATACAAAAGGAGTTGACAATGACACTAAGAATATAAATTCTGATTACTTATACATTAAGTCTTACCATGTAGATACTGTGCAAAACCAAGCCACGTAAAAGTATGTTCTTTCAGAATTCCATCAGCCGGCTTCAGGTCAAAATCATCGTGACATGTCGCAAAATCTCGCAACGTGCAATATGCTGTATGAACTGTTAACCACAAGCACGAAGTATAAAAAATAGCCTCCATTATTTAAGTAAACACCATTTTTAAGCTCTACTAGTAATTTACTAAGATTGCTCGTTTAACTCCTAAGATATTTTGATATTATAAAACAAAACATTAGGTTTATTCAAGTTATTTAAAACGGTAGGCTAACTCCTAAACAGTTACGCGATCAATATCCATGCGTTTATTGCACTGTACCTATATTTTTCGTGATGTTTCGATACGAAAATTTATTTGTAAACATGACTGCTAAAGAATCTACTTCGAATCGAACAGTATGCATGTAATGTATACTTGCTCGTTTCATTGGAATAAATGAATCAATCAGTACATAATACTACTTACCCGTTCGCTGCTACATTCGGGTGAAATTTTCTAAAATTGTGAAACAATTTCGTGTTTCATTTTTCATTTTTAATTCATTTTTAACCGAAACCTCATTCATAAGTGAATATCTACGTCATAAAAGGAACTTACTTTGAAAAGTGAACCCGCTTAAGTAAGTCAGGGAAAGCCTAAGTGGAAAGCATATTACATTATGTAGAGTTTGTAGGTAATTATTGTTAGGTCGTTCCGTACCTCAAGAGAAAAAATAACCCTAACCCTTATAGAATCACTCACCGAAACTAGAAGACCCCAGTTTCTCGTTTCTTCTTTTTTCCCCACCTGAGCTATTATAACCTTGTAGATGGTGGCGAAAGTTACCTTCGTATTTTAGTGATATTTCTTTTTCATTGCCTGAAAACACGGAAAAAACTACATTTTCTAAAAATGAATCCTAGCTAGATCGATTTATCGCCCCCGAAACCCCCTGCATACTATTATAATTACATATTTCATGAAAATCGTTCGAGCCGTTTCCGAGATTCAGATTACATATACATATATATTGAATTTGTCGTTTAAAGGTATTATATTTTAGTACCACTTGTATTTTTGACTCCGCACTTGACTGGTTTTTTTTGTTTATAAAATAAAGGAGATATTGAATCAAAACTCATTTAAATAGATAATGTTTATTTTGATATAAAAGTTAAACATTTTTACACGTTACTTATTATTTATTTATGTATATTATAGTACGTGCTCACAGAACTATGAATTTTTACTATATAGCCTACCCTATACTAAACTCGCCGGCATATTTAGCGGAACATAAAAAAAAGGTCCATAATTAAAAAAATATGGTTTTATTTTAAAATCTACTTACTACACTTCTTTTGTTATTTAAAGTTTCATTTGTTTTACTTAAGTTTATGAATTAACTTATTACTTACAACAATTGTCTACAAAGCGCGTATGTTTTAGAGAACATGTCTAGTAGTTACAAATTAATCACTTAATTAGTAAGCAATTTCTTCCCCTATACTTCTTATGTTTTCGAACATTAGGTACCTATAACTAAAAATTGTGGCCAATTCCGTATTTAAGTCACCGTAAGATTGTAAAAACCGTTAGATTATAATCTAACTCGCGAAATTGTAAACTGTCGAAAGATTGCGAACCGTTCAATGTTCTGAGTGTAAATTTTTGAAATATTCATTATATTTACGTTTTCTTGTCTGTTTCTTGTAGGTTAGGTTAGGGTTCGACATAAAGAACCAGGTAGTGCCCGGCCGCAGGCCAGGCACTTAGGTTCTATCGGGTTAATATACCTAACAGATTACAATTTACCGAAAAATAATGCGTTAAATTGTAAACTTTCGATAGTTTGTAATTTCGCAAGGTAGATTATAATCTAACGGTTTTTATAATCTTACGGTGTCATATATAACACAATCTCTAAACTAAAATGACACCTCTAAATATAGTTCTGTCTCTTTCTGCAGAGACTATTATGAAAGGGTTAGCAATATTTATAATGCTGTAATTTTAGTTTAGAGATTGTGAACAACAGAATCAGTACTATTCTTAATTTTAAAATGTTTCTCCTTAGAATGTGATTCTACAATAAAATGTAATAAGTCAAGTTAAAATCGAATAAAATGAGCCAGCTATTGATTGGTATTGGATGGATTACTAATTTTTTTAGTTACTACTTATACTTGTGACACTTTTTCTCAAAGGTTCGGATTGAAACTGTGGTTTCATTAATGTTATCCATAAATTTCTTGTTTGTGCGTCACATATTATAAAGTAAACAAACAGTACAAAGCCCTGCATTGTAGATGTCAAGCAAAAGAGATACGACCAAAGTGGGTTGTTCGAAAATGAGAGGACTCCAAAAATCCACGTTAACCCCAATAAAAAGAATAAAAATATAGACAATCGTAACTGAGCACCAATAAGGTCAATGTCTGCCCTTCTCATTTTGCCATCAGGACCTTTAGATATAGCATAAATTACTGAAACAAACAAAGTAATATTTATAGCTAAAATCATACAAATTGGCACAACAACGCTAAAAATTAAATAAAGCCCACTGGGATAGCATATTAAAGAGTTTGATTCTCCAAAGGACGATACTTTAGGTATATAGTTTTCACTATCTAATATTAAAACAAGTAATACAGGAATCAAAGGTGTCCCCCAACCAATCAAAGTAAATTTTATCATAAACCTAGAAGGTCGATATACTCCTAAAACTCTTACATACCGTATAAATTGTAAAACAGCTGCTATCAGCATCCACATAAAACTAGCAAGCACTGAATAGTGTAGTAAAGCTCCCAAAGAAATGCAAACAGCTCGCAGCTCTTTGGGAACGATGAAAATGCCATTTACTTCCACAAAAATAGAACTATCCAGGTTAAAAACAACCATGAATATCAGAGGTAGTGCTATAGAAGTAGAAAGATGCAGAAGAACTTTTGTGCTTGCTTTTTTTCTCCATATATGAAATACTGAAGCTGTTATCCAAATACCTGAAATGCCCAGTAATGAAAGAAAGCTACCTACTAATGAAATTATATTTAACGATTTGGTATGAATATCTGCGACTGAACTGGTTCTGTTTTTATTTCGTCCAATATTAAGTAATTGGCCAAAGTGTGTAAGATGATCACACTCGCACACGGTTAAGCCCTTCTCAGATTTTTTCAAATTACACCCACTGTTAGACCAATATCCTGGAACATTTCCTGCTGAATGTGGTTGGAAATTCCAATAACCACAAAATTTTTCGGAAGATGCTGGATTCAGATCTCTGTATACTAAAGGTATGGGCTGTATAAAGTTACCTAGATAACCTGGTAAAGAGATACCTATTATGCGACTATTCACACAGAAGGTATTTGTTTCTAATTCTTGAAATATGGCATCATTATGAAAAACGCTGATTATAACATGTATATTAGTTACATCTGCATCTGTTTGATTGTCATTTCCAATCTTTTTAACACTACTTAGTACTGCATCTGGTATCCAAGTAGCTATTTCCAAGTTCTTAATTGACATAACTTCTTCTAAACTCGTATTTTTGTATAATTGCCTTATTTCTACGCCTGTGAATAAATCATTTTCTGAGAGTGCTGATTTAATTACTGCTAAACCGCTTACATTATTAATTGAGGGATATGAAATTTGTAAAATGAATTGTGCCTCAGTAGCGAGTTGATACCCAAAGCTATGATCTTTACGTTCAAAATTATTTTCTTTTCGATCTTTTTCAGCCAATATTTCTATTATATTATTCAGTGAGTCTAGTATAACATTTGTTGAGTTAAGGGTTTGGGCTAGTCGCAAGTAATTGTTATTTAGCACCATAACTCTATCCATAACCCATGCTATATTTTGTATATTTCCCATGTCTATTGAAGTTTGATTACCCTGAGCAATACTTAAAATTTGTTGTAGCGACATTGATAAATAGTAAATATCTGCTGGTATGATTATATCAACATCGTGTAATACAAAACCAAGACCATCAGTCATAAAATTAGATGTATAGTTTTTTGGCACTTGTCCTTTAACGAAATTGTATAAAAATGTGGTTCTATCGGATGGTTGATAATTATAATTACAATTTCCTTCGACATTACCCCAAAAGCTTCCTGAAAGATACGTTCCATTACATATTCTTTTTACTGGCAACCCGTTTTCTTGCAAACAAAACTGTTTAGGCGCGGCTATGTGTCCAATAGGTGTTAGTTCCCAATTGAGTATACTGAAACTATCAATCGAAGTTGTTGGTAAGCAATACATAGAACTTGCTAGGTTCAGAAATATATAATTATATTTTGGAAGTTCTGTTTCAGCTATATTAAGTGTGATATTATAGATTCTTTGAATGTTTCTGACGTTATCATCATAAACATTATCTACAGCAATGTGCATATGCAATAAAAGCGTTAAATAATTTGAACTGTAATTTAAATATTCCATAAGAATCACTTTCTCAGCCTTGAATATGTATGTTAAGTTAGAACATAATTCAGGCACAATAATTTCTCCATTACCATCAATATCATCTAAACAAAAATATACTTTTATAATAAGAGAAAAAACATGAACTCCGTCCCCTTGAGGATTTACTACGATAATATCTGATTGTATAAAGGAAAAATTAGCTGTATGTCCTTCACACCAGTATTGTGCTGCTTGATCTGTAATTATGTCTATTTTATATACAACTTTTTCAATATTAATCGGATCTATTGTTAAATCATACTGGTCCGATTTTACTACAATAAATGGCACATCATTTATTTGTACTACTTTAGCGAACCCTTTTACATTAGAAAAACATTGTATACCGCGATCATATTCACTATACTTCCAAAGACCTGATGGATAATATATAGTTAAATACATAACATTTTTTTTCTCGTTATACTCAAACAATAACTCTGTTTTTTTATAAATTACTTCAGTTAGACAAGCCATACATGGTAACGAAGCATTAGCTGATTGCAAAGCAAAACCAAGAGTACCTTCATTATTGATTGATATGTATATTTCTGGAAATGTAAAGTTGAAGTAAACAGAAGCTGCATGTTTTTTTTGACTTATGTTAAATGAATCAAACCAGCACCATGTATCTTTAGGTAAATTATTAATTGCAGCTATCTTTTTAAAAATAAATCTCGCTAGATCATCATTTTTATCGCCCATTGATTTATTGCATATTTTATTGTCAATGAAACTGTTGAAAGTTAAATTAACACTTGATTCTTCTACGCCAAGACACACTCCTTCATCGGGCATATATCTGACGGAATGATAATTTGGTGGGCATTTTGCTGGATAATGAATATCGTTTATATAAAAACATAAACTGGGATATATATCGCTACAAGTATCTGTTATTAAAAGTTTTCGTTGGATGTCTAACAGCAAACAATTTTTGAACTTTGTCGCATTGAATCTTAATATATTATTTTCTTCTACAGGATGCCCCCATTTAGGTCCTGGAATGTGCCACCACACTATTGGACTGAAAAATTGCGTTCGCTTTGCAGGCAACCAAAAAAAATGTGAAACATTTTTAACATTTAGTGAATTTAACAAAGAAATAATATCGTCATTGCTCAAATCTGTAATAACTGAAGCACCGCCACTTTTAAGACAAGGATAATCCCAGGCTGATGGTTTTTTAATTTGGTAGCAATAATCGTCATTGGTTTTAGAAATTTTTTCGAAGCCTGGAGGACATCCGGAAAGATTATAGTAGTTAACTATTTGTAGACATGGACCGAGTTCAGAAGCAGGTGGTTCCCACTCAGAACCCACACAATTTCTAGTTACTAATTTTTCATTATAATAACAAGGTGGATCCGATTGCACATTATTTGCTGGAACAGTTTTGCTCCATTTTACTCGTATTCCAGTATGGGTAAATTCCTCGTCACAAATCTGCAAGTGTTTAAATTTTAAATGAAAGTTAAATTAAATAATTGTATCATAATTTTGAGTAAAAAACTGAATATAACGAACTCTGTTTGTTACCTGTAATCCAAAATGAATATAAAGGCACAAATAAAAACTAAAAGTAACTTTTAACATAGCGTGTGAAAACATTTGATTGTTGACATGGTATTTTTTAAATTTAATATATAAGTCAAACACTGACGTTAAGTTCCGTCAGCATTCAGCAGCAATATGGAAGTTTCTATGGAGCATCGGATACCGACATACGAGTATTAACTAAGTCCAATATAAAATTATAAATGGTGCGCCGTTCAATGTCCTATTATATTAATAACTTTATTTATTGTGAGTTTTTACACGCAAGATGGCGTATTGTGTTTGCCTATCATTATATTTGGAGTGTCTATCTGTTACTTAAACAGACACGTGAGGGCCTGATTGGCAGATATTACACAGTAGGTACACTATATTCCCAGAATAGTCCACTTTTACAAAACTACCAACTCGATTGACTTGTTGGCGTATAACGAAACGCAAAAATTGGCGTTAACAGCGTCATAGTAAAATTTTGCTGGTTTCTCTTGAACAGGAGCATGCAATATAGGCACTGTGCTTAACTACCAATAATAATTCGTAAATAATTTGGACTTCTAGCCTATTAAAATGTGTTTAGGTAATTCTTGCAATAGCTACAATTTTTTTTTAATTTCTTTTTTATATTACAGCTTAGTATTCATACATTACAAGTCTTGTAAAAATAAGTATATATGTAAATATATTATATAAGTATAAGTAGCTATTGCATCACCACCGTCATAAATGGTTTCAGGTAAAATAAATTCATTAAATTCCTCATGCTTTAACGGAATATAATAATATATATAGTATACTTCACGACCACCACGACTTCGTCTGCGTGGATTAAGGTTTTTTTGATTCCAGCGGAAACTCTTTAATTTTCCGAGATAAAAAGTAGCCTACCTAGTGACTGCCTCGTTGATCCAGTGGTTAGCATGTTCGACTGCGGCCGTCGAGGTCCCGGGTTCGAGTCCCGGGTCGGGCCATAATTGTTTTGATTGTTTGTCAGTATTGAGTTTTTCTGATTAGAAATTCTCAGTCCTAGCCCGGAGTTAGGAAGTTGGCGGTGTTTCACCCCCGTGCCTTGGAGAGCACGTTAAGCCGTCGGTCCCGGCTATTATCACTATCATGATAATATGTTAAATTCATCATTAAAGCCCGCCAAACCTCATTGGAGCGGCGTGGTGGGTCCAAGCTCTAATTCCCTCTCTCCTATGAGAGTGTCGTGGCCTGTGCCCAGCAGTGGGACGTTAATGGGCTGTAGTGGTGGTGGTGGTGGTCCTTCGCCGGGATACAACCTATCCCTGTACCAAATCGGTTGAACAGATGGGCCGTGGAAGCGTAGCAGACAGAGAGACACACTTTCGCATTTATAATATTAGTATGGATAGTAAAAGTATGGATTAGGATCATCCTGTTTTCACTATGACAAATGTAATCAGTTTAATAACATTACTTTCATCATCCCACACCAAAACACTATCGATAGGATATCTAGCCGTATTCATTGATTCTGCGGCATGGAAAAAAAGTGCGATAAATTAAGTATGTATGTGTGTAGGTAATTGAAAGGCTTAGCTTTTATCTTTTGTATGCGCACAGATTTACAGAGCTTTTAGTTTCGTTAATATTACCACAGACAAGTGCTACTGGTATGTTTATGTTTTGAAACCCACATAACAATGGTGTCTATAGTCAAGTTATCTAGATAAATTAAGAGCTTTACCTTTAGATTCTGATGACCACTTCCCAGTTCCGAGTCTAAGGGTTGTATTCTGTTTCAAATGATATAATAAGCAAATCAAAAAAAAAAGAACTTGATAAGTAGTAAGTAGGTATGTACTATTTATTACAGGTAAAGAGAAAATCCTCAAAGCTAAACAAATTGATTTCTGACTCAGTTAGTATTTAGGGCTTTTTTGGTATAGGTAGTAGTTTTTACAGGTCAAATTTGGTATATGATACTATAAATTTAGTATAGGTTCTTATGTATGACCTGTAAAAAAGTGAAAAAGTCTTAATTATGATGTAGGAATTGCTTTGTAATCCATAAATAGAAAATCGAAATGTTCAGTTTATCTATTTATTATACATTTTATGTTATAGTAGTACTGTAGTTAACTATATGACATTTAAAAGTAACCAATTGTATTATCCTTATTATAATTTTTCCACCATACTTACTACATACTAAATCGTTTTTATATCGTAAAGGTACAAATTAAATTTCATCATAAGTATCTTAACCACATTAAAGAGTAAATTTTATGACAAGTATTTAAATATATGTTAAAACACACTGATATACTTAATGATGAGATTTAGTCCTGAATCCTGACGAATATATCCGCATATCCGTAAGTGTACGATTTTGAGCGGAGGGAAACTTATAACTTTAGCAGTTTTCATAAATTATACAAAAAAGTTAATTATGCGTGTTTCAGATAAAAAATAACAATGTAAACAAAACATAAAAATATTTTGTAAGAAAAATCATTGCAGCCTATTAAAAATCTATCAAATAGTATATTTCATTAAATTAGTATGTATAATCAATCTAATACAAGACAGAAAGTATATTAAAGAACATTACTGCTTATTTGAATGCCTTTCAAGGCAGGAACTTTACTTTATTTCAACACCTCAATAAAGATGATTGAGGCACAGAATACTGTACTACTAACTGATAGTGAGGTTTTAAAAATTAATTTATCTTTTTGATAATAATAAGTTTATATATTCGTAATGAACACTTATTTTATTTATAAGTATAACTAAAAGTATAAGTCGGAATCAACATAATATATTCTTAATAATTTTACACCTAATACACCACCATAAATAACTATAATACATAATATATATATTCCGACGGTTGCTCAATGCCTAACCCAATATGTCCGTTGTGTTGCCAGAGAGAACACAACGAGTGCTTGGGAACAGTTAGTTAACTTTCTCTTACAAAGTTCTACACGTGGAAAAGAATTTGGCCGTCAAAAAAAGTCTTACAGCTCAAATTAAAGAAAACTGTACAATTTTGAACACTTTTGATCCCAAAATATTAAACCCTAATTCCAAAAAACACAAAGAATCATTCCAACATGTAGAGTCGAAATTAGGCGATGGTGACATTAGTGGGGCAGCCAGAATTCTGTTTAGTAGCGATGTGGTCGCGCCTTACTCTCCAGAGACTCCTGCAGCTCTGGAGAGTAAGCACCCGGCCCCATCGGATAGCCTCTCTTTCCCGGACTCACCGGATATCAATTGTCTAAGTCTATCAATTACCTCACGTGAAGTGATCGCAGCCCTGAGCTCCTTCAGATGCGGCTCCGCCGGTGGGCTCGACGGCTTGACACCACAACATCTCACAGATTTGACATGTCAAGGCGCTGGGGAAGCTGGTGAGTCGCTTTTGAGGGAGCTCACGGCCCTGATAAATTTAATGCTCTCTGGCAGTGTAGACGAAGGCATCACCGACATTTTGTACGGGGCCAATCTCTGCGCCCTGCGCAAAAAAGATGGGGGTATTCGTCCCATTGCCGTGGGGTGCACTTATAGACGAACGGCAGCCAAGATTTGTTGTGCCCACTACCGCGAGTTTCTTACCAATAAGCTACAGCCCATACAAGTGGGATATATTAGAGCCATTATTATATAGCCAATATTAGAGATATATTAGGGCTGTGAGGCTGCCGTTCATGCTTTAACGACTTTTGCACATAGCAAGGAAGGAGAGGTTGTTCTGAAGGTTGACATTAAAAATGCCTTCAATTCCGTGAACAGGGATACCTTGCTGGCAGAAGTTCAAAAAGAATTACCAGATTTTTTTTGTTTTCTTTGGCAATGTTACAGACAACCATCAAAATTAATCTACAAGAACAATCTTTTGGTTTCTGCTGTCGGATGTCAGCAAGGTGACCCTCTTGGACCAGCCATTTTCAGCCTTGCGATAAATCCAATAATTCGGCAACTAAATTCCAAATTTAATGTATGGTACCTAGATGACGGTACCCTCGGAGGTGATGTCGAAACAGTCCTAAATGACTTCATTTTCTTAAGAGAGAAATTACAATCTATTGGATTGGACCTCAATATCTCAAAATGCGAACTGTTTGTACAGGACACCCCCAATAGTCAAGCTATTATGTCAAAATTTGATACACTAGCTCCAGGCATTAAAATTGTTGATAAAAGTTCTCTTCACCTCCTTGGGTCCCCGATATTCGATGAATCCTTCCAAGAATTCATCGATGTAAAAATTCAAAATTTTAATAATATTTCGGATAGATTATTTAAAATTAATGTGCATGCGGCTTTTACCATAATTAGATACTGTTGTTTTGGCCCAAAATTTACTTACTTTCTCCGTTCTTCCCATTTATGGGAGCATCCGCATCTCTTAGAAAAAATTGATTCAATAATGCGAAATACACTCAACGCTATTTTAAATGTGACTTTAGACGACCGAGCTTGGACTCAAGCTACCCTTCCTATTCGGTTCGGGGGTCTCGGCGTCCGCAAAATTTCAAGTATTAGTTTACCAGCGTTTTTATCCTCAGTCCACAGTACTGAGAAATTAACTAGGGATATCTTATCGGGTTCTCTTTTTGTTTTCGAGGTGCCGCGTTTGGCAGATGCAGTAGACGCTTGGAAAATGGCCTGTCCAAACACGGAATTACCCGCCTACCCGGCCTCCCAGAGACGTTGGGACGAGCCGCTTTGCAGATTGATACGGAACAATTTAGTAGATACGTCACTCAATCCTGCGGAGCGTGCTCGCCTGCTGGCTGTGGGGGAATGGGAGTCGGGCCTTTGGCTCCAGGCGCTGCCATCGCCCGGTATAGGCACTATGCTGGATGATCTCACGTTCCGGCTCATTGCTTGTTTACGCCTCGGTGCGTTTTGTGCCTCGCACCGTTGTCATTGCGGAGTAGCTGTCGACAGCCTCGGGCACCATGGCCTATCGTGCTGTAAAAGCGCGGGCCGCATAGCAAGGCACGCCTCTATCAATGACATCATCCGCCGTGCTCTTTCCACCGCCGGCTTACCAACCATATTGGAACCCAATGGTTTGTTACGTGACGATGGGAAGAGACCTGACGATATGTCTTTGCTGCCCTGGAAGTTGGGTAGGCCTTTGGTGTGGGACGCAACCTGCGTCGATACTCTTGCGCCATCCCACCTTCCAGCCACGGCAGTTTGTGCCGGCGCAGCCGCTGCAGCAGCGGAGACCCTCAAGCGGCGTAAATATACCAGCCTCATAGGTAACTATGAGTTTGCGCCGTTTGGGGTCGAAACGCTTGGGCCATGGGGTCCGAATGCACATTTCCTTTTCAGAGAACTTTCTCAAAAACTAGTCGACGCTACACGTGACCAGAGGGCTGGCCTATTCCTTGGCCAGAGGTTAAGCATTGCCATCCAGCGTGGCAATGCTGCCAGTCTTCTGGGCACTTTGCCCGATGACGGCGATGGGGAGGAATTCTTTGATGCATTTTAACAAAATTTTATTTTTATTATTGTAATTTTGAAAGTTATTATGTAAATAATTATCATTGTGATATAACTAATATAATACATAATAAATATAAAAATCATGATTACTAAATGCATAACATACATATTATTTTATTTATTTTGCATTTATATGTTTATGTATTGTATATATGTATTTAGTTTATGTAAGTAGTATGTAGTTCTTATTTAACTAATAGTAATTCAATTTTTTAAGTAATTAACTTGTAGATTTTTTAAAACTCCAATAAAATATTTTATTTTTGTACTTAAACCACTTAACAATTTCACCTTACTCACTTTCAAGGAAGGTTGGAAGAGATTTCTTTTTAGAGACAAGCTTTTTTACCTATGTCCACTTTGTTTAAAATTAGTTTTTTAAGACAAAAATAATAAAAATAAAAATAAATAAACATAAATATCATTAATTCAAGGTAGGTAAATGATAGATAACAGCTATCTGCTAATATTTACTAACTATTGAATAACCTTTAGTTTATTACGCGGGCACTAGCTGATGCCCGCGACTTCGTCTGCGTGGATTGAGGTTTGTAGGTTCCCGCGGGAAATCTTTCGGTCGGAGAATTTTTCGGGATAAAAAGTAGCCTGTATGTTATTCCAGACTATAATCTATCTGTGATTTATTTTATCCAGATCCGTTTAGCCGTTCTGGCGTGAAAGATTAACAAACATCCATAATCACAAACTTTCGCGTTTATAAAATTATTAGTAAGGACAACGATGGATAAAATTTTAAGTTTTCTATATGTCACCGTAAGATTGGAAAAACATTGTGACAAGAGAATTTATATTTTATATATAAGAAGAGGATTACAAAGAGGTAAAGTTTGTGACGTTGTAGGGGGTAATCTCTGGATCTACTGAACCGATTTTGGAAATTCTAGTACCAATAGAATGCCTCATTATTTGTGAGTGTCATAGGCTTTATGATTATTTTATTATTTTTATTATTATTTACTATATATTATCCCGAAAAATAAGGGAGTTCCCGTGGGAATTTAAAAAACTTATTTCACGCGAAAGAAGTCGCGGGCAAGTTTGCTAGTATAATATATTTTGGTATGATTTTTTCTGTGGAAGAAATCGCGAGCATCAGCTTGTATAGTATATAGGCCGACTAGACATTACTGGGTGTAAAATTTGTACCATTACATAACAATATTACAAATTACTGTATTATTTCCTGATCACTTAAACCGCTGATATATTCTTACCAGTAACACCTACTCCACATTAGTTTTCAGACCTCCTTGCGGGAGGGGAGGCGGGGGCACATTAGGTATCGCAGGATCTTTGGAAGAATAATTAAGGACATTGAGATCGCTCGGTTCAGGGGGTGGGGTCTGAGATGTTTGACTTTGATCAGAAGACACAGGAGAAGGCACTGGAGCTTCTACTTTTAAAGCTGGAATTGGCGCGCCAGCACCCAAAATGTTTGTCAACGGTTGGTAAAGTGGTAATCCGGTATAGGGGTGGAAGCCAAAAGGATTGTAAGGATCATAGAACCGTAGACCAGGGTATGTGTATGGAAATGCAAATGGCGTATACTGATATGCAGGACTAAAGTGCCCCGCTCCGATGGGCAGAATTTGTGGTGGTAGACCAAATTCATTAAGTGGTATTGGTGACTCTGTTCTAGGGGGTTCTGGAGGTGATTGCGGTTTATCATCTTCTGGAGCAGGACTTGATTGGGGTTCTGGTGGCGAAGACTTTTCCGCTGTTTCCGGCTGTATGGGTGCCTCTGTTGTTGACAATGGTGATTCTTCGGGCTTTGAACTTGTGTCTTTAGGAACTGTCGGAGGTACAGGAATGAGGCCCTGAAATGTGAATGAGTACAGTTATACTAATTATTCAAACATTTATCGAAAGTTTTTGATTCTATCATATTGCACTTTGAAAGTCTGTTTAATTACTCAGATTACATAAACACTTTATATTAGAAAAAAATAAAATCGCATTGTGACGACACCAATAATTGTTTGTAGTCAAGTACTTTTGAAGAGTTGGACTGTTTCTCACATTGGTTTGATTCATCAATGATCTTTCATAGCGTTGTTATAAAATATTTTTCACCACCACCACCGCCATTACAGCCCAATAATGTCCCACTGCTGGGCACAGGCCTCCACTCTCATAGGAGAAAGGGAATTAGAGCTTAGACCCACCACGCTTCTCCAATGCGGGTTGGCGGGCTTTAACCACTATTTTATCAAGCTAATAAATAGCCGGGACCAACCTTAACGTGCTCTCCGAGGCACGGGGATGAAACTCCGGGCTAGTACTGAGTAGGTACTGAGTACTGAAATATTTTTCATTTACCCTGTAATTTACCCATTTAAACTGACTTATTGAACAGACTCTACCTGAAATCTACGCTTACAAAAACGGTTCAGGAAGACATATATTTTGTATGATCATGTAAAAATTCATTGCTTTATTTTAACTTACATTTGTCAAAGGCAGATCTCCATAAAATACAGGTTGGTAGGGGAATGGGAACGCATTGTGAAGCACTGGCTGGTATACTGGATATGCTTTACTCGGCTCCAAGTTTTGATTCGACGTTATCAAGGCGTTGTAAACTTTCGGAATCCTCCCTGGTGCAGGTTCAGCCAATGCTCCGGCAAATATCACGCAGAGCAACTGAAAGGAGAAATCACAACATGAAATATGTATTTCTATTCTAAAAAATCTTATATCCTTATATTGTAATTATTGGGGCAAGTAGCCAAATCTATTACAAAAGTTAATCCATACTAATATTATAAATGCAACAGTGTGTCTGTCTGTGTGTCTGCTACGCTTTCACGGAATATCTGTTCCACCGATTATGATGAAATTTGCTACAGGGTTAGATTGTATCCCGGGGAAGGATATACTACTTAAGGCTACTTTTTATCTTGGAAAATTAAAGAGTTCCCGCGGGAATCAGTCGCGGGAATCATCTAGTATATTATATTTAAAAAAAAACCTTTTTATAGATCAGCTTTTCTAACTATCAGACTTTGAACACCATGTGAGTAACATGCCACAATGTACCAAGACAAATTCAATGAGCCCAAAAAAGACAGAAGGGCTGGCTCATTTTTTGCGCAAAGGATCAGCCTGGCTGTCCAGCGCGGAAATGCAGCCAGCATTCTTGCCACCATTCCACGTGGGCATGATTTATGTAGTAATTAGGTTAGGCTAGCTAGCATTAAGTTCTATTGTATTATTCTCAATAAAAAAAAAGACAATTATGTTGAGAAATCGAGGAATCCCAATGACCACCTCCCAGATGTATTATTGAGTGAAAGACCACCTCCATGGTTTTATATTGTTATCGAATTATATCATACTAATCTACATTAATATAATAAATGCGAAAGTTTGGATGGATGAATAAATGTATGGATGGTTCGATGTTTGTTACTCAATCACGCCAAAACGGCTGAACGGATCTGGAGGAAATTTAGTATAGAGATAGATTATAGTCTGGAATACGCAGGCTACTTTTAATACCGGAAAATTAAAAAGTTCCCGCGGTAATTAAAAAACCTTAATCGCGGGCATTAGCTTAGCTTATTCAGCTAGTATTATAAATGCGAAAGTGTGTTGGTTTGTCCTTCAAACGGATCAACGTGATTTTTTGCATCGATATAGTACCTGGAGAGTGAAATAGGGTTTATCCAGGAAGATGAAGGAGTTCCTGTGGGAATAAAATACTTATTCTAGCTAGTGTATAATATGTTCCCAGCCCAATCGGTTGGGGGAAACTTTTCTCTAATTCAGTTGCAAGATCTTACCACATACTTACACGGCAAGTTAAACAAAAGTTTGTAAAAAAAATTAATACCTATCCATTATGAACATTCCGTTTACATCCGTATAAGTATATACTATCAATTAAAATACTACTACCTATGTCATTTGCAAAACCAATTAGATACGTTCATTGTTTGTTTAGCTCCTGTCCTGAAGCGTTATGTATTGCAGCAAATACTTAAAGATTCTTTGAAATTTTTTTGTAACTGTTTACTTACGGATTTATCTAATTCAAATTAATGTATTATTACATTTACTAGCAACCATATCATAATCCTTCGTTGAGTTATTTTTATGAAACAGTAATTTCCTCTATATATCTTATGGAAACTGGTTTTAAATATGTGTTATGTGTAAATGTAGAGTTAAGAGAGCAATTATGGTTTGCCTTGAATGATACTCTATAATACTATACCTATAAATAGAGTCCAAGTTATGTAATAGAAGTTTACCTATTATTATAGATTTCTAATTATTATTACTAAGACCTGGCGCGATTGGAACCATAGTCGATCTAAGTAGTTTTAAGACATATTTTAACATTAATCTTTATAAGCAAATAAGTGATACTTACAATCAATGTACTAAATGTTATAAACTGCCATAAGCTTGTAACAGCGTTATATCGTGTGCGCAAGGTGCAGAAATCCTTTGTGGGTTCCAAAGAGTTTCTGGATTTGCCATTGCATAAATTTAAAGACTGTGTCTAACAGCATCTGTTAAGTCGAGTTTATTAAACTATTGATGATTTCCGTAATTGCAAAGTTACATGGAAGCCACCCGCTTCGCATCCAGTAACCCTCAATTCAGTGTAATACTTGTTACAAAAGTACCTAACGTATGCATTGAATATCATTTTTCTTTTTATGAAAAGAGCAACTGTTGAGTTTCTGCTGGCTCTCCTCAGTAGAATTACTTTTCCGAGCTGGTGGTAGAGTCTTGACTCATCATAAGTGGCACAGGTTGTCCTACGTTATATAAATAAATCATTTCATTTCAACATGCCGTTATTAATTATCGTACGACTCCTGCGAGGGACGAAAACCTAGTGGCTTATTTAGTTCGGCTTCCTATTCAGGTATACTTTGTTAAGTTATGCGCGTTTAAAATATTTAAATCACACTTTGCTTTAACGGTGAAGGAAAACATCGTAAGAAAACCTGTAGGTATTCCCGAGACATCTTCATAATATTCTCAAAGGTATGTAAAGTCTGCCAATGCACATTTAGTTAGCGTGGCGGACTATAGCCAAAAGCCCTCTCATACAAGAGGAGATACTCGTGCTCAGTAGTGAGCCGGGAATAGATCGAAGTGATAATGACCTTGCTCTTAGACTTAAATAATACCTATTGGGTAGATGGATCCTACATAACGTTTGGAACTAGAATATCTGTTATTCTTGGTCAATCGCCTTGTCTTAACAGTTCCATTTGTCATGTGGCCTAAGTTCGGGCAAATCCATTGAAAACCAGAGGTGTATCTAATTTGACAGTGGTCGCTTACGAATATCTTGATTTAACAACACAAATTCAGTGTACTTACTTTTATAATTGAAATTATAAACGAGTTAAAAGAACAGCAGAAAACTATAAACGAGCTAACTAATATATAGGTACTATCCAAGTATAGTGGGAAAACATACGAATTAGCTTGATTCCTGTCCAATTTGACGTTAGATGCAGCAAATTCTAATAAAATTTGGTGAACTTACACGAATATTTTGATGTTTTGTTTGACATTATAACCAGTTAATATTATAACACATTTTTAAAAACAACTTTTTAACGTCCACCATATTGAATTGAGTGTGACGTCATTTAATTTTCGTATTCTTATCAGCAAATCCTTTTATAGTTCTACCAACTTATCTGGCCCGGTAGCCAAAATTGGAACTGATTCATCAAAATTGGCTTAGTAGGTTGCCCTACGGTAGAACGTACATAAATGTAAACATACATACGAGTATATAGACTGCTAAAATCATAGCCCTTCCTTTTAGCTTCGCCGTAGTCGATCAATAAAAGCTGTAAAAACTGTAGCTATCACAATCGCATGCGGCGACCGGCGGGAATCGGCATCTACCTACCTTGTTATCACAATAGTCATAGAGGTAAAATGTAATATCCTTAAGTAAACCATGTCAATTCGTTAGTATCTTTACCTAAGACTTCGAAGAATGTTCAGCGATGCAATATCATTTTTATATGCAAATCGGCACTTGCTAGGTTTTTATTGTACCTACACTTAATTTTATAACATAATTAAAAATTTGTACAATGCAGCCTTTAAAAGCCTACAAGCCTTGACCTTGAGCTAATTATTAAGCTAACGAGATACGAATTTTTATTTTATTTTCTTCGTCATAATCATAATGCATTGTCTGAAAGACCGATGACCTTTGATTAGCTAATTGTTTAACCTCAGTGCTTAACTAGCTATCAATCTTATTAACGTTAAACTAGGTACCTAAAATTTGTTTTATAGACAACTAGCTGATGCCCGCGACTTCGTCCGCGTGGACTGAGGTTTTTTGTTTTTTTCCCGCGGGAACTCTTTAATTTTCCTGGATAAAACATGTTATTCGAGACTACAATCTATCTCTGTGCCAAGTTTCATCCAGATCCGTTCAGCCGTTTCGGCGTGAAAGAGTAACGAACATCCATACATCCATTCATCCATACTCACAAACTTTCACACTTATAATATTATAAGTAAGGATAGTAAGGAAGGAAGTAAGGAAGGATGCTTTGTCGTATCACTATACTGTATCAACAGTGCTGTAAAAATAAAACACCTGAATGGCCCCAGAGAAATTTCCTTTGCTTATTATAATATGTACAATTCAAACTAGTGTCAGCTTTGCGTTTAAAGTTGAAATGAATTGTTACAAAAGTTAAAAGATTGTTAATTTATTTATTGATGATGGTTCGATTGTACTGATATTTGACTCATTTGATGTATTTCACTCGGTTCGTTCCCAACGCCATATTGGATTAACTTCTTTAGATACGAATGTTTTACCATCGGTAAAGCAGTCTCCACCGAGACTCCAACAATTATTGAATACCTTCGGTGTTTAGATCGTTACCTTGTTTACGAGCCTGCGGAAGCAACTGCAGCCTGGTCAAATGATTTGATACTGTAGTATTGTTTAACTGAGTTTTATAAATTAACTAATTACATTAAATCTCTCGTGGTTAGAGTACAAATATATTAAAAGTGTTTTATTAATACCTACTTCTGGATTGTTCTCCAACACTAGGTATTATTATTTCGCTTGCTCGATTTGAATTCAATTGATATTTTGTTCAGAATATCAGGAATACCTTATTATTACTTTATTAAAAGGGTGTATTCTATCTAACGTTCATAAAGTCTATAATTTTTTATTAGTATAACTAGGTATTTAATGCTACTCTGAAAGTAGTTTTTGATATAAAAAGTGATAATTTAGTTAATTTATGATATATTTTGCTTTGTTCTGTACTGATTTTAAGTGAAGGGATAACAAAATGAGTGCATGGCCGTGTCCACTTCGTATGTACTTAGTGCTAAACATATATCATTTTATATTGCCTCAGACACCCGGACTTTTAGTCGGTACTAGGTAATTGATGTAATTATAGATATCAAACAATATCAATAATTATAGGCTGTGGTTTTTACAAGAATATAAATGAAACCCAGATCAAAACATATTGGTAAGTAACAATATTTCGCATCTTACGTTACTTTTTTTGTCCACTACAAATTAGCCCTTGACTGCGATTGCACCTTAAGGTAAGTGATGAGGCAGTCTAAGATGGTAGCGGGCTAACCTGTTAGCGGCATGGCCCCCATACCCCTATTCGGTTTCCACACGGTAGTAAATATGTTGTATATGTCACCGTAAGATTGTAAAACCCGTTACATTATATCTAACTCGCGAAATTGTAAACTGTCGACAGATTGTGAACCGTTCAATGTTCTGAATGTCAATTTTTGAAATAATAATTGTATTTACATTTTCTTGTGTCTTTCTTGTAGGCTAGGTTAGGGTTCGACATATATAATCAGGTATGCCTCACAGATTACAATCTACCGAAAAATAATGCGTTAAATTGTAATCTTTCGACAGTTTGCGGTTCGCTAACTGTTTTTACAATCTTACGGTGACATATACTTTGGCTACTTTTACTAAACATATATTTTTTGTCGTGTTAAGTGATTTTGATACCGGTTTTAAGCAGCTAATTAACAAAAGTAACTCTTAAATCCTTAGTGACCATACATTAGATTAAGAATTTTCACTGCAATTGTCCCTGAGGTTATGAATAATTTGAATATAAACACACGAGTAGTCGTCGCTTTGGGTCATTGCCGAGCTCTAACGCAACTCCGTTTGCCCAATCTTCATAACATGAAATATCCTATCATAGAGCTCTTGAATCTTCTAAATGGTGGATAGATTTTCCTATAAAATGTACGCTACCTATAACATGCTAATAATAGTACTTAGTCGCTTGTACGCGATATAATATTATATCTTAAGTGAACAAAATCATTAATTAAACGATTTTTTATTATTTAAGCTTCTTAAATTTGTACTTAAGTAACAGTCAAAATTTTTAAGTGTAGACTTTTTAAAATATTCAAATCTTAATATACAGGGTTACAGGAAAAGTCGACCTAGATCCGTTAAGGGCGTGTAGTACACATCATTTCTGAATGATTTCACTATGGAACCCCCCATCCTAAACTTAACCGTTTTCGAGATATTCGAGTTTATTTTTTTTTATGAAAATGCCCAATTTTTCGACTATTGAATTGAATATTTTGAATTTTTTTGACTCTTATGATTATTTTTTTGGTTTTTTACATGAAGAATGAGATGCTTAATGACCTCAATGACTAAAATTGCACGTAAGTTAACTAAATAGTTCATTGTAGACGATCGAAACTTAAGAAAATAAGTACAAATTATAAAAAAATATTTTTCTTTTCTGGATATCTCAAAAAAATATTATGGCACTTGCTCTGCAGATGTGCTTAAAAACATCTACATTTTATCAGCTATCCAACGAGGTATAACAACCTAGGGTTGTATTTAAACTCATAGAAAAAAACATAGTTGGAAAGGTTCAGGTAGTAGGTCTAACGGGTGATTGTAGTAAGCTAAATGAAACAATAAATCAGTTCAAAATAACATTTATTCACCTAATGTTTTTGAATAAATTTTTATAGTTCATGTTCTACGTGTCCACCTCTATTTCGCACACATTTTCTCATTCTTTCACGTAGTCTACTTTTCACTACACCAGTGGTTAATGTTCTTCTTATGTCGTTAGCAGCATTAATTATCCTTTCTTTGAGAACTTCCACTGACGATATGGGGTTGGGCTCACTGTAAACGAGGCTCTTCATGTGCCCCCATACATAAAAATCCATGGGGGTCAGGTCGGGACATCTGGCTGGCCAGGGTAAAGGACCACCTCGTCCAATCCATTTGTTAGGATAGTTAGTGTCCAACCATTCCCTAACGCTTCTTCTGAAATGAGCAGGGCAGCCATCATGTTGAAACCACATGTCCCGCAGTAATAGTAATGGGAGATCATCTAGTAGGTCACCTAAGTGATCTCTTAAGAAATTTTCATAAGTTTCACCATTCAGATTGTTTGGAAGAAAGTAAGGCCCAATCAAATGGTTGGAAATGATGCCCATCCACACATTTACACTAAATCGTCGTTGTGACCCCTTTATTCTTTTCTTATTTGGATTGCCTAGTTCTTTAGGAGCCCAATAGTGTGCGTTATGGTAATTAGTAATCCCGTCCTTATCGTATTTGGATTCATCTGTCCACAATATTAATTTTAGGAAATTCGGGTCCTCGATATCTGCATTGAGCATGAATCTGCAGAAGTCCATGCGTCTCGCGGGATCTCCTTCTTCAATTACATGTACCGGCGTGTAGTGATAAGGATACAGGCCTGCCAGTCCAGAAACAAAGCCAAGTCGTGTGGGAATCCGAAAGCACAATAATTCGCATCTACCATGGACGAATCGCATGAGCAGACTAAAATGGATGGCAAGCAAACAAACGACCAAATACAAAACAATGGGCATGTTGTATCCCCAAACTTGTTTTTGCACATTATTTTTCTCACTCTCACCTGCATAAATCGTAAGTTGTCTCGCTCACACGCACCGGATTAACTTGAAGGACAATAGCCGAGGGACCCGTTAGACCTACTACCTGAACCTTTTCAACTATGTTTTTTTCTATGAGTTTAAATACAACCCTAGGTTATTATACCTCGTTGGATAGCTGATAAAATGTAGATGTTTTTAAGCACATCTGCAGAGCAAGTGCCATAATAATTTTTTGAGATATCCAGAAAAGAAAAATATTTTTTTATAATTTGTACTTATTTTCTTAAGTTTCGATCGTCTACAATGACCTATTTAGTTAACTTACGTGCAATTTTAGTCATTGAGGTCATTAAGCATCTCATTCTTCATGTAAAAAACCAAAAAAATAATCATAAGAGTCAAAAAAATTCAAAATATTCAATTCAATAGCCGAAAAATTGGGCATTTTCATAAAAAAAATTAAAACTCGAATATCTCGAAAACGGTTAAGTTTAGGATGGGGGGTTCCATAGTGAAATCATTCAGAAATGATGTGTACTACACGCCCTTAACGGATCTAGGTCGACTTTTCCTGTAACCCTGTATAATGCATGTTGTGTGTATATAAATAATGAAAAATAATATTACATTGCTTATTTAGGCAGTTCTGTGTGGTATCTTATATTGTTTGTCAGTTATACTTACTAAGCACTTATACCGCTAGGTCAGGCCTCAGACAGTGTCGATAATATCTTACTGTGAATCTATACTAATATTATAAATGCGAAAGATGGATGTATGTTTGGGTGGATTCATGCTTGTTACTTAAACGGATCTGGATGAAATGTGGCACAGAGATAGATTACAGTCTGGAATAATACAAACGCTAATTTTTATCCCGGAAAATTAAAGCATTTCCGCTGGAACCAAAAAACCTCAATCCACATAAGCGTCTGCTAGTAACGAAATAGTCTGTACTAACAAGAGTTTCTAATCTTTATCCTATCCTACCTGGTAGAGCCCAATATGTCTAGAATTTTGATGTTACAGCATATAAAATAATCTTTATACTTTGAATAGGTTACGTCTCTTTTTTTACAGTGCAAGAAAAATCTCAACCATTGGATAATCCAATTTATACATGAGATGTGGCGTGTCACCCTACAAAGTTTTGCAATCACTCATTGATTACAAACTTTTCCTGCTAACTGAGTCATCACAAATAATGTTTTCATCTCTCAAAGAATTCATTCATTATAAATATTATTATTTAAAATATTGAAATACTTGTTTTAGGATTTAATAAAAAATATACTCATAGTGTAATCGTATTTTTAACTGACTTCTCAAATCGGCGCGTATTTTTTTTCATTTTAAAAGGTATCACAAATATTATGTTCTTTAGTCATTTCCACTTTAATTGACCCCTACATCTCTCCCCTCTTGTAATTAACCCCTTTGTTGTCATTGTATACTTTTGAATACTTTCAATTGCAATAATACTGCAAGCATCATTTAAAAGCTTTTACCCAAGAAGGGGCCCATGTCTCGTAGAATTATTATGCTAACATATTATCAATTGTAATCTCTCACTTTTTTATTATTTAACTTAAGAGTACATTGTTTTTAAGTAATTATTACAAATGTTCTAAGAGATTGTAATCTAGTTATAAGAAGATATGGGAACAAATGCCTTTTTAATTTATTTATACATATATATATATATATATATATATATTATATTATAACATTTAGGGACGGAACCTTAGAAAGGCAAACAAAGAGCGGTCCATTCATGTATTTTTTCAATTGTAAACTGCGACGCTAGTCATTGTCCGGTTTGAATCCGGAAATCGGCGCGTGCGGTTTACAATGCCAACATTCGTCTGGTGCCGGTCGCAAGCTCGCCTACGCACAACAGAAGGTCTAAGAAATGGAACAGGCTCATCGAGGTCAAACTAACTTGTGAGTGATATCCTAGTTTATACCAAGCATTAGCCGAGGGCGAAGGCTCTGCTGTTAATAGTTTAATAGGTACAATTAACAGACAGATGGGACACATATTGGATAGAAGCAGGCGTTATTTTGCGGAAGTCCATGATAAGGAAGGAAAGAGAAATTTAATTCGCTATAATCCGCCACAGTAGGCTAATGTATGTGGAACAGTGTGTATCTTGCAATTGTAGCTTGCGATATTCACCACACCACACAAATCTTCTAAATTTTTATGGGACACAGTCACACCAAGGAGTCAGGAGCCCTATTACGTAAAATTTATAGCTACAGTGTTTACCATCGTAATAACCTCTGATTGGTTATTCTGCTAATGTCCAAAATCCATTGCCGCAGGAAAAATACCACAACTTCAGCCAATAAGATAATTATTGGGCCTGTAACAATGCTTGTAGGCTTTACAGTTTACATGATAGGGCTACAGACAGGGGACGGACAATGTCATACAATTTGGTAATGGTTAAGTACACAAATTAAATTTCTTTCAACCATAACCCGTCCGTGCATAGTTTTCGTGCAAACTAAATTGAACCTAGGTTTGCAAAAAGTCCGAGTATAATAATTAGATCAATTTATTTAATTTCCTACGACAAAAGGCTGCTTCTGTGCGTTGTATAGGTACATATTTGTTTTTTTTTTGTCTATTCAATGGGTATAGTTCTATAAGTGGACACTTAATGTATGTTACAAAAAGTTCAGGTTCAGCAATTGATTTGTGGCATAGCATGACTTTAGCCTTTGGTTATGATAGTCAATGACAGAGGTAGTACTTATTTAGCATTTAATACCTATCCATACCAATATTATAAATACGACAGCGTGTCTGTCTGTACTCTGTCTATCTGTATGTCTGCTACGCTTTCCCAGCCTCTCTTTTCAACCGACTTTGACCAAAATTGGATAGATAAGAGAAGAAGTATATAGTAAAAATAATAATTTTTTTGACGAGTTCAGAAGCGATTGAGCATTGCAGTACGATACTTGTTGAAAACCGATTAGGCGTGCGTGCTTAGTTTAACGTGGTTTAAATGCTGTACACTCCTAACAGATTAGCCCGCTACCATCTTGAATCGCTTGGTGATTAGTGACTGTATCGTCACTTACCTCCAAGTGAGATTGTAGTAAAGGGCTAACTTGTAGTGGAATGAAAATAAAATGCGAAATTCAAAAAATGTTGCAATGCATGCGGTCAGTGCATCATTGTGCATGCAGACTAGAGCGCAGTTCGACGACCAGTACCTACCTATTTAACCGTAGTACCATCACTTAAAGCCGTATTGTTTTAATATTGTGGACGTTCAGGTTGTAGAATTATAATCCTTAATAATAAACTGACATTTTGAAATAATAATGCTTTATGCGATGGTTGGAACCCCCGAGTCTCTGTTGATGTGATGTATAGTGTGATGAAATTTCTCTATAATATGTTGAACCAAAGGGATTGTATGTTACCTACATATTAATCTAGAATAGGTGAATATAAACTATTAAATTGAAACTCCAACTTCTTGCGAGACATTTCATCACAATTAATTTAGCCTCATTTGGCTCTTTATCTTTTAGTTTTTTTAATAGAACACTGGAAACCAAAAGATTTATAAACGTAATTCTGCGGATACTAGTAAGATATAAACTTCAGCTAGGTAGTAATACTTATTTACTATGTCGATATTTGGAATTTTAGTTAGCATAGTAATTTACTTAATATATTTATGTATTTTTATGTATACTTAGATAATGAAACACTGAATTTTTCCTACACAAAAACAGTTGAATAAACTTTACCGACAGTGTAGGGAAACATAGGTAGATATATGTTTCATAAAAGCTGAAGTGCGACCTAAGTTATATTTATTACCATGCTCAATTAAGTTAACTAATGATACAGTGGAGAATTAAATATTTCTCCACTTCACATTTTTTACGCAAATGCTCTATATTTGAGTTTTCTTTGTCTAAGTTACTTTTATCTCTCTCATATTATGTGTAAAGATATCATATAACGACGGATGCTCTTCCTTCAATGACTGGTTGACCAGGGTTTACCTGAACTCACAATATTAAAAGAGCTTAGAACAATAACAAGAAAAATTTAATGTTCTAAGCTGTTAATGGAAGATAAAACCTATTAACTAGTATCTAAAGTTAATAGTTACGTTATCTAACTTGAAACGTACATTGATTACAATGGACAATGGCCTTCGAAGGCTACTCTCAAAGCTCAAGTGACAAACGAAATAGGATGAATTCAAAACACAACAAACACCTAATGGGTAGAACAAACGAGTACAAATACTCGACGAACTTGACTTCGCTCAAGCGCAATGGCGAGAGGTCATTAAAAATGATATAATAAATGCGGCTGTTAGGAGCTGTTAGTATGGTAATGAAGTTTAGATAATAACTCACAGGCAAGTACTGTTGGACCGCCATGTTGCGCGCTAGGCGAGTGGTACTGGAGTGTGGTGGTGCGACTGTGACCTGCGCCTGCGCACCTCACTCGCCACCAATGAACTGACTGACACTGGAAGCGATTGTTTAGCTTTCCTTTGTATTCTAGGAATTACTTTCCGTCTCATATTCCCCCAATGACTTATATAAACACCTGCCGCCTTTTTTTTCATTTAACTGTCGTATATTTGCGTCATAATATCACATATGGGTATTTCAGTAGGTTAAAAATGAATCATCTGGTTTAAAAATGTCGTATGTGGGGTAAAATTAAAAGCGTCCGACATTCACAAATTGATTTCAGGATCGCAAATATTATTATGTTTGCGTATGCGTAAAAGTCACCGGCTTTAAGCTTTTACCGAATACACTTCCTTAATTTATGTTATAGGTTTAAAGTATAGCTTTATATTATTTACACAGGCACAATGTTAGTGTTATTTGCTGCTACAATAGAAGAAGTGGCATGAAGGGTTACTACAATAACATATTTTACAATTTTTACAAAGTTTCAAATCCGATTTTATGATCCATCATAAATAAGGTCATCTTCAAACGCCACTTCTTGTAAATATATTTCCGTATCTAAGTTAAATGTCCTTGTGAGCGAATGCAACTTCAAGCTTTGCCCCACTTTGGTGATAAGCTTTTAGCTCAGCCTAAAAGGCCTATTACACTACACTTTTTAAGGGACCCTTAATCAGAATCAGTGTAGTGTAATAAGATTTAGGGAGATCGGGTCGTCCCGGTCTGCTGCGGTGTGGCTACCGGGCAATGTAATAACACTTAGGGTGGTTAGGGAGCTCAGTCGTCGCACGACCAGCGTAGAAAGTAGTTGTGTTTCTCCGGCTCGCGCGAGCATTTTGACGTTAATTTAGTTTACTTTGTGCCACCTAGATGACTTTGTACTCTATTGAATAGAAGCAGGCGTTACTTTGCGGAAGTCCATGATAGTGAATGAACTAGAAGTTTAATTCGCTATAATCCGCTACAGTAGACAATTCTGTGTGGTGTGTGTGCGTGTCTTTCACCTGCAGCATGCGACACCCACCACCCAGCAATTCGCACAGGCACAACACCACACCACACAAATCCTCCAAATCACTCTCAATTTGATTGGATTTGTGTGATTATTGTTTGTGCGGATTATAGCGAATTAAACTTCTAGTTCATTGACTTTGTACTCTGACTCGCGTTAAGCGACCCTTACGCGAGCCAGAGTACAAGTGGTGTCAACTTGGTTCTCGTTCAGACTGTATTAGGGCCCGATAGTTAGTGCAGTGCCCTTGCCTCAGGGCCCTTGAAAAAGTGTAGTGTAATAGGCCCATAAAATATGTGCCTAGAGTCAGGTGCAGTAGTTCTAATCTGAGTATCTATATAAATAAAAATCAATTGTTGAAAGTTTGTAAGCGCATCACTTCAGAACTGCTGGACCAATTTTGAAAGATTTTTAGTGTGTTTGTGTGGGTTTCGGGACGGTTTTTATTCACAATTGGACCCGTTAGAGTATCTCCAACTATCACGTCATAACTTTTATTTATCATTTGATTCGTCTTACACATTTTATTGAATAATTTTTGCCATTCAAACATGGTCCATGTTTGAATGGCAAAAATTATTCACATGCATCACATGCATTCAAATGAGGATGAAGTTAAATAATATAAAAGACTAGTTATAATATTTAAATAGTAGTTATAAATGTAAAGGTGAAAACTGGGCAAACAGTTTAACCTTTGGTAAACAAACTAATACATTGATGTAGTATATATGGTACTTAGAACCTTAAATACCTTGAACTGAAATGACTATATCACATAGATAGCTGCAGTCTACGTGCCTATCATACTATCACATAGCAAATTATGCAAAGACAAAATGCAGTGACTCAACGAACTTAAAAGCAATCTATACTTATAAAATAAATGCGAAAGTTTGGATTAATGGATGTTTGTTACTCAATCTGCATGAAATTTGGCACAGAGATAAATTATATATTTAAATTATATCTGGATTAGCCTATAGGCTACTTTTTATCCCGTAAAATTAAGTCCCCGTAAATGAAGTCATGAAACTAATTATTCGTCAAATATTTTCAATAGGTCAATACTCAATAGGCGGACGTAGCAGCCGATCTTATGCTTTCTTCAAATATATTACCTATTTTGTTGATGAAAAAATACCTGCTGGTGCTGAAAATTAAAACAACAATAATAATTTAATTGATTTAACGTAAAATTACTCGCTTGATACTATCACGCTTAATACGATTC
Source organism: Erebia palarica (assembly GCA_964035005.1). Taxonomy (NCBI): domain Eukaryota; kingdom Metazoa; phylum Arthropoda; class Insecta; order Lepidoptera; family Nymphalidae; genus Erebia; species Erebia palarica. The sequence continues at coordinate 26,138,362 of OZ035992.1, read as the reverse complement.
GTCATCCCGTTTAATACGCCATCGTCAAGGGAGAAAGTTGCCATGGTGGCAAAGCAAGTAAAGAGAGACCGGGTTCAAGTCCCGGCAGGGTCAATTTGGGAATTTATAATTTTTGAATTTTCTCTCGTCTGGTCTGGTGGGAGGCTTCGACCGTGGTTAGTTACCTACCACCCTACCGGCTAAGACATACCGCCAAGCGATTTAGTGTTCATTTAGTGACAGGTTAGACTGCATCATCACTTACCATCAGGGGAGATCGCAGTCAAGGGCTAACTTGTAGTGGAATAAAAAAACGTAAGATCGTTTCATAGACTGATTAAAAGCTTTGGTTGATCACTTTCAGATCAAACGTAAGTATACCTACGCATACTAAGTAACTAATAAGTTCATTGGTATCCGCCCCGCTTACCCTAAAGACGCTGAGCTAAGGAATTTGAGGTCGTTGTAGGAATGTCTAAAATACTATTCTATTCTACTTATTAGATAATTTAAAAATACTTTCTAACAACTTTATAAATACATACATTAAACGTGTATGTAATTCAATACCTACACGTATGTAATACGTTTTATTTTCCCTATCCCGCATTAAATACCCTGTATCTATTCTGTGATAATACACTTTCTCTTTCGCTTTCTTGACCATAAAAATCTAATTTAATTATTCTTCCCTTACTTCATTGTCTAAAACAAATGAAAAGTAAAGTGAAACAAATATCGTTACAATTTTAACAGAAAAGATAGCGCCATCTTGTGCTATGATAAATAACTACAATGTGAAGCAAGTGAACTTCAATGAACACCAAAGGAAAAATTTGTACATGATAGTATGTTATTTTCCGCCCATTAACTTTGGATTTACGCTGTATTGTACTAGATGGCTCTTATCTTTGTAAATAAAGTTAACTTGTACTAATATTTTAAAAACGATGATTACTTTCATGAGTTTATTGAAAAGCATAATACATATTATAATGTTTATAGTAAACTTCATGTCCGCCTAACCAAACTTAATATTTTATAAAATAAGTCATCGACCTGAGCAATATATTTGCAGCTATAAGTAGGTATGTGTGTAGTAGAGTAGGTAGGAAGAGATATTATGTAAAAGCTGGACTATTCTGTTGTGGAACTCTTTATCAATTATATCTAATTTGGTAACATAAATATATGTAATGATCTTATATTTCTAATAATTTAATGTTAGAGAAAATAAAGCACGCCTTTACAAAGGGTGATTGTTCAATTATTATAATAAATAGCAGTCTATAATGAAAAATGAGTTTTAACTCCAATAAATAACTCATTTCAATATAAATAAAGTTTTCATTTTTAAACGACTGCCTAAAAAAGGAGTATATTGGTTTCAGGGTTCATGTATGTTTGTATGTGTGTATGTATGTTTGTATGTATGTATATATGTATGTATGTATGTATGTATGTATGTATGTATGTATGTATGTATGTATGTATGTATGTATGTGAGTTTATATATTCCACCATAACTTCTATACGCCTGAACCGATTTTGATAAATGAGGTATCGTTAGAATCCCTAGCTTATTCCGGGTGACATAAGCTAGTAAAATTAAAAAAAATGATGGGGTGACCATGGCCCCGCAATAAAGACTAAAGTTGGAAAAAAAAATTCGAATATAAGATTCATCATCTAGAAAATGATGAGTAGATTCAAAAATATATTACACTATTGTTCAAAATCCAGTGATTCGCAAAAAATATCATTTAATAAAAATGTGAATAAGATTCTAATTCTAAAAAAATGTGAACTAGATTAATTTAGATTTTTAACTTTTTAGTTCGTTTTTTGGCAGGGCAGTCGTGTTTTTTAATTCTTTAAATTATGACTTTCTAACTACAGCACATTAGGCAGGTATATACCTATTATTAAGTTATATTATGTAAGAAAGATTTGATGGAAGTCGGTCAAGAGATTCTCGAAGTTTCAAGATATCTAGCATCTACCTTGAATCTAGATAGTAGATAGTTACGTAGGTAAGCAGGTAATAGGTATTACTTTAAGCAATATTTTTTCCAACTCAAATGCAATGCAGACCGCGGCAGAAACGAATTTGTCCATATACCTAGTTAACCAATTTTTGAAAGGCCTGAAATATCAGAAACGTAATTACTTAAATTCAAATCCAAATTCAAATGCTTTTTATTCACATAAACTTTTACAAGTACTTTTGAATCGTCGAGTCAATCTACCATAATATGTTTGTATAATGTACCACATGTAACCTATACCTAACTATTCAAATGGAACATTCACATTTTCGTGGCATAGATCCATAGAAGACCGGACGGTCACCATAAATTGTAATTACTACCTACTGATGATGCCCGTGACTTTGTCGGCGTAGATTTAGAATTTTTACTACCCGACGCGAGAACACTTCCTGTATTTGATTTTCGGGATAAAAAATAGCCTATAATTTTTTGACTGCGGTCTTACTTGGATGTGTCCGGGGATTCCAGCTATTTCTGTAGCTTTCGTTAAATAGGAACGCATTGGCCGTGAAAATTTAACAGATACCTATACATAATACAAAAAACTCTTTCACATTTAGTGTATTGGTATGGACATTCGCGACAACTGAGCGAACATTGAATAGAATAATTGAATAAATTTGTTAAAATTGAAAATTGAATAATTGCTAGGATATTTAGTGTACTCTCAGGTATTATATTTTATTAGAGCACTCATTAAAATAATAATGGTAACTTCGTACCTAACTGTAGAGGTCTGTAAAGGGATATAAAGTAGGTTAATTACTTTAAAAAGTTCTTTGAAATTTTCAATTTACACAAAGGCCACAGCCAATGTTGAAAACTTATGTGAAGAAAATAGTGAGCGCGTGAATTTTTGGGGGGTTGGTTTAATAATACCTAGCCATTTTTTAAGCTGCACAGTTTCTATACCTATATTTCATGAATCCATTAATGAATTATATTAATTACATACATAACTATACTATGCTTACCTTATTACCTACTACGATCTAATATCTGAAGATTTTCTGCAGAAATCTGAATAGGTACATTCAGATTTCATCAGAAAATCTTCAGATCATATACTTAGTAGTAATTCATCAGATTTAAACCCTAACCTCCTATTTCTTTTTCATTCTTCTTCATTATAACAATTCACTCCATATTAAAATTTTAAGTAGAAAGTTAACATAACATGGATTAAAATAATAAAAATTTAATTATTTTATCGTAATATATACGTAAAATACGTGTAAAAAGTTATCTTCAAAGGATTTACGAAGATAAAGTTAATTCGATTGTTTGCCTAATAATTCTTTAATAATATGATAATGATCTTCAAAGAAAGTAAATTACAACATGACGCGTGCCTTTGAATAAGTAGATGAGCTATAATTTAATAAATAAGTTCATAATACCTTATCAACATTTTGTTTTACTTGATATATCTGCCTTCTATCTGATATACTGCTTATTTATTACAATATATAATAAAACCGACCATACATATTTTGTACCGGTATGTATAAAAAGTAATACTTAATTTAAATATATATGTGTAACGTTTATCAAATAATATTTGATAAGAAATTGAAAAAAGCGTATTTGGTGATCCACAAGTCATTTCGGTTACTTCCAATACTACCAATAAGTGTTTCACATCATCACCTCAATCCATTGCCAGCTCACCACTGTGCACGAGTCTCCTTCCAGAATGAAACGGATAGGGCGTGGTCAACCACGCTGGCTAAGTGTCAAACTTCACATGCCTTTAGGATCACTATAAAAAGCTATCCTGAATATCCTGGTGTTTCCTTCACCGTTAAAGCAAGTGATATTTAATTCGTCAAACGTACATACTTACTTATCTCTGAAAAGTTAGAGGTGTGTGCTCGGGGACCAAATACCCGACCACCTGAATACGAATCCGACCGTCTAAAACACTGGGCTATCACCGCTTTATGTTTTTTTTTTAAATATACCTTTCACATATAAATAATGTTGTAGAATTCAGTTTAATGATTTAATGTGAGCTGAAAATTATTCTTAATAGTTATTTGTTACTAACTGATGCCCGCGATTTAGTATGTGGGACTGTTTGTTTTTTCGGGGGAAAAATTGTTCTACCGATTTTGATGAAATTTGGTACTGGGGTAGGTTGTATTCCGGGGAAGGACATAGGCTTTACATCCAGGAAAATTAATTATTACATAGGAAATGAAAAAATCTTAATCCACGCAGATGAAGTCGCGGGCATCAGCTAGTTAATAATAAACATATAATAGACACTACTAGAAGCTATGAATTAAATAAGAAGATTTTTATAAAGTCAATCTACAGTTCATCAGTTCTATCGATGTCTAGTATTGATAAAATATTATTCTCGTGCCAATAATCTAGATTCTAGAACAATTAAGTTATCAGACATATTGATAAGTCGTATAAAGAGTAAACCAGCACTATCAAGGTATTAAGTACTATTATTAGTCACTGACATAATAATATTATGTAGGTAATAGCAAGATAATAAATTGATATTGACGTACCTATAGGTATAAAAATATGTGGGTACCTATAACATTTATCATTCCTAGACTGTCGTACTAATATATAATATTTAATCTATATACATATATTATAAAGAGGTAAAGTTTGTGAGTTTGTGACGTTGCACGGGGTAATCTCTGGATGTACCGAACAGATTTTGAAATTACTGGTACCAATAGAAAGCCTCATTATTTGTGAGTGTCATAGGCAATAAATTATCCCGAAAAATAAGGGAGTTCCCGTGGGAATTTAAATAACTTATTTCACGCGAACGATATCGCGGGCAAGTCTGCAAGTATGGTATAAATAGAGGTATAATATATATGGTAGTGTGCTTGAAATCTTTAAAATATCTAGTTGCCACTTTCCCCTCGATAATATTGAAAAGTAAACGTAAAATTTATTATTTATGCCATATTTATGTCACTAGTCACGCATAATTATTATACTGTATTTATTTCAATACTTTAAGTATTTGCCCATGACGAAAATAGAACTCATTTTATTTTGAATGGTGCGAGTAATAATTATTTCACCATAAGAACCAAATAGAAATACACAAACTAAAACTGCAGCTTGTTTCCAAGAGGCCATGACATTAAGCGTATGGGTCAATTGATATATATTTTAAGTGTACATACAAAGTCCATCCAATTATTCCGCTTCCAGAGATTACCTATTATAGTAGGTATATGACGTACTTACTTATTATAATAACTAGATGATGACGACTTCGTTCGCGTGGAGTAATAAGGGTTTCTTATTCCCGCGGGAACTCTTTACCTAACCTAACGTCATTCCGCGGTATGTAACCTACCTTTATACCGAATTTCATAGAAATTGGTTGAACAGATGGGTCGTGAAACCGTAGTAGATAGACAGACAGACACATTTTCATATTTATTATATTAATATGGATAAATAAGTTTATAAAATTGTTCAATACACAGCAAGGTGCATATTTAGGTACCTACTATTAATAATAAACATTAATGCTTGGTTGATAAATTAAAAAATGAGTTCCCAAAAGCAAATTGAATATCACATATTCCCATCCCAAATCTTAATACATTTTAATCTGAGCACCCAAAATGGGCTGGTATAGAAATATCTAATTATATTTCACAAGGAATAAAATTGTAAAGACATCTTATTCATCACTTGTAATTCGAGAAAAGAAGGGTTCCCGGGATGTAAAGTAACCTATGTCTATCTATGTCTATATGTATAGTAATTTCGTTGAATTTTGTTGAAAAAATGGGCCGTGGAAGCGTAATATAAGTATGAAAGTATGGATATAGAATCGTTCCTGTAAAGAATGTTTAATTTAAAGATCTCAATATCGAAAAGTTTTTCGAAATAAAGTACAAAATGTAGCTTAAATATTTATTAATTAATTATAATTACTTACAAGTATTTACACACAATGCATACTAATTTATTGATAAGTATCCCATTATTTTGACGATATGGCTGAGTCAAATATACTCGAATGGTATATAACAGAGCCTTCTTAGGACTAGAAGGGGGAAATGGGGAAGGCACAATATGAAGAATATTGCAAAGGGGCTGAAAAGTAGGCAGGTTCCCAGCCATGCAACCAGGAACCAGGTCGGCAGGAATGCTTGCTCCATCACACCCAGGATACCTTCTCCCGTATTGACCAAATGTTCATGTTGACTACAAACTATCACCCATTCGCAGCCAGCGCTATTTATTTGCAATCGATGACAAAAGGTTTAGGAGCGCCATCTGAAACAATACAAAATCTGAGTTAATTTTTACATTTTTAACATTTATTGAAAATAATACAAGAGAACTTAAAGCTAGCTAGCCTAACCTAATTACTAAATAATTAATAAATCATGCCCGCGTGGAATGGTGGCAAGAATGCTGACTGCTTTTCCGCGCTGGACAGCCAGACTGATACTTTGCGCGAAAAATGAACCAATGTATTATGTTTTGATACATTATAATTAGTACAAATCATGAAACAGTAGGCTTTCACTGGTTCATGTAATGAGATAAAACCTTAATGTGTGAGCTTGCCAACATACACACTTAGCGAGATGATGTACTTACTAATTCGTTATTGTGTCAAATAACAATCAAATAAACTCATCACATGATTAGTTAGGTAGCGTTCTATAATATCATTATTAATTTATTATTGTTTGCTACTTCAATTATATATTTTTAATTCGTTACATACTTGGCACTCTTCAATCTCTAAGTATTTGCCATGCCCTAAGAGGCGTTTGCGTTGCGAGATATAATTAGTACATTCACATGTGTTCAATAATGTATGAATCCATTATTATAAGTAGTGCATTCGTGCTATACACGTGATCAATCTGTTGGCTTTCGTTTTGAATTTTTAGAATAATTTCTATTTAAGTAGTTCTACTGTTTACTGTTTTATATTATCTAAACTCTACTGAGTATTAACTATTAATTATAATTTTTTTATTGAAAATCATATTATTTGTCCATGAAACAAGTGTGTCATGTCTGTTACATAAATACAGACTCATATAAAACTATCTTATCAGTAAACTTACTCATAATATGTTTTGTTTTGGTTGACTAAACCCAAGGTCGTATCCAACGTGGCTGTGATATAATTATAATTAGAGTATAAAGTGATACAAAGTATCCGAATCCACTTTTCTTGGTTAAGTTATTGGAAATAATATGCTGTCATAAATATCTATACTTCTATACTTCTATATCTATACTAATATTATAAATGCGAAAGTTTGGATGGATGTATGGATGTTTGGATGTGTGGATATATGGATGTTTGTTACTCAATCACGCCCCAACGTCTGAACGGATCTGTCTATAATAGCACATAGGTTACTTTTTATCCCGCAAAATTAAGAAGTTCTTTTGGGAACCAAATAGCCACGATCCACGCAGACGAAGTCGCGGGCATCAGCTAGTGCTGTCATATATTTCAAAACTCTTCACGACAATTTCTCTGATATCACTCCACACAAAGAAAATTTGGTATTTCTGACGATTGAAAATTCAATTTTTTTTGCGTGCGGATTCTTATTTTATTATTACTACTGCCAATTTTACAACTGCAATAATTGGTTTGTAGCTATTCGGAGCAGAACAGCAAAATTAGATGAAGTGTTAGATAAATAAATAATGACATTGTAATAGACATTTCTCAATGTGATATTCTATTCTATCTGTCTAAGTAATTTTATATTAGCAAACTGTCAGTATCAAAAGTTCGATTTAGAAACTTTTTAGTGTTTTTATGGTGTAGCAAGCAAGTAGTGTGCTAGTAGCAAGTAAATTTTAACAGGATTAACGCTGAGTTTATGAAACAAAATAAAAAATAGGTGGAAATTACACTTATTTAAAAACAATAAAAATACTATGGAGTCTTATTGACTATATAAATTTTATCCCCACTTATTTTTAATTTTGTTTCGATTACTTTAGTTGCTAAAACTTCTCAAACGTGACTGCTCAAAGTTTTAATGCTAGTGGACCCACTGGTCCACTGGTCAATGGGCACATCCAGCCCCAACCACCACCACTACCACCACCACTATAGTAAATTAACGTCAGACTGCTGGGCACAGGCCTCCACTCTCTTAAGGGGGAGGGTATTAGACTGCTCTCAGAGGCACGGGGGTGACTCACCACCAAGTAGCTGACTCCGAGCTAGTACTGAGAATTTCTAGTCAGAAAAACCGAATAGGTACTTAAATATGTTAATGGGCACATTTGATTTTTATAAAATTTATGTAGATTTTTATAAAAGTTTCTACAGATTATTATTGGAATCTTTATCATCATAGCAGTTGTAAGAATTTTGGCAAATGACGTAAGATTTAATTTGAGTCTTTAAAAATACTTCACAGTTAAGTCTAATGACGAAGCAAAATTTAAATTCGGGCATTAAGTATAGGTGTGATGACTACGTAGACCGCTACGAAATTGTTTGGTTTACTCTTATTGAGTGTGTCCAAAGAGAGTATAATCACTACATTGATGGGGCAATGATTTAATAGGCACGATGACAGTAACCAAGAATCAATGAAATTATGAATTTATCTAATGAAATAGGATTCATGGATTCTAAAAAACGTATTTATTTTACTATTTCGAGTGAGATTGCTATTTATTTTGGTAAAATATATCTATAAAACACACCAATCCGCCATAATGGATTAAACACAAAGAAGCGAATGACGTCACAATTGTTTGTTTTCGAGCTTTGACAAGCATACTATTGTTTACTGCACACTGCACAGAGTACATCGGTAAAAACAATAGTGACGTCAAAAACGACGCCATGACACCCGCGAGCGTTTTGGCGTGAATTTTAAAATTTAAATTTCAAATGCAAATTTTTTCTACCAAACCTTATTTTTCCGCTGAAATAAGATATTTTATCGAAATAGTATATACTTCCGAACATAATCTGACCATTTTTCAAAATCAGTCATCATGCCTATTATAATAATCCTTGGGATAAGTCCAATGGGTCCAATATTAGGTGTCGATCGTGTTAAAAACTTTTCCTTGGTTGACATAAAAAATAAAATACTTGCAAGAGCAAGAAGATACTTTATTTTTTTCTTTATTTAACTCTAAAACCGGTCAAGTGCGAGTCAGACTTGCGCACAAAGGATTCCGTACCACTACAGAATATAAATTGTTTTAGTAAAAAATAAGAAAAATGTCATAACAACACTTAATCAGCTGTGAAATAACTGGCTTACATTTAAGCTAAGATCCTAAGAGTACGGAATCCTAATTAAAAATATTCGGACTTTTCCTTTACTTGTGCTATGAGACCTTGTTTCTTGCCAAATTTCATGATTCTAGGTCAACGGGAAGTACCCTAAAGGTTTTGATCTATTAGCGAGTGTCAAAATATGTATCTTTTGATTGCGTTGACTTAGAAGCTTGATTATTTTACAGCTCCAAGGGATCGTAGACTATTAGAGTAGGGTTGGGTATTTTAATTTCAACTTGATACCATCACGCGTTCCCGAAAAAAGGGGGTTGACAGACCGACGGACAACGAAGTGATCCTATATTAGGGGTTTCTTTTTCTTCTTGAGGTACGGAACCCTAAAACTAAGACATTTTTACTTTTTATGGTAATTATGTCAAACAAGCGTTGAACACAAGCAAAACATTATTTACGTCATGACAACATGACAGAACTATTGTTAGTGAGGATTGTCAAATAATTGTGTAAGAACTTAGCGGTTCAGACTAGTGTCTAAATAAAAACTTATATACTAAACGAATTTTTAACACAGTATATATCAGCTTTAAAATGAAGCGTATTTTGATATTCGTTATCTAAAGTCACCCGAAAACCTGCATTATTACTAGTTCCCTATAATTTTAAAGAGCTATCTTTTATGTAGCTCATAATTTAAAAATCCTATCTATCGTTTAGTAAGTGTACGCATTATGAAGGGAATTAGACCGCTTAGTTAGGAGTTAAATCTAAACTTTGAAATTAATGCTTTGATGATCAATTATAAATGACGTACATAAATAAATTATTATAAAAGACGAATACATTATACACTTGAAATCAATTGCAATATTTTACAATTATACCGATGAATAAATCGATTTCGTTTTTGCGTATCGATTCACTTAATAAACATTTTGTTACGCATTGCACATTTGTATTAAAAAATGACATTACAGTGGTTATCTTATAAGATTTAAGATGAACGCAACAGTACATTTGAATAAAGTGATAACTGATAACCGAAACATACTGTTTATTTGTTTTCCAGAGGTCACTTCAGATAGCACGTGCTATTCCTAATTCCACTGTCACTTTCAAGCAACACAATAACATACTTTCAAGTATCTTGACTAAGTACAGCGTGGAAGCGAGCGCGGCTGCGCGGGCGCACGCAACCGAAGGTTTCGACACCGAGCCGAGGGCCAACTACTTGTCTCACTCTCTCTTTCTAACCCATAGAGACTGACTCTTGCTAATGAAACAGCAGATACATCGCCGGCTGCACCTCCGTCACTAGCGGTTGACCTTCGCTATCTACCATTATTGCTAATAAGCGCGTCTTTTGCAACCGCCTTGTACCCCTTGAGCCATAATTGAGAAAAAAGCAGTTAAATGGATCACAGACGTATTGGTTTATTTACCCTATATGTAGGTGCATAAAATACCTATTTCTTGTATGTTCGGCTGTTTCTACTAAGAAGGTAGGTAAGTGCAAAAATAGCTTAGTATAATAACAATTTAGAGTAAAAATTAACAGAACTACCTGAAACTACTTCCTGCTACTTTATGGGTACAAAGTACCTACAAACACACTTTCGCATTTATGATGTTACTATGTTATAGAACGAGGATCGATTGTGGGACAAGTGGCCTAGTTGCGACAACGCATATCAGTCGATTGCGATTGTTAAGCAAAGTTGACCCAAGTCGGATGATGACTAGATGGATGACCGAATTTGGTACTCTTTTCGTTTCCTCCGTGCCTCCAAGAGCACGTTAAACCATCGGTCCCACTAACATCTGGCAATAATCGTTTGAAACCTAAGAGTTTAAATAGTATTTCTAGTCGAGCCGTATGCGGAAGGACTTGGGAACCCACCGCATTATTATCCCAAGAAAACTCCTGCCATTATGTGATGAATGGAAAGGTAACGACCCTCAGCAATAAGAAAGACGACGCAAAGAAAGAAAGAACTATCATAATGTTATCACCTTCGACAACTATTGTCCATAAATGATTGGGATATATTCAAGAAAGGGCGACAGCGTATCTTCTGCATCAATCATAGTTACAGTATCAATTGTTGCGATTGGCTGAATTTATGGTATTCTTGCTGCGTCAATGGATTTTGTCCAATAGTGGAAGAGTAGAAAATAAAATCACTGAAGTACAATTACATACTATTAGATATAAACACTCGATAACCATTTTAATCATACTTTATTAGAATTTACACACAAACATTGTACCGCCATCGCTTGACATTCCAACATAGATCATTATCTCCCGCCATTACATCCCGCTCCAATCGCCCGTCACGGTCGAGGGCGCTGTAGAGGAAATCAGACCATAGATGGACCATAGATAGATCCGCCAATTTCAGTCTAACAGTTCGGCCATCCTGCCCTTACTTCGCCCTCGAAGTTTACACCCGTCACACTTTGAACACTTAATTAATTGAACTCACGGTGATTGCTGATGCTACTCTGTCCATAGTCGTATTGATATTGGTCCTTATCGTATAAGGTTACACTTAAGGCACTGACTTCATAAACCTTTAAGTTCAGGTCCAGATAGCAATATTATATTTGAGGTTACAAGAGCATCAGTCTTCATCGCTTTTTTTTTTCACATTACAAGACATCATCTAATAAGTAAGTACGGATTTATCACCCATGACACAGCTCATCATAATATTATGTATTCTAGATAAGTTGACTCTGATGGATTTGAGTGCGGCAACATTCTGAAGCAATTGAATCGCCATATTTCACATACAACAAAAGCTTCCCAACCATGTACATTTGTGAACTCACTTATTCAGAACAAGCTCCCCAGCATTACAGAATTTCGCTAGTTACCCAAGCACATAATATAAGTAATAACTTTCCCTTACTCATTTTGGTTAACCCAATGCCATTCAATGACAATTAAGCTTTAGGGATCTAAATGGGAAACTAAGTTTAACTTTGTCTGATCTATAACATCATACATTTTCTTACACTTAACCCAAAGTTTTAATTCGATAAGGGTAATTCGTAACAATTTCAATATTCTCACAGATATGAGAATACCATCATTTGATCAAATGATAATTAGATTCTTATAGTCTAATGGTATTATTATACACCTATAATTCATTTTCCTATGAGTATGAGTTTACTCATGTTCACCTTGTTACTTTCCAGAATGGTTATTAATACCTACTCATTCATTACACCTAATTATACTTTCCTCTTTACACATGGCATAAATGACTTATACCTATTCTGTAAGCCTCAACCAGGCTAGCTTATGTTATGATTCACCCCAAGAATGTTTATCTGACAATCGGTGACAGTTAAGTTACAGAACTCACTAAAACTCGAAGACCCGAGCCACGTTCTCTATAAAAAACCATTTCGTAGGTACACTTTGCACATGCTCCAACTTTTGAGCAAATCTCTACGTTCCTAATTTAATTTGAAATATTGAGATTTCATAAGCACCTTATTCCCACAGGAAGAATAGATTAACATTATACCGTGGCCCTGAATGGTATTGTTTTAACTTAACACATCAGGCAATTCAACTCAGATACTGATGAAGGCAGCTCTTGCCAAATTTCGACGCTTCGTAAAACCAACCTCAAATGTTGATACTATGCAATACATCATACCTTGGCATCTGCTTGGCCACTAATATCATTCTGATTTGTGCAGTAGTGATAGTGTGGTGAAAACATATATATTAATATAATATAATATCATAATATAAATATAATATAATGTTAATAAAAAATATAAATGTGTAAAAGTATACTTGGTTGTTCAATATTTTGTTTACTTTTAACTGTTTCTCCTCAATCTAATTCTGGTATTCATATCACTTTCATAAAATATGAATATCCCAAGAAACATCATAGAGAGTCTATTTACACGATAAGTAAATCTTTTTACACGATATTTTGTTACATCGCTCAACCTGCATAAAAATTCTTGACTCTTAATTGTCTCTCTCTCATTGAATCTTAGTAATCCCCAATTGGCATCGAAACATTACACCGATATAAAATCGTGTCCCGTACCTTGACCCAAAATGGCGGTCGTCTGCGCAGGTACATTCTACTACAGGACCCTGCGGAGCATGCGCGGGGAGCGAGAGGTATGGTAACGCGCGGCCCCTCGTGACGTACCTCATACCGCACTTCGTTTGACACCCGGAATGTGTTTCTGTGCATAGTTCAACTTACACGGCGGCTACAATACTTGTTAGCCACTCAATGCCTCGCATTATAACAATAGTTGAAATCAGTCAATACCATCTGCGCATTTTACAGACCTATTAAGCCTTTATATCACCTAATCGTGACACACACTAACCAGTATCATCATCACTGCGCTTTCGCCTGATAAACAGCTGTTTTGCTACTTTCATACTATCATGCGACCAATGGAGAGTAATAGATTCAATAAGCCTGTCTAGCCCCGTGGGCAGGTTACCTAAGCTTTGCTTTATTTTGCAACTCTCGCTACAGGAAATAGCAGCCCCGCAGGCTAGACTTTCCAAGTCTACTGGCATCATGACCCCTGTTTTCCACACCAGCGATATATTCAAAATGTAGTAAAATATAAGTGATACGGAATTAACTTACATGAGCGGTGAGCCCCACGGGCAAGAAACAACCACATGAGTGATGCGGTCAACGTTCAGGAGCTCCACGTGTAACTTACTAGTAATTCACCATCTACTCAGAATCCGACAGGATATTCATCCCAGCCCCAGGGGCGCTAGTGTCCACACTTGAAAGTATTATAATATAAGCCCCAAAGGCAGCTTGTGTCCATTCTTGCAGAGGTATAATTTCACAGCCCCGAGGGCAAAGCCTGTTTCAGCCTTGAAGCATTTCCAATAGACCTGAAATTAACTTGCGTCAGCTCCGAGAGTAGTATTATTTATCTCAGCCCAGAAGGCAATGTATCCCTCAGCCCCGAAGGCAGGTGTCTCTAAGCCACGTAGGCAATGAATATCGGCCCCGTGGTCAAGATATGTCCGCCCCGAAGGCGAGGTGTGTTGGCTCCGAAGCCGAGGTTCATCGGCCCCGAAGGCAAGGTGCGTTAGCCCCGAAGGCAAGGTGCATTAGCCCGAAGGCGAGGTATGTCGGCCCCGAAGGCAAGGTGCGTTAGCCCCGAAGGCAAGGTGCGTTAGCCCCGAAGGCAAGGTCCATTAGCCCCGAAGGCAAGGTGCGTTAGCCCCGAAGGCAAGGTCCATTAGCCCCGAAGGCAAGTGCGTTAGCCCCGAAGGCAAGTGCGTCAGCCCCGAAGGCAAGTGCTTTTGCCCCGAAGGCAAGTGCGTTGGCCCCGAAGGCAAGTGCGTCAGCCCCGAAGGCAAGTGCTTTGGCCCCGAAGGCAAGTGCGTTGGCCCCGAAGGCAAGTGCGTCAGCCCCGAAGGCGAGTGCTTTGGCCCCGAAGGCAAGTGCGTTGGCCCCGAAGGCAAGTGCGTTAGCCACGAAGGCAAGTGCTTTGGCCCCGAAGGCAAGTGCGTTGGCCCCGAAGGCAAGTGCGTTGACCCCGAAGGCAAGGCGATACCCACAACGGCCAACTGCCCCTTTACTGAAAGGTAATTTAAATTATACTGAAGGCAGTCTGTGTGAAGTAGCCCCGCAGGCATGTGGTGTAAAACATGACGAAGCCCCGAAGGCATGTGATGATAGCTATAGGATTACTCCTCAGACATGTTCTATCAGCTGTGTGCCCAGCAAGCTGATCCGTTACGCAGTAGGCATACGCTATACGTACTGCAGCCCCTTATGGTATGCGCTCTGTCGCCCCAGAGGCGCATGCTATAATTTGCATTGGAGCACCTTAAGACATGTGTTCTGTAGCCCCTTAGGCATGTTGGATTATCTGCGCTGTAGCCCCTTTAGGCTTGTTCTGAAACAGACCAGTAGCCCCGCAGGCATATGCATGGACTGGCACTGAAGCCTCTTAGGCGTATTTCACCACTGTGCCACAGGCCCCTGTTAGGCATTTTCCTGAAACTGAATTGCAACCCTGCAAGTCTATGCATTAGTTTGTACTGAGGCCCCTAAGGCACGTTACATTTACTGTTCTGCTGTGCAGCCCTGCCGGCATATGCGTTAATTTGAATGGAAGCCCCTTAGGCATGTGGCGTTTACAGTAAGTGTACCCCACTTTAGGTATTTAACTAAAACTTATCTGCTGTGTCCCTGCTGGTGCATGCATTTATTTGTTTTGAAGCCCCTTAGGCGTATGATATTTATAGTAAGTGTACTTCACCTTTAGGTATTTTCCTGAAATGGACCCATGGCCCTGCAGGCATATTTGTTTCTATTTTGTTTTTATCTTAACAAAAATCAAACCAAAATATCACTCCCAAAAGACTGTTATTTTCTCACATTATACAGCCTGTTCATCTCAACCATATGAATTATTTGCAATATTATTATTACCGGTTCACCAGTACCGTTCATTCAGTGTACTGTGTAAGTACCAACTTCAAATAAATATATTTTAACTTTGACTCTTCAACTATAAAAGTTAAATCTTAACTTTGCATTATTCTTGTACCTTCTTGCACAATATCTGATGAATATAAAAAATCTCCTTGCACTAAAAGGTACCATCGCCTTTTACAAAATAAAATATATATCTCCTTTACTTTCCCTCCAAACAAAAATCATAATTTTCCTTTTTCTAAAAATGGGCATCCTCCTTTTAATTCTTTTTTTTTTTTTAATTTTTTTTAACTTATCCCTTTTGACTAAAGAGTCCTCCTCGTCCTCATCATCATTACAATTAAATTGGACTTTACCAGAATTACCACTTGGTTCATTTTGCATTTATTTGCTTACATGACTACAAGATGCGATAGTCAACATAGACATTATCCATACCATTGTCATTCAAGGTGCAAGTTAGGCAACCAGCATAATATATTATAATATGCCACTAGCTTTTGGTCTTCGCCATAGAATAAGACCTCACTAAAAATCAAGAATTAATTAGTTAATCACACCTGTAAAATTAAAAAATAATATTATTATCTCTTCAACACCTCGGCTATTTTAACAAGCATTAGCCAGTACATAGCACCATAAATCATGCTACCCCAAGCACAATCACTGATGTGATATCTCCTCTTCAGTATCTCCTCATAATTAGAAGTCAAATGCAGGTCATATTATGGTCATGTGCTCTACCAGGCAAATAAGCACACCACTCCAAACAGCCACTGTAAAATACTTGAGACAGACAACACACTTATTAAATACCAACTTCAGTTGAACAGGGTCTCAAAACCAGTCATAGCATCCCTGCAGATTTCCTATTATTTCAATTTTATTCTTTGGTTTATTTCAGTTCACATTTTACTAAACAACTATACACCTGAACTAATGTATCAATGCCACACAATCTTTTATAATGTACTCAGTCATATTATTGTTGTAACCCCTGTAACACCTTATTTTAAATACTAGACAGCTATTCTTTTACCCGCTATTTTAACTGAGTATCCGTTCCCTCTACAAATGCAATTTTCACTTGTAAGGACCTTTATCAGGTTATGCTTGCTTTAATGGAATGTATCATAATATTACAGTTACTCTTAACCTCTGTTCATATAAATAATATCATATATGACTCAGTTCAATAACTCTTAGGATAAATTGAATATTCACTCTCAATTTAAGTACAAGATTATCAATGAAACTAATTCCCAGCTGAATAGGTTAGTAAATACCTCTTCAATAAGTTACTTATTACTTGTACCATGTTATGTAGTCGACCAACTACTATCCCTTGACCTATTAGTGTTAACTTAAATGTTTGAATACCTCATAGGTAGCTTGCATGTTATGAACCACCTACCAATGTAATTCACTATGATTTTCATATACAACTTACTTAAATGTAAGTAAATACAACCTGTAGATACCTTTATAAACCTTTAATCATTTCTCTCAATTATATAGGTATTTTATCTAACTCATTTACCTAACCACAGTACTAGGTATATGTAAATGGTAAACTTACCTAGTCCCAGATAGGATTAGATAACACATAGTATACAACCTTATTTACGTTTGGTAATTTGTATGCAAGTACTTGATAAGTACCTACTATTCCATTGAATACATCTTTTTAAGTTTTCCATGCCATTTTTCCAAAGCAATTCCGATTGCAACAATGTATGTGCTTAGGTACACATCCTCGGCTCTTGATACAAATTAAGTACTTACGACCATTTCACAGGACGAGATAGTTGTTTGTCTAATAGGCACATTCTCATATGATTCTCTTCGTGTTTCTTTCATGATGAAGAATCATTAACAACCTTTCCTTTTGTTACACATATTGCGTCGCGGCATCAAGTACAAGTACCTACTATTACTATTACTTTACTGAATTCACATCACTTTTATGATCGGACCGATAAATAATTATTTGGCGCGTGAAAGTCCATCTCACTTCTGAATCTATTAGATATAAACACTCGATAACCATTTTAATCATACTTTATTAGAATTTACACACAAACATTGTACCGCCATCGCTTGACATTCCAACATAGATCATTATCTCCCGCCATTACATCCCGCTCCAATCGCCCGTCACGGTCGAGGGCGCTGTAGAGGAAATCAGACCATAGATGGACCATAGATAGATCCGCCAATTTCAGTCTAACAATACACACTGAAAACATAACACGCCTTTTTTTGTGCAATATAAAAAAATAATCTTTTGAAATTTTGTCATGTACCTAATTAATAAATAAGATTAGGAGTATGAGCTTGCAAAATAAATTATTCCTCCTTTCTTTCTTGCTAGAGAGAAGGAATATTTTTTTTTAATTTGCTATAAAATAAAATCCTAATTCAACTTTGTCAATGCTCAGTATTATAGTTGTTAAAATGTAAGGACATAATAGTAAGCTATCATAATTTTATTTAAATATGTTTAGGTGAATAAACTCCACAAATATTCCAACGTAGGTACCGCATAGACTGGACTTTGATCTCGCAATTAGTTCTAGAATCAAGTGTTTACGTGTTCATAAGTTAAATAATATACCTATTTATCACAATCAACAGGCCCAACAGTAGGTAGGTAGTAGGTAGTTACCTGAATTAATAATATCAATTATTATTCTTTAGTAAAATTATGTTTATTTTTTTTTTATTTAAGTACTCTTATTATTAAGGGACCTTATTTCGCAAAAAAAAAAATTTACGTGTGTAAAACAATAATTGTTATCTGTTACATAGTGATATCATTTCAAATTTCCACGAAAAACCTATGATGGCACTTCAGCATACGAATTATTTATTTTGTACTAGATGATGCCCACGACAAAGTCCGCATTTATTGAGATTTTTTTTTGTGAGTAGGTATCTATGGATTTATTTAAAATTTATTTTATAGTTACTTTAATATTTAGATTTTAAAATATGAATGTAGGTATAATATTTGTTTTATATTAGCTTCAAGTTATGACTTTTAATAAATAAATTTAGGTAAGCATTTTAAATCTTATTCCCGAGAAAAAATATCTCTTAAACTAAAATGACAATTGACTGACTCTACAGTCTTATATCTGTAAATAGTGATGCTTCTTTGTGCAGGGAGTATTATGAAAGGAATAGCAATATAAATAGTTTAGTTTAGAGTAAGGTTAGACTTTAGACTCTTAGAGATAGTGTACAACAGAATTGACCTCAATATACATAATAGGCTGAATGTTGTACTATTCATTATTTTGAATCAAGATTGAGAGTATACTCTCAAATAATAGGTCTTTACCTATGAAATTGCCGTTTTGTAAGGGAGGGAAATAAAGTAGTTTTTTTTTAAATATAATATATTTATTTAATCAAAGTATATACCATTGCTATCTATGTACTTTTGCCATCTCATAGGTAGTTCATTGATCCCTTTACTAAAAAAACCATTCGGACGGGAATCAATAAAATCTCTGAAGGCGCTTTGGATTGCCCCATCGGAGTTGAATTTTTTCCCTTGCAAGAAGTTATCCAAATTTCGAAAAAAAATGGTAATCTGTTGGAGCAAAGTCCGGGGAGTACGGTGGATGTCTTAGACATTCCAATTGAAGCTCCACTAATTTGGTAGCCGTCTGTTGTGCAGTGTGTGGTCTAGCGTTGTCCTGAAGTAGCAGTGGCTTAGAGCGATTGACGAGGCTCGGTTGTTTAGCAGCTAGCTTTTCCATCATGGTTTGCAGTTGCTGACAATAGACATCCGCCGTAATCGTCTGGCCAGATTTAAGAAAGCTGTAGTGAACGAAACCGGCACTAGTCCACCAAACGCTCACAAGTAATTTTTTTTGAGTCAATTTTCACTTGCGTTCGCCAGGGTTCAGTCATTGCGATTAGCGTTTCCGATTATCGTACAGGATCCACTTTTCATCACAGGTTCGATTTAAAATCCCTTCATTATTGTGCCGGTTGAGTAATGTAACGCAGCAGTCGACGCGCGTTTGTCGGTTTGCTGCACTCAATTCATGAGGTAGGTACCCACCTTTCAAGCTTTTTCACCTTCCCAATTTGCTTCAAGTGGATTAAAACAGTTTTATCACTAACACCGCAACCTGCAGCTAGCTCGGACGTGGTTTGCGATGGATCCGCTTCCACAATAGCCTTCTATTCTTCATTATCATCTTTGGTCTCCGGCCGTCCGCGGGGCTTGTTCTGAAGGTCGAAATTTCCAGAACGAAAACGTTGGAATCAAAAACGCACTGTGTTTTCTTTTGCGACACCGCCGCCATACACATCATTAATCCTTCGAGCCGTTTCTGCAGCACTGGTACCACGATGGAACTCGTACTCGTAAAAAATATTTCGCGATATTTCAAGTTTTCCATTTTGTAAAGTGAGTGACGCAAAGCAAAAACCAAAAGAGGAAAAAACAAATGAATAGGGGTAAGGGGTTTTCAAAACACAAAAGCATGACTAAATAGCTGTATTTTGAAATCGAAATTCCTAACCAAAGAGGAGATATTTGAGATCAAAGTGGCCAGTACGACAAAACGGCAATTTCATATGTAAGGACCTAATATCAAACTTGATTAAAAATAATAATTATTTTTAATATCAATAGTTTAATTTTTTTTTTTTACAATAGCAATCTCTCCACTTGTAATTCGTATAGGTATATTATCGCCCGAGGAAAGTTGGATAACATTTTTGTATGTAGGAAAAATCACTGGCTCAATAAGCTATGCTAAGCGGAAATGTGCATGAAGTGAAATTAATTTTATACATGACATTTTACCGGTAAAACAATATAAATGATAGTAAAAACTACAAAGTGCATTGAAATCTACTAAAAGTTTTTGTTTTCAAGTTAAAGTCATAGCGATTTTCTTTTGCGCTATCACGAGAAATCGGAGTCATCGTCAACGATCTTTATCAATCTACACGCTGATTTATACACATGAACTTATCTCTAGGTATATTGTATGAGCTACTCATTCAATGTGACAATTACATTATGTAATAAGTAGGTACATAGTAACTAATAATTAAATAGAACAATCGCTTAAATCCGTATTTTAATATCGTTTTGTTGATTTTCGTGTTTTAGAATAATAATTATAATTCTTATTTTAGGGACGTCAGGGTACGTGACATAAAATTACTGTCATTTTGAAATAATATTGCTGAAAGGTTCAGCGATGGTAGTCATCCTCTCCCCCCTTCCTCCCTCGCCCCCCCGGCTTCTATACAATCAATATTTATTACTCAGACCAACTGATTGGACATATTTGGAAACTTACATCATCCACAGGTACTCCTCGTTACTTTTGCTCGTTGGCCTCGGAATTGGACCGAACTGTGTACCTGAAACACATATTTCAATTTTAAATTGATGACCTACATTTGGAGAGACATTAGAGAATCGCCAAAATAAAACTTGCATGTCGCAACCAAATGTGGATTGGAATTCGGATTTCGGAAGGCCACGAGTCGTTAGATTGTAAAATTGTGATTGATTTTGTGTTTAAATATATTTGGTTGTTTCTATATAAATCGTTAAGTGTAGATAGCACTTTGTACATTGTTAATTTGGCTAAAGTGATGTAAGATTCTGATAATTCGAGATGCACGACCCAGACATGTACAAAATTAAAAAAATAAATAAATTGGCAGTCATAAGGACTGCCAATAGAAGTGAAAACTAACGAATATTTTTAAATAAAAATTATTAAAATATAAACCTTAACACTAAGGCATAAAATTTTAATTTCGAATGTAGTATATTTATATGTTCGCGAGCATGTCGGTCACGGTCACGCGAATCTACATTTTCACCCCCTACTAAAAAGTGTTCAACGAGTTCAAAGAAGTTTTCACTTCAAAAACGTTATTCGTTAAATTATTATTCATACTACCTACTAGATGATTCCCGCGACTTCGTCAGCGTGGATTTTTTTGATTCCCGCGGGAACTCTTTAATTTTCCAAGATATTAAGTTATTAAGCCTTTGTCCTTCCCCGGGATTAAAACTACCTCTGTACCAAATTACATTAAAATCGGTTTAGAGATGGGCCGGAAAAGCGTAGCAGGCAGACCGACAGACATACACTTTCGCATTTATAATATTAGTATTTACTAGTTTACCCTACTAAGTACTTAGTAAATCAACAGAAAGTAAAATAATGCGAAATACAGGCTAGTGCCAAATATATCAGGTGCTATCAGTTACGAATTACGATGCAAAATTTTATTGTCTGAAAGCCCTAATTTCGTAGACGAACAATAAAAAAATAAAGAACTTTGTCTGTTCTAAGGGACACAATTTTTTATCGGTAAGGAAGGAAGGCAAGTGTCTGGTAAAAGTCACAGTCGTCATGAGCTCATGACACGGGTACTTGGTAGTCCAAGCTGGTACCAAATCCGACCTTGGTACCGAGCTGGTATAATCATGTGGTGCTTTACAAACTCGAACCGTGAACCGATATAATTACCAACTAAAACATTGAATATGGAACTTTTTCAGAAAAGCGATTTCATAATACTTTGAACGTAGCTCTTTTATTATTTTCCTTATAGGTACTCTTATCGTTACCGACAATCAGTATTAATTAAAATAATAATCTAATTTTGAATACAATAACAGGTAGAGACTTAACTATAAATCAAAGATTTGGGTCAAATTGAAAATGATTGTAGGGCATTAAAGTAATCCACTTTTAATTAATTATTGTAAATTGTCATACCTTGAAAATAGTAATAAAGTTTAATATAAAACGGTTATGAATTTATTATACCTATTTATTGCTCAAAACCAAGTTTTCCTGTTTGGTAGAGTCAACGACGTAAGCGGGACACGATGACGGTCACGTTTACCTATACAAATAGGTAAACATAAAATATTTATTTTTGAGTAAACCGAACGGTAGTTTTGGAAGTCGGATAAATTGCGTTATATAATTGCAAATATTATGAGAAAATATTAATAATGAACATAGATATACACACCACAAAAAAGAATAATTTTATCAAAATCAACCCTAAGTAAATGTTTTTCAATGTTCCTCTAATAATATTATGTTTTGTATAGTTTATTTTATTTGCTTCGTTACTATAATATTGTTTAGATTTGTCTTGACAAGAGTCCTGAATTTCATAAAAGAAAATATCATCATACTTATAATTATAAATGCGAAAGTGTGTTTGTTTGTCATTCAATCACGCTCTAACAGAGCAACGGATTGACATGATTTTTTGCATGGGCATAGTTAAAAACCTGAAGAGTGACATGATAGGCTACTTTACTATTTATCCCGGAAAATTAAGAAGTTAACGTGGGAATTAAAATACTTATTCCACGCGGATGAAGTCACGGGCATCAGATTCAGCTAATGTAAAATATGCTTGCCTATAGAAAACGAATCATTGATTTTCCTAATGACTGACAGGTCCTGTAGATAAACGAGTATTTTACTTCTTAAGATAGGCCGGTATCTCATCGAAAACATCAATGGAATTACAAAAATATCGCAATAATGGCTATTAAGTACTTAATAAGTAGGTAGACTGAGATAACTTACTATTTCGTTATCATAAACTCCAAACTAGGCTACAGGGCAGCTAGTCTAAAGTCTATAGAGTATACTGATTACTCAGCTGACAACTTTGTAATGTGTTAAAGGTTTCAAGATTGCAAAGTTTTGCCAGAAGTGGCAAGTTGGCGACTCTCCGCTTTACAAACTAGGTATAAAACCAATGCTAAATATTTAGATTGAACGTGGACTTTGATATTGAAATAAATCTGATAGTATAACACTGTTCATGTTTAAATAATAATTGGTAGGTTCATATTTAAACCGCATTTTGTAATTTATGGTTTGAGAAACTCATTAGAAACATCTAAATATAAATAAAGAAATAATTAACTATGTTTGGTGGTTTACGATTTGATAGTTTCATTAGTTGTGAAAATGTATTTCTCTTGTTAGGTGAATAAGTATTTAACCCAATAGGCACGACAAACCTTCAAAATATGAATAAGTTACTTAAATATGAATAAGTTACTCAATTTAAATGCACGTCAAATTTTTTGTGTTCATCATTTTGCTAAAAATTTATGTTTTCATAAATATTTTTTATTTATAAATACTTACCGTATCCAATCTATTACAATTTTAACTAAAATATTTCCTCCTACTTATTATAATATTATTGAGGACAAAGTCTAAAACAGTTGAATGCGGATTTGAATTCTGTAGTTTTAAAATAATATTATTCATACAAGTTACAATCACTTCAATAATTCTAAGGTCACAATAAAGTTATTATTCTATAAATTACTGTAGTTATACATTCTGATTTTTTGTATACGTGTTTTGGTAACCTATTTGCATTTTAAATTATGTAGAGGTATGCGTCAATCACAGTATGACTCTACCGTCTACAAATATGTTTTTAAATGCTTTGTTGTTGTTAAATTTAGTTTGTTAAAGTTATTTACATAAGCGGCCTTTTAGTTAATCGTAGGTGCATCCCTAGAAAAATGTTCTCAATGTATGGCTCCTTAGGTACCTATTTCTTCTTTATATCCGTTGGGATGTAGTTACTTATGCGTTCGCGCATGATTCATTTGAGTTGAACTTAACTTTGTACAGTAAGTTATTGTTCTTGAGACTTGCAGGGAGGTTGCTAATATAGTATATTCTATCCGTATAACGTACAAAGTAGCGCACAATTCAGACTGCAATTTGCAACGCATGCCGGGCATTAGCCAGTAATAAAATAAACAGAACTTACTTGTTTGGTCGGTACTTGAATTTGAACTGGCGCTGTTTTCACTTTCAGTTCGTTGTCTTGAATTAAAAAATAAGTTCCATGGATTGTAGTTTCCAATCTGCGATGTGTTTTGGGTTTTCGTACCGGATTTATTACTGTGATCCATATTCATTGAATTCTATTTTAATAATTAAATTTTAATGTTTTAAATATTATTAAGTAGATCGGTAACGGTCTCGCGCGCGTCCGCTGATAAAATAATATTATGATTATGCCGGTCCCGACTCCCGTCTAGTCCCCGTCACCCAAGCCAAACAGTCAGTGGCCGCCTATGCGAGCAGCATTGTTTTGATCCGATCACAGCCGAAGAGAGGCGTAAACATCCGAACTTGTGTTTACTATACACAAACCATGATTCATTTCCACAAAAGGAACATGGCGCCGCGTCATGTCAGCATGTGCTTATATCCATTTAATTCCATGGTCAGAGTACGACTGCTTCTATTAATATAATGTTATGTTATATTTTGATCTTTGAACTCATTAATTGTTCCACGCACAAAGTTGCTAACAAATTCTTCAACGCTATTTTATGAGTAGGTAGGTGCCGAAAACAATTATAATTAGGTATATTATGCACCAACCCAGAAATAAGTTTGTTCAAATATTAAAAGATGATACGTACTCAATTAACAAAAAAAGAAACCACATGTCACATTGAAATTTGATATTTTGATTGTAACATGCTAATGACTGTGTCGTTATGCAAGCATTAAACCATTAATAGAAGCAAATATTTTTTACTAAAGTAATACACCGAGTAAACATAATATATCTGTGTAAAACGTAGTAACGCAAAATGAAGATTCCATACGTTGTATCCGGGAACACACGGGAAGCTTACAGCACATCAAATGTTATGAAAGCTTCCTTGGGAGAAGCAGATCGGAAGATTTTAGCTGAAAACTTTGAATGGGACGATGATTTTACTCCAGCGCCTCTTACATATTATGCCGCAATTGCGCTGTCGAGGATATTTCACAGAATTAATCCTCTCTGGAAGATTCTACAAAAAGATCGAGATACCCTCATGGATTTGTATCCTGCTAATATACCTCTCAAGTTCACTGTACCTTGTATCAAGGTACTCGTGTTTATAATAATTAGGTCACTTTATTAGCCATTTATATTTTGAATGGTCCCATTCTTGCTGTAAACTATATTATGTATATCTGATATGTTTTTTAGGATGAACAATATTGGAAAAGGTCATTTTATTCTAAGTTTCCCTCAAGAAAGGAAGTTGGTGTCACCTATTGGAAAGGGAAATTTTTGTCTGCATGCCTTCAAGATTATTTAGAAAACGTTAAACCTGACGTCTTCGTAGAAGAGGAGGCTGTTGAATTAGCTAAACTGGTAATTTTAGACAGGAATTCGAATATAATATCCTTTAGGAGCACTATGGGCTCCTAAAGGATATAATATTCGAATTATTATATTATTTATGCACTAAAGGTTAATTCCACTACTCTTATTAACTTAAGGGATATTTCTCAAATGGATTTCCCATATGAGAAATATCCCTCAACTTTTGGCAGTTAGCAAAATATGCTTGTATAGAAATAAGTCAAATGGCATATGGTAAAATTGAAAATTTCTAATTTGTAGGTGAGCCCTTACATTTACGAACTGGGTCTTAAGCAATTGCAAATTATTCGTCAACCCATACCTCCAATTCCATACGAGGACTCTGTGGAGGATACTTGTGAATTTAGTGTCCCCAAACTTTATGACCACGTGCCGTTAGAACCAGTGCTAGCTCGACTTTATAATCTACAAGAAATATCTCTAATCTTTGGAGTAAACAACCTCGAAGATAAATACTTGACTAGATACTTTGAGCTTTCTTTAAGTGACTGTGAGTCTTTGTGTCGAGGACTTGAACATCTGCAACATCTTAAAATATTTCGCATCAATAGAAGCAATTTGGACTGCTCTAAAGTGAAGATAATTCTGCAAAATCTGGTAAAAAAAGAATCTATTGAAGAGCTGGATTTTAATCATTGTAAAATTGGTGATTATGGTATGAAAGCGTTGGGAGGATTTATTTATTTGCATAAAAATGTGAAGAGAGTGAGAATAGCTAACAACAGATTCAAAGAGGTTGGAGTTCAAGGAATTGCTTATGCTTTGCAAATGAAACCCACTGCACCAATTGAATTGCTCGGTAAGTTGCTGCATTTGTTAATGTAGGTATAGGTAGTATATGTAGGTAGAAAAGTAGAATCACACATTCTGATTCTACCGCAATTATCGTGATTCCAACCATTTTTTCAACATTATTTGGTTGGCTAAATGTATCATTAATGGAAATTCTGGTTTAATGCTAAAAAACTCTAGCGTATAAAGTAATTTCAATATCATAGATTCTCAAGTTTTTTCGTGTAATGGTTTATTCACAAGATTTTAGCTTGAATCCAATGTCATTGGAATGCGCAACGATATTCGCTGCAGCGTTTGTACGGTGCAAGGAAAAACCTCAGACGTTGATTGTGAACTCCTGTGGTTTCTCTGGGCCTTCTGCAGAAAAGGTCAGTATGTACTTACCTCCATTCATTCACAACAAATAAAAATGAGACGTGTACAACATACTGTTAAATTATTTTCTTAAGTTAACACTTGGTTAATGTTTTCATTAAATGTGTCTAATTATACCATAAGTAGATACATACACAATGACAGTCTTGCAAACACCGCTTATATACATTTACTAAGTATTTTTTTTTGATACTTTTTGATAAGTTTAGTCGGAGTTGACATGAAAAGCACAACACATTTATATCAGCCTTGCACAAGTGATGTTATTGACACTTATTGATCAGAAACCCACGTGCCTACAGCCAGAGAAGTGTCATTTTAACTCCCTACTATAGAACAGTGTATCGCACAATGGATGCAATTGCAATGCAATGCAAGAGTCCTGAATTATTAATTAGTATTCTGTATATGAAAAATAAATCAGTTGATTTGGGCTTTTTGTCGATCAATAAATTAACACTGGACTGCTTTAGGTGGTGGCACTATCCTATGGTACGCCTGCAGTTACTATTGCAGAACGAATTATATTTATTCATTAGTGAAATGCTTACTCACATCCATTAATTTAATTCAAAAACATAAATTTTCTATTTCCAGTTTTGTAAACTAGCAATTCCAAAGACGATTTATCTGACTGAAGTTTGAACAACTTTTCTTACAGATGGCTGGCTTGCTAACTCTAAATCGTGGTTTGACTAGACTAGACATGGCTGCTAACAATTTATCCGGTGAGGCGGAGAAAACTCTGATTCGCGCCTTAGAACAAAACAGACGGGTCTTGAGAGTTGATTTGCGTAGTACGCGTTAGTATCGATCAAAAGTTTTAATACTTTGCGAGAATGATAAATCAGCTCTTAACTTTTCAATTTATTCTGTTAGAATTTCGTACTGCTGATTAATCGATACTTTAAAGATCGTCTTGGTAACTCCTTCTTTAATTATAGATCGTTATTTATATAAAAGATTTGTGAAGATTTCGATATATTGAAAACTAACATCAAGTTTCTTATACCTAGCTTTAAAATGTTAAAGTGTATCTGTCTATTTTCTGTGAAACGTGAGAAAGACTTATTGTGCTTTAGGTGCATACTACTAGAAGCCATTTGAGATTAATGAAGACCCATCCAAGAAAATACCAATAATAAGTAATTAAATAATAGCTGTACTTTGAAGCAGAATGGCTAACCTTGAACTAAACTTAACTTAATCTTAAATGACACCGTGATTATGATCCGTTTGTGGGGCTTATTATAAGCCGGCTTCCAAGGAATGTTTACTGAGCCCTATAACCGTAATGGGATCCTTAAAAAATATCTTTGCTTGAGTTTTGTATATCACAAAATATTTTTTCACGAAAACAAGGGGCCTTGTATTACTAATTGTCTTTCAAATGTTCGTCAGCTTTTAAATTTCCCTCAGGGAATTATTCTTTATTCTTTGTATTAATTAGTGGTTAAATGGAAATCTTGCTAGAAAAATACAAAAATTATTTAAACAAGCGGTGATAGCTCTATACTACTACTAAATAAACTATCTAGATAGAGACTTTGACCTCCTATTTAGAAATCGTGGCCCCGGGGCTCGAAGCCTAGATCTCTTACTTTCATGCAAATATAATACTTGCATGTTTGACAGTTTGAGAGTTCTCCATAAACTTCTCAGAAGTGTGTGAAGTCTGCACTTGGTCTGCGTGATTGGTTCAGTCTGTAGTGAGACGGCGGGGCGATTTGTTGACATCATGTTGAGATGCATTACATGAGTACCTACAAGTGCGCTCGCGAGCTCTAAGGAATCCTGTGGAATGTTAAAGTAATGAGCTAGAGTTGTATAGATAGTACAAAACGACACGGCTATCTCAAAATTACTCGCGTCAAGGTCCACAATAGAACTGGAAGCGAGCTGGATATGGAGCGACGCGATGGTCGGGGGCGGCGCACAGCCGCCAGTACCTCAGCCCCCAATTTCTCGGAGCTCGCACGCGGACTTTACCTTGACTTAAATTTTTCAGATATTTCTGAGGAAACTCAAGCGAAGGTGGACGAATTATTGGACCGTAACAAGAAGCTGATAGGAGTAGAAACGGAGCCCAGCGATGAGATTCCGCCACTCTATCTGAACGAGCCTGAATATCTGATTTGGGAATACAATCCCAACAACCCCGACTACATTCCCGGACGATACCCCGAAAGAGTACCGGAAGTTTAACACTTTAACAAAAACCGTTTCCTTCGGATACTTCATACTACTCTTCATTTAAATTCGATAGTTAATTTTGTTTTACGAAGATTTAAATAAAATAGTTTTTGAATTGTTTCTAATATCATTTTCGACGATTATTTCATCAACCGGGCGAAGCGAAGGTCTCCGAGTCTACTAGAGTGAATTTACACTTATTGAATAGAAGCAGGCGTTACTTTGCGGAAGTCCATGATAGTGAATGAACTAGAATTTTAATTCGCTATAATCCGCTACAGTAGACAAATCTGTGTGGTACAGTGCCTGTCTTTCACCTGCAGCATGCGACACCCACCACCCAGCAATTCGCACAGGCACAACACCACACCACACAAATCCTCCAAATCACTCTCAACGTACGTTTCACTCCGACACCGGAGCATCTTCAGGAGATGTTGACTCGACAATGCACGATTGTGAAGTGACTAACGTATCGCAAGTTCCGGCTTATATACCTTTTTGGCATGGCTCATACTGAAGCCCCGCCCCCTCCCCTATTACTGTATAAATTGAGTAAAGGTGAATTTGATACGTTTATTTGTTCATTTAGCAACTCAAATCCTTTATTATTGTGTTTAATTATTTCTAATTGCTCCCAAACGCTCATTCGAAACCCTTTATTACATTTATGCAGGATTTTATATGAATGGTTATTGCCTACACTTGTCCGTCCGTCCGTCGATCCGTCTGTCAGAGCCTTATAACTTCTGAATTACTGAACGTAATTACTTCAAATTTAAATATAATGTAAACCGATGGCCTCCAGCCGAATATGGCTTAAAACGTTATATTTTTTATAGCGTTACATAGGGTTGCGGTATATTATTTTAAAGATAATTAGGAATAGAGTCCAAAAATATATTTTTTTTACTTTTCCCCTAAAATTTACGAAATGCGTCCAAAGTTGACCTCAGAACTCTCGATTTTCCGAAAGGCTGAGCCTGAAACTTGATCAATTATTTGAATTATATCCTGTACTTGAACAGCAAATACTCAAATTAGATAAATATTATAAGGAAACGAAATTATTTAATTTTTAATGAGCTTCAGTATTTTTAACAGAACTTCACAATTATGTCAATAGATGGCGCTTTGTAAAAGTTTATTCGTTTCTCCAATAACTCTTTATCTCTTTTGCGTCTAATGTTAAAAGTTAACTATTACAATATATAGTCTTGCAAATTTCTAGAGGATACTTGAAGAAGAAAGACGTAAAAGCTCTCCTGACTCATTTATTAACATGAATAAAAAAAATATTAAGACACACAACCGATACGCAACGACACAAGAACGATACGCAACGACGGGTGACAATGTAGTCCTCAGCAGATGCGCACGCATCTTTTATAACCTCGTCTCTGACACCATCGTTATTTTTCTTAATCGCAGGGAATGTATTCGATTCTTGAATTTCATTTCTTTATCCTGAAACAAGTATCTTATGTTAGTAAATATCTTCAATAATAGTTAAAACTATCTTATAGATACCGCGAGGTCTCAGTTCGGGGCGATTTTTTGGAATTAGTCATTTTGAGTCAACATTGTGAATTCAACTTTTTAAGAATCCTACGGAGGGTTCCTAAGTAAATGGAATTAATCTTGAAAACGATAACATTCACTCTGAGCCTCAGAGTAGGTACCTATAGTTTATTAATTACACCTGCATGGCGCAGACTTTAAACTCTAACCTAGACTGACTAACAGAATTCTTTATTTAATCACTCTAATATAGGTATCACTTGCAGTCATATTTTAATACAGTCCCTTGACTTTACACGTGCCTATCAATAACTATTGAGTGCTGCTATTTAAACCGTGATTCAGTATAACCTTGTTAGGACATGCACGGTTTTTCATTCAAAAACTTTCGTTTTCTACAATTTCTCATAATATAACAAAGATCTTCGTAAGTAATTCAATCTTCGCGAGCCAGTAGAGATTTCTACCGCGAAAATATTCACTTTGACAAATACAATAACCGCTACAGCATCATTGTGAATAACTCGGATTTTACTATCAAAAACCTCTCTCTATGTACGAATTATTAAAAAACTATTGTCATTTAACAAAAAATATACAATGGGTTTTAAACATTGACTATAAATACCTACCTAAGGTAATTAGATATTAAAGTGGGTGTATATATCTGGGTGACCGAGCTTAGCTCGGTATTTTTTTTGGTAAATCGTGTTTTTTGGAAATTATATTTAAATAATAAATTTTATTTTATTTTTTAATAAAATATAAACAAAATAATATTATAAAAGATACATTAAAATCTAAATTAAAAACACTAAAAATAAAATATAATATATTTTAAAAATGGAAAAAAATTGTCGGACTGGAGGACATTTGGACTCTAACCAGAATTCCCGGTTTCGGGACCGACCTAGATGGTGGCGAAATTTACCTTCGCATTCTAGTCACATTGTCATTATTTTCATTGCCTGTAACACGAATAAAACAACATTTAGCAAAAATGAATCCCATCAAAAACATAAATGTAAAATGAGAGCCAAGTTCAAAATTGTGATATATATGCCTTGGTTGTTGACTTCAGCGACAAAAGAAGTGAGATCTAAATGGGTGCCAAGTACAATGGTCAGTCCTGCAATTTATATATCCCATCAAAAACATAAATGTGAAATGAGAGCCAAATTCAAAATTGTGATATATATGCCTTGATTGTTGACTTCAGCGACAAAAGAAGTGAGATCTAAATGGGTGCCAAGTTCAATGGTCAGTCCTGAAATTTATTTATAACAACATATAATATTTTATAACAACTTAAAATATCATTTCTTTTTATAACTTAGTATAAAATGTTGAAGACTAAGGCTTTGGCTTGGCTAGTTTTCATATACGAATTATAGCGTTCACAAGTTGTAAAGCTGTAAGTTCTTATTTTATTCTTCCGAAAATTTGGCTTGCTGGTAGAAACTGTACTTTTAGGTACCTACTTAATAATAATTCGTATATGGAAACTAGTCAAGCCAAAGCCTTAGTCTTCAACATTTTATACTAATGAATGAACTAGAAGTTTAATTCGCTATAATCCGCTACAGTAGACAAATCTGTGTGGTACAGCGCGTGTCTTTCACCTGCAGCATGCGACACCCACCACCCAGCAATTCGCACAGGCACAACACCGCACAACACCACACCACACAAATCCTCCAAATCACTCTCAACGTACGTTTCACTCCGACACCGGAGCATCTTCAGGAGATGTTGACTCGACAATGCACGATTGTGAAGTGACTATCGTATCGCAAGTTCCGGCTTATATACCTTTTTGGCATGGCTCATACTGAAGCCCCGCCCCCTCCCCTATTACTGTATAAATTGAGTAAAGGTGAATTTGATACGTTTATTTGTTCATTTAACAACTCAAATCCTTTATTATTGTGTTTAATTATTTCTAATTGCTCCCAAACGCACATTCGAAACCCTTTATTACATTTATGCAGGATTTTATATGAATGGTTATTGCCCACCTCATGTCCACTGTCCAAAAGATGTTTAGCGAAGTGGGACCTTTGTGGTTGATCGTTCCTATAAGCAGACATATGTTCCTTATAGCGCGTCTCAAAATTGCGTCCAGTTTGACCAACATATGTGGCCCCACATTCAGGACACTCAAGCTTATAAACACCCGATTTTTGATGATTCTTTAATTTATCTTTTCCATTGCAAATCCTCCGAAGTGTATTATTTGTCCGGAACGCGACATGCACATCATGTGATCTGAGCGTCTTTGCAATGCGCTCAGATATAGGTCCAAAATACGTCAAACTGGCTTTATATTTACTAATTTTATCTGAAGTAGCCATGTAAAGATCTTTTCTAATTTGTGCTGACTGCTGTTTTTTAATTATATTATTAACAATATTCTGATTGTATCCATTCGAATGTGCGATTTGGTATATAACCTCTAATTCTTTCCTATAGTCCTCTTTTGACAGTGGAATGGACAATAACCTGTGTACATATCTATGGAATGCTGCGAGTTTATGTTGCCAAGGATGACAAGACGATGCGGGTATAGTTGTGTCCGTAAATGTAGGCTTGCGATAAATTTTGAACTCATGTTTATTATTAACCCGGGATATAGTCAAGTCAAGGAAATTTAAAGATTTGCTCTGTTCTAATTCTGACTTAAACTTAATTTTTGGGTGCAATCTATTAAGTTTTTTAACGAATACATCCAGTTGTCTCACTGTCCCCGTCCAACATATGATTATATCATCTACATATCTGTAGTAGTAGAAAATACTGTTCTCATTCACTATGTGTTTATTCTCAAAGTTATCCATGAACATTTCAGCCATTAGAGGGCTTAGAGGAGAACCCATAGCTAGCCCCTCTTTTTGATGGTAAAAATGATCATTAAATTTAAAATAATTCTGCTCCATACAAATTTGCGTTAACTCAATTAATTCTGATATTTCATTAGGGTGTAACCGTTTAATTTCTAGCAAATCCTTTAAAATTTCTAAAGTTTCACCCACTGGTACATTAGTAAATAAACTTTCTACATCCAATGATAACAGCATACATTGGACAGGTAAAATCAGATCTTTTATATTCGTGACCAAGTGGCTGCTATTTTTAAGAGCAAATTTGGGCATAAATGATGTTTTTGATTTAATTATATCATTTAACTCTTTTGCCAGTTCATATGCTGCATATTGCTGGGTGGTGGGTGTCGCATGCTGCAGGTGAAAGACACGCGCTGTACCACACAGATTTGTCTACTGTAGCGGATTATAGCGAATTAAACTTCTAGTTCATTCACTATCATGGACTTCCGCAAAGTAACGCCTGCTTCTATTCAATATTTGAAATCGGTGAGCTTGACCGTACAGGCTAGACTTTACATCAAATTGACTAAATTACATCGTGTCGCAGTTCAAAACGTTTGGTTTAATCAACAATGTAAACATTTGAAGGTTATTCCGAAATATATTAATATAAAAACAAACACGCACAGTCGATCGTCTGATATTGCTATACGAAAAGCACAACAAATCTGGTTAAATGAGGAATCACGTCACTGGTTCACGGTCAGAGATAATCTGAAGCTCCATCTTAAAATACTTTATACAGAGCTTACCTTTAGACTACATAATATTGAATTTGATCTTTTGGATCAGAAAGCAAGAGATTTGGCATCCCTAGAGGCCCACAAAAAGTTTCTTGATCAGCAAAAGAAATTAGATTTACTTGTTCGTTCTACTAGAGTAAATAACTTAGACAATATGACAGACAGACTAGCGCATAATTTTCACCCTCGGGTTAAAAATCTCACTGATACTGTGTTTACAAATGATGAAACGAAACTCTTAGAAAACGGTTTAAAATTTAATATTCCCACTAATGTTACAAATAAATCGTTAGAAACATTAGCAGTTGATGCAGAGTTGGCTATTGTCCTTAGTAAAAAAGATAATATTGTTAAAAATATTGTTGCACACCAAATAAAAACCACTGCTACTACCTCTCCAACTTCTAATCTGGACACAAGAGTATTAAAATCACTGCAAAATACTGTTAAAGACAATAACCTTGTTATTACAAAAGCCGATAAGGGTAATGCGGTAGTAGTTCTGAAGCGTAATGATTATTTAAATAAAGTTAATGAGGTGATCTCGGGAGATGAGTTTAGTCAGTTGCCTTCTGATCCAACTAAAAAATTTGCTGCGAAGGTTAGATTAGCTGTTAATAAATCTGAATATATATTTCCAAAAAATGCATCAAAACAAAGGGTAATTTTGATGAATACCTATGCCCCAACATTGTACGGCTTGCCTAAAATTCACAAAGACAATATTCCAATACGACCAGTGGTTTCGTATATTGGTGCACCAGCATATGAACTGGCAAAAGAGTTAAATGATATAATTAAATCAAAAACATCATTTATGCCCAAATTTGCTCTTAAAAATAGCAGCCACTTGGTCACGAATATAAAAGATCTGATTTTACCTGTCCAATGTATGCTGTTATCATTGGATGTAGAAAGTTTATTTACTAATGTACCAGTGGGTGAAACTTTAGAAATTTTAAAGGATTTGCTAGAAATTAAACGGTTACACCCTAATGAAATATCAGAATTAATTGAGTTAACGCAAATTTGTATGGAGCAGAATTATTTTAAATTTAATGATCATTTTTACCATCAAAAAGAGGGGCTAGCTATGGGTTCTCCTCTAAGCCCTCTAATGGCTGAAATGTTCATGGATAACTTTGAGAATAAACACATAGTGAATGAGAACAGTATTTTCTACTACTACAGATATGTAGATGATATAATCATATGTTTGACGGGGACAGTGAGACAACTGGATGTATTCGTTAAAAAACTTAATAGATTGCACCCAAAAATTAAGTTTAAGTCAGAATTAGAACAGAGCAAATCTTTAAATTTCCTTGACTTGACTATATCCCGGGTTAATAATAAACATGAGTTCAAAATTTATCGCAAGCCTACATTTACGGACACAACTATACCCGCATCGTCTTGTCATCCTTGGCAACATAAACTCGCAGCATTCCATAGATATGTACACAGGTTATTGTCCATTCCACTGTCAAAAGAGGACTATAGGAAAGAATTAGAGGTTATATACCAAATCGCACATTCGAATGGATACAATCAGAATATTGTTAATAATATAATTAAAAAACAGCAGTCAGCACAAATTAGAAAAGATCTTTACATGGCTACTTCGGATAAAATTAGTAAATATAAAGCCAGTTTGACGTATTTTGGACCTATATCTGAGCGCATTGCAAAGACGCTCAGATCACATGATGTGCATGTCGCGTTCCGGACAAATAATACACTTCGGAGGATTTGCAATGGAAAAGATAAATTAAAGAATCATCAAAAATCGGGTGTTTATAAGCTTGAGTGTCCTGAATGTGGGGCCACATATGTTGGTCAAACTGGACGCAATTTTGAGACGCGCTATAAGGAACATATGTCTGCTTATAGGAACGATCAACCACAAAGGTCCCACTTCGCTAAACATCTTTTGGACAGTGGACATGAGGTGGGCAATAACCATTCATATAAAATCCTGCATTAATGTAATAAAGGGTTTCGAATGTGCGTTTGGGAGCAATTAGAAATAATTAAACACAATAATAAAGGATTTGAGTTGTTAAATGAACAAATAAACGTATCAAATTCACCTTTACTCAATTTATACAGTAATAGGGGAGGGGGCGGGGCTTCAGTATGAGCCATGCCAAAAAGGTATATAAGCCGGAACTTGCGATACGATAGTCACTTCACAATCGTGCATTGTCGAGTCAACATCTCCTGAAGATGCTCCGGTGTCGGAGTGAAACGTACGTTGAGAGTGATTTGGAGGATTTGTGTGGTGTGGTGTTGTGCGGTGTTGTGCCTGTGCGAATTGCTGGGTGGTGGGTGTCGCATGCTGCAGGTGAAAGACACGCGCTGTACCACACAGATTTGTCTACTGTAGCGGATTATAGCGAATTAAACTTCTAGTTCATTCACTATCATGGACTTCCGCAAAGTAACGCCTGCTTCTATTCAATATTTTATACTTAGTTATAAGAAGAAATGATATTTTAAGTTGTTATAAAATATTATATATTGTTATAAATAAATTTCAGGACTGACCATTGAACTTGGCACCCATTTAGATCTCACTTCTTTTGTCGCTGAAGTCAACAACCAAGGCATATATATCACAATTTTGAATTTGGCTCTCATTTCACATTTATGTTTTTGATAGGATATATAAATTGCAGGACTGACCATTGAACTTGGCACCCATTTAGATCTCACTTCTTTTGTCGCTGAAGTCAACAACCAAGGCATATATATCACAATTTTGAACTTGGCTCTCATTTTACATTTATGTTTTTGATGGGATATCATTACTTGTTGTACAGAAATTATTGAACTCAATCTCAAAATATATTTATTCAAAATATGTACCTACAAAGTACACCTTCTGAACGTCATGCTTACAGAGCATAAGACGTGATGGTGATAATTAACTACGATATCTTAAAACTAAAGCTACGAGGGTTCCAAACGTGCCCTGGTCTGAGAAGAGCCCGCAATAAACTCCGCTTTTTTTAGTATCACCATCTCACAAATATTTGAAATTATATACAATTATGTACTTATAATATAACATTACATAATCAGCCGCTGTAACAATTCATACCCATGCCTTGCTATCATTCAAATAATCCTTTACACTGTAATAGGGCTTTTCTATTAGTTTAGTTTACGTTTTACATTAGTAGGTACTTATTATTCGGTGTAAGGTCAGTGTGTCACCCACCAGTAATTCTATTGTACGACTCATTGTACAAGATAATTAAAGACGAGAATTCTCAAGAAAATTATATAGTGTACCTAGAGTTACACTGACATTGACAGATTACATCTATGGTCAGACTACCTCTACAGCACATTTCTACATCTCATCAATTATGATTGCAAAAGTTCAAAATCAAAAGTTTTAGTGAAACATTGAAAACAAGCACGGTAAACAGTCGATATCACTAAAACCACTAACAATGAATACAAATCACAATGACTGACAGCTTGAACTGACGACTTCAAATACGTTTCTTCTTCTTTTCTGTCAATGACGTTTCGTTGCACAAAATGTATGAATACGAAGGTAAGGTTTTAATGCAACTATATTATTATTCATTATTATTTACATAAAAATAATAATTATGTGTCATTTTCAATAGTTAAGGAGTTACCACCACCGCTTAAAGCAGTATTGTTTCAAAATAACGGTTGAATGTCACGTACTTTGACGTCCTTAAAATAATGATTATAACACTACAACATAAACGTCAACAATATTAAAATAATACGGCTTTAAGCAATGGTAGTATGCCTCGTGTCAGAGTTTTGATCTATACCTAGGTAGATCATAAAAATGACGATTTTTGTACGTTTATATCTAAATAACCATTTGAGGTGTGCTTATGAAATTTGGAGCACATATGTATCTCACGGGTCTCAATATATGCGCCAAATTTGACATGTTTATGTGAAATAGTTTTTGAGTTATGAGGGGGTCAAAAGTGGCTCCAAATGGTTCGTGTAATATTACACACGGTGCTGCTCGCCAGTTTTTTTGAACTTTGGCTGGACACGCTTCCGCGTGTCTTGATCCTAGCTAGATCGATTTATCGCCCCTGAAACGCCTGCATACTAAATTTCAAGAAAATCATTCGACCCCTTTCCGAGATTTAGATTATATATATATATATATATATGTTTATGTCACGCGACGTGATTTCCATGTGTAACAAGGTGGTACACATGCAAAACACGTCGCGTCGGTCCTTTGCTCTGTTGCAGCGTGATTTAAGGACAAACCAACAAACAAACAAACTTTCGCATTTGTAATGTTAGTATGATTGCACGAATCGCAAATATTTTTTTGTTATACAATGAAAAGTTTCGCCCTCCATGTCCAAATCAATCATTTGATCTTCACAAAATTCGCATGGAACAGTCATGACAGCATAAACTTTGTATAGAAAAAAATAATTAATTAATTTCAAAGCCGATTTAGATTTCACGAAATTATCGACTAAGTACTCGATAACTCTGGTAAAATCGAGAAAAGCTTCATCCCCAGCTACCCTGAAGGAACCCTATTGTTTTGGGTTAATAATGTCATGAACTGCTTCTCGATTGTGTAAGGAAATCGTAATCGTAATCGTTTGTTAAATGTATAATTCGACCTGATTATGGAGTTCATAGATGCCTGCACATTAAAAAGCTTGTATGAACTCCTTATACAGTTGGAGTAATTTACGTTTTAAGCAGCCGTATGATTACGATTTGCTTAGACGATTGGGCCTTATGAGAGTGAAAAAGGCTACCTTTAAATATCCCAAAACTTATATTACGCGGACGAAGTCACGGGCATCAGCTGGTACTAAATAAGTAATGTTTAAAGTTAAAACCCGGTTATATACCCAAGCTTAAAACTAAATTTTATTCAATGACATACAATGCTGAAAATAGCAATATTCGCATAGTGTTAAGTTAAGATAAGTTCATCAGTTAAGTTTATGAGAACATAAAAATGCTTACAACGCTGGCATAGATAATATTCGTCAGAATAGAAAAATCTAATTTCAGAAACGCTTTTTTTCATTTTGCATCGAAAATCAAACGTATCCATACTCCTGTGAATTCAATGTGTGTTCAAGTGAGTGTCCTCCTGTGAGTTCAAGAATGAACGTATCCATATTCCCGGTTGAATAAGTGCCTGAAAGTGAAAACTTCGATAGCATGATTATAGTAGTTCGTGATATATAAGAGCGGTAAATAGGTTTTTACATACGAGTTGACTCATCGTCAGCCCGATGACGCCAGTCGAGGGCTGGCTATCGTCACGAGTATGTAGAAACCTTAACGCCCGTCTATCACACAATATTTTTCAATGCACTTGCTCGAAAAATGCACTTACAGTGGCAGTAAACAGGGCTTGTAAGTTAAATTTACTGCCCGCGTGCAGTAAATATTTACTGCCCTCGTGCAGTAAATTTGCAGTTTTTTTTTAATTTTTGTAAGTCCACGTTACTTCTGAATAAAAAGTTTTCTTGCAAGAAGGTTCATAATGATATTGACTTTGTATATAGAAAACCTAAAAAATAATGACATTTAGATGTGAATTGATGAAATTAATTCAAAAATTTAAAGAATTATATTTAATATAATTATTAAAATTGTTTTAAATGTTATAAATCAAAAAAGTAAAGGCTGAACTGTCCAGGCTGGGAGCTAAGAACTAGAACCTAGAGCCATGAATCTAATAAAAAAACGCAATTACAACAACGCGCCGTAGTCTATACTAAATCATTAATCTGTGCGCGCTATTTTTAAAATAGTCATTGAATTTTTGTTATAAATTATCAATAAATATGAGTGGTACATGTGATGTGGAATCAGAAAATTAAATCAACAATTAGGTATTTTAGATCTGAGAAAAAAACCGCGCTTTTAATAGCCGCCAAAAATCTCGAAATAAGTATGGGCGTGAAAAACCATTTTCTAACGAGTACCTAGTGCCCATCTACTCAACCCTTATTTTCAAGTTTTTTTTATTAGATTCATGGCTCTAGGTTCTAGTTCTTAGCTCCCAACCTGGACTATTCAGCCTTTACTTTTTTGATTTATAAAACTTAAAACAATTTTAATTAATTAAATTAAATACAATTTTTTTTTATGAATTATTTTCATCAATTCACATCTTAATGTCATTATTTTTTAGGTTTCCTTTGGTTTTCTACATACAAAGTCAATATCATTATGAAACTTCTTGCAAGAAGACTTTTTATTTAGAAGTAACGTGGACTTACAAAAACTAAAAAAAAACTGCAAATTTACTACACGAGGGCAGTAAATCTTGGCATGTATTTAAATGCCTACCAGAAATTCACTTAAATTACTCCCAATAAATTCCCAATACCTACCTGCCAAAATTTATAAATGCTCACCAAATTGTGTTTCCTGAAGTATTGTAGACATGAAGCTAATTTCCTTTTTATTGCATGCCTTAAAAATATTTAAATGCCGTTAAAAATAATTTCAGAACAAATATTTTGTATTTTCACTAACTAGACGTAACCATTATTTTATTTTATGACTTTCATTTTAGTTATCTTTGCTGAGCCAAAAAAAACTAACAGTTGACCGTATTTGTTTTTTTTATCAAATATAATATTGCTTACCCCAAACACAAGTTACTTGTTTATTGCTTTATGAATTTAATTAAAATATGATAAAGTAGTTAAATAAATATTTCATTCTTCATTACTACAACATTTGGCTAAGGTAGGTAATAAAATGAATCGCTTGAAGGAAAATGAACAGTCAAAAGTAAAATGAATTTTTTTATTAATAACCTTTAAGATTAATTTGTACTTAAAAATAATCAATGGCACTTTAAGGAGCACGATAGTTACAATCAGTCAATTACTGAAAAAAACAAAAAAAAAAGAAGAAATTATTGAATTAACAGAGCTTATTTATGCTGGCCGCCCTCTCTTTCTCTTTTCACCGATAGGGATATTCCCGGCTTCAGGAGGTGGCTCTACATATTTAAGCCTGATTGCTAAACCCAGCAAATGTTTGCAGACGTACTGTTTTAGAAATGCAGGACAGTTACATCTACCGTTTAGCCAATGATCACTATTGACTGGTATCATTACTTCCCATTCACTAAAAAATCGTCGAAACTATCCCAGTCAACATCAAAAGTTTTACACTCTACGTTCTCACCGGCTAGAATTCTGTAGTATGTCGCTGATTCAGTTGTCTGTTTGACTGGTAGTCTTTTAGGCAATTTAGCCCATTGGTAGGCATCAGCCCAATATTTAAGAGTAATGGTGGGTTGTTTCGAAACAGCCTTAATCTTTATAACATAATTGTTAGACCAGTCCGTCACCATATCCTTCGCTAGCACAAGTCAAGTAAAATCGGTTCAGCCAAACGCGAGGTAATCGCGTACAAACATACATACATACTATACAAATAAACAAACATTCATACCAACATGCGGGTCGAATACTGAACCTCTTTTTTGAAGTCGGTTAAAATATAAAGGGAAAC
The DNA here is from genome assembly GCA_964035005.1 of Erebia palarica. NCBI lineage: Eukaryota > Metazoa > Arthropoda > Insecta > Lepidoptera > Nymphalidae > Erebia > Erebia palarica. Next base: position 26,096,314 of record OZ035992.1, on the reverse strand, counting down.
AATAATTTGTAATCTTAGTTTGACAATATTATATTTTGGATTTAGGTTCGATAATTTGATTACACTTAAACAAATTAGAGCGGTATTATTTTTTCTTTTTCAGTAAGACAATATTTGGTGAGCAAAGTATTAATTTTGGCCAGCAATAAGAATATTCAAACAAGACTTAAAATTATTCTGATGTGCGCATATTTTTGTTGAAACTTAAAACGTTTTACTTTAGGGACCTCAGTAAAGAATGGGTTTAATTTATTTGGAGTTAGTTATTTTATTTGATACTAAGTTCTAGGGTAACTGCCTCGTTGATGGTCTAACTGCCTCGTTGGTCTAGTGGTTAGCATGTTTGACTGCGTCCGACGAGGTCTCGGGTCCGAGTCCCGGGTCGGGCCATAATTAAGTATCGGGTTTATCGCATTAAAAATTCCCAGTACTAGCCTGGAGTTAGGAAGTTGGCGGTGTTTCACCCCCGTGCCTCGGAGAGCACGTTAAGCCGTCGGTCCCAGTTATTATCACTAACATGATAATAGTCGTTAAAGCCCGCCAACCCGCATTGGAGCAGCGTGGTGGGTCTAAGCTCTAATTCCCTCTCTCCTATGACAGTGGAGGCCTGTGCCCAGCAATGGGACGTTAATGGGCTGTAGTGATCGAAGTTCTAGGGTTAAAAAATTTTTTTGGTGAGCACTTAAATTTTACCCGTAAATATTTACTGCACGCGGGTAGTAAATCTAACTTACAAGCCCTGTTTACTGCCTCTGTAAGTGCATTTTTCGAGCAAGTGTATTGAAAAATTTAACTACAGCGTTACACAATATCATTAATTAATAATAATCGTTACTATGTAGGTACTTAGCTCGTGTACCAACTGACATTTATAATTTTATAGGGATATAATTAACTTTAATCATAACCACAAAAATGAGATTATTAAAAAGAGAACATCAAATCACAATACCTAACTGGTCTAATGCGGCAACTTTGGCTGTTGGCAGTTATTATTTCTTTGACGCTTTTTTTTAAACAATCAAAGAAAACTCACTGTTTTTTAATTTCCCCCCTACATTTGGGGTTTTAGGCTCAAGAATCATAAACCGGAAGCGATGAACCACGTGTAACATCGTTACACGTGTCTCGTCGTTTCCAGTACACACGATGGACTTTTACACTTTCATGTAATGGAGGTTTATAAGGCTATAAAGGGCTTTCACGTTCTGAATACAGTAAGCATGTCTAAGAATTTTTCTTTTCTAAGCTTTTAGGTTATTAAGCTCACTATCATTTATAATAAAACAAGGAATCAACTTATTTGTATGAGATATCAACAGTAAGATGTCAGAAGTTTACTGCGATCTTACCAGGATGAGTCAAAATAGTCTTATATGATCGCAGTGTACTAGTCAGAATATCACTGGCCATATTTTCTTGAAATTTATTCCATATATTATTAGTTACTTGACAAAACGCAACTATGATAACAAATAATTTTCGTTTTTGTGCATAATTAATCGAAAAATCATCAAATAAACTTTAGGACAAAGAACGTTTTAAATCTGTAATATCTTCGAAAATATTCTTTTAAATTACATACAGGGCCATATTGATCTATATTAAATGCACAATGTATTTAAAGTACTTAATTGGATAAGGATTAATGCTGTACTAAAAATCTTAAAAACTCTAAACTTAACTCTTAAACTGTGCTTAAAATCGCTTCGCTTCGTAAAATCGAATAAGCCATTGTTTCTCGTAAAAAGTAAAAGATAAAAAATGCTTATTGTGGGTTATCCCGAGATAGATATAATATCGCGAACGTTTTTGTAGACCTGTTTAAGATGTACAATACTGTAGTACATTATTTTGATCTATCTCTTAAGGTTCAGCCAGCGTTTGCAATGTAAGCGCAAAAAATGTGTTTATTTACGACATCACATTAGAAACTTCTAAAATTATCAGCGTTTTTCTACTATATTAAGCATGTATTTATATATAATAGGTCTTTACCTATGAAATCGCCATTATGTATGGAATAAGTGAAAGTACTTATTTTTTCAAACTTTTTTATTTCTGTTATTCGAAGTAATCACCCATGCAATCGACGCATCTTTGCCAACGCATTGGCAGTTCATTGATGCCCTTCTTGTAAAAATCAGCTGGACGGGAGGCAACAAACTCTTCAAAGGCATTTTGTACCGCCTCTCGGGAATTGAATTAGAAAACCAGGATCTAACCAACTTGCTGAGCGCTTTCGATTGTCGAACAGAATCCATTTTTCGTCGCACGTAACAATTCGTTCCAAAATTCATTCATTTCTTTGCCTTTTGAGCAGCGCAAGGCAGGTCTCGACGCGTACGTTGTGCTGGCGATCGTTAAGGTCGTGGGGCACCCATCTATCAAGCTTTTGTACCTTGCCAATTTGTCGCAAATGAATCAATATTTTTTTGATGCTTACATCAAAAGCTGCTGCTAGCTCAGATGTAGATTGAGTTTCGTCAGCTTTCATAATCGCCTTTAATTCATTATTGTTGACCAAAGTCTCCGGACGAGCTTCATTTTTCAAGTCAAAATTTCCAGAACGGAACCGGGAAACCCAATAACGGGGTGTGCGTTCGTTTGTACAGTTCTCTCCGTAAACGTTTTTGATGTTACGTGCCGTTTGTATCGCGTTGATGCGACGACGGAACTCATATTCCATAATTACACGAATTTTTAAAGTATCCATTATGACGAAAAATGTTGAAATGTAATGATAATACAACGCTAATCAAAAAACAAAAGACTGAGATTGTAAAAAGAATGTCATGGTTTTAAAACAAAATTAATTTGAATTTAGAATACAGAGCCATTACAATCTTTTTTTTATTTGAAATGACCAGTACTGAAGAAAGGCAATTTCATAGGTAAAGACCTAATATAAATCTTCCTCTTGAATCACTTTATCTACCTTTTAAAAAAATCAAAATCCGATGCGTAGTTTTAAAGATCTAAGCATACATAGGGACAGAAAGCATACATACATGGGGATAGACAGCTACTTTGTTTTATACTATGTAGTGATGCACAACTTTTTTAACGCTTAAAATAAAATAAACTCAATGTTGAAAATGGTTCGTTTTATAGCTTTATTGAAAGTCTACAAAAGAGTTGTTAACAAGCTTAAAATCACAATCACAATGAGTAGCTTTTGATTAAAAGTTAGGAGGTAATTATAACTTGAATAACAGCGTGGTCCATGCACGTCCAAGTTAAAAAGCACATATTATTATTGTGAAAGGTCAGCTACATTCCTAACGAGAACAACAATATTATTTAACCTTTTTTATGTTATGTATGTTTACTAGACTCTTTTGTTATTTGTGAAAACGTGTACCTACATACAATAATTTTTGAACGAGGCAGTCCTTTATATTTTCTAAAGGGCACTCATCATACATTGAGTAGCCAATAGTGATAACATGGGATGGCCCTACATTTTACGACAGTACTCAGTAAGATCCTCAGTCTCCTTTTTTTGATTTGTAGCGTTTGGTATCACCGATATGGCGCAGGTGCTAGCATTCTGACAGTTAATTGCTTCTTTCAACATAAATATTGCTTCTTTCTTACCGACTCTAAAGGTAGTTACGTATTTACTTAATTGGCTTCTGAACATCATTTTGCATCTTAATCTTACTAATATTATAAATGAGAAAGTTTAGATGGATGTATGGATGTATGGATGCGTGTATGTATGGGTGTGTGGATGTATGGATGTGTGGATGTATGGATGTTTGTTACTCAATCAGGCGCCAACGGCTGAACTGGATTATAGTCTGGCATAGCACATAGGCTACTTTGTATCCCGGAAAATTAAGGAGTTCCCGCGGGAACCAAAAAACCTCGATCCACGCAGACGAAGTCGCGGATATTAGCTAACCTCTCATATGGCTTTGCCAGAGACTGGTAGAGCGGAAATTGGTGGTACTGGACTGTAGCCAATAGGCACCATTAAGTAATTGAAACTTGTCGTTGTTGAACGTTTCGCTGCTATCTGGGCCGGTCCGAGACGTCGGAAACTATTAGGGGTTGCCGGAAGAACAGCGCTGGAGTGGTGCTCAAACAGCACTTCAGCATTACGCTTAGGCGTTGCTCATTTTGGGATTATTTGTGGCACAGTTAAAAAAGTTAAGTTAGATAAGTTCTAGTTTTAATTTAATGTTTTTGAAATGTTTGTTTGTTCTTTGTTTTTGTGTTTAAATTGCAAATAAAGACTATTTACTTATTTAAACTTCCTCGGGACCTGCGCGCGAAGTGATAAAATATCGTCTTTAGCGATGTTATTTTCAAAGGATCGTTAAATAAATGTGGGCAAAGATATGTCTATGCTATCTGAGACATGATTTTTCAAAAATTGTTCAGTTATATTTTACAAAAGATTTCTATAACTAGAACAGAAGCTCAGGCAGATCAATTGTTATTTGAAACTGAAACCGAGATATGCATTGTGCAGATAGAAACAGTGAAGCTTTTGATGCTTTGTCCGCTTTTTTCGATGTCTTGTATAATAGGTACTGTTTTGTTTTGATGCTAGAACCACGACAGGTATGTCTAATACAATTTTTAATTTTTCTCAACTGAATTTAGGTCTTCGCCATAATATTTAAATACTTCTAGGTTTCCTTAGTTGCAGTAAAGCAATATGCAATCGTAACGGCATTAATGGTAAGTATTTAGTTATATTTATTCAGAAAAAGATCTAACATACGATATAACGAACTCCCTTAATAGCGATCCCAGAAGTAATAAAAGATTTGCAACTTTGTGTAACTGAGCGGTTTCTCGCTCACTGACTCTGTTAGTGAATTTAAATTGTCCATGTCTAGTATACCACAGGACAACTAGGTGCATAAAACTATGTAACGGAAAGCCCAGTGTAGCAGCTAGAAAGTTTAAAGCATCGTATCCATTTGAGAGTAACCCTTGACTTGGGGCAAATTGAAGTGTGGGCTCAATTAGACACGCCTGGTTTGGACTAACGAATCTTGCTGCAAGAACCTGAAGATATTATGGCTTGTGCCCCAAAGCACGGTATTCATCAGTTTGAGATCGTGCTTCCGCGTTCCGCGTTGGCGCTTGTCAGCGCGCAGCCTGTTAGCGTCGGAACAAGAAAAAGGTAGGGTTTAGTAGTTTTTTACAGCGGATGTATCTAGTTGAACACAGGCCCTCATATTTACGATTCGATTGTTTTCATCGCTTCCTAAGAAAGTCCGTCAATTTGCTCAAGAGAGATGAAATATTCATACATCATTAGAGTAAAATGACCATGCAGAATTTTCCTCATCAGATAAATTTAATCCGTTCCTGAAATATCGCTCCTGCCTTTGAAACAAACGGATCAAAAGTACGATTAATCAAAAGCGTTCCGATTCTAAATTCGGGTATGAAACCTATTGATTATAACTCAGAATTCACTGAATCATGAAGCTTGCCAAAGTACAATTTCTGTAGTATTTCCACAGAATAACTATTACTACGTAACTGCATTTAATATTGATTTTAATTCTGCTGGTGCTGCTATTCGTCAATGCTTTTTACTGTACTCTGGTGACCATAAAATTTTAATTAGAGGTTCTTAAAATTTCAAACTGTTCAATGTATAAATAAATTATGTAATAATACCTATAATAATGATGGTATAGAACAGAAGTGTTGTTCTGCACTTTCATTAATTGATGCTAATGCAAAGTAGACTGTATTTATGCGGGAATCCTAAATTGAATAATTTCATTGCGTAACCATAACTGATAACTGATTAGTAATTGTCTAATGTCTATTAGATCCCATCAAAAACATAAATGTAAAATGAGAGCCAAGTTCAAAATTGTGATATATATGCCTTGGTTGTTGACTTCAGCGACAAAAGAAGTGAGATCTAAATGGGTGCCAAGTTCAATAGTCAGTCCTGCAATTTATATATCCCATCAAAAACATAAATGTGAAATGAGAGCCAAGTGCAAAATTGTGATATATATGCCTTGGTTGTTGACTTCAGCGACAAAAGAAGTGAGATCTAAATGGGTGCCAAGTTCAATGGTCAGTCCTGAAATTTATTTATAACAACATATAATATTTTATAACAACTTAAAATATCATTTTAAGTTGTTATAAAATATTATATGTTTTTTGCACTTGGCTCTCATTTCACATTTATGTTTTTGATGGGATATATAAATTGCAGGACTGACTATTGAACTTGGCACCCATTTAGATCTCACTTCTTTTGTCGCTGAAGTCAACAACCAAGGCATATATATCACAATTTTGAACTTGACTCTCATTTTACATTTATGTTTTTGATGGGATATCATTACTTTTTGTACAGAAATTATTGAACTCAATCTCAAACTCAAAACATATTTATTCAAAATATGTACCTACAAAGTACACCTTCTGAACGTCATGCTTACAGAGCATAAGAGGTGATGGTGATAATTAACTACGTTATCTTAAAACTAAAGCTACGAGGGTTCCAAACGTGCCCTGGTCTGAGAAGAGCCCGCAATAAACTCCGTTTTTTTTTTATTATCACCATCTCACAAATATTTGAAATTATATATATGTACTTATAATATAACATTACATAATCAGCCGTTGTAACAATTCATACCCATGCCTTGCTATCATTCAAATAATCCTTTACACTGTAATAGGACTTTTCTATTAATTTAGTTTACGTTTTACATTAGTAGGTACTTATAATTTGGTGTAAGGTCAGTGTGTCACCCACCAGTAATTCTATTGTACGACTCATTGTACAAGATAATTAAAGACGAGAATTCTCAAGAAAAATATATAGTGTACCTGGAGTTACACTGACATTGACAGATTACATCTATGGTCAGACTACCTCTACAGCACATTTCTACATCTCATCAATTTTGATTGCAAAAGTTCAAAATCAAAAGTTTTTTGTGAAACATTGAAAACAAGCACGGTCAACAGTCGATATCACTAAAACCACTATAAACAATGAATACAAATCACAATGACTGACAGCTTGAACTGACGACTTCAAATACGTTTCTTCTTCTTTTCTGTCAATGACGTTTCGTTGCACAAAATGTATGAATACGAAGGTAAGGTTTTAATGCAACTATATTATTATTCATTATTATTTACATTAAAATAATAATTATGTGTCATTTTCAATAGTTAAGGAGTTACTACCACCGCTTAAAGCAGTATTGTTTCAAACTAACGGTTGAATGTCACGTACTTTGACGTCCTTAAAATAATGATTATAACACTACAACATAAACGTCAACAATATTAAAATAATACGGCTTTAAGCAATGGTAGCATGCCTCGTGTCAGAGTTTTGATCTATCCTTTGATCATAAAAATGACGATTTTTGTACGTTTATATCTAAATAACCATTTGAGGTGTGCTTATGAAATTTGGAGCACATATGTATCTCACGGGTCTCAATATATGCGCCAAATTTGACATGTTTATGTGAAATAGTTTTTGAGTTATGAGGGGGTCAAAAGTGGCTCCAAATGGTTCGTGTAATATTACACACGGTGCTGCTCGCCAGTTTTTTTGAACTTTGGCTGGACACGCTTCCGCGTGTCTTGATACTATCATATCACTATTGATCGATGTTAATACTTATTATTAATGCGAAAGTGTGTCTGTCTGTCTGTCTGCTACACTTTGACAGCTCATCTGTTCAACCGATTTTGATGACATTTAATATGGAGATAGCTTGTATATCCCGGGGTTATCTAGGTTATCTACTTCATAAGGTTGTCTACCAATACCAATTTACTTTATATTGATAAAGTTTTTGAATAAGGATATATTTCCTTAGGAAATAATTGCCTACTCACACTTTCTCTGTAATAAAAAACCTACCTACTCATTCCTTTCTGTAATAAAAAACCCCGGAAAATGTGGAAGAATTAAGTGTCAAAGGACATAATAATTTACGAAGGCATTGCTTGAAACGTCAAAGACGCTCAACATTTTATTCCAGGCACTAGTTTAAAACGTCTCTTTGAGCTTAAAGAAGTCCTTAAATCGTCGAAAAATTAATGGTGTTGAAAAAAAAAATTAAGGGTGAAAACGTTTAGGGAAACTGTAGCAATTTTGACTAGGAGAACTCTGGTTTCATCTCTGGTTGGACCAATTCACGGAAAGACAATCAATTTTTATTTGAAATTTTTATTGTTTTCAGTACCTAGGTATATTTTTTAATAGGTTACCTTCAAGAAGTCTGAAGAAGAAGAACCGTTTTATATTTAACCCTTTTAAACAATGTAGTTATTCCTTTCATCCAGCCTAAAAATAGGTAGAAACCTACGCCAAAAAATAGGCCCGAAAGAGAATTTATGAAGAGATGAATTTCGTAATTTTTCGCGTATTCATTAGTAAAAGTTAGTATTCGGCGTTTAAGGGTACAGTGTGTGTGGTGAATAAACGGAATAAGTGAAGAAGTTATGAGATAAATACTAATAAAGCCTATACTTAATATCTTGCGGCATACCTACCAGTGATGGATCACATTAATCACTGACACTCAAGTAGCAATACGTAGTTGTGGGCGAACACTTTTGGATATTAACCCTGTGTCGCTAACCTTTAAAAATTGCTAAGTATCTCGAACCTAAATTGGCCTTGTCTCTTACGAGAACAATATGATTGATTGTTCGTGGCTAAGGGAGAAAATTACGGGATAGGTACCTACCTAAAAAAGACTCGCAGGCGTTTCAATCGATGACGCAAGATTTTTCACTCAAGCTTTTTTCGCTTTAAGTTCTTTCAATGAGTTTTTTGGTTCCATTAACGTAAAAAATCTTAGCGAAGACCTTTTGTCTGCTGTTGCTACATTTAATGCTACGTTATAGGTATTGCAAAGTTCGCAAAGTCTCCGGGGATCATGTGTAATTTCCAGATTTAGGGTACGAGTATAACCGAGTTTTTTGCTGGCTGGTCTCGGTAGGAATTCCTAACCAGTGGTAGATTCGCTTGACGATTCAAAAGCACTTGCAAAAGTTTATTTGAAAAATAAAAAATTTGAATTTGAATAGGTATCCTCACAGGAGTAAGAGTCGAGGCTGCATAATTATAAAGTCCTCCCAACCGAATTTCGGCTACGGCAGCCTATCTCCAAAGAGATTAGCCATCTGCGCGGGAGATATTATAGTGCACAAGTGTATGCGCATACACAGATGCATTCTCTGTTCCTTTACTCTTATAGCCCGATGGGACGGAAAATCTGATACGACCGGAGAGAGATCAGGTGCAGTACCGACGGCTTAACGTGCTCTCCGAGGCACGGGGTGATACAGCGCCAACTTCCTAACTCCGGACTAGTAATAAGAATTTCTAGTCAGAAAAACCCAATACTTGATATGGGCTTGAGCTCTTCGTATTATCCCTAAAAACCCGTAAAATTACGTAATTTATGGAAATACTCATTTTATTTATTACATGTAGGACATACAGGTATCTCTCATGTTAAATCTTTTTGTGGCTCTACCACCGGTATAGAAAGCAGCCTGAGAATAGCCGAGAAGAAAAGCAGCAAAAGAAAGAAGTTACGATTAAATAATAGTTACTTTGCCTTAGCAATGAGAGTGCCACAATGTCACCGTTGCTGGTGATAACGTAGGCCTACCTATTCCCGCACGTGGCAAAATTTATTATTCCTAATTTGTACCAGTCAACGTCGAATCAATTCTTACTCAGAGAGAGGCATTGCAGAGTTCAAATGATGATTGCTCCCTCATAACGATAGTAGCGCTAGTAATCTGACCTCTCTCCAATTTATTTGCCCAAAAACTTTACCTTCGTTTCATCGTCGGCTTCAGATGTCGCGACGACCATTTGTCGACAAATAAGATTAGGCTACCTTCGATCTACGGGGAACATCGGGTCGCATTTTTTGGCAAACTTTTTGTCCCTAATAAAGTGATATTGAAATCATTGCTCTCTATTTCTACCTTTTGTTCCTTTATTAGAAGCTAGTCGCCTACACGCTTCTATAAACCTATTCAGTGATGCCTACGGACTACAGTAGGCAAACATTGTATAAAAAAATTAATACCTAATTAATAATTATGTGTTCTAAGACCTCTGGAAATTCCACCACCAACGTGACTTAATACGGGGTTAAAATGAATTAATGAAGATGTTTCTACATTATTGAAAATACTCGTCCTTTTACTAATTTCCTTAAACTCCATTTAAGCGAACCCGAATTAGTTCGACGGTTAAACATAGGTATAGTTACCTACACATTTAACCACAAAAAGTTCTAACAAGCATTGCTAGCACATCTAATCGGAACAAATTGGGGTGTTTGGCTCCCCAGAGGATAATGTGCATTTGTATAGTATCCCTAAACCAGATAATTTAGTGTGCGCCCACTGTAGACGATGTCGACCAGACAACGTACTCGTAAATTAAAGTTCTGATGCAAGACAAGGGCTTTTGTTAATGAGAGTTCGGAACTTGCTGCGACATCGTTGCAATTTCTCTAATGAAGCCAGCGTTAATGCGATTTACTAGCACTCAATCATTGCATCCGTAAATGGCACAAAAATAATTAATGGCCGGCCAGTTTTAGGAAAGTTCTAAAAGGAATACAAATGGTATGTCCTTACTTCCATACTAATATTATAAATGCAAAAGCGCGTTTGTCTGTTTGTCTGCCACGCTTTCACGGCCCAACTACTGAACCGATTTTGATGAAATTTGGTACAGAGATAGTTTATACCCCAGGAAAGGACATATGCTTCTTTTTATCCCGGGAATTGAAAAACCTCAATCCACGTGGACGAAGTCACGGGCATCATCTAGTTAAAAAAAATATATCTGATTCCAGAACAATACTATACCTAGTGCCACAGAATACATAATAGACTAGTTCTGTAACTTTGTAAGTTAACAAGGTGTGCGGAGAACTGAAAAATTAGAGCATCAGCTCTTTTTCTGTGAATACACCGGTAATGGACAGTTTTTCATCTGGGTTATGTGTTACAGAACAAGAGACGTAAGCATTTGTGTGTGTCAATGTCAAAACATTGACAGATTGCCCTCTTTCTGGTGCAGTCGGGTAGAGAACAGTCTATCTTACAAAATGAAAAACTGAGCTTACGTCCCGCGAACTATAGGAAGTAGATATCTGTAGAGATCAATAGATTCCTACTTAATATTATATCATTTGAATATTGATGACTTAAATTAAATAAGTTTCAAGTTTTCATAAACAACTTTTATTATTAACTTTGTACATTGACCAGTATATCAGGATTATTACTTGATATTTTATTTACAATTACTTCTTAATCTTAACATTTGGCAAACATTTTTAGCTAAAGTACTTTAATTGTAATAATTTATTTATTAATAACTATACCTACTATGATTACTGTCATGTTACATAAGCTTTAGTGTACCTACCTACAGTTACAATAAAATTTAGTTTGGCGTTACATACAATTTTACTTGTAATTTCACAGAGAACGCATTTAGGCATAATATCCTTTTACAGATTTCATTTTGATTCAGAGAGTGGAAGTACTAACCATATCACAATCAACTACATATACATAATATTAATAAATTAAGTAAGTTTTTTCACTCTAATATTATTTAAGAAAAAAAAAGCTAAAAAAAGTTGTGGCACACATTTTCATTTTGGCATTTGGTATTATAATAATAGTCTAGGTATTGTATCCTATTGTAATAATAAATTTTATATCTTTGACTCGTAATAATTGACTTTGATACGAATAAAACGTTTAAATAGACAAACCGCACCGTTCTAATTATCATGTTCTTATTATCGTGATTTTTATCTACGCACTTTTTGCTACTGCATTCTTAAATAAGTATACCTACATAGAAGTGTGAGCAATACTACTAAACTAAAAATGGAATGTTTATTGAAATTATCATCATTGTTAAACTAAGCAGCATTTAAATTGAATATAATATCAGTGATAATCGGCAAAACTTTTGACTAAAGGCATAGGCTCAAGGTATATGGCGAAAGACTGGAAAGAGCGACAAGATGTGATGCTTTTTTGGAAACATTAATAAAAAATTACTGCTCTGCTGCTCTCTATGAACGTAATATCTATCTATTTAACATTCATAGAGCAGCAGAGCAGTAATATTCCATTCCCGAAATCCCACAAAACACTTTATTGTTCATTCCGCTTCGCACAATTTTCGCACTAGGTATGTAGTGGACAGTGATTCATTTTGCGAAGTTTTTAACGACACTTCCCTCCCTATACTACGACTATGCCAATGCCCTCTATCATACTAATATTTTATATTATAAATGCGAATACATGTGTTTGTTTGTTGGTTTGTCCTTCAATCACGCCGCAACGGAGCAACAGATCGACGGGATTTTTGGCATGGGTATAGTTGAGGACCTGGTACTCATATACATTGGTGGTGACATAGGTTACATTATATCCCGTAAAATTAAGGATTCACGCCTTGAGCCTTTTGCCGTTGCAATATGGAGCAGATTTTCTTTATTTATCACTAAGCTTTTAAAATCATTCTAAGCGGGATGTTTCAACGGCGTATTTCCGACGTACACGTTGTTCAGCTGGGGCAGTAGGATGGCGGCCGTGGCGATTGTGGTCACCAGCACGAACACGGCGAGGAGCGCGCGATCAGCTACGACAGCCACCTATGTACACAGATATACATTTAAAAGCCACTAAAACTAGAGTTGTCCAAAACCGTTATAAAAAACCGCACGTTACCGACTATAAACTGTAATTTTTAGCACGCTTTTAGATACTTTATGTTATAACGAGCTTGGTATAAGTAAGCGTGTGGGCGGCCGGCAGGCGCGATATGTGTCGCGGCACGCTAAATTTCGTAACAAGCAAAAATGACGTTCACTCACAACAGCGCGAGACTAACCATCGGCCAGCGGCAGCGCGCTACCGGCAAGCGGGCGCCGCTACATGCGCTACGAGGCGCCGCGCGCGATCGCGTGATATTGATAACGTAGAACGCGAGAACGTAGGCGTCATGGCGGCTCCTCACGTACCACATTATCCGCGCTATGGAACAATGGCGCGCTATTGCGCTACGTGTTATATTAACCACCTCTAAGTAAAACACACAAGGCGGCACGGAAATATGTTCAACGTGGCTCCTACAATAGGCATGATGACTGATTTTTAAAAATGGTCAGATTATGTTCGGAAGTATCTACTATTTCGGAAAAATATCTTATTTCAGTAGAAAAAAAAGGTTTGGTAGATAAAATTGACATTTGAAATTTCAATTTTAAAATTATCGCCAAAACGCTCACGTGTGTCATGGCGTCGTTTGTGACGTCACTATTGCTTTTACCAATGTACTCTAATGTACTGTATGCAGTAAAAACAAAACACTAAGTCTTCGTACAGCAATTTAGATATTTTGTGTGAATAATATGAATTCTAAAGTGTGTAAGTCGTGTGCGGTCCCCCAGTGTGATAACACATCAAAATTAACTCCAAGCAAGTTATTTAATCACGCGCCACTTTAAAAAACAATGCGATCTAAGTAGCTTAATCTTACACGGCAAGATCCTACAGCTATAGGGCTAAATTCTACTATTTATTTCTGCGAAGATGACTTTGACGTAAGTTTTTGCTTTATTCTAATACTAGCTGGTGCCCGCGACTTTGTCCGCGTGGATTGAGCTTTTTTGGTTCCCGCGGGAACTCCTTAATTTTCCTGGATAAAAAGTACATATAAATCTTCCTCTTGAATCACTCTATCTATTAAAAAAACCGCATCAAAATCCAATGCGTTTTAAAGATCTAAGCATACATAGGGACAGACAGCGGGAAGTGACTTTGTTTTATACTATGTACCTCGTGATGCTGTTTTACACAAATAACTGCAAAAAGTTGAGATGCGTACCAAGAATCGAACCCCATACGCCCCGAATAGGAGGCAGACGTCATAGAAGTCAATCACCGCTCATATTAAGTTATACGGTATAGTTTTAAAAAACAACATTTCATACCTCTAACACCTATCATGAAGTGCTTAATATATAAAATAGCAGATTTTACGGGTTTAAAACCTATAAATTATTATGTTATTATTGTACTTACATGGAAGTCTTAACTTTCTTAACTTAAAATTCTACTGAACAAAAGTCTTTGTTTGATGCAAGATACTCACCCAGCATCAACAAATCAATCCTGGGCAAATTAGAGCTAGTAGCTTTGGTAAATCTTTGATCCATGGGTAACGATTATTAATTTCATATCTTTGGATTCGGTAAAAGAAAACTAGATTAAGGAAATGATCTTTGGGAAACAAAAAAACACGAAAATACTTGATAAACATTTAGAATACCTGTACTTATAAAGATTGTTGGTCGATTGTCAAAGCTCGAAAACAATAGTGACGTCATTCACTTCAGTGGTGTTTTATACAATATGGCGGATTGCTGTATTTCATAGTTTTATTTTATCATTATAAATAACAATCTCACTCGAAATAGAAAAATAAATACGTTTTTTATATTCCATGAATCCTATTTCATTAGATAAATTCATAATTTCATTGATTCTTGGATACTGTCATCATGCCTATTGTGACTAGACGAAGGCCACGGTAAAGTAAAGTAACAGTAAAAGTACAAAATACTTTATTGTATATCATTAAAAGAAATAAAAACATGGCCGAACAGGCGGCTTTATCCCTTAAATAGCGATCTCTTCCAGGCAACGTTAGGGCAGAGGACGTTAGTCGTTACGTTACTAAGTACACGTTACATATTTATGTGCTGTGTGAAGTACTTCGTGCAGGTCTTTATATCATAACACAACGCGCAAACGCGCGTTTTCGGTAGAACGTTCTATTGTGCTATTTTCGTCAAGATTTAAAGGGTACAAGCAGTGCAGTGAACTGTGACCCCCACTGCACTGCTCTAAGTGGAACCCCAATGAAATTGCGTGTTTTCGGGTCCTCGCACGCACTATAAATTGAGGTTTATACAGTTTTAGGAATTAGATTTTATTGAAAGTCCTGCGTATCATATTATGCGATATCAGAAAAACCACTGAGGAAAACAATAAAAATATTATGCCTTCAATTTAATGGTGCGTATACATTCGCCATGAATGGACACGGAATCGCAATCCGTGATTTATGTTGCTTTATTTTTTTTGTGCCAGCATTCATACAGCTATTTTGATAACTTTTACTTTTGTTTATTTTATGACGCTATGCTCGGTTTCAAACTTTCAATGCTAGGTACGCTAAAACTACATGGTTGTTTATTTTCAAATCAAATAAGTAATGAACCCTCAGTGGGTACTACAATCGTATTTTTTTATTACAAATTCTAATTCATATGTATTTTTTTCCCACGACGGAACGATCAGACCTGTTTGAAAGTTTACCGCTTACCCAATGACTCGTGCCTTATCACGCGACACCGGTCGCTGTGCTGTGGTCTATACTCGCATGCCCACTGCACTGTGATTTACCGCTGGCAGTCGCTACAACTGAAGTCACGCGATGTCGCCGGCACGCTGCATGCGAGTCCCCAAGGTTGAGCGCGCTTGCCTAAAAGAGTCATTCACTAACTTGAAGAACGTGGGAATATCGAATCACCTGTTTCCACTCCAAGTTAGCGCGTTCTAAGCGCTCGTTGGCAGCGACGCGTTGTTCGTGGCGCGCGGCCGCGTCGCGTAGCGTGCAACCGCAGCAGGCGCAGCGCGTACATGCGCCCGCGCATACTGCCGGCACCATTGCTTCGCTAGCGGCCGCGTTCACCACAGCCGGACCGCGATCTAGTAGTTTGATAAGTTACTTGTGGAGTAAGTTTTTTTTAATATAAAAATTGGAGTTTCAATATACATACTTTTAGTTACAAATCCTAGTTTTTTTTGTGTTTCCAACCATCTAGCCATACTATTCTTTCACTAAAAATTCAAATTCAAAAATTCAAAATTCTTTATTTGCAGAAATATTCTTCACAATGAGATGTTATTTGTTAGTTATCAGTGTAAATGTTTCACCTTTTATTAAGGCATGCAAAATTACATACATATTATTATTTATTATTTGAAATTTAAAAATTCATATATTTATTATAAGCGCCTTTCCGTAAGCCACCTTTTAACTCTTGACTTAAATAGATTGAAAGTGAGTTCTCTAATTGATTTGGGAATTTTATTGTATACTATAATAGATTTTACTGCGCAGTTTTTTATTAGAATGGCACTTCTACATCCTGGCATTCTTTTTTTTTTGTGGAATCTCTAAGTAGAACCATGCTTTTGACTTCTAAATTTTCAAAAAGTTGCGGATTCCTTTTCACGAAAATTCCTACTTCTAAAATATATAGACATGGTAATGTTAGTAGCTTTCGACCTTTAAATAATGGTTTACACGATTGGAGAGGTCCTGCTCCACATAAAGAATAAGCCTTCTCTAATCCCTTATTTTCTTTGAGACCTAGAGACTTTCTAGTGTTACACTGGCCGGACACTTTTACTTTGGGACCTAAATACCGGGTTTCAACATCGTGAGTAAACCTGCATGTCCGAGAGTTCTCATAATGTTTCCGAAGGTGTGTGAAGTCTGCCAATTTGCACTCGGTCAGCATGGTAGAATATGACCAAATCTTTTTAATTTTGAGAGCAGAATCGTACTCAGTAGGGACTTGGTGGGTGAGGAGGGTGAGTCGGCAATGGGTTGACGTAATGTTGATGATGACCAGTGGGCATGGATGCGGCGCAACCAGAGGCCAAATAGTAATCATTTGACAGCTTAAAACGTATTACTCGAACTGTTTAAGGAGTTCAAACATGCTTTTCGACGTGCAGGCATCTGTGAACTCCTTAAACAGGTCGCATTATCCATTTGGCAAACGATTACGATTACGATTTCGTTACACAATCGGGGGGCAGGCTTGTAAAATAGCCAACAAAGAAAATGCTTGGGTGTATCAAGAGCGAGTGCTCTACGGAAAAATGGCTTGCTTTCGTTCTCACGTGGACGATGGCTGACATTGGTAATACTGGTCCAAGGCTAAGTTATTTTTTATGAACCACAAAGCCGTTTTACGTAAGAGAAATAGAGCGTGACATAGGCATACGACAGACCTGCTGCCAACCCAGAACCGCCTCACTAAATTGAACAACTATTAAATTCCAATTAAATTAATTAAATTCCTATAAACTTTATACACATTATATTAATACGAGGCATACAGGCTGATGGATGGATGGAAATACACTTTGGCTAGTCAAGTTAAGCAGAAAAATAGGCATGGTAGCAGAATAGTACATCGTTAAACTTAAATAGAGAACCTAACAAGTGAATAGATGAATTTCATGAATCGTTAAATTATTCTCATTGCAATTCAAAATACGGACAATAGATAACGAACGTTCTACGGATGTCAATTAAAAATAGGAATTTACTTACCTACAGTTACGTAAAAATCAACAATAATTTATAAGCGTCCAAGAGTGGCCGAGGGGAAGAGGTTTTGCACGTATTTTTATAAAATCTACCGTTATATTTAACAATGCTTAAGTGATTTTTAATGACAAGTCGGTAAATTATTCTTGAGTGGTAGAGTATTCTTTTTCGACGACCTCCGTGGCGCAGTGTGTAGCGCTGTTGTCTTAACGTGCGGAGGTCCCGGGTTCGATCCCCGGCAGGGTCAATTTGGGATTTTATAATTTCTGAATTTTCCCTGGTCTGGCCTGGTGGGAGGCTTCGGCCGTGGCTAGTTACCACCCTACCGGCAAAGACGTGCCGCCAAGCGATTTAGCGTTCCGGTACGATGCCGTGTAGAAACCGAATAGGGGTATGGGCTTAATATAACTGCCATGCCCCTAACAGGTTAGCCCGCTACCATCTTAGACTGCATCATCACTTACCACCAGGTGAGATCGCAGTCAAGGGCTAACTTGTAGTGGATACAAAAAAAAAAAAAAGTGAAAATATTTAAATGCGTCTTACAAAAATTATTTTTAATTTATTCAGCAAATCGAGAAATAATCAGACTGTCTCTGAGGTCTGTCTATAATTAATTGTTATTCTATATTAAAACTGTTACAGAATTAGTTAAGTGCATTATTATTAAAACAGCGTAGGTACTTACCAACTACCAAATAAGTTAAGTGATAGCAACTTGTCAGTTGAGCTTCATTGGCGAATACATGGATGATAGAAAATATATGAATGATTTTTCCATTGTGATAAAAATAAAAGCGTGGGTGCGTTATTTGGTTGTTGAAACTTTTCCTTTCTTTTATGGGAAGACTCTATTCTCTATCATATTGCAGTAATCTATTATAGAACACTTACTGAGGTGGTTGTGATTGTGACGGGCGAAGCGCGGCGACGCAGCTAACGATGGTCCATCGCACTGCACTTCGGCTTTCAACCGTGAGCCGGTCCTTGGGTTCACTTGTACGCCACAGCTCACAGCCACACCATAGCTGTCTCCCTGGTACATGATCACGAAGAAAATTATGCTTCTGATTAGGCATGATGACAGTAACCAAGAATCAATGAAATTATAAATTTATCTAATGAAATAGGATTCATGGATTATAAAATAATAATAAAAAACGTATTTATTTTTCTATTTCGAGTGAGATTGCTATTTATTTTTATGAAATAAAACTATAAAATACAGCAATCCGCCATAATGGATTAAACACCAAGAAGCGAATGACGTCACAATTGTTTTTTTTTCGAGCTTTGACAATCACACTATTGTTTACTGCACACTGCACAGAGTACATTGGTAATAACAATAGTGACGTCACAAACAGCGCCATGCCACTCGCGAGCGTTTTGGCGCCAATTTTAAAATTTAAATTTTAAATGCCAATTTTATATACCATACCTTATTTCTCTGCTGAAATAATATATTTTTTCGAAATAGTAGATACTTCCGAACATAATCTGACCATTTTTCAAAATCAGTCATCATGCCTATTGTCGTCGCCACCCGCAGCGCGATAGTACCACGTGACACGTCAGCGTCAAACAAGGTAACGTGACTCGACACGACGCGACAGTATCAGACAGTAGCTGGCCCTTCACGTAGCCTAAGTTCTTTGTTTTATTGCGTAAATAAGATTACCTAGGAATTAGGACAACGGGTTACATACAACGCAACGCATTTTTCAATATCAAAAATGATACTTATGACTTCATCAGCTAAAGAAAACTTCTGAAACAATAGGACGGTGTGAGGGAATATATTTTACCACCCATTGAAGCCGTAATTTTTACTGCAAAACAAATTGCATTCTGTGTGGCTTTGACCACCTCTCTAGTGCGTGATCAAACTAAAACGATACTATAACTATTGTTCAAATAAAAAACACATTAAATAAACTATTTTTTTATATCAAAAGTCATATTTTACCGCTCTCATTTAATTATTATTACATGTTAATATCTAGTCTGTAGGAGCTTTTTCAAAAAAAAAAATGTATGTTTGAATAGTGCGCCCTAAACAAAAGCACGTAAGTAGGTACCGTGCTATTTTCGTTTACCCAAGAAGTCTAGCATTATCTACAATGTGCGAAAAGGAAAATGGCTCCATCTTCAGAATGACACTGATTTGATTTTAATAGTGCCTTATTTGAAATTCCATATTCTAAACTGTAAAGCGGTGTCGTCATTTGAAAAATGAGTGAGTCAACCGGTCTATCAAAACTGTCTTCTTTATAAATTAAAAAAAAACTGGATTCGCGTACAAAAAGCAATCCAACTTAGTAGACATTAGGTACGAAGTTTATGACCACGTTTTAGATTACTCAATCAATTTAGGAGAAGTTTACGGTTGAATTAGTAATTTTTTGGGTCCCGAATTTCAGTTAGGAAAGTCATTTCCATATTTTGAATATTTTGAATTACCTTCGCAGTCGTGCACCTGCCCCCCGATTATGTAAGGAAATCGTAATCGTAATCATATGCCAAACATATATTTCGACCTGTTAAGAAGATCATAGATGCCTGCACGTCAAAAAGCATGTGTGAACTCCTTAAAAAGCTCGAGTTGCACGTTATGAACTGTCAAAAGATTACGATTGGCTTACATAATTGGGCCTCTGATTGACATGATCATTTTTATGTCGATCTTCAGTAACAATTATTAACAAAATGACATTCGGTAAGTACATGTAATAAAGATTAAGTAGATTTATGAAATTTTAGAATTAATTTTCCCATTCTCATCTAGTCACATTTTACCTATTTTAATAAATGAAAATATAGCTGTGTATTAATATTGGACTTTTACGAACAAAGAGTTTTAACTCTTTGTTCGTAAAAGATTTTTCTTTGTAAGTTAGTATCTAACATACTTGCATAGGTATTAGGTATGTTAGTGTCAATTCTTTTATTGTTATGTAGGTACAGTTTATTTCAGTATGTTCATGGTGTCGCTTTCTCCTATGAAGTAATCAATCAATCTTACGCTTTGAAGGAGCTAAAAATTTGTTTAGGTGCCTTTATACACGCATTCACATGGCTGGTAAAATTTATACAAATATTTAAGTTTTCAACGCTGCCATAACCATGATGGAACATTAATTCCCTTGCGGATACGAAGGCAAGACCAATATTTGATTGATCGAATGGGGTCCGTAATTAAGTAGATTTTGGTAGTCGGTTACTGTATCTGGATATACTGCTGCGTCATTTGAGTTCAACTCTGGAAACTTTTCATCGAAATTGACTTGCTACATTACGAATTATTAATTTAAATGACTTGCAGGAAATGTGCAGGATTGTGAACCGTTCAATGTTCTGAGTGTAAATTTTTGAAATATTCTTTGTATTCTTCATATTTACGTTTTCTTGTCTGTTTCGTACCTACAAGGTTAGGTTAGGGTTCGACACAAATGATGATAAAGTGCGGGCACTTTGGTACTATCAGGTTAATTAATATACCTAACAGATTACAATTTAACGAAAAATAATGCGTTAAATTGTAATCTTTCGACACTTTGCAATTTCGCGAGTTAGATTATAATCTAACGGTTTTTACAATGTTACGGTGACATACATATACCTTCGCATCTAGTCTTACAATTACGAAGCCCAACATTAGACGCAAAATAAAAAAATGCCGCTTAGCACAAACCACTAGCCTGGGCTCGAGATTAGAATAAAGCCTAACTAGTCAATGAAATGAATAGATTGAATTTTGCCACCTTTTACACAGGCTACGTGACCAAATATATTTCGTGACAAAATTCTGTAACAGAAAATTAATCCTCAATAGTCGAAAGTCGGAATATAGTAGGATGTAATGCAGTCTCACAAATTTTATTGTAACTCTTTCCCAATTTTTCTTAGCGCCTATGATCTGCGAAGGGGAATACTGAAGGGACATAATACACCTTATGCCTTAATATTTGACATAGGTCCCTAATTGAAAAAATTACTTCCATTATTTTTACCCACGACGGAACGGAGGTGATTTGTTTGCCCTAGAGATTGTGTGTTTGTTAACTTATTTGTTATTATTTTTCTGGAAAACTTTTGGACTGATTACAATGCGTATACTACTGAAAGGCTCTAATTATTTTTTCAAAGTTATAGACGACAAAGGAGCGCTGAAGTTCGTCGAGTTTAAAAAAAATAGATTTTATTACTTCTTACTGAGAGAAGCCGGGGTAATTGTGAGCTTAATATTTGATGGAATTTGCGAACCTTTAAAAGATTCTGGTAAGTTACTCATATAAATCATTATGTAGGTGTTGTAAGTTCCTTAACATTCGCAATTCGCAAAGGCCCCCAATCAGTGCTTTCATGTCGGAATTCGTTTGTATGTGAATATTATGTGGGAAATGATTAATATTTCCAATCATCTCATCAACACCGACAACGAAGAACTTTGTAGATATTATTGTTTATGATAATATTATAACATCCATGATTTAATCACATATATTATCATGACGACTATATTATTATTATTATTTATTGATACATTACAATATTACTATAATAGTATTACAAATAAACATGGTGTGAACATAAACTTTGCAAATTTTACCGCACACCATGGCGTCGCCGCCACCGTCGACAATTACCTGCCTATTAAATTTAAGTCTAGTTAAATAAACAAACAATAAATTATACCTACACGATTAGTATACTTGTACAATTTTTTATAACATATAAACTAATATTTGCAAAAGTGGGTAGGTCGACAAAAACATTACATTATATTAGATACGCCAAGTACAATGAATGCACAAGTCTTCGTGAGACATGATTCTTGACAGACTCTTTGGTAATAAACAATATTGGTTTAACAATGTTGTAATGACTATATATTATATATTGTAATTAAGGTAACATAATATATAATTATTAAATGAGTTAGTTATTAAGGTTATATTTTAGGTTACAATAAGTGTGGACTTTAAACTTTCAATTTGTATTTTGCAGTTATTATTTGATGATAAAATTATTTATGCTGAGATTTTATATTTTTACGTGTTATTATATTTTTTACTGACTCAGGTAATTGATAAATGAGGTTCGATATAGCGTATTTACGGCTATGGGTTAGATTTGCAGTTTATTTTCTTAAACTTTCATTAAAATATTGCTGTATTTATAATATCAGTTCTGTTTTTTCGTGTATAGGTTATATTTTACAAAAACTGAACAGTTTACGGTAATCGTCTTTGTAGGCTTTTTTTATTTTCTTAGGAACTATAATAATTTATAATAATTAATAACCTTCTGAAATTGGAGCGTAAAAATGCGATCTAGATGTGATTATTCGTTTAATAGTGAAACTCTGTCTGTCTGAATATTTCTTCATGATTTTGCGCTTTTGATTAACGCGATGTGTGCAACTCCTTCTGCTTGGAATCAGAATTCAGAGTTCAGTGATTAGAGTTTTTTTAAAGTATCGTTCTAAAATACAGCCACTTATAGAGGTACCTATTGCTTAGGTACGTATTATGACAGGTTTCTATATCCTTTTATATTTTTTGGTGAAAATTAATATTACGATTCAACATAAAAATGCTTTGAGTGTAGGCCGCAGACGTTGTGGGGGGGTGTGTGGGGTTGTGAGAATAACGCGTGCGAAAACCTCCATTCTGTGTAAATTTTTTCTTCTATAATAAAATATGAGGGTGTGTGCCGCGAAATGTAGTATTTTAGAAAAGCAAATTATCAAGTTATATCATTGAAAAGTGCGTAGGTACACTAAAATGCAAGAAATAACTTGGTTGCAGATTTTATACAAAGAATAATATTGAATTAACTGGGAATTGAGTCTTGGGAGTGGACACTGATTGTGTGGATGGATGTATTAAGTAGTTTTTAGTATGTCTGTGTCATCAAATATGTCTTTGAATTGTGAGGAGCACTACTTACACTTCCAAATCAAGGCGAAGTCGAAGCAGCCTCGAAAAACGGTCGCGTAGTATAAAGGTTCGGGGCCCAAGTATCTCTTGCGATCTCTTTGTTTTTTCTGAGTGCATAGAGATCGCTAGAGTCGCGCAAGGCACTGGACCGCGACTCCAGTACGCATAGTTACATTTAATAATTATAAAGCTTTTTTTTATCCACTACAAGTTAGCCCTTGACTGCGGTCTCACCTGATGGTAAGTGATGATGCAGTCTAAGATGGTAGCGGGCTAACCTGTTAGGGGCATGGCAGTTACAAAAATTTTAGGCCACGAAGGGCCAAAAAATCAGTTCAAATGACTTTAAGTATTTCTCGATCGACGAGGCCTTTTACGACCAAACGCGGTTTATACGAATCCGTACGCCATCATGATATCACCAATGGCGTAAGGATTTCACAGTAACGGTAAAATGTTATGACGCCAAATGACATAAAGAGTGAATAACACATGATACAAAGAGGGGTGAATTGTGGTGGGCATGGAAAATTTGGCTGAGGTATAAATTTCACACTCACTATCCAGCTTTATGGCGTAGATTAAGTCAACTTACCGTATTACCGTCAATAGCGAGCTTTCCTAAGGAGCACATATAATATATAGCAGGTCTAATGAATGCTTATGCTTTGACGCCTGCAACTTGGACCCTCGCACATTTGCTCAATACTGTCTCTGGGTACACGTGAGACATAGGTGGGAAGGGTTTATCATCTTAATAGGCCTATTACACTGCACTTTTCACAAGTCCCTCGCTTATTACAAAAGCAATAAGGACCAAATTTCATTCTCCCTAACTCTTATTACACTACACTGATTCAAGTGCAAGGGTCCCTTGCAATAGTGTAGTGTTATAGGCCTATTAAGGCTTACCTTGGCGGCGACAGTGTCGAACTTGATGCAGAGCAGACGCGCGAGGCGCTGCAGCACAAGTTCGCGTACGAGCGCCGGCACCGGCTGCCCTCTCACTCCTCTACGAATAAAACCAATACCACTTCGCTATACTGACATTGAATGTTGACTATCTCATTAGTTCACCCAATATATTTAACTGCATAATATCATGAGATTTGAATGCTGGGCCAAAAAATTTATGGGGGTTTTCGGTCAAGAAATTCTTAGTAGTAGCCGGGATTTTAAGGCTGATGGGTGTTAACCTCCCGTGCATTTTTAAATTGCAACAATGTTAAATTGTGTTAACAATTAAGTACTGCGCACTTTGTTCGTGCCAGATTGCCGTTCCAAAGGAAAGTACACCTAAGTTCATACAGAATCTTGTGAACTATGTTGGATAGCCTTCTAGATAGTCTCCTGTGTTGGTTAGCCTCCGTTGAGATTGTCTGCCGTCGCCGGACTTGAGAATATTATCAAACTGATTCTTCCAATATTATTAATTTTCTTTGTTGGTATAAAATTAGGTAATTTTCTTTGCTGTTGTTGTATAAGTGTTCCGTTATTTTTGTTTTACATTACTTAGATGCCCGCGTAATAAGTTACTATAAATGCATGAGAATTAAGCAACTTAATGTTTGAGACCTTTTATTCATTACACTGGGCGTAAAGCCGGTATTTCCGGCGGATAGACACGCCACCCCGGTCGACAACGGTTATCCGGGTAATACATTATTTTTGCCTTTGCATAAACACGTTCAAACCAAACGCCCCATTACCAGTCAAAAAATTAGGAAGTACGTATTATATTGAAACCTTATTTATATTAACCGAATTATTTACTCAATTTCTTAATAATTTTAACACACATTTTTCACAATTATGAATGAAAGTTTTATTTCATTCATAGAAGAAGTTTAGATAAATTCTGCCAGCTCATGTATTTAAGTAAGTTTAGAAACTTTCCTCGTGTGTGAAGCACTGTAATAAAACTATAAAATCTGGTAGCTCAGTTTTAAGGAATATTTCTACGCTATTAATATATCGTTGGTAGGTATATGTGTATGAAATTTAAATAGCTTCGTCTAATTGCTTGAGGCTTTATATAAATGATACATTTATTACAAGTTTAATCAAAGACTTAGGACCTGCCTGTAAGATATATTTAGAGTCACGACGGACAACGACGCTGAAAAGGACACTAAGCACGTACTGACTCCATAGTAAAGACCTGAAACCAAATTAAATGTTTGTAGGCTTCATAAAATTAGATAGGCTATTATTTTAGATAGGCAAAACAAGGGACAAGAGTTTGATAAACATTCTATGACGGTGCCAATCTATGTATGCGATCGTGGTAATCACTTATCACACTAGCACACTATCGGAAATAGCAGGGTCGAATCAAATTACACGAAATAAATTAAGGAACAAACCTTAATTTATTTCGTGTAATTTGATGTAATAGTTTGTCTCTCACCATCCACCCATAAATAATAATCCTTACTTCATAAAATAAATGCAAAAGTGTGTCTGCAATCTACATGTCTGTTTGTCTGTCTGGTACAGAAATATCTTACATTTCGAGGAAGGACATACTTAGGCTTTTATCCAGAAAAAATAACAAAGTCAGGGGAGAAATCTATAGTAATAAATATAAACAACCGTCCATATTTTTCTATCTCTTATCAACGCCACAAGATAATGTCTCTCGGTCTTCCCAACCTTCGCATCCCGATAGGTTTTCGTTCTGAAGTCGGAACTCAGAACTGACTTTTCACCAGCGATCTGTTAAAGAATAACTGATCTGTGTTTTTCACTGTTATATAGATCATTTTTTTTTAGTGAAAGTGCATCTGTATAGAGAATCTATACTAATATTATAAATGCGAAAGTTTGGATGGATGGATGTATGGAAGGATGGGTGGATGTTTGTTACTCAACAATCACGCCAGAACGGCTGAACGGATCTGGATGAAGTTTGGCACAGAGATAAATTTAAAACACATAGGCCTTGAAAACACGAAAGAGTTCCCGCGAGAACCAAAAAACATCAATCACGAGGACGAAGCGGAAGTCGCGGGCATCAGCTAGTGTAGACAATGTGTTATTAGGTTCAGTTAAAGACAGGAACGAGACTTATAAAATTCAATAATATTAGTTAAAGTGCTTATCATATTAGTTTCCTCTGTTTATCTGTAAATGAAACAATTCTTGAGTCTATTAAAATAGGTTCACGATAGGTACACTGTATATCGTGAACAAAGCGCTTTAAAGGCTATTAAACAGTGAACACGAGCGTGTTTGGCCAATACACTTCATCCAGCGTGTACCATTTAGCATATTTTGGAAGTACACTACAGTATTAACAAGTGCACAATAATGCTGGTTCTGATGCGTTTTAAATTTAAGTGTTCTACAAGAGTTTTTTTTTACAAAAGTTGTGATATTTCTTATGAGAAAGCTCATGGCTAGAGAAGAAAGATAATGGCTAGACAAATATGGTTTTCTTTAGAACAGTCTTAGCAAAGTTAAGTCCGTATTAACTTGAGAAACTGTTCTGAGCTGATTTTGAATTATTAATACGGGCCTAATAATTGGGGCCATACTGCCAACGCATTTAAAGCAATATTACTCAAAATGACAGTTCGATGTCAAATACCTTGAATATGTTCCTAAAATATGGATTACTTATAATTGTACAACACGAAAGTCAAAATAATTAAACAATATGACTCAAACCGTTGGCAGTATGGCCCCAGCTGCCAGCCCTTGAACAATGTTTTTTCAACATACTTAACACACATAGCATACATAGCACATTTTTTTTTTAATTGTTAATTATTATTCTTCTATACACGCGGATGAAGTCGCGCTAAAAAGCTTGTTTTTCATAATTTTTTCGTACTATTTCAAAAATTTTGAAAAGAAGATGTAGGTTATTTACAAAATTAGTTTAGGTAAGATATCAGCGATTGGCCCAACACGCTGGCCATTCCAATTTCCATGATCATGAAGCGTTTTGATTAGCGTAACTTATGAAAATGATGAAATTACAACACTCATCATCGAGTATCTTACTTATAAGTGGTGTCTTTTCCGTAGGCGGAAGCGTATCTCGTATCGTCATAAGGAAGACTGTCATGGAGAGGAGAGCGCTTATGCCTAGGGTAACTTTCTCACCGGACTCTGATGGCACATAGAATACTAGCAGAGCTGAAACAATGTTCAAAATAAATAATGCTAACCACACATTACGTATAAGCACAGAATAGTACGTGGTTTATATAAGCCACACTCCCTAGCTTCACGCGCCGGAAGTTGCGCAATTTTCAGTTCAGCGCAGCAAGGAGAAAGATAACTTTATCTCCGTTACGTTATTTAGTTTGTGTGAAATGATAAAGAATTCCGCATGGTTAGTACTTATAAGTATACCTACTGGAAAATGCGATGCGTACCACAATGTGCCATTAGCTTTATAAGTACACCCTGATTCACTATATTTAATGCAATCTATCCACTGAAGCGGAAGTGGAGATTTACCTACCTATTCTATTGGCTTCCCTAAAGTCGATTCGATATTAAACTATGTAGAAAGATGAGGCCCGTGACTTAGTTCGCGTGGATGAAGTTTTAAAAATTCCGGGGGATCTCTGTGATTTTTCAGGATTGAAAGTAGTCTTTGTCACTATCCAGATCTTCAAATATAAGTAGTACTAATGCACTAAATAACGTCAATTCATTCCTCTGTTACGGCGTTTAAGGACAAACCAAAAAAACAGGCACACTTTCATATTTATTTTAATACTAGCTGATGCCCGCGACTTCGTACGCGTGGTTTTTTTGTATGGGAAAACCAAGGGAAAAAGTTTTTTCTTTTATTTTATTCAATTTTCCAATATTTTTTAATAATTATTCAGCTATTCGGGACGGAGACAAATACAACAAATCAAAAACCATGAAAATCGGTCCAGCCGTTCTTGAGTTACAAGTGCTCGAACAAACCTAACTTTGTTTTATATATTAAGATTTCTAGCATTATGACTTCAAAGTGAAACGTTAAAGTGGTACGGTTATTTTGTCACCTGTTCACAGAATTACCCTTCAATTAATTTCTTAACCAAGATATTCCGTTCCCGGATAATTAAAACTTGCCTCGACAATCTCATTCACAGTAAATCGTTGGAAATATCACAGAGAAAACATTTCGCTGAAAGAGGAACAAATTCAATTTCAGACCGATTTGCCTTATTAGATTTCATTGAATTGGCGATAAAACAAACGATGTTATTCATACTTGCCTGAACTGATATAATGGGATTTATAATATAAACGTAAATTGCTTATTATTGTCGTTATGAGTTTTCCGAACACTAAAATTTAAGTATGGTTAAATCTTGCAATAATAAATTCTAAATTATAAATTATGGGTAAGTGTGTTTGTTGATTGTTGAAGCCTATTCTATGGTTGTTGATGTTGACTTGTTGGTTTGACCTTCAAAGAAAAAAATTATCGCCATGACTTTTTGCATGTATATAAGCACATCAATCCAGAGTGAAGTTTAAGAGTAAGTATTTCAAAACATCAATCAACAGATTTAAAGGCTGCCAGTGTTGAGAATTATATTCACATTTATTTAATATCATTCCGGATTATTACCTATCTCTAATGTACCAAAGAAATATGTTAAGATGGTAGTTAAAAATACCCTGAAGAGTGACAGCCTATTGGTCTATACTTCTATACGCCACGTAGATGAAGTCACAGCCATCATCTATATCACCTCTCTTTATACAAAATACTCTTTATACAAAATAATTTGAGGAACTGCATGGTTTATTATTGTCAAAATGCAGCTTAAACCACTGTTGCTTATGATTTTGCTTGTAGAATATTTTTAACGCAAACGTAAAGCTGGACACCCATATGTTCGCGCGCCATTACGCTCCGCATTAATGGAGGTGGGCATCGGCACAAAAACACCACAGCTTGGAGCATTTGCCGTGGGACCCGTAACTTCATGTGCCACAACGTGACACGTTACAGGAGCGCGAACTCATAAAAGTAGGAATCTACTTATAGAACACTAGCGAATGCCGGCGACTTCGTCTGCATAGTTTGAGGTTTTTTGGTTACCGCGGGAACTCTTTAATTTTCCGGGATAAAAAGTAGCCTATGTGATATTCCAGACTATCTCTGTGCCAAATTTCAGCCAGATCCGTTCAGCCGTTCGGGCGTGATTGAGTAACAAACATCCATACATCCATCCATCCAAACTTTCGCATTTATAATATTAGTAAGATAAGATATCTACTACCAGAGCAGTTGAAGACGCGCGGAACATTGTTGGAGCGCGAACATAGTGGATACCCGTCTTTAGACACCCACCAAGGCAGGATTTTCAGTAATACCACTGCATAGCCGGGTTACCCGAGGCGTGTCAGCTAGTGATATTATAAAAGCTATTTGTTTGATAAAGCCCATCCAACTTCGCTGGCTCTATCCCTCGATAGTAGAGCGAACGAGCTGAACTTTTAATTTTAAGTCCAGCTTAAAATATTTTGCATAGGATGTTCGGCCTGTAATAGCTTAGAAGGCTATAATTAGAGCGTTTTCTAATACCGAATTTAAAAAGATATTATCAGTGCCCTGCGAAAAATATTTTGACTTCACGGTTATTTAAACATAGAAAAGATTCAATATTTATTTATACTTACACTTTTTGAACGTTAATAAAATATAAAACTTGATGGTGAAATCAATTACGGCGTCTTAAAACTAAAGCTACGGGGGTTTCAAACACGCCCTGGTTTGAGAACAGCTTTAATTTGAAAAACTTCATTTCATGAAAGTTTAATACCTGTAAAACTACAAAATTTCCATAGGTAAGTATTTCAAAAACATACCTACATATGTTACATTTAGAGCGCAAACGTATGTTACGAAGCTATTATTTGGGGGACAAAAAGCCCTCATCACTCACTTTCATATCAAGCACGCGCACTAGCGCGACACGACAAAACTTCATCTTCTTCTGACTCAAAAGTTTTGTCCATTCCGGTCCTGAGAGAGAGGCGGTTTTTGTCTTAAAATGCGTCTTATGTTGATTTAATTTTTCATGTAACGTAACATGATGAAAGAAAATTACCAAAGTTTTGTACAGAAGTTAAACAAGTTACCTCATCATATATTGGGTGTGAGATAATTTATTCCATCCTCTTTAACAAGCAATCTCTTAAGTTTCTAAGTAGGTCTAGGTAGGTATATATGGAAAACAACTTTGAGTTCTTCGTGTACTCACAATAAAGACGCATTTTAGCTTATAAAACGGGCTGTAGTAAGATCGTTAGTTTTTCATAACAATATGTACCTAATAAATAAGTGGTGCGGGGTTTCCAATATTTTTTGACATTTACTACACAAACCATATTTATTTTCCAATGATTTTTATACCTTTAGGTCCATTGCGCAAAGAAAATGGATTGAGTCTTATAGTGTGTCGACTACAGCCGACGAGGTACCGGGTTCGAGTCCCTGGTCGGATCATAATTTGAGTACTTATTGGGTTTCTCTGACTAGAAATTCTCAGTATTAGCCCGGAGTTAGGAAGTTGGCGATGTTTCACCCCGTGCCTCAGAGAGCACGTAAAGCCGACGATTATTATCACTAACATGAGCCCGCCAACCCACAATGGAGCAGCGTGGTGGGTCTAAGCTCTTACTCCCTCTCTACTATGAGAGTAGAGCCTGTGCCCAGCAGTGAGACGATAATGGAATGCAGTGGTGGTGGTAGTGTCTATAAGTAGGTATCTTTTATTTTGTATACTCGTGTCTGATCCGATACAAGAAAAATGCGACTGAATTTCTTATAAGACATAAGATTTTTTTTTATAATGTGCACAATATTGTAACTTTATTTATTTTGTCTGTGTTTAATATCACAATTATGTATTCTTAGCAGTAACTGTACTGCCAATTTTGCACGCCAAATGTTTGGCAAAATGTGTTAGCATTATATAATATTCATCCTCCAGCTTGTAACACCTACTCACATTTAGCAAAATAAAATAAATAAAAATAAATAAATAAATAAGCTTTAGGTTTAGTAAATTTTTGTAATGCCGAAGGATTTTTGTAAAGAATCGGTTTAGAAAATTTAACTTATAAACATAATTAACGGCTTCGTGCGAGTGAGCTCGAAAAATCTGTAAGCTTTTATTTATATACTCAGCTAATGTTGTGTATTTAGCTGTGAAATATAGAAATATACCCAAAAATATAATATCCACACTAATATTATAAATAGGAAAGTGCGTATGTCTGTCTGCTACGCTTTCACCACCTGTTCAACCGATTTTGATGAAATTTGGTACAGGGATAGGTTGTATCCCGGGGAAGAATATTGGCTACTTTTTATCCTGGAAACGAATTCACACGAACGAAGTCGCGGGCATCATTTAGTTTTACTATATTGGGTATATTTCTATATTGAGCTTCAGTAGCTTATTGTTGCTGTTGATTTTAATTGCATTGCATACAAACCATTGTGTAGGCGTACCGGTCTAATAATCTAACAATTCATTATAGGTACCGGGTGTGTAGAAATTACATGGAACATAATGAAACATTACACTATTCAAAGCTACAATTGAAGCCAGCTGGTAACAGTACAAATTATTGTTATTATTATTAATTGTACTTATATAATAAATAGTAATAGTAAGTAGGTACCTTCTAGGTACGTAGTCAGTAGTACCAAAAAACCGAACGGTTCAGAACATGGATGTAGAATTTTAGTACCTATTTCAATTGTTCAGAAATTGAAAATACAAATGAATCCAGTATACCCACCTATACTCCTATACCTATAGTCATTTGTATTTTCAACTCCGCTTCGACCACCGGATGAGCTCAAGAAATGCCAAATCCGCCAAAATAATAAAATGTAAAATTAATATACAGGTTTTACACCGCACCCAGGCTGTAGCCCGCACATGCGGTATTCATTCATCTGTATACAGATGAATGCCCAACTTAACTGAAAATTACTAAGCATAAACGGCTAAAAATTTCAATTCGCATATACGGCCAGATTTCAAAATAAGAGCTCTTATTATCTTACCTATTCCATTGATGAGAAGACAAGGAAGAATGAGGTTGAAGACGTAAAACATTGGACGTCTTCGTAGCTTAATTACGTAGGTGATATCGGGATAGGGCTCCAAGCAGCACGAATAGTACTCGTTGTGTCGGATCGCATCAAAGCTCACTAAGTCAAATTCTCCGTTTGTTTGATAGTTTGTAGTGTCACCCTCATCGAATTGCTTCTTCAGGTCCAACTATTAAAAAATATATATTGTTAAACATAATAAATAACCTAATACAATTAAAACGAACGATAGTTACTTCTATGCAAAATTTTGGATGGATGGATGGTTTGTTGCTCAATAAGCCAGAATGGCTGAACGGATTATAGATAGGATAGATTATTACCTGGAATAACACATAGGCTAGTTTTTATCCCGGAAAATGAAAGAGTCCTCGCGGGAACCAAAAATATCAATCCACGCGGACGAAGTCGCGGGCATCAGCTAATCAGTTTAAATACTGTCAATCGTTTTTGTGATCGTTTGTATTATAGTCTCAAACATTTATTATTATAAACGTACACAATGTAGTAGGTATTCTATGTAATCATAGAATACCTACTACATTGTGTACGTTATTACGTTACGTTATTACGTTACGTTACGTATTAGGTAAGTAGTAAAACGGAATTTCCACTCAAACTTAAAGTACGTCTATAAATTGTTTTTAAGCTCCGTTATTCCTAATTATAATTTTAATTTAAAAAAAAAGCTTTTATTATGTTCTATTTCAATGCTCGGTTCATTATATTGCATCATACGGTAATTATAAATTGGCAATAAAATTAAAAATTAACGTATATTTTTAAAATAAACCTGTTTTCCACAAAATTAAGAGTTAATTTATTCCAGTTAAGCACTTTGTGCCACAAAAGAAAACTCTAGGTATTAAATAATAACTATAATTAACAATTTAACTATATATAATAAACTATCTATAATCTAACTATAATAAACATTAAAAAATTTAATTTAGTTGGTCTGAGAAAGTTTTCACAATAACTTGTTACGTTCTTGGGTATTTTTCCATGGTCTTCAGCACGACACGACATAATGCGTAAAAAATTCGGAGTTTTCCTTTTATTATGCAACGTCACCACCCAATTTGCAATCAACTTTTCGGGCTATTTGCCGACGCTATGTTGTTATGAGTATACAGTGACGTTATCCGTGTTATTGCCACTGCATGACACTTTCCTAAACCGCGTATGCAACCCTCTTCTGTAATTTAGCTGAAAGATCGAACTCGGGATTTGTATAGAAAAACATACGAAGTGGCCGTGTGCTATGTATCGTGTATTGCTTATCGTGACCGCAAATCATGTCGTTGACGGTCCGTGGTAAAACGCCGATGTCTCTTGCAAGGGTTAGTAAAAATAATAAGTGACCTGAAAGCAGCCAGGTAACTTAATACTCCGAATTCATTTTCTACATAACATGTTCACGAATCGCGATCGACAAGTATCTCTAAGTTGAAAAGGAAATAAAAGTTGCTAGGGAAGCGTGTTTACAAATCGGCTTATATCGATAGCGTTTACGTCGATCTAAGATTTGAATTTAAACATTTTAAAAATAAAATGAAATTTAGTTTTCTTCTTCGAAATATACTCGAATACGGAAGACTTCTGTTGGCGTGCTCGAAATCAAAAAGCTTAGATGACACAATATTATGATGTTTATAGAAAATTATAAAAATAGCTGAAAGTGCTCGAAACGACTTTTGCTCGGTAAAATCAAAAGTATGTACAGTCTAAGTAATAAAAACCGCCAACCCTTCGAAAAATGGGAAAGGTAGCGAAAAATATGCTGGAGCTTAACGATAGCAATCGTGACCAAATCAAATGAATATTGTCTTTAAGTTTAGCTAACTTTTATATAATTAGATTACATCTCGTAGAACCTCTACACGTTTAACCATTAACTCGTGCAAGTTCCAAATGAGAGTACAAATATATTAAAAGTGTCTCAATAATACCTACTTTTGGATTGTCGTTTACAATACTGTTGAATAACGAACTTCTTAATCTGGAGAATTTTTCTCACTTGAAACAAGGGCAATCTTTTGCAGTAGTACGTACTTCAGTGAAATTCATCCGATGTGATTTAAGTCCATTAATAAATGACAGACTCCATTTTTACCCCGGACATACTAAGAGAATTTAACTGAAGCTTGAATTACCGCTCTTTGCTGAATTACTTTCTGCTGTTTTGCCGTTTAGTTTTTTTTTTAATTATCAAAATGAGAAGATTTTAAGTAAATTGAGATAGAACAATATTTCTATAGAACAAAAAGTTTTTAAAACCATATTTTGCAGCGATTTCCATTCAGCATTCATTGCTGCATCATGAATTACTTATAATACCTATTGTCTATTGTTTATTTTAGCTGAATAACTTACGTTACTTAGATATTGAAGTTCCACTATTCACAAAAACTATATTAGGTATGCCTAGGCTTTATATTTCTCTGTTTATTTTTTTAGCTTTTTCGGAATCAACCAATTGAAATTGTTATAAAACAGCTTTACCAACAAACGGTTTTGTCGGTGTACGCCCTATTTGTTATGAAGTCAAGTGCAAACTCTGGTCCAGGAACTACAATGGAACTCCTTTTGAACCGTGGCGTGGCTTGAAAGGCGTGAAACTAGTCGGGGACATACCAACAAAATCTACCTGCCCTCTTAAAATATACCTACATATTCACACCTCGGTATAAGAGGATATGCTGTATTTTTATTTTTGCAATTAATTGATTGTATTCGCTATTATCATTATATCACTTTAAAAATTCAGTTTGCAATAGGTAAATATATAATATAACTACAAAGAAATGTGTAGTAATTATCGCACATTACACACTCGCTCGGCATTTAATGCATGGAAAACAAACCATAATTAAAAGTGTATGCAAACAAAACGATCAGTACATACCCGTAGGTAATCAAAACAACATTGAGTTGGCATGCCGTATATTGAAACTGCACATTGTTCATCCCCTATAAATACTTTACAGTTTACAGTGTTTGACCATTACAATTAATTAATCACAGAATCTCACTTTTGCTTGTTATGTTTCAATTCACAACAGCAATATATAAATAGAGTATCTAAGACGAATTTATTTATATGTGCTCATTGGAAGTGTATATTATAGGGGTAGTTTTTCATGTAAGAATAATATACCTACCTGTATTACCTATTACATACCTATTCATAACCTATAATAGTTGTAGGATCCACAAAATAAATGAACACTAGGCAAGTGAAATCCCAAATCTGTCAGTTGTGTCTACTTTGTATAGTTTTGCCAAAATCAACCAAAAAGCTAACATTAAAAACATTAAAAAAACCAAAAAGCTAACATTAATAACATTAAAAAAAGGGAACATTCCAATAAGTAACGCGGTTTCCTTTAGTATAATACGTAATAGTATAAGTATGTACCTATAGCCGCAAGAATTTTATAAACACGAACTATCTTGCCTACGAGCTTTATTGGAAGGCTAAAGTAAACTGCCCCGACATCTGTGGTGAAATGAAAGATCTAGAATTCCTTTAATAGTAGCTGTTAAAAGAGATACTAACGTTCCTGCTGGTTCGATTGGTCAATTAAGTAATAAAAGTGTCGTGCCATTTGGATCTCACTTGTAGTGATTAGGTAGGATCTGTATATTTCAATGTTTGTTGGTAGGAGACATAAAATAGGAGGACACAGAAATTACATTCAATTCATTTCCGCGTTTCATCCGTCCTTTCTTAATATAATAATATTGTGTCTCAGACCAAAATGTCGGATTCAGCCCTGGTTCATTATTTCTCCTTGGTGATTATCACCAAAGAGACGGACGGCGATTTAGCTTTCCGGTACTCAGTAACTTATTTAATCTGTGACTACGGCAACGGTACAATATAACATACCGTTAAAGGGGCAAAATACCGTCATCCCGTTTATATCTTAGTATGTCCCTTCTCTCTTTCCACGAAGTGATAACTTTAATCGAATAAAAAACTATAAATATTTTCTAGACTCAGCTAAGCTTTCTTCCAGTTTCACATACCTGAAATCCGTCATAAGTCCACGAAGCCCACTTCATATTGCACAGTTGCACGTCGAACGGAAACTGCTCAACATTGATGTCACAGACTGACACGTAGATACCGTGACTGAGCCACGTCACTTCACCGGTGTTCTTCACTATCACATTCGTGTTGATTACCGCAGAACGGTAGTTAGGATCTGCACTAAAATAAACAAATATGAAATAGGTGATGGGACTAGAAGTTTAATCCATACTATCCATATAAACTAAATTTAGGGTTGTAACGGAACCTCGCCTCCGCCTTCTTAAGTGCGGAACTTTCGCAAGAAATCGTACCTCCGCTTTCGAATACACCTCGGCCTCGGTTGTAACGGAGGTTTATTTACATTAACTTACAATGCAAGAGGTACAAACCGAAGCAGGAGACGTCAGTTACACCATTACAACAAGCAAAAAGGCAACAGTCCTTAGAAGAATCCTCAAAAAAAATGTGGGATTCATCGCATCCTAGAGCACAAAAAATGGACGATGTGATCGGAAAAATCCACCTCCGCCTCCGCCTCCGTTAACCTCCGCATCCACGGAGGCAAAGCCATTTCACCTCCGCATCCGCTTCTGCTTTTGCTAAGAACGCCTCCATTACAACCCTATTACTAATATTATAAATGCGAAAGTGTGTCGGTCTGTCTATCTGTCCGTCTCTCTGCTACACATCTGTCAACTGCTTTTCATGAAATTTGGTATAGGGATACTTTGTATCCCGGGGCTTGGGTACTTATTATCCCAGAAAATTAAAGAAATCCCGGGGAAATCAAAAAACTTCATCTTGTCGCCGCGTGCATCATCTATTTCGCCATAATCCGCCACAATAGTTGAATCTATCTGCTTCTATCCAATATATGAAATAGGTATCGACAGTGCCCCAATTTCAATAACCGGGGCCGTACCTTTAGGACGCCTTTGTAAGTGTCTGATCAAAATGGCTGAAAGAAGCCTCATTAACATTGTTTGACAAGGAAATCACAGATGTCTTTTAAAATTTCAGCTACTCCGTGCAAGTAGGTACTTTATTTACTTTTAGTTTATGCCCGTGACTTTGTCCGCGTTAGGTTTTTCATAAATACCACGGATACTCTTTAATTTTCTGAGATACTCGTAAAAAGTACATATTATGTCCAAAAGTACAATGTCCAAAATCGGTTTATCAGATGGACCGTGAAAGCGTAGTGCCAGAAAAACAGACAGACAGCTCGCATATTTTATAATATTTGTATGAAGTATGGACTATGTTAAGATTCAGCTAAGTCAGCAATTAAAACTTGACTTTGAATTTTGTTTCGATGAAGTAATAATACTTAAAAATGTTTTTACTGAACGATGAAATTAAACGCCCAAAAAAAACAAATTCTGTGAACTGTGTGTTTTCCATCCATCCATATTTTTTTTTTATGTAGGTACAAATTGCCGAAAGTCGATAAAAATGCGAATAATTATTTTAAGTAGTAATTATGTCAGGTACTTTGATTATCCAATTTTGATTATTTTGTTACTTTAAATTCGTCAATTAATAATTATCTTTCCGAATCACACAAGTTAAACTAAATCTCTAGGTTTCAGAATCAGATGTATTTGCAAAATGTATTGTGTAGTTAGAAACTTAATGCAATATATGAATTTGATAGGTTTTTCAGTAGGTAGATAGGTAACATAAAGCACATGACCAGTTTCGCACAAGCACTGCCCTCCGATTCGGGACAATTTGCCGAATTTCCATTTTTATACGACTGCCTGAAAAAAGGAGTATATTGTTTTCAGGGTTCATGTATGTATGTATGTGAGTTTGTATATGCCACCATAACTTATATACGCCTGAACCGATTTTGATAAATGAGGTATCGTTAGAATCCCTAGCTTATTCTGGGTGACATAGGCTAGTAAAATTAAAAAAAAATTGATGGGGTGACCATGGGCCCGCATTAAAGACTAAATTTGAAAAAAAAGTTCGAAAATAAGATTACCTATATAATCATCATCTAGAAAAAGATGAGTAGATTCCAAAAATATATGACACTATAGTTCTATATCCAGTGATTCACAAAAAAATATCATTTAATAAAAATGTGAATAAGATTCTAATTGAACTAGATTCATTTAGATTTTTATTTTTTAGTTCGTTTTTTAGCAGGGCAGTCGTGTTTTTAATTTTTTTAATTCTGACTTGTTGCAGTTAAAGTTTTAAAAATTAAAACCTAAATTATTATGAATTTATAATTCCGAATAAGGTCAAGGTTAAAATGTCTAAAAAAACAATACGTTTGTTGTTTAAATCTTGAGGGTCCGCTTTCCTCTTACTCCATACGTTCCATTTTATCCATGCCTAATAATAATCTTGTTGTGTGTGAAAAATGGAAGAGGTTGGGGATGACCTATACCCATAAAGGGCTCATATCTAAAAACAAATCAAGCAATACTAATCTAGGTAATAAGGAAAATGTACTACTAACACATCTAACAACATCTAAGCTGTATTTACTTATCGGATATGAGAATAAAAATGCTTTTTAAGTGTGTGTGAAAAATGTAGAAGCACTTACTTGTTGTACAGTATAATGTCTGGTTTCCATACTCTTTCGTAAGGTATTCTAATGACGTTGATGCCATCGAACTCGCTTGTATTCCATCTCAGATGGTGATCCGTCCATATCTGCGTGATCCAGCAGTTTGTTGTCAACAGCTGGTCTTTTTCCTCCTGTCAAATAAAAACACTCGTAAGGACAAGGAGGTATTCTACTAAATTATTTTCCTCGACGTCGAAGCAAAGGATGATGACGTGGCATACTTATCCATCAAACTTTTTTACAATTAGTTAGCGTGAATTTAATCTCACTTGGCTACCAAATATCATAAATCCATGCTTAGACTTAAATTTTATAACTAATTATGCTAGTGTTTCGCTAGAATTATTGTTTATTAATTATTATTATTTATTCCACTACAACTTAGCCCTTGACTGCGATTTCACCTTGTGGTAAGTGATGATGCAGCCTAAGACGGTAGCGGACTAACCTGTTAGGGGTATGACAGTTAAACCCTACGTACTAACGTACCTATAATCGTACGATATCCGTACGATGTACGATGTATGGATTTAGCGTTCCGGTATGATGCCGTGTTTCTACACGGAAACAGCGATTTAGCGTACCGGAACGCTAAATCGCTTGGCGGTAGGTCTTTAGAGGTAGGGTGATAATTAGTCACGGCCGAAGCCTACTATCAGACAAGACCAGAGAAAATTCAGAAATTATAGATTCTCGGATTCCCCCTGCCGGGGATCGAACCCAGGACCTCCCACGTTAAGACAACAGCGCTCATCACTGCGCCAGAGAATCGCTAGGAAATGATGCCTGATAATGTTAGAATTGTCATTTCCGTGCGATTTCTATGACAGACGGGAGATTTGCTCGGGTAACGGGTTACTATAATGTACAATATCCCTCTGATTAAAAGAGATTTCCTGCAGGTATAATAACTTAATTCATAAAACCCATGGAGTAAAATTCGAAAGAGGGATCTTTCAGTTTTCTGTACAAGATCACATAAATAAATTTTAAATAGTTTTATATTTTAGCCTTATGCAATTTTTAAAATCCAAATATTTCATTACGACGGATTTTTATAACCTCGGCTGAACCGACTCTCAACATGATTCTACAAGAATACCTACTGACCACCTGAAACACCAGGACTAAGGGTTAAGATTGATAATTGACACTGTGGGTGAAAAAAATGTTTATCCTAACAAAAAATGTTTGAACACTGAAAAAGAAATCTAAATTCCTTTCGTGATGACATTATGTGTATCCTAGCATAATGACTCGCATTTGTGAAAATTGCTCCCACGTAAATGAAAAGCTACTCTTGTGTGGCGAAATTGAAGTTAATTAGCACTTAGCATGTTATATTGACTTCACACGAGAATTTTGTTTTAGACTTGAATTTTCATAATCCTCTTTGCTAAGAGTCGTGACCGTTTCCATGAAACACTTACTTGGTTGACTTGGTTTTGGTTCATATGGTCTAACCAGCACAATCGAGTCGACCCAATAATGTGCATTTCTTATACATATTTTATTTAAACTTTTTCACACTTTCATTTGTTAATCAGGTATTAAAACAAACGAAAGTGTCGACATAGTCTCCTTTGATTCGAATGTCATTGAAAGGTCACCAAAAGTGGGTTTTCCTGGCTAATAGGTATGTGTTATGTCAACATTACGGTTTAAAAGTAGTTTAAAAAAATCCTTTTTCCTGTGCCGAGTTTCATATTATCATATTTGAAAGCAGCGTCTTAGGCTCGGTATCAACCAGAGCAGAGATGTGTTAACGGGCCAATGAGATTATTGATAGATGACTTGAAAAATTATCATGTCATTATATAAAATCTGATTAGCTGATGCCCGCGACATCGTCCGCGTTGTTTAAGTTTTTTTTCATTCTCGCGGGAACTCCTCAATTTGCCGGGATAAAAAGTAGCCTATGTCACTCTCCAGGTCCTCTCCCTATACCCATGCCAAAAATCACGTTGATCCGTGGCGGTATGTTTGAAGGACAAACACGCTTTCGCATTTATAATATTAGTATGATTGTCCCGCTAAGCACATCCCCGCTCTGGTGGATACCGGGCACTATACCGCAAGAACGGTCACTTTTATTTCAACATTGTAAGCCGAACAAAATTCCTCGTGTGATGAAATATTTTCCCAAAATGACTCGCATTTCACAAAATTGCTCCCCCGTGAATGAAAAGCCGCTCAAACTGTATAGCTCGTGTGGCTAAATTGAAATTAATTAGCAGTTTAAATACGCATATACAATGTACATGCCTACCACCTGTATAGTTAATGAAAATTTTGAAGGACGCCATTACATCTGAAGCGCTTTCAATTAAATGGGTATTGAATTGAAAATATTATCAAACGTGACAAATGTGACTTTTCAAGTTTAAAACAATCTTAAGTTGAAAACCCACTCTTACTTTACTATGAGCATAATATGTAAATGAGTATAATAAACTTTATTATGAGCTTTGCGACATTTTTAAGGTCAGCTCATTAATTTTTCAATCCAACTAACAGGTGTCTAATACAGGTAGTAATCAGGACGTTGGGGTCCCAAGGTGCTGAAATGGCGACCCCACACTGGAAGACCCCCCCACACGGTGGACGAATGACATCAAGCGAGTCACAGGGAGTCGCTGGATCCAGGCGGACTCTACAGGAGACCTATGTCCAGCAGTGGACGTCTATCGGTTGATGACGACGACAACGACGAACAGGTATCTGTTATTTTTTGCAATAGAAGTAAATTCAAATAAAAGAAAATGTGCTGTTTAAACCAGTTAGTTTTTCTGTGAAATGTTTAATAGCCGTTATCATCACCTACGAGTATATTATTATTAAATGCGAATGTTTGTTTGTTGGTTTGCTCTTCAATCACGGAGCAACCGCTGCGGTAACGCGAAATTCATGGGTAATGGGCATAGTTGAAGACTTGGAGAGTGAAATTTACTAACTTTTTATCCCGGAAAATCAATGATCGGGATAATTAGGATTTTTAAGTCTAAATCTATGTGAACAAAGCCGTGGGCTTCATCTCGTTAATTATAGAATCTACCATAATCTATTCTAATATTATAAATGCGAAAGTTTGGATAGATGGATGCCGCAAGAACCGCTGAACGGATTTCAATGAAATTTGGCACAAGAGATAGATGATAGCCTGGAGTAACACCTAGGCTATTTTATCGCGGAAAAATAAAGATTTCCGGCGGGAACCATAAAACCTTTATTCACGCGGACGTAGTCGCGGGCATCAGCTAGTTATTGTTATACAGCGCGATACGACCAGGCGAATAGGAATTAACGAACGTGAATAATTGAATCGCATTGATGCCTCACAGCTCCTATTGTTCGTATGTTCTAAAGATCTCATTATATTCAGAATAAAATGTCAGTTGCTTTTGATGACGACTGTTTTGTTACATTAAGAACTCCATAGTCAAATTATTCAGGTGGGTGGGCCGCGTTTATCAAATTTTTTGATCTAAGCCAACAACGAAAATTCATAATAATTTTCTAATAATTAATTACATCATTTCACAAATTACAATATGTTAATATCAAACTGTATGTTAATTATGAACATATATCCAATTGCAGTTTGCCAGATGAAAGCTATTATGAGCTAAAATTAATTTTCTTAAGACAACACCAATTTATCATTCATACAGTGATGGTAAATGATAGTTCTATCCTCTCAATTATCATGACATTAAGCAGTGACACAGGTTCTAATGTTTCGCTGTTTTAATCAGAAGCCCAATTGTCTTTAAAAGTATTACTCGAACTTTTTAAGGAGTTCATACATGCTTTTTGATGTGCAGGCATCTATGACCTCCGTAAACACTAAACAGTTCGAGTAATACGTTTTAAACTGTCAAATGATTACGATTTGCTTAGGCAAAAATATCTCATCAATGCGATGTGTCTAAAAAATTGCGATGTTGCATGTAGTTTTCATGTAGGATTTTCAAATTGTACTTTATTGAAGCCGGGCAGGTAAGCTGCTTTAAAATCAATCAAATAAATATTATAAATGCGAAAGTTTGGATGGATGTATTGATGGACGTTTGTTACTCAATCACGCCCGAACGGCTGAACGGATCTGGATGAAATTTTGCACAGAGATAGATTATAGTCTGGAATAATACAGGCTAATTTTTTTCCGGAAAACTATGGAATTCCCGCAGGAACAAAAAACCTCAATCCACGCGGACGTAGTCGCGGGCATCAGCTAGTGAAAAAATAAAACACCACACAAAAAGCAAAAACATTAGTCTCTAGGTAGTAATGATTGGTATTGAAAATTAATTTGTTTCAATTTATATTTAGGTGGTAACTCAACGAACCTTTAACCGTACGTAAACAGTACAACTATATTGGAGGTATAGAAACCTAGATAAACGCGAAAAACCGAGCTTTTGTGACCTTTGTCCTTGAATTTATATG
Source organism: Erebia palarica (assembly GCA_964035005.1). NCBI lineage: Eukaryota > Metazoa > Arthropoda > Insecta > Lepidoptera > Nymphalidae > Erebia > Erebia palarica. The sequence continues at coordinate 26,052,727 of OZ035992.1, read as the reverse complement.
AATTTGAACCATGTGCGATTAGATTTAGTTTAGCAACCGTTTCCATTCTTTCACAGATTTCTTCATTGATTGAACTCCATATTTTTTCGATTTAAAATTTATGAAGGTAATCAATCTTCATGGCGGACGGCGGCAAAATCTAAATAATCTTATCCCGGGAATTCCAGTTTCATGCGTAATTTATTTCTAAGTGTCTCATTACTCTCAATTTTGCTTAGTAAAGAGTGGAGAAATTTCAAATTCAAACCTACCTAATCTTTTTTCTTTATTTCAAGTTGCAATTTGCGTTTGTGTGTTGATCAGTTTATAGTGAATGAACTAGAAGTTTAATTCGCTATAATCCGCTACAGTAGACAAATCTGTGTGGTACAGTGCGTGTCTTTCACCTGCAGCATGCGACACCCACCACCCAGCAATTCGCACAGGCACAACACCACACCACACAAATCCTCCAAATCACTCTCAACGTACGTTTCACTCCAACACCGGAGCATCTTCAGGAGATGTTGACTCGACAATGCACGATTGTGAAATTAACTTCAATCATGGACTTCCGCAAAGTAACGCCTGCTTCTATTCAAGATCAGTTTATATTTTTTAAATTTTAAGTACAAGTAAGTATTCCAAACAGAGATATTTCCCTCAATCTAAAGGATCCTAATCATACGTTCATCTGGCTTACGAGTAGGTATCCATACTAATATTCTAGAAAGCATATAGGAGATACGAAGTGAATTTTTTTTGTGATTGCCGAAGTGTTTAAGTGTATTGTGGAAACAGTGCTTTTTTCTCTGTAAGTGAATTGTACAATTCTTTTGAGAAAAATAAATTCTTTGACCTGAATATTATAAATGCGACAGTGTGTCTGTCTGTCTGTCTGTCTGCTACGCTTTCACGGCCCATCTGTTCAACCGATTTTGATGAAATTTGGTACAGGGATAGGTTGTATCCTGGGGAAGGACATAGGCTACTTTGTCGGGCGTCATCTAGTGTTACAATAATTTATATTATATTATATTTGATCTTTCTTATCTATTATTTCCTTGTTTCTCATCTTCAATTTATATCTTTTCCTGTGTGATTATAATATAGCGTGGTACAAAAGGACGAAATCGCGATATTTTCAAAAAGTTTAAAAGAATGTAGGCATCTATATTTAGTAACTAGCTAATGCCAGCGACTTCGTCCGCGTTGATTGAGGTTTTACGGTTCCCGCGGGAACTCTTTAATTTTCCGGGATAAAAAGTAGCATATGTGTTATTCCAGACTATAATCTATTTCTGTGCCAAATTTCATCCAGATTCGTTCAGCCGTTGGGGCGTGATTGAGTAACAAACATCCATCCATATATCCGCACATCCGTCCAAACTTTCGCATTTATAATATTAGTAAGATTAGTATAGAAGTATATATTTGAATTGAATATTTGTATTTTTAAACTAGTACTTAGCATAATATTTGCAGTGTTATTAAATGCTTGAGAGATGTTTCCCTAGTTATAATCTCCAGACGTGATTTTCCGAAAGAAAGACTAAACGTAATGGAATTTTAATGAAGTGTCCAATCGTCGAGAGTTGTTTTGAGAAAAATAAAATTGTTTTTTCATAAGTATTATTTAAGTGATCTTTTATAATTACCCATGGTTTGGATAGTATACCTACACTACCTACTGTATATTACATATACCTACTTGATGTACATAATGTTTGGCTTTTTTTAAAAAAAGCAACTGCTGAGTTTTTTGCGGGCTCTTCTCAGAAGAAGCTGCCTATGTTTCCGAACCAATGGTAGAGTCAAAATATGACATAACATAAGAGGCACCCGTATGTCCTACACGCAATAAATAAATTGAGTATTGAGTACATAAACCTAATTGATCGAAAAATTTAACTATTGAATAAGTAGATACCTAATAAATAGGTACATAAGTTGATAAATAGGTAGGTACCTAATCCTATATAACAACAGGCAACAAAGGACTTTGAATGTCTGACCTTCTGCTATTTCATAAGAATAAATCGCTAGTTGAAAGCCTAAACTTATAACAGCGTTTATTATTTGATAGGACTTTAAAAGCGAGATTAATAATTATATTTGCTGAATAAATGTTATCTTACCGAATTACGCAAAATTACATTCTTATCTGTAAATAATACAAAAGTATACTTGTCGGCTTTTCCATTTTTCATAAACCGGTGAGAGGGAGGAGAGGTTAGTTTTTATGCCTACTAGCTCAGTCATATTAGGGGTTTCACCTCAGAATGGGAGATAATAAGCTGGAAACTCGTATACACCTTCATTTTTGCGTCCTAAGAGTTGTCTCAAGTATCATAAAATTATAATTTATGTGCATTACAAAACGTCGATTTTTCTAGTTGCATCTTAAAATACTGTGCAAAAGGTACAATCTGCAAAGTACAAAAAAAATTCAAACAACATATTTTCAAAATAATAAGTTATGTAAAAAAAAAGAGGCAAACAATTTCTATTAATATTGGTATCGCTTGCATAGTTATAGTTCATAATTAACATCTTAATTATAACGAATACAGCTACCAGGCAAAGGCCAGAGTCTAGGAAGCCAACCCGATGACATTGAAAGAGTTGTACTGCAACTAATGAAAGCTTTTTTCAGTAAAGCAGCTCTCCGCGAGCAGTTTAGCGTATTCAACGCAAAGAGTCAAAGTTAATTTTCATTTCATATAATTTATTCACAGAACGAAAGAAAATCTCCAACATATTTCTCCAGTTTCTTTTTTTAGTCGACTACTACCACCACCACTACAGCTCATTAAAGTCCCACTGCTGGGCACAGGCCTCCACTCTCATAGGAGAGAGGGAATTAGAGCTTAGACCCACCACGCTGCTCCAATGCGGGTTGGCGGGCTTTATCGACTATTATCATGTTATTGATAATAACCGCAGGTAGTCGTGATAATAATTTCGTGATAAAGACTTCTAGATAGTCTAGTTTTAGATTTTTGTAAATCAAGCGGAGACTTAGTATTCGGCTTGCGGTGGCTAGGTATTTGATGTCATAGGAAAATTGTGGCGGATGTCGAACATAAAATATTGTGTAAAGAAAAATTTTACATTATTTGCACATACGTGTAGATACCGAATATAACTATCCAAAATATTGAGTATAACAGAAATGCGAAAGTGCGCCTGTCTCATGCAGGTCTATCTGTCCGTTTGTCAATATAAATGTGTGTCCTATCCATCAATCTGGTACTCTGTATATTATTTAAAAAAATATCAAGCTTAAATGATCATGTGTACGTTTTTGAACTCGCTTAAAAACAAAAGTAATGAGGCACTGGAAAATGGATTACGTACGAGTACTTTTTGTTGTAAATTGTTTGAACGATTATAAAAAGTGCTCTTAGGGTCTAGGGGGATAGGGGGATATTCAGGCTTCATTTAATTGTCAGGGCGTGATTAAGACTAACGACTGTTTATTGTTTGTCATCAAGGTCATCAATACTGGTTTGTCTCTGATCTGCTCCCCGATTGTGAATGGATCGTAAATGTTTGTCAAACTTATAATTCAAACTAAGGAGTTCATAGATATGAAATTGCACGTCAAAAAGCATGTATGAACTCCTTAAACATATCGAGGCAGTAATACGTTTTAAGCGGCCAGATGATAACAATTTGCTTAGACAAGCCTCTGGTTGTTAAGTGATAACATTAAATCTGCCTTAATTTAAATACCTCGGGTAGCATATTGGTAAAAGTAAGTATTTGCAAATAACAAAGCTCCGATCGAGCACTTCGCACACCACTTGTGAGGCTGATCCAAGGTCACAAACCGCGAGTGGATACAGTTCTCTGCGGTCATGACGACGTGGCCTACTTTTGCATCAACCAGATGATGGATTGCTATATTTATAGATCATTTAATTCGAACACCCGACCCAAATTCAGAAATGCAACGAAAAATCACCTGGAGCAAGTTTTCTCTTCCGTACTTCAAATTAATAAACCCTGACATTATATGATCCTGAAAAGCAAGGTTTTTTAACACTGCACTTGAAATTCAGAAAGATTATTATGTAACTAGCTAATGTCCGCGACTTTTTTGATTCCCGCGGAAACTCCTTAATTTTCCGTAGCCTATACGTCACGCCGTATACCTGTCACCGTAATATTGTGAAAACCGACAAATTGTGAACCGTTCAATGTTCTGAGTATTAATTTTTGAAATATTTATTGTCTTTACGTTTTCTCGTCTCTTTCGTGTACAGTTCGCGCGCGAGTTGAATGCAGAGTAAATGTATGTGTCACCATTAATTTGCCCTGCATTCATTCAACTCGCGCGCTCGTACCGAAAAATAATGTGTTGAATTGTAAGCAATGCTGCTACTTATGTTACGGTTCACAATCTGTCGACAGTTTACAATCTATCGAGATAAAATGCGTTAGATTACAATCTAACGGTTTTTACAATTTTACGGTGACATACCCATGCCAAAAATCACGTCGCGTGATTGAAGGACAATCCAACAAACAAACACACTTTTGCATTTATAATCTAATACGATATGATTAATTATATTGCTGTAATTATTATATGCATTAGCGGTGAAGTATATAACATCTTGAGGAAACCTAGATTATATAATGTTCCCATGTGTATGTGAAGTCCGCCAATCTGCACTTTGCCAGCGGCTATTGCTTAAACCTTTCTCATTCTTTTAGCTGGCTCCTGTTACACACTAGTAATGAAGTAAAATTATCGATCAATCGATGACAAAGTTATCATATGATATTGAAGTGACTTACGACATCAATTATGTGATGTAACGATACACCGAAGGTCACAAGAAGAGGGTGTGAGGAGTTTTCCACGGGCCGCACTGATGCGTCGTACCTCTGCATCAGGTGTCGGATTAGGTTATATTCTTCGTCACAACACGATGCACCTGCAATTAAGGTAAACCTACGTTAGATAACTTTTTACATGACTGTAAAAATGGGAGCAGTATTAGACCGACTTTACAAAAAACTTTGTTTTGGCCTCAAATTCAACTAAGTACCAAAAAGCACGTTATTTTTCCAAATCTCATTCTCTTAAGGTAAACTTATTTGACAACTTTTCAACTAGATATGACTACAAAATGAGTCTTATAAATAAGGTTAACTTACACTGGACAATTTTTCATATACTAGAAAATGGGAGTCCTATGAGACCGCGTTTACGAAAAATTTGGTATTGGCCTCAAATTCAACTAAGTACTAAAAACACGTCGTTTTTCCAAATCTCATTCAGAGTACTCAGGACACATGCCTCCTCGTTTTTCAAATCGAGGGTTCGGAGAGTACGCAATAGATAATAGTTAATAGTGTAGGTAACTTAGACTAATTTCTTTTTTTTTAAATGCCGTTTTGAGTTTAACTTTTAACATCTTCACTGTACGTGTTTTGTAAACGTCGTGTTAGGGCGAAGGACAAAATGTCTAAAAGAGTTATGTCATAGGGGAAACACGTTTTGTCCTATCGCCGTAATTTGTACAGCTGCATATAACCACAGAATAAGTACTAATTAGTGATATAACAGAAAACCATTTGTCCGCCGCAGTATATATTCGTGCGACAAAAATTCGCCACGATTGTAGCATTTTGCCGGTCTTGGTAAATTTCAAAACATCGTGCTTTTTAACGATCAATGCAAAGTTTGGCAAAAATTTGGGAACCTTTTGGCCTTTTGGGCACTTAAGTGCTACAGCTTTTCACGGTACTGAGAGATGAAACTAAGATCGATTTTTCAAACAAACTTGCAAATAGCGTAGCCTCGCAGGTACCTTCAGGCACAGCCCTACAACAAAAGTATTTTTGTATACCCACCCAGCAGCCCGATTCTGTAACTCAGTGGTTATCAAAAAATGAAAGCCACTGACTTATATTTTTTATCCATTGATTTACTATGAAATTTTCTTTCATTTTTTCATAGTAAACCTTCAATGGACAAAATATTTATGTCAGTGGCTTTCATTTTTCGATAGTCACTGAGTTACAGAATAGGGGAGAGCCAGAAGAGAACCTTTTTAGCGTAAGCGCTTTGTTGTAGTGGGAGGATCCTGGTTCTATCCTGCCAGGATCTATTTACGAATAGGTATATTTTTTCAGCCAAACCAAATTAGCTCACGTCTAGTTTGGGAGGCTTCGGATGTGGCTCGTTATCTCCATACCGGCGCTCCTCTTAGAGTCCAATAAGAGGTGATAGATATAAATGCAAAAACCTGCGTTGCCTTTTCCATATTAGCACGCCATTTACCATCAGATGAGATCGCAAGTCAACGTTTCATCAAATATTATTTCCTAAATCTAGTTTTGGTAAGTGTTTTCAATAAACAGTACGGCCAATCAAAAAGCTAATGTCGTTTAGTAAGGTCGTTCTCGTTGGCCACACAAGCAAACGTGAGGGCCTCCTGCAGTTGACATTACAGATTAAATTCCCTATGTTTAGCGCGCCTGAGCCCGCATCAAAGACAAATTAATTAATACTGACTATCTACCTATAGATCGAATCTTAGTTAAGTAGGTACTTACCTGTTTTAAATATAAATATTATTTTTCATCCAGCCAAGGTTACTAAGTTGTTGCAGCGTCATCAGATTTAAGCGTATAATAGAAAAAAAAAGTATGTGCTTTTGATCCTGGTTTTAGACACTATGTGATTTTTGTGGAACTTGTTATCTATATATAGTATTTTTCTAAAACTGTGTGCAAAAATCAATTTTTAATATAACATATACACCGAATTTTGGTTGCTCTATTGGTATAACTCAATTTAACCAACGGTGACCTTAGTTGCTAACTGCATGATTCCATTCAAATTTCAAATGCTTCAGGCGTTATTTTGCGCCTCCTGCTAACGTCATATCCCACGTGTTAAAAGATATAGATAGATAGAAAACAAAAAGATAGTGTTACAATCAGAAGACTATTAAAGTACACTTTCTGAAATTAAAGTTTTTCTGAGTCATTTCTTAAAAAACTAAGAAATATTCCGCAGATGTCTAGCTGCAGCGTTTTCTTAATTTAGTTAAGCGATTTATCATTCTCAGTTGCAATTAAACTGATTTATCCAGCTAACAGATTTTTAACGAGTATCTTTTCAATTATCCTTAAAGACTACTTAGTGAGTGACGGCATCAAAATTCACCAAGAACATTCTTCATCTACAAAGCTTTATGGTTTAATATCATCTCTAGCTACTTTCCCGCATTTAATGCACAATTATTGCAGCAAGATTATGTACCTACCTCGCCTAAACCAGCCAATAAAAAAATTGCGACTGTCACAATGAGATACCTTCTCGCGACATTCGTTCTAGATTCCCACTTGATCACTATCCCACTTGACATTGAGTGATGATGCTGGACTAGGCGAAACTAGGTATCTCACCTGGAAGAGTAGGTATCCTTAATTGGATTTTTACGATCTGACATTTCATTGAATTACAACACTATCTAAGTTAGAAAACCTCAGAGCAATGTATTGTGATTGGCTGAGTTGAAAATGGGACTTGAAGTATTCTCGTCTATTTCGGACTGAATATTAGTTGGTACGCCGTCAACCTCAAAGACACTCGCTAGTAAATCTGACGTAGGAATTTTGAGAATTGTTGGTGAGAAAATTTCATAAGTTGTAAAATACGTAGCAAATTCCTTACATCCTAGCAAAAGTTGTTCGGCTAAAGTCCGCGTGGTTAGCTTATGAGATGCAACATACGTATGCACTTTTTCGGACATACACGCCTATCGAGATTTGCAGTATAAATACAATACATAATCCACAACCTTACATAATAGCTGGAATTAAGTTTATTTGAGGGCGCAACATTGTGACAACTATCAGCAAAATTCACTGTATGTATGTAACAGTTTTTTGTGGATTATTATTTATTATTATTATTCATTTAATTCAGGCAACAAGGTCCATATTATACCATACATACATAAAAGCAATATAAAATAAAATAAAATACAATATAAAAATACTACTACGGTAGGGATTTTTTTCTCGCTTTCCTATAGCGACGATACACTATGCCCTCAGGCCAAAAGTCCGCACTGAGGAACACATTTTTGCACCAAGCTGGAACTGTCAGTACGTAGGAATTAAAATACTTTGGTCGTCCTACTCGGCTTCAGTTCTTCCAGGTTAATCTGCACTTCTTCAGATGGTCTTCCTTCTGCAGATGTACCATAGCGTTCTTCGAACGTATCCACGATTTACTGAATGACGTCCCCCAATGTTTTGGGGTTCACGCGAGAGACGTAAAACACGTTAGGCATAGCCGCTTTCAACGTTGAATCAGCTGTAGGCGCTTTACCACGTTTATTTCGGTTACGCCTTTTCTTTTCGACTAACTGACAACCTTAGGAAGGTAGTGGGTGTATGAGGAAGGCGGATTACCGTAGGACGGTGGCGCTTTATCGGGAAGGCCGACGTCCACCAGTGGACGACACAGGCGACGACATAATTAATAGATCAAAACACATACTTATTAACAGCATCTTTAGACAAATCAAAACTAGAGTTAGTAAGTGCCCTAACAAATTACGATTTGTTTTAATTAATTAAAACTCGAACTGTTCTAAAGCCATTTTCACGAACTAGTAGGTAGTAAAACTTGGGATTCTAATTAAAAATATTAATCCAAATATTAATCCAGACACCACAAACATTACTTTGCTACTTAATATTCAATCAGAAGGTGCGAACTATGTTAAAGTGTTTCTTAACTTTGTCATTCTAAGACGACAACAAGTACTTTGCTATTATAGTACTTTTAAATACATTTAATACTTTCTATTTACAATACTGTTAGGTTTAGGTCCCAACTAATATAACTATAACTTCAAGAAAATGTCATCTGGACCAAAGTTAGTCGGTTCCCAATTCCCATCATTTTCAAGTCTCTACTTGGGTAAATTTATCATAAGCTGAAGGAATTCCACAAAACGCTTTAAAAAGAGTTAAGCGACGTTGAAAAGCACTATTTATTATACGACTGCCTGAAAAAAGAGTATATTGTTTTCAGGGGCATGTATGTATGTATGTATGTATGTATGTATGTATGTATGTATGTATGTATGTATGTATGTGAGTTTGTATATACCACCATAACTTCTATACGTCTTATGGTGTGACCATGGTCCCGCTTTAAAGACTAAAGTTGAATAATATTCGAAAATAAGATTAAGATTAACTATATAATCGTCATCTAGACAAGTAAAAATTAACGAATTAAAAAATACGACTGCCCTGCCATATTATTTTTGGAGTTTACCTCCGGAAGCGAGCCTTTGGAATCTTATTCACATTTTTTATTAAATGATATTTTTTTGTGAATCACTAAATATTGAACTATAGTGTTATATATTTTTGGAATCTACTCATGATTTTCTAGATGATGATTATATAGTTAATCTTATTTTCGAATATTTTTTTTCAATTTTGGTCTTTAATGCGGGACCATGGTCACCCCATCAATTTTATTAAAAATTTTACTAGCCTATGTCACCCGGAATAAGCTAGGGATTCTAACAATACCTCATATTTTATCAAAATCGGTTCAGGCGTATAGAAGTTATGGTGGAATATACAAACTCACATACATACATACATACATACATACACACATACATGAACCCTGAAAACAATATACTCCTTTTTTCAGGCAGTCGTATAAAAATGGTGTTCAATATCCAGTGATTCACAAAAAAATATCATTTCTTAAAATGTGAGTAAGATTCTAAACTAGATTAATTTAGATTTCTTACTTTTTAATTAGTTTTTTGGCAGGGCAGTCGCGTTTTTTGATTTTTTTAATTATAACCTGTTACAACTTAAAATACATTAAGTGCTGCATTTCTTCTGACAAATGACTTGAAAGGCATATCTGAGTACCTACGTTTTCTCCCTTTTTTGAATGCTTAATTTATTTTATGAATAATTCTTCAATTTTAATTTTAGAAAAGAGAAAAGCGTCTTTATCATTGATACGATTTTGTTAAAACAGTCGCAAACAATGTACTTAAGTATATAAACTGCTTTCAAATATATAAAAGAAGGAACTAATTCGCTTATATCGCAATGTAGGTATTTATTTACAGTCAAAGCCAAACCGAGTCCCTCAACATCGTAGACCCCTTCTCAAGGACGTTCTGAAAAACCAGTTGAGTGAACCCGGGTACGATCAGCTTGTAAAGTAATACCACAGAACAGGTAACAGTTGGTAGTACATATTTAAGGCTGATTCGTGCAAACCCGAAAGCATAATGATGAGTTGTATGAGCACAAGATACGTCACGATTCACGAATGATTCCAATTTTGTTCTACGGAAATGAATTTTTGAGAATCTGCTAGGTTAACGTTCTAATAAATAATTACATTATAGTGAGTACCTACTTACAATATTTTTGCGATACGCTCCTGCTTTAGACTCGAAAATTAAGGGTTCTCATATTGTGACTTATAATAATCTAGACAGAGAGGGGGGGCTTTATTTTTTTTTTTCATTATTTTTGTTATAACGGCAATAAAACTACAACACCCAATGTGAACGGCCCGCTGACACACAGACAGACGGACGGAAGGATCCCTTTAGGTACGAAACCCTAAAAATTTGCTGTTACGTAAACGTTTTTAGTCAAGTTTTTCACATCGAATTTTCGCCGACTAAAGAAAAAATTGGGCAACAAAGTATAGAGTCATGGCTTAAAATTAATCTTTTTCTTTATTTTATTTTAATAAATAGATCGACTTTGTCAGTGTGACGTCATCGTGACGTGTGAATATAACAAAATTACAATGATTAATAGTAGCAGATTTCTGCAATTGATGGGTTCGATTTTGGCGAAAGTTGTGAAGATTGAATACGGTATTGAAAAAGATAACGTGTTTTTAAGGCACAAACTCACAAAAAAGCAAGGAAATGAAATCCATACCTATTAATAATTATTATTTAAAATGAGGTAGTGTATCTTTCTTTCTGTTGCTTTTTACGCCCCCATCCGTTTTTAGCCGATTTTGACGAAATTTAGTATAGAGATAGAGTGCGTCCCAGATGAACAAATTATGTATAGGGAGTAAAATAAGTTTGTGTTTGGGTAAACATTTTGGATTTTTTATACCGAAAAACAATAGGATTCCATCACGATATGTATGTACACGGGGATGTAATCTGAAACTGATTTTGAAATGGAACGAACCTGACATAATATTATTATCAGCTTGGGCTCCATTTAAATTTCATGAATTTCTGACGAATAGTTCGGATATTGAAAGCAAAACTCCTCAACGAGTTATGGCAAATCAATCGCGATAGTTTAGTAAAAAGTTGATTTTTAAAGTTTTAGGTACTTCACTCGTCTCGTCCACCCGGGCGAAGCTGTATAGGCCTGGTCAGTTTCATAGTTAGTACCATCGATATAGAACTAAACTTCTACATCTTAGCTAAATTATGCCGTCAAAATAACCTCTTTTATCACGCCTCTAGCACCCTTTACACTCTAGCTACAAAGACGAAGCCTTTCGGGTTTTATATTTAGAGTATTCGTCTATACGTCACTTGACTCGCTTGACAAGGGTCGCGAGTGGGGAATGCTGGTTGGTAAAAGTAAGTTTGCGCCCAAGAATTTTAACTCGCAAAAACAATTCGGTATTAAATCAAGACAATACCCTTCAGTTAGGCGATTGTAATAGAGGAGAGCGGCGGTCTTGAGCCTACGAGTAGCAACTAACGATTAGAACCTTAAATGTTCGTTGTTTAAGAACATCTTGACACAATCGACTCCGATCAGATAGCACGGGACTCTCACAATAGTTTTGTTTGAGATTTCAAGATTTAGGCCATTCACGATTACTTGATAAGTTGATGGCGATAATAGAATAGTGGTCAAAACTTTAGCCCCGAATTCAGGGGGTTCGAGGTCCGATCTCAGCCACACATATCAAGGTACCTACGATGAGTACAACTTAGGGGCTTAGGGTCTCCCTCATCTATCGATGCGGAACCGGTCATCGATAAACGTCACGTCATGTCGGTCGGGGCGGGCGACGTCTTCTTCACTGTAAAGCTTTTGGCACCCTCAGATCCGCTGGCGTTAAATTAAGGTCAAGCCCTTGACAGACTGAAGCCTTGGGGTCTAGTTGAAGGATTCTGGTTAAAGTTCTTGGTTTTACCGTGATGCGGGACCCCAACATTTAAGTAGACAAACAGTGACCACAGATATGAATTCAGTTCGCAAATATCAGTTGTTGTTTACTTCTAATTTTGTAAATACTCGCAACTTTAGCGAAGCTTTTATAAACGAAATCGCTCGCTTGCTGGCCATTAGTACCAATTCCTTCACATATTTTGCTCAATTTTCCGGCCTCGGGTATCTTATTACAGCTGATCTCGCTGACCTGTTACGGCCTACGCACTTTCACTCAATATTGGAAATGCGTTAATTTGTCTCGATATTTAAATAATAATGAATATAAGTACCTACTTTCATGATATGAATATTTTACTGAAGTAAATTGGGTTGTGCTGGCACAAACAAAAGCCACACATCAAACAACATGTACATTTATACAATATGTATATTTATATTTATGTACAACAATATGTATATTTTTACATTATATTACATTAAAATGGATTCTAAATACCTTTAGGTTTCGATTCTCTCGTTCAATAAATAATACTCGTCTGATAATACTCGTAGATGATGACAACTCAATCAAATCAGCAACTCTATGTTATGCTTTTAGTATGAAAGTTTGTATGAAATAGATACATAGTTGTGACGTCATTAAATTCCAACGCACTTGTTTTGGTTAATCTAAAGTTTAAAATGGTACTAAAATGAAAATTAACCGGAGATGTGAATTTTAGGTCTTTTTGAAGACTTAATAATCAGTAAGAAATAATTTATTTTTGACATATTATACCAAGGAGAGGCCATCTTGGAAATTGATTTATGCCCACTATATAGCTTTCTTAAACGCAGACCGTGTACGTTAAACCCCCCATTAGTTTCAATGATGATGTGGGTAAAGGTTTAATTATGAGAAGGGCGGCAAACTACCAACTTCAACCGCTTGTTACGAAATATCAAACAACAATTAATTGTATTCCAATAACTAGGTACATTATGTAGTTAACAACAACATTACTCTGTACTCGTCTCCTACTTATTACATAATATGCACTACAAGCTCTTCAGTTTGCACAAAGTTACTTCACTAAGCATTTCCACTTGCTGAAACACTTGTTTCAAATTGATTATTTACTTTTTTAGAACGTAATATTCAACCAGTATTTAACTCTAACTTAGTACTATTTCCTATTCTGTGTCCTAACTTAAATGAGTAAAAATAATGCAGTAATTTCTACATGTAGAACAGTGATAGCCTAGTGGTTATGACGTCCGACTTCCTATTCGATCCTAAGTACGATTTACTAAGTTACGTAAGTTTTAACTTTTAAACAATTAAATATCATTTGCTTTAACGGTGAAGAAAACCATCGAGTGGAAACCTACATGCCCGAGAAGTTTTCATAATATTCTCAACGGTGTGTGAATACTGCCAATCCGTAGATACTTGGCCAGTATGGTGGACTATGACCACGTCGTTCTCATTCTGAGAGAAGCCTCGTAGATACTCTGTAGCGGGCCGGCGATAAGTTGAAATAATTGATGACGAAATGATTTCGATGATAGACGTAGAGCTCTACGAATTGTAGAGGCATCGTAGAGGCCTACGTCCTATGTCGCGCACCGTAATAAAGTTCTAAAATCAACATCATAATACCCGCTCAAAAAATATAATTACCTGCTCAAACGTACCTATTGTGGTATAATTTAAAACATTAGCACCAAAACTGACCATACGGTCTATCACAATATATCACGTAGTATTAGTTGTGTTACTATGAGTTTTGCTCGGTGCTGAAATTGCGTGTTATGTGTGACTTCTGCTAACGTTATCAACCAGTCTTCGATGCGCCTGTTGTGCCGTCTGTAGCTGACTTCCGACGCATCTATACTTCCATAATTCATACTAATATTATAAATGCGAAAGTGTGTCTATGTTTCCATAATTTGTTGCGTTCAACCAATTTTGACGAAATTGGGTACAGAAATAGGTTACCCGGGGAAAGACTTAGAGTAAAAGTTTTCTTAACCCTAATAAAAATAATAATACCCTATAATAAAAATAATCTAAGCAGACAAAGCAAGATTATTTTGCCTTCTGCATCTCTTGTGGGTCGTGTCATGATATACGAGCATTTTTAGGTAAGTGCCTTATGGAAAAGTTCTCTTCACAGAGACATTAGTACCTAGTAGTGAGTTCGCAGAAAAAGCATTTTCCTATATCTACATGCAAAAAAATTGTTGCAAAAATTTGCATTTTTTTATCCCTTGTTGCAAGTTAGCCCTTGACTGCGATCTCATAGTATATTGATGTGCTTATTGTATTACTCTATATGAACTTATGAAGGTATATTTTGACAAAACCTGGCAACCAGAAATGAACCGTTTAAAAATATAATTTCCAAAGTTAGCCTGAAAAAATTGCATCCAGGAATTTCTCGCTAATAGCGGTAAGAAACAACCTTTTTATGTAGGGTATAAAATGCGTTCAACGTCTTTAAACTTTGCCCGATATGCTCGGTATATTCACAGCTACCTACTTAGCGATAAAAGGGAACAAAATATTATATGTAGGTACCTAAGCAGTGAATAGAATAATGGAAAACGCCGCTAGTATCTTCCTCTACTGTACCTAAACGCAATAAGAGGTCGTAGCGAGGGGAAAATATTATGAATAAATTTTGTAAGGGAATTACGTTAGCAGCAGCCAGAAGGATCACTGACGGAGACGACGATTAATTTACTACTAAATTTATTATTTAATCCTTACATTATGGCCTAACCTTAAGTCCATGTCGATTTAAGATGCAGCGTTTTACATTATGACTGCTTAAGGCTAACCTAATCTACCCTAACACTCTGCGTCGATGTTAGACGACATAATTAATGAACGATCTTCTCATTATTTCGTTAGCTTTTATCTTCCATTTTCGTACTAAAATCTAAGTGATGTCTGATGTCACGTTTCTTCGGACGAGATGCAATTCCGTGGAATCCGCTGACTATGCACTGATACCACGGCCATTCGCTGGAGGTACAAGGTTGCGATCTTGCAACGAAAGTGATTTTTGCCATGACGCCGTAGGTAGGTATACTAGGGCAACTTAAGGCCAGGATTTTCGTGCTTAAAACCATAGCATGCATATTGTGTTTGGCCTACGAACTTCCCAGCAACATCATGTCGGGGTGTGCCCAATTCTAATATAATTGGAGAATAATTATTTCATGTACAAATTCGGAATTGAATCGATATTTTGCAATTATGATCTACTTATGTTTTGACAATTTGACTAAGCATCTTCATATTTTAAAGGACGGGAAGTACAAGAACTCAAACATTACACTAGGATCTCATAACTATGACAAAACTTCAAATCAGATACTTAACACCGAATAAAAATACTGATATCTAGAAAGATTCATTGCACCTCGAGTTTCTTTCAGTCTCAAATCTGCGGAAATGATTCTTATAACTAACTCTCTGAAACAAAATTTTAATTTTAAATAAATCGCATGAAACTTTTCCTTTCCGGTAACAAAATGGGGCCTAGGCCACTCTTTAGACCTGTGCTTGGCTGCAAAAGTTCCGTCAGAATCGGTAAACGCGTTTCAAAGATTAACGCGAGCTGACAGACAAACATAGTCAAAAAAATATTCTGCATATAATTTACCTTGTTACCTACATAATATAAAAAGTAAAGCTTACCTTCGCTGAAAATTATTACAAGCATCCAAAAAACTTGAATGTAGCGTCTCATTTTTTATCACAATCCTCAAACTGCCTTTTATTATTGGTTTTATAACACTAATTAGATAAACTTAAAATTTCTAATTCACGGCTGTAACCTTAATAACAATAACTATTTTTTAGGGGTTAAAATTTAATATATTTGTTAATGTGACAATGTTTTATAAGGTCTATAAAACGCAAAGAAATCTGCAAGGTTTCGTGAACTTATTTTGGGTAGTAAACAGTTTAATATGAGTTCGTAAAGCTAGTGGTGCGGCACGGGACCCGCGCGGCTTTCAGCGCAGCGTTCCTAGCACTGCTGTACTGTGGGCCGAATGCCGATACAGCCTACTCCTACCTATAACAGACATCAGACATGACATGAAGTACGGAGAGGAGAAATCAAGAAACGAATTACAAAATCTAGTAACTGATATTTTACGTGTAGCAAGGTTCTATCTTTAATCCATACTAATATTAGAAATGCGAAACTGTGTCTGTCTGTCTATCTGCAACGCTTTGTCGGCCCATCTTTTCCACCGATTTTGATGAAATTTTATATAGAGGTAGTTTACATTCCGGGGAAGGACATATATAGACTACGTTTTATTTTGGGAAATCATACACGCGGAAAAACACGCGGAAGATACGTATATCATACGTAGGAACGTTAATAAAGGATTTTCCGAACTTTCAGTTTAAATACCTTCTATGTTTTAAAGTAAAACTGAATTTGGTTTTTGTTTATTATATTCCTATGATAAACAAAAACCAAAAACACACTATATTGAAGGCAGCTTCAATAAACAGCAATTCATTGAAGCTGCCTACATCAAAGCGTAATAGCTTGCTAATAAGTCGGTAATAGGTATTATAATAGGTACCTAGGTAACTATTGGATAGTAACATTCAAGTATTCTATCTACTTAGCTACAGTCCGATTCAAACTTTATGACTTATCGGAACATTGTGCTTTTCGATGCGCTGAATTCAATATTAGGTATCAACTATCAACGTATCAGCAGTAGGGTTTCTGATGACTGTATCTGCGAAGTTAGCCGCGCTAGTAGATCTATATTATGGTCTACACTAGCACGGCTAACTTCCGTGATGTCATGAAGTTAAAATGGGACTGTACCTATATTTATTCTAACATTTCTACAAACTGTTGACTGCTGAATTGGTTGCTGACTTTTATTCTCAACAAAATCTGCTGTCCGTACTGGTAGTAGTCATGAGGACAAAGGTATAAATAAATTTTGCCATAGATTGGCATACATGTTGGTTGATGATGATGGTTGATAATTACAAATTCCATTTTTATATGGTATCGTTCCAATAAGTCGATATGAACTAATAAGCAGATTCATTTTTCAGTGGGTACAAATGTTGCTAACTACCAGCAGCTTAGGTAATAGGTATCTTACCTTGAAAATACTTCGATACAAAGTTCACCCCACACCGACCGTTCAACGGCTTTATTGTGTCAGAATTGTAAAGCAGAAAGAGGCAAAGCTTAAAATATATTGCGGAGGCGAGTGGAAATGTTTCATAGATGTTGCAAAGTAAACAATTAAACTTTTCTCAATTGCAAAATTGGTAATACATATATCTTACATTGTACCCAGGGCTATAATGGTTAAAAAATAAACTCGACAAAATAAAAACAAAGAGTAGGTAATGCCAAAGATCAGTCTACTTTGTAAGATTTTAAGAAGATGCCATGCTGCAGATTGCTGTCTTCACTTCAACTCGACTGCAATGTGCCTTGAGCTTTATTAGCTATCCGCATATCCAAAGACACATAATGAAAGGCTCTGTCGCTCTGGAAACGAAAAATAAAATAGCGCAGCGGCTTTTCTTCGTCTAGTAAAGTAAGCAACAACCTTTTTTATGTCCCCCCCAAGTGTAATAGACCCGTAGAGCAGCTCCAGGCATGGAATTTCGACTTTGGAATGGTACTTTATGTCTGCATATCGTGACCGTAATCTAACTTGATGTAAGGGGCATTTTGCTCAAAATGAAATGCAGTCCGATACAGTTTTTTGAGCTCTAGGTATCTAATGGATAGGTAACATTTTAATAGCTTTCAAAAAAATGTCCGATACGCCACAGAAAATTTATGATTTTAAAGCAATTTTCAAAGAGAAATATGTCGTAAAGGTCAAAGTCAAAATGTCCCGACCCTTACATCAATGTGAAACTTATTTATTTGTTCCTGAATGGCTTTTACGTCTTATGAACTTAAATAAAAATGTGAAAATTGTCCATTATATCAATTAAAATTAAACATTAAAATATTGCTATATTATGAAGAAGTTACTAAAAAGTAACGCCCGTCTCACTTTAGCGGACAGCTATAAGAAAGGTAACAAAATAATGCTTCAGAGTAAAACTTGTAGTAGGTAAGTAATTTCAACAACATTTACGCGGATTGTAAGGCTAGATTTCACTTTCATCGTCTAACAAAAATTCAAAGCTTCATCAACACAAACTCCTAATACCAATGAAACAAGTCATAATTAAAAAAATTAAAAGACACGACTGCTCTGCCAAATAATTTAAAATACGACTGCCCAAAAAACGAACTAAAACGTTAAAAATCTAAATTAATCTAATCTTATTCACATTTTTATTAATTTTTTTTTTTTTGTGAATCACTGGATATTGAACTATTTGAACTATAGTGCTATATATTTTTGGAATCTACTCATAATATTTTAGGTGATGATTATTTATAATTAATCTTATTTTCGAATTATTTTTTTTCAACTTTAGTCTTTAATGCGGGACTATGGTCACCCCATCAATTTTTTTAAAATTTTACTAGCCTATGTCACCCGGAATAAGCTAGGGATTCTAACGATACCTCGTTTATCAAAATCGGTTCAGGCGTATAGAAGTTATGGTGGAATATACAAACTACATACATACATACATACCTACATACATGAACCCTGAAAACAATATACTCCTTTTTTCAGGTAGTCGTATAAAAAGATTTATGTCGATGGAACTATTCTAAAATGCTATCAAAAAGAATACTTGAAACTGCCACATTCCAAAGCTATAGGTCTCACATTATAACAAAGTGACAAGGAAGAAAGCACTAATAATGAAGAGGAATAATTATTTAACGGATTTCAAAAAACGAACTATCTTTCGACACTTATGTATATAATATTAGTAGAACTGCAAAAAAATTACATAATCTAATTTTTTTTCATTGCAGGGCTTTCTAACAAATATACAAAATTTTAGTGTACGTTCGTTTGTATGTATGTGTATTTGGCCGCGGATTTCTCTAAAACTATTAATCGGATTGTGTCCATTCTTTTTCATTGGCTTACATTTACTTCAAATTAGGGAACAGTGCAAATTCATCGAAATCGGTACAATAATTTTCAAGATATTGACTGTTAAGTGTGTGGTGAAGCCGGTTTAACTTTCAATCTTTTAGATTAGACTTAAAATTTTCGATGAGATTAGGTTCTTAGAGAAAGATATACATAATAATTATAAAATTACTTATTTCTATTGGAATGGAAAGTGGCAGTTTTAAATATTCGTTGTGATAATGAAAAACTATAGTCATAAAATAAAAACTTATTTTATTTATAGTTGAGTTCGTTTATAAATGTCTCTTGTAGTCGAAAATTGAAAAAGTTGATTCTGTGGTTTAAAAATATTATATACAACTCGTTTTTTATTTCTTTTCATTTTATTAGGCATCTTTTGTTTGTCTAAAATGCAACTAGGTACTAGTAATACTTTAAACTGTTAATAATACTTACGCTAATTTAACTCTATATAACAAAATTTTGATAATTTAACGCCATTTTAAATACACATGCTATCAAAACGGTAGAGCTTCAAGGACATATTATATATTTTTTCGGACGTAAGGGACAAACTATCTTTATAACTACAGTTTTTACGTATAAATAGATTATATTAAGTATTAGAGGACTAAAAGTTGAACAAAAACATATAACTTCAATATAGTATGAAAAAGTAAAAAGTTATGACCACAAAAAAAAATGTTTTTTGGCTCTCTTGTAAAGTAGCCATTTGTTCCTTACGTAATAGTAGATTGTTACACAAGGGACGTAAGTAAGCTATTACAGAACAAGATCCAATTTGGCGCCAGTGCGAGCGCAGCTCGCATAGGGCGCTAATGGATCGCGTGCACCCGAGATATTTAGTCACACGAGCGAGCGCAGCGAGGGAGGGTGAATATAGTTCGAGGGTGTAATAGCTACTTGCAACCGAGGTAAGCATTCTACTTTATATCATTCTTGCGAGGTAAATAACTTAAATCACTTTACGAACAAACTTCACAAACTTTCAGATCAAATGAAATGCCGCCATTTCCATTTTTTTTTACGGCTCTGAGTTCCAAGGAGTTTTGCATAGTTTGAAATGTATAGAAATTAAATGCCGCCATGTTCAGTGTTTTTTTTTTCAGTAAAAAGTTTTCTTACCATTTTTTAAGGAAAGAGATTGTTTACCAAGGAGTTTTGCATAGCTTGAACTGTAATGTGAACATTACAATTCAAGCATAGTGCGACGTAATGTTGCCTTGAATTGCAAACACCAACTTACAAGGAGACTTTCCACCATAGTAATCCCTAGTTACTGAGCAAGTATGATATAAAATTAGATTACGGTCGACGATATGTCACCGTAAGATTGTGTAAACCTCAATGGCGAGTCAATTGCATGACCACTTCAGCCTTGTTTTACAAAAATTGATACCTAGCTTTACTACTTTATACCAAAGTACTTACAAGAGCAAAACTTGTCCTTTTATGATCTTCAAACACGACAACTAAATTGATACTAAATAGGAAAGCAAATCAAAAGGGCAAAGTATAAAAAATACTAAGCAGGTACCTATTGAATCAAAGCCAATAAAAATCATCGAAAAATCAAAAATCTTGGACGATATTAGATAGGGCTCTTTTGAAAGTTAAAATTAACATTCTTGAATTATTCATTTTACTCAATTAAAGATTTTTTTGACTATAAATCATTAAAACAATAACTTATCTAAGAATTATATAATGACATGTATTTGTATTCAATTTTTTTTTTTTTTTCCTACGAAGATATGATAATATGTATTGTATGATTTGTCCATTATTGAGTGTAATAATAATTTTGAGTTTAATTGACCAATTTAATTTTGTTAAATAATTTAATTAGTATAACTTAATAATCTTTGATATTAATAATTCTAAATGTTGTACGCTAGAAATGGCAGAATGCATGTTAATATTGTGTTCACAACAAATAAATCAATTAGTAAGTATATTCAAGTAGAAAATGTTAATGGATTTTCGTGAAATGAAAACCTAAGCTACGAGGGTCCAAAATGAAAAGCAGCCGTTCCTTTTTCTGAGTACGGAAGCAGGTCACAAAAAACACCGCAATAATCGTAACTACGAGTATAAGTAACCCGTGCTATATTTATGTCACTTTCATAATGAAATGATACGGAATTAGACTCCTTTCAACCACGGTTGGATGAGATCTGTAGGAAGCCCTTTTTGTGGGATCGCAGTAAGAAATGAAAGCTGAGATTAGTCATACTTGAGTTTCTTGCTGGTTCTTCTCAGTAGGAATGTTATTCCGAACCAGTGGTAGATTCACTTGACGATTGAAAAGTACTAGTAAAAGTTTATTTGAATAAAAAACATTTGAATTTGAATTTTATCTAAGTTATACTTACCTACCTCCAAATATCTAAGCATATTAAATAACTGTATTAATTAACTTTGTTAGTATAACGACCTGCCTGGGGCAGTTGTGAGTGCAGTAGTATCGTAGACCGGGTGTAGGACCGGGTTCGATCCTCCGGAGAGTTTTATCTTTTGGGAATTTATCTTTTCTGAATTTTCTCAGCTCTTGTCTAGTCAACCGTGGCTATTTACCACCCTCCCGGCTAAGACGTGCCTCCAAGTAATCTTCATCTATGTATGCCATGTCTGAACTTGATAGTACACTCGATACAAGTGTTGATGAGCAGAAGCTGATGTTGGAGCAAGACAAGATACTACAGTACCTAATTGTTTCATAATCCGTTTATTTTTTAAAGGTTTTCGGAGCCCCATAAAAAATTGTGTATTTTATACATCTAGGAAACACAGGCATTATTAGCGCCTGGTTATGTATTTACGTGGCATTTGTGTGCAGATAATGTAGAATGTAACACCTTCAACTTTTAGAATCGCGATATTTTAAGAATAGTGATTGTTAGAAAAAAAAGTATTAGAACCTTTTTCGTAGATAATTTTATGATCAATAATTTTTGTCTAGGTTATATTTTTGATAAAACTTACCGTTGTCGAAAATTTTGACCTTTGACTTTGAATAATTTTTTTAGCATACATGAGATCGATGGGGACGTCTGGCACTTTATTTGTACTGGTGTACCCAAGGTCTCAAGCAAAATTCACCTCTGTCGGTGTTTTTGTTATTTGATTACTATTTGTATGTCTAATTTATACGGACTAGACGTAACAGTTCATCAGTCATCAGTCAGTCAGCTCAGTTAGCTGCTTACACTATCTTGTAGGCAGCTAAAATCAAGGCTAAAATACCCTATGTGTGGTAGGTACACAGGCATGACTAACCTTTCATATAGACAAACCAATGTTTTGATTTTGTATATAATATCAGAGTCTATTGAAAGCGTGAATATGCCCGTGGGCGTGGGCAAATGTACAGTATGTAATGTATGTATTTTGTGGTAAAGGTTACATAGGTAGGTGTATTGCTAATGAGGCAAATTATATTGAATAATATTCTTTTTTATATAAAAAAAAGGTTTTTGTAGAAAAATAATAAATTTTACCAGATGATGCCCGCGACTTCGTCTGCGAGGATTAAGGTTTTTGATTCCCGCGGGAACTCTTGAATTTTCCGGGATAAAAAGTAGCCTATGCCCCGGGATACAAACTATACCTGTACCAAATTTCATCAAAATCGGTTGAACAGATGGACGGCCCATCTGTAGCTAAAGCGTAGCAGACAGGCAGACAGACAAACACTTTCGCATTTATAATATTCGTATGGATTCAAGGTAAGAAAGTTACGGTACATAATATAAATTATACGAAATAATTAAACGCCTAATGCATAAAAAAGTAGGACGTGTAATTATTAGCGTAGAGCTTTGAGCAGTAGGTTCTTATAGTCAAATAGCTGATGCCCGCGACTCCGTCCGCGTGGATTGAGGTGTTTTAGGGGTATGAAAAATAGATAGTAGCCGATTCTCAGACCTACTGAATATGCATATAAAATTTCATAAAAATCGGTCAAGCCGTTTCGGAGGAGTATGGTAACTAACATTGTGACATGAGAATTTTATACATAAGATAAGCTAGTCATTTTAAAATTCCGAAAAGTTTAATATTTTTATTATTAACACCGTGTGCTATATTCGCAGAGCTGTCAGCTCGCACCGTACCCGGGGCGATAGTTTAAAAAGCTAATATTTTCATATTGCTTGGGTTAATGTTATCTTTTAAGATGGGATGTTGGTTATAAATGTATACATAAGATCCAATAGGTAGGTACCTACTCGTGTTTATATTATACCACTAACTGGTGGCCTGTAAGCTCGGGTAGGTAGGTACAGAAATAATAACTAGAATTTAGACAAGCAGGTACCTACCTAAGTAATTTTGTGTCATGTGTATTACTTTTTACTAAATAACTGATAATATTAATAGTATTTATTATTTATATGTATTATTATTATAGGTATATTAATCTCTTAATTGGTCTAAGCTATTCGTCACTTGAAAATTATAAATTACTGTTTTTAAAGGAAAATACTTCTCATACTTATCTATTATGATTTATGATCAACCTACGAAGCTATCCTTAGATAGGTACCTATCCATACTAATATTATAAATGTGAAAGTAGGTCTGTCTGTCTGTGTGTTATGCAATCACGCCTAAACTACTGAACCGATTTTATTGAAATTTGGTACAGAGATAGTCTAGAGCCTGAGAAAGGACATAGGCTACATTTTGTCCCGGAAAATTCAAAAATTCCCGCGGGAATAAAAAGAAATTGTCTCTTCAACCGATTTTGATGAAACTTGGTATAGGGATAGTTAGTATCCAGGGAAAGGACATAGGCTACTTTTTATCACGGAAAAATCAAGAGTTCCCGCGGGAATTAAAAAACCTTAATCCACGTGGACGTAGTCGCGGGCATCATGTAGTATATAATATACCTACCTGCCTAGTGCCTACTGCCAATTTTCGCAGTCGCATTTCGCACTCGACATAGTTTAAGAAGATCTATAGGTATGACAAATAAATATATCGACCACATGCCCCTAATCAAATACAACTAGGTATTAAAACGTAAATCTTTTGTCCTGAATTTGCCGCACTCGCCGCCACGCTGTGACCCAATGCAGTAAATTCAAGATACAATAAGAACAATATACCTAAATATTATGAAAGGTTGCAAAATTGAATAACAGGCCATCTATTTATGATTTAGGTATTTATTGCTCCATGTATCTCCCGAACTACCTTGAGCTTCGTATTTTCCAAAATTATTTTTACTTGGGCAAGTTACGTACTCGGTACGAATCCCGGGTCGGGCCATAATTAGGTCTTAGGAAGTTTAACTTCCGTGCCTTGGGGAGCACGTAAAGCCGTCGGTCCTGAGCCTGATTTTCACCCCATCGAGCCATGAGAGAAAGAGAATAAAGCGCGCATCTTCGCGGAATAACTAAGTAAATGTTATATCTAGATGTGCATACAGATGCCACACAGATAACTTATCTCTGTACAAATCGGCCTCTGTGCCCGTAATTCGTTCGGGAGGTCATTATAAGGCAAGTAAACGAACCAGCTATTCATATAATTTACTAATATGTTACCCACGGAAAAAGTTAACTCTACCTCACGCATAGAACTTCACATCAAAGGTGCACGGACACGTGTACGATTGGAAATGGGAGGAACTAAAGTAGGAACTAGGCAGCACTCTACAGTTCAGTGGATGAAGCGGTCTTACCAATGTAAAGGCGTTGACACAGTGTATTGCATTACACTTTAACATTGGAAAAGACGCACTGCCGTCACCGCCTGTATTGTAGGCGTGGATTAATATTGGTGTGTGGGCTTAGTGGTTGGTTATATGCTTGAAGCCTTTAAGGATATCAAGCCTGCAGCCTAAATTACCTAATGTGACAACGGTTTTTCGCAGCTTTTTTATCGAATATTAGGACAGACATACCGAATATTGGATAGAAGCTGGCGTTACTTAGCGGAAGTATATGACAATGAAAAAACCAGAAGTTTAATTCGCTATAATCCGCCACAGAAGGTAAATCTATGTGGTACAGTGCATATCTCTAACCTGATACCCGCGACTTTCACCACACCACATAAACCTTCAAAAATACACTCAACGTACGTTTCACTCCGATACCGGAGCATCTTCAGATGTTGTCTTGCACAATGCACGATTCTTTACAATCGCGCATTGTAAAGGCAACATCTCCAGAAGAAATACGCACTGTTCTTCATAGATTTGCCTTCTGTGGCGGATTATAGCGAATTAAACTTCTAGTTTTTTCATAGACATACCGAATAACTTGGACGCGCGATGGCAAGGTCTCGATCTCCAAAAATTGGTATCAAAGAACTGTAAATTGCAAATTTCTTGTTCAAAGATTCTGCTGTGCTACCCGCGACGTTGCAATATTGTCTGTGCAAGCCTTAAACATTTCCATGTTAAAAGTTCAAACATGCGACCGTAATAATACGAGTCATTAAGCCAATTGTAAAAATCCTAGTACACACTACTGAACGCTGGATATTGTCTTGTAATTGGCCTATTAAGTGCCTAGAAAATATCTAGAAATGAGTGCAGAAACCAATTAGGGTTGTTGTGTGATCGGTGGCGCGTGGGAACAGCCCTGAGCCCACTTACCGATTACTGCTGCTCGGGGAGACTGCTCCGTGTACCGTGGGTAGGTACGCTCATAGGTACTGCTCGAGTGAGCATAGCCTGGGTAGGTATAGTTCGCGCGCAAGCAGAATGCAGAGCTTATTCCATAGAGCATACACCATTGCTAAAATTCTACATCAATGGGTGGACACATAGGTACATAAGCTCTGCATTCAACTCGCGCGCATACTTATACCTACCTAGTATTCCTTTACTCGGTATTACCAGATTCTGGACTCGCCAGATTTGCAATTAGGCAGATTCGGGATTAGACAGATGATTTCTTACTTTTGCTTACATTTGCATGAGTGATTTCAATTCTAGTTCGATGCAATTTAGGTACCTACATATAAAATATCGAGGACTTTTAGCCATCACAATAAATAAAATACTTAAATTAAATAATATATAAATAGTTATATAACTAGTGGTTATAAATATCAATGCAGTTTATGGTAGAAACGCATTTTGACAATTTATCCCTTCACATTTCCCAGGCAAAATATCATAAAGGAAGTCGGGAACGCATCAATTTGCGGTAAATGCATCTCATCTTGGCATTGATAAAATATTGTACCTACTTACCTGATAATTAAACAGCCGCGGCAAAAAAAAAGTCCCAAAAGGCTGAACCTGAGTGATTTGAAAATTCAAAAATCTGGTGCTATTATATGCCAATTATAATAATCCATACTTAATAATATGCGAAAGTAAGTCTGTCTGTCTGTGTGTAACGCAATCACGCCTAAACGTCTGAACCGATTTAAATGAAATTTGGGACAGATATAGTCAAGAGCCTGAGAAAGGACATGGCTACTTTTTATCTCGAAAAATTCAAGAGTTCCCGCGGGGAAAAAAATTTGCCTCTTCAACCGATTTTGATGAAATTAGGTATACTGATAGTTTGTATCCAGGGGAAGGACATAGGCAACTTTTTATCCCGGAAAATTTAAGAGTTCCCGCGGGAATAAAAAAAATTGGCTCTTCAATAGATTTTGATGAAATTTGGCATAGGGATAGTTAGTATCAGGGGAAGGACATAGGCTACTTTTTATCCCGGAAAATTAAAGATTTCGCGCGGGAATCAAAAAACGTTAATCCACCCGGACGAAGTCGCGGGCATCATCTAGTGGCTCTATAATTTATAAGTGGTGCACACAAAATTATATAATGCCTTGCCCGCGTAAACCTATTTTAGCTTAAAAATTACAGCTGTTCCCTTAAAAAGTAAAAAGTTAAAGTAAGTTCCATTAAAAAAATCTGTACTTACTAATTATTTAAAGGGTTAATTGATGAGTACAGTGACCCCCATTTGGGTTAGTAGCCCCTTCCATATTATTAGGTATTAAGTACAAACCTATTTATTCAGAATAATCATGACTCGGCCACTAATATGATAAATGACGGTAGCGCAAAGATTGTAAGTTATTTCTTAGTAAATAAGATGCTATTGAAGCTATAATAAATAGGTAGCCTACCAACCTACTTAGTTAGGCTAGGTGTCGTGGTCGTCAGTTTCATGGAGTCGATTTAGGGGATCACATCAGTTTTAAAGTCTTATCCTGACCAGTAAAAATTACGATGATTATAACTGTTACAAATCCCATGAAATCGGTAGTTAAGAAGATTTACTGTGTCAACTTAAGTGATGTCTGGAATATTAAGTGCCTACTTACTTAAGTTTAAAAAGGAAATGTTCATAAGTATACTTTATTCGATAAATAATTTCGTTCAGATATTGGATATATCTATTAGAATAATATGAATAAAAGCAGAACGAGCGAAACAGGATCGGTTCCGAAACACGAGAGCTTGGTTCCTATTTCGTAATTGATTGGTTTCACACGTCGATGAATCCTATGCTAGAGAGCACATGGTCGGTATCGTTTTATACCTCCTACACCACCTAAATCATATTATAGTCAGTAGATACTCGGTACAGCATCGTTCCTACTGATAGACAGCATTATACAGGATGTCCCTGGATAAAGTGCAACCCCGAAAAGGGTTATCACCATAAATTATCGTCAAAAATAAAATAGAAAAAAACCTAAAAAAATAGGAGTTTAAAGATCATTGAAAAAAGCAGTCATAAAAAATGATTTTTTTTCACAAAAAGCAAAGTTTAAGTCATGATGCCACTTTTTTGCGAGCTAATTGTTATTTAATCCTAGTAGGTAGTAGTAGTAGGTATGTAGCATATTTTTTTTTTATTTCAAAGCAATCTACCCCCTAATTTTGAAGAAATCGATTTTTTTACTTATAGTCTACTTAGGAAATAAAAATCTTAATTCGCTAACTAATAAAAACTAA
The DNA here is from genome assembly GCA_964035005.1 of Erebia palarica. Taxonomy (NCBI): domain Eukaryota; kingdom Metazoa; phylum Arthropoda; class Insecta; order Lepidoptera; family Nymphalidae; genus Erebia; species Erebia palarica. The sequence goes on along the minus strand of OZ035992.1, from coordinate 26,024,529 downwards.
AATATTTTTTTGGATTTTTTTTCGATTTTTTTTGTCGATAATTTATGGTCTAGTTTCACCCCCTTTTGGGGTTGTACTTTATCCAGGCAGACCTTGTATATGTAGCTGGGCATAAGACTTTTGCAAATAGGTAATAGGTACGTTTGCCACATAAATATGATGTCCATAGGCTTTCTGTGATTCTTAATCTCTGATAGGCAGTCTACCACAATAGTATCAGTATCTAATTACAGTGATTATCAGAACAGGGTCACCATTTTACCACAATGGAATGATACCATAACGTTTATCGATGCCTTGAGCTGTGTCCGGCCCATTTTATACACACGTTTGATCAGTCTGATTCTATATTATGTTGAACTTCTTGTTTCTAGCTTGATCACTTAAAGATACCTACTACCTACAAGCTCTATCCAAGCTCCATCTATGTAGTATGTACATACATATCAAAGAAATGGTGAATTCTGTTAAATTGTTTCTTCTGCTGTATAGGTACGTACGTGCACCACGCAAAAAAGAAATGGTAGGTAAGACGAAACAACTTAAATTATCTTAAATTACAAGTGGTTGAGTCCTAGAGAAACTAGTGTACCTATTTAGGTACCTATCTAACCATACCAAAGGGCAATTAGAGAAATTTTTATATAGTAAGTATTAGCTATCCTACTAATATTATAAAGAGGTAAAGTTTGTGACGTTGTAGGGGCTAATCTCTGGATCTACTGAACTGATTTTAAAAATTCTGGTACCAATAGAAAGCCACATTATTTGTGAGTGTCATAGTGTCTATACCTATTATCCCAAAGAATTGGGGACTTCCCGTGGGAATTTATAAAACTTACTTCACGTGGACGAAGTCGCGGTCAAGTCTGCTAGTCACTTTGATTATGTATATGTCGTAAGTAAAATAAGGCTGGCCAATTCTACCTACCAACGACAGATTACAGATTTTTAATTTTCTCAGTGTTGTCAATTTTGACAAAAAATATCAGATTGAAGACTAAACCGAATTTTGTAATGGCCGAATAAACAACAACATTTTATTTATTTTATTTTATTAAAAATCATCAGTATGAATGACTTCGCTACTTTGGAAAAAACTATAGTGCGTGAACTGTCGTGTCGTTTGTGCCTTTGCACTGATGTATCAAAATTAAAACCGCTCAATTCCGAGATAAAACGCAAACTGAAAAGACTTTTCGATATTATTGTTTGTACATTTTAAGGTTTTATTTAAGTATAAGTTTTATTTAACCAATAACCCCGCGCCTGCCAGCTCGTGGTTATTGATTTTTCCAAGTCTACGTGCATATTATTCTTTGATTTTCTGAGATAATAATAAGTAGGCACTTGCCAACAGCTGTCTCCAGGGTGCAAGCTATCTTAGTGAAAAATATCGTCAATATCGGTTTAGTGGTTGAGCTGTTAAAAAAAAGAGACAAGACATGACTTTTGTCTTATTAATAATACCTAAGCTATACTAGTAAGGATTACTGGGCCTAATAAAACACGCTTTTTGCAGATTCACACAGATGACAACCTTCCTAAGGCAATATGCCATGATTGCTTACAACAAGTAGCCGTTTTACACCTTTACACTGTGAAAGTAGACAAAACACAAAAGTTTTTGGAGTTCCATAACATTAAAAGTAACGCAATTAAAAAAGAGCAGCACTCGTCTGAGAAGCTTCATCCTATAATTGCAGCAATTTCAGATCATAAAACACCTATTACAAAAAACAACGATAGCTCAATACAGGCGTCTAATAAGGCGAATATACCAGCAACCGAATTTCAACAAGGTGATGCAAAACCCCCTAAACCGCAAAAAGGTAAATCTGCCGCAGATATGAAATTCTTAGAAGTGATGCCTTTAGATGAATTTGCAATAACCGAGAACGTAGACAAATCCCTACTGAACAGTTCCACGTCAAGTAACAGACCCCCTCAAATAACTGGCAAAGATAAAAGTAAAAACGATGGTCAGACAAATGGTGTTTTGGACCCTATTGTGCTTATAGATGGCCGTCCAGCCAAGCAGGGCGCAGCTTTAGACAAACAAATAACTCTGTTTTACAAAATGGAATGCTGTATTTGCCATGAGCAAGGATTTCACTTCAGATCACTCATGAAACATTACAAGGAACGACACGGCGTTCCCGGATATGTCACGTGCTGCGATAAAAAATTCCATTATTTCTATCCAAAAAAGATTATAGAGCATATGGCTTTTCATCTACAACCAAACATTTTTATGTAAGGCGATAAGATATTTTACGTTACATATTTTTGTTAATTTTTTTTAGTTACTCAATAATATATTTTTTTTTAACATTATTTTGGTTTTATTAGGATTACATAATATCTAATAAGTAATATATTTTGCCAAAGAAATATTTAAACTACTCGTTGTTTTTTTCATTTCTATTCAAAACAAATTTCTTTTATTTTATAATTCAAGAAGAAAAGTTTGAAAGCTGTACGAAAAACGTTTCCCGATAGCTACGAAAATTATTGATTGCCTAACATTTTTCAACAGGTGTCGCAGTTGTCATCAAAATTTCCAAACATCGCAACAACTTTCAGAGCATCAGAGCAATGGAGGGAGGTCAGAGGGCAAGATCGCCTGCCCGCGCTGTACGGAACGCTATCCCACCTATCATGAGCTGGGATGGCATATCATATCTCATCGCACCGACAAGCTCCAGTGTGACTATTGCGGAAAATTGTACGTACCTTAATAATAATAAATGATTGTTATTATTGATTTATATTGATTGTGATTTACAATCGTGCATTGTCAAGTCAACATCTCCTGAAGGTGCCCGGTGCGGTGTCGAAGTGAAACGTAAGTTGAGAATAATTTGGAAGATTTGTGTGGTGTGGTACTCACTGTACCACATAGATTTACCTACTATGGCGGATTATAGCGAATTAAATTTCTAGTTCCTTTATTATTGACGTGATTTAGTTTTAAGATTACGCGCGCAACTTTAATGTAACAAAAGTAACTACTGGGACCTTGAATGAAAATAGTAGTATCTTAGGTCGCAAGAGCAGAATATTAGATACGATACGATCTACCTTTTTTCTTTTCTACAACATGTTCGATTTATGGCTGCCCGGGCACGACACGTATTGAGGCACCATAAATAAAGTATGTAATATTTTTGTTTCAGTTTTAGATATTTTCATGTAGGTAGCTACCCACCTAGTAGGTCGGTACCTAATTAATACCTATGTATATTTTCATGTAAACTACGTGTAAAATTTTTCTCAGAATAAAATGTAAAATTTCAATGTCTGTAGGTTGAAACATCACCATCGCAAGAAAACAGTAAATCACATGGAGGACGTCATACTTTGCTCGCAATGTGTACGGACTTTGAAAAATTTAGAAAAACAAGAAAAAGAAATTGTAAGTTAAACATCGAGGTACTGGTTTCCTAACAATACCTCCTCTGGTTTTTATTACAAATGAGTTAAATCATTGGTAATAAAAACCAGAGGTGCGAATATGTAAGAATTTCCGATCCAATCGTCTAAGTTAGGCGTCAAAAGCGTTTAGGTATGTACGATACCATAAACTTATCAGAATGGATATACGAAATTGAGCTCTAATTCAATTCTATTATGGTTTATTTTACTTTGACGCCGAACTTAGACGATTGGATCGGCAATTCTTACACAATTGGGGGGCAGTAATAGGTACTTGCCTAATATAAAAGAAGAAATAACTGCAGTTACTAAGTACGTCTAAATAATTCAGGAGAACTGTCCATCATATTCGAATTCCTATTGGCTTAGGTTTGGAGAGGTTAAATTATTATTAATAATTTTTTAATGCATTTTTGTTTACCTTTTTGCGTTTAACTTTCCACAGTTCGATCTAGGACGCTATTAATTGTGGAAAGAATCAGCCTATTCAGATCACGGACAAGATACCGTTTGCAACTTCTCATCTGCAATGATAAAGCAATTGTACCTACATGAAGCACATGAATCGTGCTCATTTTATAGTGAAGTCTAATTATATTTTAAATACATTGAAGTCGATTTAATAAACCAAAAAATATATGTAAATAAGTTCAAGTTACTTATTATATAGTCATTTCAAATAAATATATATATATATTCGACTTAAATACTTGACGAATTCAACAATTTAGGAAATTGTTAAATTCGTACTTACACCGTACTTACAGAAACTGTAAAACAAATATGATTTAGCGATTGGAAAATCGGCCCTTAAACAAATCTTTATTTCTTTTCGATAGAAAGAAAAGGTTAAAGCAAAGAACAGTGACGCTGTAACCCTACAAAAATATCAGAAATTTCGCCTAGCCATGGGACTGTCGGCGGATGAAGATGCTTCGACTGAATAAATACCAAAATTGAAACGTTAAAAAAAAATAGCAATCTAAGTTAAAATTACAATAACAACAACAAGGTTTACTCTACAAAATAAAAAGAATAGCAATTCCGAATTTATTTTTTATTTGAATCTTATTATTATTAAACTAAAATTAATTATACTGGACCTACTAACGATTGTTAAACCAAGTTTAAACCTTAAACTTAAGGCTGCCTGTCCACTGAAGCGGAGCGGAGATGTGGCAAACCGACCAATCAGATTTCTGACAGGTGACTCGATAACGTCATCTATCAATAATCCAATTGTTCCGCCCTGCTCTACTTCAGAGGACAGGCAAACTAATAGGCCTATTACACTGCACTTTTCACATGGCCCTGTGGTAAAGGTGGGCGTGGCTGCTAGTTAGAGTGTCGCTTATTACACAGCAATAAGGATCAAATTAGGGACCCCTACACCCTATATCTTATTACACTACACTGTATCAAGTGTAATAGGCCTATTACACTGCACTTTTCACAGGGACCCTTACACTTGATTCAGTGTAGTGTAATAAGATTTAGGGAGTTAGGGTCCCTATTTTGGTCCTTATTGCTGTGTAATAAGCGACGCTCTAATTTACGGCCACGGCCACCCTTACCTTAGGGCCCTGTGGAAAGTGCAGTGTAATAGGCCTATAAGAGTCCCTGTCAAAAGTGCAGTGTAATAGGCCTATAAAGCCTAAAATAAGCACAAAGCGTGACGCCTACAGCATATCAAGACGTCACGCATGTCGCTCGATGTGTCGTCACACATACGTGTGTACGATTTGTGATCAAATTAATTATACAGTCAAAATCTTCTCTCAAAATGATAGTAGATCTACTTAGTACTTATACATATTAAAAAAAAAGCATGATCCATTAAGTAATATTGACATATTACTTAATCGAGCCTTCGCTTCTTAACTAGAGATCCTAACAAGTCAGATATGGCTGGCAGGTTGTTGGTCTGATCGTTCGCTCCCGTGTTCAAATTGGAGAGAGGTATATTTAGCTGATTGGACGAACTCTTCTGTTGGCTCTTCATGTTTCTGTGTTGAGGGAAACTTGGCATAAGCTTCGAGTCGCAAGCTGAAATGAAATAAAATATTATAGACAATTATTAAATCACAATAAAATGAGAAACAGTAAATTCCAAAAAAAAAAACTTAGGTCACGTGCGTTTTAATTAATTATGACGCCATTGTAAATCTAAAATGGCGGACGCTTAGACGCAAAACAATAATTTATCGATCCTTTTTTCTTACAGGTACCGATCATATTATAAAGGTTGAGATTCGCTGGTATGCATTGTAGAGTCGGTGTTTACTAAAAAGTTTTGTAGGTAAACGCAAAGGTCAGTTTAAAATTTTTATGTGCAAAAATAACCCATTTCCGGCTCAATACTAAGCACAAGTTTGGCCATAATCCACCACGCTAGCCAAGAGCGGACTGGCAGACTTCACACACCTTATGTTTTACTTCGCCTTTAAAGCGAGTTATATTAATTTCTTAAGACGCACATAACTCCAAAAAGATTAGAAGTTCGTGCATGGGGAGCAAACCTCCCCAGCCACCCGAAAGAGGTCGTCTATACCACTAGGTTATCACCGCTTTTTTGACTGCTGAACGAGCACTAAAAATTATTATAATACCCAGTTGTGGGCCTTAACTTATCTGCGTGATTAAAAATGGTTATGGGAACTTATTTTCCAGAGTAAAAAGTAGCCTATGTCAGTCTCCAGGCCTTGAACTAAATCCAAACTTAAAAAAATTATTCCACCTCCATAAAGTTACTTTGTTGCGGCGTGATTGAACGAGGCACTATCAATCGCGCTTATAATATGGGTAAAGTTTGACGACCTCCGTGGCGCAGTGTGCAGCGCTGTTGTCTTGACGTGCAGAGGTCCCGGGTTCGATCCCCGGCAGGGTCATTTGGTAATTTATAATTTTTGAATTTTCCCTGGTCTGGCCTGGCGGGAGTCTTCGGCCGTGGCTAGTTACCACCCTACCGGCAAAGACGTGCCGCCAAGCGATTAAGCGTTCCGGTACGATGCCGTGACGAAACCGAATAGGGGTGGTATGGGTTTAATATAATTGCCATGCCCCTTTTTTTCTTGTCAGTTTCCTCCGATGTGGTGGTCAGAGACATTTTTTGGTTCAGTTTTATTTTGTGTACTATTAAGTTTTAAGTTAAGTTTAATTTTTAGGTTTAGTTTTATTTTGTGTACTATTAAGTTTTAAGTTAATTAAGGGAAGAAAAATGGGTAGAATTACTCACGCAATGGCTGTTCCTTGAAGTAGGAGCTCTGCAGGCATTCCTCGGCGGTGGCTCTCTTGTTAGGGTCGTACATGAACAAGAAGTTCAACAGACGCAGGCCCGCCGCGGACAGCCATGGGAATCGCTGCTTCAGATTGTTGTAAGGCTGTTGTTTTAAGGTGAAGTTTTGCAATGCTGGCAACGAACTGAACTCCGGCCAGATCGCGTCTGACGGTGTACCTGAGAAACAAATAAGAATAACTAGCTGATGCCCGCGACTTCGTTCGCGTGGATTGAGGTTTTTTCAGTTTCCGCGGGAACTGTTTTATTTTCCGGGATAAAAAGTAGCCTATGTGTACTTTTGAAGTTATTGACAGTATACTTTTCAGTAGGGTAAATATTTTTACTGCATTCTTTCCTTTTTTTTACTGAGTATCCTCCACCTTACCATTTTATTTCATTAAACTTTTGTTTAAGTCAACTTTAGTAAACAATAATACTTCTTCGTTTGTAATGTGAATTTATTTTCTGTATATCCGGAGTTATTACAAAATCAGTCAATAATTTTGGTGAAACAAAAATAAATTAATAGTTATTATTTTTCAAGTCAAAAAGTATTTGCATTTCTACAACCTTAACCAAAGTATTTGAGGCACTCTATTATTTTAGTATTTATACATAACTAGCTGATGCCCGCGAATTCGTCCGCATGGATTGAGGTTTTTTCAGTTCCCGCGGAAACGCGTTCGACTAATGTTTGTGACTGTTTAAATACAGCAAAACCTCACCAAGCAAATCAACAATGAGTTCCAGTTGTTCTATCTCTGTCCGACCAGGCAGCAAGGGTTTGTTGGCCAACAGTTCACCGAGAATGCATCCAGCGGCCCACATGTCCAACGCTGGCGTTTGCTTGGGCGACTGCAGCAAAAGCTCCGGTGCTCTGTACCATAAGGTGACCACGCGCGGCGTTGCGCATCGAGCGGGGGCGCCTAGCCAACGGGCTAAGCCAAAGTCAGCTGAAAAATATATATTTGAAAAATTATGCCTGCTATTGGTGCAGATTTAGATGAAAATTAGGTTATGTCCATGTATGTACTTATAGAGGGTACGCCCGCCGTCGCCAGGATGGTGATCGATTAATTAAACCATTCCACCCATTTCCCCGTGTTAGGACACAGGTTACTGGTGTCCCAGCAGCCGTGGTGTAGCTTTAGTGAATCTTACGATATCCCCTATGGAGAGTCTTAGGTCTTCTACACTGATCCTGTCCTTGCCTATTAATTCCCACGTTACCAATGAGTACACGGGGCACTGAGCTATAAAGTGATAGCTGGTCTCTTCCTCGCCGCACTCTAGACATGATGGGTCATCTTCGATTCTCATTATTGTGAGATGTCTATTTAGCAGACAGTGAGGCTGATTCTATAGTGCACTCTCTAAACTAAACTAAAATTAGAGCATTATAAATATTGCTAACCCTTTCATAATACTCCCTACGGAAAGGGACAGAACTAGATTTAAAGCTGCCATTTTAGTTTAGTTTATAGATATTACATTACAGAATCGGCACCAGTGTCTCGTTGTTATGCCTGCTATAAGTGATATGTAGGCTATGTCCATAGTCGGAAATGTGATCTACCCCTGTACTCCAACTACGACAAAATCACTTAAATGGATGGGTCATTTAACTCACTCAAAAGCATCCCCGCACCAATTATGGCTATAAGGGCTTTAAATATTATATGATGTGATTTCTGTTAGTCTCTTGATGAAATTATAACAAAGCATTGATTAAAAAAAATAAAAAACACGACTGCTCTGCCAGAAATCGAACTATAAAGTTAAAAACAATAAATTATATTTTTTTGTGAATCACTATATATTGAACTAGTGTTATATATTTTTGGAATCTACTCATCATTTTCTAGATGATGATTTATAGTTAATCTTATTTTCGAATTTTTTTTTCAACTTTAGTCTTTAATGCATGTTAAATAAATATAATAATAAAAAATAATAAAAATAAAATAATAAATGTTTTTTAAAATTTTACTAGCCTATGTCACCCGGAATAAGCTAGGGATTCTAACGATACCTCATTTATCAAAATCGGTTCAGGCGTATAGAAGTTATGGTGGAATATACAAACTCACATACATACATACATACATACATACATACATACATACATGAACCCTGAAAACAATATACTCCTTGTTTCAGGCAGTCGTATAAAAAGTAGAATATGTTAGTAATAGTTACCTATTTTCACACATCCTTTATCAGTGAGCAGCAAATTAGAAACTTTAAGATCCCTGTGCACTATGAAATTGGAGTGCAGATATTTCAAACCCTTCAGTACTTGGAGCATTAAGCATTTGACCTGTGACTCAGTGAAAGGTGATGTCATGTTGTCAAGTAATGATGCTAAGTCTTGTTCACAGTATTCCATTGATAAGAAGATACTGGAAAAAAAGTTACATTAAAAGCTTAGGAGTACAATAAAATTTATATTTACTCTATGAATCCTCTATGTACCCTGTGAATATGGACACCTGTATACAGTTATAATTTAAAATGTTAATTACCTTTTGTTGACTTGTTTTACAACTTTTATGATTTTAAACTTAATAAATTCACGATTACTGGACTCTGGAGTAATGTTGTCTTAGAGCAACCAATTTATTTTAATTTATATTTGAAAAAAATTTGGTATTTCTCACAATATAAAAAAGTCTTTGAACAAAAGTTGTTCAGTATTATGTACAGAAGCTAACTTAATGGTAGCGTTAAGACATACAGACCACAATTTAACTGCATCGCACTTAAATTGCAGTAAAGCAGTTTTTCTGCAGTTGGCATAACCGCAATAGAACTGCATTTGCACTGCAATAATACTATACAGCAACTTGTTCATTTACATTAGTTTTGATGCAGTTACGCCAACAACGTGCGGAGGTGCCGGGTTCGATCCCCAGCAGGGTCAATTTGGGAATTTATAATTTCTGAATTTTCCCTGGTCTGGCCTGGAGGCTTCGGCCTTGGCCAGTTACCGCCCTACCGGCAAAGACGTGCAGCCAAGCGATTTAGCGTTCCGGTACGATGCCGTGTAGAAACCGAATAGGGGTATGGGTTTAATATAATTGCCATGCCCCTAACAGGTTAGCCCGCTACCATCTTAGACTGCATCGTCACTTACCATCAGGTGAAATCTCAGTCATGGGCTAACTTGTAGCGGATAAAAAAACCAGGGCAATAACTTAAAACAAAACTGCAGTTTTGCAGTCGGCTTGCAGTCAATCTGTCAAGAACCTAAGAGGTTATTATTAGTATTTTTAAATTAACCTTTTATATGTTATAGTCCAAAGCCAAAATGCAAGCGCATCGCGATTGATCGCATCGCGAATCCTCAGTAATGACCAGAGCTCTGGTCCAAAGATAAAACTTCAAACTTAACAAGTTTTCCACAGAATAAGAGAATTTATGTGTTCTGATTGGATGAGAGGATTCCCAATCTTTGTTCATAACAATTTTATTATAATTTTAAAATAAATCTTTGAAGGACCAGTAAGTCCCAAAATACTAAACCTGATATCCACAAAGCATAAGCTCAGCTTTGCATTTGTGCCACGATGCACACAATAGGTGAACTGTAAAACAGTAAATTTCAGTAAAGAGACTGTGTCCAATAGAATAAGCACAATTTTACTAAATTATACCTTTCCAATGATCTTCCAACAAGGACTTCTTTAAGTTGCACAATGTTTTCATGCCGGCATGCCATCAACACCTGGATCTCACGCAGACCACTCAAAGGTAGTCCATCCTTCTCAACATCCATCCTTACTTTCTTTAAAGCCACAATGTTGCCATTTAATTTGTCTTTGGCTCTATCTGGAATTTATTCAATGTTGCATGTGCTTGACCGATAATAATGGCTAGTGAGTTTGTGTCCAATGTTGGGTGTAGGCCCTACAATATTCAGCCTTCTGCTTTCCTCATACACCAACTTCCCACCAACTTATTTAGAGATTTTAAAATCTAATCCATACTAATTGACCGAGCAAAACGAAGGTCTTACTTAAGTGAATTTACACTGTCCGTCCGTCTGTCAGAGAATTATAACTTCTGAACGTAACTGAACTACTTCAAATTTAAATATAATATCTAAACCGATGGCCTACAGCCGAATATGGCTTAAAAAGTTATAAAAATCTTTTATTTCAGGGGGGCTCTCATAGAAGTGAATACGATGTAAAATATTTTTTATAGCGTTACATAGGTTTGTGGTATATCATTTTAAAGATAATTATGAAATAGAGTCCAAAAATTTTTTTTTAATTTTTCCCTTAAAATTTACGAAATGGGGGGTGTTCAAAGTGGCGATTATGTAACGTCCAAAGTTGACCTCAGAACTCTCAATTTTCTGAAAGGCTGAAACTTGATCAATTATTTGAATTATATCCTGTACTTGAACAACAAATACTAAAATTAGATAAATATTAATTTATTATTAATGAAACAAAATGATTTAATTTTTAATGAGCTTCAATATTTTTAACAGAACATCACAATGTTGTCTATAGATGGCGCTCTGTAAAAGTTTATTCATTTCTCCAATAACTCTTTACCTCTTTTGTGTCTAATTTTAGAAGTTAACTATTGCAATATATAGATAAAACTATCTTATGGATACGGCGAGGTCGCAGTTCTGGGCAAACGACTAGTATAATAAATGCAAAAGTGTGCCTGCCTGTCTTTCTGTCTGCTACACTTTCACAGCTCAACTCAACCGATTCTAATGAAATTTGGTGCAGAGACAGACCAGTTAGATCTAGGAATATAACCATCCCTAAATCTAACCTCGGATGTAACCCACATGGACATAGGCTCCCAGAAAATTGAATAGTTCCTGTGGGAATAAAAAATCCAATCCATGAGGACAAAGTCGCAGGCATCATCTAGTCCCTTTATTATGGCATTATGGCACTGTATTATGGCATTCTAACAAAATGCTTTTTCAAATATAATTTCTTAACTGTGGATAACATGGAAACTATTATCTAGCCATCAGAATCATCCGTCAGAGCAGACCTGCCCCCCGATTATGTAAAGAAATCGTAATCGTAATCGTCTGTCAAACGTATAATTCGACCTGTTTAAGGTCTAGATGCTTGCACGTCAAAACGCATGTATGTATCTCCTTTAAAAGTTCGAGTTATACGTTATGAGCTGTCAAATGAATCTGATTGGCTTAGACAATTGGGCCTCTGAGCTACTTTGGAGATACTTAATTAATTTCCACCAAGACAGCCGACAACCTTTTCATTAATCTTCGTAATCTTTAATGTTTTAAAAGTAACTTACACACAATTCCATAAGTGCCCTCTCCGATTCGATTCAACTTCTCAAATTCCCCAACAAATCTGCATCTCCCTAACTAAACACATATTAGATATTAGAATTTTTACTGCTTTGAATATTTACTTGTCAATAATCAAACTTTCATTGATAAAGGTACAGACAGTTGAGTTCATTAAAGGTTATATTTTTGACTTACTATGTCTTTTTCCGGAATTTCCATTGATTTGCCTGTTCTGAAGGATATTAGCACACCCTTACGTGCTGCTGGACCAGTGGGATCAACAACATCTTGGTTCGAGATTGGTTTTTCAGAATCTGAAAGGCGTTCAGAACTAAAGTATACAATTCCCTAACCTAAAAAAAATTATAACATTACACCACAGTTTCATAGTTATAAACTTACTCTGCGACATTTTGCTAATTACTGGAACTAATTTGTCCAGATTTAAAGAATTAGATCTATAAATGTAGAATTTTTAAGAATTTGTACTCTTTGAACCATTACAAACAAACAAAACAAATAATTAAAATCAGAGCCAGAGACAAGATAACCAGAGATCAGAGCAGAGACAAGTAACAACTGCAGAGTGATCGCGTTTGCAATCACCTTTGATTGCGTTTGCAATCGCGTTTGCAATCACAATTGCAATCACCTCTGATTGGATAAAAGTCGATTTCACGAAGCGAAGGAACTATGTAATCAAATATGGCTTCAGGTCACGTGATTAAAATTGTCATTGGACATATAGTGATGCGAACATTGACAGACTAGTTGTGAATGAACGATTGAATGAATACATTCTGAAATCGATTACCACACACTATGATTACGAAATAACCTTGTGATGTTGAAGAAGATAAACCTTTATTTTTAGATTAAACCTTTCACTAACATCTTATCACTTACTTGATAATAGTCGTCAAAGCCCGCCAACCCACCTATTATTAGACAGTCGAAATTGCTGGGCTTGTCCAAAAATGCTCGAAAGACATATTTTCTTTCAAATTGAAGACGACTAGCTGTTTATTCTATATAATTTTATGGTATGTACGTGTATGTATGTAATACGTACTATGTAATTCACTGCAAGGCGAGTCACTGCTAAACCACAGGGTATCCTACATTAGGCTGCAGAGACCGACCATACATTATTATTATAGATCTAAGTCTTACTTTTGTTAAATTTTGAGAAATAAATTATTATTTATTTTTATTTTATTTATTTAATTGTATATTTTAGTATTATAAATATATTTTTGTTTCAGTAAAATATTTTTGTGTTATATTATGTAGTATTCTGTGTGTACTGTATTATTTGATTAAGTAGAAATTTTGAGCACCTGGTTTCTTAGCGTTTTCTTATCTAGTCGGGCCATAATTAAGTATTGGGGTTTTCTGACTAGAAATTCCCAGTACTAGCTTGGAGTTAGGAAGTTGATGGTGTTTCACCCCTGTTCCTCGGAGAGCCCGTTAAGCCGTCGACCCAGTTATTATCACTAATATTATGATAATAGTCGTTAAAGCCCGCCAACCCACATCGGAGCAGCGTGGTGGGTCTAAGCTCTCATTCCCTCTCTCCTATGAGAGTGGAGGCCTGTGCCAGCAGTGGGACGTTAATGGGCTGTAGCGATTAAGGCCCTACATCATAAATAAATATATTTATACATATATAAATAAATATAATTACTTCCGTGTCAGCAACACTGCTGTTTCGTCGATAATAGCGTGGTAAGCTAAGTTTATTGCATCGTGGTAAACTCAAAAAGACTACCAAAAGTTCTGCACGAACTTTGGCACGATATTAGGGCCCGAATTAATGAATCGACATAAGTATCGGTCTATCTATGGCTATAACCAGTCTTAAACATAAAATGACCGATGTTTGAGAACGTGTTCTTAACCGATGTCAGTTTATTAATACAAGTACAAAAAAAATCCGTTAATAAAGCCAAGTCGTTGAAAATAAAAACTTAAAAGCACCAGAGAACACCCGAAACGTACAACATTGAGAAGCAGCGAAACGAATGACCGGTTTTTTTTGTGCCGGCTCGGCCGCTGACTGCTTGCCGTAATAAAGAGATTAAAGATATGCGAACCTAATATAACGATATTCGATTTTTACAATCGACTAAACCCGCTCATATAGTCTATGGTTTACTTTTCATGTCACATCTCTATGGAATCATTCAATTTCTATATGTCAAACACCCATTAAGTCATTAGTCTGTGTTTCTATTTTGGGATTCTTGCAAGTTATTTGTTAGATTAATAGCTTCTTAGTGCATAAATTGAATTACTTTTGAGTATACTATACTAGCGGCACGCTATGATGGCCGGTTTGACGTTTGTCCGCTCATGAAGTTCCGTATTAATTGATAACGACTTTGAAGGAAATAATTGTATTACTTTATTGACGATAGTGATGTGCAGAGATTCATAAATTTTATCGAATGTAGTTTCTCATGAAGTTCCGTATTAATTGATAACGACTTTGAAGGAAATAATTGTATTACTTTATTGACGATAGTGATGTGCAGAGATTCATAAATTTTATCGAATGTAGTTTTAGGTTTAGGACTCAAAATTTATTTATTAAATTGATTTCTTAAATGTATACAAGTGTAGAAAAATCAGTTTGCACCATTTAAGGGGTGAATGTACTTGTGAATATGAACAATTTTCACTATGTGGACAAACCTCTGAAATCGCAAAAAAATATCAATAAATTTTTAAAAATGGAATCTAATACGATCGTCACATAGGATCGCTGGCTAGCACAACTACTACCTCCGGCAAACTCGCGTCAATGCTCAATGCAAAACAAAGCAGTTTCGAATTGACGTTGCTTCGAAAAGTATAAACTGTCAGTGCAATGCGATTGTGATATAGTTTTGACCTGGCTTTGGATTTCAAATATTGATACTGCATTACTGTTGACCCTTGCTCGTTAATTTGGACTCTGTTCAAGCCCTTTGTTGTGGATTTCGTCGATATGACCGAACGTACGCAGAGAACTGTTCTAAATAGTCAGACACGTGAGTTCGTAATACGCCTTCGTAACTATTTCGATCGTGAAGCTCAAAATGGAGGGCCAATTTTACCTATAACGTCAGTGGTTGAACGCGTAGCTGATGCGCTTAATATTGGACAACGAACTGTTAGACGGATAACTAAAAAAAAATATGGCGAGACTGGCACAGAAGAAAATAAACTTCACACACCAAAAAAGAGAAAACGAGCAAAACCAGTCGTAGGCATCGATAGCTTTGATGCCGATGCTATCCGAAGACATGTTTACGGCTACTATTTACAGAAGGAGTATCCAACAAGAAAAAAGTTGGTGCATTCACTGAAGGAAGCTGGATTATTCTTCGGTGGGGAAAGTTCTTTAACGAAGATTTTGAAGACCATTGGATTTCGATACAAAAAATGTAACAAACGCAAAATATTGATGGAAAGGTTTGATATAGCGATGGCAAGGTATACTTTTTTACGGCAAGTGAAAGAAATCAAAAATTGGCAAAATGTTGTGTTCTTGGATGAAACATGGCTTAATGCTAACCATACTGTAGGCCGTTCTTGGAACGATGACACAACAGCATCTACTTCCAAAGTTCCTGTAGGAAAAGGATCGCGACTTATAATTTGTCACGCCGGAACCATCAACGGGTTTGTCGAAGGTTCTCTCATGGCTTTTGCGTCAAAAACCACTGGAGACTATCATGAAGACATGAATGGAGAAAAGTTTACTGAATGGTTTACCTCAATGTTGTGTAGCCTCCCTGAACCATCTATTATAATTATGGACAACGCCCCATACCACTCGATGCAAATTGACAAGCCACCTGCCCAATCCCAAAAGAAAGCTGATATCGTCGCATGGCTTCGTAAAAATGGCGTAGATGCAAACATGAATATGTTAAAAGCGGAATTAGTACGTCTTTTAAAAGAAAACAAACCAACCAAGATCCGATACGTCATTGACGAAATAGCATTAGAACATGGGCACAGAGTTATACGGTTACCGCCTTACCATTGTGAGTATAATGCGATTGAGTTGGTGTGGGCTCAAATTAAGGGATATGCTGCAAGACACAATACAGAACCCCCATTTACCACAAAAAAAATGCTAAAATTATTAGAAGAAGCTTGTGAACATGTGACTAAAGGAGACTGGGAAAAGGTTGTGAATAGAACTGTTAAATTAATAAGGGAAGATTATGAAAGAGATGTGAAAATAAATAATATTATAGAAAACGAACATATAATTATTAATGTATGTGATGATAGCAGTGACGACAGTGAAAATAGTAGTATGGACGAATCTGATTAATTATGGCCTTTTGTGGCACCTTTTTTTGTATCTTTTGTATTCATATGTTTCTTGTGTGCATATAAAGTATGTATATTCATTTTCGTTCAAATATTCAGTTCGTTCAAATAAATTAAATAAACATATACATTTTTGTTTTATTAAACCTATTTAATCAGGTACAAAAACAAAACTTAATTGTTTTTTGTTCGAGAATAAATTGACATTCCACATCACTATTGTAATGTGTCAAACCGGCCATCATAGCGTGCCGCTAGTGTAAGAACTATAAATGTTTTACTTCAGGAAATAAGACATTTGTGAGTGATTTGCAATACACAACAGTGAAAATCTTGATAACAAAGTTGAAATGTCGTGACTGGTGTTTTGTTTACATGATTTACTCTGCCAATTGGAAGCGACTGAACACTCTTCCACTATTGGACAAAAGTCATTTTACTCTAAATAATAGGGGCCCAGAAGGGCTGGAACCCAGCGCCGTAAAGCCAGTTAATTAAAAAAGTTAGGTTAACTTTGACATTGACATCAGCACTTGTCTCTGGACATCAGAGACAAGTAACATTGTGATATCCTTTAAGTTACTTGTCTCTGCATTGTGAGTTGTGACATTTCTGTACAAAAAAACTTTATTTTGGTGTAATTTTACCTACAATTTTTTTTTTGTGTAATTCAATTAAAAATTAGAGATCTTAAACTAACGATGGAACTTTCACATAAAATCTTTGAACCATTGGGCCGATTTTGGCGAACTAATATGTAAGGATCTTAGCTACGATAACTATTAATCCTAGTTAAATTTTCTTTAGTTTTCTCAAGTCAGTTTTAATCATTGATTACTTTATATATATATTATTGATGTGTGGCAAAACATAATAATACCAATAAAGTAACTAAAGAAAGTCCAAGCCAAAAAAGGTATGAGAATCCCTAAGTCACTGAGTCCTCGGATTCAAAAGCAAATAATGTAAGTTTTTCAAAATACATACCTATCAATAATTACTTACCATAATTTTTATTGAAACCCCCTAGTCTTATGGGTTCCACAGATTACCAGTTCACCTGCAGTTTTTAGTCTACTCAAGCGGCCTGCCGTCAAAAGACTGCACAGCCCATTCACTCAAGCAATAATTACTTGCTGGCATAGGTCAGATACCGGCCTAGGTTGTGTAAAGATGTTACTTAAACAAAAGAATGTGCTATTTTTAAGAGACTTCCAGAAAAGGAGGAGGTTCTCAATTAGGTGCATATTTTTTTTAAATGTATGTTGGTGCATATCTCTGTGGTTTTCCGATTTGGTTTTTTTTTTCAGTCGTTAGAGGAAGCTCTCGAGGTGGTCCCATAAAAAAATCTGACTCCAAATCCTCAACTCTGACACTAAAAAGTTAAAAATAAAAATTCTTTCCCAAAAATCGACTTCCATAGCTGCTGTAAATTAAAAAATAATTTTGATTTCTACACTGTGTTGAAATCAGGTGGGTATAATAAGGATAAGCAAAGTTGACGCATCAGGCGAAATCTGAAGGCGATGAACTGAAGTGGACAAACTGTCGAAAGGCCGCAGGCCGCCTACCTGAAAATGTGTTTTTGATTACCCTTGGACTGTCCAGCCGTTGCCTGTAGATACGCAGACTGTTAGGCTGGTATCAAAAAGTGCCACAAACTTGAAGTTTCCAATAAACCACAGTCCCAGATTGTCAGATAAACTGGTAATGTGTGGTCCTCTGCGATTAACTGACAGATTAATATCTGCCAGTGAACTGTAAGTCTGTGAGGCCCTTTAAAGGAGAAAGCCAGCCTTTCTATATATAGAGCTTTGCCCCACATATTAAGTAAAATTAGTTTACATTTATAAGTTTTTTTAAGTGCTCATTACTCATACATTATTTACTAATAAGTAAATCAAACATATTTTAATTTTATTTTAGAAAACGTTTTGGTGTCTATGAAAAAGTATTACCTGTTGAAACATCTCCAAGTCGACTAGTTCCTAATCATATTGTGAAGCCTGACTATGTTACTAATAATTTAGTTTTTGTAACCAAGAAACCTGAAATTAAAGATGAGGAACAAATAAAAAGAATGAGATGTAGTTGTGCATTAGCATCAAATATTTTAAATAAAATCCATCCATTTATACAGGTGAGTACATAAAGCATTAAGTACCTACTTAAAGCTATATAAAAAAAACTATTTTATATCATATCTGCTTAACTGCCTGACAAATCTCTAGTGCATAGTGGAACTGGAAACTCCTTATAAAGAACACTAATATTTAATTAATTTTATTGGATACCACCCAACCTCGCCATGAGTTGGACACCACCCACCCACATGATGAGAACAGAAACTTACTACTTAATATATTATGTCAACTTATTATTTAGGGATCTTAGTCATACAGTCTGACAAAAAAAGCATAACTTTGACTCATTTTAATTACAGAAGTTTGCAACTCAACATAGGGCAAGATGACAGCATAGGGCAATATGAAAATGATCACAGATTAAGAGCCATAATCATAAATAAAGATCAATACTTAATTATCTTTTTATTTTTCAGCCAGGTGTAACAACAGACGAAATAGATGAATTAGTCCATACATTGAGCATAGAGGCTGGAGCATACCCATCACCATTATATTATAAAGGGTTTCCAAAGAGTGTGTGCACATCTGTGAACAATGTTGCTGTCCATGGTATACCTGATCTCAGACCTTTAAAGAATGGTGATATAGTCAATGTTGATATCACTGTGAGTTTAAAAACAAATATACACTATACAAATCTATCTCTCTGAAATGCTGCTACATAAAGTAGCAGCATTTCAACATAATACTTTTACTCATCTGTTATATCTTTTGTTTGATCATTGAACTAACTGATGTGGAAATAGGACAATAATTCTTTGATTTTAAAATGTGTTGCAATTTTGCAGGTTTTCTTGAATGGATATCATGGAGATTGTTCAAAAACATTTCTAGTAGGGGAGGTTGACGATCAAGGCTTACATCTTGTCCATACAACTGAAGAATGTCTTAAGCAGGTTTGAGCTCCAATTATACCGATGAAGATGGTAAATCTCACAAGTCACAAACTATTTAATTTCACAGTGATACCTATTTTGCTGTGGTAATTTCTCATGTATGCTTTAAAAAAAGCGTCAATCTATACTGTCAAATAAATAATATATATAACTTCTATTAGGCCGCATAATATAATTTCAATATTTTTATTTTGTTATTCTTTCCAGGCTATAAGTATATGTGGACCCGATGTACCTTTCTGTGATATTGGTATGAGGATTTATAGGGTTGCCAAGAAAAATAAGCTCACAGTATTGCCAGCATTTGTGGGACATGGCATTGGAAAGTATTTTCATGGCCCTCCTGATATTTATCACACAAGTATGTATAAGTAATTTTTTTAGCCCGCTTATTCATAGGTATAGTAGTCATACACCCTTGCAGCAAAGTGATGCTGTCACTTCTTGATAAGTTTATTTCAGGATGGACATGAAAAGAACAGTTATCTTGCACTATAAAGGAAATTCAACTTAATACATTCGTTTTTATTTAGTGCATTAGTTTTTTTTCTCCTGCGGGGACTCCTTAATTTTCCGGGATAAAATGCAGCCTATATTCTTCCCCAGGATACAACCTATCTCTGTTCCAATTTTCATCAAACTGTTGAAAAGATGAGCTGTTAAAACGTAGCAGACAGCCAGAAAGACAGAAAAATAGACAGACACACTTTCACATTTATAATATTAATATAATAAGTATGGATTATTTATTAATAATTAATTATAATATAATTATTTATATTTCAGAATACAAGATGCAATTATTGCACTTTGTATTCTGTTTTATCCAAGAAAGATGTATTATGTATATTATTAATTATTATCTCATAGTAATGTACTTATCATTTTATTTTTTAGTAAATCATTATCCAGGATTAATGAAACCAGGGATGACATTCACTATTGAACCAGTGCTGTCTCATGGAAAAGAAAATGTGGTAATATTAGATGATGGCTGGACTGTAGTCACCGAAGATGGGTCTAGAGCAGCCCAAGTCGAACATACAGTGCTTGTTACTCAAGATGGATCAGAAATTCTTACAAAATAAAAAATTGTAAGCATAGTAAAAAAATAGTTCAAAACTCACTTATAGGAAATAAATAATTATTTATATATTGACTATGCTATTATTGTTCCTTATGTACATACTGAAATACTAGTTTATTGAATGATGAGTTTTAATTATGTAGGTTTTGGAGACTGCATTGATTAATTATTGACGTATGTGCCACCGAAGATTGTATTTGTAAAAGCCGTTAGATAATCTAACTTGTAAACTGTCGACAGTATGTGAACCGTTCAATGTTCTGAGTGTCAATTTTTGAAATATTAATTGTATTTACGTTTTCTTGTGACTTTCTTGTAGGTTAGGTTAGGGTTCGACATAAATAATCAGGTAGGTAGTGCCCGGACGCAGCCCGGGCACTTAGGTTCTATAGGATTAATATACTTAACAGATAACAATCTACCGAAAAATAATGCGTTAAATTGTAATCTTTCGACAGTTTGCAATTTCGCGAGTTAGATTATAATCTAACGGTTTTTACAACCTTACGGTGTCATATAGATTCTATACACAGATTACTTAAAAAATATGAATGGAAATGTAAAATGACAATGATGAGTTCTCCTTTCTGATGAATTTGTAAAATTATGATCTATAAATAAATTGTACCCTGAAATCCTATGGGTTAGGTTACAGGATGTGGCGCTACAGCTTTCGAGTTAGTTTTTATGACCACACTGAAATACATGACTAGGTACCTACCCAGAAACTACTGTTTAAGAAATATGTGTAATAAAATTTAATGAAGGTACTAGGAATTTTAAATTCGCTATTTATGCTATAATTCGCCACAGTTGGTATGTGATACAGTGTGTATTTTGCACGAAGCAACTCAACATCTGAAGATGCTCCGGTGTCAGAGTGAAACATGTGTTTAAAC
The DNA here is from genome assembly GCA_964035005.1 of Erebia palarica. Lineage (NCBI taxonomy): Eukaryota > Metazoa > Arthropoda > Insecta > Lepidoptera > Nymphalidae > Erebia > Erebia palarica. The sequence goes on along the minus strand of OZ035992.1, from coordinate 26,003,151 downwards.
TAATAATAAAAAGAGAGATTTGTTTGATTGTTCTGTACTGGACCTATGTAATCCATACAGATACAGAAGAAAAAATATTGTTGTATTTTTAAAATTTATTTATAAAAGTGGGTATTTGATTATATTTTACATACAAATCTATTCAGTCAAATGAAGACCTCATAAATGCTAAGATATTAGATGATACATTTTTATTTCACATTCAATCAAATCAGATCCAATGAACTCAAGGTCCATTAAGTTAATTTATTGCTTATAAAAACATTTAACAACAAAAGAAAACACATATATTATTTGTTATTTAATTAGGCATTCAGGTGAAGTTGCAGGCATATAAATTGTTATTGGGTATCCTTAACACGAACGATTTATGTTCCAGCAAACAAACTGATTCATCATAAACTCATTGTTCATTAAACTGAGCCACCAAAACTGTGCTCGATGCATTATTAGTTAACAGCTTGCTTTTGCTTGATGGCTCCTGATTGCTCTTCCTTTTTTCGTTGTTTTTCTCTCATTAATTCAGCGTCCCTGAAATGCATTACAATAAGTAGGTACAGTGCCTCTTGTTACTTCGAAACTCAAGGGACACTTAAAATATTACGAATTATCGAGTGTTTGAAATATCAAATGGTTCGCAATTTTTGAGAGAAAATAAATGAAACTTCAATTTATTAAGTGTTGATCAATTATTGACCGAGCGAAGCGAAGGTTTCTGAGTCTACTTGAGTGAATTTGCACTTGTCCGTCCGTCCGTCCGTCTGTCAGAGCCTTATAACTTCTGAATTACTGAACGTAAAAACTTCAAATTTTGATGTAAATCGGCCTCCAGCCGAATATGGCTTAAAAAGTTTTAAAATCTATATTTCAGGGGGCTCTCATAGAAGCGAATGCGAAGTAAAATATTTTTTATAGCGTTACATAGGGTTGCGGTCTATAATTTTAAAGATACTTAGGAATAGTCCAAAAATATTTTTTTTTTTTTTAATTTTCCCTTGGAATTGACGAAATGGGAGGCTTTCAAAATTGAGATTTTCTAACGTCCAAAGTTGACCTCAGAACTCTCAATTTTCTGAATGCCTGAGCCTGAAACTTGATCAATTATTTGAATAAATATTTATAAGGAACTAAAATTAGATAAATATTATAAGGAAACGAAATTATTTAATTTTTAATGAGCTTCAGTATTTTTAAAAGAACTTCACAATGATGTCAATAGATGGCGCTCTGTTAAAGTTTATTCGTTTCTCCAATAACTCTAGGTCTTTTGCGTCTAATGTTAAAAGTTAACCATTAAACAATATATAGTTAAAACTATCTTATGGATACCACGAGGTCTCAGTTCGGGAGAACCACTAGTTATTTATTAACTGCTATTCTTTAACAATGACAAAAGTTTAGAGTTACATTCGTGTACATATTCACAATGTGAATTAATCAATCTTTCAAAAGAACTCTGTTATACTGGTTTGCACCTTTTCAAAGCACATTGCTGTGACTCAGACTGCTCAATAATTTTTTTTAAGAGAAAAAGTGCCTGAAATGCTTTTTCATTTTGTCTACAAAACGAAAAAAGCATTTCAGGCTTTGTAAGGTATCAAATGAGGCTCTGAAACTTAACTAAACAAACCAATTCATGCGGAAGTGTAAGTCAAACTAATCATAACAAAATCAAAGACTTGTGTATGATGATACATGTTTGAACTTGTCTCAAAATGTACTTACAATCTTTCTGTCTCTTTCTCTCTGCAACTTTGAATTGTCGAGTGTTTGACTTTGTTTTAAAGAATCTTATTTGAAAACTGGTAAATATTTTCAGACCACAACCATATGCTATTCGTGTAAAAAATTGTTATTTTGTCATATTGATCAATAACATATACCTATATATGTTGATGTCCACAATTTAGTGTGTGGATAATTAAAATATTCAGGAGTCCAGTTTTTCCATGAGGTGTCAACTATGCCCGTGCATAATAATGACTATCTTTGGACTATTGATGGACAAATCAAACATAATTTGCATTCATATTATGGCTAGTGATTTAAGATTATGTATTAAGGACATAAATCTAGATTCTAGCTTAGTCCAAAAATATAGTTTTTAAAATTTTTCTCCTAAAATTGACGAAATAAGGGGGCTTTCAAAGTGGAGACTTTCTAACGTCCAAAGTTGACCTCAGAACTCTCAATTTTCTGAAAGGCTGAGCCTGAAACTTGATCAATTATTTGAATAATATCCTGTACTTGCACAACAAATAAGTACTAAAATTAGATAAATATTATAAGGAAACGAAATTATTTAATTTTTAATGAGCCTCAGTATTTTTAACAGAACATTACAAGGATGTCAATAGATGGTGTTCTGCAAAAGTTTATTTGTGTCTCCAATAACTCTTTAGCTCTTTTGCGTCTAATGTTAAAAATTAACTATATAAGGTTACTAAAGTTAATATATAGTTAGTAATATCTTATGGATACCGCGAGGTCTCAGTAAATATTATAAGAAAACGAAATTATTTAATTTTTAATGAGCTTCAGTATTTTTAACAGAATGTTACAAGGATGTCAATAGATGGTGTTCTGTAAAAGTTTATTCGTGTCTCCAATAACTCTTTAGCTCTTTTGCGTCTAATGTTAAAGGTTAACTATATAAGGTTACTAAAGTTAATATATAGTTAGTAATATCTTATGGATACCGCGAGGTCTCAGTAAATATTATAAGAAAACAAAATTATTTAATATTTAATGAGCTTCAGTATTTTTAAGAGAACTTTACAATGATGTCAATAGATGGCGCTTTGTAAAAGTTTATTTGTTTCAAGTGCTTACAAATAATAGACAATATTAGCACCATCTTACGCGGAATAAAAAAATAGTCTACTGATAGTACTGATAATTCATAATTCGTTTATTGTCCAGAACATGGTAAATTATAAATTATTACAGATGTTACAATAACTGACTGATGTCTATGAACGTTAAGATGAGAGAGATCTAGACATGCTCACAGCAGGAGCCGCAAGCACACAGTCATCACATTTTATAATTTTTTATTATGAAATCGTATTCTACGTAACACCCGGGCAACAAGATGGGATACGTATACCTATGGCAAAATACTGTAGGTATCCCTTCCACACAAGCGGATGACAATTGACGTCACCAGATTCGGCGCGTTTTAATGCGTACGGTGTAGTGAGGACGGTGCGGGAGGCGTGAATGACCTAATTCTTATTCGTTTCAAGATCGGTTCCTGAGAACACATATTTGCGAGTTTTGATGTAGGTAGGTGTTTTGAGTACTGCTCGAAATTATGAGAACTGCGGCTCATGTGGTATGTCTATTCACTTTTAATTCTTACGATGTATTTTAGGTTACCATATTAATACCATCTTTCGTCGAAAAGTGGTACTAATTTACTTTGACATAATATTTGTTGATTCATAAGTAATTGTTAACTAATCTAATTCATTGTTATTTTACGTTTGTTCATTATACCTACTAAATTTAGAACTAATTATATCTATAGATCGCGATATCTTGCAATGTATTTCTAATGCAAACTGATTATTTCCGCCACCTTGCGTTAAGTAGTAGTACCGATATTTAAGCTATAAAATAACACACAGATATCAAGTTGGCGCATGTAGTTTTTAACAAAGTATAAGTATAATTTTTATTATATACTAAAACTATCATAAGATACCGCGAGGTCTCAGTTCAGGGTGAACCACTAGTATATTTAAATTTGAAGTAATTACATTCAGTAATTCAGAAGTTATAAGGCTCTGACAGATAGACGGATGGACAAGTGCAAATTCACTCAAGTAGACTCATAGACCTTCACTTAGCTTGGTCAATTAGTATAGACAAAGATTTAAAGAATACTTAATACATACATAATGGTTGCACTTAAGGTATTACCTGTGTTTTCTTTCAGTAAGTGACAAGCCAGTCTTCTCGCTAGCATTTTTCTTTTTCTGCATTTCCTGTTGTTTCTTTTGGTTTTTAGCACGAGCTAAATCTCTTTGATTTCCACCTTAAAGGGAATATATTATTAGTCTAAAGGGACTTATTATTGTCATTACTAACTCAATTTTCAACAGTAAACAACAGGCCAATGTAGGCCAGGAAGGATCACTTTACATAATGAGTTATCATTGCAGTGTACATTGTGCCTATATTGACTTCATCAACATGACGTGATAAACAGATCCTCTAGAAGTCTGGAACTTTATTAGATATTTATTTAGTTAAAGAAAGAAGTTACTCAAAAAAATGAAACATTTTTATTACCCTGCAAAGAACAAAATTGTTGCAAATCGCTGAAAAAATAGTATTGTTTTGAATCAGTGTAAGTACTCACGGGTCATCGTGGCGTGGACTTTTTACTAGTAGTTACAAAACAGTTGTGTGAAATACTGATTAGTCCGGACGATACGCTAGTCCGGCCGAAACCCAGGACAACGCACCGCCCTCCTTTTCACCAATATGAAAGGAAATTTGAAGCAACTAAAGGAGAAAATTATCTCTTAGAACAAAGCGTTCACACAGCTGGCCATTTTACCATAGACAACACCAACACAGAGACCTTGGACTCGATACGTCACACGTAAATATTTTATCATGCGTCATACTGAAAGATAAACTTTTGTCTCCACAGTATATACTCTAAGCGTGCTGGTACTGTGGCATCAACAGAGACCGCCCAGGGATAAAATCTCAGGACCCCCGCAAACGAGCCAAGAGAGAGAGGGACAGTGCCCTCTAAAGGTGAGAAGCAGAGACGCGGGGGTAAGAAAAATAAGACGCGCGAACCGCAGCTAGCCCCCCAGTAGGAGAAAAATCCCATCCCCTCAACTAGCCAAAAGTAGACCCCGGCATCTGAGAGGACGCAGGAGGACATAACCAAAAAGAACACAGTGGAGCTACTTTTCAAGGTTCTAGATGCAGTACGCACTGGAAAGGTCCCCACCGCTATTATACTCGAAGGTATCACCAAATTACTTACTTCAAATGTCTACACCGCTGCGGATACTATATTGGAACTCCGATGGGCAGAAGAGATAGAAAACTATGCTCAAATTGGTACTCAGGGAAAAAGACATCGATGTGGCACTTATCTGCGAGACACTCCTGGCTGCCGCGGACAAACTGTACTTCCCTGGGTACCACAGCTACCGACGCGACGAATATTTCCTACAGAGGCCCAGTGGTCCTAGTGAGAAGAAGAGTTATCCACCAGCCACTACCACACATCGACCTCCAAGCCATGTACGCGCTGAGCGTGGCGATTTCCTTTGGAGGAAAACCTCACCTCATTTACATTATCTAGCGCTCCCCGGTAGGTAAAATAGTGATCAAAGATGTCCATAAACTAATAGACTCGCCTTATCCAGTCTTTTCCGCGGGGGACTGGAACTGCAAAAATCCTTCATGGAACTCCACTACCACGTGTCCTAGCAGAAGGATCTTCCAGGCAGACGCTGAAGCCCGTGACAATGAAGTAAGTGGCCCAGAGGTACCCCTACCAACCAATACCCCTACCAACAGGCTTTCACTCCAGACGTCATCGATTTGGCAGTTCACAAAGGCGTAGACAACCGGCTGACTCTAGAGGTCACTGACGAAGAGCTGCAGTCAGACCATCAGCTGGTCCTAGCTACGCTTGATGCCCAGTCCATTAGAACTGCGCCCGCCACCCAACGCTCCCGCGTAAATTGGGAAAAATTTATCCAAACAATGGAAGACTCCACTATAAATAGCCCTACTAACTCGCCAGAAGAGGAAGAGGACAGCTTGACTCAACTATTCACCTCAACTGTAAGTAATACGATAGAGGACGCAAAAGAAGTACTCCCTACAAGACTTCACTCACGGATTAATGAAAACATCGCGACAATGATCCGGAAGAAGAGGATTCTCAGACGCGAGTTCCAAACAACCCGGTGTCCAAGGCTGGAAACAAAAGTAAACAGCCTTGCAGCTAAGATAAGCAGTAAGCTTAGGGACCTGTAGGAAGAGTCGTGGGACCGACGCATCGAGGAGGCCGACGACGATACTACATCGATGCACCGACTCTGCAGACAGGTCACATCTACTCCTCCCCCAGTCCAACCTCTGCACCACGAGGACGGCACCCTTAAATACCGCGCAACAGACCGCGCCGAGATCCTTGCCAGGCACTTAGAAACGCCAATTCTCCCTGAATCCGATGAAGGACGCTCAACACCAGGCCGCAGTCGAGCAACATCTTGGGAACTACCTCACCGTGCCGATCGCAAATGAGAAGGACCCAGTTGTGTTCTTCCCCGGAATGGTGAAGCAAACCATCAGGCAATCCAAAACGAAGAAAGCCCCCGGCGCAGACAACGTCAGCAATAAAGCGATACCTGCCCCGAAAAATACTGGTGGCAACAACTCACCTTTTCAATATTATTCTGCGCACGGGAATATTCCCTGATATATGGAAAATATTTAGGTCAAATTATCATGCTTCCCAAACCGGGGAAAGATACCCTTAAGCCGGAAAGCTACCAACCGATTACCCTGCTTTCGTCACGTTCCAAGGTGTTCGAAAAGCTCCTGCTGCACCATCTGGCGCCACACATCGAATCCCGGCCTGAACAGTTTGGATTCAGGTCAGAGCACAGCACCATCCTCTAACTGTCAAGAGTACAGCACATCCTCACAACAGCGCTCAACAAGAAGGAGAGCGCTGCTGCAGTATTTTTCGACATGGAAAAGGCGTTCGACAGAGTTTGGCACGAGAGTTGGCTCTTCAAGCTCGCAAAATCCCTCGCTCCACGCCGCCTCGTACGCGTGATAGCGTCGTTCCTCGCGGAGAGACGTTTTCGCTTAAAAATAGACAACACCTTTTCGCGTGTAGGCAAGATGACCGCAGGAGTTATACAGGGCAGCTGCCTCTCACCTGTCCTGTAGTCTTGCTACACAGACGATATCCCATCGTCCGAGGACACAAACATCGCGCTCTACGCGGACGACGCGGCGTACATAGCCACGTCGCTTCGGACGCGTCCACAGCTCGCAGTGGCCTGTGGCCCCTGCAGGGGGTGCTTGACCTGTTGCCTAGTTGGCTCGACCGCTGGAGGTTTATGGTCAACGTGGGGAAGACGCAGGCCATCATGTTCGGTGGAGCCAAGAAACTGCCCCCTCCACTTACATTGTTGGACCAACCTGTTCCGTGGGAGAACGAGGTGACGTGACTTGGGGTCAACATTGACAGACCCCATGGCCATCCAGGCCAAGAAAGCTGTTGGCAAAACAAGCTCGGCCATAATGCTTCTTCGACCAGTGCTCCATTCAAGACTCCCGCTGCGTACGAAGCCTGGTATTTACAAGACCTATATCAGATCCAGGCTGACATACGCAGCGCCGGTATGGTATGTAGAAGACTTCGTGCCCAGCAAGCCGTCGCCTTTCGTCGATTCACTAGAGCTCCTAGGTACGTCAGAAACCGCGTTATTCAACGCGATCTAAGGATGGAGAGCCTTGATGGTTGCATCGCCCGCCTAGCAACCAAGATGTTCCAAAGAGTGGACGCCTCCACTCTTGGACACATCATAACTCCACACCACGGACGCCCCCCAGATGGCCACGGATTTCCGTGCGATCACAGACAGACCTACTTGATTATGACTGGCCCATTAGTATAGTGGATTCCCACCCGACAGCTGGTAGGCTTCTGCTGGGCCTCCCGTCAAGGAACTCAAACGGTAGAGCCAGTCCGCGACGGTGTGGAATCCACTCTCCCCTCCCTTGGTCCTTCAGGCCGCCCCAATAACCTTGGCGTATCGACGACAGGCGACAGAAACCGCATACAGGGGGCGTGAGTGATCACGCTTAGTCCGTTTACTTACCTTCATAACTTGGGTTGTTAATGCTACAAAATTCGATTATTTTCTTAATGTCAAACTTTTTTGTTATTTCTAAACTTTGTAGCATTCATGCGAGTCTTTACAGATATAATAATAATAATAATAATCACCATTCCATATAACGAGAACATTGTGAGAGCTGAGACGGAGAAAAAACGAAAGTATCTCGATCTGGCTCACGAGGATTCCTACATGTGGCATGTGGAGTCCACTGAAACCATTCCAATCTTAATATCTGCAAATGGTTTAATCCCGGTCAGCCTGGCTCACCATCTGAGGCGACTGGTATTCCGTGGCAGTTCGCTCGCAGCCAGGATGCTCGGTATTGTTAGACTCGGCTAGGATAGTCCGCCGGTTTCTCAACCTGTCGCCCTGAACCCCGACCGTCTGGTCTCCCCTGCCGGGGAGTAATCCTCCGCCCGCTGCAACTATTTATTTGTATAATTGTGTATGTAAGTTTGTTTATTTCTATTTATTTACGTAAATTTATAATACCTCTTTTGGCCATAAATGGATTTATTTTGTATGAGAGTGTGAGAGTTAAATTTATGTAAATAATAGTAAATAATTCTTTAGTATGGTAAAAATCCCAAAATTTGAAACCTGATCTGTCGGATGAGTCAAAAAAAAAAAAGTAATACGCTGAGCAGGAGAAAAAACCATTTTCGCGCTCTGTCATTCCTTGGCATTAGCGTATATAATCATTTCGCTCACTTGTGGTATTATTATTACAATGCCTACTCTTGCTATATATAGTTACTTAATTTATGATGTGTGACTACATTGGTGACTACTTTGAAACAATAATTAGAACTTCTCAGAAGCATACATGATATCTAAAACATAAAATCGCATCTTTGTCGGCCTAGCAGTTTTTCAGAAAAATAGTAATCATGATTGCAACACCTGTGGTGAACTATGGCCGTAATTATATTAGAACCTTCTCAGAAGCTTTAAATATCTAAAACAAAAACCGCATCTATAGCTCATCCGTATAGGCCCAGTACCTACCAGTAGTTTTTCTCGCCAGCCTGGTCGACGATGGCCTAGTTCTCCACATTCCGAGGAGACTCATATGTACTCGGTAGTGAAACGGCAATAGGTTGAAATTATGAGCAAATAAAAAAATACCACGATTATAGCGCAGCATAGTAGAGTATGGCCTTAAAAAGTTAAAACATACCAAGAACCTTTTGAGAAGCTATACCTACCTACCTCATTAGTAATTGTTGTTTTTTTCTGGCACTTCATATCTCCTTAAAATATTACACGATACCAAGTAGTATCGATACTTTGGCCAACGGCCACGCGCTCGGTACAAAGGTACCGGTACATCGGTACCTTCTCGGTATGAGGTATGAGTACGATTTGGGCCATCTTTGCTTTATGGACTCTACCGATTCCCGATTCTATATGCTTCTGTTACTCTCTGGGTCGCGGTGGTAGACCTATATGTTACTTGTCTCTGGTGGTAGACCTTTGCTTTGTGAATTGTGGTAGACAGCGGTAGCTGTCAAGTTGTCAAAATCACAAAATGTCGGTCAATGCACAAGTGCATCTCGATAAAAATGAAAATAATAAAAAGAATGATAAAGCCCTAAAGCCCCTATTCCCAAAACAAGCCGAGTGTTCATATGTGTCCTGCTACTGGCAAGTATACATTATAATTGACACGTGTGTAGTATTTTATTTAAAAAAAATATTGTTAATGTTTCGCTTTGTTTGTTTCTCCTGCACTGCAGTGAGGAGAATGTTTGGAAATTGTGTCAGGACGTATCGATACGGATTCCGGGAGAGCTGGATAGATGCTATGTTGTATTTATATCAAACCCTTGCCGCACCGTGCCCCTGTGGAAACAAAGGGCTGGGCGCGAGGAGGACCGACTCGTCATATGGGTGTGTACTAAGTTGTATGTTTACAATGCGGCATTTTCTTTTCTTCAGAAAGTTATTGTTTCGATAATTTTTCTAATTTTAATATCTAATAGCCACCATGAATGTAAAGGCTTTCCAATTTTGACCTTACTAGCTGATGCCCGCGACTACATCCGCGTGGATTGAGGTTTTTTGGTTCCTGCGGGATTTCTTTAATTTTCCGGGTTATAAAGTAGCCTATATGTTATACCAGACTATAATCTATCTCTGTGCCAAATTTCATCCAGATCCATTCAGTCATTCTGGTGTGATTGAGTAACAAACATCCATCCATCCACACATCCGTCCATCCATCCAAACTTTCGCATTTATAATATTAGTAAGATAGATTACATATGCATGTTTTATTGATTTATAAACACTGATTTTTAAAATACTTATTAATTTTTATCAAAAAATAAAGTTTTGTAGTGATATAATAAGTATTGATTATTTACAGGACTACCATGTTATATTTTTATACTCAGTGGATAGCAAGACTTGTCTAGTTTACGACTTGGACTCTGAACTTCCATTTCCGACTTTCTTTCACAAATACGTGACAGAAACATTTCGTACTGATCAAGTCTTAAAATCTGATTTTCACAGGTAAATACTTTGAAGAATGACCTCTTATTTTTTCATTACAGTAAAAAGTATATGTTTCATAACAGGGTTGCAAGAAATTATTATTTTATCATGTATTAATAATTTTTATTTTCATTAATGATAATGTTTATAACAGCTGTGTGTGAAGTGATTTTTTCACTGGCATTATAGGCTCGCCGATATTGGCGCATTTTATTATCACATAATAATTATTGGATAATATATCTGGCTATATTATCCATTTCTTTTTATGTATCCTATATAGTTATTTTCATTTTTCTAGTCCTGCTTCATCTTATTATTCTTTTATTAATAATGTAACTTTGTAAACTTGTGTATGTACGATAATTTTGCATGATGTATCTACCTTTAAGTTGAATTGCATGTGTATCTAGTACCTAAGAAATTTATCATTTCGTATACATGTATAACATGTAATTCTGTTGGTAGATCAAATAAAAGAATAAAATTAAACCCTGTTTTCAATTTGAAAATGTCTGTGTCGAACGTTATTAACATGAAAAAAAAATATTCTGTTCTTTCAAGAAAATTTTGTGAACCAATGTGTGTTCTTGAACCAATTTGGACACCATAAGTTTACATAACTATTAATATTTAAAGATGGAATATCTGAATTGAGCTATGTTCTAAATTCTATAATAATTACATAAGTTATAGAAGTTAATTTAATGTCATTTGTTCTTTTTTTCTTTATTGATCATTTTGGACAATATCAAATTTTTTGTATAAATATATTTAGTAAACAGCTAATAAAATAAAAGATGAAATGTGTTTATTCTATAATAATCTCATGAATATTTCAGATTCTTCCGTGTAGTTCCTGCAAAACAATTCCTGCAACACTTTGCTTCTGACCGGCGCCACATGAAGAGACCTGACGGCTCATGGATCAAACCACCCCCTCCATATCCTGCTGTCTGTACCTCTAGTAAGTAACTATACTAGGTATTACCTGCAACTACTATTTGGTTAGTGAATTACTACCAAAGTGAAATATTGTTATGGTGAATATTGATTTTTGGTATGTAGGAAAGTTAATCATATTATATTCTCCAGAAGCACTACAAAGTTGACATTTTTTATTTCAAAAACTCTTTTAATTCTTTATTTCAGCTGCAACTCACAATTTAGATGAGTACATCAACATGGATCCCGAGGCTGGACCAGGTCAGGTCTTTAACCTCACAGATTATGTACAACGATTCTATAAAAAAGACAAGTAGTACAAATTATGATTGTTAGTTAGCCTAAATATTGTTTTAAGTTACAACTTCATAATTTTATGTTATGTTATATTAATTTGTTTGATTATGTTTTAATAATCTTTTTTACTTGTTAATTGTTAAATCCTAATAATCCTACCACCTCAATAGACTAAACTAATTTTAATTACTGAAATATTTTATATCTTAATTTTTGTAACGACAGACTAATATGATATAGGTTTTAAACAGCAAACTTTTTTAATTAATAAAATATTTAGCATCATAATAACACTGGAGTGACCCACTTGCACATAAAGTGGTTTTGCACAAAAATAATTGTAACTTGCCAATTTCACATTCTTCTATGAAATTTTTCTAATACTTCTATTCTATAAAAATTAATTAATCTAAATATTTTTATGAATTTTCATACTATATGGCAAATGTATACTGCTATACCATTTTATGAGATTATAGTATTCTAAATTATCTCGTTATCCCATGTTCGCACTGCGAATAATTCGCGCAAAAAAATAAAATCCCTTGTTCGATATAATTTCACGCGGTACGGTAAGTTATTATATTCGCGCGAATATTTTGTTCTGTACGGAGTTGTATGACGCTCACCGCATTCGCAGTGCGAAGAAGGTCCGTACGCGAAATATTAATCGCGAGAATAATATTCGCGCGAATGTTTTTTGCAGTGTGGACGTATCCTTAAGTTTCCTGAATAAGACAAAAAATTGTGGATACCTACTAAAAAATTGTGCAATTAGATAAATATTATTTTGCATATATTTTTTAATTAAAAGAGATAAATCTTGTATCAAAATTAAGGTTGAAATATATTTTATCACACATGAACCTTTGCAAAGACTTAAAATTAAAATCTGAATTTGTTAGTGCATATTGTATTTTTCAACCATCAATTGCTTACTTTTTTCCTTTTAATATTTGTTCAAAGAGTATATTTAAGATTGTTCTTGAATATTGCTCATTATCGGTAAAGTAAAAGCCCGAGAGTGATTATTGAAGTACAAGATAAACATTCTTCCATTTTGCAAATATATTTAAATGTGACTGCAAACAATATTATATGGACCATGCTATCGTACTTTATGCCTTTGGAGACTTATTTTACTAAGCAGAGTTTTCTAATCTGGTGTCTTAAAATATAGCATCCAAGTAGACTGCAATATTATATTTTAAAAATCTCCATGAAAATTCAATACTTAGTTCTCTTAATGGTCCTTACATAAATAGTCTTTAAAATGTTAGTCATAATTTTCCTGTTAATGCTGCATTTATTATTACACCTGTTATTAGTATTTAAAAGATCTCAAATAAGTTTATGAATTTTATTAATATGCTATAGCTTAGTATTTTATGAGTGCTCTCTGCTCCATGCATTAGGGAGAAGGCAGATCTGTAGACTAGAGAAAAAGTGTTGTTCTTTACACCTACTCACAAAACTAACCTAGCTTTATTTACTACTGTGCTGTACAGTGCGTACTACCCGTACAGATGTTATAGGCAGTGCATTTTTCACAGAGAGGGTCCCTGTGAAAAGTGCAGTGTAATAGGCCTGTAAGATAATAAAAATTGTTTTATCTCTTTCCCTCTCATGATTACAGTCACTTGAGCGAAAAGTATAGAATGCTATCATCCTAATAGCATCTGTACAGGTGAAATTAAAATAAATTAAACATTAAAGCAGCTGCCGCGCTTTCACTTTGATGGTGCGCCCTGACACTTCATGGGCATTAATTGTTAGTCTGAGTTTTGATGTTTAAACTGTATTTAAATTAAGGGTTTATTGCTTATTCTGTATTGAATATTATTATATTGTAGTAGTTTTGATGTTACTTATTATCATTGTATGTATCTTACATGTCAAATTTATTAATACATGATATTCGCCTCAAACACGTTATATTTCACCAAGTAGAAGGCAAATATTATTTTAATAATAGGTACATTTTTTTTTTTACTTTTTCAAATAATTGAAAACAAATACTGAATTAAATTCATATAATTAAACGAACATCGAGCTACACGGCACAAGTTTAAGGCACATTAAAATTATTCGATCTGCTAAAACAAATGCCTTCTTTCAAAGTATAAAACTAATGCGTAATGAATATAACATACATGATATAATATGATAAAACTCCTTTTAATTTCGTTAATTACAATTATATAAGCGGCCCTACAAAAAAAACACACGCCATCGTTGACTAATGCTTAATTGTACCTATCTACAATCTTTTAGAACATGCTTGCGTGTCGGGACCCTAAAGAAAAAATAAAAGGCTAGCTAGCACGATATAAGTATTTATCTAAATCACCTTTTACATTACATTTACAGGTTTATAATACTCAGTAAGCACGTGTGTCGAAATGATTTTTTATAGTAAAATAATTATATTCTAAATGGTAGGTAGGTGTATTGTTTATTAAAATTATTGCTCTAAATGACAAAAACATGTAAATTGATAGCTCTGAGCTCCTAGTCTCTGTAGGCGACGTTATTACCGTAATTGTAATTTTGTCGCCTAGAGGTGCGCCTTAACCTTAACTTAACAAATTAATACCTGATAGTAAAATCAATAATTTACGTATTATTATAGTTGTTGTATAGTTACGCGAAGTAATTGTAAGTATCCACTCGCCTTAATGATATACATTCGGCCTTATTACAATTTTACGGTACCTAAAGTGAAGTAATGTTTTCAAGAAATAAAATTATGATGAAAACCACAAAAAATGCTACCTTGAAAATTATATTTTTGAGCTAGCTTAGGGCTTTAAACAATACCGGGTGTAATTATTTATGCAAAAACGTAATTATGCTTCTTTCCAGCGCACAACTAGGTTTAAAATATTCACCACGTTTTCTCGGCTAATATTCGTAGCGTTTCGTGCAACCTTAATTTTGTTACGTTCGAAAGAGATTCCTATCGGCTTCCGTGAAATAAAGTGAAAATCACTAACTTATATTTTACCTACTCATAGATTTATTATATTTACTACCATAAATACTTAGGTATTTGTTGATTGCTTTTACTAAATGTACCTATAATTTTAACTGAAGCTACTACGGATCAAATATTTGAGAAAAATTTAGTAAATACATGTTTGTGGCGAATTTTATGTCTAATTATTTTACTATTTTGCAAAGGTACCTAGATACTGATATGTTTTGCGTAAGTACCTACTTATGACATTGGACATTAAGTGATACATGTGTATATTTATATTTGATATTTTTAAGTAATTTTATTGTAGTGTATTATGGTCGTGAGGTAGCTTTTGTATGTTGTTAAATCTATTTAACGTTTTTTATCAACTTTTATACACTCTTTTATCCTTCCCTAAGCACCCTTAGAAATGTAAATGTATCGGAAAGATATACCACGATCGTCGCATTTTTGTATATTTGTTTAGAAACTAATGTTATAGTTTTTGCAATATACGAGTGCGCGTGGCTCATGGTTGTGTTAAAGACTGTAAATCTGTGTACATTTGTATAGTGTAAATATGTGCGTGTACGCGATTGCGCGTTCGACTGACCGCTCCGAGAGGCACGCACACTTACGTAACGCGAATAACTACAAGTAGAGTTCACGCGCGCTCGTGAATTGCAAGAACTATACAAGGGTATTGGGCTACCTTATACGTGCATGAATGTGGATTTCTATTTTTTACATTTGACCGATATTTATTCAGGTGACCGTTATACCTACCATTTATGAAATGTAACACATCATCGACTCTATTTAATGGGCATTTTAGCTTAAGTTTATCAGAGATTACTCAATATTATAGATTATAACAGTTGGCATTAATTAAATAAAACATTAAAAATTTTAAGCCTTGTTTTAGCAACAAAAACGTACTTTGAATTATACATTTATCTATATTTATATCGTTATTATACAGTTAAATAATTTTAATATTAGAAATAAGGTATTTCAAGAGCACCAAAAAATAAACCATGCAATTTGTTTAGATGTTTACTGTATCTAGTTACCTTATTGATAGAAATAATTATTATTAATATTAATTTCGCATTATATGTTTTGCAGGGTTTTTATTTGTGTTCAAACTTAGTTTCTAGTCAAATTTTTATACATAGTATTTGAATGTTTGGTTCTTTAGCTAGAAAGGGCCTAGTTCTTGTAGGCCCATAAGCCTGGGTTTCATAACATATACCTAACCTACCAATAAAATATATTGGTACTTACAGTTCTCAGAAGCGTTTACACGTTTGCCCGCTGGACCAACGTGAACTGGAGGCTTTACATTTTTCCAAACGCTTTGTAGTTAGTAGTTCTATCGTTATCGATCGCTGAAATCAATTCTCTACTTTTACTATGGGCGATCCCGAAATCTAGTCATTAACATTTATTCTACTTTACTATTAAGGCGTTATTATACTAAACTGATAAAAGCTATGTATTATATATTTCGAGGCGTAGCTGGATTCTTCTTGGGACCAAATAAAAAAATATTCATAATGGATGATGAACACAGTAATTAAATGGATATTGAGAAAAGTAGGGGCTGTGTTGATGTCCCACTAGTTACGCCTTAGGCTCGATTCAAATTGTAGTGCTGTTTTCGGTACGTTACAAGGACCGGCGTATATCTACGAGCACAGCAAAACTCAGAGCATTCTTCACTGCCAAATCATCGACTTTGCTAACTTTGAAAATAATGAGTAGATATCAATATTTGTTTATTCAAATTAGGTACACTGTACATTATGACAACATGATGGTGATAATCAGTTACGGTATCTTAAATCTAATGCTATACCGAGCTATAACGAGGGTTCCAATTGCGCCCGGGTCTAGCCCACAAGTAACTCGAAAATCATATCGATTATTGACGCAACTACCTACTTATCTAGTTCGCGAGATTTAACATACTACGTTGTCGTGGTCAACATATTTGCCGATATTCACTTTTGGATTTTGTCTCTTGCAGGAATTCCGCACGCTGAAGCCAGCGGCTCCTCACGATTAAGTAGTAAATTGTGTCAGTTGATTTTCGATATTATTTCAAGGTTAGCAAAGTCTATAATAGTTTGCCAAAAAAGAATGCTCTGCGCTGCGTTTCACCAGGTATGCGAGCTGCCAGCACACTGCGTTCGTGACGACTTTTAGGTACCTATTATGTAATCTTCGTAACTTTTTGGTCATAATTAAATGAAAGTTACTTGTACCTTTGGTAATATTAATTCATTCTACAGTTCCTATTCATTCGATCAACAATGAATAGGAAATGCTGATGCTGTGAAACCGAAATCAGCGCTATGATGTGAATCAGCCCATAATCTTACTATGTACTTATCTATGAGATGTTTAAAATCGATCGATACCTTCCTTCGGAGCCTTTTGAAGTTTTTTATGTACGACTGACAGCCTATACCTAAGTGATGCTTGTGCTTTCAATGTAACAAGTTTAATTTTAAAATTTTAATGATTCAAGCAAAAATAAATTATTATGACGTGCATTGATTATTTTATTTGTATTGTATCCTGAATTCCCATAGAGCCAATTCGAGTCGCATTGAATTAAGGCCCGTTCAATAGTAGGTAGAGGGAATTAAAGTTGTGGAGAAAATTGAGATTAACTGACAAAAATATAGACAGATCTCTTATAATAAAATATCCAAAGGTACATACTTATATAATGCATTTTCTCCAAACTAGCTAGAGATGAAAAAAAAGCTTTCTCTGTTTACGGATGCTACCAAAGCAAAAAACGCTTCAGAGTTGACATCGAGAAAGCCGCCGCACGTCAGCTCCATAATCGCAGGCGGCGTACGTTGCATTTATAGTTCGCGTGCGAATTGAAAGCAGAGCTTAGGCAACTGTGTCACCTCAGTAGAGGTGGTTAATAAAGCACGTAGCGCAAAAGCATAGCACGCTTTTTTCCATAGCACGGACAGCTTGCTCTCCGGGAGCCTTAATGTTGCTACGGTGCTATGACGCGGGAGCGCGCGCGGTGTTTCGTAGTTTGTTTCGTAGCACTAGCGTTAGCGCGCTTGCTGACCGATAGTCTCGCGTAACGTGCTTCTGTGAGCGTACGTCATATGTTTTCATGCGTGCTATAACATAGCAAAAGCATGCTGAAAATTTATAGTTTATAGCCTGTAGAGTGCTATAGTTTTGCAGCAGTTTTGAACAACTCAACACCTCAGGCCCCAACAGCATTCAACTCGCGCGCGTACTATGTGTCGTATCTGCGTTATATCAATACCTATTTGCAAAGTTTAAGTATCTGTCTCCTACGCAATCACATCCCATCTGTTCAATACTGAATAGGATATTAAGTGGTTAAACCGATTTTTGATGAAATTTGGTAAAGAGAAGGGCAGACTAAAATACGACAACGTGAATCCTCGAGGGCATCATCTAGTTATGATATTTGAATAAAACCATATGTAATATGAGGTAGGTTTTTTAATACAAATTGTACTACCTACATAGTTATTATAATATTTTATAAATTTATACACAGTTAAATTACAATGAATGCCACCATTAGTACACAAACAGTATTATAGTAAACACATTAGCTCGTTACTTTTCCAGAAATAATGCTAAGATCTAATCCCATTATATTTAGGAGTTAAATTGAATCGTCTATTACACCTGCACCTATCAGTAGGCAACCGACCAGACATAAGCCAGTAAATTCCAATTTTATATTAATATGGTGCAATAAACTAAAACTATTGCCAGTATCACGAAGATAGATATGTTCGTAAGAGCGAACGGGAACGTAATATCATTGATGCCTTTCAAACTTTTTAGTGTCCACGACTGCCACTAGCGAATGTGTTTACTAAAGTCTAAAGCCATATATAGCTACTACACATCAGCCATGAAATCTGCAGTCTGCACCAGCAATCACATAAATCCACCTGTAATAACTTATTTTTACCCAAATTACAAAACCGAATTAACAATCAAGTTGGGTCTTTCCGAGAACCAACCAATTAGCTGTCTGTCTGTCAATTTAGTTTTGTATACAAAAACAACACGTCACAAAACATATAAGATAGGCATACGTATAATGTATGCTGCTCATCCACACAAAGCCCATTTTATGTTTTTAAGCCATATTAATATTATATTTGCGAAAGTGTGTCCGTCTGTTTGCTACGCTTTCACGGCCCAACTACTCAACCGATTTCGATGAAGTTTGGTACAGAGATAGATTACTTACCAGGGAAGGACATAGGCTACTTTTCATCCCGGAGAATTGAAGAGTTCCCGCGGGAATTAAAAAACATCAATCCACGCGGACGAAATCGCGGGCATCATCTAGTCTAGTAATATTATAACTTGATATTAGTCAAGTATATTCATTGAAGATTAAATATTATCAGCTAGTACACTGAAAATTACAGGTGGATTTCTGTATTAAAACTTAAATGAATTGCAATTATTTTTGGTAATCATTAAATAAAATATTTATGACGATCAGTTTTTAAAATATATTTATATAAAATTTAAATTAACAAAAAGTAGTGTTGTGTCTTTAACTCAGAGTTATTTAAAAGAAACTAATTTAATTGCGAAACTACATACGAGTCTTGTTATGCCTAATTGTATTTGTTTCAAACAACTCAGCGTTAACCTCTACAATTAAGGTAGATCATCATATGATCTGTTGATAAACTGAAATTTAACTTTAAGTACTTATTTAATTACGTAAATAGCCATTTTTGACAAAAGGACGAATAAGTAACTTCAAAAAGTAAAGGATTCACAACATCAGTTGGAGATATTCAGGGCCTATATCAAATGATATAATATGACACTGAAAGCATAGTCAGCATACTAATGTGAAATTAATGTTTGCCCATATGTCACGAAAATTTCTATCAAAGTAATTCAGGTTTTAGATTTTTA
Source organism: Erebia palarica (assembly GCA_964035005.1). Taxonomy (NCBI): domain Eukaryota; kingdom Metazoa; phylum Arthropoda; class Insecta; order Lepidoptera; family Nymphalidae; genus Erebia; species Erebia palarica. The sequence continues at coordinate 25,983,570 of OZ035992.1, read as the reverse complement.
TTCATTTAATTTAAATTTTTGTGCAACACAGAAATATTCAAACTATTAAAATTAAAAATAATAAATCTAAATTATTAATAATCAATCACAGGGAAAATAAAATGAGACTAACTCATGTCTTTTATGATGTTTCACACACAAAATAAACATATCTGATCGTGTATTTGTAATTGAACAGTAATTAAATAAAACTTTAGGTAACAATTACTAGTATTGCCTAGAACTAAATAACTTAAGAAAAACTAAATATAATGTGCACTTAGTGACGAAATAAATTAATGTTCCAAATTATTTGGTAATTGGCTATAGATGCGATATAATCAAGAAGAGTTAGGATATTAAAGGGCTATACATTAGAGGTACGGGGTAATGAAGCACGTAGTGCAAAAGCATAGCACGCTTTTTTTCCATAGCACGGACAGCATGCTATCCGAGGAGCGTTAAGTCTCGCGTAACGCGCTGCTGTGAGCGTACGATGACGTATCATAGAATATTTAAAAGCATGCTAATAATTTATAGCCTGTAGCGTGCTATGGTTTTATAGCAGTTTTGAACAACTCTAAGTTTCGTGACGTCGCATTTCAAAATCGTATACCTACTGCTAAGGCCCACTTGCACAAGGACTCTTAAATTGATTTAGTTACAATAATATATTAATGCAGTACCTTTTTGGCAACTATTATATTATGCATTTGCCACAAAGGGACAGCATTACAAAATTTAACTCAATCAGTTTAAATGTCCTTGTGCAAGTGGCCCTAAGTGTTGAAATGACAAATTTGAACTATTAACGAAAAAATTAAAAATATTTCCAGCTTATGTTAATTTTTAAAAATGTTTGTTCTGATGTTGATTATATTTAAAAAATAATTAAAATTGAAATAAAACTGATTTCGGAAGTGCTGTTTTAATTTAATTTCTAGATGTCAAATTGCAAGATATGTGATGTCCCACTACTAGGGTCCACAGAAATGTGATTAACTGCGACAAGGACGGGGGAGGGGTCCAAAAAAAATGTTTGGCCTATTTAGGTGCAGTTAACAGACATTTATACCTATAATAATAAACAAGTAAAGAAAATAATTGTACTGTATAACTAACTGTATTCACTATGAATATTTAAAATGTCACAGCAAATATAAAATTAGTTGAGGTTTCAGCCGTAATAATAGTACTAACATCAAAAGCATTTTATGTACCTTTCTCCACAACGATCCCCACACTTGGGGTTATGTTGGTGGATAGCCCTTTGCCTCTTGGACTCTCTCAGCTTGTTATGTAATAAATTATTAACCTTCGTTTACCTTTAATATCTTATTTTGCATTTGGAATGCAAACCAAATTGACAAAATTAAAAATCAGTTCAAAAATCTTTATGTACTACCATTAACAAGGGTTTTCTTCTCAAATTCTTCCCTTTGCCTATAAAGCTCCTTTGCCAGGTCTTGGATAAAAGGATGGTTGAATTTTCCGTATGTTGCTTGGAAAAATTCATCTAGCTTTTTCGGTGCATTTTCACGCTTTTCATACTCAAACGCTTGGAGAATCATGTCATAGCGGTCTAGGTCCTTTGCAAATTTGGCTTCTGGTGAACTTTGATTTTCATACTCCTGAAAAATAAGATAAGATAATAACTTGACTTGTTCATGCTAATATTATAAATGTGAAAGTGTTTCAGTCTGTCTGCTAAGCTGTCACGGATCTGTTCAAACGATTTTGATGAAATTTGGTACAGGGATAGTTTGTATCCTGGGGAAGGACATAGGCTATTTTTTATCCCAGAAAATTAACATTTAATCATTTATTTATGATTATTATTTAAAAAAAGTTATTTTAATTTTTCTATCACCCCAATATAATATTTAATTTTGTTTCATTATTAATTTTAATATAAATTTAAAATAAAATTAAATATAAAACTCTATAGCGTCTTCAAGTTCCCACGCGAAAAAATAAAACTTAATCCACACGGACAAAGACACAGGCATCATCTAGTAACTTTATAAGTAGTGATCATGCTTATATTAGGATTAAAATCAAAGAGTTCTACCGAGGTTTTAAAACCTATTACCGAAAATCCTAAAATTAAAAGGGTGTCCATTGGTTAAATAATTATTTGGTAGGGAAATTAAACATCAAGGGAATTACCATACCTTATATAAATCATACATTCTGTCCCCAGCTATGCCAGTGAGCTCTGCAATGGTTTTCATTGCTTCATCTTCCCTCCTATGCTTCTCTTCAGGGGTCACTCCGCAGTGTGGTGTGAGATCACCAACTATACATTCCGCCAGATCATGCACTAAAGCTGAAAGGAAATATTCTTTTTAAAAATAATGAAATGTTTATTTAATGTAGGAAAGCAAGTACATGAATGCCTTTTCGTCCTGACGATTTTCCACCACTTAAGCCTAAAAATACATATGCTAGACAACAATCAACAGCAAACAAAGAAAATAATGAACAACAGGTACAGGTACTGACGCTGGATAAAGGGAAAAAAGAACACAGAGCACACAAGCTCAGCCAATAAATTTGTTGGAACAAATAATATTAAAGCAATCTGAAAAGATTGTCATTCTCATACAACAATTAGGTACCCTTATGGGACTCCTAACAACTCTATTAGCCCAATGTATCAGAGAAATTCATAAGAATTGCCACTTGGAATATAAATGGGTTATCTCCCAATATAAATGAAAATGAAGTTCATTGTAATTAAGTAGATATCCTCTTATTGACAGAAACTCACATGACATATGAAAGAGCAGTCAAATTTAAAGGATATAATGCATATGATACCAACCACCCAGATGGAACATCACATGCTGGACCAGCCGTAATAATAAAAGAAAATATTAAACAACACATGCTTCCCAACTTTAAACATGAATATCTGCAAGCTTCTTTAAATATTGCTGCCGTGTTTTGTCATCCCTGACATAGGATACATATTTTGAATATATAATCTTGCTAAGAATAAGATAGATTAAGGCTTATTCTTAAATAAACCATAATATTTTATTGATTTTTTATTCTATTTGATTGCTGTAGACCTTGAAAGTTGAGTCATTGCAGACAATTAATATTATTGGCATTGACCTTCCAATACTGAAAGAAATGAACTTTTATTAGACACAAGTTGCTTAACTGAATATAACTTACCTATTTGTAAACATCTAAAGCGATCAAGGTTTGTGGGGTTGTTCTCTTCTGTGAGGAGGAAAGTCATCAATCCCATTCGATACATATGACCAGCAATTGACTCACAGTCTTCAATGTCACAAATAACCCATCCAGTTCTCTTAACATGCTGAAAAACATACAAGTTTATATATTAACACCCATACTAACTAAGCAAGTGTCTTTATGTTCGTCATTTACCTTTTTACATATCTGAATATTTTAAAACCTTAGTCCACCTGTAGAAAGTCAAAAGCTTGGACGCTACATAAAAAATAAAAAATTCAATAAATCATGGTGGAGTGGAATGGCGCCAAGATTCTTGCTGTATTTCCGCGCTGAACCGGCAGTTTGATGTTTTGTGCTAAACGAGGCAGCCCGTTCGTCAACAGAAGAGGCAATCAAGTTCTGCAATATAAAAATCTTAAAACAAATTTCATACGTACCTTGAGACGACCCACGAGCTCCAAAAATTCAAGGATTTTTTTGTTTTCAACCACAAAAGCCATTGTAATGTTCTCACTTACAGTTGTTAACACTGAGTTATTCTGCTTCAGATTACTATCGAATGCACCTGATTTATCAATCTAACCTTGAGTTATCCAAAAGGGCAAGAGTATTGTATAGTATGTGTATATATTGTAAGTAGTATTGTTGTTGTAGTAATCTAATAAGATTCAATTGGAGAATGAGATTCTTCAAAATTGTTGTTATTTTGACATTTTGCTTTTGCTTGCTTGACAACAAAATGACACTTTTGACTGTTGTTTTTTTTTATTAATGGGCCTATTACACTACACTTTTTAAATGCCCTGAAGTAAGGGTGGGCGTTACCGAAATTTAGGCGTCGCTATTACACTGCACTAACTTTCGGGCTCTAACCTAGTATGAACGAGGACCTAGATGGCACAAAGTAAACTAAATTAACGTCAAAATGCTCGTACGAGCTGGAGAAACACAACTACCCACTACGCTGGTCTACTACTACTCTCTACATTGCCCGGTCGACAGAGTGCGGTAGACGGACGACCCGATATCCCTAATAAGGACTGAAATTGAACTGTTTTTTTGAAACCGTTATAAAACAGAAACACTTTTAACGGAAACAGAAACGATACAGTTACCTGATACCCAACCAGTGTAACCGTTTATTTCTATAAATGATTTTATCTGTAACCCTAATAGGTACATGCCCTAGCAAACTGCATGGCGTGACAACGCGTTCTTCTCACTTCATTGGACTTTACACACACTGATGAACCATGTTTTTCTTAAAACAATTGCAACCATCGGTGCTTTCATCTTAGGTTCAAATTTGAATACGCGTCAACAGTTAATTTGGCAACGTCGCTATTTCGGTTACACTTGAAAACAGTTTCATTTCTGGTACAGATTCGTTTCTGTTACAGAAATATAAGTGTTTCGGGTTAACAGAATTAAAAACACATTCAAAAGGGTTACAGCTTCGATTCTGTTACACTTTCATTCTGTACATACATATTTCTGTAAATCTGTTTGCAGTTCCTGGTTCCTAATCTGCAGCCCTATGCTGTAACTCAGTGGTTATCAAAATAAGAAAGCCATTGACTTATATTTTTTATCCATTGAAGATTTGCTATGAAATGTTCTTTCATTTTTTCATAGTAAACCTTCAATGGACAAAATATGTATGTCAGTGGCTTTAATTTTTCGATAGCCACTGAGTTACAGAATAAGGGGGCTGGACCCTTAATCCAAAAAACCTATTAAGCTACACCGAATTAAAGTAAGGGTCCAATGATTAGTGTAGTGTGATAGGCCTTAACTGGCTTTACCACTCTGCCCCCCGATTACGTAAGGAAATCGTAATAGTCCGTCAAACGTATAATTCAACCTGTTTAGGGAGGTCATAGATGCTTGCACGTCAAAACGCATGTATGTACTCCTTAAAAAGTTCGAGTTACACGTTATGAACTGTCAAATTAATACGATTGGCTTAGACAATTGGGCCTCTGCAGTGCGACCGCGTATCTTCTGCATCAATCATTGTTACAGTATCAATTGTTGTGATTGGCTGAATTTATGGTATTCTTGCTGCGTCAATGGATTTTGTCCAATAGTGAAAGAGTGTTATCCAATCAGAGGTGATTGGGATCGTTACACTGTAGCTGTCAGAGATACGCGTTCGCCCAGCTGGGTTCCAGCCCTCCAATAAGAGGTTTTTATTTTCTCACTGACAGTGCATTGGATTCCGGTGTAAGCTACAGTGCGATTGTGTAAAACCTGCATCAATCATTGTTACAGTATCAATGGATTTGATTGGTTGAATTCATGGTATTATTGCTGCATCAATAGATTTTGACCAATTCCAAATTTTGGATAGAATCAGGCGTTACTTTGCGGAAGTGCATGATTTAACAAGAAAAGATTACAATTATTTTGCTATAATCCGCCAACAGAAAAAATTCTGTATGGTCAAGCATGCAGTTACAAGCGAAGCACCGTTTACCTTGGGATCTTGGCTTTCTTGCTTAGTTGGGAATAGCAAAATAATTGTAATCTTTTCTTGCCAATTCAAAATTCATTTCTTTATAAATCAAATAAACTTTTACAAGGGCTTTTGAATCGTCAAGTGAATCTACCAATAGTGGATGAATGTTAACTATCAGAGGTGATTGCGATCGTTACATTACACTGTAGCTGACATTTTTAGCCAATCGCCCTGTTATTAGTGCCGTGCTAAGTTAGCGTTACGGTAATTTAGGTATAATATGTCAAAATTACTTTTTATGGTAAGGTTAGTGAGACGTATCTTAATTCGTAACTTTAAGGATTCGCAACACCGACCGGTATCCAAATAACTCCTGAATCGTGGACTATTACGTAAAAACGATTGCAGCATTGCAACGATCGCAATTACCTATGATTGGGTAGACGCTCTTTTCCAGCAAAGGGTTGGGCAAAATCCATTGTCGCAGCAAGAATACCATAAACTCCTTCAATTAGATAGGTACAACAATAATTATTGAGACAAGTATGCTTGAAAAGGCATTAAATGAAACATGTTCAACTATGACGAGTTGGAACTTTGAAAATTAAAATCCTGCTAATTCCTAGAATTAGCAGGATTTTAATTTTTAGTGCTAGGTAGAGGTCCCATCTTCTTCCATGAATGAGATATTTATCAACCAGCTTTCACATAAACCGCACCGTACCACCATAACTCACTATTTTTAAAATTACAGTTTTTAACACATAATACTTGGACTGAATAGGTTTTATATGACGTACCTTGAAGCCACTAAAATTCATACTTCAATATCCATATCCATCTCCATACTAATAGGTAGATATTATAAATGCAAAAGTGTACCTGTGTATCTAACTGTCTGTCTGCTACGCTTTAACGGCCCATCCTTTCAATCGATTTGATGAAATTGGGTATAGAGATTTATCCCGGGGAAGGAATAAGCTAAGTACTTTTTATATCGGAAAATTAAGGACTTCCCGCGGGAATAAAAATATCATAATCAACGCAGGCGAAGCGGTAAGAATTATTTTAATATGATAGTAATTCGGTATTAATTTTAACATATTAGCACCTTATTGCACTATAATATTATTAAGATATGCTTAGTATAATTACAAACCTAGACCGTTAAATCGTTGATTGGCGGTAGGTACCTTTTAGGTACGTCTTTACCGGTAGGGTGTTAGGTAAGTAGTGGCCGGACCAGACCAGAGTGGCAGAAACAGTTTAGAAATTATAAATTTACAAAATACTCCGCTAGGAATTGAACGCGGGTCTGTCTGTGTGTTACACAATCACGCCTAAACTACTGAACAGATTTAAATAAAATTTGGCACAGAGATAGTCTAGAGCCTGAGAAAGGACATAGGCTGCTTTTTATCCCGGAAAATTAAAGAGTTTCTGCGGGAATAAAAAATTTGTCTCTTCAACCGATTTTGATGAATTTTGGTATAGGGATAGTTTGTATCCAGGGAAAGGACATACAGACTACTTTTTATATCGGAAAATTTAACAGTTTCCGCAGGAATAAAAAAAAATTGTCTTTTCAATAGATTTTGATGAATTAGCCGGTCGCTTCCATGAATTCTTTTATTATATCGTTGAGCTATCGGGGTTTTTAAACTTTCGTCAGAAACGGTAGTTTGGGGTCTCTTCCGAAACCCTTCACACGGTGTGGATACGTAATGGGAACATTTGATTAATATGATCAATGGACGAGACTCCAACACGTTCTATGAATCCTAATGCTCCCCGATGTACCGCTACGCAAATTTAAATTCTAACTTTGCTTCGGACTGTCAGTGAAAATGTTGGAGTACTCATCGTCGGTCCACCAATTAAATTTAGCTCCAAAATGAGCGTTTCAACCCGTTTAAAGTTTAACAAAATTTTGTTCAATGTTCGCAAAGTTTGTTTTACCCTCTTCGTGACTTTAATGTTTGATAATCAAGAAGGCAGCTGGAATGATTTGGTGTTTTTTCCTTGTTTATTCAGGTTTGTGTGTCTACGTTTGATTATTATGTGTAGATACGTTTACTTACTTGCTTAACTAATAATATTTTGTTAATGTTGGTTTTAATTTTGTTTTGGGCAAGAACCTTACCATACCTTTCCATTAAAATAATTCCTTTAGAGTATGGGTGCATTGAAAATAGTGCCACATTCCATCATCACTTACCACTTGGCTATCTTTTCATTGGATGAAAATACTTACGTACTTAGACCACAGATTACCGACCATAAACTTAAGACTTTAGGCTATATCCCTGCAGTTGTACTGTTGTTAAAGCGCTGCATAAAATATCGCAGGTTGGAACTAAAGTTTAATAATATACCTAGTATGATTGGCTGTGATAATGTAGTCTGTCTGTATGCCACAGCCATTATAAACATATTACCTACTTGAAATTTAGAAACAAACAAAAACTACATTTAATGTATGGTATACAGATAAAATATGCTAAGCCGTAAAGTCAATGTTAAAAAGATATTAAAAAAAAATATAGACCTATCGACAGTGCAGTTAGTAGTTATAATTTACATAATCTGCACATAAATTGCCGTCAAATTAAGTACCGATCCTATTGTTAAATTATGGAAAGTTCGTCATAAAAATCTTATAGCTATAATTTTTGTTAGCTCTTGATTACCTTAATATATTGCGATAGATTCCATCCCAAGGAAAGACATATGCTATTTTTATCCCGGATTTGTTCCCACGGGCGTTTTTCAGAAACTTTAACCCACGCGGACGCGTAGTCATCGTAGAGTAATCGTCTGTCGAAAACAGAGTCTGAACCATAGATAAATATGGTCTGAGCTCAATCGTAATCTAGTCGAGTCGTAATATTATGTCTATGGACTTAGGCTGTTGGGCGCCCATTGAATTAATATCCTAGAGTAGAGCTACATAATTTTCCTTTAAATATAGGTAAGTAGGTACTTAAGCATACTTTCTTCAGGCAATTACCTAAAGCAGCGAGTAGGTAGGTAGGCAAGCAATTTGAATGGTAAGGAATGTATTCAACTTTCGCATACTTTCAAAAAGACGAGACTTAATTTTATGGATGCCCGCAACTATCCTTGAATTTTAATGCATTGATACAAATCTTATGAGAATATTATGGCCATGGACTTTTTTGGTGTGATACCCATACGGTGATGTTGTTAAATAATTAATGAATTAATATCACCTAGGTACTCTCTCTTTGCATCGTTATTCTGCGTCATTGCTGAGGGTCGCGACTCCATTCCATTTAACCGCTTAATGGCAGTAGTTTTCTTGGGATGATAATGCGGAGGGTTCGCAGGTCCTTCCGCATACGACTCCACTAAGAGTACTATTTCAACTCTTAGGTTACTAACGACAATTTTCAGATGTTTGTTATAATAACCGGGACCTAACCTAAGTACCTACTAAGGGAATCTAATCGGAATTTAGGAACTAACTTAAAAATTCATCATCATACGTCGTCGGTATCGAATATTTGATACCGACGACGTATGTCGATGTCGATAATCGAGTCAGAGAGCTCAAACTTTTCTCACAAAACATAGCACTGGCATAGCACCTAAACTAAGAACTAAATTCTCAGTATAGATTCATGACTTACGTTTAAGCATGGTATAAGATTACCCAAGAGAAAGCGCATTATTTGCGTTAGGTCCGGTTAGGTATCTCAATAGTTAGTAGGCAATATATCTTGTTACTCAGCTAGTTAATTGTTAATACCTCTACCTAACCTTGTTTGTTCTATCCTTGATTGGTAGAAAAAACAAGGAGACAACTTATTCTGTCAATTTTTAGCCTAGGTCGTCGTAGGTATACGAAAGAGTTAGGCAACTCATCACAGAATTATCCAAAAACTCAACAATATATCTCCGAACTAGTACCTATCGCGATCTTCAGGAGAAATGAAATACAAGGAAATAAATAAGATGATAATTCTGATGTACGCAGTCTCTAAACTAAACTAAATTTTATTTATTGCGGTCCCTTTCTTCAGGTAATATTCTGAAACGCATGGCAGTGAAATTAGCAATAGTTTAAAAAAAATACCTACAAACCAAAACAGACTCTCTGATTGAATTATCATCGCTCAGCTCAAACCTTTGGACTTAGAAAGCTGAGGTAAAGAGGTTCGCTTTGATAAATTAATATTAAATGATCAATTTGTGCTTTCAGTAGGGGCAGTTAAATGGGACGCGCCTGCACCCTACGATCCGGTGTGGCTTGCCAGTGTACAAACCCACGCCCCGATACCATCTGTGAACGAGACACGGACTTGGGGTTGGGTCAACAATCACGATGTCCAGTTTAGACTGTATACAAGGTAAACCGAGAAATATAACTTACTTACGTAGATCATTTATTTACCAACAATAGTTACCACCCTTCCGGCAAAGAAGTACGATTTAGCGTTCCGGTACGATGCTGTGTAGAACCCGATTAGGGGTACGTGTTTAACAAAACTACCATGCCCTTAGGGGCACAACAGGTAACAGGTTAGCCCGCTACCATCATAAACTGCATAATCACTTGCCATCAGGTGAGATCGCAATCAAGGGCTAACTAGTATTTAATTAAAAAAAATTGGTTATTACGAAGCAGGTGTTATTTTACAATAGTACAAATAAGAAAAGTAAAATTTTGTTTCTTAGCAGCTTTTTCATAATCCACTTACAAAGAAGCGAGGCTTATGATTTTGATATGATGCCGTATAGAAACCGATTATGGGTATGGGTATAATATAATATTATCTGCCATACACCTAACAGGTTAGCTCGCTACCATCTTTGACTGCATCATCACTTACTTACCAGTGACCACCTCGTAAGATTGCAGTCAAGGGCTAACTTTTAGTGGAATATTTTTTTTTTAAGTAATAGGGATGATGCCTATATAAAAAATAAATTATTTCTAGCTGATTATTAAATAGAGGGTCTTCAAAAAGACCTACAATTCACATCTTCGGTTAGTTTTAAGTTTGGTAAACATTTTAAAATATAGATTAAAGAAAAAAAGTGAGTTGAGATTTGATGACGTCACAATTGCGAATTTCATACAACTTCCATACTAGAAGAGCGTTTTTATGTTTGATAAAGAGTTGCTGATTTGATTGAGTTGTCATCATGCCTATTACCTATAGTTTATTTTCCCTCTACTACTAAATATGGTAGTTAGGTATTCCATTTTTAACTTTGGCATTTCTATTTTCAGGCGGAACCCGTATATATTCCAGCCTCTTCAAGCGAACGATTCATCGATGCTGCGCGAATCCAACTTTAACTTTAATAACAAGGTGAAAGTCCTGGCACACGGCTGGCTCAATTACGGCGACGGTCCCATGCCGGAATCCATTAAAGAAGGTATTAGTATCTTTATGAAAAAAGCCATTTGAATTCTTCATCTTCAGAACTTTTTCGGTATTTTTTTTGATATAAATTGGCCATGACTTCGATAGCTTTCTTTTGCTGTCATTACAACTAATAATCAACTCAAAAATTTCAGCACTGAAGCAGCATTAGTAGAAATGCATTTCATATTAAGTATGTGCAGCTCGTCAAAGAGTATTATATGAGACAATAGTAGATTGTTCATCAAGGAACTAAAATGAGCCATTTCACACGAGGTGTTTATAGAAACTCGTGCTATAGAAACGAGTAGAATGGTTTTTAGTCCCACGGTAAACAGTCTACTTTTCACTTCGATTGCTAGAAAATAAAATAAATAACGATTTTTAATAATTTATTTGCCTTTCTTAATTATAATATTTTCATATTAGGAGTAATATATCTATATTTTTACTTGATGTTATTAACAAATAAATAGTCACATTCACTTTACCTGCCTTCACCTGGTATTACGTGTTGTGTTTTGGAATGGATTAATTATCATCCATAAAACCTCCATTTATCTAATTAAATGTAATAATTACAACAAAAAAGTCGATGATTTCGCGGCAAACTGCAATACCAACTTTATTTTTCTCCGTATCTTTATCAAGAAGGAATTTAAAAAAACAGTACCATAGACATAGATCGATAGACATAACAAAGTTGTAACTTTCATATTTTAAAAATAAATAACTACCTATTTACAGGTATATAAAATTGAAATAACTTATAGGTATATAAAATTGAAATATTTATCTGTCTGTGATTTTGAAATATCTTTATTTAATTAGGCTCATAATTATTATACTTTACACGGGCTTTCAAAATTCAAACATTATTTTTAATATCTTTGAAAATGCATAATTTTTTGGCTGGGCTGTTTTAGTAAAGAGCTTTTAAATTAGTTACGGTTTTAATAAGTTATTTACTGAAGACGTTGACATGATAGTACTAATATTATAAAGTTAGGTGAAGTTTGTGAGGTTGTGATCTCTGGATCTACTGAGTCGATTTTGAAAATTCTGGTACCAATACGAAAGCCACAGTATTTGTGAGTGTCATAGGCTATATATTAACCCGAAAAATTAGGGAGTTTTTTAAATTCCCGCTGGAATTATTTAACGCGGACGAAGTCGCGGGCTAGTCTGTATATAAAGACCACCCTGACGCAGTGAGAAGTGCTATGGGAGGATCGATTTGATTCCTGGCAGGGCAATTAGAAAATTTATCCTTTCTAAATTGGCTAAGTATGGTCTAGTTTACTCACCAAATGACGTTTCGGATTGGCATAGTCGCCACCCTACTAGTAATCCAACATTGCAGATATAGTTTTAATTAAATTTTCATAGGCTATTATATCGCTTCCAAGTTATCCGCTTTCATCATGATTACTGACTATAACGTGAGACCACCCAGCTCAGTAGACCGTCAAGGATAGACCGTAGATATCATAGATATGATAGGCTAGATTTCATTTAGATATGAAAAGAGTTTCAGAAATGAAAAATATGCTCCAAAGGAGAGTTTATTGCAAATAACTTTAATATTGAACATTTAGCGCAACCTGAATGCACTGTTCAAACCGGAGCTGCTTCAGGAAGGAGCCTTAAGCGACGGAAGGTCGCAAAGTGCTGTTGGTGGCTTTTAAATCTTTAATATAAATTGCTTCTCGTCGTAACGAGCTTTTGAGCTACGGTTCATATAATTTACAGCGATGTAGAACTTAAGGAAGTGTAATTTCGTTTCATTGAAAATGTTTTACAATCGTTAAGAACCAAGTTACATTTAAGTGAAAATAGTTCGAGAAAATCAATTTTCTATTTGTAGCTATGAAATTCTTCGGTATTTAAGATAGTTTTCATAGCACCTGTGGCATTACAAGCAATATTATATTAGTCGTAAAATAAACACTAGATAGGTTTAGCTATAAGTCCAATAGCCCGAGGGAAAGCATGAAGTTTACTTATTTGATTGCAGGATAGTCTTGCACAATATGGAAAGCAAAAATAGGTTTGAGTTGGAACACGCTGGTACTTAAGGCGAGTTTTTTAAAGCTTTTTTAAAGGGAGTTTAGAATTTCGCGAGTTAGATTATAATCTAACCGGTTTTACAATCTTACGGTGACATATATATCAAACGGTGACATACCTATCTATGTATGCTTGAAAATAATAATATGTTGTTTTCAAGACTTTTAAAAGCAGCCATTGAGCGCATCTCAAAACACAAAAAAAATTCTTTCACCCCAACAAAGGAATAACATTACAGGTAACCCCTTGAAAAAGGATTTTCATTCGAATGAGCTGAATGAGTTTATTAAAAAGGAATTCGAAGAGAGAATAATGTGAACTGAATGCATTATTCGGTAAAAAACGGAGATGTTTTAGGCTAAAGAACTAACCGCCGCAAGGTCGCAAAGCGTTGACGGTCGGCGTTTATCCTTTATGTAAATTGCTTCTGGTAATGACGATCTTTTGAAATGCCGTTTATTCAATTTATTGCTAAATGAAAGTTTGAGAAAGTGTAATTTTATCGAGCAATTTGTATTTAAGTGGCTCTATTATGTTGCCTTTGTTTTAGCTTATTCAGTTGCTTACTTTGTGTTAATTGAACGCAGAATACTTAAATAGGTACCTAATCAAGTTTATTTGTATCTATTGTTTGTCACTTCGTCCGTAGAGAATTTTTGTGTTCATCTAGTTTTTGGGATCATAGTGACCAAAAGCAGACTTTCAAAATCACAGATAATTATTATTTCAATTTTATTTTGTCGTCGTATGCATTGAGAGATGATCGTATTTTGCTCTTGCATGAATCTTCAATAACTCATTTATATAAGTTTGCGCTTGACTGGAAGACCAAATGACGTATGCTGATGCAACCCGATGGGGCGCCGGGCGTGTTTCCCTAGAGCCTCCAAACACCTATTTTGAGGTAATTTTAGTGCCCTTTTATTTTCAGCATACCTAAATGTGAGCGACCTGAACATTATCGTGGTAGATTGGGGCACCGCGGCAAATGTTAACTACATATTGGCCAGTTACAACGTAGCGATGGTTGGAAGATTGCTTACAGAGTTTCTTAATTTTCTAATAAGCGAAGGAGTATCAATGGACAACGTACATCTCATAGGACATAGTCTAGGTGCTCATGTTGTGGGTATAGCTGGAGCTTACGTGAAAGAAGGACCCATAGACACTATTACAGGTAAATCGGATAACGAATTAAAGTTGGACCAAACATCTCCTTCGCTAAACATCTCCTTTTCACTTTACATTAATAGGGATGATGACAACTCAATCAAATCAGCAACTCTTTATCAAACTTAAAAATGCACTTCTAGTATGGAAGTTGTATGAAATTCACAATAGTGACGTCATCAAATTACAACGCACTTTTTTTCTTTAATCTATATTTTAAAATGGCTATCAAACTTAACCGACCTTAAATATTAGGTCTTTTGGAAGACCCTCTATTCAATAAACAGTTAGAAATAATTTATTTTTGATATGGGCGTCATCCCTATTATTGTTGCCGTTGATTAATTATTTAAGTATTGTTTTTTACTACTTCTTTACAGTTATTGTTATAGAATTGATAATTGTTTGCAAATTAAAAAAGGTACTTATGTGTATTAAGTATTAGATAGGGAGAAACAACCTCGTCTGAGCAGTTTTTTCTATTTATATTCCTTACAATTGTGACATTGCTATTTTAAATCTTTCAGGCCTGGACCCCGCATTACCCCTATTCACACTAGGTAATAAAGACGCACGTCTAGACAAGCACGATGCGCGACACGTGGAAGTGATACATACCTGCGGAGGCTACCTAGGTTTTGCAGCACCTCTAGGACATATTGACTTCTACCCGAATGGCGGAACTCGTCAACCTGGATGCGGCATCGATTATAGAGGTAATCTATACTAATTCCATACTTCAATATTATAAATGCGAAAGTGTGTCTTTTTGTCTGTCTGCTACGCTTTCACGGCCCAACTGTTCAACCGATTTTGATGAAATTTTGTTTAGGAATAGTTTGTATCCCGGAGAAGGACATAGGCTACTTTTTATTCCGGAAAATGAGAGTTCCCGCGGGAATCGAAAAACCTTAATCGACGCGGACGAATTCGCAGGCATCATCTTGTGAGTTATAATGAAATATCATTATCATTCATCCAGACATGGTCGCTAACTAACTATAATGGCCCTCGTAAGAAACTAAAAGCTCAGGGTCATTCAGCGGGTAGTGGAAAAAGCTCAGAGTTTCTTAACCCCCATTCGGTGAACGGAGGACATCAAACGAGTGGCAGGGAGCCGCTGGATTCAGGCGGCGCAAGATCGCGTCCTTATGTCCAGCAGTGGACGTCTATCGGTTGACGACACAACGAATCCAGATTACTGCTAAGTTGATGGCAGTTGGTAAGGCATGCTTGTTGTAGCGGATTACTCCTACTGACATCCACTGCGCCAGGGAGGTCGTCGAAAACCCTTGACATTACAGGATAACTAGCCGTCATATATTTTCGTCTTTCACAGGATTGTGTGCTCATAATCGGGCCCACATGTTTTTCGCGGAGTCAATAATATCTGATGTGCCATTCACCGCCGTCCGTTGCAAGGATTACGACGAGCTTTACTACCAGAGGTCGTGTAAAGGCACGGGCGAGAAGTTGATCATGGGCGGCTTTGATATTCATTACGGGTAAGTATCTAATTATTTTTTGTAAACCTATATAAGCCTTCAGCTTAACTGGTACTTTATTCAGTTGATTTACTATATTAACTGGAGCCCGAAATAATATGCTTCCTGAATTCATTCACACGAAAATGTGAGACTTGAAATAATACAACAGACAAAAAGTCCGCGTAACTCACCTTTATATGAAGCTACACACACAAGCGCGGCAGGACAAAGCCTGTTCCCTTTCGGTGCGGACTTTTCACGCTGGTCGCTGACGTGTTCTCATTTCTGGTGCTTAGTCTGTTTCAAGCTTGTGCTTTATAAGTACAGAGTACAAGTACGTTTCCATAAAACTATGTTAATCTTCCTTCCTCAATTTTCCTTAGACGCCTTATTTTATTTTATAGTTTTATTCCCTTCATAATTAACCTTCCTCCTTATTTATTTTATAAATTAGTCAGCTTTAAATTAACTTATGTTAAACGCTATTGTGTTAACAAATGAATACTTTACAACGGGGCCAAATCTATCGCCGACGTCGTATAAGAACTTTCTCTAGAAGCGAGAACAATGGCTATTTAAATCTTTGACATAAAGTTAGGGTATACTTCCAGCTAGACAATACGTGCCTACAATATTGTTTCGACGGATACGGATATTTTTTTGTTACTAATTAATAAACAGTTTAATACCTTTTTTGTTACCTTAACCTATACTTCCATACAAATATTATAAATGCAAAAGTGTGTCTGTCTGTCCGTCAGTCCGTCTGTCTGTCTGTCTGTCTATCTGCTACGCTTTCACGGCCCATCTTTTCAACCGATTTTGATGAAATTTGGTAACTATAGGGATAGTTTGACACTGTGGGAAGGACTTATGCTACTTTTATCCTAGAAAATTAAAAAGTTACCACGGGAGTCAAAAAACCTTAATCCACAGGGACGAAGTGGCGGGTGGCATCTAGCAAATATATATTTTCATAACGCTTAAGTACCTACCTAATGTGTAAATATGTCGTTAACACTGAAAATCTATTGCTCCCTAGGATAATCATATGAAAGCATCGATCAAATTCGATGCATTTGCAGTAATTCACCATCAGCATTATTGGATTATTTTTGATAATTTTGCGACTTCTTTCACAATATTATTGTTGAAGAATTTGGTAGACTTCGAAATTCGATGTTTTTCAAATCTTTTTCTCTCTAAATCTATACCTTAAGTTTAAAAATATTTGTATTTAACCTCGTTTTACGAAATACCTTGTGGTCACCCTGTCTGAAAGTCTATTGTTTCGTTTCAGGAAAGACGGAATTTACTACCTCAAGACAAACGCCGAGAAGCCTTACGCCTTGGGGGACGTAGCCCCATGAGTTTGGGTCACGCGCCTTTTCCTTCGTCTTTTTATAGAAATAAAGAAAATTAGCGAATTTACCTAACATTTAATAAAGATTTTGTTGAATGTTAAAAGAATAAAGTTGTTTCATTCAAACAACTTTGATTGTTTAGTTTATGTAATTTTTTGTCTCGACTCAAACTGTGGATCTTTTAACACGCACCAAGTCTTTTGTAGGTATGGGGGCAGTGCGTACTACCGCTACTATTTCTGTTAATAAAGAAAACATGCACTAAGACTGACATGCAAACGACTGTACAGTTTAAAATAAATAAATAAATAAATAAAAGCTTTATTGTATCTTATTGCTAGAATTTACACAGTTAAACACTTATCAACTAAGTCCTACGCCTAAAAAAAAGTTAAATAAAATCTAACAATATACAAAGGGAAGCAAACTCAGCACTGGTTTTCAGTTTGCTCCGGTTCTATTCGATTGTACAAAAAATTGCGCTGCACCCTTTGCCTTATATTTAGACTATAAATAAAATAAATTAATTAATCATGTGTGTGTGCGTGGATCAAGTTTATTTTAAAGGTTAGCATAAGCATTATTTATTACTTGCTATTGCCAATTTCGCCTATAAGTTTTCAAATTCCAGAAACATTGTTAACGGTAAAAGTTACCGTTAAGGCTAAGCCCGAGGCTCAAAAAACTAGCCGTTTAAAGCTTGGTTATTTTTTTATATAAGCAACTTGTTTCAGCGTTAATACTTATTAACAATGTTAAGCCTGGACGTCCATTGCTTAAAGTTTAGCTTCCATTAGCTACTTAACGATCTAAGAGATCGCATCATTTTACCAGCTTAACATCTGGTGTTTGTAAACGAAGGTTTTCATCATGACGCTTGGGGGCGGCTATAGGACCGAAGCATTTGAGTATTTTACTGCAACTTATAGTAGAATATTTAAGACTGCAATACGCTATGGACGTTCAGGTTATAGAAGACACTGGGGCTGATTCTGTAGTGCACAATCTCTAAACTAAACTAAAATTAGAGCATTATAAATATTGCTAACCCTTTCATAATACTCCCTACGGAAAGGGACAGAACTAGATTTAAAGCTGCCATTTTAGTTTAGTTTAGAGATGTTACATTACAGAATCGGCACCAATGTGAGACCAGCTTTAGCATCATTAAAATCATAATACTTAGCTGATAAGACGGGTTAAGTAAGCATCGGCTTGATAGCATCAAAATGTATAAATCATATTGTATAAAAAATAAAATTAGGTGACCCAGTGTAAACTGTACTGCGTTATGTTATCATTAAGTATGTATCGTGAAAATATTGCTTTTGTACCTTTATGGATTATATTATTATGTACTTATGTTACGTTATTGATTTTATTGATAGAAAAATATTTTATTTTCATAAAAACGTTTATTAACTTGTTATTCTTTTATTTTGTAAACCTCATATTCAAATCATTGTTTAAAAAATAAAGATTTATTTGAATAGAAGTATTGTTCATGTTTATGGAGTAAGAATAAAATACTGGGCAAATATTTTATGCTTAAGTGGGATTAACAATTATAGTTTTAATTTATGAAAACATGACGTCGTCCTAATGACCAATGTCTGAAAAACAGATTCATAAAGGTTACAGAAATATAAGTGTTACAGGATGAAAGTGTAACATAATCGAATCTGTAACCCTTTTGAATGTGTGTTTAATTCTGTTAACCCGAAACACTTATATTTCTGTAACAGAAAAGAACGGTTAACAAAAATAAACGGTTACAGATTGATTGGGTTACAGTATCGTTTCTGTTTCCGTTATATGTGTTTCTGTTTTTTACCAGTTTTAAAGAACAGAGCTTATATCCCTTATTTCGATTACTGTTTCAGTCCTTACTAATGACATTCAGAAATTTCATGAAAATAATTCCAAACCGTACGCAACTTTTTACACGCAAATAATGGCTACAGTGTCCCCCGAGTAAAATGCATACTTTCTTTCAATCAATTTACGTAATTAATTTTGTTTTTCATTTGGTCTAGTCGACACAATGATCGTATTACAATAAAATATATTAAATAGAATTAATATTCTCGTGGAATACTTACGGAATACTTAATTTTAAATAGGTAGGTAAGTGTCATAAAATACCAGCATGACCTCTAAAGAAGACCTACATAAGGAAGATATGCCCTATCGCCACATTTCATCAGCAAAAGGTACTTACCTATTTTCGAAGCCTTTTTGCGCTCATAAAACTTCGAATTTGGATAGTTTCGTTAATAAAGCTCGCTATTAAATCTTTTAGGATTTAAAATATAATATCACGATAATTATTTCTCAGTATACCTAAGTTGAGGCCTGTCAAGTCAACATTAATGTGATTAATAAGTAGGTACTTCAACAAATGAATGCGTGATATATGTTCCGAGAATTACAAAGGAAAATGAGCAAAAATTGATGAAAATAGATTGTTAATTTTTAGGTGGCTTGGAGCGGACATGGGGACCGGACAGTGATTTGCTTGGATACGGCTTCGATTTTCCTTTCAGTCACCCAAGTAAAACCATCGCCAATTTTCTTTTTGTTTAGCAAAATTATTATTAACAATTTTACCGTTTTTAGGGTTCCGTACCAGAAGAGGAAAAAAGTCATAAGATCACTTCGTTGTCCGTCTATCTGTCTGTCTGTCAACCACATTTTTCTCGGAAACGCGTGGAGGGTTCAAGTTGAAATTTATATCAAATACTCAAGTCTACGGTCCCTTGGAGCTGTAAAAAATCAAGCTTCTAAGTCAACGCAATCAAAAGGCACTTTTGGCGGCATATTTTACATATTTTGGCACTCGCTAATAAATCAAAATCTATAGGGTACTTCCCGTTGAACTAGAATCATGAAATTTGGCAAAAAGAAAGGTCTCACAACACAAGTATAGGAAAAAATTGTTTGTCAGGCGTTACCCGTTTAGCGCCATACGTAAACCAGTTATTTCACAGCTGCTTACGTGTTGTTTAAAGAATTTACATTGTGTGGTGGTATGGAACCCTTAGTGCGCGAGTCTGACTCACACTTGATCGGTGTTTCAATAATGAAGAGAATTTTCGTACTGCGCAAAATTCTGTCTGTACGGCGACCTGGGGTTAAGTTTACTGCCGCCTATAAACAACTTCTGATTTACCCGCGGCATAATGAATAGAATAAAATTACCTAACGGCGATGTTTCTTTTGCTTTGAGTTAAGTATTGGATAAATCGTAATTCGCACGTGTGTAACCATGACAAATACCAAAGACTTCTCGTTGTTAGTGTCGTAAAAATATTCTATACAGAGCATTAAGCACCAAAAGCTATGAAATGCTGCGGTGGTGTCGAGGAGACATATTCCAAATATAATATTCTGGAATGTCCACGTGAATTACGAGTACCTTCCCGTCTTCCGAGTTTTACGAGCGACCTCGTCTTTTAGGTGTTACACTTTTATAGCTGGTCATCATCACGTGCGGTAATATTTGCCGGTATATTTCAAACAACGTCATATTATATAATCTACTTAATAATATTTCATTTTTATTTTCCAAATATTTCGTTACCCCCGTGAATCTTTTGTTATTAAGGCTGCCTATCCACCAGAAAAATGTTAGGTTGCTAATGACGGATGTGTGTCAAAACAACCAATGTAGGAGCGTTTGATGTTCATAGCTAGATGTTAGATCAAGCTCTCCTAAAAGTGGGTTTTGCGCACATCTCAGGTATAAACGCCACCTTAAGTATATTTTATTTTGTAGTCTCACATAATATGTAAGTTTCACGAACTGCACGTTTTTGCAATAAAAAATCTATACTTACTAATATTATAAATGCGAAATTTTGGATGGATGTTTGTTGCTCAATCACGCCAGAACGGCTGAAAGGATCTGGATACAATTTAGCACAGAGATAGATTATAGCCTGGAATAAGACATAGGCTACCTTTATCCCGGAAAATAAAGGAGTTCCCGCGTGAACCAAAAAACCTCAATCCACGCGGACATAGTCGCGGGCATCAGCTAGTATACCATAACTTAAAATATTACGATTATTAGAATATGAAATTGATAGATCCCATATATGAGATATTATATAAGTCATAGTGTTTAAACTCCAAAAAATATTTTAATTAGGGTGGTATGCTCATGTAAATTTTTCTACAAGGTTAAAGGCCTGGTCAGACACAACGTGCGGTGGCACGATCAGCATTGAGTTTACCATATGAACTGATCTTAATTTGACAGTCCGTGTAGACGGACATAGATCATTACTATCCCGGAGTTCCAACACAAAAAAAAATACGCGGACCAAATCTCAAGCATCAGTTAGGTGTGTAAATTGTAAAGCACGTAAGCAATCATGGGCGTAAGCACCTACTTGCGGCACAATACCAACAGTTCGCTGTAACGTTTAGTTCAATGTTAGTCAGGCACCTATAAGGCTATACAGCGAATAACTTTGAAGTCACGTCACGCGTCGTTAATAAGGCGCTACAGCGAATAACTTCGAAGTCGCGTCATGCGTCGCAACGGTCACGAGTTGCGTGTGCCCAGTGCTTTATTCGACCCAATATGTCCCGGGTCCTCGGTTAATATTCTACCGGTACCTAGCGAACAAGTCTGAGGAATACAAAACACTGAACAACTATGAAAATGTTTAGAAAATACGACATGTTGTTCTGAAAAGTGGGGAAATTTTAAAATGCATTGAAAGTTATGCGATAATTAAAGTAAGTTATTAGTTTTAATATCTATCAATCCATACAATACATGATATTATCATCTTGTTATAAGCATCTTGTAACATCGCAAAATAATTTGAAGGGTATACAAACCTTGTGTTAATTTATCAAACATAAACCCACTAAGGCATATGTGTTTACTGTTTCCAAAGTCAGCAAGCTTTTAGCATCAATTTTTCTTAGTAGCCTTCAAGTAACACTAAGTGAATATAGCAAGTCACGTAAAATTTAGCGAGAGACGGGACACTCATAATTAAGTTTTCAATGGAGCTTAAACTGCTGGCTGAAATGTGGTTTTGCTGCAAACACCGGAGGGCGAACTTGGCTATCACAACTCACAAGTCCGTGCCACTTAGTCCACCATTGCCCGCTCGTCGCTGCGAATTACGGACCCATGGCCTGCGATTACTTAATTTAATATGCTTTATGTTACAGTCAAAAGTATTAGTATGGCAGGCTAAACGCTATACGTTTCGGTTACCATTAAACTAGTATTGGTTAGTATTCTGTGGGTAAACTTTGATTTGAATCGTATTCAAGCCTCCTGGTATATGAGTCTAATTGTATGTTAGGCAAAGTTACGTTACGATTACTGTTAAACTTTGACTGTCAGTAAAAGCGAAGCTTGCCTTCTTTTTTCAGCTATTCTTTTGTTTCAAGCTTTCGACTACAAAACATAAGTAAATGTCCACTGTTGCGGGCTTACAGGGCTGATAAAAGGGTTTAGAATGCTATGCTACTAATTTGCTTTTAAAACGTTTTCCTAGACGCAGTTACAAATTAATCCAAGTAATAGACAATATTATACATTATATAGATATAGAACAGCTAGATGGACGAATCACCGAGATTAATGGGGGTTCCCATCGGACCCACCTGTTATGGTTTATGGTACACTAAAAATGAAATATTCAACAAATTTATTGGGCACTAGCTTTTGCTAGGGTAGTTTCACCTGTCTTGAAAGCGGTCTGATTTCGGCCTATGTACCTGACTCTAACTTCGTTCGTTCCTTGCGTATCTGTGATATCGTTCATACGTTACCATAGTGAACGATGTCACAGAACAAAGCTAGCCCCGCAAACCGACATAAGCTAAGAACCGGTTCTCAAATACTGACTATAGATGATTCCCGCGACTTCATCCGCGTGGACTAAGATTTTTCGATTCCCGTGGAAACGCCTTAATTTTCTTAATAAAAAATATAACTATGCTCTTCCCCGGTATATAACCTACCCCTGTACCAAATTTCATCAAAATCGGTTGAATAGGCAGGCCGTAAAAGCGTAGCAGACAGACAGACACACTTTCACGTTTCACGAGAACGATTTATAAGCTAGTGTTTATAAATACGGGCCCTAGTCTTCTTTGGTAACGCTTTCACGTGCCAGAATAGACATAAGAATTCCACGTTGCAACTTTGAGTACTGAAAATCCGTGCACCTCTTGCTAGTCATGGGGCTGTGTGCGATTCCCATTTACATACTGTATACTTATATAAAATCCTATTAACTCTGTAAATACACATTCAGGACAAACATAGCAATTGCGTTTAATCCAGAAAGTTCTTAAATAGAGGAGTGTAATCAAAAGGGGTTGAATATCGTCTTTACCTACTCCATTTCATAAGACGTCTTTACAGATACCTACTTCGCCTGTGTAATGTAGATAAAGGCGGAATAAGGTCGATTAAGAGTAAGGGTTTATGAGTGTTGCATGCTAAGGACTGCACCCCTAACTAACCCCCATGTAAACTTTGACTAACTTTGCGCAGTGCAGTTGTGAGGGGTTCTATAGTTTCTACAATTTAAAAAAAACATGGTTTTTGTCGTTCTCTTGTTTATGTTTGAGATCCAATTCGGTAATAGAATCGTTCAAATTTGGAATTTAACTTTTCACCGTGCCTGCCTGATTTATAGGCCTATTACACTGCACTTTCCACAGGGCCCTGTGGGAAGGGTGGGCGTGGCCGCTAGTTAGAGCGTCGCTTATTAAACAGCAATAAGGATCAATTTAAGCACCCTTTCTCCCTAACTCTTATTACACTACACTGATTCAAGTGTAAGGGTCCCTGTGAAAAGTGCAGTGTAATAGGCCTATTAACCTCAGTTACAATCAAACTTGACGTACGAATGTATAGCGATATTATCTAGGGGCTAAACATATTATTATCTTAAGGCCACCCATATGAATAATTAGACTAGACGATGCCCGCAATTTCGTCCACGTAGGTTTTTTAGTTCCCGCGGGAACTCTTTAATTTTCCGGAGTAAAAAGTAGCCTATGTGTTTTTCCAGACTATAATCTATCTCTGTGCCAACTGCAAACTTCATCCAGGTCCGTTCAGCCATTCTGGTGTGATTGAGTAACAAACATCCATCCATCTATCCATCCACGCATCCATCCAAACTTTCGCATTTATTATAATATAGTATAGATAAAAGAGGGGGTCTTGACTAAAATGAGGATTACGATGCGGAGAGAGAGTATCTCTCCAATTTTTCAGCGTATTGTTCGTTGAAAATTCTGCCATTGAAATGATTAGACTAAGTTCATCCAATTAAACAACATTGTTAGATGGCAGGGTTTGTATCGCATTAGCTGAACTTTATACAATTTCCGGCAGCCAGGAAAGCCAATTAGCAATATCATCCGGTTGCAGAGTGTAACGAGCTCCGAGCGCCGATGGGCGACTAAACTGTTAACACGCTTGGGGCCAAATTCACTTACACTTTTAGGCCTTCATTGAAATAAACCTTTTTTTAACTTTGCACCACAAATTATCTTAAAATATTAAGGAAAAGTTGCTGACGGACTGATCTATCAATGCATATTAGCTACTTGATACATCGGGATGAAACTAAGCATACAGATATTATATGTAGCAATTATGATTTAAAGCTCAGAGAATTAAAACAGGGGTTTTAAAAGACATTGTCCAAATTCGCCTATGAATCAACATGTGTTTGAAATATACAGTAATTCTAAGCTTTATTTCAAATATTAGAATTCAACGGACACTTCGAATTAATTACAAAATAAATAAATGGGTATTAGATTGATTACTATACGTTTCCGTCTCTCGATTATTAACAATAGATCAATAACTTACAGGTTAAAATAATATGCACTACCACCGCTTGAGCGCTAGATCCGTATCGTAAGAAACAAGATAAAAGCAGCTTATAGTGCTAACTGCGCTAGTATTCTGAATCTCGCAACGCCATCTATTGAAAGTACAATAATTTAATATATCTAACGCCATCTGTAATGTTTTTGATGAACTGCGGCGAATCTTTTCTTATCTACATGCTGTTTACAGCTCTATTACAATTGGATAAAGATGGTATTTATTTGTTCAAGCAGATTGATTGCGAAAGTTGAAATAACCTCAAAATTGAAAATGTTTTTGGTAATAAGTAATTTCTTAGCAAGTGTCCGTTGTTTTATTCTGCTCTCAAGTATAAAAGGTATTTATTTGAACCCAGTAATCAATGTTTTATGACTGTTGGTTCTTAGGCGAACTTTGTATGGGGACGGAACAATGTCCTTTACCAATCAAAATGAAAATTTAATATGAGATAAACCGAGTGCTAGCACGTGCTATCACGACGTTCGTAAAATAAGGATCACGCAAAATATACCTATTTAATTATACTTTTATTTTATTCTTATTATTGTGTTACGCAAGAAATCAAGGTTTCGTTTGGATTCCAATCCATTCAAGCATTTTACGATAATATATTTGACGGCTTATTATGACTGATGAATTATGCTTGACGACATAATATGCTGATTTTATTTTATTAATATAAAATATTATATTATATTATATATAATATAATATATTTTAATAACTTAAAATGTTTTAGGTATACTTTGATAACACAGTCATCAACTTCCTTCCTCCAATATTACCCAATTCATAATTGTAGTCTTACTATGCGTATAAACTATGTAGCTATTAAAAGTCTCATTAATTTCCTTTAGCCTCGTGTCTCGTTTCTACAATGTTTTGTATATATTATAATTATATATACTTACGTAGGTAGTCGTTTATCGCTGACATCGAAAATTTAATTACGAAAATTACCTCCACCCACTCCGAACCCTGTTTTCTCACCTCGAAAATTTGCTAGTGTAAGCCCAATTTGCTACGAAATTACTATAGTAGAAAGTACTAAGGGTACCATAACGGTAAGGGCATCGTAACGGTAATGTTTAATTTACCTAAATACTATTGACCGAGCGAAGCGAAGTTCTCCGAGTCTACTTGAGTGAATTTGCACTTGTCCGTCCGTCCGTCTGTCAGTCTTATAACTTCTGAATTACTGAACTTAATTACTTCAAATTTAAATATAATATGTAAACCGATGATCTCCAGCCGAATATGGCTTAAAAAGTTATAAAAATCTTTATTTCAAATAATAGTAATCTAATGGAAGCGCATGCGAAGTGAAACATTTTTTATAGCGTTACATAGGGTTGCGGTTGCATTTTAAATACAATTAGGAATAAAGTACACAATATATATTTTTTCCCTAAAACTGATGAAATTGGGGGCTGAAAGTGGACATTTTCTAACGTCCAAAGTTGACATCAGAACTCTCAATTTTCTGAAAGGCTGAGCCTGAAACTTGATCCATTATTTGAATTATATTCTCTACCTGTACAACAAATACTAAAATAAGATAAACGAAATTATTTAATTTTTAATGAGCTGTATTTTTAACAGAACTTCACAATGATGTCAATAGATGGCGCTCTGTAAAAGTTTATTCGTTTCTCCAATAACTCTTTAGCTCTTTTGCGTCTAATGTTAATAGTTAACTGTTACAATTATATAGTTAAAACTATCTTATTGACACTGCGAGGTCTCAGTTCGGGGCGAACCACTGGCTATATTTGCCATTATGTATATACCTAATTATTATTGCATGTAAAATATTATATGTACCTATTGCTAGATTATTTTCACTTTGTCTTGATTTCCATTTTCTGTAGGTACAATTGAAAATAACCTTTCAAAGGAGATCACTGAATACCCTTATCCTCTTAACAGAGACGCCTCAACATCTATACTCTGCAATTGTAGATAAAAGCGAACTATTAGGTACAGGCTATTTCGTATTATCCTAACAAGTTACAAGTCAATGAATATTTGATAATTTAAGGAAGTTTTGTTTGTTTGTTGAATCGATTATTATAAATTTTTGTTTATACTGTATCTACTTGCTAACTTAAGGTCCAGTTTACCTATCCTACAAATCCATACTTGGAGTAAATGCTAAAGTGTCTGTGTGTGTGTTTTCACAACCGTTTTAAAAGATTTTCACAAAACCTGTTACAGAGATTTTATTTGGAATGCAACCTTCATTCCAAATAACATAGGCTAAGTCAGGAAAATGAAAGAAAATTAGGTAAGGACCAAAACGACAAGGATTAAAAAACCCCAATAAACGCGGACGAGACTGCAAGCAGTAGGTGGTTTGTTATAAATAAAGTTTTATGAACAGAAACATCTAATCATGAGTGTACCTACACTGTGCACGAATTCCACTAGAACTTTCACCGTAGCTAGTTTCGAACTGCTCACTTATTGTTCACACTTATTGTTCACTGCTCAAGCATTTCAAATTGGCAACGACTAAGTACTTGTTTTCCGCCCGTTGTGATTCAACTTGGAATGCAGCTTATTAAACTTTATACGCTTTTGATGTCGGATGTAATTAAAATTATAGCTCCGACATTTCAACCTAAAAAGAATAAAGTAATCGACGACGTCCCTCATGAATTATAATTCGATATTAAAATGCATTTTTTTTAATTTGTGCTGGAAATAAACACAAATAAAAAAGACTTACTTACATAAGGCAAACAAAACCTTCTAATATGAAAACGACGAAAACTATACAGTCCATTACATATATTACTCTACTTTTGAACAAACACACTTGGACCAGTATTTTTAAAACTGATTTTGGTTCTGTTCACATCTTAGTAGTCTTATCTAACTAATCTTACTTCTTACTATAATATTATAAATGCGAAGGTTTGGATGGAAGTATGGATGTATGGATGTGTGGATGTATGGATGTATGGATGTATGGATGTTTGTTACTCAATCACGCCCCAACGGCTGAACGGAAATTTGGCACAAAGATAGATTGTAGTGTGGAATAGCACATAGGCTACTTTTTATTCCGGAAAATTAAATAGTTCCCGCGGGAACCAAAAAACCTCAAACCACGCAGAGGAAGTCGCGGGCATTCGCTATTATATATAGTATAATAGCGAATGCCCGCGACTTCGTCGTTATATATTATAAAACTTAGTATTTGACTTTACTGACATTATCCTTAGTAAGAACTGACTTTCGCCCAAATTCCCAAATGTAGGTCTGCCATTATAATATAAATAGCTCGTTGACTGAGCTCCATAGTTAATAACACTATACAGACACAAATTGTATGCGTCCAGCATCTGCATTAGTACTGGGTAATTAAATCAGCTCACTTTTATGTCACTGAAGTAGTCAGTATCAGTCTTGGGGGTGTATAGCCTAGGCTTCGAAAATCCCAATCCACGCAAATCACGTTTCATTCAACATGAGGAATTTATCTTTGCCCTAATTAGTTATCAACCCTTGAAGCTAAATAGAACCGTAATGTGTTAAAGGCTCACTTATCTAGTCCAGAGTGTATAATAAATTGGGTATGTCACGTAGACCTCTAATTAGTAATTAAACCTTTGAAACTGTCAGTTAGGATTTGAAGCTTAGGTTTAGCCTTACAGTGGATAGACAGTATGAAGTTCGACACAACTGATATTTCAATGGGACCTTTGTTTAATCCTAAATTTTAACTTGATTGATTAGTTAGTCAGAGTGAGTATACCTAAGCTTAGCGAACTTACGAATATGAGTAGCTAGATAGATAAATACTTTATTGCACAAAGCAGAATACAAAGTAAATTTAACTATAACTAGGTATGCAAAGGCCTTATTGCTTACTGAGCAATCTCTACCAGGCAACCTTTGGTGAGATGATAGAACAAGATGTGTAGGGTAGTGTGGGGTAATAGAAAACACGTTATTAGTAGGAGGTTAGCAAATTATATAAAACATACTAGACGTATTATATATTTATATATTACATATAAATAAAATAAATAAATATAGATAATAACATATATTAAACTTAAACATACATAAATAGTAAATACATAATGCATACATCAATTACACATATTAAATAAAGTTTAAGATAGGTGGGAGTCTGAGGAGCATATAGGATATAAAATAGTAAAGAAAGAACATGAAAATTTCGACGCAACCTAATCCAATTATAGGTTGCGACTTGAGACGAGCACGATACGCACTAACATGATAAAATTTCCTCGATCCATAGATGAATCGAATACAGTAGGTTAGCCCCGTTCTAGGTAAGCGTTTCGTATAAAGATGCATCATCAATTACAATTGCAGCCAAACACTGAAATATGTAGGAACAACCAGTATGAATTTTATCCCCTGAAATTTATTTTTAGGGTCCTTGAATATAAAAGTTCAGGCATAGGTAATTTGATGTTCCAAACTTAATTAAACTTTTGAATTAACCAGCCTCTCTAACTCAGTAGCTATCAAAAAATGAAAGTCACTGACATGTATTTTTTATCAATTCAAAGTTTGCTATGAAATTTTATTCTTCCTCATCTTAATTTTTTTTAATTATAATTATAATATTAATAATGTGAAAGTTTGGATGGATGGATGGATGTTTGTTACTCAATCACGGAAGAACGGCTCAACGGATCTGCATGAAATATGGCACTGAGATTTTTTATCCCGGAAAATTAACGAGTACCCGCGGGAACCAAAAAACCTCAATCCACGCTGACGAAATCGCGATACCAAATAGCAGATTTTCAATCGATACAAAATATATGTCAGTATAGCTTTCAGTTTTAGATAGCCTCTGAGTAAAAGAATAGGGATTCATTAAGTATTTAGTCATTAATGAGTGTCAGCATGGCGATCTAATGAATGACAAGTACAATAATCACTAACAGACATGGATCTACAAAGTACCTACAGTCAGTGCTAAGGCAAAGTTTGAAAACCAAGGTTGAAGTAGGTACCATCTATTTGTTCTACCATGAAGTACCTACCTGTTTAAAATAACATACCGTAGAGAAGTCTGTATTAGTATTACAAAACACTGAACATAACTCATACGGGTTACATTCGTAAGGGCATGTCAAGGATTTAAAGGAAATAGAATTTCAGAGAGATTAATGCTCTAATGCCTACTTATCTCAGTAATGAGAATCGCTTATCCGCAAGATTCCGACAGAGGGTGGGGTCCGTGTGAGCCCTTGAGCCCAAATTACGGAGTTTTAACAAATTTCACCCAATTCAGTTAAATTTATTACATTTTGTCCTTTCACCGGATGAAATAATTGTATTTAGGGTTCCGTCTTCTTTTATTGCTAAATACTTGAGCTTCCGCTTAAGTATTGATGTGGTCTAAGTTGGAGCGCGCTTGCCTGAAAGACGCCTATTCACTGTTGCCTTGAGTTATCATCATCATCAATCGATAGACTCCACTGCTGGAAATAGGTCTCCTGCATGGAATTCCACACGCCGCGATCTTACGCCGCCTGGATCCAGCGGCTGCCGACACGTCTGATGTCGTCCGTCTACCGAGTAGGGGGTCGCCACTCCAGCACTTTGGGACCCCAACGTCCATAGGTTTTTCGAACTATGTGCCCCGCCCATTGCCACTTCAGCTTCGTAACACGTCGAGCAATGTCGGTTTCTTTAGTATACGTGATAACTGGAAGAGAAATCCACACCTTAGAGTATCAGAAACGTGGAACGGAATCGTTTCGTTCGAGCAGATTGTCCGTCTTAAGACCAGGAAGTTTTGTTTCATCCAGTCTGTCTGGCTAATTGTGATTTATAAAAACAGTAAAAAATATATATTTAAATTTAATTAAGTAAATTAACAATTCAAAACTAATAAAAAACATCCACTGCAACTATTTCAGAGACACTGTTATAGTTAATATTTATTTATTATTGCTTATATCAGCACAGACCGTGTTTGAAGCATTTTCTTGTGCATTTGATGTGGATGTCTATGACTTCCTTTTTCATACAAACAAAAGCGATACTAAAATAGTTTCTTCTCAACTTTTAATGTTAAATACGAACGAAATTGAAAAACACGCCAAGGCTTTAAAGTACTCAAATAAAACTTCACAGTAATTGATGTACTAAATACTTTCTTAGCTCAGTAAAATGCGAGCGTTCGTCCGCAAAATACTCACACAGAAAGCAGAAGGAGTTGCGCCCCAATTACAGAGTTTTAAAAAATTTACTCTCTTCGGTAAAAGTTTCTTAATAAAATTATATATAAAATAGGTAATAGGTAATTTCTTTTTTGAGTCAAGCGGTTTTATTGGAAAGTAGAAGTGTTATGTAGAAAGATAATAATGATGCAGATATTGTACTAAAAGCTAAAAAATGATTAGGTAGGTCCTAGGTACCAGCCATAACACTCTTTCATACTCTCCTCATCAATCTGGGGCATTTAGCGGACACAAAAATTAAATCGTGTAAAGACCAAAGCAAAAAACAAACGGTGTACGCCAAATGAAACCGATTAAAAAGATCGCATGCAGCAAATCACTTCAGCGTAAACCTCAGTAACTGATGTCATCAGATTCGTAGCACCTGCTGTTTTATTTTTGCAAGAATGCTTTGCGCGTGCCTACGAACTGCGTCTTTAGCAGTTGTTGCGTCTTTTGGTTTGTTTTCACCGTTTTTATTGGAATTCATTTAGCTTTTGCTGAAAAATAATTTACGCTCCTGTTATTTTAACCTTTCAACTATTAAATTGTGTTGATGGGTTCATTTGTCTAATTTAGCGATTCTGAACTGTCTACGTACATATCCCGTAGGCACCCTAGGAATCTTAATAGTACCTATAAGTTTTTTTTAATAAATAAAATATGAATTAAATAGTTATAAGTAGAAGGTTAGTTTAAAATGTCATCTATAAGCTTCACTTCGAACTTGTTAATCTTATTTCATTTGGAAAAAGAAATTCATAGAATGTATATTATTTTCAAGCGCTTAATTGTTTAACTAAACTTTTGTTGTAACTCCTTCTGTCAACAATTTTGTGGATCTTATTTCGACGTAATCATACAATTTAAGCCAATTTTAATTTAGCGTAAACAGTTACAACTTACAAGTTTAGCTATATAAATTGTAAGCTTTGGGAAAAAACCAAATAAATATTGCATCTTCCTCAACTTGGCTTTTAGATTAAGTAACGTCCCAATTAATTAATTAATCCATACGCACCCTTTCAATTTACGGTGTTGTTAGTAATTTATTATTTAGCTCAACGTATTGCGTCAGGATTAAAGTTCCCCAAAAGGATTAAAGTGACCCTAAAAAGGTCCACAAAGGCGTTAAATCACTAAATCTTACTTTAACAATATAAACTACTTTTGTTATCTGCGGTATTTCTGAAGCTGAGAAGTAATTTTCACAGTGGTATTTGTACAAGCAATATTGCAATATTGTGGTTTCGTGCCGATTTTTATGACACGATAAGGTTGTGTTAGTCCCTGATAGCAATATTGCTTATTGCTGATAGCTATCCAGTTGATAGCTATATCGCTCTATTGCTTAATTGTAAACCTAAGGTAATTCACGATAGATCTATGCAAATGATCATCTGATGGATATTAGTTAGGTATTAGTTATACCTCACGACCCTTTTCACTAGGATAAGCGATTTTCAACAATCCCTTTAAAAATTTCTTGGGGTTACCAGGATAAACCTTTAAAAGTAAAAATGTTGACAAGATCAATCTGTTGAACTATATAAAGGTAACAGGCAGGCAAACCCACTTTCGCAAGCTTTTATATAGATAATCGCTCATTCATAATGTTATCGTTTTGAAAATCGTCGGGCATGGATTCTCACATCCGGTCATGAACACATACCTACGTGTTTCAATATTCATCTTCAACTGCGCACTAGAGGCAAGTCAGACAAAAGCGGGGGAACCGACCTAAGTAATGACTGAGGTAGTGCTTTTCTTTTCTACGGCTATCACGATCTACAAGTAGCTAAGCTTTTGAGAATTTCCAGATTCATACACTACATTATTCTAAGCTCATGTTTATTTTCAAACATAGAAATGTGAATCTTTACTAATTACTATCGAATAGTGACTAATTATCTTTTGTTCCGAAATGAAATGAATGAATGAATGAATAAAGCTTTATTTAATTCCATACAAATATAAGTATTAGTTAATTACATACACATAATAAAATTAGTTTATGATTGGTAAAAGTTATGAAAGTCTGATTAAAAAGAATGATTATTACATGACTTATAATGTAAATTAGAATTAGTGTTTTTGTGTGAACCCCCTTCGCGTAAATGCCTCCTCCAAGGATTTCCATTTAGCCCTGTCCCTAGCTGAATCTAACCATTTTAGTCCCGTCCGGAATGAAATAATTTTGTTCAATTCAAATGTATTGCGATCCCTACTTTTATATTTTATTTAACTGTTTTATTTAAATGACCTTACCAAATCCACTGTCCATATTTGCACACGTAGTAGTAGAAGATATTACTTAGGTATATCACTACAGCCTATTAACGTCCCACAGCTGGGCACAGGCCTCCACTCTCATAGGAGAGAGGGAATTAGAGCCGAGATCCACCACGCTGCTCCAATGCGGGTTGGCGAGCTTTAAAGACTATTATCATGTTCGTGATAAAATAACCGGGACCGACGGCTTAACGTGCTCTCCGAGGCACGGGGGTGAAACACCGCCAGTTTCAACTCCGGGCTAGTACTGAGAATTTCTTAATTGAAAAACCCAATACCTAACAATTTTTATGCCCGACCGGGAATCGAACCCAGGGCCTCGTGATCCGCAGTCGACTATGCTAGACCAACGAGGCAGCCACTACTTAGGTATAAAATAGTTTGTTAGGTCTTCGTAATCTCTCATGTTACTCCAGACATTGCAATAATTAACATAGTAGGTATAAATAACTAAGTAGTGTTGAACCGAAACGTTACCTCTTCTCTAATACTATCTTGAGAAGAGCGTTCTATTACTGGTGACCTAACGAGTTGAATTTATGTCTGCAATACAAAGCGATGCCACACCTGCTCCCCGATTGTGTAATGAAATCGTAATCGTAATCCTTTATCTAACGGATAATCCGACCTGCTTATGGAGTTCTTAGATGTCTGCACGTCAAAAAGCATGTATGAACTCCTTAAACAGTTCGAGTAACCAAATGATTACGATTTGCTTAGACTGTACGGGAGCAGGTGATATGGCTCGACCGTAACAAAGGATGATCATCCTCCGAGTGGGTGTTGTGCTCGGGGACCACTGTGTGACCCCTAATGCGGACAAATCAGCTCGGTTCTATGTTTTTTTATCCTGCACGGTTTATGTTTATCAAATCTTAATTATTTAAATATTTGTTTAGGTGATCAAAAATAAAATTATTAATAGTACAAATTAGTATTTTTTGCGAAACTTTAAAAGTAAGGTGTTGGTATATGAGCTCGCAGGGAAAAGAAAAGACGTCTGCACTGTACGACTGTCTGTTTAATAAGAATAAAATATTGTACAGGCTACAGCAAAGAGCAAATGAATGGTGAATGATTGTTTGAGTGAGCGATAAGAATGTCTGAGAGTGACTGAAGGAATGAAGTATGAACTACGTCTATAGACAACTATTATGTTCAAAAATACAAGTAATCAAATCAATAGTAATACAAAATAATCAAACATGATTCTAGTTAACTATAATTAAGTACATTATTTTTTATTTTATTAACATAAATTTAGATTATATCTTAAATCTATAAATTTCTGAACAGCTATCGCTTTTGTAAACATGTCAGCAAGTTGGTTTCCTGTGGAAATAGATTCAAGCTTTATTATTTTACTCGCGATTTTCTCCCTTACAAAATGGTATTTAATGTCTATATGTTTAGACCTTTTTTGATTTGCAGGGTTATTAGCAATGCGGATACAACTGTTGTTGTCTTCATTTATTATTATTGGCCCCTTTATTTCAAAAGAGATGCTACTAAGTAACGATCTGATCCAGACTGCTTCTTTTACAGCCTCAAATAAAGTATATTCTGCTTCCGTTGAAGAGACGGCTACACAATTTTGTTTTCGTGAGCTCCACGAAATCTTACAATTATCAAAGGCCTTAAATACATAGCCACTTGTAATTTTTCTATCTGTTTCATCGCCTCCCCAATAGGAATCCGCATAGCCAGTAATTACCTGCTTAAAATCACATTTCTTATATACCAATTTTAAATTAATTGTACCTTTAATATAACGTAAAACACTTCCACAATTCAACATTTTGTTTAGATTGAAATCTACTCAATATACTGATAGCGGCACAAATGTCTGGTCGTGTACATAACATTGCATACATCAGGCAACCTATTACATTTTTACAAGGCGCATCACATGTATTGTTAGAATTCAATGATAAAAAGTCTAATTTACAAGGAAAGAGTGATTTTGACGGATTGTAAATATGTACTCTGATCTAAAGATATTTCATTATTTGATCTTTGAATTCTAATACCTAAAAATAGTTTAATATCCTTCAAATCTGTCATTTCAAAATTATTCATTAATTTGTTTTTGTGAAACTGTATAACTTCTGTATTCTTAGTTGCAATAATTAAATCATCGACATACAAAACTATACACACATTTTTATCTGTGCATTTTCTATCTAAAATATATAAACACGGATCAACTTCAGAGTTTTTAAAACCCATATCCTTAAGAGCAAGATCGAAGCGCTCGTACCAGCATCTGGATGATTGTTTTAAACCATATAATGTTTTATTTAATTTACATACTTGGTTATCTTTAGCGATCATCCCTTCTGGTACTTTCATGTAAATATTTTCTTTTAATGTACCATTGAGAAACGCAGTTTTTACATCCATGTGATGTAAAAGTAAGTCAAATTGATTTGCTAAAGCTAAATTAAATCTGAACTTATTCATCCGAGCTACTGGTGCGAAAGTTTCGTCATAATCCGGTAAATACTCTTGGGTAAAACCTCGAGCTACTAAGCGGGCTTTATACCGCGTAGGTTTACATAACTCATTGTTTTTAATTGTAAATAGAAATAATTATATAAATTTTGGATTATGTTATTAACCTAATGATTCATAGATTGTATTACTTAGTTACTTTGTAAATTTGCATGTCAGCAATGACGAAACATGTTTGATCTTTCTTTTAGTTTGTCATCTTAATTGAACAATGTTTCTTGCAAATAAAAAATTGAACTGAATTGAATTGAAAAATACCCACTTACAACTAACGATATTTACATCTTTTGGGATTTCAACAAGATCCCATGTTTTATTACTTCGAAGTGAATCAATTTCACTCTGTATGGCTTTTAACCATTTATCTGTGTCGGGTCTGTTAAAAATATCTGTGAACGATGATGGTATTGAATTTACAGATAAGAGCGATAAAAATAAACCAGGGTCGTCCATTTTCATATAATCTACAGGCGTTAGTTCCTTAATTCTTTCGCTACGCCTTAGATTACTGTTTGATGAACTATCTCTAAGAGTTTTCAGAATTTTTGTTCAAAGAATCTTTATGTTAACTTTCTATTAGCTTTACCGATTCAAAGTCAGGTTTACTAATTTTTGTGGGAACTTCAATGTTTTCACTAATGCTACGTAGAGGACGCGTTTGGTCGAAATTTAATTCATCAAATGTAACATCGCGAGCTATAAAAACTTAGTTTTTATTAACATTAAATAATTTATATCCGTTTGGATGGTAACCAACTAATACTGATTTAAATGATTTTTCGTCAAGTTTTACGCGTTTTGTTATGTACGTATGCAGGAGCACCAAACCTTTTTAAATGATTAATTTTCGGCCTTTTACCATGCCACATTTCGTATGGTGTTTTATTTGTCAGAGCTTTAGTGGGTAGCAAATTTGTAATATAGCTGGCTGTTAAAACAGCTTCTCCCCAAATTTCTCCCAAAATTGTTTATCTAATTTCACACTTGTAACCAATGTACGAGCCATTTCGGTTAACGTACGATTCATACGCTCCGATACACCATTTTGTTGTGGGGTATGAGGTACCGTCAAATGATACATAATTCCCTTGTCAACACAAAATTCTTTGAACTCATTCGAAAGATATTCTCGTCCGTTATCACAGTATAAATTAACTACTTTAGAGTTTAGAAAATTCTCACTTTTTGCAACATAATCTGTAAAACATTTAAACACTTCCGACCTAGAATGCATTAAATAAGTAACTGTATAATGGGTAAAATCATCAACAAAGGTAACAAAATAATTTTTATCATCGAAGGTAGTTGGCGTTATTGGACCACAAACATCGGAATGAACAATGAATAGGGGTCTATTTCGAATTGATTTATCTTTTGACTTTGCGTAGGGTAGGCGTGACTGTTTACTAAGTACACAAGGTTCACACAGTTCGTTATTCGGAATAATATTTTCAATTATATGATAGTCGTCAATAAAATTTTTAAGAATATTAAATTTTTGTTTGTTTATATGTCATAAGACGTTCATGCCATAACTTATAAGAAATGAAGCTCTTAGTTACATTTAATAATAATTGAGATTGATCAACTTGAAAACCCAGTTTAAAAAGATTATTATCACGCATACCCGTTAGTAAGATTTTGTTATTTTTAGATATATGAGTTTGATCATTTTCAAATATTACCGTCATACCTGCTTCTTGAATACGACTTACGGCTAACAAGTTATGTGGAACATCTGGTGAATACAAAATATTTTCGATTGTACCTTGCAAACCTGAATTACTAGTAACATTTATTTTTCCTTTACCAAATGCAGCAATGTTTTACTTTTTTTAGCCACGCCAATTTTTAATGGGCTTGTAAATTCGGAATATGATGAAAAATAATCCTTGGTGTTCACTATATGGTCAGTTGCTCCCGAATCTAAAAGAAAATAAATCATATTAGTTGTTGAGTTCGTGTGAGAGTACTTACAGTTTGAAAACATAAATGCGAAACTGTCCTCTGCTTGATCATCGATCCTCATTGTGTTTGCAGTAAACTGGTTACTAGCGCCATTGCTACGACCGCTACTGCCGCCATTTTGAATTCTTTTGTAGAATCTACAGTCTTTTAACTCGTGATTTCTTCTGCCGCAATGATCACAATATAACTTCGAGACCTTGTGGGTAAAAATTCCAGGGTATGATTTTTTCTTAGGTTGTGTATTACGATACGATTTCTTCTTATCCAATCTTGATCGTGGTAAAAGTTTCCTTGTGTGGGTATGTAAAATTTTAAGTTCAGTCGTAGTAGTGGATGTTATTTTGACTTCATGATCTAACAGACGAGTCTTAACAAATGCAAGATTCAAATGTTATTCTCCGAGTGTTTCTAATGCCGTAATTACACCATCGTAAGAAGTGGGTAGTGTTTATAACAAATGCGATATTTTATCCATTTCATCTAATTTTGTACGCGCCGAAATCAATTCGGTGATAATATTATCAAAGTTATTAAAGTGCTGGAGTAAAAATACATCCGGTTGCAATTTTAAATTAAGTAATTTCTTCCGAAGTGCCAATTGTGTAGCCAAGCTTCTTCTTTCGTAAATTCTGTCTAGTTCATTCATGATGGATTTCGCTGTGGCAGAATCTTTAGCAAAATTTAAAAATGCATCGCTTAAATATTCAACTATTGTACCTTTAGCTGTAAGACTTTTCTTCGTCCATTCTTCGTCTGGATCGAGTGGTATTTCTTCATCAATAACACTTAACACTTGCAGCTCACCTAAAAGAGATCTTATGCGAAACTTCCACGTACTATAACGATCTCCGTTGAACGGTTGAATATTCCTTTTACTTCGCGACTCCATCTCGTATTTTATTTTTTATTTTAAATTTTACGGTTGACTGTTTTTACACCAATTTTTTTTTTTTTAAAGTGATCTGGGCCCATAACCTGTTGGTATATGAGCTCGCAGGGAAAAGAAAAGACGTCTGCACTGTACGACCAGGGCCTTTGCACTTAGAACATTTTTCTGTTGTATGGGGATGTTAGTTCCACAACTTCCTAAAGGATGGCGCTCATTGCGCTTATCTTGTACTTAAAGTATGTAAACTTAAAAGTCTGTGATCAGGGTCTGTGATGGCGCTGAACTAAGTGTTCGTTCAGAAGCTTATGTTTTAGATAAATTAATGATTTTGCCATTTATATAAACACAAAGCTAATAATATATAAAACTTTTTTTTTGAGCAGAATATGAGTTATCTTAGATAATTTATAAAGATTTATCTGTTATAAATTAAGTTTAGTGGAATGAGTCAGAAGTTTAATGAAACATTTGTGTTTTAATTTCCAAACGTGGACAGCCGCCATTTTAAAGTTTGAAATTCGACATTGACATTGACGTTTTCTGGCATGCCGGATGCCGGGTGGATAAAACAAAATTATTATTTTTTTGATAAATTCGTTACAATGTGAAACTATATTTAATAGAGTGTGTATTAAGTGTGTACGATGTGAAAAACATGAAACTGTGGAATAATTGTTATACTTTATGTATATTTTTTGTAATTCAGAATATATGAGAAAATAATCAACATGCGTTTCATTTACTAACATCTGAACATCTTTACAGTTTGTGTTTATCGTATAATAATTTATCTGAATTATTACAAGGTCACATAATTCTATAGTTGCAGAATTAGGTGATCTTGTAATAATTAAGATAAATTATTATACAATACACTTTGTAATATATAGTACTATAACATTGTGCTATGGTTATGTATATATACATATTTTAGTTGGACAACTTCCCGATAGATGTCGCTGTACATGGAAAGTCGAGTAGCAACTCTATACCAGTATATATAATGTACTCTGTGTGTACGACTGTCTGTTTAATAAGAATAAAATATCGTACAGGCTACAAGGCAAAGAGCAAATGAATGGTGAATGATTGTTTGAGTGAGTGAAAAGAATGTTTGAGAGTGCCTGAAGGAATGAAGTATGAACTACGTCTATAGACAACTATTATGTTGTGTCATTACAGACTTTTATATCATAGACTAGTATTTTCGCTATATTCCAACATAAGGCTTATTTTGAAAGTAAAGAGTGCGTGATGCATCAAAAGTTTTGGTGCATTTGTAAACAATGTAACTGATTCTGATTCTATAAACTAAATAAAAATGATAACATTAAATATATTGCTAACCCTTTCATAAACTCCCTGCGGAAATTGACAGAACTAGATTTAAAGCTGTCATTTTAGTTGAGTTCAGAAATTGTATTAAACAGAATTGGCCACAACTACCTTTTTTTTCGAGGGGGAGATCTTCCTAAGATACCCAACTTCTGGGGGGAGAAGTCGGGTTCATACCTATCATAAAATAGATCTATAGGAAGCGAATGAAACTATGAAATTATTACTGTTGAACATTATTTATTATTTGTACCTACTTACAACAAACCTATCGAATATGCGTATCACACTGACTGACATGATGAGGGCAACGTCAGTTAATAAATAATAGATATTGTTTGCCATAGCCATTGTTCACTATCTTACTCTTACTAATATTATAAATGCTAAAGTTTGGATGGATGTATGGATGTATGGATGGATGTGTGGATGTATGGATGTATGGATATTTGTTACTCAATCACGCCCCAACGGCTGAACGGATCTGGCTGAAATTAAGGAGTTCCCGCGGGAACCAAAAAACCTCGATCCACGCAGACGAAGTCGCGGGCATTAGCTAGTGCTCAAAAACAT
Organism: Erebia palarica; assembly: GCA_964035005.1. Lineage (NCBI taxonomy): Eukaryota > Metazoa > Arthropoda > Insecta > Lepidoptera > Nymphalidae > Erebia > Erebia palarica. The sequence goes on along the minus strand of OZ035992.1, from coordinate 25,942,744 downwards.
TGAAAATTTCATGTTCATTCGAATATTATGCTTTAGGCGATGGTAGTATGGCGTCTGACCTCCTCGTATGTTAAACCAATTTGCTGAAACCTTGCACTTAGTTTTCTATAAAAAAAACGAGTGGTGCCGTGGGACACCAGCTAGGAACGAAGTTCCATAAATATTAATTTCAAGGTAAAAAGGAAAACAACACGAGCATGTCGCCGACATGTCGCGTTGTTACGAAGACAAAAGGTTACACATATTATCTATCTATTTATATTATTTTATCATATTAAATCACACAACACAAATACAACACTATCTCATATTTATTTAAATATTCACATTATTAGTAAGTAATGGTTAAAGTAACTAACGATAATGGTAAGTAATGGTCATGGCAAATAGCGGTATTGGTAAGTAATGGTAATGGTAAGTAACAGCAATGGTAACTAACGGTAATGGTAAATAACGGTAATGGAAAGTAATGGTAATGGTAAGTAACGGTAATGGTAAGTAATGATAATGTTTAGTAACGGTAATGTTAAACAACGGTAATGGTAAGTTATGGTAATGTAACTAAAGGTAATGGTAAGAAATGGGCATGGTAAATAACGGTCTTGCTAAGTAATGTTGATGGTAATAAATGGTAATGGTAAGTAACGGTTATGGTAAATTACGGTAATGGTAAGTAATGGTAATGGTTAGTTACGATAATGGAAATGGTAAGAAATGGTCATGGTAAATAACGGTATTGGTAAGTAATGGTAATGGTAACTAACAGTAATGATTAGTAAGTAAGTAAGTAAGTAATGGTAATAATATAATATGGGAAAGTACAAAAAACAATACAATTTACACATTACATTTACATATCGGTACGTGACTCCAAATATTGAAATAATATACCGAAAGAGGGTGTTGTAACAGGTGCTATTGATTCCGTTTGTTCTGTTTATCGCTTGTTATTTTTATCACATTTGGTTTTGGGGGCCCCCGCAATATGAAACAATAAAAAAAATAACAGGACGTTTGAGAAAATATTGGAATACATGTTATATTTCTAAACATCTGGTTAAGCTATCAATAATTTTTATGCAAAACGATAAGTCAGCAGAGCTTTTTATTAAAAACTTGCTCTTTGGAACACGAAAGGAACGTTAATCACTGCCAACAAGCTGGAATCACCACAGTGAGACGTAGATGTACTTACTTAAAAACTTTTTTTATCCACTACAAATACGCCCTTGTCTGCGATCACACCTGATGGTAAGTGATGATGCAGTCTAAGATAGTAGCGGACTAACCTGTTAGGGCCATGACAGTTGTATTAAACCCATACCCCTTTTCGGTTTCTAAACGGAACTATCGTACCGGAACGCTAAATTGCTTGGCGGTACGTCTTTCATCGTAGGGCGGTAACTAGCCACGGCCGAAGCCTCCCACCAGGAAACTATACTTTTGTAGTTATTGTTTAAATTAATTTTTGTTACTGTGACGTCATCCGGGTCACAGCTGAAAACCAGCGCCTTTTGCTTTGTACTTAAATATGCAATTTGTTAGTAAGTATGCATTGCAGGGCTTAAAGCCGAGCTGAACACCCATTCTGGGTGGTAATGTCTATGCATTGAAATTGTTACATATGTATCTATGTTTTGTCTATGACACTATCGGCGAATAAATTGGTTTTCTTTTTTTCTTTCTTTGTTTGAAGGAAGTGCGTAGCCTTGCCTCGGCTTGCTTGCTGACAATTTCTCACTCGCTTCGACTACTGCAGCTACTATACTCTCCCTTTTTCTCTTAGTCGCCGATTATTTATAAAATATTAATTGCCACGTTACAAAATCGCCGTCACCATTCAGGAGAAACGATAATGTTAAACGAGATGGTTTATTTACATTTTCGATGTTAAACGGTATTGTCTTTAATAAGCGTACCTACACAAAATGAGATATGGAAATCTGCTTTATTATTATCTCGTTGTACGTCATATTATCATCTATTTTGAGGTATTGGCTGTGACTAGTTATGCCACCCTACCGGTAAAGACGTACCGCCAATCAATTCAGCGTTTCAATACGATGCTACACATAAAAACCATTTAGATTTGAGTTTATAAACGCCATACTAAGTTGGCCCTCTACTAAAACAGCATCATCACCAAGCAGTAAGCAGTGAAAGGCTAAATATTAAAAAAATCTAGAAAAAGTGTATTCGCATCGAAAATAAATCTGGATGATTGCAGAAGGCAGCTACTGCATAGAACATAAACCTTTTATGGAATCGCATACCTTCTGTAAGTACTGAACCACAGAATACTAAACTAAACTATTACTGACTGAACTAGGTATATTTCCCGCTGTGTGGTCGATTTTGATGTACCAGCAGTCGTACTTTCTCGATCGAAAATTGCGTTCTTGTCTAGAAGCAATTTCTTAGTGTTGTTACTACGTTGGATTTTTCATAAATCACCTACCTCATACCTTGTTGTGTTGCTCACAGTGTGTCATACGTATTTTGCCAAATTTCGAGTCATGTTTATGTCATTTGGGAGCTGGGACAGATAAGAACACTCCTGCTCATGTACTTAATACAAAGTGGTCTCTTGGGATGTTCCTCGTGTAAGCTTGCTACCAGTGGTACGGTCCATAGTCCAACCGTAAAATTTGCTCCATCAGCATTAACCTAGTTTTCATTACACATTCAATCTAACAATAAACACAGTGGCATGCGTGCCACTCATCATTTAGCATTTAATTATAATTATTAGAATAATTATAATTCTAACTGGCAATCAATAAATAATATATCATTCATTTCTACCATTCAAACTGTCCTAAACCGAACACCGGTGCATGTTAATCATAGATTTAGGATTGGTCTCCGTGGGTCTCCGCTGCGCTGCTGGAGACCAATCCTAAATCTATGATGTTAATAAATTACATAAGTATTTCTGTAAGTATATCATCAGTTTTATTGACAGACGCTTTATGATTTTAAAATATATTTGCCCATATGACAGCAATGTATGCTTCAAAAAGTTATTTCAAAAAAAGTAATTTTTGAAAAACAAAAAACCTGACTGCTTGGGTACCAAAAAGTATAAAACAAGATGTGAATTTTATTATTATCAATTTACATAGTATAATACTTTTAAAGAAATAATGAACAAAATAATATAGCAAAGCAGTATTCTCACAGCTCACGTTTTATAATAATATTTTTCCGCCATAAATAATTTTGTAATTATTACAAATTATCAAGGCGCAGTCGCACGCCCATTAGCTAACATTAACGTGCGACTGCGACTTTTTGAGAGGAACGGCCACCATACATGCATTGTTGTCGTGTAACTTTAACGATTTAGGCAGCGCACGCCACGTAAGCTCTCAGATGAGATGATTTTTTCCGACTTAACTCACATTTTGCAATTTTCGTAAGGATCTCAATTTTTTTTGGAAATAAAATATATAATAATTTACTTGTTAATAATGTAGCTTTCTATAAGTAATATAATTTTTAAAATCGGTTGAGTGGTTTTTGAGATGATCCACCTAGTTTGATAGATATAGATGATACGAGTAGGAACTTTAAATATTTCCTTTGAAACCTCGTTAATCCTAAATTATCATTTAAACGGAAAAGTGGTTTATGGAAACCAGGTATGATTTTAAAAGACCTATCTAACGATACCCCACTTGCCTATAACCTATCGAGTTCGACTCTCATTTATTAATTGTCTTCTAGGGGACGCCATTTAGTTTTTTCTCAAATTCGGCTTCCACACTGACACTCTAATGATATACTCGGCATAATCTGGTGCAAGAATCATCAAAATCGGTTCACGCGGTTAGGCTGTAGCTGTCCTGCAAAGAACAAACAAACATATATAGACTGATGAACACATAACCCTGTGCGTTCCGCAGTCGGGTAAAAAAATAGATTTAACACAACTGCTAGGTCTGATTATATTTAGAATAGAATCATTATTATTATGTTGATTCCTAAAACAAAGTATGTTTGTGGGTTTGTCCTTCAATCATGTTACAACAGAGCAACGGACCGATGCGACGTGAGCTTTTTCAAGGTTTTATTTGAGGAAGTAACGGGTGACTTACTTTTTATCTTGGAAAATCAAAGAGTTCCCCCAGTATTTTTAAACCTAATATTATAAATTTGAAAGTATGTTTGTCTGCTACGCTTTAATGGCCCATCTTTTCAACCAATTTTGATGAAATTTGGTACAGAGATAGGTTGTAGCCTAGGTAAGGACTACTTTCTATCCTGGAAATTAAGGAGTTCCCGTGGGAAATAAAAAATTTAGCCCACACGGATGAAGTCTAGTGTAGATACCAATTTACGAGTACATACATAGTCAAGACCTGAATTACCTAATATAGCGATACTACTTTATATCCCAAAAATCAAAGATCGGGATTTTCAGAATTCTAAATCGACGCGGGTGAAGTCACAGACATCAGTTCCTATATTAAAATATTAAGCATTCGAAAACTTTATCGTGCATGTATGTAAGTTCGTTACGGTGAACATTTGCATGTCAAATGGAGCGAGCCCCGCCTGGGTAAAGCGGAGCTCTACACTTGAAAAGCAGATTTGATCTCCGATGTTTGCAGTTAAACCTTCGGCAAATATTTTGATTCCACTAAAATGTTTGCTTTACATTTTATTTTATTCCAAAGACTGAAAGAGAGAAACACGAGATTGGTATAATTTACAAGAAATGTGATGGTATTTCTCGAGGTATTAGGAACAACGAACTTTGACTGCTTAGACATGGCGTTCGGTTCTCGGCATCGGTGGTCCCCTTATTGTAAAAATCAAGCGTGAATTGGTATCTCTAGGGTAATAGTCAGTATTCTGTGTTCTAGGCATGTGCGCTCCAGCTTTGGCTATATTGCCTACTCGTATAAGGTTTCATCAAGAAATATTTTAAGAATATTGTATTGCGTATCAACCAAGTTATTGACCACCAGCGCCTTTTCTTAATACGAACTGTACTCGGATGAAGCCGAGGGCAAACATTTGCAACTTTAATACAAAACATTATTATGTAAAATTATATATATGTCACCGTAAGATTGTAAAAACCGTTAGATTATAATGTAACTCGTGAAATTGCAAAGTGTCGAAAGATTACAATTTAACGCATTATTTTTGGATAGATTGTAATCTGTTAGGTATATTAACCCGATAGAACCTAATTATTATTGATTATATATGTCGAACCCTAACCTAACCTACAAGAAACAGACGAGAAAACGTAAATACAATAAATATTTCAAAAATTTGACATTCAGAACATTGAACGGTTCACAATCTGTCGACAGTATACTATTTCGCGAGTTAGATTATAATCTAACGGTTTTTACAATCTTACGGTGACATATACAGTGCAACGCAATCACTTCTAATAGGCTTACACTTTTTCTCTACTATAAATTAATTATCTCAGCAAGCATACTATAAATTCTTGCAAAAAATGATTGATGTAGCTTTTAGATAAAGGGATTCACGAAATAATAATAATTAAATCGAATTTTGCATGGAAGGAGAATTCAATTAGTCAGTTGAAGACCTTCAAAGTGCAGTTCAAATATTTGCCGCGCAAATGACAATGTAATGAAGAAGCTTAGAAGGCTTGTCTAATAACTCTGCTCGCACTCTAATTAATCCTTGGTGTTAACTCGTTATACACGTAGCACTCCTGTTTTAACTTTAACTTTGCTAATTAAAACGATACAAGTAAGTAAATAAGACAAAACTTATTTAATATTGTATTATTTATGATAAGAGTAGTAGGTATCTGTTTATTTTAGTACAAGGAGCATCTAAATACAATATGAAATGAAATGTCACGTAGGACAACTTGTGTCACTTATGATAATATGTCAATACTACCACCGGTTCAGAAGGCAGATTCTACTGAGAAGAACCGGTAAGAATCTCAGTAGTTGCTCTTTTTTAAAGAGAAAATAATAAAATAAATAAAAATAGGTCTGTTTTGTTGGTTAAATTCAATTGGCTCGAAATTGGTCTCTTTTCTTCCTCTGTTGTAAATATTTAGGTACCTAATTTGAATGTGTGTGGAAATTGTGGGTAAGTGTCTACCGAGGTATGTAACGAATTAAAACTATCGCGTCTATAGGACACCAAGAAGAGAGATAGCTGATAATATCTGGCGACAACTTTTTAATTCGCCGGAGTCATGAATTTTCAATTAGTTTCCGGGAAGCTCGTTATACTGAAATGGCTCTGGTGCATATCGATATTAAGGCTTTTTTATCTTTATTTTTTATCGATAGAAGCGTTATAACTGTAACCGTTAAATTAGGTACGTAGTCACATAAAGATCGATTGAGAAAAAGAACTCACACTATGTTAGTTAATATGTACGTCAAATATGAGAACGAAATAGCAGTCGGCAGCCAAATTCTATAACTATAAATTATGGTGATGTCAGTTACTCCAAAAGGAGGAGTATTAATATAAATTGTTAGAATTTTATTTAAGACTATATAATAATATAATGAACGAAAAATAGGACGATATAATTTGTCGAAATATCTAAAAACAATCGTCGTATTTATCGTGGTATGGACCTGTTTAGTACTTTATATTATTTAAACGTGATCGTCGGTTGCTTGTTTTTAAATTTATCTTAGTTGCGCAGCTAAAAGTTACACAAGTAAATAAATTTAAGTTTCTGAAATGTTCTAGCAATACAGTGTCGAACAAAAAATATTTGGTGCTCCACTCTGGATTTTTTTCCCTTCAATCTGGAAATGTCAATACATGAAAAGAAATACAAATTACCTACATTATCAAAGGTTTTTTAACTTGCGACATCGTTATTATTGAAGTGTAGCTTAATTTCGGCATTGGAGTACTTATTGGAAGGTTTGGGGTAAAGGTTAATGATGATATTCGGTGAGTAATAAAATTCCGTTACGCCAATTTCATCCCCTTGTATTGCTTATTGACAAAGGCAGACGAATAAATTCGTGTGATTTTATTTCGTCTGATGTTTCCAATTATGTTTAGGTATTTGAATTTTGTGTAGAGTTTTATTTCCTTAAAATTTGTGTTATAGACCTATTCGTATGGTGATGGAAAGGGATTTTAAGATGCGAACTAACAATATGTAATACAAATACTCGTTCATTTATTCAAGGAAGCAACATAAAACACATTAAGTATATTTAATTAATTGCAAGGCAACAATATAGCAACAGCTAGATCCATAACCACTCGCAACCAAGGTATAGATAGGTCTACTTTCTAGAACACTTGCTACTCGAGGCAAATCTGAGTATCGAATGGTTAAGACTCTAAAGTTGCTATAATGTAATATTCTAAAGCAGTATTGTGATTACCAAATAGCCCAGATAGGTTCTTTTGCGGATATAGGTATATATACTCGTAGATATACACATTTAATACTAGGCACCACCAACACAACAACAACACAACACAACAAGACAACACCAACGCAATGTCGCCTGCTTATCAAATTTACCATGGAGAGTGTGCTCAGGAATTTCACAAACTTGTTCCTCCTTAACCGTTCTACCACGGAACAGCGAGAAACCGTCAGTTGACGTCCTGCTCGCACGAAATGTTTTTGCTTAACGTTTCTAAGAGTGAATAGGCATCTTCTAGGCAAGCGCGTTTTAACCTAGACCTCATCATTGCTTTGCACTAAACATGTTTTTCGTCAAGCGCAAGTCTGTCTCACGATAAAAAATAGGCACGATTTATGATTAAGTAAATTTTCCTGAAACGAAAGTAATTAATATACCTACCTATGCGATATTCTGGTTTGGGCGATGCGGATATTTGAGAGAGAAAATTGAAAATGCGAAAACATCTGCGGTTGAGCGCTCTTTTAAAATTGTTATTACAATATCTTCAAATAATAATGTTTCTTCAATTAACATTAACCTAATTAATATTTCTTTTTTCGGTCATGTTTACCGACATTTTGTAAATTACTAGTTTATATTTACTTTTCATATTAATGTTCTCACAACGGCATCGTGTTTGCAGAAATTTGCTTTTCCAAAAATCCATACTTGTACTTAGGTATATTATAAATGCGAAATATTTTCAGGGCCCATTGGTTCAACAGATTTTGATGAAATTTGTTAGGTTGCATCCCGGAAAATGAGGCTTTTTATCTCGGAAAATTACAGAGTCCCCGCAGATCATAAAACCTTAATCCATGCACTTGAAGTCACGTGATTCATTTAGTAAGCTAATAGGTACGTACTCGTATCATCTGTGTACTTATTGTTCGTCATTTCCAGCCCAAATATGAAAAGAGCAAAAGGACAAATGGAAGGATCAGTCCCGCAGCGGGCCAGTGTGTGAAACAAACGCACTGCCAGCAACTGACAGGTGTCGGCGATAACAAATGGAGAGCACTTCCCGGCCGTGTATCAGATTAATAACGAACTTTCTCACACATGCTTTTCCATTCTATTTAGGTAGATTCTAGTTTATTATTTCGCAGTTTATTTCTGTGCCTCACAAAGTTATTTTAAAAAGGTTTTCCTTGTCTGCTACTAAGCACGTACTTGTAACTGGACGAATTCTAATAAACAAACATTCAATAGAGGATTCGTCTATTTAGCAGCTGTAGTGTACTTACTGTAATAGTACTTTCAATAGCCACACAATATATTTACAATAATATAATTTTCGTAAGACAACATTAAATACAAAACAATCTGCACGATAGGCAAACTAAATATCGTTACAGACTCCTTCGCTTCAAAATAATGTCCTCCCGACCGAATTTCGGCCACGGCGGCCAATCTCCAGAGGGATTAGCCATCTTCGCGGAAGATATTATAAGTGCACAAGTGTGTGCGCAAATACAGGTTGCATTCTCTGTTCCTTTATTCTCATAGCCCGATGGGACGGAAAATCCGACACGACCGGAGAAAGATCAGGCGCAGGTCAGGACCGACGGCTTTGAAACACGGCCAACTTCATAACTCCGGACTAGTACTGAGAATTTCTTGTCAGAAAAATCCAATGCCTAATTATCGCCAGACCCGGGATTTGAACCGTCAGCCTCAGTCGAACATGCTTACCACTAGACCAACGAAGCAGTTACAAAATATTCCTGACGTTGACAGTGGGAATGAGCATTTTTTTTTTGCGAACTTACACAATTATAACTGTCTGATTGTTTGTTACGGCACTACGCTGAAACTACTGGATGAATTGGTTATGTTGTTGTAAGGTCGGTCCCATGTCAATTTCGTGAATGTTTTGATGAATAACTTGAAGATGGCGAGTGAAGCTTCTCAACGGGTATCAGCTTAGTAAAAGGTGGATTTTTAACCATATTGTTTTTAACATATAAATACATGTGTCATGTTCCCATGTAATGTGAAGCCGGGGAATTGGGGCAGGTAGTCTTGTTAAAATAAAAATTTTTACCACCGAGAAATACAAAAAGTAACTACGTACAATAATTCTTAAATATATTACGATTTATTATGAAATATATGAAGTACCTACTGACCACAATTTAAAATACAAGTTTGCAGAAATTTCATGTGTTTTTCTGTTCATTTATTTGTGAGCGCATTAAGCGAGGGTTTTAAAGAGACGGAATTTTATCAGGCCCAATATTGTATGACTAGATGATGCAACGTGACTTCGTCCGCGTGCAATTCGGTATAATTTCCGCTATAAAATGTAGCCTGTGTCATCAATAACTATCATCAATCCAAATTTCAGTCAAATGGGTTAAGTCGATGTGCCATATAGGAGTAACAAAAATCCAAAATTTCACATTTAGGTATAATATTAACTAGATGATGCCCGCGACTTCCTCCGCGTTATTTTTTTTTGATTACCCCGGGAGCTCCTTTTGCCGTGATAAATGGTATCCTATGTCTTTTCCCGTGATGGATCAAAATCGATTAAAAAAATAGGCCGTTAAAGGGTATAGCAGTCAGACAGACAGACCGACAGACAGACTTTCGTATATAAATCAAGACAGGTAGACGTAATAACATAGATTACAGCAAGGGAGAGATAACAGATAACAAGATGCCTAGTATAAACAGTAAATACGGACATAATATTTTGGCATAGCTGCATTTCTCATTTCGATAAAGTTACTTAGGCTTCGCATAAAGTAGCAATAGACGAACATCAAATAAAATATTCAGTGAAGCAGAGCTCCGGAAGTCGTTAGAGGACAGAGACCAAGAGAATACAATTGCATCTCTGAAGTTTGGCGTATTTCTCGCTGCGATAATCTTCAAGTTTTGTGTTTGAATGAGAAACCGAAAATGTTGTATATTTCGTGTTATGCAAATAATTAAAACCGAAGCGCGTGACAGTGATTATGTACTCGTTTTGCTTGTGCAAACCATAAAAATGGCAAAACTGATTTTGATGGGATTTTATAAATAAGTTGAGAACTTTACTTCATGACATTGCGTAATTAGACTAAAAGGCTATTTTTCCTACAAATATGCGCAGGAAATCATGTAGGTACTTAAGGAGGTTGTAGAGCATTATTTTTAACTCCGAAAATCGCCTTCGATGCGCGACCTACGAACAAATATGCACACGTCCTATACAAAAATGTTTGGTTCATAGATATTATGTTAATTATTATTACGAGTGGAAATTATTTAATTCGTATTTCATTGAAAAAATATATATACATAAATTATATTTAAAAAGACTTACTAAACCATAGTAATTATACTTAGTTAGAGAGCTTAGCTTTCAAAAGACTAGATGTCCAATGCGAAAGCTGACCATTGTTTTATAGTAGCCTAACAAAAGCCTACACGTTATATTATATTACGAGTATATACGCTTTGCAGTAGGAATTTTTACTGTGTCGGGAAATAAAACGACTGGTCCGATAAATTCTTTGACAATTTTATCGTCGACTGGCTCTAGAGCTGTCATCCTTTTATTCAAAAACAAGATGATGTGCACACAACATCCTCAATATTCAATGCTAGATGATGCCCGCGACTTCATCCGCGTGGATTACGTTTTTTTGATTCCCGGGGGAACATCTTAATTTTCGGTGATAAAAAGTAGCCTATATGTCCTACCCCGGGATGTAACCCCTACCGCTATACCAAATTTTATAAAAATCGGTTGAATAGATGGTACGTGAAAGCGTAGTAGACAGACAGACAGAAACACTTTCGCTTTTAGTAATAGCAAAGAAGTTTAGTAGTACTTTAAAGTAAAGAAACTAGTATCGATTTATTTATTCACTTTAGGTACACTGTACACTTATTGAAGTCCGAAATTTAAAAAAAAAAACGTCCGCCTGGAGTAAGGTTTTTGATTCCCGTGGGAACAAATTTTCCCGATAAAACGTAGCCTATGTACTAAATTTTCCGGGATAAAACGTAGAAAATTCGAAATGTGCTAATTCAACTCCATGCCAAATGCTCCATGTCATTGTGGTGTGAAAGAGTAACAAACATCAAAACGTACAAACTTACAAACCTTTCCATTTATAATAGATGAGAGATTTAAGATGTATGAGGGACAATCCGATTTGCCACTCGACGTGTGCAGCGTGTGAGTAAATTTATCTGGCGTTGGTCTGACTTCATAGCGTCCCTTTCAGCTTAGATGCTTACTGAAGCGAAAGATGTCGGTTGAAACTCCATGGTTTTCAATTCTCATAATATAGATACCTTGATATCATCGAGAAAATTTCACAAAACGAGACTGAAAATATCGTATTTCTCGTCTCTATTCAAGTTGATTTGCAGTTTGCTCTTGCAATCCACACTAATATTATAAATGCGAAAGTGTGTCCGTCTGTCTGCTGCGCTTTCCCGGCCCATCTTATTAACCGATTTATACAGAGGTAGGTTGCTACTCGGGAAAGGATACTCGGGAGGCTACTTTATATCCCGAAAAATTAACCAGTTCCTGAGGGAATCAAAAATCAATACCCCATGCGTACGATGTCGCGGGCATCGTCTAGTATTATAAATGCGAAAGTGTGTCTGGCTGTCTACTACGCTTTAACTTCCCATCTTTTCAAGCGTTTTTAATGAAATTTGATACAGAGCCTTTTTGTCCCGTAATAGTAAGGAGCTTTGGCTGGAATTTAAAAATCTTAATACACGCGAACGAAGTCGCGAGCAACATTTAGTATATTATAATTAATTTTAAGCAGTTTAGTTGCTTTAGTGGATTTTTCAGTTATTACTGAACCGAGTCTTATGGGACTTCGCTCACGAATTTCATTTTCTTTACAATGTAGCATTATGTTATCATATAAATCGAAAGAAAACACCCATAATACTGGGCTACACAAATTTCCAATCTTACTTTTAAGAACTATTATATAAACACAAAGGGAAATAATATCTTACTACTTATAATTAATGTACATTTTTTTATTGTATAAAAATTAAGATGATGGGATTAATTTTTAAAATAATTTTCATCTTGTTTCAAAGCATTTTCATTAAATATTTAATGTGATATTTTAATATAAACGAAAGAGGATCTTTGTACTCACGGTGAACAGTCTACACGAGTTTTAATAACACGTGACGTCACAGGCGAATAAGGTCTCGTGAAATGCTTTCCATGTTGAAGCGTTAGAAAGAACATATTGCACTAGTCAAGGCGGAAACTGTATAATAAATGATGTATAATGCTTGGGGGTTACTCTATTCAAGGGGCGAAAAAACAAATTCTAGAAAAGCTAGCAAGGCAGTAACTATTCCTCTTATTGCTACCCTCTCTTCATAGTAGCCGTTTTCTGCTAATTAGTCCAGTCAAAATAGACATTCATCCTTGCATAAATTCTCAAGAAGCTGTACGCTGTTACTTGAACGTTAGGGATACTATTATAATGAAATTGTGAAAAGTCCCCATCGACCCCATGTGAGTAAATTTTTTTATGCAAGGTCAAATTTCGCAAGAATGGGTTTTTGATTTTTTTTTGCGAAACAGTTAGTTTTAAGATAAAAATAGCTGAAATAAAAATTATAGTTCATGTAATTACCTACAAAAATTATATATTATTATATTAATGAATTTATTTACTTTGTATTTCTAATGTTTATGTATTATATATATGTATTTAGTTTGTGTAAGTAGTATGCAGTTCTTATTGAACTAATACAGTATATCAATTTTTTAAGTAAATAATGTAGAATTTTTAATTCCAATAAAATATTCTTGCAAATTTCTAGAGGACACTTGAAGAAGAAAGACGAAAAAGCTCTCCTGACTCATTTATTAACATGAACAATAAAACTATTACAGCGAGAAAATAAAATCACACAAGAACGATACGCAACGACGGGTGACAAGGTAGTGCTCAGCAGCTGCGCACGCATCCTTTTATAACCTCGTCTCTGACACCATCGTTATTTTCCTTAATCGCAGGGAATGAATTCCATTCTTGAATTTCATTTCCTTATCCTGAAACAAGTATCTTATGTTAGTATGTATCTTCAACATTATATTATTTCTATAACTAAACCACTTAACAATTTCTTCTTACTCACTTTCAAGGAAGGCTGGAAGAGATTTACCTGTTAGGGCTTACCTGTTAGGGACATGGCAGTTATATTAATACCCATACCCCTATTCGATTTCTACACAGCATCGTTCCGGAACGCTAAATCGCTTGGCGTCACGTCTCAAGGTAAGTCACGGCCAGAACCTTCCACTAGACCAGACCAAAATAAATTTTGAATTTACAAGAATAACTAAGTTTTTCTATTTTCAGCTTAGAGGACTGGATTATAATTAATCATTAACTTTATAATAGAAGCAAGTATCCAAGATAGCGTAAAGTAAAATCTTTTATAATGAAATTAGGAGGCAAAATTGGAAATTTGAACCGCCTGCGATAAATGTCAAGTGAAATATTGTACGTTGGTTGAGTGGATGTCGCGGAAATTCGGCTATGATCCCTAATTTAAAGTAATCGGAACACGCAATTATTGAGCTCGTTCGCAAAATTATTTTAATTAAGGTTCAAGCAAAGATATAGAGCAAGAATAACACTGAATTATAAGTAAAAACGCATGTACCTACGTGTTAGTATCCATACCAAAATCATAAATGTAAAAGTATGTCTGTTACGCTTTTTACGGCCCATCTTTTCAACCGATTTTGATGAAATTTGGTACAGGTGCAAAAACCTGAACCTGCCAAACAAAGGCAGAAAATTTAAATTTTATGTTAGAAAATGATACGATTGTTATGAATGACTAGCTGATGCTCATGGCTTCTTCCGCGTGGATTGAGGTTTTTATGGTTCCCGCTGGAACGCTATAATTTTCCGGGATAAAAAGCCTATGTGTTTCAGACTAATCTATCTCTGTGCCAAATTTCATCCAGATCCGTTCAGCCGTTCTGGCGTGATTGAGTAACAAACATCCATCTATCGACTCATCCATCCACACATCCATCCAAACTTTCGCATTTATAATATTATATATAGTATAGTTTTTTTAGCCCGCGAACCCGCATTGGAGCAGCGTGGTGGGTCTAAGCTCTAATTCCCTCTCTCCTACAGTGGGACGTTAATAGGCTATAGTGGTAAAGATTTTTTATACAACTTTTCCGAAATGATTCGTATTTTTTTGCAATTAATCTGAAATTCAAACACTTCATCTGGCAATTAAATGCGGTTTAACTAAATTAGCACACACAATCCGTGGTTGACCTGATTGCATGTTTTTCGAAAACCAAAATTAATCCGTTTTACAAATCTACGTAATCTACGTATCTACGTTTTACAAACCTGATTAATGTGTTGCATTAAATGATTTATTTTAATAAAAACTAGATACTGATGCACTTAGAAAGCTCAGGGTAAGTCAACTGCTGTCTGTCTATCTGTCTGTCTGCTACGCTTTCACAGCCCATGTTTAAACCGATTTAGGTGAAATTCAGTATAGTAATGGGTCGCGGGGGAAGGGTATGAGCTACATTTTATTCCGGAAAATTAAAGAGTTCCTGCGGGAATAAAAAAATGCAGGCGGGAATGAAAATAATAATTGAAATTATATTGGTGATCGAGGCTGCTTTATTAGGGGCACTTAGCTGATTCGACTATAGTAGAGATAAAATTAGCTTGATAGATATAAGTTTACTCAGTTCAGATTACAAAAGAATCTTGAAGTAACAAGAGATGACTAATTTTTAGGTCGTTCACAGGAGCCGTTTGCCTATCGATCGGTTCTATATACCTTTGTGTTAAGCAATTAATTACACTCGATTCACTTGAATCTGTTTTTAAACAGGTTAATTAACTGTGACAAAAATAATCCTGTTCTTTCTCCTTGCTCCTCTCGCCAAAGGTTGTCTGTGAGAGATCCCTCTAAGTGATAAGACCGCCTTTGCATGTAAAGCTTTGACTGTGTTTATTTGTTAAAACCCATTTTTTGTGTATGTAAGTATTAAATAATAAATATTAAAAAAACCTTATATGTCGTCCTCGCGAGAGATGTTGCGTTCATAAATGGCATAAGTGTATAGAAATTACAAGATCACTAATTTTGTAATTTCTATACAATGAATTATTTCGCAATATAACAGGTCAAAATACGCTGTGTATAATATTATGTACCTACATTGTACAAGTATAGATAAAAGGAGTAACAAACTTTTGGGTGAGTTTTTAGTACGTACCCATATTATAAAGCGTATTGGTAAAGCAAGGCAATTTTTTTACCTAGGCAATTTTTTCTAAAAAAGAATCAGATTGAACTATGTACAATATTGCATCCATACTAATCTAATAACTTTAAATTATATATAATCTGAATCTCGGAAACGGCTAAAATGATTTCCATGAAATTTAGTATGCAAGGGGTTTCGGCGACGATAAATCGATGTAGCTAGGATGCATTTTTAGAAAATTTCGTTTTATCCGTATTTTTAAGCAATGAAAAACTGCTACAATATCATCCTATCAATAAAATTTCGCCACCATTTACAAGGTTATAATAGCCCAGGTGGAAAACTAGCGTTCCCGAAGCCCGAAGACCCCGTTCAGTCCGTTTATATTTTTCCCTTTTTTTCAAGTTCCTTCTTTTGTAAGAAAACCTATCATTGGGAGCCTATCATTGGCCTACATTTCATCATGTATGTAATTTGTATTTAAATATAATATCCAAAGAACAAGATTTACGAAAAAAAATACCATTACCAGTAATAAAATACGGTCACCCTGGTACTATCCATACTTATTCACTAATATTATAAATACGAAAGTGTCTGTCTGTCTTTCTGCTGTGCTTTCACGGTCAATCTGTTCAACCGATTTTGATAAAATTTGGTACAAGTGTAGGTTGTATCCCGAGAAAGGAGATGGGCGGGACTTTTTATCCCGGAAAATTAAGGAGTTCCCCCTGGAATTAAAAAAATATTAATTCACGCAGACGAATTCGCAGGCATCATCTAGTTTGATATACACCTAAATTAATTGTATTTTATTTATTCGAAAAAAAAGTTTTAGTGAACTACTGCAAAATAATCGTTTTATAACAACTTAAAATATCATTTCTTCTTATAACTTAGTATAAAATGTTGAAGACTAAGGCTTTCGCTTGGCTAGTTTCCAAAAGATTAAAAAAGTATTTTGTGTCTAAAATTAGAATTTTTAAATAACTAGCGAATGCCCGCGACTTCGTCTGCGTGGTTTGAGGTTTTTTGGATCCCGCAGGAACTCTTTAATTTTCCGGGATAAAAAGTAGGCTATGTGCTATTCCAGACTTTATGTATCTCTGTGCCAGATTTCAGTCAGATCCGTTCTGCTGTTGGGGCGTGATTGAGTAATAAACATCAATAAATCCATACATCCATCCAAACTTTCGCATTTATAATATAATCTATAGGAATGTAAATTATATACGATTATAATCTGTAGGAATGTAAAATAAGTCCCTG
This sequence comes from Erebia palarica, assembly GCA_964035005.1. NCBI lineage: Eukaryota > Metazoa > Arthropoda > Insecta > Lepidoptera > Nymphalidae > Erebia > Erebia palarica. Next base: position 25,925,806 of record OZ035992.1, on the reverse strand, counting down.
AACCTTCACTTAAGTTAAGTACCTACATATTTAAAAGTGTGTTGACCTCAAAGATCCGGGATTATCAAGGACCGATTGAAATTGTGTATACAACCCCTCCATTAGGATAGCAATATGTTTGTTCGTTGAAGGGTAAGCCTTTAATCTTGTATACCCTTCAGTTAAATTCACAAGTATGTTTCATGAAAAAGTAAGGATTTTGGTAAAAAAAATAGTTCATAGCAATAGCCGCCCCCTATTCAATGTGATAACTCAATTATTATAAATGAATTTCTAAAAATGGGTAATTTTACAAGAAATACGAGCACATGCATCAAATACGGAAATTAGGGATGGGGTACAAATAGTGAATGTGCTAAATTTAACTTTTAAACAAGTCAAGAGTTAAACATGTTTAATTATCCGTCGAGAAAGACCAATATAAAGTTGGTAGCTTTCGCTGTGGTTAAAAGCTCAGCGAACCGAGATCGCGCTGTGAGCTTAACTGCTAACTTTTACCTACTAGTTACCTATACGCCTTCTTATGCCTTGCAAGCAGAATTCAAAGTTAGCAATCACATTGTAAGGTTAGAAAGATGAACTTAACTTGAAATGGCCGCTTCTAGGCTAAGAAAACTTAGAAATCCATTAAGTGTCTAATTTATTAGGTATCCTAATAATATTATAAATGTGAAAGTATGGATTATTATTAATTTCTAAGTTTGGATGTTTTTCACTCCTTAACGCAGCAACAAATAAAAAGATTTGACTGAAACTTGGAATGTAGACAGGATATTATGTCCTGAAATGACACATATTTATAAATATATCCGGGATATTGTTAAATTAAAGAGTTCCCGCGGGAATCATAAAACATTAATACACGCGGACGAAGTCATCACGTAGACATTATCTAGTAGATTATATAATTATTAATTATACAAGCTTAGATATCAAGTAGAAAGTTAAATAATTTTTGATGCACCTAAGACAGTACATAAAAGAAAGCTGTCTAGTATTTGTCTGTAACTGTGAGATTCAACACGATAGTAATATTGGTAATGTAGATAGATTACTAGAAAGGAGTGGTGGCAAATTCTAAAATAGATTTTCTATCCTTGATTGAAATGAACTCAGACTTTGATTTTAGCTCCTTTAAATTTAATTTTTGTTTTGTTTTAAGTCATTGCATTAAAAAAAATTAAACGACGCGATATCGGATTTCAATAGTAGATTATACACCAAGGGGATAAAGCACTGTTTTATGTCACGGGCGCTACATTGAATCCTGAACGTAACGAAGGACTCCAAATTTAACTCCCGAGCGCAGCGAGGGTGTTATAAGTTAATTCCCGACCAAAGGGAGCGAATTAAGATTGAGTCCTGAGTGCGGTGAGGGATTCAAGCGCCCAAGAAAAAAACTGCTTTATCCCGGTGGTGTATACTCTACTTTATACTTCTACCATAACAGTAAAACAAACTGTAACGGTTAGATATTTATTGCAAATCATAGTAAGTAATCATAGTAATCAAACTTTTTGCTTTTCATGCTGCCAGTGTTTATGCAGGTACACATACTCCTTGGTTTAAAAACTTTTATGTCAAATGGTACGATCGTTTGGTCGACCAGTCTGGAGCCTAGACTCTGTTGTGCATATTTACAGTATGGGGTTGGTCAACTAGTTGGGCAATCGATCGACTAGATTACGGCCCTAGGGCATGAAGACTGACTTTAGACCAGCAAAAGTATGATAATAACAGTAGTAAAGGTATGGTAGAAGTATAAATTGTATTCGTAGGTAGGTATGATTTATAAACTACGTGGAATGGCGTTCCTTGTTTCAACATTGATTTAAGGTTCTGAGGTGCCAAGAGTAAAAATACAAATCCACTAGAATTAGAAAAGAAATTGAAAGCATAATGAAGCAAGATATAATGAGGAATTTCACAGATATTATATTTTCAGTTTTAAAAAATATTTTCCCGGCATACGAGGATGCTCATTAATTGTTACAACCCGAACGCACTGTTATGAACCCAATTATAAAGTTTTACCTAACAAACATCACTCAATTAAACAAGTATTTTAATAAATGAATAATAAACCAACCGTTAAACTTTAATAAACTCTCGAAGTGAAAAAGTGTACCAAATTGGATAATTTTGGGCGAAAAGTAAATAATATTAACATTCATAACAGCATCGCTTGTAGGCTAAATAACTGTGCGGTAATATTTTTACAGCCCAAGGGTGGAAAAATAACAACAACTTTACGAGCACAATTGTAAAATCCTTTTTTAGGTTTCTCCGTAATAGAGAGAATCGACTTGCAAAATATATATTTAGTCATCATCAAAAGTTACCTTATTACGCAGTTATTAATGTACGTAAATTATATTATGTCAGTCAGTTTTATGAAGTGAAAACAAATCTTTATTCAGTGAATGGATCTGCTGGGATAACAGTGTAGAATTATTGACGCCATAATTATAATTCACGAAATAGTAAGAAATTAATAATTATAGAAAGTAGTAAATACTTACATAGAAAAGCTATAATTATTAACAGATATAATTACCTACCCACGTTCGATTATATAATAATCTACCGTCTAGCCTTTAATCCCATTCCATGAGCTAATAATCACGCACCAGATCGAGCTGTTCAAATAACCGAAAATGTTGGTTATTATAAGACTGAACTGAGGAATTAACGGGTAAACTCTGTGGAAAATGAAAAGATAAAAGTATTTTAATTTAGAATACTACCGAAGTATAATGAAATCTGCTACTTTGACAGTACATAATATCAGCCGTATATGAGCTTAGTATACAATTATGTAAGTCGGTAACTTATAAATTGGTGAAAGACTTCGGAGAATATCAAATAAGTAAACTGTGCCTATTAAGTAAAGTAATTTATACTTCCTCCGTGCCTGCTATAAACGCGGCTACGCGACGCGACAAGAAAGTACCCAGACGTATCTACGCGACCCTACGTTGTCGCGTAGATACGTCTGACATTTTCTATGGCATCATATCACGTCGCGTCGCGTGACGTCACTTCTGTGGCTCATCTTGGACAACGTGTCACCTGGGACAACGGGTAAGAGAGCATATTGGGCTATTCCTCGGTAATTATAAAACCCGTAATGTGAAAACGAGGCGAAATACCACACTCGTCCGCCAACCGAATCACATTTTGTTGGTTCTAGATTTGGTAACCCTTGGCTGATTTGGTTGATGATATGCTTATTGGTAAGGGGGTCACGATGAGAACACGATAAATAGTGACGATATTAATCGCTTCTAGTTGGATCAATGACGCCCTTAGGAACTGTTGCTATGATGTTCAAACATTCAGATAGCTTTAGCATCATAATAGCGTCTTCTTTATATAGGTCAAGTTGTACTTCAGTCGTCAGCGTGTCAAACATTGTCGGATTGCGGCCTTGCTCCAAATTCCTAGAGATAGCATTCGTGCTGCAGTCGCGATATACACCCAGAGTACACGGGTAGGTACATAATGTATACCGCACTCACCTGCACACTTGTGCTTGTACTACGAATGAGCTTATGTAACTAAGCTCATTCGTAGTAGTCTTGCATTGCCCGTGAATTCGCTAGATAGATGCTATGAGATCTGTTCAAAAATTCTAAGCAGATGGTCCAAAGTGAAATGAAAAAGTGAGAATCATTATTACGAGTATTGCGTTGGCACTAGCTGGTTTTTCGAAAATTTTACTGAGAAATGATTACCACAGAGTAAAAAATTCAGTCAGACGCCGCCAACGATTTAACTGGTATTGGTTGCAGTACTTAAAAAACATAATTATCTTTTTAAATTAATCCGAATATTATTTCTTGATTTATTTTAATAATATAAAACTTCTATTTCAAAGTACGCATAGGATTCTTTTTGGTAAACGAAAATTTTCCTACAAGGTGGAATTACGGATTTTTCCGCACCCGATTTTGTCAAAGGCAGTTCAAAGAGATGGAGAACACAATAGTATTTTATTGCCCACTACAAATCTTCATTAAGCGTATACCTACGACCTTCCGCTCCTATACACACAAGGGTACTGGTTCATTGGTTTCAATTTTTGTTTTTCACGTATTTTACTTGGTAGTATTTAATTGAACCTTTTATTGTTTCGAAGTGCTTTCGTACAATTAATTCATTAATAAAATGTACTATACTACGCCTTCCACTATCTATTTTAGTGATATTAAGAAAGCTTAGGAGTGTTTTCCTGGGAGATAAGGCTGCCATGCTCCTATTCTTGATAAAATCTGTTAGAAATGAGGCGAGCCATATAAAGTCGTCTATCGTGACTTGGTACATTTATAGAATGTTTGGTATTTTGTGGTACAGTCCTTAGCGGTGATAGCCTATATATTTAGCGCCAATCAAATAGCTCGTCTCTGAGCTGTGGTTCGAGTGCTTCTTTTGGCAGCTCTGACACAAACTGTCGAAGTCACGAACATACTACGCGACGCATACTGTACTATAATTGCGATACGTCTTGCGATCAACTTCAGACGCGTCGACGAACCTACTATTCTGTGGGGCAGGGTTTCGATCTTCAGTCACCCACCTAACTTCTTATGGCTTAAACTCTTCTCATTCTGAGAGAGAGAGATGCTTAACAGAGGGCCGGCGATGCATATGTTGATGATGATGGTAGAATCATCTGCCACATCTACCAAATGCGCTACATATTCGATTATTATAGGGGACGTTAGCCGATCAATGAAGATGGTTCAGTTACCATTTGTTTCCCACAATGCGCCAAGTTTTCTCCACTGCATCGTATTTTGCTCAAGTCGTTTATCGGATGATCAGAAAATGTTCTATGGATGGATGAAATGACTAAAGATACAGGGATGGCGAACCGGTTCCGATATTCGTTGTGGTGGTAATTGTTATATAATATAAAATTAAATCCACTAAAAAGGAATACACCTCCAATCCACACTAATTGGTAAGTATAAATATAGATATCGCGTTATCCAGAATGAAGCCTCACATCGATTACAGTTCAATAAACTTCAATGCTCCTTTGTACTTACACTTATTGAAGCGTTGCAGAAGATAGTCGCAACTGAATGGCTGCACAAACGTAATATAACAAGAGATAATGGATAAACCTCTATATAACTCTTAAAATGAGTTTCAAATTCAAATAAGTATTATAATTTCGTACTGCGTTGGGCACCGAGTAATCCTATGGTTTATGCTTAGGGCGAACTAATGATTTTCTATACCTATATCATTGTGCCAACGTCATCGAGGCCTGAAATGAAACATCAATTGAAAGATCTTTGATTTTGGCATATTAATTTAATTATAAAGGTATAATAAAACCAATTTGTTAACGAAAATAATAATTAACAATAAGGTTCACTGATCCGCAACAAAGCAAACTGTATCGTTTGCCTGAAGCCAGGTCTCAATTATTTGCTCAACCGAATCTTTAAGTTCACTTTGAAAGCCGTCAGTAAAATAATTGGATTTTCCCATTTCAGTTATTTGCCCTTACGTATTTACTTTGTTTGGCCATCTACTGTTCAGGGTTTCGTACTCGAATGTAGGAAACGAAACGCAAAATATATAACATTAAAATATTTAAAATTATTATTATTGTGAGAGAAGCTAGCCTTTCAAGACACCAAGAACAAAAAACAGTTCGTTTTGCAAGATTTTTTTCTGCAGAACACTGTTTCTGTACAAACTTCTGTAGTCTGCTCCGGTTTCTATCTAATACATACGTTAAAAATGTATACGCTTACCATTTCGTAAGCGTATAGCCATGAAACAGCTGAATGTTCTGAACAAAACCATATTAAGTATTATTCGTACAAAAACTATGATGAATTGACAGTGCGCGCGAGTCAACGGCTGTTTTCTTTTATCATCCTCCATTATTACAAACAGAAACCGCAAAGCCTACAAAGGGAACGATTTATCCTCAACAATATGTTGATTGCTTTTAAATTGCGATTGAAGACCGTTTGTGACAAGATGAAGGCGAAAACTAAAAGCCTGAAGTATACACAAAACGTGACTGCGGCCTCAGTGTGAGGTAAGAATAATTTGTCATAGTAATGCGAGGTCCGGGTTCGATCTGCAGCAGAATCAATTTAGGAATTTATGGTTTCTCAATTGTCTCCGGTCTGGTCCGCTGGGAGGCTTTGGCCTTGGCTATTTACCAGCCTACTGCCGCCAAACGAATTAGCGTTAAGGTACAATATCATGTGGAAACCAATTAGGGGTAACGGTTAAATAAAACCGCCATACAACTAACAGGTTGAACTCCAGGTGAGATCGCAGTCAAGGGCTAACTTGTAGTGGAATTAAAAAGTAAAAAAAGAACACTTTAAATTAATTGCGTGCCGCCCATGGCAGTGAAGCTCCAACACACACTTCTCATTTTGTATTTATTCATATAGTCCCTTGTTGGCATATGCTTACAAGGAACTTTATTATCTATATATACGGTAAACTTACTTCTTGTGAGTTGAAACTCGCCTAGCTTCACTCAAATAGACAAAAACATATGTAGTACTAGCTAATGCCCGCGACTTCGTCTGCGTGGACCGAGGTTTTTAGTTCCTGCGGGAACTCCTTAATTTTCCGGGATAAAAAGTAGCCAATGTGCTATTATAGACTATAATTTATCTCTGTGTCCAATTTCAGCCAAATCCGTTCAGCCGTTGGGGCGTGATTGAGTAACAAACATCCATACATCCATACATCCATCCAAACTTTCGCATTTATAATGTTAGTAAGAAACAAAATCATAACAGAATATTTACTGTTTACAGAAATGGATGGTGTAAAGATGGCCTTATGACTGATCTATAACAAAGAAGGTAGGTATCGGTATCTTTGTATTAAAATTTATATTTTTCCAGAATAATTACAGAAATATATAGTGCGAAGTTGGACTTACGACTGATCTCTTTCAGGCAAACTATATCAAAGAAAATAGGCATCAGTATCTTCGCATTAAGTTACATTTTGTGAGCCACGTTTACACGAACCCTTGCTGTTTTGCCTTACACGTACTATTTTGAGGCTGGATTTATAGTTTCATAAAGGTATTTAATAATGTAAGTGATTTTCCAAGGTTTCTCTGAAGATAAGAAAAACACGACATATTTTGTTCTTGGAGGGAACTGACATACCCTTATTTGCTTGGGTTGTAAAATAAACAGTCCGTACTGAGTGGAATTTTCCACAAGGGCACACACAATGTTCAGCTAAGTAACACTCCATTTAATAGTCTCTTAACGACATTAAGAAAACGTTGTAGCAACCATGTTGGCTAAAGGTTAGAGTTATTAGGGACGGGGCAGTTGTAATTAAGTTTTCAATGGAGCTGAAACGTTGCTTACAAAGCATGAACACCCGAGAAGTGGTCCCGTCACAAGACCGTAACACGTTTCTCTATACATAAGTTATGACTCGCAAAGTTTTGTTAGAGGAAGTTACAACCACAGATATGGACGGCCAATATTGATATTAAATCATAAACTGTCTAAACTATTTAGTTCCTTTTCAGGAAATTGATTATATTTTATCAACTTAGAGGTATACCTACTGGCTTATGTAAGTTACTACAAAAATAGTTATTTGTTCAACAATTAATTAAGTAGTTTAGTATTAAGTCCTATTCTTAGTTTTATTCCCATGTTATGTTGTAATTTTTTTAATGTTTGTAACTTTGTAACGAATGTTAAGATAAGTTGTGTTTAGTTATAAGTGATCACTACCTTTAGCTTTTTTATTATAGGATAAGGTTGCTATGAATGGTGCTAGTGTAAGTGTCCGTTAGTAAACGTAATAAATAAAATAAAAGTAAAATAAAATGAACAAGATAGCAAAGTTCGTTTTTGTTGCAAATGCCTAGTTGGAATCTCGAGCGAGCGAAGGATTCTATAATACATGCCTTATCTGCTACATTTTCCAATAATAAATAAAAAATAATTAATGATTCATGTTTGAGTGACCTTTTGACATGTTATAAGGTCAAGTTTGCACTAGTAATTTGGTCAAGGGCGCAGTCATTGAATTCCGGCTCAAATGCGGAGACTCACTTTCGTATTCAAGAGTCATTGCCAGTTAAGAAACCAAGTCACGAGGCACATTATATAATTTTTGTAATTGTTATTCAATTTTATATTATGAAGCGGAGATAGCCTAGTGATTTAGACACCTGACTTCCGAATACATGGTTGCGGGTTCGACAGACTTTTCGGAGTTTGCGTTTTAAGTAATTAAATATCCCTTGCTTCAAATGGTGAACGTAAATATCGTGAGGTAGCTCGAAAGTCTTGTCGAATGTGTGCGAGTCTGCCAATCCGTACTTGGCCAGCGTGGTGGACTACGACTAAGCCCAGAATAGACTCGCGCTCAGTAGTGATCAAGTTATCAAAAATACATCTAACGATCAAGTAGCGTGGAAGAAGTTATGTCTTCACAATTAGCAAATTATGACAATTTTTTTTGTGAGACCAAACACGCTGCTCCAATACAGGCTTTTTATAGTGATACTTAATAACCGGGACCAACGGCTTAACGTGCTCTCTGAGGCACGGGGGTGTCGACTCATCGCCAACTTCCAAGTCCGGGCTGGCACCCAGATTTCTTGACTGAAAAACTCAATACTTTACTATCTTGATGACAGACCGGGAATCGAACCCTCGTAATCCGCGGTCGACGATGCTAACCGCTAAAACCATGAGGCAGTATTTTTAATTTATTCTAGCTAATTTATATGTTAAATTGCATTTGTCGAACAAAATTTTCGTAATTTAATAAAAGCCACATTTATTCGATGACTCCTTCATCAATTCTATTCAACAATTCTAGAAAATTGATTGTATCTCTTTGAAATTTGTAGATCAATTTATCGTATATCTGATTAACTAGTGATTTGCTTTTCACCGTGGGTTTCACAAACAGACATTGAAATTGCTTTTCAGAGATTCAAACTAAATTAGGTAGAGATTACTTAGCCTTTCCGTAACATTTGGAGTTTCTGAGTTAAATCTCTTAAATAAGCGTTGGATTTACTGCTTGGGAAAGTTAATAACATTTCTTGGAAGATAAATTAATAGTAAAATTATTTTCAGTCTAAGGAAGTACGATCATGTTTCGGAATATAGGAGGAGACTTAACTGGCTCCCTATCAGGCTAAGGCGTAATTTCAATGTCCTCTCTGTTCTCTATGCTACCCTTTACCACCCATGGTCACCCCCTTACCTAAAGGAACGATTCAGGTTCCTTAGCTCCTTCCCAATCCAGCATACCTTGCGATCTGCCAGTGACAACAAACTTAAAATCGCCAAACGTAACGCCGAGGGATACGCAGACTCGTTCACCCTAAAGGCGGTCTTATTGTGGAACGCACTCCCAGCTGATATCACACGAGCAAAATCTCTAGCGGCCTTTAAAAGTCGTGTCAAGAAGCATTACCTATCGCTGTAAACTTGTTCTTATTATTATTTATGTTTAGGTATTGTAAATTAGTCATATGTAATTTAATATTTATGTATATAATATGAATTATATTTAAATATATATTTATTATATGTATAATTTTTATCTGTGTATAGTATGTACTGCCTCGTTGGTCTAGTGGTTAGCATGTTTGACTGCGGCCGACGAGGTCCCGGGTTCGAGTCCCGGGTCGGGCCATAATTAAGTATCGGGTTTTTCGGATTAGAAATTCCCAGTACTAGCCCGGAGTTAGGAAGTTGGCGGTGTTTCACCCCCGTGCCTCGGAGAGCACGTTATGCCGTCGGTCCCGGTTATTATCACTAACATGATAATAGTCGTTAAAGCCCGCCAACCTGCATTGGAGCAGCGTGGTGGGTCTAAGATCTAATTCCCTCTCTCCTACGAGAGTGGAGGCCTGTGCCCAGCAGTGGGACGTTAATGGGCTGTAGTGAATAATGTCCTTTGTGTATTCCTTTTGTTTAAGCAATAAAGAATTTTAATAATAATAATAAAACAAGTTAAGAAAAGTGTGTGTCACTTCCATCCAAAATCTAATTTGATATTTGTAAAGTAATATATTTTGTTAAATATTTAGCTTAGAGCAACAGCATTTTTAAATCGTTTTTAAATCAAATTTGGCCGAACCAATTCAATCTGGGGTGAAATTAATCAATGAATGCGATTTTCCGGTTTCCGGGATTCACGCGGATATTTACCTATAAATGAAAATGGAAAATACAAAAGCGATTGCGGTGGAAATTTACATTTATTTTAATGTATAAAAAGCTTCAGTAACTTCTTCGTTTCATTTCGTAAATTGGTCCAGCTCTAAATAGATTAGGTATCCAACAATGGACGGAATATTACGGATGTAATGATATTTAAAATCGCATATAATTAAACTAGTGTCAGTTAGATTAGGTTAGATGAGCAAGTTTCAAAGGAAATTACAGTTTATAGTAATGAAATGAAAATATTTCGTACTAACTGATACCTTCGTCCGCATGGAATAAGTTTTATTAATTCCCGCGGGAACTCCTTGATTTCCCCCAATAAAAAGTAAGCCTATGTCACCGTCACTATAAATCAACAAACAAACAAACACACTTTCACATTTATAATATGATTCATATTTATGTCAGACATAGTGCTTTAATCTATCGCAAACGGAAACATTCGATCTGACATAAGGGTCAATATACAAGGTCAAAACATCCTTTTCTGTTCCGACATTTTAGGGTAGCAAAAATAAAAATTTCATTACCAAATAAATACCATTCACTACTCAGATAAATGAAGTATGATTTGACTTTTATTAAAAAAAGTTGTCAAAAAATCGTATAGTAACCGCAGAAAATTATCGGAAAATTCATGGAAATCTCAAAAAACGCGTTATCGTGTTCAAATTAATCGTAAAAGATCAAGGAACAATATTTTCAATATAACTTAAAGTTTTTGTACAATCTGGTTTCAGAGATCCCTCATTTTTACAGCACGAATTTTTCATACAAATTTACACTTTTTGTTACCATTTTCCTGGAAAACCACTAGACTGATTAGTATGTGTTTTTTTGCAGTAGATATGCATAACTTCTAACAAGGTTCTTGAAAATGTTTTAGGACCATAGTCCACCAAGCTGAGCTGCAATCGTGATTTTAATTTTTCAATATGTTTCTATTCTTCTGAAAAAGTACTGGGCTGATTGAGATGTTTTTGCATTAGATGTGTATATCTTGTGAAAAGGTTCTAACAAATATTTTAAGGTCAAAGTCTACCACGTTGCGCAGCAAACATAATAAAAAAAACTGTACTGATTTAGATGCGGTTTTTTGTTTTAAATATGTTTATCTACTGAGAAGGTTCTTAGATATGTTTTAGGGCCATAGTCCACCAAGCGGTGCTGCAATCGTGATTTGGTAAGTGGTCATAGGAACTCCTTCTCATCGTGTTTGGACTCTTTTGATTTGTCTGGACAAGCGCTAACCTAGATGCTGCCCAAGATATCGTGATGGAGCCGGGAGGTGGTCACAGGAATTCCTTTATTTAATCCATAGTTCTTTTAACGTATTTTTTGAACTAATATATTTTTTAACAATTATTTATCAGAATATTAAAATTCAACACTATTTGACATCTCTACTCATTACCATTTGGCCATAGTCCACCACGCTGGTCAAAAAAACTACTGAGCCGACAAAGATGCAGTTTAGTGTTGATAAAACTACTTCTGCTTCTGAAGTTCTAATTGTTGTTACAAAGTTATAAGGTCACAAATCATAATGGAGCGCTGCAGTTTGTCGTGGGGTTTAAAAAAAAAATTAGTACTTGTTGTAAGTATATTACGTCTTTGAGAGGCAATTATCTAGTAAACACCCCGATGAATAGTGTCAGTTTTTATACTGGTTACATAGGTACAGCGCATACTTTAATACTATACTACAATAAGCCTTCCTAGTTACTGGTAATTTTTGGTAACAAAAAACTTGAGAGGTGTCAAGGGACACCCGATGGAACGAAGTTCATCAGCAATATCCGGAATTTGTGCAGAAACACTGTCAGGATTCATTATTGTCAATATTTTTTATTATTTATTATGTACAAAAAACCTTGTATATGTCACCGTAAGATTGTAAAAACCGTTAGATTATAATCTAACTCACGAAATTCTAAACTGTCGAAAGATTATAATTTAACGCATTATTTTCCGGTAGATTGTAATCTGATTGGTATTTAAACCCGATAAAACCTAAGTGCCCGGCCTGCGGCCGGCCACTAGTTGATTGTTTATGTCGAACCCTAACCTAACCTACAAGAAAGAGACAAGAAAACGTAAATAAAATGAAGATTTCAAAAATTGACACTCAGAACATTGAACAGTTTACAATCTTTCGACAGTTTAGAATTTCGCGAGTTAGATTATAATCTAACGGTTTTTACAATCTTACGGTGACAAAAATAATCGTCGCGACAGCACACTGTTCAATGCGAAATAGAAAGACGAAACGAAAATAACTGGCTTGCTTTCTTTGAGAGAGAGAGAGAGAGAGAGAGACAGACAGAGAAACACGCGCACGCCGCACGGCGACAACTACAGCAAAAAGTGTCGTTACAACTTTTGGTCTTAATTTTTTCCGCCTAGCCCCCTTTCGCAACGCGCGCTATGGAACTTGCTGAGGAGGTGGCCCGTTGACAATGTATACTTTTTAAGTATGTACACAGTACATAAATACTGCATGTATTTTTTGTACTACTGATTAATTTGATGTAAACCGTTGGTCAATAAAATTTTTTTTATTTATTTACAAGTTCTGTTCTGTTCGGTAGGAACAGTATAAAGTAAGTAGAAACCTATTCCAAGGATGTATGGATGAATGCATGTTTGTTACTCAATCACGCCAGAACGGCTGAACGGATCTGGATGAAATTTGGCACAAAGATAGATTATAGTCTGGAATAACACATAGGCTACTTTAATCTCGGAAAATTAAAGAGTTCCCGCGGAAACCAACAAACCTCAATCATCAGCTAGTTTATATCTATTCACCTAGGTGGTGAGGTTGAGGTAGGTAGGTAAAAGGCATTTTAGTCTGGAAATCCTTGCAAGAGACATTCGTCCGCAGTGAGCGACTATCGGTTGAGACCGCTTTACTCCTAAGGAAAGAATATGACTACGCCTTGCAGGCGTCTATATAGTATTGTCTAAGCAAATTCATTTGACGTATTAATAAAATATGCTATGCTAAGATATGCTATGCTATGCTATTCTATGCTATGCTATGCTATGCTACGCTATGCTATTTTAGGCTATGCTATTTTATGTTTAGTTATTTTATACTATGCTATGCTATTTTACGCTGCGCTATGTTATCGCTATGCTATGCAATGCTATGCATGTTATGCTATCCCATTATGCTATTTATGCTGCTATGCTACTCTATGCTATGCTATGCAATGCTGTGCTATGCTATTGCTAATAGCATAGCATAGCATAGCATAGCGTGCTCTCCGAGGCACGGGGGTGAAACACCGCCAACTTCCTATCTCCGGGCTAGTAGGTACTGGGAATATCTAATCAGAAAGCAAAAAGCAACTATAGCAAAAAGTGTCGTTACAACCTTTGGTCCTAATTTTTTCCGTCTAGCCCCCTTTCGCAACGCGCGTTAATAAGGAACTCCGTTCCAAAAACTCGTCTTTGAGCGGCGATAAGTAGTCAGGTCCCCAGCTGCTTGCGGGCAGACCGTCACAAATTCCACCAGAGGAGAGTTCTACACGTACCAAATACATATATTTTTTCGAGAGCTTGCACCATTAATTAAAATATATCAATTGGGTCAAATAACAAATTGGGACAATTTTTTTCATCATGAGACCAACTAAGATATTGAACACTATGAAATTCTGAACAAATAAAACAAAACCATACGTAGGATGAAAATCAAACATCTGCGGATTAAAAGTAAACAATCGGATATCGGATATGGAAATCTGAAATAATTCTATTTTGTTCGGGCTTCAGTGACATAATTCCGGTCACGTATTTAGGATTCCAATCAATTTTTCAAGCTTGTTGTGTTAGATGTTATTTCGATGGGATTTCGTGTAGATAATAAAGTAGACTTTTGATTGCACGACTGAGTAATTACAATCAAAAATCTATAAAGCTTAGATGGGCGGAACAGTCTTCAAAAGCCTTTTCGTTATAAAGATAAAGATACATATAGCTAATAATTAAATTATCATACAAATATACTTATATTTAACGGTTCATTAATAAATAGGTATCTAATAATTATTTAATATTTTATCTGTTAATTCAATCTAAATTTAAAACTGAACATTAAAAATATCATTTAAGCCGCTGCAATGAGGCAATGTGCCCAGAACGCTGGCTGCGTTACCCCGTTGAATAGCCAAACTATGTTGGCCGATGTTTAACAGCCAGCCCTCCGGTCACCTGTGGACTCTGTGAGACGAGAAGATAGATCCTTAAAAAAGGATCTAGCATCTTCGGCCCACGACCCCAGGGTTTTTACACCAAAAGACACAAAAATTGGCCAAAATTAAAAGGCATCTGGTAATTGAATTAATAAGTAGGCACTGGAAAACAAAGACCTTAACATGCAAACACTGTATTGTGAGAAATTGTGATCCATAGTCATCATTTGTTATTACAAACAAACAATGAAACAATATGTTGAAACACCTGTCTGATGTTGGGACTATGTTTGTTTCATATATTGGATTACAGTGTAAAGTATCCTTTGTTGTTTTATCAGCCTGTTAAGAACGGTCTCTCTTTTGCAGAGCGCAATATAATATGACGTATCTTATTCCTACCACTCTTTGGTGCCAGGTATGATTACGTCAGCTTATAGTGTTCCATTATTATAATCCAGTACATTTTTTTTATTAAGGTAACTTAAATATTTAACTTATTATAAATTATGTTGAATTTGTACGAATACGTCTTTTGTAAAAGATAAATCGTTTGGCGGATGTCATTTTCTTGTGTTGATAGAGAATCCAAATATATTATCCCAAGGAAATGGATAAAGTATTCTGAGGTGTAGCTATACAGAAAATTTCCTATATTATCTGCCTTTACCTCGACATATCCGATCTCGCAAATAATAGCGCCCAATTCGGAAGTCCGTTAGGGGCCGTCAGTGTTGTGTATATATTGGGTACTTAATTTATAGCTATTTATATTAATAATATTGTTCTTTGGTAGCTACCTGTTTAAACTGCTCTAATACCAGTATTTTATTAGTTGGCTATTCCATAACAAGTATTGGGTTTTTCTGACAGGGAATTCTCAGTACTAGCCCGGAGTAAGGAAGTTGGCGGTGTTTCACACCCGTGCCTCGATGAGCACGGTAAGCCGTCGGTCCTGCGTCTGATCTCTCACCGGTGGTGTCGGATTTTCCGTCTCATCGGGCTATGAGAGTAAAGGAACAGAGAGTGCACCTGTGTTTGCGCACACACTTGTGCACTATAATATCTGCCACGCAGATGGCTAATCTCTCTGGAGATAGACCGCTGTGGCCGAAATTCGGTCGGGAGGACATTATAGTTGGCCTATTAACACAGCGCTTCGTTCTCGTTTTATAGGTATACTAGCGAATGCCCGCGACGTCCGCGTGGATGGAGGTTTTTCGGTTCCCGCGGGAACTCTTTAACTTTCCGGGATAAAAAGTAGCCTGTGTTATTCCAGACTATATAATCTATCTCTGTGCCAAATTTCATCCACACATCCATACATCCATCCAAACTTTCGTATTTATAATATTAATATAGATGTAAACTCTATGATAGAAAAACTACATAAATTAAATAGTCAAACAGTGATTAGAGTTTATTTTAATTTCAGAGAGATTTTGTTCTGGCATTCAGCATGGTCGAAGTTTCATGACATTAACTGTGAGATTTACGACTATACGAGATTTATGTCTTCATTTATGGGAGCCTACATCAATGGAAATAAACATGAGTATGAATAAATACGTTGGTTTTACAGTCAGTCCATAAATCAGAAAGGGGAGGTAGTTAGGTTACGACTTATTATCTGAATCAAATATTGGTAAAAGGTTAGGTTACCCTTTTACGATGTTGGGTCTAAAATGGTAGACCCAACACCTTCTATGGAAGGTATATTCTCCGTTATAGGCCTTCAGAAATACTGGAAATACCTAAATGGTTACCTATCGAAATTGATTCATCAGTTGGCTTACTAATAATTTTCTTTGGTATGTAAGGATCACTATGTCAAAAACGAGATAATTAAATCGGCTTGGTTTAATTTATTTGCACAAATGAAAGCGAAATCCAATTAAAACGTTCATTTCTACTTATATTTTGGAATGTCCTACAGAATTCTATATTATTCTTATTTTATAAAGGGTCAAAGTGTATTTGTTTCTTGGTTTCTTGGTAAGCATCCCGCTAAGGAGTAGCGGAACGATGCGATTTTATGCATTGTGACGACCTCCGTGCGCAGTGTGTAGCGCTGTTGTCATAACGTGCGGAGGTCCCGGGTTCGATCCCCGGGATTATAATTTCTGAATTTTCCCTGGTCTCGCATGGTGGGAGGCTTCGGCCGTGGCTAGTTACCACCCTACCGGCAAAGACGTACCGCCAGCCGTGTAGAAACCAATTAATAGGAGTATGGGTTTAATATAACTGCCATGCCCCTAACAGGTTAGCCCGCTACCATCTTAGACTGCATCATCACTTACCATCAGGTGAGATCGCAGTCAAGGGCTATCTTGTAGTGGATAAAAAAAAATCGTCGTTGTCGTCAACCGATGGGTATCCACTGCTGGATATAGGTATCCTGTAGGGTCCTCCACAAGCCACGGTCTTGTACCGCGCCGCCTGGATCCAGCGACTCCCTGCGACTCGCTTGTTGTCGTCCGATTTGTTGAATGGATGTAATTAATTACGTGGAAAGTAGAATAGGCTGCTTTTTATCTCGGGAAATGGAAGTGTTCCAAAAAAAAACCGGAAGGAATCGCGAGTTACTACTATTGTGAAATAAAACTTCGTTACGCATTCTGTATTCCCCTGAAAGCATCTTATTCTTTAACTTTTCGTGTCCAACTAAGTTTTATAGCTGCGAGATACATTTTAATTAAGTTTTTCACGAGAAAGAACGTCTTACGGGACATACGACCTTTGCCCAGCCAGCAATCTTCATTAGGGTCATTTAATTCGCTTAAGCTTAAACTCGGAAACAGCTAAAGCGGAACTGCTAAGTAAATTTTAAGGATAAGGCTTTTTTCTATGAACTGGATATAAATAGCTATTAGAATTGTAAATTATAATGGAGCGCAAGTCGCAAAAACTTACTTCATTCATTAATTTAATAAAATTAACTTGTAAATTAGAAAAGAAAGTGAAGAAGCAATCTAATTAATTTATCTATGGTAAATTGATTTTGAGCCGACTAGGTACTAGGATAACTTAAAAACCTTACTCCCGATTTTAAAGTCCCTAACTTCAAAAACTTGGACCCCTCTTGTAAGCTTCCGACCCCCATTTCACTACTTCTGGGGTAGATTTTCGTAAAATTACCTTATATAGGTTTTTGTCAATAATAATTTAATTGCAAATTTTTATGTGTCTAACTTCAAAAACAAAGGACTTTCCTACAAACTTCCAACCCCCATTTCAACCCCTTAGGGGTGAATTATCTCAAAACCGTTTCTTAACTGATGTCTACGCTATAGAAAGAACCTACCTGTACCCTACTCTAATCAAGTCTGTATGTTTTGTAGTTTCTGAGAATATATCGTGATTAGTCAGTCAGTCAGTCAGTGAGTGAGGGGTATTTCGGTTTTAGAGGGAGGAGGGAGGATATATACAACAAAGCCAAAGAAAATGTATAGGAATCCAGTAGTCACTTGCGGTCGGCCGCGGCGGTACGGTCGCTAGTCGCTGCCGCTTGCCGCAGACTAGAGCTTTTAGAGAGATTTTGTATGAAAAAAATTCATGAACTTTGTTCACAAAATAATCTTGATCTGGTATCATTAGTATCACTTATCAAGAAAGCGTATGTAAACTCAAATTCAAAGTATATTTATTCAAAATAGGCTCCTACAAAGTACACCTTCTGAACGTCACGTTTACAAAGTATAAGACGTGATGGTGATAATTACCTACGGTATCTTAATACTAGAGCTACGAGGGTTCCAAACGCGCCCTGGTCTGAGAAGAACCCACAACAAACACAGCCGGGGGTTTTACACAAATACCGTAAATTACTTAATTCGATTTAAAAATTTAAAAACTACATTACAATTAGCCGCTGGAATAATTCATACACATGCCTGCCTCTTAGTAATAGGACTTTTCAATTAGTTTACGTTTTTTTAAAATTTAGGACCAAAAATTTTGTAAAACGTAAACAATTCATTCACATGCCTGCCTCTTAGCAATAGGACTTTTCAATTAGTTTACGTTTTAAAAATTTTGAACTTGTTTGTATTCTTGCTTATTGCAATCACCTACCCATTGAGTACGTTATAGCTAAGTAGTAATACCAAAGTAAATGGTTCTGAGTCTCTTATATAATCAACGGGGAAAACCAGTGCCATTAAAATTCTCATAATACACAGGTAATTAACATGCACTGATACCAAGATTATTACATGAGGAACGCCTCAAGAGACCACTCCATATGTTGGGACATTATCAGGACAGTGTTCATATCGTATTCCCTAATGAAAATATGACTCGTTTGGCAAATACGTGTGAAATATGAACAGTAACTTGACTAATTATTGCTGAAAGCAATACAAGTACGTACGCATACGTGATTCATAAATAATTGTGACTTATATTAGTTGAAAGATCAATGACATATGCATAACTGAATTTAGTCAAATGTTTTTTGCCTGAAACTATTATAATAGAATGAAACGATATGTTTGAAATCTAGAGACTTCATAAGGTAACTTTATATATGTATAATATAATACTAGAGGGCCCGGCAGACGTGGTCTTACCTTGAACCCATAACCCGATTGCAGCGCCCCTAACGGGTCCAATTGTGAATATAAACCATCCCGGGACCCACACAAACACGCACAAAAAGCTATCAAAATCGGTTAAGCCCTTTCTGAGTTATACCGAGACAAACGAGCAACAATTGATTTTTATATATATAGACTAGTGGACCCGGCCGACGTTGTTCTGCCCTGAACCTAGAACCTGATTGCAGCGCCCCCTGCCGGTTCCAATTATGAATATAAACCAGCACTGGACCCACTCAAATACACACAAAAAATTCCATCTTAATCGGCCCAGCCGTTCTCGAGTTTTAGCGAGACAAACGAACAGTAGTTGATTTATATATATAGATAGATATATTAAGGTAATATGTGCCCCTTTCCGGACTCAAGTATTATTAGATTGACCTTGACCCTTGACACCGCAATTTACCCTGGCTAATATATCAAATGGGTAATGAAAGTGAGAAATTTTAGCCAAAAACAAAATAGATCAACAAATCATATTTAGTGTTAGTAATTACAAGCACAAACTCAAACCCATTTGTTAGAGCCCACGCGCACAGGCAACTTTTAGTCATCGGGCTACTTTATTTTGAAGTGCGCGCACGGGCAGGGTAAAGTCATTGGAACAAAAAAAAATTATCGATGAAATGCTGTTAAATTAACTTTTTGCTTAAATTCAATGCGTAGAGTTTAGGAATTTTCCCCAAATCTCTTCTCTTTTAAAATAAGTCGATGGGTGGTCGATGTCGGTGGTGGTGCGGTGATCGTGGTGGTGTCCGTGGACCTACCGGCTTGCCCCACCAGAGGGTCGAGGAGGTATTCCTGTTTACCCGTTTTACGCGGTAAGGTTAATAAAGCTTATCTGTAAAGCATTGAAATGAAAAGAGTCTTATGTCATGTTGAAACCAAGTTACACAGCTTAAGAGTCGAGTTTTAGTATGTTACCGAAAAAGTCCTCATATAGCATCAGTATCGTAGCTTTACGTCTACGAAGTCAGACTATATTGTTATTTGCGAGTGAACTAGGTACATTCACTTGGAGTTACATTATAACTGTCGGAAACAGAGTCTACTAGAAATTGCACAGCTTTAACCACAATTTGCGTTGAAACATTATTAAACCAAACAGTTTACAAAACGAATTGATTATTATTTTATTCATATACACCAAAAAGGACTTCATTATTCCTGAACCTGCTTCGGGACAGCCGCCCTACATAACCAGTAGGTCAATAAAATTAATATTTGAATAAGGGTTTTTTGGAACTTTATAGTTAACCTATATGCCAGCCCCATCGTCACACACAAAGATAAGGGTTGGAGAAGTGAAAATACCTGCCTTGAAAGCAAGAGGTTCGTGATACTGTAGATAACCGTCTTACGTAGTACGATTTAGTAAACCTTAACTTACGCAGACGAAGTCGC
Source organism: Erebia palarica (assembly GCA_964035005.1). Taxonomy (NCBI): domain Eukaryota; kingdom Metazoa; phylum Arthropoda; class Insecta; order Lepidoptera; family Nymphalidae; genus Erebia; species Erebia palarica. The sequence goes on along the minus strand of OZ035992.1, from coordinate 25,905,376 downwards.
GGGCATTATCTGGTAAGTACTAATATCACGAGCAAATCTGAAAATATTTTTTTTTACTTAAATAGGTAAGTAAGTAATTATAAACGGTTATATTGTACGTCTATTCGTCCGAACTCATAGGACGTGAGATCTTAGTTCGGGGTGAGCTTTATGTTATTATGTTTCCAGATGATGGTATATACCTGTGCGTACCCCTAACTTAATGGATATAATATAACAACTTATATAAAACTGGTGAAATTCACGACTCCCTTCTTTGCAAATATAAAGTTAATTAATCATAAGCCTAGCCTTTCCGAACGGTGAAACAGGAGTTTTTACTTGTTAATTTCTATAGCCAACTTGGGCTATAAATTAATTTTTCAGACAACATTATGAGAGCTAAAAAAGTTGTTTTTGAGGGGCATTGCAGTGACGCCGTTTTACGTAACTCAGGAATTTTGAAATTTTGGCACATGTTTGGTATGAATTCTTTCAATGTAGCAGCTTAAAAGGATAACTCGGCGTTTCTGCGAACGGGCCTAAGTAAAATATTGCTACTTCAAAATTACGCAAATGCAATGATATTTTATCATTATATTTATCAATACACTTGCTCGAAAAATGCACTTACAGAGGCAGTAAACAGGACTTGTAAGTTAAATTTACTGCCCTCATGCTATTTTTTGCAGAATTTACTGCCTTCGTGCAGTTTTGCAGTTTTTCATAATTTTCGTAAGTCCACTTCTAAATAAAAAGTTTTCTTGCAAGAAGGTTCCTAATAATATTCACTTTGTATGTAGAAAACCTAAAAAATAATAACATTTTGACGTAGATTAATAAAAATTAATTAATGAAATTAAAAATTGTATTTAATAATAATTATTAAAATCGTTTTAAGTTTTATAAATCAAAAAAGTAAAGGCTGAATAGCCCAGTCTGGGAATTAAGAGCTAGAACCTAGAGCCATTAAGCCAATAAAAAAAGGTCTTAAATATACATATACCACATTCGAAATTAAACTTTAATGCTTTATTGCTTTTGTTTCGAAGACAAAAGGTCTTAAATATGAATATACTACATTCGAAATTAAACTTTAATGTTTTAGTGATAAGGTTTAATTTTGAATAAACTATACATAAAATCTTACTCGAAGCATTTTCGTTACGGACGTTTTTGCCGGCTAGGGTATCCCTCCGCATCGTCTCTTAAGGAACTTCGTCCCAAAACGCAATAACAACAACGCGTCCTAGATAGGTACTAAATCTTTAATCTGTGCGCGCTATTTTTAAAAGTTTCATTGAGTTTTTCTTATATTATAAATTCGAATTATACTTATATTATAAATTAGAAAGTGTGTTTATTTGTTCACAACGTAAATACAACAAATTCTTTAGAAACAAATGTAACCAAAGAAAGCCAAAAAAGTGAGGGTACGAATTTTTTGCAGTTATAAAATGTTTTCCACCAAACAAATCAGCAACAGCATTATAAGATTTATTCCAACAAGTTTTCCGACAAAATAAATATGTATCAGTAAATTTGAGACCGCTATGCCAAGCGTTCTCATCTGGAAATGTACAAAATGTGTATTCCCATAGGGTTGTTCGAGAGGCACCGCCGGAATATTAACCGAGGACACACCGAGGCCAGGAATAACGCGGAATAAACTGCTGTGGTAAAACGTACATGTACCGTGTCCATTTGGTGTGTAGTTCGTCGCTTCTGTTTTCTCAACCCCGGGAAATATCTGAGGGAAGTATTAGGTACTTACATTTGTCTCCGTTTTGGCGTTTAACCAATGATGATATTATTGTATGCACAGGTATGCGTGTAAATGTCTACTGTAGATTTCATACTTTAATATACCTACTCTTTATCACTGCAGTTCAACTCCCAGCAACATAGTCACCGTATAGCTTGCGTCAATCATTTAGTCGTCTCTGAGCTGAGGTGTGAGTGCTAGTTTGCGAAGCTCTCACACAAACTGTCGTAGTCAAAGTACATAGGTACTACCGAAAAAAGGACTTTGACGTTATAAGCAGTAGCAACTAATCACAAAATACTATCTAGGGGGTCCAAGCAACAAAGGTATGAGTACCTTTGACTCTGTAAAATAATATACCTACTTAAATAGGTGGTAAATTTTTTATAACTGAAATGTATTTTTGATCACTATATTTTACAATGTCCACGCCCATTTTCCTCTCACGTTTTACGACCGAGCTACCTTTCTAACATTACATTTTTATAGCTGGCCATCATCACGCTCTGCAATATTTGCTAAGATATTGGAAACGACGCTATATACCAACACTCAGGGTATATAAAGAATTATTGTCCATTAAGTTTATTATTATTGCTCTAACTTTTGTTTCATTGAATTGCCTGCTAAAATGCCTATCCCAATTTGTACAGAATTCGTTTTTGTAACTTATTATAAGTACGAGCACCAATAATGTGCCGTAATATGATTGTGTACCGGACATATCTCATAACTGCCTCGTTGGTCTAGCGGTCAGCATTTTCGACTGCGGCTGACGAGGTTCGGGGTCGAGTCCCGGGTCGGGCCATAACTAAGTATTGGGGTTTTCTGGCTAGAAATTTTCATTAATAACCCAGAGTTAGGAATTTGGCGGTATGTGCCTCGGAGAGCACGTTAAGCAGTCGGTCCCGGTTATTATCACTAACATGATAATAGTCGTCAAAGCCCGCTAACCCGCATTGGAGCAACTTGGTGGGCCTAAGCTCTAATTCCCTCTCTCCTATGAGAGTGGAGGCCTGTGTCCAACAGTGGGACGTTAATGGGCTGTAGTGGTGGTGGTGGTGGATATCGGGCGTTATCTCTTACAGCGTGCCTAGGCTTGCTAGTCTATAATATTTGTTTTCCAATATTCAAACTAAAAAGTTTATTTTACTTAAAACTATTATATCATCACTAATTATTCTTCACGAGAATGGCTTAGATTGTATACAACTAATTATACATTATAATTTCAGTGCATGAAAAGGTAAGTCTACCTGGTGCAAGCCGTGGCTAGTGAGCTAGAAGTTGTGCACACGTTCTTTCTATGGCAGATATTGCGAACAATATTACTGATTACCGCTACAGGTAAACGTGGCACCTGGGACATCGCAGTAAGTTGGCACAGGCCTGGGGTACAGAGTCCATTATTATTCAGAAGGCGCCCTCCATGTTATGCGCCGCGGCATCGTAAAGGTATCAATTTGTAATATCGGTCAGGACTCGGAGCTGTTTTATTTTTCACAATAACTGCTAAAGAAATTAATGAAGACCGACAGCTGGTGGTCCTATCCCATGAATTTAATTGAATTTACATATATCCACCAACACGGGTACTACGGGCACGCGGTAAAATTCTAAGAATGTGTATAGCAGCAGATGAATAATTAAGCAGTAAATACGCTTAGTCTAATTTTTTAGATTGAAAATTCGATCGATCGTATTGAGCGTTCAATGACATTAGCGTCAAAGTAAAATGGACCCAAACGTTCTTGATTTAAAGTCACAAATTCAGTAAAAGCGATTTTAATTTCGAAACGTATCTTTTGGAGAGCTGGCTGTGAATGCATACACGAAACTGAGCTCTAAGTTGATGCTTTTAATGGGATCGAAAGCTCAATACGATCAATCGAATTTGCTATCTAAAAACTCAGACTAACTTAACCCAAGGACGGTCAAATCTGTCCGACTGATCTGTCTGTCTTATAAGGGTTCCTTTTTACGATCTTGGTAAACAACTCTATTGAAAGTATTTTAATTATTTCCACAGGAAAGTGAAACTTTCCTGTCTGTGTCATTAATAAGTTATTTGCGGTAATAATTGGGCCCCAGGGTCGGGAAATTTTGTAAACAACAATTATCGCCTACCGTATCGCTGGCGTCTCTGCCATCCCGGTTCTGTTTAATTTTATTGACTACGCGAATATTCGGGCTTCTCTATAGTAATAACGTGCTGGGAACTACTTTAGAATTTACGCTTCAAGTAATTTGGACTACCTACTATTTCGTGATCATAATAAGTACCTACTCCAATTGTAGGATGAAATTTTTTTATAAACCTATCTACCTATCTACCTAGATAGGTTGGATTTTAAATAGTTATTTGTTCAACATGATAGCGAAGTTCGTTTTTGAGCCTATAGTTCTGAATCCCGAGTGCGCGAAGGATTCTATATACCTAGGATTCTTTGTTAGAATTAAAGGCATAAGAAACAAAAAGCTTTGCTACCGTGTGATACATACAACTTTCATCTCAATAGCTATAGAAAATACAACATGTAAGAAAATTATAGGTACTGGCCTAGAATGAGCAATATACCTACTGCAAGTTGCAACACATTTACTCTAATGGTATTAAATTACAATATTCGATTCATTTTTTTTTAATAATCGTTTAAAATTTTACAATTAGTAGTACGAGCAGAGAGCTCGCCATGTTATATTGCTTTTTTTAGCAGAGAGATGGAACGAACGTTCTGAAAGTGCCACAATATACACAATTTTTGACGACCTCCGTGGCGCAGTGTGTAGCGCTGTTGTCTTAACGTGCGGAGGTCCCGGGTTCGATCCTTGGTAGGGTCAATTTGGGAATTTATAATTTCTAAATTTTCCCTGGTCTAGCGTGGTGGGAGGCTTCGGCCGTGGCTAGGTACCACCCTACCGGCAAAGACGTGCCGTCAAGCCATTTACCGTTCCGGTACGATGCCATATTTTAGAAACCGAATATGGGTTTGGGTTTAATATAACTGCCTTGCCCCTAACAGGTTAGCCCATTACCATCTTAGACTTCATCATCACTTACCATCAGGTGAGATCGCAGTCAAGGGCTAACTATTAGTGGATAAAAAAAAATTAAGTAAATCTATTACTTTATTTTCGAAGTAAATAAAAGTTAAAGTTACAGTAACATATTACCCCGTCCATACCCCGGACGCATAAGTTCTCTGCACGATACCTAGTTATTTAATGAAAGTCGTTTACATGGATGAGCCGTGAAAAGATGGCAGCAAGTCAGACAGATACATATATTTATAATATAACTTTGGATTAATTCGACGGAGCCTAAATAAAATAGTTTTTTCCGGCATTCATAGATAAACTCAAACTCAAAGTAGATCTATTCAAAATAGGTACCTACAAAGTACACCTTCTGAACGTCACGTATGCCAAATATAAGACGTGATGGTAATAATAATTAACTACGATATCTTAAAACTAAAGAAGACGAAGAAAAATACAGTAATAATTTAGAAAGATAAAACTTTATTTACGACAAATCCAGTAGTTAGCCTAGGTACAGTCGACGTCAAAAGTCCATATAGAATAAGTAAACAATATGGCTTGTTAGTTACAATGTCTCCCTCAAACTTACATAAATAAATAATATTCATCTTGTAGATTGACCTTGCTGACAGTTTATGGCAATGGTCTAAGTAGTATTAAATAGTAATGGTTAGAACCTAATGCTGTTGAATTATGGTAAATATTTTGGAGAGATTGTTTGTCTGGATGTGTGATTCAGATTGCTTGCACACAGTTTTAGTCTTTAAGCTATGTATGGACTTTAGACGTCGACCGTACACTCAAAGAAAAATCTACGTAGGTAAGTATCTACCTACCTACCTATACCGGCGGTTCTGTTTTCGCAGAGCTGTGTGATTCGCATCAATAAAATGCACGTCGTTACCGCAAATTGCAGACTCATTGTTTGCCGCCTACAAACATTCCCGGGCCCCTTTTCGTTCCGCGGGCAAAGGAATTCTGTTTACAGCAACCAAATCATTATGTTTTCACTCCAAATTACTTTTGCTACGTCGTTTTAGCAAAAGCAAATCCGGGTTTCACGGTTTCTTAATACTTAGTTTTGAGTGAGTTAAAAATTATCAAATTAATATCAAAGAAAATTTCACGCAAGTGAAAATTCGGATTACCAATGCACGAACGCATAAATTACAACAGCACAATCACAATTTAGACATCCATTCCACAAATTGTACCAAACTAAACGCTATTTAATGAATATTAGGTGCAAGCGAATGCAGGTTTTTTCTTACACAATAGCGACAAATACATAAAATGTTTAGTTATTCTTTTATGTTAATACCTTAACGTACAATTCATATCAGTTGAATCTGTTTTATTTGCAGTGTAAAGATATCTCCCGGGCCTAGATAGATTCAGTAAAATCTGTGATCCTGACCGATTTCCATACGATACTATTACACTATTGTTCGCTATATTGTAGGTATTTAGCCTTTATTTACTTCAAACATAGAATCGTCAATAAAAGCCATCAAAAATTAATCTCATTTGAAAAGTGTGGTCTCATTTTTTAAGTTCAATTAGTGAACTCTACTACGAAAGACCTGAAAAAGATTTTGATAAATTACTTTTACGTGTTAAAATATATCAGATAAACATCTATGTCGCTTACGTACCGTGGAGGTACAGACAGAGAGGTTTTGTAATAGTCTGTTTGGTAATATTTAAGTACCGAACTCCAATTGTTGCTTGCAGCTCGTCTCTTGCTATGCAATCAACCTAATGGAAAAAAGCGCTAGCAATTTTTAAGTGGTGCTTATGAAAAAAAAACCGCTTTCGTAAGCGAATTCCGAGTTAAAGCTGCTACGTCAACACTATCAGCTGAATAAACCTTAAAACTTCCGTTTAAAACTGCTCTTCGCCTTTCTTTTAACTTCCTCTATCGTTTGTGGTCGCAAAATTAAATGCTGTTAAGATAGACGCAAAAGTTAAAGTGAAGCCTCGGATACTGTGGTTTTTAGGTATTTTTATTCCACAGTATTCAAAGTATGAATGAATGAAATATTTTTTTATTGCACTACACCAATATAAGATTTATACAAACAATAAAACAATAGAAATTAAGCAATGCTACAATTGGCGCCTTATCGCCTTGGATCTATCTCTACCAGGCAATCATAAGAAATTATTAAAAAAGTTAGATAGGCACACATTTTATCCCAGAAAATTAAAAAGTTCCCGCAGGAATCAAAAATCTTAATCCACGCGGTCATTGGCGGGGAAATTATCTAGTGGTATATATTATATATATATATCGGCAGTAACATAATATATATATATAATTAGTAATCATCTCAAACAATTGGAGTCCATTACGGGCCTCATATCAAAATGAGAAGGGCTTGGGCTTGGGCTATTTTATTTGGTGATCATGTATTTCTGCAAAGTACTTACGCCTGCTTCTATCCAACATGCTGTAACTAGTAACAGTAATTCTATTAGTACTAAGTTAGAACCTATATCATAAAAAGTTTTCGGGTATTAAGTGAGTAGTAATTGACTTAGATCGGGTCCCGGACAGCTTTGATTCATTTATAGGGGTTATCCGCCCTTTCGTATCCTCTCCCCACTATTTCATTAACCGGTCAATTTGTTCAGGGATCATTCAGAGACTTTAATCTCGAGGCTTCGCAGTTGACGATTCGGAGTTCCTAACTAGACCTACAGTGGCTCTACATACGCAGTCTTTGTGATCAAACGTGTTTTACAACTAATATAACGGTTTTTGGGACCTACTGATTAGGTTGATCCCACCGCAACGACAGTAATATTGTTGTTACAGACAGTAACAACAATTGTCGTTGCGGTGGGATATCCTATACTTTAAACGAGCTAACGGTTTATAAGTATAATGTGTATGACCCAATCATTCCAGAATTCTCTCGGAAACCCAGGAACTCCCTGAGGAATTCAAGGATAAAGCGGTGTGTCGAAAACTATTTGCATGAAATATAGTATGGAGCCCCTTAAGATAATGTTTCACTTTCCAAGTATTTCTAAATTGGTGTCACTGTGATATGTATGGGTTCCCGCGGGAACGCAGGGCGGTAAACTGCGGTAAACTGTCAAAAAATTACAATACCTATACCACTACATCCTATTAACGTCCCACTGCTGGGCACAGGCCTCCACTCTCATAGGAGAGAGGGAATTAGAGCTTAGACCCACCACGCTGCTCCAATGCAGGTTGGCGGCTAAAAAATCTATACTATAATATTATAAATGTATATTAATATGTAGATGTATGGATGGATGGGTCGATAGATGGATGTTTGTTACTCAATCACGCCAGAACGGCTGAACGGATCTGGATGAAATTTGGCACAACGATAGATTTTAGTCTGGACTAACTTAAGGTACTTTTTATCCCAATAAATTATAGAGTTCCTACGGGAATCAAAAAACCTCAATCCTCAAGGCGCGGGCACTAGCTGGTATATAATAAATGTATGTTAGAGACACACTATACTGACACGTTGTATCGTAAGTCGTGACGCCGCGATGTATGGTATATCTCTCTCTGATCAGTGACCATATTAAATTGTTGAAATGGATTTGCTTCCGACGCGTCACGGCACAATACACTACGCTAGTACATTTCTAGCACATTCTAGTTATTGTTCAATCAATCAAATCATCTTTATTCAAAATAGGTACCTACAAAGTACACCTTCTGAACGTCATGTTTGTTTTTCTGTCTTCTAGTCCCTTGAACATACGTATAGTGGACGAGTGTACCGTTCTGTTAGAGAAACAGCGGGCGAACGACGCAACGCAGCTATTAATTAAAACTGTAATTAATCTCACTTAGACACTGCGCACCGTGTCACTTGCTCTAACGATACTTGTTACTCTGTTGTTTCGCTGCTGTGGCGCGAAATTGAGAGCTCTCTGCTATTTAAAACCGCTCGCAAAATGAACATTCCTTTTTGTATTTTTGGGGTCACAGAAAATCCAATCTTATAGTGTACATACCTACTTAATATAAAAAAGGAGAATCTGACTGATCGACATAATATTATCAAAGTACAACTAAACAGCTTGTTTAAGAAACGGCATGTGTGCATGTAGATTGTAGGTAAGTTTTCTCGGAAAATCTCTACCAATACGTATTAGAAACTGGTACGAAAAATGATGCCAGTGATTTCGTCCGTTTTAAAAACCCCAGGGACACTCTCCCTACTCCACACCTTAAAATAGATTTTTCTGGACAAAAACGTACCAATGTCACTCTCCAGGTCTTCAATTATACTCATGCAAAAAACACGTAGATTCGCTGTGATTGAAGGACTTGAAGACAAACGAACTACTTTCGCATTTATATAATATTAGTGCGGATAAGGATGTTATGAGAGCTAATATTGCAAAATTGAATTTTACGAAATAACCTCCCATTCATTTCAAATCCATATTAATATTATAAATGCGAAAGCATTTCTGTCTGTCTGTCTATCTACTACGCTTTCATGGCCCATCTGTTCAACCGATTTTGATGAATTTTGGTACAGGGATAGGTAGTATCCCGGGGAATGACATAGGTATTTTTAAATGAAGGAGTTCCCTCAGGACTAAAAAACTTAATCCACGCGGATGAAGTCACGGGCATCATCTAGTACCAAAATAAATAACCACAAGCTTAACGTACATAGAACTCCCGTTTGATTATTAGACTTGAAATGAACGCACGACTCTATATATAGGTAAAATAACTAGATGATGCCCGCGACGTCCGCGTGAATTAAGTTTTTTTAATTCCTGCGGGAACTCTATTTTCCGGGGTAAAAAGTAGCCTTTGTCCTTTCCCGGGATACAAACTATCCCTATACCAAATTTCATTAAAATCGATTGAAAAGATGGGCCGTGAAAGCGTAGCAGGCAGATAGACACACCGACACACTTTCGCATTTATAATATTTTATATTAAGCACACACGTGCTTGCACAAAGCTAATTGTTTGCTTATTGTATTCCTTTGAACCATTCCAAGTGATTCTGTTATTGGTTCACGAAGATAAACCAGCTAGTAATTTGTGGGGTTCGAGCTTGAATGTTGCTTTACGTAATTTTCACTGAGGCTAACATGAATCACGCTCGGAATGTTATTTGACATTTCCAGATAGTAATATTATATTACTATTATTGTAGTGTGTCTATGCCACGAGTAGTTGTTTGTGGTTGACTTGTCTATGGTAAGATTGGGTGATCTGTAATACTGTGACTTGTCTCTGAATACTGTAATAAATATTAAAGTTATGTAACGTAGCTAATTACTTCTAATTACTAAAATAATAGAACTAGTTGAATAAATAAAAGATAGTAAAAGTGCTAAAGAAAAAATACAATAGTTTCATTAAAACGAGAAACACAACAATTATGATATGTTTGGTTTCCAGTAATAAATATCTTATTAAGACGTGATAGCATACATAACCAACCGCAGATAATATTATATTAAAGATAAATTATGATATATTAACTGCTTACCTACTTAGCATGAAAGTAGTTTATTAGTGTTAATAGAAAGGATATGAGGTCTTAGGCCTACGTAAAAAAAAAACTAAAACCTTATGTAATTTTATCGTTTTATGTAATTTTTTATCCATTTTACCATTCTTATTTATAGTATGGTCATGACTAGCAATTACCAATTAAAGGATCCGCTTAGATCGTAACCAGTGATTGAGGTATTAAATTTCTTTTGTTACAAAACTAAGCTCTGAGATTTTCTTGTCTTGTATATACCTAGAACCATGCAATCTTAGTACACAGTTAGATACTAACAAAAGAGATAAGGACTCTGATTCACTGCGTTGGAATTTGAGAAAATTCGATACGTGTATTATTTATATTATCTACGAGTACATAAATGATAAATGATAAATGATAAATTTATTTCATGTAGGACACTTGTGACACTTATGAAACGTTAAGACTCTACCACCGGTGCGGAAAGATGATTCTACTGAGAAGAGCCGGCAAGAAACTCAGCAGTTGCTCTTTTCATAGAAAAGAAAAGGTTACAATATGTAGGCAACACAACACATACGTTACAAGTATTACCCTGACTTGTGGGTCACTGGATGCAAGGCCGGTTGCTCCCATGCAACTATGTCATTAATAAAATCATCGATAGTGTAATAACCTCGACTTAAAAAATGTTGTTTAACACAGTCTTTAAAGCTATGTAATGGCAAATCCAGTGACTCTTTGGGAAGCATATTATTATAAAAGCGTGCACTCGACCCCACAAAGGATTTCAGCACCTTGCGCATACGATACGACACTGTTACTAGTATACATAGTATTATACATAATATATCACGAGCTTATAAAATTTCTAATTTTAGGGTAATCAACAAGGATTTTACTATCTTATAACTATCAGTTTATTGACAGCCAAATGGCGCATCAAGTTCAATTTCAACCTATTAGTTTTGCAAATTTTATAATCTAATAATCTTCTTTATATCTATCTATCTATATCTATATATTGCTGTTCTATTGTCCCGCTAAAACTCACAAAAAATGTAAAAATGCAAATCAATTTAATATCATAACTTTAAAAGCATCGTTGCATTAATTTAATATACATATACCTATGCTTTTTAATCATTTTAATAGTTATTGGTTCGACGAATAAATGTTGTTCCCGATATTCCTGTTTACATTTGGGGATAGGATGTAGGTACATATTGTGATCGTGTTAATAAATCAGTTGTCTCTCGAGGCCCGTCGGATTATTGCGTAAATGGTTTAAAGCTTGCATGAACGTTTACGGTATGAACGTACAACGGCGTGAACTGGTGTGATACCTACCCAGTGGCGGCCAAATATATTATCCTGACTTGTTATTTCTCTTTTCTAAGTATATATTTAAACACAACACCTTCTTAGTTTTTTTATCCATTACAAGTTAGCCCTTGGCTGCGATCTCACCTCATGGTAAGCGATTGTGCAGTCTAAGATGATAGCGATAACCCATATATCTAATCGGTTCCTACATACATCGTACCGGAACGCTAAATCGCTTGGCGGCACGTCTTTTCCGTAACAGTGGTAACTAGCCACGGCGGAAACCCCCAGGCCAGTCCAGGGTAAATTCAGAAATCCCTAAATTGACCCTGCTAGGGATCGAATTCGGGACCTCCGCACGTTATGACAACAACGCTCAACACTGCGCCACGGAGGTCGTCTTTCGATTATAAGTGTCAATCACTTATTATCCTACTTACTTTTGAACTTATTGGTAATTTGGTATTTAACTTTGCACCAGCACTTCGAGCATTTCAGGAGAAAGGTTTCGATATCCAACCCACACACCAAACCATCTTTTAGAACTGGTGCTCTTTGCACTTAATAAAATGAAATTACAGATTACAGGTAGGAAAGCTCACTCAACCGCAGCCGGAGTGAGTAAAAACTAATATTATAAATGCGAAAGTGTGTCTGTCTGTCTGCAATGCTTTCACGGCTCATCTGTTTAACCGATTTTAATGAAATTTGGTATAGAGGTAGGTTGCGTCCCGGGGAAGCACATAGGTTACATTTTATCCTGGAAAATTTTAGAATTCCCGCTTGAACCAAAAAACTTAAATCTATCTAGTGATTTTATAAACGACATACCTACTCGTAATTCATCGTGTGATCTATTTTAAATAATTCATTTGTATAGTAAGTATATTAAGTTATTCTGTAGTGTTCTATCACAACAAAAAACTAAACGTTTTCCGTACCCCAAATAAACCGACCGAGGCGTATTTACACAGCTGTGAAACGGAAAACAGTAAAAATGCTGCCGTGATTTTAGAAAAATAAACAAACGTTTTCAATATTGACTATAAATGATACGCCTCAAACTGTACTTTTGCCTGTTTCGCGCAGATAAACGTCTGCGAGGTATTAAACACTGACTGTAGCGCATTATCGTAACAATTTGCATAAGTTAAATGAATATTATGCCCCGATTCTACCAATAAAGATAGATCGAATGGATAAGAAATTGAATTTTATTAAGAGCTTGCTGTCAACGAGCCTATTAACTTTATAGTGCTTATTTTCATCCTCAATGATATTTTAGATAAATTTTTCCGGTTTGTTTATTGATAGATAGATGAAATAAACTGGAGGAAGGTATTCTTTATTGTGGTTTAAGTAAAAGGATCAGCCTGGCTGCCCAGCGAGGGATTTCAGCCAGCCATTCTTGCCACTATTCCAAGCAGACATGATATTATGTGTATATGTATAGTAATTAGGTTTGGCTAACTAGCTCTCAGTAATTTAATTCTACTGTATTATTTACTTAAGTCAAGATATACTTACTGCAATTAGATACGCGAAAAATTACAATATTTACAAGTATTTAAAATTGACACTTATAGTGCCTCAGCCCTCCAGTCACAGACTACTAACTTGTTCCAGCGCTAAACCAAAAACATGAAATTGGAAGCCTGTACAAAATCGAGTGCGAGTACCTATCTACTGTAATTACGCGTTGTTTGACAGCTCCTTGATGAACGCTTTGAAAGCTTTGTATTGCCACCAGGCACCTTTATCTGGCTTCAGGACGGAGTTGAATCACGTAAAGTGATGTGGTGCCTGTGTAAACGAGGTGTTTCGTAGAGCGTCGAAGGTTAGGTTTTAGTGACACATTGTTATTAAAAGCTCTGCAGGCGTTAGGTGAAGGCCGAGTTGATCACCTATCTACTATGAAAACGTCAAGAATAACCGCGTTTATATTTATTATAATAAAGTTTATCTATACTTCTATACTAATATTATAATTATGATAAATGCGAAAGTTGGATTGATGGATGTATGGATGGATGGATGTTTGTTACTCAATCATGCCACAACGGCTGAACGGGTCTGGATAAAATTTGATACAGAGATCGATCCCGGAAAATTAAAGAGTTTCCGCGGGAACCAAAAAATCTCCATCCACGCGGTCGAAGTCGCGGGAAACAGCTAGTTTTATATAAAGATTATTTATTTGTTTGATAAAATTTGGCAAAATCTCCTGTGCCATTATATCAGTGAAAGATTTATTAACGTAAAACATGGGCAGAATTCGGAAACTACAAAGAAAGTTAAAATACTTTCTACTTGGGTATTTTTGGCACAAACTATAAGAAACGAGTGCCCAACAAGTAGACGTGAAAACTGCAAACTGCCGGAACTACTATCTGGTACATTAAATATATTGTTCTGCTTTTGTTACACATGCTATTCTTGCTTGGCGATTTGAGGTTATGATTTGAAAGTAGTACAATCATGACAATACGAGCTAGTTGCTCATGACTAGCAGGTATACTAAAAGCTGGCGTCATGCGCATTTTCAATATTAAAGAAGTCACCTTCAACCGTTGTCAGTCACCTACGACTCATCCGGTTTAAAAACGAACACTATTTATTGAGATGACCTACGAGTGAAGGCATTGAGAGGTACCACCTTAAAATAAAATATACACTCACGTTTTATAACTTACCTCTTATGCTGAGCTCAGCATGTTTTTCTTTAATAGTAAGATGGTAAAAGAATGCCATCCAACTAAATTATTGCGGTGTACTGTTAAAAGTGAGTTGCAAGGAATGATTCATGGCTCACCGATCGCAAAGTTTATAGGTAGAAAACGTAGAGAACTTGTACAACTTTTCGATAAGTGTTTGTGTATGGAGAAACTTCAGAAATTGTATATTTTCCAAACAATGAATCATGGGGGGAATTTAAAAAGAAAAGACGTTTTTTTTATGGCGCACAATAAAGTTGAAATTGAATTCCGGAATTCTGCTTTTAAATAATGTTGCTGAATAGGGAAACCCGAACAATTGAACGGTTGCACCAGCGGAAAATGCAAAAAGAGGCACAGGCGTGAGTGCATTACTACAGTTCGTTAAACAACAAAGAATTCCCATTCTTGCCAGTTTGTACACTGAATACGTAGCGATCGTATTACCGTCGCTTTAACAGCAGAAAGCATTAAAATATCAACACCACGTTCCCGGATATTGTGTGTTTCAACATTCACACATTTTTTTTTGTTATAATTAATTTTCTTAAACTGTAAGAACTATAATCCAGTATGCAAAATAATATCGGCAAAATCTTCCCCCCAAAAAAATCTGCTTAATGGTAAAGGCTACGATCATCAGAATTTGGGGATACCTACGTCTCTGACTTTTGGGTATAATATGATCTAATAATATCCATGTAATATATATATCATGATAAATATATTTCGTAACGTGATAAAATCCGTTTCTACACTCCCATATACGAAGCTCTAAGCACCCGAGCATTTAACATAATCATAAAACTTTATGTGTGAAACAAAGTGGTAGGTAATACATTTTCTCTCGAGATATTCTCTCAAACACACATTTCACGCTGAGTTTCACGGTGACTTGGATACGGTTCTAAGATTTACGATGTACTACTTAAGTGTCGTAGTTTAAGGTCTCGTGTTAAGTGAGTACTCTAACGTAGCATTATAAAGGAAACACGCGCTGTGTAAAATAAAGTTTAAATGCAAAAGTTAATAATTTATTAAATAATGGTCTAGTTTAAATAACATCAAACAACGCCCATACTACAATAGGCATGATGACTGATTTTGAAAAATGGTCAGATTATGTTCGTAAGTATCTACTATTTCGAAAAAATATATTATTTTAGCAGAAAAATAAGGTTTCGTAGAAAAAATTGGCATTTGAAATTTGAAGTTTAAAATTCACGTCAAAACGCACGCCGGTGTCATGGCGCCGTTTGTGACGTCACTATTGTTTGTTGGAGAACAATCCAGAAGTAGGTATTAATAAAACACTTTTAATATATTTGTACTCTAACCACGAGAGATTTAATGTAATTAGTTAATTTATAAAACTCAGTTAAACAATAGTATAGTATCAAATCATTTGACCAGGCTGCAGTTACTACCGCAGCTCGTAAACAAGGTAACGATCTAAACACCGAAGGTATTCAATAATCGTTTGAGTCTCGGTGGAGACTGCCTACCGATGGTAAAACATTCGTATTTAAACAAGTTATTCCAATATGGCGTCGGGAACGAACTGACGAGTGAAATACATCGAATGAGTCAAATATCAGTACAATCGAACCTTCATCAATAAATAAATTAACAATCTTTTAACTTTTGTAACAATTCATTTCAACTGTAAACGCAAAGCTGACAGTTCGGCCGTCCTGAGAACAACATGTCCTCGTGTTTATGTCATATCACGGGCGTTTATGCCCCAAATCATATAAATCATGATCAGACGTTTTTGCCTGGGGAGTTCTTGCCCATAATTACTAATAATAAGTACTTGTAACACACTAATCAAACTGCTGAACTTCCAGTCTTATCAAACATACATAAACTATTCTCAAGAAATTGTAAATTGATACAACTAACCTCATTCGTTGTACTTTTCAAAATCTGACACACTTTATGAACGTTTAACACAAACATATTTAAAACATCTAAGGTTACAGCCACTAATCTCAAAAACTTATCATCACGCATAATATGAATACTTTCACAACTGCGAATCTACCACTGGTTCGGAATGCCACGTCCTAGCGAGAAGAACCAGCAAGAAACTCGGTGGCGTCTAACATCGAAAATAATTTTGACACAGCTAGTGTTGACGCCGCAACCGTTGAACAACGAAGGTACCGTTGCTCGGAAAAATACAAAATGGCGGTCGTCAACATCGTTGTTCAATCAAATAATAAATATGACAATTCGTTAATAAAGTAAATTGTGTAAGGCACGTAATAATTATCAGATATCGGCTAACAGATTCGGCCATCCGTTATTAAATGTGTCCTCACATCCATGTAACGATTTAAGTTATTTTTCTTAAAAACAAAAAAATATGTGATGACAATTACAACAACATAGGACACCTTTGTCCCATAAATGTAACGATAATAATAATAAGCTTATATTAATAATTAGCTTTAAATAATAATATTTTGCTGACGCCCTTTTCTTGCACACAATAAGAAGGAACACCTTTGTCCACAAGAATAAATAAAACTATTAGTTTTATTCACTTCTGTACTTTTGAGCTATCTAAGCTAGGACACTTTTGTCCAACAGAAATAAACAAAACCAATAATTCAGGACACTTTTGTCCAACATACAAATAAATCTACTCTTGAAACGCATGGAAATATATAACACTGTACTTGAGTACCTTTATTATGAAATTATGACATTTTTATTATGAAGTTACGACACTGTAATTTGTAAATAACATTAAATGTTGTATGACTAGGTACCTGGATAACTTTTTATTTTTTTTAATTTTAATGACATATCAATGTAAAGGACATTGTTCCGTCCCCATACGAAGTTTGCCTAAGAACCAACAGTCTTTAATATTGATTACTGGGTTCAAATAAATACCTTTTTATACTTGAGAGCAGATTAAAACAACGGACGCTTGCTAAAAAAATGACTTATCTTGAGGTTATTTCAATTTTCACAATCAATCTGCTTGGACAAATAAATACCATCTTTATCCAATTGGAATAGACCTGTAAACAGTACGTAAATAAGAAAAGATTCGCCGTAGTTCATCAAAAACATTACAGATGGCGTTAGATATATAAAATTATTGTACTTTCAATAGATGGCGTTGCGAGATTCAGAATACTAGCGCAGTGGTGGTATTGCATATTATTTTAACCTGTAAGTTATTGATCTGTGGTTAATAATCGAGAAACGGAAACGTATAGTAATCAATTTAATACCCATTTATTTATTTTGTAATTAATTTGAAGTGTCCGTTGAATTATAATATTTGAAATGTACAATATTGATCTGACTTTCGTAAGCGCTTTTATAATTCTCACTTCTGTGCTTTGGTGACACTTTTGTCGTCCAAGCAAGGACACCTTTGCCCAACAAAAATAAATAAAACCAATAACGCTTTTGTGACACCTTTGTCATATATGCAATAATTCAGGACACCTTTGCCCAACAGAAATAAATAAAATTTATAACGCTTTTCCGACACCTTTGTCCTGAAACATAATTAAAAAAACACAGTCTTCACATGACACCTTTGTCATGTTAAGATAGGTTAATATATTATAACAGTCCGATTCCTCCTCACTCAGTCTGTCCTGAGAAAAATGTAACCATGTCTTGTGTATAATCAAGCTGAACGTTTGAATATTTTAACAGAAACACAGCACGGTTTAGGAGAAATAGGTCAGCTACTATTGCTATATTTCAGTTAATAACCAACTATTAAATAGACTTCCACTGCAATTGGAAATACCACATTAATAACCTGTGCAATTGATTAGAAAACATATGATGGATATGTGTCGTCTGTACTCAATAGCTTCCAAAAAAGAACATACGTGTTATGTGTAGGGAACATTTCCTGGATATTTGTAAACCCATGTTTAAGGCACTTAAGATATTTATTTATCCTGTATTTACATTAAGGAAATTTGCATCTTTGTCAAAAAACTACTTCGAATATTGTGAAACTCATGGCCAGGCTCTACAAAGGCTTAGAAATAGGTTACTTGTACCTAGCATAAAGCTAGTTATGTATAAAATAAACGCATTTTGTAGGGCGATTTCAATATAAACTTCAAAAGACTGTCAAAGATATTACCCTGTCTTAATTTAAACAATTTCATTGTTAATGAATTTATTTTTAATTTTACTGAATGGTAATATGTATTCTTGTGCTTGTATAAACAGCTAATATTTATTGTGTTAAAATAATAATTTAATAATAGTTTAATATAATGTAATATTGTATAAACTAGATTTCTTTATAATTGATTATTAAAGCTAGTTATTATCAGGCATAGACTTAAAATACGGAATATATAATAAGAATGCATTTGAACCGAGTTAATAATATTGCATGCCATTCGATGGCAGATTGTATTACACCGTATTATTATATAACATTATATAAAGCAAATAAATGAATAGAATTCAATTGACCAAGCTAGTTACAGAATCCATTGACAAAGATCAAGGTATTACTGTGGATAGATTGCACACATGAAAATACAAGGTAAAGTTAGCTATAAACTAGTTATGCAAAGGCGGCCTTATTGCTTACTGAGCAATCTCTACCAGGCAACCTTTGGTGAGACGTTTGAATAAGATACGTAGGGTAGTGTGGCAGAATACAGTACAAGTTATAATAGGTAAGAACATAATATAAAAAATATAATAGACGTATTGCATATATACATTACATGTAAATAAAATATAGACAACAATAATAATATTACACATAAACATACACAAATTACACATATATAAATAAAATTAAAAACGCATCGTAACGAATTACGATAGAAGTATAATTTATGTATTATGGCACGACTTGGTTAAGGAAATATTCTTTGAGACTATTTTTAAAAAATAGGCAAAGATTTGGAATTTCTAATATTTTTGGGTAGAGATCCCCATAACTGCACAGCATACACCGTGTACGATTTTCTGTAAAATTTTGTACGATGGCTAGGAGTTTTGAGTTTATTATACATGGTAGAACGCAGCTGCATATGGCGAACGGCATCGAGAAAGTTGAAACGTTCTTTATGATAGCTGGGAGTATGAGGAGCATATAGGATCGAGAATAGTAAAGAAAGAACATAAAAATTTCGAAGCAACCTAATTGGAAGCCAATCGAGACGAGCACGATACGCACTAACGTGAACAAATTTTCTCAATCCATAGATGAATCGAATACACATGTTTTGTAAGCGCTCAAGCTTGTTTAATAACTCCTCAGTGAGATCCGTGTAACTGCTATCGGCATAGTCCAGTATAGGTAAAAGGAGTGTTTCAGCTAAGGATATCTTAGTTTTGACTGGAAGGAGATCCTTCCAGCGTTTCAGGGAGCCGATAGCAGCAAAGAGACGTCGGCTGACGTGGTTAACTTGCGGTCTCCAGGAGAAGGAGTATTACTGTAGGTATTATATCAGACTATACAATCTGATAATGTGATAATTTATCAGTAATTTTTGTTGGGAATAAAATTAGACCAACATTGTGATTGGACATCATAATAGTGGCATTTGTACTAGATCAAAATAGATTCATATGTCCGCTATGACAAATTGTATCCATGGTGCTGCGTACCATGGTAACATTATGTCGAACCTTCGATGCAGAATTGTCATATGGGAGATCCTAGATTGGTTTAAATAAATTAGTGTTATTGTAAAATGGTGTGTGTTTAATAATATTGTTTGAGGTCCTAATTTAATAATAAATTCGATCCTTTTGAGGTTAGGTTTTATCTCTTAAAAATCAATTAGGTACCCGTAATACAATAAGTATAATAGGTAATAGGCGTTTCCCCAAACGCTCTAAATAGGAGGCAGACGTCTTAATCACTAGGCAATCACCTTTCATATTAAATTTTAAGGTATAGTTTTATAAAAACAACATTTCATCAACATAACCTGTAATAACTATCATGAAGTTCTTAATACTATATAAAAAGCAGATTTTACGGATTTAGGACTATAGGAATTTAGATGTGACGTAATTCGCCCTGACTGGTGCTCAATGTATTATAGCGAATTGCCGTATTTTGTAGTTTCATGTTATCAAAATAAATAACAATCTCGTTCAAAATAGAAAAATAGATACTTTTATTTTTATAATCGACGAATCCTATTTAATCAGATAATTTCATTGATTATTGATTATTGTCATCATGCCTACTAGTTTACTTTATGCAACCGCATAGTCGTTATTTTGTGCGAGTCAGGAGTAATGGACTTTAATGCTTGGACTAAAAATTTAAGTAAATCAAGACCATCTCTACCCTCATTATTGAGTGTAAGGATGTCACCTCTGGAATTCCGGATGTCGACCTCGTCGGTAGCACGGCACAGGGGCATACGTAACCGGTGGCTGCTCTGGCAACACCTGTCGTCACGCGGCTGGCCGTGCTGGTGATGCCCGGGGCGCCCTCTGAGCGCTGCCCGGAGCGCCCGCAAGGCACGCAGATCGAAGGGCCCCCGAAGCGCCCGCGAGGTCCGCATGCGAAGCGCCCGCGAGGTCCGCATGCGAAGCGCCCGCGAGGTCCGCAGGCGAAGCGCCCGCGAGGTCCGCAGGCGAAGCGCCCTCGAGGTCCGCAGGCGAAGCGCCCGCGAGGTCCGCAGGCGAAGCGCCCGCGAGGTCCGCAGGCGAAGCGCCCGCGAGGTGCGCAGGCAAAGCGCCCGCGAGGTGCGCAGACGAAGCGCCCGCGAGGTGCGCAGGCGAAGCGCCCTCGAGGCGGTGCTCGGAGCGCCCGCGTGGCTCGCAGGGTAAAGCACCCTCGAGGCGCTGCTCGGAGCGAGAGAACGGGTTGTGCAGAGCCCGCCTTGGCGCAGCGTACGTCACATGAAACAAAATAAGAAACCATGAACAATCCCGTTCGGTCTTCCTGATTATTGATGGGTCTGATTACTTAGCAATTAATCCGTATTCCTGTATTACAGGCAGCGGTAAAAATAATATTTTTAAATTACCCACTATTAATATTATTTAAAAAAAAAATAACAAAACGGATGTGCAGAAGGCAAAGGAAAATCAAGGCAACGTGAATCATATCCCACTTCTGAACTGTTGGAGAACAATCCAGAAGTAGGTATTAATAAAACACTTTTAATATATTTGTACTCTAACCACGAGAGATTTAATGTAATTAGTTAATTTATAAAACTCAGTTAAACAATAGTATAGTATCAAATCATTTGACCAGGCTGCAGTTACTACCGCAGCTCGTAAACAAGGTAACGATCTAAACACCGAAGGTATTCAATAATCGTTTGAGTCTCGGTGGAGACTGCCTACCGATGGTAAAACATTCGTATTTAAACAAGTTATTCCAATATGGCGTCGGGAACGAACTGACGAGTGAAATACATCGAATGAGTCAAATATCAGTACAATCGAACCTTCATCAATAAATAAATTAACAATCTTTTAACTTTTGTAACAATTCATTTCAACTGTAAACGCAAAGCTGACATGTTATTACCAATGTACTATGTGCAGTGTGTAGTAAACAATAGTGTGATTGTCAAAGCTCGAAAACAAACAATTGTGACGTCATTCGCTTCTTGGTGTTAAATCCAATATGGCGGATTGCTGTATTTTATAGTTGTATTTTATCACAGTAAATAGCAATCTCACTCGAAATAGAAAAATAAATACGTTTTTTATAATCCATGAATCCTATTTCATTAGATAAATTTATAATTTCATTGATTCTTGGTTACTGTCATCATGCCTATTATCCATGCACCGTCAATCGTCATGATAAACTAAAGTCTCGTTTTCACTAGGAGACAAATGTTAGCGATACGTGGCGCTGGGGATGTCGAGTAACGTTGGGCTATTTAACGCGTTGTTCTAGGTGAACGACAAACAAGGTAAGGCGACGCGATGCTTCGCGACGCGACAGGAACAATAAGTGGTAGACCATTCAAGTCATGCTCTACTTTGTCATTTTCTATGGAGTCGTATCGCGTTGCGTTGTATCGCGTCGCTTTCTTCGTTAATCTAGGACAACCGGTGAAGCAACGTCACCCGACATCTCCAGCGACACGTGTCGCAGGACATTTGTCCTAGAATACGAGGCTTTCATTGACACTACTTAAGTCCGAAAAGGGAGAATACCTGAACAAACGACGAAAGACGTTTCTTCAAGTAATCTCCCTTTTCATCATCGAGAGACCTTAGTAGGAGGTCGGATAAAGCAGAAACTAAAAAGTGACGGAAGAACCAAGGAAAAATGGATGCTTTCAACTTAGTGGAAACTATTACCCGCGTTGTCACATCATTGTATGCAATTTCAGCGTTCAGTATCTTCGACGATGCCAGCGATAAAAGTTAATAGTCTTGTCTGTTGCGATATAGAAATATCGTTTTTGAAGATGTTTTTCAAGGTGCTCATAATAGAGAAGAACGATAAGCCTACAAGTACTACATTGATGGGTAAATTAATATTAAGCCAAATCACATGTTCTTTTCTTATACTAAGATCTGAGTAGTTATTGGTTAGTATTTTCAATACAACTTATGCCTCAAATTCTCACAAGTAAAAAAAAAGACGGATTCGCATTTGTGGTTTAATGCGGATGTTAAAATGGCGACGATGATAAGATGACGGATGGTGAAGACGTAGGAATATAAAAATTCTTTCCAAAAAAACCGACTTCCAAAGCCATTTCTACACACTATGTTGAAGTCGGGCGAGCCTGATGCGTCAACTTTGCTTATCTTTGTTATACCCGCCCGACTTCAAAATAGTGTGTAGAAATATTTTCGAATCGGTTGAGAAACCACGGAGATATGCACCGACGTACATTTAAAAAAAAATACGCGCCGAATTGAGAACCTCCGCCTTTTTTGGAAGTCGGTTAAAAATATTTTTGAAATTGTACTGAATCTAGAACCTATTGTACGAAATGAATTCGGAAAGACTTATGTCCGACTTTTTCAGTGGTATCTGCTAGTTAGGATATTTTTATAGCACATTAATTAATTTAACATGAAAGTATATAGGCAATGTATCCAATTAAATTAATTAAGAAATTAAATATCTTTATTTTAACATCGAAGGAGACCTGACAACGACATTCGTAAAAGTTCACTTATTTCCTCAAAGGTGTGTGAAGTATGCCAAGCCGCGCAATTGGCTAGCGTTCTGGCTTAATCCCTTCTCATTTAAAATAAAATACCCATGCTACAGTGGGCTGATACGATGGGACGCTGTATCCAATTATTATTGATAAAAGATAAGACAGTTTTACAAATTGAAAAAGAAGAAAATAATTTAGGCCAAAAGAGCGAGTTAGAAATGAAAAGTGAAACGTGTTCGAAATGAAAGCTGATAAGTACTTCAGTTATCTTGTAATGGGCAGTCATGCTGAAGCGTGGCGGCGTTTTCGAGTTAAATGAAGATATTTATCGTTGAAAACGGACGTGACTAGTTTTTGTAATGGAAAAGTTTTTGAAGAAGGCGATTATTGTCAATGCAATGTTAGTATGCCGTATATTGCTAACAGTTAAACGATTCATAAAAAATATGGAAAAAGTGATAATATCTCAGGGAAATTACATTTTAGGTAAAAGTGAGGTTCTGCTTGAAGTGAAACGATAACAAGCCCGCCAACCCGCATTGGAGCAGCGTGGTGGGTCTAAGCTCTAATTCCCTCTCTCCTATGAGAGTGGAGGCCTGTGCCCATCTGTGGGACGTAATTGAGCTGTAGTGGTGGAACGATAATAACCCAGATAGATAAGTTGGATAAGGTAGTGTATTTCTAATCATATAGAAAATACTCCTTTTTCTGCGAGCTAAAAGGGAGCTAAGGGATAAAATACTGGAGACGTGGTGGTCCTATTATGTAAGAATAGTATATCATCAGAAAAATTCCGAGCGGTGAAAGATAAATACTTAATTATGTTATGTCAGTTTGGTTGAAAGCTGCTGGGCTACCGGCTAAAACAGACAGCTACAGTGTAACGATCGCAATCACCTCTGATTGGATAACACTCTTCCACTATTGATCAAAATCCATTGACGCGGCAAGAATACCATAAATTCAGCCAATCACAACAATTGATACTGTAACAATGATTGATGCAGAAGATACGCGGTCGCCCTGCTGATTGCCGCCCATCGACATTCGTAGCAATAGTTATGTTATATAGTGCCCTTTGACCGGATGATATTGTTAATAGTGTTCTCACGATCGTGCGTCCGTATCTATCGTCATCAATATGAGATCAATAATTAATTTATCAGGCGAAACTTTATATTAATATAAATTAAATTTAGTATGTAACTAGTGTTGGATGGGGTCGAAACTAATCAGGCATACTTACTACGACAATAAAACGTTATTTAGAGCCGTTTTACGTGACAGTAATTTATGTATGTGACTCTAACATTATATTGGAAATATGAAATAATATAATTTTGCTATGGAAACTTATCGGTCATAAATAAACGTATCAACTTAAATACGGCAATATGAAGCCAATAACTTGTGATCCCAAGAGAATTTATCAACGCCAACCTTTTACCAAATGTAATGTAAATAATATTATTCTTGGATTCAAAATTGACAACCGTTTAACTGATCCTACTTGCAATTTATATTGGGAGAGCCGAAGCGATCACTTCTTTTCAATAGCTGTAGAGGCTTATTTTATCGCGCTCCGGTAAATCGCGGCGTCTTTTTTCGGCGGCGGAGCACGGTAAACTTATTACGGTGTGCACCTGCCGTGTTTTTTTAAATATGCTAATTTCAATAGAATGTTGGAATATCTGAGATAAATAAAACTTGAATAAAAAAATTACCAACAAATTAAAATATACAATTACACGCCATATGTAATAGTTATATGTAAATAACTTATGGACCGAGCGAAGCGAAGGTCTGGAGTCTAGTTGAGTGAATTTGTACTTGTCCGTCCGCCCGTCCGTCCGTCTATCAGACCCTTATAACTTCTGAATTACTGAACGTAATTACTTCAAATTTAAATATAATATGTAAACCGATGGCCTTCGGCTTAAAAAGTTATAAAAATCTTTATTACAAGGGGGCTCTGATAGGAGCTAATGCGAACTAAAATATTTTTTAAAGCGTCTCATAGAGTTATATATAATTTTAAAGATAATTAGGAAAGGAGTCCAAAAATATATTTTTTTAAATTTTTCCCCTAAAATTGACGAATTGAGAAAATCTGGAGATTTTCTAACGTCCAAATTTGACCTCAGAACTCTCAATTTTCTGAAACTCTGAGCCTGAAACTTGATCAATTATTTGAATTATATCCTAGTCTTGAACAACCAATACTAAAATTGGGTAAATATTATAAGGAAACGAAATTATTTAATTTTTAATGGGCTTCAGTATTTTTAACAGAACTTCACAATTATGTCAATAGATGGCGCTCTGTAAAATAAACTAGAATCGCGCAATTCTTTGTTTAGCTACTGGATCTCTTCCAGATTGAAAATATTGAGAGATTTCACTCTGTGAGCATTGTGTAGGTCCCGACTTCGGATAGAATAAACAAACACATTTAAGCTTTCCGCAGCTCTTGGATAGAAAGCTTTAAATTTATAGGCTACTAGCCAATCTAAGCATAGTATATACTCTAGAACAAAATCACGTGCATCAAAGTAAGCGGTATGACAGCGAAAGCAAACAGTCTGCACCTTCCTTGTTTACTTACAGGCCCATTCGGTCCAACTAATTTTGACGGGGAAAATAGTTTGCAACTCGAACATAGATGGATTACAACTCGGACATGGACATAGGCTAGGCTACTTACTTTTAAACCAGAAAATCAAGAAGTTCCTGTGGAATTTTTAAACACCTTAAATTTACGTGGATGAAGTCTCAAGTGATAATAGTCTAGTCCGCCAGTCAATAAATTGAAAAATAGTCAAGACTGCGAAGTGAATCCAATATCGAAGCAGTTAATTTGCATGTAAAAGCTTCCTGGGTCGACTAGTTTCCGCTGGTTGTTGGGACGGGAGTAGGCGGGACGGACAACAGGCACACGACCCGAGCATTAATTAAAATTGTAACCCACTTATATGTTTTGTACTGAGTTTGTTTTATATTTTACTACCTGATGCCCGCAACTTCAACCTCGTGGATAAAGGTTTTTTGGTTCCCGCGGGAACCTTTTACTTTTTCGGGATAAAAAGTAGCCTATGTGTTAATCCAGACTATAATCTATCTCTGTGCCGTTCTGGCGTGATTGATCCTTCCATACATCCATCCATCCAAACTTTCAAAGGACTTGACCAGTGGAACTATGGCAGCTTGCCTAGGTGTCAAAAATCAATGTTCAGCAATGATTTCTTTATTATTGTAATTGAAATATTTCACTGTTTTCAGATAAAAAAGTTTCAGGAGTCTCAAGGCTCGGAGAACTGCGAAAATGAACAGAAAAAGTTTCACCAAAAGACTGCTTTCCCACACTAGATGGCGCTATTTATTGTGTTGAGCGAGTAAAAAAATATTTTCAAGTATTATTTCTTTATTATTGTAATTGTTATATTTTATAGTTTTCAAATAAAAAAGTTTCAGGAGTCTGAAGGCTCTGAAAACTGAGAAAATAAATAAAGAATGTTTCACCAAAAACTGCTTTCCCACACTAGATGGCGCTAGTTATTGTGGTGAGTCTAAAAAATATTTTTAAGGATTTCTCACTACTTTTGGTTAACAAGTTCAACTATTCCACCACAGATGGCAGCATATGCAATGTGAAAGGGCGTTCCTTTATACGCAGTATTTCAAAATGCTTTGTTCGATCTATTAGTTTGAGACTTGTCAAAAAATAAAAATAATTATAAACAAAACATACATTTCCTTTTCATTACTATTTAATTGATCAAAAATAAATCATTCATAATATAATGACTAAGGTACTTAAATGGTATTCATGTAGGGTTACAAGATTATTATTAGGCATGGATATAATGGAACGTCAAAATGGAGTAGTGCTTAAAGAGGAAAGCGGACGCTCAAGATTTAAACAATAAACGTACTGTTTTTTTTGTCATTTGAACCCTGACCTTATGTGGAATAATAAATCCATAATAATTTCGTTTTGAATTTTTAAACCTTACTGTAAAAACGGAAATCCTGTGCATTGTCCCGAATCGGAGGGCAATTACTGGTCATGTCCTTTATAATATTAGTATAGATTTTAAAGCTTTCGAATATCTACCACAATAAAATATCGTAAAACTGAACGGTGGCACGTAATTTTTTAGCCACGTTCCGTGCCAACAAGAACAACATCCAGCGTGTTGCGACAAACGTTAGCGGCGGTCCACGAATGTGGAATTGGACTATTTCTCTTTTTGCGATCAAACTGTCGGTGTTCACTTCAGATATATCGCGGGCAGTATAACTTTTACACGTTGTTACACCGAGAGGATTGGACAACTTTTTCCAGAATTTTGTTCTATGTTTTCGTATTTAGTCCGAGTTGACCCGACCCAACTTCGCAAAGATTAACTTTTTAAAAGCTTGAAAAATTAAAAATCTATGCCCGCGATTTCAATTGCGTAGATTGTTGAATATTCCAATGGGAATTCTTTTCCCATGGGACTTTTCCAGATAAAAAGCACATTGTTCTTTCCCAAGGTGAAACCTATATCTTTGTAGTTTGCACTCGTCAAAATCGCTTGAACAATTGGCCAGTGAAAACGTATCAGACTGGTAGGCACACTTTCGTCACAGAATCCATACTAATATAATAAATGCGAAAGTGTGTCTGTCTGTGTGCTACGCTTTAACTGCCCACCTATTTAACCTATTTTGCTGAAATTTGGTACAGGGATAGGATATATCCCGGGAAAGGACCTAGGCTACTTTTTATGCCGGAAAAATTAAGGAGTTCCCGCGGGAACCAAAAAAACTTAGTCCACGCGGGCGAAGTCGGGGGAATCGTACAGTACTTACTATTTATACACTAACGAACTTTTGAATTAAAATATTACTTAGTATGAATTACGCAAAACATACGCTCCGGAGGGTAATATCATTTGGTCCTGTCGCACTAGTATGCGCGCTCCATAGAAAAGTGACGCGGAGAACTCGTTTGATTGTTGTGACAACATTTTTCTTGTCCTAGTGTGTTTTTCACTACGTTAGACTACGTTCGTATTGCGAAAAACATTCGCGCGATTTTTTTCGCAATTCTGCAACTTGCGATTATAATTCGCGAAATCCGAACTCATTCAGTAGTTCAAGTACCTATCATTAAGTAGTTTATATGAAAGCGTACATGTCTTAGTCTATACTTCTATACAAATTACTTAAGAATTATAATTATAATATTATAATCTATATTGATATCACAAATGCGAAAGTTTGGACGAATGGATGGATGTTTGTAACTCAATCACGCCAGAAAGGATCTGGCTGACATTTCCGAACAACAGCTAGTGTTTAATAGAAACCTGAGTACTATTTTTTTCGCCGTGTAAGCAGAGTACAAATTTTAATAGGAAACCAAATGGACAGACAGAATTTAGGAGTCCGCACATGCTTATTTGTTTTAACCGACTTCCGAATTTGTTCGCAAATTAATTCGTATCCACTCAAAATTAAGACACGTTTGGTTATAGGTACAATTTGTATGTATTGTAAGTGTATAGTTACAATAATTTCAATAACTTGATAAGGATAAGTGGATTCTTGCCTGCCTACTTATACAATAATATAATAAAGGGAGGGATAGACCCTTACCTTTTCCCTCGACATCAAGAGAATATAATATTTGCCCTAGAACACGTTAATTTTTAAACAGAATTTGTGATTCCTATTTGAGTTTCTCATTACAAAATATTTATATAAAATATACAACAGAAGGTACTACCTATTTGTATTAGTGTCCATTTGTATAACATACAATAGCGACCAGGCAGGCCGAAAGGTCCATACGAAATATCCGCATAGGAGAGGAACTATTTTTGTCATGGCGCCCTATTAGTGCGTGCTTCATATAGGTAAAATGTATGACGCGGACCTTTTATTCGCCGGACAACCAGCCCGACAATAATGACTGCGTTCTCAATCTAAGCCTTGCAGGTGGTTTAGATTTAGACATTAGAATATTCTTTCACGTATTAAAATGACGATCATATCATACTGAAATATTGTGTTTCATACTGTAATGCTACGTAACAATTATTTTTTGACAAATATTGAGATAAAATTCCTGACGTCTCCTGGTTTCAATTGAAAATTCAGTTAAGCTGATTCAGTTGATGATTGGCATATAAAACGTTTTCCCTTTTGAAGAAATATTTTGGAAGAAGAAAATCAAAATAAACCATGGAGTGTGTGCGGGGAGGAGTGAAGATTATAAGGGTGGAGTCAGTGAATACGATGCTCAGTCATAAAAATTGTATTTCTGTGGACATCCACAATTCCACAAGAATAAGAAAATATTTTCGTCTTATCTAACATTGATAAGATGAAAATATTTTTCATGCAGACTTCTGGTAAAGTATTATATTTAAATGACTCAAGAAATCTTAAGAATCAGGGGGAATCTTTTTCCTAAAAATACCTCTGAACAAGCTCGCTAATTTAAAGGTGTTTGATTCGATTTTCTTTTTATATAAAAACTATCGTAAATTTTCGAGACAGCTGCAGATTTTACTCTGCCTTATATTTTCGTATCATCATCAATGAAATAAAATACCAGCAAGCAGTGCAAAATAAAATGATCTAAGAACCTAATGACTAATTAGAATACACAGAGTAATATTATATTCCCGAAAATAAAGATGAGCTGTGTTTTACTGAAAAAAAAAATACTTTGATTAGATTAGATTATTAGATTGAAATTGTTTCGAAATCTTCAAAGAATATTCTGGAATTCTTGGAGGGTAGTTATGTTTTATGCTGATATTTTTTTGCTTTTTCTCCATACGTAGTAGTCCAGTCATTATATACATTTGGAAATGCATGTGAACCGAGAAGACCAAATTTTGGATAATACGGACCTAAAAAAGCTAACTTCAAATTGTCGACCAAGATTTCCTATGTGCATTTTCCGCCATCTTGAAAAAGGGTTAAATTCAGTTTTTTCACATTAACTTGGTTCTCCGTTGAGATACGAAAATTTTGATACAATACTTTTTGTTGCTTTTTTACGATCTACAATTATTAAGGTTCTTTACACCTATCGTTCAGTAGAGGTGAGGTGGGCGGAGCACAATGCATGATGCATAGTGTGCTATTTGAGGTTAAGTTTGTATTCCTGGAAGGAACTACTTTACAATACAAGTAATCAATCAATCATAAAGTAAATAATAAGTAATTAGGGAAAGGGCACTCATATAATGTACAATATGTCACCGTTAAATTGTAAAAACCATTAGATTATAATCGAATGGTTAAATAATATCTCGATAGATTGTACATTGTCGACAGATTGTGAACCGTAACATACTGCTTACAATTTAACGCATTATTTTTCGGTAAATTGTAATCTATTACATATGTTAACCCGATGTGCCACCTGAACCTATGTGTCACTACCTGAATATTTACTACCTAGCGCTTGACTAGAATGCAGAGTAAATGTTTGGTGACACATGCATTTACTCTGCATTCAACTCGCGCACGAACTGTACAAGAAAGAAACAAGAAAACGTTAATACAATGAATATTTCAAAATTTAATACTCAGAACATTGCACGGTTCACAATCTTTTGACAGTTTACAATCTCGAGGGATAGAAACCATTAGATTATATTGTAACGGTTTTTACAATTTTACGGTGACATATATTAGTACCTACTTTATTTCTTCATTCAAGGACAATAACTTGCCTTGTTTCTTTAAAAAAATTCGCCACGTTAGTTAATATATAACTATCCTTTTCATTAGAAAATGTTGTAAAACGAATAATTCTGTTTATCTTCCATAGTTTTAGACTTGGAACGAATAAAAAGAAACGAAAATAAATTAATAAACTTAGAAACGTCACGTCCCAAGTAATTTAGCTTTAAGCATATATAGTACACCAAATGAATACTTACCTACATCTCTTTCTCTTATATGATACCTACTATTGTTTAAAGAGTGGCAAGTAATATTATGCATATAGGGGCCTCATCAACGGCTTCGATCGTAGTTAATTACAAACCTGTCATCAATAAAAATCCGTAAAGCAATTAAGGCAAGGTCCTTTTAATAAACGTCAATCCCCGCACAGAATGACATATTTTTTGACATATTTTCACGTGAAAACGCTGCGTCATAGACCTTTCATAACGTCAAACTTTCGAATCATCCTTCACATAAAGCTTTTCGAGTGCCTTTTGAAAATGACTAAACAAACATTTATCTCTCTACTCTTATTATGCATATGTATAAAATTAGATTATTCCCTTGATTCCACTCGCTTAGAAGTTGTGATATTAAATATTAAGTTGGTTCTCCACGCGCTTTATACGATCCGCACTTTTAGGTACCTATCTACACCTTCAGTCTACTCGTTACCTCTACCTGAGTTTTTTTTACAATTTAATGGTGAATAATAGGAAACGTTGCGAAAGTAATAAGTCATTATTATTTCCATAGTTTTAGAGCTGTCAATTTATTTTAGACAATTTACTTTCAAATCTGTATCAGCGCACAGAATCCATATACTCTCATACTAATATTACAAATGCGAAAGTGTTTTATTTGTCCGTCTGTCTGCTCCTTTTTACGGAATTTCTATAGGTTGCATCCCGGGTTAAAAGTAGCCTATGTCCTTTACATAAGCTACTTTTAACCCGGCGTCATTGTGGTACAAAATTGTTACACGGATGTTAAGGTGGGTCAATATAACCCATGTTTATAATGTACGATATTTTCATGTTTTATTGAATATATTCATAATCCTTGTCATTATTATGTATATTTACACTCTGATCTTAGGAATAAACGAAAAAAGATATGAATCACAGAACATTTATTCAAAATATTTAAACTTTTACTGAAACTCCCAAAATGTTAACAAAATTGAGATCCCTTAGAGTTTCATCACCTTACTACGCTAAAATATAGTATTTTCAGTCATATATGGGACCTAAATTATAAAATCAAAAACATGAACATAAAAACATAAGAAAAAACTTGAATAAACACCAAAAAAAAAATCAGTACAAAAATCATACAAAAAAAGGCGCGAAATTTTGTTACGTTAATTGTGAGTATGGGTCATATTGACCCTTTTGACAATTATGCACGTTTAGCTTCCAGCGCGGTCACCGTTGGACTCATTTCTTTTCAGAAACGTTTAGAATACAGCGTTGGCTCCAGCTACTGAGAAGACGGCCAACGACGCTCGCGTACGTAAAAAAATATTTGCATTCTTAAATACACTGGGTCATTCTGACCCAACCTCAATGACGCCGGGTTAATGCCGAAAAATTATAAAATTTTCGCAGGAATCGAAAAACCTTAATCCACACAGACGAAGTCGCGGACATCATTTAGTAAATTCTATTATAATAATACTCCATAGCCATAATCCCTAGATCATACTGAATAGGTTATATCTCTATTCCCTACCGTACCAAGTTGGAACCTTTGACTGAGTAAGATACTTATAAACTCAAACTAGATATTTATTCAAAATAGTTACCTACACACTCACAGAACACCTTCTGAACGTCGAGTTTACAAAGTATATGACGTGATGGTGATAATTAACCACGGTATCTTAAAACTAAAGCAACGAGGGTTTCAAACGCGCCCTGTTTTGAGAAAAGCCCACAACAAACTCAGCCGGGTGTACTCTTTATTATCACCACACACAAATATCGTATAGGTATAATTATAGATATCATTAAATTATATATCAAGAAACGTTAACTCAGTATCCTTAGTAAACACCTCGTTTGTCATCGACAAAAGGGCCCTTGAAACTCAAATAAAAATGAAAAATTAGGATATTGTGTGGTGTTCGTACCGGTACGTGTTATTGATGTGATACATGAGCGAGGAGTGTTTTCCATTTGTTATTGCCGACACCTGTCCGCCTTTGGCGCTTGCGTTTGTTTCACGCACTGGATTAACCGTCGGAGCCCTTTATTTACTCAATTTTATAACTGAAAAAGAATGTCAAAAATACTGTGAAATTTGTTTTAGTGAGTTGGGAATTTGTTATTAATCGTACATACGTGATTTTTAAACGGAACGTGATCATATTTGTTAACGCTTGTCCCAGTGTGGACTATTTTTATTTTTGCTAACAACATACCTACCGATATCCAGGTGGTTATATCTCTTGATTCCTGGATAAATAAAAATAGGCTATTATTGTGAACGTCACCACTCCAAATGATAGGTCGTCTAGTTTAAAAATGAACGCGAAAAATGAACCTCCAATAGCAATACCCAAAAATTGGACGTTGTTATTGGTCTTTCAGGCACCGGTTATGGGCATGAATTCTATTTCTGGATTTGTTGGACACCTAGTTCATAAATGACGTATAAGTTTAGTGATGTGCGTTTGTTTTTAGACGAGACGACCCTAGACTAATTAATTAAAGCTGGGAAAAAAATCTTCTTATTAATTATTTCTAATGAGATTAAATTGTTAGGCGAGCTTGAACAAAATATTCTTATAATTCAACGCTTTTCGTGTTATTTATTTGACCTTATATTTTAAAATCGATGCAATAAGTAACGCTTTATTTGAAGCTATAAGGTTGGTAACACTGAGTATGGAAAGTAGGGAAGGATAATTTAAAGTTTATATTGCATTGCCTTTAAGTGTGGTACGTAAAGACGTGGATTTCTGAGGTGAGACTTGAAAGGTGTCTCAGTTGCAGCAGTTTCTGCAAGAGTCGTAAAAAGAGCGATATGCACGTCTGTTCACAACGGGAGTTAGCGGGGAATTATAGTTACTGCCGCTTTGCGCTTATTAAATGGGTACCTACTTTAGCTGTTGTACTTTGCACGTGTATGCACTCGTATATTACAGTCACGAAGGTTTAAATAGCCGGTTCGCTGGTACTACTATAGCCTACCAATTTGAGAATATAACTAGCTGGTGCCCGCGACTTCGTTTGCGTGGAGTGAGGTTTTTTTGGTTCCCGTGGGAACTCTTTAATTTTCTGGGGTAAAAAGTAGCCTATGTTTTATTCCAGACTATAATCTCTTTGCCAAATATCATCCAGATCCGTTCAGCCGTTTTGGCGTGATTGAGTAACAAACATCCATCCATCCACCCAAACTTTCGCATTTATAATATTAAATAAATACTAGGTGATATTTTAATCCAAATGATATGAGATGAGATATCTTTAATGTAAAATATAAATAAATATAGAGAAATAATAATAGAGAATAAACATAAAGAAAAGTGAGAAAAGTAAGCCCGACTGTCGACTAACACGTCTGTTTGTATAGTAAAAGCCAATCTAAAAAACAGGATCTTTGGACGAATTATTTTTTTACCAACAAAATATCTCCCTCGTTGAAGGTAGAATAATGCAAAACACAAATCAAACATAGCAACGTAAATTAGAAGCGAAGTGAATAACAACGGTGGTGGATACACGTTGCATCCAGATTTCAGGGCTGCAGTTAATTACACCGTACGAGTACTCTAGATGAGCTTTCTAAGCCCCTGAAACAATTTTACACGTACAGTGCATATACCTCAATATCTTGTACGTATCGTGTTTTGAAGGTTGTTCACACACACTCCAGTGAAAACTGAACAATTTAAAGAAAAAATCTGGTAAAAGTGAAACTATTGTTACTGCTTACGAAATTTAAATTCACACTAATCCATACTAATATTATAAATGTGTCTGTCTGTCTGTTTGCTTGTCTGTCTGCCTGTCTGCTACGCTGTCACGGCTTATCTGTTCTACCGATTTTGATGAAATTTGGAACAGGCATAGGTTGCATTCCGGGAACGACATAGGCTACTTTTTATTCCGGAAAATTTAGGATTTCCCACGGGAATAAAAAAAAAGTGACTTCTACAAATATTGATAAAATTTTGTATAGGGATAGTTTGTATCCAGGAGAAGAACATAGACATAGTTTTCGCGGAAAATTAAAGAGTTCCCGCGGGAATCAAAAACCTTTATCCACGTGGACAAAGTCGCGGAATTCATCTAGTACAGGATAATGTTAAAGACCATCTGAAACAACTTTTCAGCCGTATACAAAGGGAGCGAAGTCACTATCATGCAGACTCCATAGAACGTGCACGTGCACTGGAAACTTCAGAGAAAGCACAAAGCTGAAAAGAAAACTCAATTGTCAGTCCTAAGATTAGTGGAAGGAAGGGTTGCTCTAGGTCGTAAAGGACGCAAGTATAGTTGCACTTTAATAAAATGGGTTAAAGATATAAAATTAAACTTTTTACATCATACGAAGCGGAGAGGAGGAGGTTGTAAAATTAAATCACACAAATCTCTAAGACCAAAGAAATCAATATTGGAAACAGCCCGTTACTCCCTTGTGCAAACACTGTTCAAAGTAAAAACACCTAAACTCGACCATTAGGGAGAATGCACCGCGATAAAAGAGTAGGTAAACAAACAAATCCTACATTTCACGGAAGTGTGGAAACAAAACAATGGAAAGCATCGGCGAAGTGCAAAAACAACATCGAATGCATTCCGCATGCACGTTCTATTGCGGCAGCTTATTCCGCATTATTCCTCTCTCGCAGTATGCCCCCTCTTAATATTCCACGGATGTCTTGCGTATAACCTTGCGTGAATGCGGAATCTATACCCACATTTTCACTTGAGGGCACACTTGGCAACTTTCAAACGGTCCGGAGTTCGATCTATGGGCACGCTGCACCTCTAACTTTTCAAGGTTGCTTGCGTTACTGGTGAAGGAAAACATCGTAAGGAAACCTGTATGCTTGAGAGTGTTTTCAAAAGTCAAAGTGAAGTCTATTAATTCGCACTTGGCTAGCGTAGTGGACAGTACCTGCTCTTATCTTTCTGTGAGGTGACTCCATGATGACTAGCGTCTTTTTGTGGCAACTAAAATATTTTGATTAATATCCATATCCATACTACACATACTATCCATACTAATATTATAAATGTGAATGTGTGTCTGTCTGTTTTTCTGGTACGCTTTCACGGCTCATCCGTTCAACCAATTTTCATGAAATTTGGTTGTATCCCGGGGAAGGACATATGCTTCTTTTTATCCCGTAAAATTAAAGAGTTCCCGCATCAAATCAAAAAATCCTAATCTACGCAGACGAAGTCCGGGAAGCATCTAGTTATGAATGAAATGTATACAGAAAGGAGAAACAGACGGACTGCTATATCAACGTATAGCTCAAATCAGTTGAAACGAAATAAAGACAAACAAAAAAATTAATTGGCCTATTACACTGCACTTTTCACAGGGATAGGAGGTAGTGTAATAAGATTTAGGGAGTAAGGGTCCCTAATATGATCCTTTTTGAATACTACCGGGCCCTGTGGAAAGTGCAGTGTAATAGGCCTATTACCCTAACCTGTCAAAGTCAAAGTCAAATTGTTTATTCAATTTAGGTAGGTACTCTACACATATTGACGTCCAGTTATTTGGAAAATATAATGGTGGTAATCAGTAACGGTATCTTGAAACTAAAGCTGCGAGGGTTCCAAACGCGCCCTGGTCTCAGAAGAGCCCACAACAAACTCAGCCTGTTTTAACCTACCAACAGCGGGCTACACTTCACGAGTAGGTAGAGCCAGTCAACTGTTGATAATATTGTATAATACAGTACGTTTGTAAATCCAATTTGTTTCCCTTGCAGCGTTAAGATAGCTCTCGGGTCTAGACAGATCCAAT
This sequence comes from Erebia palarica, assembly GCA_964035005.1. Classification (NCBI taxonomy): domain Eukaryota; kingdom Metazoa; phylum Arthropoda; class Insecta; order Lepidoptera; family Nymphalidae; genus Erebia; species Erebia palarica. Next base: position 25,868,187 of record OZ035992.1, on the reverse strand, counting down.
AAAGTCCTTGATCCTAACCGATTTCCGATACGATGTTTATTGTTAGTCTTCCATACAATAAGATGAAAGTAAACAAAAGCATCCACGCATTATTCACTTTGTTTTATTTATCGTCATCTATTAAGTATTTCTTTGAGAACTTTGAAATTTAGATTTGCAATGGGTACTTTGTTGTGAAACTGCATGTTCATGCGTTATATGATTTATGCATACTATTACATATTTTTAGACAAATATACTTTGATGCAAATCCATACTAATAATATTATAAATGCGTAAGTATGTCTGCTAGACAGACGGTCGGCCATCTTTTCAACCGATTTTGAAGAAATTTGGAATAGAGATAGGTTACAGAGATAAGCCCTTCCTTTAATTGCATTAAGGGAAGGGCTACTTTTTATGCCAGAAAATGAAGAAGATCCCGCGGGAATAAAATATCGCGGATAAATTAACGCCTACGACGTCGCGGACATCAACTAGTAATTAAATATTTTGATTTTGGCTTTGATAAGTAAAGATGAGAAATTGGATGCAAACAAACTCGTCCAAGGAAACCGGTTAAACTTAAGATCCAAAACAACAGATTAAAGACACTACAAAATAATGCTGTAAAAACTTTAGGTTTTTCGCTCACCTCTTTAGAGTCTTTAGGGTATCTTATAAATACTTTCGTAAGCAGGTAGGTTATAATTATTATTGTAATCAATTTAACGTCATCTCATTCCATTAATTAGTAAAATCAAAGTAGAAAATCCAATTACTAGAATAAATAATTGAAGTTACAATTATTATTAAATTTTAGCACCGTTTCTTAATTAAAGTATTTCGCAAGTAGGCTTAATAAATTCGTGTCGCTATCACAGTAATTGGAGATTACATCTACCGAAGAGTTAACAAGACATTGTTCCGATATTCAACGAACTTTGTCAATTCAATTTTTAACTTAAATGAATGTTGAAAACGCTTTGTTTCTTCTGTGACCAACAAAGTTTATGTATCTATGCCGTGATAACGTGCCTGTAATGTGCCGCGCGAGTTGAATGCAGAGTTAATTTATGGTGACACATACATTTACTCTGCATTCAACTCGCGTGCGAACTGTACTTGCTTTTTTATACTTTGCTAACGGAAATCTATAGGCGTAATTTGTGCGTTAGACTTGTATGATGAACTATTTAAAGAAATTCATGAATACAGCTACTACGTTATGGGTGTAATTTCAAAAGCATTTATTATCCGATTATCGGTTGTATCAGAAAATAAAAATATGTAAATTTATAATTTCGGTTGAATCAAGTCAGTTTTATTTGCAAAAAAGTGCCTAGTCTTACTTTGTTTACAGGTTGGAAACAAATCAGTTTGCATGTGTTTTTAATTTATGTGACCTGGGAAAGAAGTAAATTTGTTTGAGACTAGTTAATTGGTTAAAGTCAAAAAATATACCACCCGCTCATTCTTATTTTGAGTTCACCATTTATAAAGAATGTCAGTATCGAAAGCAGTGGGTAGCTGTTATGTTAGTATTCATATTCCAATAAAGTTCGACCGTTCCGTGCCTTTCAACTGACTGAAAATTTATGTTACCACAACATCGTATGCACATCTGCATTCGTTACAGTGAATTCAATTTGTCCAAACATTTCAAATATGCGGACTTTGTAACAACCAGTTTGGGTAAGTATAATATTCACATAAGTCCACTCACTACTCATTTTTCTTTCCTTTTGTCACCTCATGTTCCGCGTTTGCCTGTTTATTCGCTTCAAATTGTTGTTTACTTAATTCTGTTTTCATATTTAGGACATTGTATGAGTAAAATTTATTTGAGTAAGTATACAAGTAAAAATATTTAGTAGAGTGGTTTACTATTTTAAAATCTAGGCACAATATTCATAGTACGTACCTAATATCTAGGTAAAAATATGTCTGCTATATACTATTAGAATTCGGGTAACACGATTTAAGTTACCGCTATGAGCATTGGCTCTCGAAAGAATTTCCATTTTACATTTTCTCGTCCCAAATCTTCCAACATCAAGATTTCTTTTAATTGAATATTTCAAAAGAAATAACGTTTGCAGGGGCAGAATTTCTACCTGGCTACTAATCTTCGTTGGCGTCAGTTTTCACAAATTGTAGGGACTTTTCTCGACATTTTCAGCAATTTCGTTCGTACTCCTCTTTTAACATAATATATTAATTTTTATATCTTTTCAGCACCGAAATATCAAAAGAAATAATATATAAATTTGAAAAATTTTGAAAAAATTTGAAATAATATATAAATTTAAGTATAATTTATTAAAATTAACCAAATCAAATAAATATAATAAATGAGAAAATTTGGATGGGTGTCTGGATGAAATTTGGCACAGAGATAGATTATAGTCTGGAACATACATAGGCTAATTTTTATCCTGGAAAACTAAGGAGTTCCCGCCTGAACCAAAAATCTACTAGCTGATACCTAAATATTTCGTATAGATTTATCTATTTTCAACAGAATCAAACTGAGCTTTTTGAAGGTGGAGTTAGATGGATATAATTAGGCCCACTTGCGCAAGGAGTTTTATATTGATTTATATAGTTAAATTTTTAAATAACTCTAAATTTCACTTTTTGGCAACCGCAATATGCTCTTGCCAAAAAATTGACAGCATTACAAAATTGTAAAATGTCTTTGTGCAAGCTAAATGAACGTTCATATGTTTCGTCTGCATAAATTAAAAAAATAAACTTATTTTGATAATTCTTTGTTTGTGATTTAAGGTTGGTCTCAGGAACATTTGCTGAGGATGAAGGAACTTGTAGTAACAGTATAAATAACTCATAATAATTATCAAGTGTAACAGTTTATCAGTAAGTTTTAAGTTATAACTTGCATAAATAGATTTTGCTTCCAGATTTAATAACTTCCTCTGGACTATATACGCTTATATTTTATATGTATTACATAATATATGAGTGTATATCAAAGAGTATTTACTGTACTCGCATAATATGTATCAAAGTTTTATGGCTACGATTTAATAGTACGGATCATAATATTTTATTTCTGGTAATAATCGTGATAATCACCTTCGACGCAATGATTTGTAGGTCTCGCCATAAAACAAACATATTTATTCATACTCACTTTAGTGGCGCGCGATAAAATGATATGTTCATAAATATGTCGAGGAATTATGCGTAAATGCTCATAACCCGTCAACTTTATGAGACATCAATCGCCTTTAAGCAACTGAGCTCTCAAAATTAAATTCGGTTCCATATAATTAATTATTACTAGATGATGCCGGCGAATTCGTCCGCGTGGATTTAGTTTTTTCAATACCCGCGGGAACTCCTTAACTTTCCGGGATAAAATTTAACCTATGTCCTTCCCCGGGATTCAACATATCCCTATAACAACATATAACCAAATTTCATCAAAATCGGTTGAATAGGTGGGTCATGAAAGCGTAGCAGAGATACTTTCGCATATTATAATATTAGTATGGATTATTTTATCGAGCAGTCTTCGGAAGGTCGAATCCTTTACGTTTTGAGACCACTGACAACCACTAAAACCTAGGGCCCAAGCTTATTACTGTTTTTGACATAATGTTATATGGCCCCTAGGTAAACAGAAATGCAGGTCATTGCAGTATTGCTCAGACAATGAGTAATGGAGCCGGTCGCTGGCAGTTTGTCTACACAATTGTTGCAGCTATTTGTCCCCATCGTAGCTGTAAGAGCGTACCTACTCACGGAAGTAATGTCCTTCCGACCGAATTTCAGCCACAGCGGCCTATCTCCAGAGAGATTAGCCATCTGCGCGGGAGATATTATAGTGCACAAGTGTGTGCGCATACACAGGTCCACTCTCTGTTCCTTTACTCTCATAGCCCAATGGGGCGGAAAATCCGACACGACCGGCGAGAGGTCAGGCGCAGAACCGACGGCTTAACGTGCTCTCCGAGGCACGGGTGTGAAATACCGCCAACTTCGTAACTCCGGGCTAGTATTGAGAATTTCTTGAAGGGAAGTACATAGGAACGTAAGTATCTATTCTGTGCTCTAACTGCTGTAAGGCATTAATTCGACTCAAATAAGGAACTCATTAAGGAACGGCTTTCCGAACCAGCGGTAGATTCATTACGATTCATAAGCACTTGTAAAATGTCTATTTGAATAAAAAACTTTAGAATTTAGAATATTTATGTTCTTCTATCGATTTTGGGCTCATACAAAAAGCCATAAGACAATAATATTGTAAGAGTATTAAAATGTGGTATTACCAGTACTATTACCTATTGTGTGGTATTACTTTGCATCACACAGTAAAAGTATTATGTGCTGTCACTGTTCACGACACTGTTAATATAGAGGCAGCTTTATCTCGTTAATTTGTTTATCACGTATCTTTTGTTCTTACTTTACTATTTATATCGATACAGGAGTGTGTGCGATTGCCTGCTATCTTCGATTAAACCGATTTTGATGTCTCTTAGCAAAGAGAAAGCTTGCAAACCGGAGACGGTTAAAGGCTTTTTTATTTCGGAAAATCATAAAATTCCCACGTACTATGAAAACCTAATACAACGCGGATAAATTCAATTCGTACGTGTATAGCATAGTCCTTATTATTAATATAGTAAATGCGAATGCGTGTCTGTCTGTTAGTCTGCTACGCTTTCACGGAACTGATTTGGATGATATTTGGTTGAAGTGGTTTCTTCCCGGGGAAGTAAATATTCCCGGTGCGAAAACAAATTACCTACTTAACCCACGCGGACGAAGTCACCGGCATCATCTAGTATTACATATCTAGTTATAAATTATGATAAGAGGATATGAAAAACACAACCTCTCAGTGAAAATGTTAATTATATCAGTACCTACTGGTATATTATATAGGTTTCTTTACATTACAAGCCTTTATAGATCTTAGAATGTATAGGTATAATATTCCATATGTACTCTGAAGTGTGCTATTCTATCCACTTAGTACTGGAGCTTATACCCCGGCACGTAAGTAGTGTTCGCTAAATCTTAGAACCGTATCCAAGTAACCACTCTGCGTGAAATATATCCTCTGGGGTCTGGGGAATGTATCGCCACTTTGCTTCACACAAAGTTTTATGACTATGTTAAACTCGACCGTTTAGAGCTTCGAATGTAAGACAGAGAAACTGATTTTATTGCTCTATAAAGAATTTATACAAATGTCGGATATATATAACAATATAAGATTAATGTAATACAAGATAATACCCGCAATTTCGTCTGCCTTGAAGTTTTTGATTCCCGCGGGAACTCTTTAATTTTAATATGCAATGTAGCCTGTGTTCAGGTCATCTTAGACTGCATCATCACTTACCCTCGGGTGAGGTAGCAATCAAGAGCTTGTAGTGGAATAAAAATACTCTAGGACAAAACCTCCCCTTCGACGCGGTAGATTCGGGCAGATGTTTAGCCTTGCCCCGTCCTGAGTGTGTTGTCGCCCTTAAACTATATTTTTTCCACAACTATATTTACGTGGACTTAGGTTTTTTACAGGAGTCAATGGTGCCGATTCTGTAATGTAACATCTCTAAACTAAACTAAAATGGCAGCTTTAAATGTAGTTCTGTCCCTTTCCGTAGGGAGTATTATGAAAGGGTTAGCAATATTTATAATGCTCTAATTTTAGTTTAGTTTAGAGATTGTGCACTACAGAATCAGCCCCAATATCCTTGTTTTCTGTTTATAAGTTATTTCTATGTTATGTGTGGCAATAAAGAATCTATCTTTCTATCTATCCTTTCTTAGTAGGGTTTATTTTATGGAGAAAAGAGAATGCCAGATTTTGCCCCACCAATTTTCATAATTTACACAAAATGTAAACTTTTTAAAATTATCTTAGGAATTTATGACCACGTATGATTAAATAATTATTGATAAAAAAGTTGCGGATTTAAAAATGTAAAAAAAAAAGTAATTCAAGTCCCTCGTCCACTTCCTATTTCTCTTGCGGCAATTTGCATTACATTCTACGCTTATACGACTAAATAAAACTACAGTTGTTAAGTTTTTAAATAAAACAAATCTCCTATTAGTTACATAAATCATACTACAGATCTTTGTTTAAATTCGTTATTTGGTGTTGTTAATTATTGAAAATGACACATTATTATTATTTTAATGTAAATAATAATGAATAATAAAATAGTTGCATTAAAACCTTACCTTCGCATTCACGCATTTTGTGCAATGAAACGTCATTGACAAACGTATTTGAAGATGTCAATGTCATTGTGATTTGTGATCATTGTTTATATTGTGGTTTCAGTGAAGTTGACTGTTTACCGTGCTTGTTTTGAATGTTTCACCAAAAACTTGATAGACCTATAACATTGATTCGATCTCGCCGACTTTACGCTATTTTCCATGAATGACCATTGTTTGCGATTTGGGTAACGACGTTGAGGTGCATAAATTGTCACTGGAGTGTAAACAGGATCCTAAGACATGTTGTTGCCATGTTGGGCTTACCATCAAAATGATATTGATGCACCACGGCAGTATTTCTTGATAATGTAGCGACTGATTACATATTTAATATGAAGATTAATAAATCAATGATTACTAACAGTTGTTTTATTTCCAATTAGTCAACCATTCTATCGTTAGAGAAGATAGCACAAGCTTACTAGGTATCATATTACTTCAGGTAGACCTCAAGCTACGCAGGCATTTGAGTATCCTACTTCATTTTAAAGCCATACTATCTCTTGGCAAGAGCATTGTAACGATACACAGCATTTTTTTTACTTATTTCACAATTAAAAATGCATATAACCTAAAATAATTTTGCAACTTAAACTTAGTTTTAATAAAAGACCGCATGTGTTAGAGGCTTCAAAATATATGTATAGTTATCAGTAATAAAAAATCTATTAAATCCTACATACGGCATGCTTGTAAACAAAATTTAATAAGTGGGGCAAAGCTCTATACATAGTCTGGCGTTTTCCTTTTATACTTTTAAAATGTTAGAGTCTCCAGTTAATTTTGAAGAGTTTTAATCAAGACACTATTTCAGTAAATTGAAACGGCAAAAACGGATTAAATAGAAGTGCTTTCTTACAAAAAGTTTAATTAGACGTTTTATTTAAAAGAGTTTTCTGAAAATAGTTTCAAGACGTAAAATAAGTGGGTGTACACAAAATTATTGAAATAAATACAACATTATTTATAGGATGTGTGCTTTTTTATTTGCATCTCATTACGAAAATATGTACATTTGAGTAGAAGCAATATCCAATTCGTAGCGAATAACTCAGACTTCCCTTTCGACTTGATTCATTGCCTATGGGGAAAGATTTTTCCTACATTTTTCTTCCTACTGGTATTATGAATTATTCGCACAAAAACTATGTCAAGATTTAAGCAAATCAAATGAAAAAAAAAACTTTCGACCTAGTACGGATAGTCGGATATAGACATGGAAATAGATCACTTAATCTGCGATGGAACATGATTACTACCTCTTAGTAAATTTAGCCGCCATTTAATTGCTACCTTTGCAATTAAATGGCGGCTTCCGCAAAGCGTTACAGAGAAGTTCACCAAAATCTGAAAAATAATTTTAGCTTTACCTGGCGATACGGATTTGGAAGTACGGATATAAATAGAAGAATTTTTAATCAGACTTAGTAATACTTAATGGTGAAATATTGATTTTTAAGGTATTCTTACGCCTCGGTACTAATAAGACATCAATAATAAAAAAATAGTGACAATGTACCTGCTTTGTTGCAAAAACATGCACGAAGCATCATCTTTTGAAGATTATAAATACTAAATGCCCCAAACAATCTTTAGTGGGAAATTCTAACTATCCTTGTTCCAGTTGTAGTATATACGTACCTCTTATTTCCTACATTATATATTATTATTAATTTATGTATTGTACTCGCAAAGTACCTAGATACAAGTTTAACAAATTAATTACATTTAGATGTCGTCAAAGTGAAAATCCGACACGTAGCACCTTTGACATGCACAGTCTAAGAGACGTCAAACGCTCTACAGCGTGCTATGTAATTACAGCGCAATTGATTTTGTAGGAGGAGTCAGTTTCAAAGTGCCTCCGATTCTATTAATGCGTCTCTCCAAACAGGCACTGTTATTAAGTTTAAGTACGTAGTAAGTGTATAGAACTCTATTTGGACTAAGTACAATACAGTTATTTTAACTCATTTCTGTTAATTCTCGTTATTTTTGAGTATCCACGCTGTCGATTTTAATTGATTTTAAAATAGGGACGAAAACAACACTACACATTGCGATACTGATGAAACTTGAAATTTAATTCGCTATAATCCGCCACAGTAGATAAATCTATGTGGTACAATGTTTAAATATTTATGTATGTACTTGTAGTGGATAAAATGAAAAAAAATCTAGCAATATTCACTTTTTTTTAATCCATTACAAGTTTGCCCTTGGCTGCGACCTCGCCTGATGGAAAGTGATGATGCAGGCTAAGATGGTAGCGGGCTAACCTGTTAGGGGCATGGCAGTTATATTAAACCCATACCCCTATTCGGTTTCTACACGGCATCGTACCGGAACGCTAAATCGCTTTGCGGCACGTCTTTACCGGTAGGGTGGTAACTAGCCACGGCTGAAGCCTCCCACCAGGCCAGACCCTGGAAAATTCAGAAATTATAAATTTCCAAACCCTGCCGGGGATCGAACCCGGGACCTCTGCACGTTAAGGCAACAGCGCTCAACACTGCGCCACGGAGGTCGTCAAAAATAACTTATTCATTAAAAAGTATTTATTGACTTAACAATCGTGCATTGTCGAGTCAACGTCTCCTGAAGATGCTCCGGTGTCGGAGTGAAACGTGCGTTGAAAATAATTTGGAAGATTTATGGGGTGTGGTGAATATTGCAAGTTAAACATTGTACCACATAGATTTATCCTACTGTGGCGGATTATAGCGAATTAAATTTCAAGTTTCTTCATTATCATGGGCTTCCGCAAAGTAACACCTGCTTCTATCCAATACAATTTGATACTAGGTACTAGAAGCTACACGTTAAACGCTTAGTAATTACTGGACGTACTGGGGTGTGAGATATTACATAAGTATATAATAATTGGAATATATTATTGGGTGTGAGTGTCGCTTCTTTATTAGTACCTTATTATTTAGTATTCTTTGATATAAAGCATGTAGGTGACACGGGCGGCCACATAATATAATTGAATTTTAGAATGAAAGAAATGACACGGCTGGATGTACTCAAAACATGGTTTTCTTCTACCACTTTTTAGGATAGTAAAAATTAAAATTTCATTACCAAATAAATACCATTCGCTACTCAGTTAAATGGAGTATGACGTAATTAAAAAAAGTGGTCAAAAAGTCGTATAGTAACAGCAGAAAATTATCGGGAAATTCATGGAAATCTCAAAAAAGGCGTTATCGCTTTACGACTATTGTGATTTAATTTGAGACATGATTTAAACAAAAGTTATTTCAAATTAATCGTAAAAGATCAAAGAACACTTTAAATAAATAATATTTTCAATACAACTTAGTTTTTTTACAATCTGGTTCCAAACATTCCTCATTTTTACAGCACGAATTTTTCATACAGATTTAGTACGGGCGCGCATCTCAAAATTTTGTTATATATTCATGAAATTCGGCAGTCAGATTCCATACGCCTCCGGGCTCTCAAAGCGGGAGGTTGCGTTCCCTTGCTTCTGAAATGACGTCTGTCACTGTTAGTATCCGTACACAAACGTTAATGAATCCACTACCATCGAACAAAACTAATCATCGATCAATATACGTATAAAAAAATGTAACTGGACGATTTCTGTATATAAAATATTTATTTTGAAAATATTTAAATTTATTATATTTGTAATTGGTGGTTATTTTATTATTTACTGAACCCAAAACGGTATTTTATTCTCTTGTCTTATTTTGCCTGTTCTGTGCACACACTTCACTACTACAGATTGAACTAACTTTGAATAGGTATTTTGGTTCTGTAGATTTTTTTCTATTAAAACAGTCATCCGAAGGAGGTAACTGGCGAAATATCGATTTTAGGCAGCGAAATAAAGGTCGAGTATAGATGAATTGAATGAAGCGTCGCCCCTTCATTCAATTCATCTATACTCGACCTTTATTGAATGTTTTGCGTAGAGCATCCTTTTACATCCACTTATGGACACTCTACCTACAAATGCTACTAATATAATGATAAAACAGGTAAAACCCACTGTACAACTTGATCATGAGGAATTAGATTTAGTGGATACAGATGTTTTTCTCGGAAAAACGTAAGATGCTAAACTCCAATGGGGCCATCATATAGATGACTTATCGAACAGACTCAGTTCTGCTGCATTTTAGAAAGATTCGCCACTTGACAGATTTAGAAACTGCGAGAGTGGTATATTTTGGTTACTTTCACAGTATTATGTCTGTCATTCTGTTTTCGTCTTGCAGAAAAGGACTGTTCGTGCCATATACAAAACTAAATTCAAAGAAGTTGAAATTATGACGGTCCACGATCAATACATAATTTTTCTTTTATTGCCATTTTAATAAAATAATTATTCGGCTAAATTACTAATAAATTAATAATTGTTATAATTTTTTATCGACCAATACATAATTGAAAACTAGATGATGCCCGCGATTTCGTCCGCGTGGATTTTTGATTTCCGCGGAAACTCTTTAATTTTCCAGGATAAAAATTAGTACCTAACCTATGTCCTTGCCCGGGATACAACTTACTCCTGTACTAAATTTCATTAAAATCGGATGAACGGATGAGTCGTGAAAGCATAGCAGACTAACAATCATAATTTCACGTTTATAATATTAGTATGGATTACGGATAGTATGGATTTAGTATAGGTATGTGCATAAAAACATCAATAAATTCAAGAAAGAAAAAAATTACCATACAAGAAAATATGAGAATTTAGACCCGCTTCCTGACTTTGTAAAATTAGTTATTCAGTTGTCGGTAACAGTATGCCTTTATAATTATTATATTATTTTATTATTATTATATATATTATATATATTATTATTATTATTATATTATATTATTATTATTATACTTTAAATAGCTAAATTACCACTCACTCACTCACTCACTGACTCATTGACATAATTATTGTTCTCCTAGAAAGAGACAGAAAACGATACAATGATGTATGAGAGATGTGTTCGAGTGCGGGAGTCGAGTAGGGAAAAATTATGACATTTCGGAAAAACAAGATGGCGGCCGACGTGATTCTTGTAACTCTTTTGTTTTCCAACCGATTTCGTTGCAATTCGCAATGATTGAAGAAATTAGGAAAAGATCTATAGAAAAAGTGGAAAAAATTGGGAAAACAAGATGGCGGCCGAGCTGTAGTGTTTTAAAATTTTTGATTTTTCGACCTCGAACCGCGGCGCCACAGATCCGAAACGGCGTAATCGAGCATAATTTTTTTTTCTATTTCCGCCTACAATTATCCTGTATTTTGACGGTATGGGGTGGTTTTTAAAAATTCAAGATGGCGGCTGTCACGGCGGCCGTTCGGTTTGAGTTACGAAAAGACGCAATTTTAAAATTCAAATTTCTCGCAGTTGGCAACGTCGGAGCGTTTCGACTTCTACGGGGAGATTGTGTATACAGACTCGAGGTATGGATTGGGGGAAAAAAATTACCCCATTTCTCGGGAAATTTTCAAGATTTTACCCAAAAATAAAAATATCGAAATACGTATTTTTTTAAAAATTCGAGTACGAGGAACCACGTGTCTCACTTGTACGAATGACATTTGGGTATTTTCGTCGCCGAGGTCTGGCAACACTGGAATTTATCAAAGTAAAAGTGATTTTCGACATGGTCTTTTTTCAGGGGCGATCATTTCGGCTGGGTGCGAGCGAGATGAAAAATTGAAACGTCATCAGGAGCGGTGTAGTTCACAGGAAAATTATAAAACTATGCAAAAAGTTTTTGTGAAACGAGGTGGCGGCCATTTTGTATTCTTTTTGTGTTTTTGAAAATTTCGATCACGTCTTAGAGGCGGTTGGCAACATTTGGGAAAGTTGACATGTATGGATCGATTGTGTAACTCGACGGGCAGTATCGAGTAATCGAAACAGTGTTGCCACATTCGGGATAGTTTTCGAGATTTTCCCTAAAAACTACCTCCTGTAAAATTTTGTATGAAAAAAATTTTTTTCACTGCTGGCTTCGTATGGATGTCAGAAAATATAACTTGAAGAAAAATATGGAGACAGCTGATGATTGAAGATTTCGGAGACGGGTAAAGGGCACGGCCAGGGTATTGAAGATAGGTGGGGGGTGCTCGAACAAATGTCACTCGAAACCTCATCCAATTGGCGATGAGTTTAAAAAAAACTCAAAAATGGTGGATTCAAGATGGCTGCCATACAAATTTCGCTAGTCTCTATCTCGGAGAGTATAAGAGATGGAAGTGTGGTTTCTTGGCAAGAGATGATCAGGACGAGGACGTCTATTTAGCGAAATGAAAAAAATTCAAGATGAATTATAATATAATTATATTATTGAAGAGATGACAAAAGTAGAACTATGCAAGATTTTGATACGGTTCAGTTTACCCACGACGGGGCTCCCTGGGATTACAAAACAGGAAACCGCTACCAAAGGTTTAAAAAATCAGCGCCATTTTGAAATTCTTTGTTATTGTAGCGACTTCGTTAAAAATCATTATTTAGGGCTCCTTGGGATTACAAAACAGGAAACTGGTACCAAAATTTTAAAAAATCGGCGCCAATTTTAAATTCTTTGTTAATTGACCGATTTCGTTCAAAATCGATATCTGAGGATCCCTGGGATTACAAAATAGGAAACGGTTACCAAAATTTAAAAAAAACCAGCGCCATTTTGAAATTCTTTGTTAATTGACCGGTTTCACTCATAATTGATATTTAGGGTTCCCTGGGATTACAAAACAGGAAACTGATACCAAAGGTTTAAAATAGCAGCGCCATTTTGAAATTCTTTGTTAAGTGACCGATTTCGTTCAAAATCAATATTTAGGACTTCCTGGGATTACAAAACAGGAAACTGGTACCAAAATTTTAAAAAATCAGCGCCATTTTGATATTCTTTGTTAATTGACCGATTTCGTTCAAAATCGATATTTAGGACTCCCTGGGGATACAAAACAGGAAACTGTTATTAAAATAAAGAAATTACAGCGCCATTTTGAAATTCTTTGTTAATTGACCGATTTCGTTCAAAATCGATATTTAGGACTCCCTGGGGATACAAAACAGGAAACTGTTATCAAAATAAAGAAATTACAGCGCCATTTTGAAATTCTTTGTTAATTGACCGATTTCGTTCAAAATCGATATTTAGGACTCCCTGGGGATACAAAACAGGAAACTGTTACCAAAATAAAAAAAACCAGCGCCATTTTGAAATTCTTTGTTAATTGACCGATTTCGTTCAAAATCGATATTTAGGGCTCCCTGTGATTACAGAACAGGAAACTGGTATCAAAATTTTTTAAAAATCAGCGCCATTTTGAAATTCTTTGTTAATTGACCGATTTGGTTAAAAATCGATATTTAGGACTTCCTGGGATTACAAAACAGGAAACTGGTATCAAAATTTTAAAAAATCAGCGCCATTTTGAAATTCTTTGATACAGAACCGATTTCGTTCAAAATCGATATCTGACGATCCCTAGGATTACAAAACAGGAAACTGTTACCAAAATTTTAAACCAGCGCCATTTTGAAATTCTGTGTTAATTGACCGATTTTATTCAAAATCGATATTCAGGACTCCCTGGGATCACAAAACAGGAAACTGGAACCAGAATTTAAAAAATCAACGCCATTTTGAAATTCTTTGTTAAAAAAAATTCAAGATGGCGGAATATTTTTTTTCATACCAAATTATATGGCGAATATTGAATTGACTACAATTAGTGTAGAACTATGCAAGATTTTGATACGGTTGCGTTTTACCCACGACGGGGCTCCCTGGGATTACTAAACAGGAAGCTGATAACAAAGTTTTTAAAAATCAGCGGCATTTTGAAATTCTTTCATAATTGACCGATTTCGTTCAAAATCGATATTTAGGGCTCCCTGGGATTACAAAACAGGAAACTGGTACCAAAATTTTACAAAATCAGCGCCATTTTGAAATTCTTTGTTAATTGACAGATTTCGTTCAAAATCGATATCTGAGGATCCCTGGGATTAAAACACAGGAAACTGATACCAAATTTTAAAAAATCAGCGCCATTTTGAAAATCTTTGTTAATTTACAGATTTAGTTCAAAATCGATATCTGAGGATCCCTGGGATTACAAAACAGGAAACCGATACCAAAGTTTTAAAAAATCAGCGCCATTTTGAAATTATTTGTTAATTGATCGATTTCGTTCAAAATCGATATCTGAGGATCCCTGGGATTACAAAATAGGAAACGGTTACCAAAATTTAAAAAAAACCAGCGCCAGTTTGAAATTCTTTGTTAATTGACCGGTTTCACTCATAATTGATATTTAGGACTCCCTGGGATCACAAAACAGGAAACTGGTACCAAAATTTCAAAAAATCAGCGCCATTTTGAAATTCTTTTCTAAGTGACCGATTTCGTTCAAAATCGATGTTTAGTGCTTCCTGGGATTGCAAAACAGGAAACTAGAACCAAATTTTAAAAAATCAGTGCCATTTTGAAGTTCTTTGTTAATTGACAGATTCCGTTCAAAATCGATATTTGGGGCTCCTTAGGATTACAAAACAGGAAACTGGTATCAAAATTTTAAAAAATCAGCGCCATTTTAAAATTCTTTGTAAATTGACCGATTTCGTTTAAAATCGATATTTAGGGCTCCCTGGGATTACAAAACAGGAAACTGGTATCAAAATTTTAAAAAATCAGCGCCATTTTGAAATTATTTGTTAATTGATCGATTTCGTTCAAAATCGATATCTGAGGATCCCTGGGATTACAAAATAGGAAACGGTTACCAAAATTTAAAAAAAACCAGCGCCATTTTGAAATTCTTTGTTAATTGACCGGTTTCACTCATAATTGATATTTAGGCCTCCCTGGGATCACAAAACAGGAAACTGGTACCAAAATTTCAAAAAATCAGCGCCATTTTGTAATTCTTTTCTAAGTGACCGATTTCGTTCAAAATCGATGTTTAGTGCTTCCTGGGATTGCAAAACAGGAAACTGGAACCAAATTTTAAAAAATCAGTGCCATTTTGAAGTTCTTTGTTAATTGACAGATTCCGTTCAAAATCGATATTTGGGGCTCCTTAGGATTACAAAACAGGAAACTGGTATCAAAATTTTAAAAAATCAGCGCCATTTTAAAATTCTTTGTAAATTGACCGATTTCGTTTAAAATCGATATTTAGGGCTCCCTGGGATTACAAAACAGGAAACTGGTATCAAAATTTTAAAAAATCAGCGCCATTTTAAAATTCTTTGTTAAATTACCGATTTTTTTCCGAATCGATATCTGAGGATCCCTGGGATTACAAAACAGGAAACTGATACCAAAGTTTTAAAAAATCAGCGCCATTTTGTTTTTTTTTAATCACAACCCGTGAGCTGCTAAAGCAGCTCACGCACAGAGCAAAAAACTAGTTTTATAATAAACTCACAGAAGAAATATAGGAGATGTGTCTCAACAAGTTCAAATATTTTGTAAATAGTAAACTAATTGAAAAATCCTAAATAAAATATAAAATAAAATAGAATATACAAAATTGAAAAAAATTGAGCCACCCGAAACTAGTCAATTTCAGACGAATACGTCCGTAAATCATCAAAGTGCTGGTTTTGTACCTGCTGAATGACGTAGCAGCCCTTCTTGCAATCCTGTCAGAGTATCTATTGTTTATTTCAAACCTTAATATTTGTCATTTTACCATCAACTAAAGTGACAGATATCATATTTGGAAACAACAACCTGGCCACTAAGAAATACATAAAACTCGCACTCAATGCAGATTATATGAAAAACTAGCTGATGCCTGCGACTTCTGGGCAGACCTTCACTATCGGAGATCGGAGAGATCATCAGTGGAGAGCCCTACACCCACCTAATACTGAATAAGCCTTCCTGGCGATAGTTACCAAAAGTGCAGCTATCTCATAGTCATGATATTATTATATACGTTTTTTTGCTGTCATAAAACTATTTCGTTATATATAAACACCAATTTGGCAAAATGTTACAAGGACAATTTTTATTTATTTTATATCAAAAATATAATTACTTTATAGTTTATACTAATAAATATCGGTTTTATTTCCCATTCCAAAGTGCTATAAAAGTTTCACACCAAAAACTAAATAAAGAATGGAAATAGGTTTTTTTAGGATTAATTGTGTCATTTATGATGAATCAACGGGACTTTACCACCAGCTTGAAAAGAAGATTCTACTGAGAACATATGACAATAACTCGGCAGTTAATAAAAAGAAAAAAAAAATACAATAATGTACCTAGAAAATAATAAAGAGTAGGATATATTATACATAATTATATGAACACACATAATGTATATTGTATATGTCACCGTAAGATTGTGAAAACCGTTAGATTGTAATCTATCTAGCGAAATTGTAAACTGTCGACAGATTGTGAACCGTTCAATTTACTTTTCCTTGTCTCTTTTCGACCGTTTACAATTTCTGTAATGCTAAGCCGATAGTTTCTATGCAACATTAGGAAAATCATCGATGCTACGTTACGGATATATATGTCACAAAAAACCTACCAGAATCAATTGATTTTCATAGCTTAGCTTTAGTGGAAAGGAGTTCAACTAAGCAACGAAGTTTTTTTACATAATGAGGATAGGAAATGCAGGGAGTTTAGGGGCGATGAAAAACTGCTACATTATATTTCGCCACCATTTAGAAGGTTATAATAGCTCAGGTGGAAAAGCGGGCTGTACCAAATCCCGAAGACCCCGGTTCGAGTCCAGAGTCTTGAATCTGATTAATTTTCCCCTTTTTTTAAATATAATACAATGTTTTATTTTAAAAATAAAATATAATTTATAATTTAAATTTATTTTCCAAAAAACACGATTAAAAAAAAGAATAAGGTCCCTCCCGACCGAATTTTGGCCACGGCGGCCAATCTCCAGAGAGATTAGCCAACTGCGCAGGAGATATTATAGTGCAAAAGTGTGTGCGCATACACAGGTGCACTCTCTGTTCCTTTACTCTCATAGCCCGATGGGACGGAAATCCGACACGACCGGAGAGAGATCAGGCGCAGGACCGACGGCTTTACGTGCTCTCCGAGGCACGGGGGTGAAGCACCGCCAACTTCCTAACTCCGAGCTAGTAGTGAGAATTTCTTGCAAGAAAAACCCAATACCTGTGGCCCGACTCGGGACTCGAACCCGGGACCTCATAGGTCGCAGTCGAATATGCTAACCACTAGACCAACGAGGCAGTAAAAAAAAGAATATACCGAGCAAAGCTCGGTCATCCAGATATTACTAGTTGAAGTATGGAACACAGAAGCCGACTACTTCTAAAACCACTACGTCTACATCGCACATCCCAGATGGAAATGGAATCTCCTAGTGCTGTCTTACACCGTTTTTAAACTATTTATGCAGAACTACTTCTAATACTAAGCGCCATGATTAGTTTAATTATTAATTTAATTTACTTTTCTTTCAACCTTTATCATATAAACACCTATAGATAGGTGTTTATATGATAAAGGCCTACCTACCTACCTACCTATACAGTCTTATAAATCAGTTAGCAGGAATTAGTCGGTTGGTAATTGGTATATTATCAAGAAGCACCTCCATTATCCATACTATGATATTATAAATGCGAAAGACCTGTATTTGAACGGCCTATTTTTTCAACCGAGTTGGTATAGAGTAAGGTTACATCCCGAGGAAGGACATAAGTTAACTTTATCCCGAAAAATTGAGAAATTCCCGCCGAAATAAAGACGAATGCAGACGAAATCGTACGTATCATCTATCTATCAATCAATAAATAATAATATTATCTCTGCCATAGTGAGATAATTGATCGCATATTGTGTGCACCCGTGGTAGAGGCTGAATCCTTTCTATGTGTACCTGGGTAGACTGTGGTTGTATGTGTATGAAAACAATTGACAGCGGGTGACAGATATGCGAAGAATTCATAGAGGGCTTCGATCCTTAGCCTTGACACACCAGCTGCTGTGTTTAAGAAACCACATATCATTACAAATTACTACATGATGCCCGCGAATTCATCCGCTTGAATTAAGGTTTTCTGATTCCTGCCGGAACTCTTGAATTTTCCGGTATAAAAAGTAGCCTATGTCTTTCCCCGAGATACAACTTATCCCTGTACAGACAGAAAATGAGGGTTTCTGACTTCAACATAATAGCTTAGGTACATTTTACGACATCGAACTGAACTATAAGTTCTGCCTATAACAACTTTTCGGAACCGCTGTATGGGAGATATAAAAACAAATATTCCAAACATCTAAAATATTGAGAAAGACTGGATTTGGATTTATTTGTACTTTAATTTGACGGTCAATCGACGAATAAAACCCAATTTCGCATCAAATCGATTCCTATCCCGAGTAGCTAAATGAGGGTCTGATATTCATTGACTTATGTAAATGGGTACGGTAATTCGCAACAATCTGTATTTAATAGGCTCGAGTCTTTATCTACCCCGAGCAGGCAAAAGTAGATACCTTCAACGATAGGATTCAACACAATTTTGCTTTGATGAAATGAGAAACAGCGTTTTATTCGGCTTCCAATTTATGTTTGAGTTAATTTGAACGTTGGAGTTATAAGTTGATATTGCCTGATATTACTTAGACCACATAGGTACTCAGATAAAAAAAATCGGCCAAGTGCTAGTCGGACTCGCACACCGTGTTCCGTATAAACCTGTAGTAAGTTTAAAATTATTAAAAATATTTTTAATATATTTACCTACTGTGGCGGTAGATGTAACTAAAAATGTATGCTTCTCGCATTTTTTCCTCTATCTGTGCCATAAGACTTTGCTTCGTACATTCATTTGCTTCGTTGCGTTTTTTCAAGATTCTGAGTTTACGGTAAGTATCCTGTAGGTTTCACCTTGCAAGTGTCGAAAATTTGCAGCATAAACTGTATCTTTTGATTGCGTTGGCCTAGAAGTTTCATTTTTTCACAGCTCCAAGGGACAGTAGACCTGAGTATTTGATATGAATTTCAGCTTGATACCTTCATGCGTTCCTGAGAAGAAGGGTCTTAATAGACAGACGGACGGAACACAAAGTGATCCTCTATGAGTTCCGTTTTTTTCTTTTGAAGTACGGAACCCTAAAAATGTATTTTAGACCTGAAAGATCGCTGATTTTAGTAAATAATATTGATGAATACAAGAAGGAAACGATTTGAATGTCATTGAGACTCACAGCCTGATGAAATGAGAGAATGAGATGATAATCTATTGGGCGCTCATGAAAAAATATTTTATAGGGAAAATAGATTAAGAACAAAACGTAAAATAAAAGTATCAAATGCGTTTTGTCGCAGTACAGACTGTGTTTCAATCAACAGATTTTAATATCGAGATCTATCATTTTCTTATTTCTGCAGACTAAGCGTGGTCACACTATAGGTTTAGTGCTAATTTTGTTGCAGCTGCCCGTAACCCAATGTAATTCTGACAAGTTTCTCGTACCAAAAGTGTCAATTGTCAGGGATTTTAGTGTGATTTTAGCACTAACATATACATGTGCCAGTAAAGGAAGGCCATAGGAAGGCGTATTATTTATAATGAAGGCTATTTCATGTTAGTAACAAAATGAATTTCCCTTACAAAGGGTTTGTTATTGCTAAGTCTTCGATGTACAAACGAGTATCCGAAACTAGTTAATAGTTAACTAACTATAATAATTAAACTTATGATGGAGTTTATACTATCTAGGCGAGCTTGTTCTCTGGAGTAAGAAACTTACAAGATGTTCTTTTACAGGAGACAGAATTTAAGGTAATTTAATATCCTATTCTGAATTATAGTTTTTTATTAGTCAACGAACTCTAAAAAGATAATCATATAATTAACCAATATCTATACCTAAACAGTATTATATCATAGGAACGTTGAATGGTAAGTAATAATAATATTATCCATTTAATAATAACTATACTCGTAACATTGCAACATATACAAAACCGTGTCTGGTTGTCTGTCACCTTCTCCTAGCATCAACAGAGTTAGCTCGTCTGTTTACAAGATTTTGATGATATTTGGTACAGTAAGGAGATACTTACCTAATATATCGGATAGGGAAAATTACATGGACTAATATTTATCCGGAGAATCAATAGTTTAGTTAGGGGATTTTGGAAAACCCTAAATGAACGGGAATTATATAGTCCAAATATATTATTTATCATCACACTTATCACATAAGAGCAATAAATCTAAGTAGGTACCTATACATACTCAAGTAAGTATGTATACCCACTTAGATTTATTGTTGGACCAAGTTGTCCACCATTTCTCATTTTCTCGACATGAAGTTCGAAGGCTGTTCTTGGTCGATATCTGTCATAATTTCGGTTAGCTGCCATCATTGCATCTTCATCGAAAAAAAGACTTTAATAACTAAAAAATACACTATAATAATAAAGGGTTAAATATGTTTTAAACTGTTATAACATTGTTTTATTACTGCGGTGTTTAGCCCATGCACCTTGAGAAGGAAAAAGTAAAAGCGTATTTTTTAACAATAGGTGGAGTGACAAAATGAATAGTATAAACTCCATCATAAGTTTAATTATTATAGTTAGTTAACTATTAACTAGTTTCGGATACTCGTTTGTACAAATTGGGTGCATTCCATTTTTGGTGCATTTTCGAGTTGTTCTAAGACATTAGAAGGGAATTGTTGCTTGATGAAACAATGGAGGCGAATGTTATTGTTACGACCCACGGCAACGGGCAAATTTAGGGACAACAAATTGTACGCTATTATACCGTATTAAATTTAGGAGTACTCCCTTAATTAATTCAGCTCTTATGTACTAAGTTTAAGGAAGTAGTCTGTGGACATTATTTGCAAGAGTAAATTTAACGCTCTTTTAAGCAAAATATCTTGCTAACTACATTACCAGAGGAGATTTATTTGGTAACATATCTAACCTGTTGCAATTAACTTACAACTTAGGTACTTGGTTATTCACATTAGGCAAATTTAAACAGAACTCCTTACAAGATACTAGTATAAATGTACTTGTGAATTGTGCAATTATTCAGTATTAACAAATGAACATCGATAGACGAAGGTGTATTGAAGTGGGAGAATAAGGAAGGTGGTGGAGTTTGTGTGGTGGTGCGGTTTAGAGGTTAAAAGAGGTCAGGAATGGACGAAGGCTGATGGAAGCATAGAATAAATTTAAAATGCTTATTATGTTATTTGTTAGTGATTTGATTTATAAAAACACATATAATTTGGATATTACGGTCAAAAATACAGTGTGTTTGGTAAATCGGTTAAAACTGTTGATTTTCTTTCTTTATTTGTTTAGGGGCTTCTAATTAATTAATTCTAATGATTTAAATTGACAATTTTATAATTAATTACATGTCAGCAAAATTATGTGAAACGCAATAACGCTGACCCGTGTCACAATAATGTAGCGAGATATTAACCGTAAACATTGTACCTGCACCTAAATAACAATAACTAGACAGTGTTAGTAAATTCAGTGCGTCCCTTGTGCTTTGTTGAAGATGTAGTCTCATAACTTTATCATTTAAATGGTTGATTAATGACATATATATTTTGTCAAATTGACTGGTCAGACAGTCTGGTCTGGTGTGAAGCTTCGGCCATGGCTAGGAGTAAGGACCGAGACATCTGTGCAGTCAAGCGGTTTAACCTTACATTTCAGTAGAAAGTTTTCCGAACCGGTGGTAGATTTTTACGACTTATCATAGGATTTTTTTTTATCCACTACAAGTTAGCCCTTGACTGCAATCTCACCTGATGGTAAGTGATGATGCAGTCTAGGATGGTAGCGGGCTAACCTGTTAGGGGCATGGCAGTTATATTAAACCCATACCCCTATTCGCTTTCTACACGGCATCGTAACGGAACGCTAAATCGCTTGGCGGCACGTCTTTACCGTTAGGGTGGTAACTAGCCACGGCCGAAGCCTCCCACCAGGCCAGACCAGGCAAAATTCAGAAATTATAAATTTCCAAACCCTGCGAGGGATCGAACCGGGGACTTCCGCACGTTAAGGCGCTCAACACTGCGCCACGGAGGTCGTCTAAAAAGGTGGCACAACTTGTCCTACGTGAAATGAATCATTTCATTTCATTTAGCAGTCTATTGCGATGCTGCGTTAAATCCGACTAGGAGTTAGATAGAACTAGACTATACCATCGACACATAACATCAAGTTAGATCCCAGTCCAGGCCCAACTTTTAATCAAGTAAAAAGGAATATACGTCGGCATGTTTCCTGTATCCGTTAAAAAATTAATAACTTCCACGATAGACGAACGCCATACAGATGATATCACTTAAAACGTTCCAATAAAGCTTTCCACGTCGGAATAGTCATAAACTGCTCTAGTTATTGTTCATACAGACATCAGCATTTCAATTGTCGTCGACTCGTTTGCCGCTACATGTCCTCTTTGATATTTCAACTCGAAAAGCAATTCATGGACTGTTATTTTCTCCGACGGACGTAATTAAAACTTGGCTTGACACTGCATCGCGCAATGACTGCATTGTGTAGTAAAATACCGTTTATCCATATGATACCTACATTCGTTACAGCCATAGAGTTAATAATATATACAGCACTATATCAATCACCTGAAATTTTCATAAATAATATTGATTTTGCAGAGTTCTGATAGCGTTACACTATACCTGCTTTATAAAAATAATGGACTGAGTAAAGCGAAAGTCTCTGAGACTACTTGAGTGAATTTGCACTTGTCCGCCCGTCCGTCCGTCTGACAGAGCCTTATAACTTCTGAATTATTGAACGTAACTTCAAATTTAAATATGATATGTAAACCGATGGCCTCCAGCCGAATATGGCTTAAAAAGTTATAAAAATCTATATTTCAGGGGGAGCCCCCTCATAGAAGCGAATGCGAAGTAAAATATTTTTTATAGCGTTACATAGGGTTGCGGTATATCATTTTAAAGATAATTAGGAATACAATTCAAAAATTTTTATTTTTATTTTTATTCTAAATTGACGAAATGGGGGGCTTTCAAAGTGGAGATTTTCTAACGTCCAAAGTTGACCTCAGAACTCTCAATTTTCTGAAAGGCTGAGTCTGAAACTTGATCAATTATTTGAAATATATCTTGTACTTGAACAACAAATACTAAAATGAAATAAATATTTTAAGGAAATGAAATTATTTAATTTTTAATGAGCTTCAGTATTTTTAACAGAACTTCACAATGATGTCAATAGATGCCGCTCTGTAAAAGTTTATTCGTTTCTCCTATAACTCTTTAGCTCTTTTGCGTCTAATGTTAAAAGTTAACTATTACAATATATTGTTAATACTATCTTATGGATACCGCGAGGTCTCAGTTCGTGGCGAACCACTAGTTATATCTCCCTGGCGCAATGTTGAGCGGTGTTGTCTTAACGTGGGAGGTCTTGGGTTCGATTCCCGGCAGGGTCAATTTGGGAATTTTTAATTTTTTAATTTTCTCTGGTCTGGTCTGGTTTGAGGCTTCGGCCGTGGCTGGTTACCACCCTACCGGCGAAAACGTACCGTCTAGCGATTTAAACGTTTCGGTACGATGCCGTGTAGAAACCGACTAGGGATATGGGTTTACTATAACTGCCATACTCCTAACAGCTTAGCTCGCTACAAGTTTATAGTGGAATAAAATAAAATAAAATACTCTATCAATCATCATCATCATCATGCAGTAATAATTATTATTATTATATAGTAAAATTAGGTTAATAAGGGGAATGGGTTTAATAAAACTGCTGTACCAAGTACCAACCTCTACCAGGCTATACCTACAGCATCATCGCATCTATGATCACCTTGTAGTGGAATAAAAGGAACTTCTATTTCTTGGGTTGAATAAAACTATATTAAATTTCTCATTAGTTAAATTAACTTTATCCTTGTTCTTTTGCGGCGCAATTGAAGAGCATTCCAACAAACAAGCACACTATCACCTTGGTCTGTCTTATATTTGGTAGGAATTTCCCAAGCGTTATCCATAGATAACAAAGATACCTATATTATTATATGTCATAACATACAAAGGTGCTTTATAATAAAGCATTAAAAGCAAATGTACGCACACGTTAATGTACAATAGCATCAGCTAGTTAACATAGTCAATTAAGAGTACCGCGTTTCTGCTTTCATCACGGGGCGTGTGGTTGCTCATAATATTGCGTTACTGTGCTCCATTAGATGCCTAATATTGTTCCCTGTTAGCCCAATTATTCACTTAGGACTCATTGAAATAACTCTAAAATTTGAAGTGAAATTGAAGTGAATTTGAGTGAAATGGAAAATGAAAATATATAAATTTTGTACGAGATCTGTTGTTTTATTTTTAACCAAACTAAGTATAATGATACTCATAGTAGGTCAATTAATACTCATAGTAGGTCACTTATTCTTTTCAAATAGATTTGCCTCTTTCGTTCTTTTATTTTCAATAGTAAGGGGTCTTAATATTTTCTATGGTCACTTAGTTACATCAAAATAGTTAGTTTAGGTACACTAAATAAGTAGTTAGTCCAAAAATATGTTATATTATCCTTATTAAATAGAAGAAAAATATTATTAGATATTATTGGATCCGCAGACCGCTAAGAATGCATGAAAAATATAATTTAAAAATAGATAATTTTCTTCGCACCAAAGTCATAAAAAATTGTCAAGGAAAAATTTTTCAAGTGGCAAATTAAAAGACGCGTAGTGAACTAGCTGTACCTAGGAATGAAATATTCTTCAACCGTATTCTATTAATATATTTGATCTAAATATCGACCACTAAGTATAAATAAAGTTAATTCTAGATAGATGCCCTACTTTTTGAAAAAGCGTTCTTATTTTTTAATTAAAACTAGTGGGCCCGGCAGACGTTGTCCTGCCCTATCTTCCTCGCAATTTTTTCATATTTTCTAACCGTTTAAACCTTCCCTGGACTACGACAAACATTTCAAACTAAAATCAGCTAGATCGGCCCAGCCGTTCTCGAGTTTTAGCGAGACAAACGAACAGCATTTGATTTATATATATATATATATATATATATATATAAATATATAAATATATAAATGATATATATATTTATATATAATATAAAGATAATTAATTTAATTTGAATGATTAGAATTAATATTGCTGGTGTGATCGAAGGTTACCTAGGCAGTAATGAATACCAGTATAGGAATAGAAAACTACATGTAATTGGTCGTCCAGTGATAGTCATATTATTAAAATTAGTTGAGCTGGGTGGAAATTTCCCATATCCCTTGCTAACTATAAGCTAAGTAACTCAGCAAGACGTGCAAGTTAACTATGTTATCTTAAAGTAGTTAAGAAGTTATGAGGTTGTTACTATTATTATTATTATTATTATATACTTTATTTGTACCACCACAAAAAGTAAAAATAACAAAAATAGGAAATAAAAAAAAACACAGAAGTAGGATACAAAAGGCGGCCTTATCGCTTAGGTAGCGATCTCTACCAGGCAACCTTGTACCTTGTTACTATGTACTTGGGTTGATGAATAAATTGAGTCAAGCCTCTAGATTTATAGATATCGTATAGGAATGGCATTCCGAACTAGTGGTAGATTCAGTTGAAGATTCAAAATTATTTGAATCCATACTAATATTATAAATGCGAAAGTCTGTCTGTCTGTCTGTCTGTCTGCTACGCTTTCACTGCCCATCTGCTCTGATTTTGGTGAAGTTTGGTACAAGGGTAGATTGTATCCCGGGAAAGGACATAGGCTATTTTTTATCCCGGAAAATTAAAGAGTTCCCGTGGGAATCAATAATTAATTCATGCGGATGAAGTCACGGGCATCATGTAGTAAAAATATTTGAATTTGGAATTTTATCAAATGGAATATCCTTACTCTATTTATTCACTGACCCAAGTAAATGGAAGGTTTTGTGTAAAACAAAGTTTATATTTCTATAATGATCATAATAGTTTTGCCCCTTTGGACCACTAACCTAATTCGAAATGGCTGTTATTATTTCTGCTGCATTATAAAGAAGCTATTAAATTCAATGTTTGCCTTCCCACCTCCATCATTTATAATGATGAATAGAAACTATAAATGCAGTGGGTTCCGTTTGTTTTGAATCTTAAACAAATTCATTCGATTCTATGTATAAGATGAAGTTAGAGATTGGGGTTCATTAAACGATAGGTTTTTCTGTTAGTTTTGCCGCATGTAGTGATTTGATGGACGGATATCCTATTTTGTAAGGCACAATACTAAGATAGGATGGCAATTTGAATGGAGCTGAGGCACGACGTCTTTCTTAATATTGACTCTTTAATACAGCGGTGCGCGTGATAAGTCTTCTCCATGTTTTTTTTGGTTGATAATATTATGTCTGGATATTTTATTGCTGCTGCTAATGTAGGATTTGAGGCAATGCAATTGGGTATTTGATTATAATTCAAATAAATTACTTTTTAGTGATTATTAAGTAGAGGATCTCCCAAAAGTCATAATATCCACGTCCCCTGATGTTTTTATGTTCAATAACCATTTTAAATTTTCGATTAAAATAAAAAAGTGCGTCGAATTTTTATGACGTCACATTTTAGAATTCCGTATAAATCCCATACTTAGGACCCGTTTTGACATTTCAAAAAAAGTTGCCGATTTGACTATTTGTCAAATACCAAATTCTCCATACAAATAACGGGTAAGCAATATCACAATGCAACAAGAATAATGTATATATAGAACATGGACTATTAAAAAAATAAATCGCTGAAAACTCTACATAGTGATCATAATCGATATTGCATGTTTTATTCAAGACCCATACCATCTGGGTTTGTGGTAGAATCGCTGCAGCAATCAAAGTGTCAAATGAAATATTCAACTCGGCACAGTTCCGGCGATCCGCCGAGAATGGTGTAACGAAACTTGTATAGCATAAAAGTGGAATACACAGTGTTTGGCGCTTCCGGCCATGGAATGTTCATCGTGC
Organism: Erebia palarica; assembly: GCA_964035005.1. NCBI lineage: Eukaryota > Metazoa > Arthropoda > Insecta > Lepidoptera > Nymphalidae > Erebia > Erebia palarica. The sequence continues at coordinate 25,840,895 of OZ035992.1, read as the reverse complement.
CATTTTCAAACATCATATGTTAAATTCTTGAGTTAGGAACGTTATGCATACGACACAGACGTATCTACGTACATATTATTCTAGGTAAAAAAAAACGTGTAATCCACGTTTGGACATACAACTTTGTTTCACACTAGATGATAGCTACGTTGATAAGACGGCATTTGTGCCTACATGCCGAAGAGAAAATTAGGCGATGCCCGCGACTTTATGAAAAATCTTCCGGAATAGAATATTATATTTTTCTCCGGTATTCCACCCATGCGGGTATGGTATCTTTTTACAATATTTCGTCAAAGTTCGTTGAACAAGTGGGCCGTGAAAACGTAGCCGAAACATAGTCGGGCACACTTTCGCATTAATAATAATAATATTATACGGCCGGGTTAGTAGGTACGGTCCTCAAAAATCAAGAATACCTACGATGCACACAGAGAGCTTCGTTTGCCATTTTCTAATACCCAACGAACAATAAAGATCTGAAACATTATGCGGAAAATGTCTTTTCCTCAATAAATAACTTAAAATCACGACACGCCATTACTAATGTTTTCTTAATGTCATTAGGGGGCTATTAGTTGAAGTGTTATTCGATGCGCCCGACCCCAGCGACACATGTTTCGGTTAGAATCCCAAACCCTATAGTGTTTGGTTTAGACTCAAAATAAATAGTATTCAGGAGTATTCGGAGGACGAGGTAATTTTTAGCCGACTACGCCAGAACGAAGGTAATGTTTTTGGGGTGTTCCTATGTATTTATGTACGTGTATGTATGTAGATTGTAATCTGTAAGGTGTCGTTAGTTACGCTTGGTTGTGACTTGTGAGAGTGACACTGGGTGTAAATGTGTTACCACCTTCAAAAACTTCGTACAATATTAATTTTGATTTTTTGTTCATTGGCCAAGAAAATTAAGATTAAAAGTAAAGTAAGTAAATTGGATGAAAGTAATTAAAAATATATTTATTGCTTTTCAGTACTTTTGAACTCTGTTCCCTTTTTTTTAAAAGTTTTACTGAAATAATCCTCAAAAGTGAGAAATGAAGGCAATCATGGTAAAGGCTGACCTTCACCATGATTTCACACTTTTTTTACTGTATTTTTTTTGCATCTCTTGAGCTTGGAACCTTGGGGGCCTTGTTGAATAGGTTTTTTTTTAAAACCTAGTGAGGTTTCTCAAAAAGTTTTTCAAAAATATTTAACGTTTGGAGTAATTGGTCCAAAACTCCAAACGTTATTCAGAGGATAGTACATTTTTGTACTTATTATTATAAAAATAACCAACTGGAACAAAAATTAAATAGGTTTTTAACTTTAACAAAGCATTCTTTGACTATATTTTATATCTGAAAATGAAGTTCCTAACAAGATAGCGACTAGCAAACTTACTGAAGTCAAGAAGAGATCTACATAAAAAATTTAAGTGTTTCGAAACTGTTTTCCTACAAATCATTAGCCAGTTCGAGTATCTTTGTGTAGTACCTACTTACCTAGTAGCGGAATTATTTGGCAGAGCACAAAGGAACTGAGTTGGCAAACAAGCCGAAAGCCTCGAACAGACGTGTGTGTGTGTTTCTCATTGTACATTGAGATAGCTAGCGATGTATTCACATGTAGGGCTGCCAAACGTAAATCGACCAATTGACATAATGTTGGTACTCGTTATTGGTACTTAACATAAAGTTGCCAAATATTTTCCTTTAATGTAGTCGATTGGTGCATAGATACATATTTGTATTTGCATTCACCATTTTATGACAAAAATGTCTTATTCTTTTTGACGACCTCCCTAGCGCATTCGTGAGCATTGTGGTGTTATAAATGGGAGGTTCTGGTTTCGATTCCCGGCAGGGTCAATTCGGGAATTTATAATTTCAGAATTTTCTCTGGCCTGGCCTGATGGGAGGCTTCGGCTGTGGCTAGTTATCGCCCTACGTACGTCCAAGAGATTTAGCGTGCTGGTACGATGCCGTGTAGAAAACGATAGGGGTATGGGTTTAATATAATATTATGTTGTCTAAATAAAAAAATAACTGCCATACCCCTAACAAGTTAGCCCGCTACCATCTTAGACTGCATTATCACTTACCATCAGGTGAGATGGTAAGCCAAGGGCTAACTTGTAGTTGAATTAAAAAAGCGTTCTTTTCAGCGTCCGTCAACAGTTTTTCTATCTTGCATTGTAACTCTTGTATAATAGGCTTGTGTTTGGCTACTCTATGAACTGATAAAATGCAATAGTTTATCTAAATCACATGATTTTTAAATAAAAATAAAGTTTGAATTATATATTCATACTAATATTATAAATACTAATGTGTGTCTATCTGTCTGCCTGGCTGTCTGTCTGCTACGCTTTAAAGGTCCATCTTTTCAACCGATTTTGGTGTTTGGTATAGAAAAAGTGTGCATCCCGGGGACGGACATAGGCTTTTTTTACCGGAATGGAGTTCCCGCGGGAATGCAAAACCGTAATCAACGCGAACGAAGTCGTGGGCATCATCTACATTTTATATAAAATAGCCCGCGACTTCGTCCGTGTGAAATAAGTTTTTAAATTCCCACGGGAACTCCCTTATTTTTCGGTCTAATATATAGCCTATGATGTGGCTGTCTATTGGTCACAATTAATGTGGCTTTCTATTGGTACCAGAATTTTCAAAATCGGTTCTTTAGAACCAGAGATTACCCCCTACAACCTTACAAACTCACAAACTTTACCTCTTTATAATATTAGTATAGATAATGTCAGAATCTTAAGAAAGTCCGGAAAATCTATCTTACATGGAAACCCTACTCTTGTGTCTCAAGTCTAAAGTATGTCAGTGGATAGCATGTTGGTTTCGCCTTCGCCACAATGAATTAAAACTTTCCCATTTAGAGCAAACGTTGTAACTAAACTCAATACCTGGACTATTTTATTCATTAACGAATTAAATTCGGAAAAAAATAATTCTTTCTCTATATTTTCTTAAGTAAATATGCATTTTCATTTTTCATCTAAAAGTATTAAGTCAGTAAGCAGGCTTTTTAAGGTGTCTGAAACTAATCTAAGAAATACTCACCAGACTAGACTCGAGCCTTATTTAGAAATATTAAATATCAATTTTTATACCGCCTAAGCGCGGAATCGATACCCCTCGTCTTCACAATTTGCGGCGGTTTTTAATACGTCCATGGCTAAGGGTGAATTAAGTGTGAAGAAGAGCTGTGATCATATAAGTGTTGCTGGCTATAAAGTCTTGAAAGGCCATAGTATTACCACTGCGCTATTGATGTAGTTTAAAATTCACCATAATTTACCTTACCAGTTAAATTTATCTCTTGCTTTATTATTCTCGCTAGTCGTTCCATGCAGCAAGCGTTAGTTCCCAGGCTTTAGGCGTCCGTCGACTTTGACTGCATACGAAGAAGCGGAGAGGTCTCTGCCTGGCTTTTGTAATGCAAATTAGTGTAGATAGTAAAATATACTGCAGGTTTTTATTTTGTCCTACGGCTAAAACCAGCAAAAGGTATTTTCGAACACCCAATGAGAACAAGTGAGGTCTGCATCATCGGCTTGCTGTTCAAATGCGTTATAAGAGACCGTTGACAGTAGCTCATTGTAGCCACAGAACACTGGGTATTATTTTTTCGGTATCCCTGCGCCACAGAATTTTAAACAAAGTAATAGAAATCGGTATATTAAAAATAAGAACTTGAAATGCAAAAAAGTCGCGTAAAACAGTCGCGTAAAAAGACTGAAGGAAAAGATGCATATTATCTAAAATTTCGGCACTATAGCAGGTATGTGAACCGTGGCCGAGTGGTCATCCCAAAGAGATGCAGGTTTAAATCCTGCCGCTTCCGCAAATTTTTGATATGTATTTGAGTAAGTTTAAAAACTTTCCTCATGTGTGAAGCACTGTAATAAAAATTACAAACTTATATTGTATAGGTAGTTTGTCAAGGCATCCGCTTTTAGTAACTATAGTTTTCAGTAGGCTGATATTTCACAAGGGTTCTGCGCTACAGATAATCATACGTCCCTTCAGCACTTCCATACCTATGTTCTAGATTCTGTGGTATACGCCATGTCATCAAATTACTAAGTGCGGGTAATTAATCAATTTTTTTTGTCATGTATGTTATATACGTTCTCAAAGTGATAGCATGTCACTACGACAACTTGCAAGCCTCAAGATTAAAGTCTTTGAGTGATCCTCGAACAAATTGGTCGGCTAATGAGATAGTGGGAGGCAGATGCGGAGGGGCGGATTACGTCTTAATGAATCAAAGTTTCCTAGGCCGTAGGTTTAAGGCTATCAATTACTGTTAATACCCGAACATTTTTTGTGGATCAGTTGACTAATTATATAACTTGAAATAAGACATATTTCTTTCTCTCTCTGCTACGAATTCCTTATTAATATGGGTCGTGACTTTCCACTAATCATATTTATTAATAACTGATGCCCGCGACTTTGTCCGCGTGCATTGAGGTTTTTTGGTTCCCGGACTTTGGACAGCGAAATCTGTGATTTTTTTCTCTTTGTCTCGCAAAGGAAACCACAAAATTTTAATCTTTTAAGTTGTATTCGAAAAGGTCTGAAAGACTATTAATACATTGTTATATCAAGAAAAGCGTACTATTAGAATCTATACCTATTAATAATAAAAATGCGAAAGTTTGAATGTATGGATGTTTGTTACTTAATCACGTCAGAACGGCTGGACGGATCTGTATGAAATTTGGCACAGACGTATATTATTGTCTGGAATAAAATATAGGCTACTTTTTATCCCGGAAAATTGAAGAGTTTCCGCGGGAACCAAAAACCTCAAACCGCGCAGACAAAGTCGCGGGCATTTGCTGGTATTATATTATATATATTATGTTAGCGCCAGATATATTGAAGACAATACGCACTTGCATTCGTTTTTCTGCACGTCTAAAGCACCTGCTGGTTTCTCTAGATAATTAATAGGAAAATTTTACTCACTCTGCAGTTTATCCCTTTTTCTAGAAGAAATATTCCCGTACTTACCTACACTTTAGTGATCTAGTAAGTACGCATAGATAGATTGTCTATAAATATTAGGTTCCTAATTCCTATCTTGCATGGATTACTAAATTCTAAAAAACTCAAGTTACAAAAAACAAAAAAAAATATAATCGACCACTTGTCGGTGGCACATTTCATTTTAGTAGTGCCTAACACCAAGACAAATTACCATATTGAACAGTCTGAAATTTTAATATTCAATTAACTAAATGAATATCAGGATGAAAACGGCTCATAAATTTTATTCCAAATTATGTTGTTTAATAATATAAGCAATTAAGCTAATCAAATTATTTAAAATAGCTAGATTTTCATAATAAATTTGGAGCTAGAAATCATTTGTAATTGATATCAACTTCGTTTTCATTAGGTAATTGTTCAAACGAGCCTGAACAGTGGTTCATACACAGTAGAAAATATCACTGGGAAACTGGTAATTCGAAAATATTTTATTATTTTCAATAAATGTGAATGTAAAGAACAAACTCGAAAATCCAAGATTGGCTGTAGAAACATCATACCTACTTACTAAGGCCAGCCATACACGGAATGCTCGAGCAGTTAGCCAGTGATCAACATACACGGACCGCTTTTGCAGTTATAGTCAACAGCTTGAAGCTACCATTGATAACTACTGTCGCAACTGCTCGAGCGGTCCATGTTTGTGTTTAGAAGACTGTAGTTCACTATGCAGTCTATTTTGACAGCCTCAAACTGTCCGTGTACCTAAGGGTGTTTTTCATTCGCCGTCACGATAACGATTAGCGTTGCCGATTCACAGATATCGGGGAACTAAAATTTATTGAACCACTTAAGACTCTCTTAGACTGTCTGATACAATATCCTCTATACCAGTATTATGAATCCGATTGTGTGTCTGTCTGTGTGCTACGCTTTGACGGCTCTTCTTTTTAACCGACTTTTATCAAATTTGATAATATAGGGGTAGGTACATCCCTGGGACAAAGATCCTTTGTCATTCCGCGGGACAAAGGATCTTGGTCTTTCCGTGGGAACTTTTATCCCGGAAAATTAAGGAGTTCCCACGGGAATCGAAACAATTTCGTCCACACGGACGATACGATATGTTACATAATACTTTTCCTCATGGATAAAATGAACATCATTGGGTAGATAGGTATAAGGGGTTCATCGACTTTGCCCCACCAACATGCCCCACCAGTGGGGCAAAGTCCACCGTGTGGAGTTTCTACAAATAAAACACAAGTTATTTTTGATTTCTCTATTTCGGTGTAACAAACATCATTTCATTACTTTAATTGAATCTATTATACTAGCGTTTCGTTTAGTACAACTAGAGTGTTTACTATTTACACCTATGTATTTTAAATTACAAGAAATGTACAGTGACTAGATTAGTACTTAATGGTTTCAAGCATAGTAGCATCAAGTTCAATTCGACTTAGATCCTTATTGTGATAGTTAATTAAATAAAAGTTTGAAATAAGATAACGGCACTCAGAGACGCTTAAACTTACTTATGAGACTCCTTTGTATAGATTTTGTATATTGAAATCTATGCTCAGGAGAGTCTGAGTGTGGCAGTTAGTTCTAATACAGTTTGAGTTAAGGTGCTACTAAACTTCTGTGCTGTGATGTGCCATAACGCAATCTAGCGTGGTGATACATCAACCAAAGCGTGAGGGTCAAAGCGACAGAGTGCTGTGGTGCTAGTGTTTCTAGCATACTGTGCACGTTTTCATGTCAAAAGGAGCTATGAGGATGCCTCCGATATCCTTTGCGTTACGACACTCCACAGTACAACTTTACTTATTTGGGCTTTAATAGCTAACGAATGCAGTTTTGGTGGTGTTGTGAAGTTAACTATTTACTCAACATAATAAAATTTGACAAAAACACGAAGGACATGCTCGGTGGCACTTGTTCTAGAGCCGCACTCCATCGACTCTTTATACATATGAAAATTAGTTTGACTTGTTATCAAGACTGACGATATGCCTCAGCTTCACTCAACTCTGCCTGTGTGTTGCCATAAGTAATACAGTTAATAAAATTTCTCACAGAAAATGTATTCGCGCATTAACTTTTAATTTAACCGTTAATTCAAAACCATTTTCTACTTTCCTTTGACGTTCAGGAAAATCCTTTGTCTTAAGATCCGTCTATAATGTAACAGATCAGAATGTGTGCGTTGGTGCGAACGCAATAATGTACTAGGTACTTCTAAAGAATTGTGTAATGCAAAATCCCTAAATTAAACAAAAAGAAAGGTCTTAAAACTAGTGACATCCCAAAAGAACAATTTTAACAATTAAATAAGGGCAAAGATAATATTATAAATTAGGATAGTCATTTAGATAAGAGTTTTGCATGACTTAATAACGAATGAGCACTAAAGTGTTACTAGCCTTAATTGAAATCTTATAAATCAAGCACAACTGGTTTTATTATTAATATTTAGTTAGTTCATGACTTAATACAAATATTTTTAAATAATTAAAAGGTCTTGTTTTCATACAACTTTGGGCTGCCCATTTTATCTAAAAATAAAATTGAATGTATCAGAAAAGATTTTAATGGAATATCTATTTTTGCAGCAGCGTGTCATATGCCTAATTGAATATTTTAACAGAGTTTTTTTATTCAGAAGAGTCTGTTACTAACGAATCGAAGAGTTGCTGTAATTATTTTCGGTCATATACATTTTTAATAATACAATATCGATTTCTTCTTATAAAATGTATGGAGTTAGAGTAATTGACAAGTTAAAGAAAAACTCTATAGTTTGATATTATGAAAAAAATATTTTAAGCCTATGTTTACAAAATAACATAGGTAATAATCGTACCTACTCTAGCGGCACGCTATGATGGCCGGTTTGACGTTTGTCCGCTCATGAAGTTCCGTATTAATTGATAACGACTTTGAAGGAAATAATTGTATTACTTTATTGACGATAGTGATGTACAGAGATTCATAAATTTTATCGAATGTAGTTTTAGGTTTAGGACTCAAAATTTATTTATTAAATTGATTTCTTAAATGTATACAAGTGTAGAAAAATCAGTTTGCACCATTTAAGGGGTGAATGTACTTGTGAAGATGAGAATGTCAAATATCCTAAAAGAGCTTATAAATTTTATTTAGGGGATTTTTCACCAATATGTTTCGAAAAAGCGCGTCGTCATCACAATCGGATCAAACCATTGGACGTGACCTCTTGCGATTGAATATTATACAATGTCGCGTTTTGGATTTTTATTAATTTAATAAAAAGCCGTGAAATATTAATAAATTATACTGACATTTAAGTGAATCTTTCTGTTTTGTTGTGACTCCAACTCCATTACGAAAACTTAATTACCTACCAATACAATGTACAAAACATTTCGATTACATAACATAGTTAGTGATTTTAACTATAATTTCCTAATTGACATTAGTGGTACCACTATCGTATAGCACAATTTAAGTATTAAACGAAAGAAAACAATCGCTTTATTAATTTCGTGAGTAATAAATGTTGTAAACACTTATTTAAGGTATTGCTAATAAGTAAACAATAATGAGTGGTACGTAGTTTTCAAGTAGCTACTCCGTTACTATAAAATATACCTTCACGTTTTTTTTCCACAAAAAACGAAAAATGCTAACTACAATACGATGTCCCTAACAATACTTCACACTGATATCAAATTCACATCCAATATTCATAGATCGACAGTTTACGCTTGAAACGATGTCTATCATCGATCACAATGATTTATGTAGAAAATAATGCTATATACACGCCTCAACATCACAACTGTACATACTCAATTCACTATATTAATTATCACTAAGTTACATATAAACAGTCATCACTATTATAGAATAGTCGATTAGATATTATAATAATAATGTCCTCCCGACCGAATTCCGGCCACGGTGGCCAATCTCCATTGAGAGATTAGCCATCTGCGCGGTAGATATTATAGTGCACAAGTGTGTGCGCAAACACAGGTGCACTCTCTGTTCCTTTACTCTCATAGCCCGATGAAACACCACCAACTTCCTAACTCCGGCCTTGTACTGAGAATTTTAGCCAAAAAACCCCAATACTTGTTATGGCTCGACGCGGGACTCGAACCTGGGGCCTCGTCGGTCGCAGTCGAACATGATAACCACTAGTGCAACGAGTCAGTTATTACATGTTAGACGAACATAATATTCCCAATAAAGGGTGGTTATCCACGAACCACCGTACGACACAATTTGAGATCACGACTCACGACACACAGCACACGAGTTTTCGTTAGTACATATTATGTTTGTTATTTATTAGAGTGGCGGGTCCAGCAACGACGTAAAATGACATTGCGGCTTTAGATCAAGCGGTGCGTAACACATTTAATTGTTTCTCATGCTAGAGAAGCTATAACTATAATTATCTTTACTGTATTAAATTCTAAACAAAAGACGCACCCCCAATATACCTATAAAATGTTCACCGCGATGTGTTTTTAAAATACATGGATACCTACTAAAAAGTCGTAACCGCTTAATATCGCGTCATGCGATGTTCAATGGAAAAACGCCTTCAATATAAGCAGAAGCACACATGGAACAAACTTTTAAAATGGGCAACTGTTATGTGTAAAAAAGATAACATTCACTCAAAAGTTCTTGTAATTGTATACCTTGTAAAGTATAAAGTACCTACGTGTAAAAGTATACCCAAGAGAATAATAAAGAAGTCATTATCTCGAGTTGGAACGCAGTGGTTGGCGCATGCAGTTGTTTCCTCGTGTGAAACAGGCAAACTTTTGTTAACAAGGTACTATCTACAATGGGGAATGTGTTTAATAAAATCAATTACTACTCAAAATAAAATCTCTTTACCACTTCACGGACTTACTTAAAATAGGCATTGAATAAAAGTGGATTTTCCAACTGTATTGGTGATAAACGATGGTAAAGCTAAGAGTTCAGCCAGTAAAAAAGTGTATGTTTTTTGGTTTTCTGGTTCCCGTGGAAACCCCTAATATTCGGGGAAAAAAGTCTATAACCTATGCGCTATTCCAGACTATAATCTATCTCTGTGCCAAATTTCAGCCAGATCCGTTCAGCTGTTGGGGCGTGATTGAGTAACAAACATCCATACATCCATACACCCATTCTAACTTTCGCATTTATAATATTATATAAATATAAAAATAAAATATAAATATAATATATAAAGTAAGTTGCCCATATTTAGATGGAAGTCACAATATAACCAAAGTTGTAGCGAGCAATAGTACGGTTTCATTTACGACGCGCATTATCAAGACATACAAAAATGAAATTTCACTAAGTAAAAACGTTGTCAGCACTTTATAAAATACCTTCTACCTACCCCAAGTCCACAAAGTAAAGAGAGTAATAAAGAAGGCATTAACTCAAGGTGGGACGCGGTGAATGAGGCCAAGCTAGCCAAGTAATTGTTGCGGGAACCTACACTGTACAGCCTACAATGTCGAACGAATACAAAGGACGTTGTTTCTTTAGTTTCTTCAAAGGAAATGTTACTTTTAAAACCTCTTACTTAATACAACTCACGGTCATTTTATAACACAATATTTCGACGCCAGTGTTGGAACTGGCCGTAAACTAAATTGTTTATATTTAAATATATTCTTATTCTTTTTTTTAAATCTATTGTTTTTTTACGTTTGATGACTTTCACTTACTTCAAATATATATCTCAAACAGGACGTCCAAGTTTTTCTCTTTACTGATATTTTTCTTATAAATTAAAATATCCCAACACGTTATCAGCACGAAGCTCTTGGGAAAAATATAAGTGAAAAGTGGTGTTAATTGTCCATTGTTGCTTTATTTGTTGCGAATAAGAAAATTCATTTTCTTTTGATATAATTTTTTTTTTCCTTCAAAAATGTCGCAAGCAAGCGGAGATATAAGTGGTAATAAGATGTTACATTCGTCGTCAGTTCCTCCTTTTAGTCTCAAAAATAGAGAAGGATATCCTACTTGGAAATTTAAAATGCGAAATTATTTGCAACATGAGGACCTATGGTTTCCTATTGATGGATATCCAGAAGGAGATACGACCACTGCATCTATTAAGGTAAGGAATGACGCTAAGGCTCTGGCAAAGATATGCTTAACACTAGACGGTGTAGCAATTACACATGTTAGACGTGCAAAAACTGCAGCCGAAGCCTGGGAGGCCCTGAAGGCAGCTTTTGAAGATAAAGGTTTGGGCCGAAGGCTAGCCTTGGAGCGAAAGCTTTATAGATTAAGTCTTTCAGACTTTGAAAATATTGAACAATATATAGATGCAGTTCTGTCTACGTCACAAGACCTAGCTGACATAGGAAAAGTTATCGAAGATAAATCAATTGCAGCTATATTACTGGGAGGGCTAACAACTAAATATGAGCCATTGATCATGGCACTGGAAAACTGCAATATAGAAATCACTTCCGATTTGGTTAAGACAAAACTATTAAATGAAATGTCTAAAAATGACATCACACCAACAAATGCAGTTTTCCAGGCCAAAGGAATGAAATCCAAATTAAATAAAATGATTATTTGCTATGAATGTAACGTGCCAGGGCATAAACGCCCGGATTGCCCTCAACGACGTAATAAAGGCATAATAAATGTAGCAAATGAGGTCACAGCTTCGGTCACAGCACTTACTGCTAACTGTTCCAATAAGGATGTTTGGTACGTAGATTCTGGGGCTACAAAACATATGACTTTCAGAGAAGATTGGTTTCGGGACTTTAGGTCAATAAATACTGGAAATATAACTGTTGCAAATGGTGAGAGCGTTAAATGTTGTGGAATAGGAAATATTTCTATTAAGACACCTGGTGATGTAGTAAAAACAATAAGTGATGTTGCCCTAGTACCAGATTTAAAGGCTAATTTACTATCAGTACAGAAAGTTATTGATAAAGGTTTTGTATGTGTTTTTGACAAAAGCGGATGTAGTTTTTATAAAAATGATACCTTTTGTGTTTCAGGTGATTCTGTTCTTCATGCTTCGCCCTGTGGTGGACTGTACATAGTTGATGGTACTGTTAATATTCCACCTAAGATAAATAGTGAAAATATTGCGTACGAGGTGCACTCTGACTGTCTGAGCAAGTATCAGCTCTGGCATAAACGGTTAGGACACTTATGTCGCATAGGCATGAATCAATTGAAGAATCATCAGGTAGGAGTAGATTTTACTAAGGTTGATAAAAATAGTTGCATCGCTTGTGTAAAAGGTAAACAAGCTAGAAAACCGTTTAAAAATGTAGCGTATAATAAGGCGTCATCACCTTTAGAACTAATCCATAGTGATTTATGCGGACCAATGTCCACGACATCTTTTCAAGGAAACGTTTATGTTTTAACTTTTGTAGATGATTATACTCGCAAGATTTTTGCTTATTTTATATCTTCTAAAACTGAGGTAAAGAATAAATTTTTATTATTTCGAGCTCTAGTTGAAAAACAAGTAGGTTTTCAAATAAAGGCTCTTAGAACCGATGGAGGAAAAGAATATGTAAATAAAGAGTTTTCTGATTATCTTTCTTCGAATGGAATTGAGCACCAAGTAACAACGCCTTATAGCCCACAGCAAAATGGAGTTGCTGAACGTACTAATCGTACAATAACAGAGAAGGCGAGATCAATGTTGGCCGAAAGCTCACTACCTAAATCATACTGGCAAGATGCTTTCCAAGTCGCAGTTTATTTGAAAAATAGGTCCCCTCATCGAACTTTGAATGGCAAAATACCTTATGATAAGTGGAGTGGTCGGAAAAGTGATCTAAGTCACTTAAGGGTATTTGGATGTAGAGCTCTAGTTCATGTACCTTCATGTCAAAGAAGGAAACTAGATTTAAAAGCAGAGGAAGCAATTTTCGTAGGTTACTCAGAAGATCCTAATACTTATGTTTTTCGGGATCCTGCAAATCCAAGACGCATTATTAAGTCAAGAGATGCAAGTTTTTTTGAGAATTGTTTTACACCTTTAAAGGAAAATGCATCAGAGCCTATAGTTCAAAATATGGAGTCAGTATTACTATTCGAAGAACATATTGAAACTGGTGATGATAAATTTTATGATTGTGTTGATTGTTGTAGTCCAGAAGGAGAATCATCTGTTCCTGTGAACATGGATAAAGAGTCTTCTTGTACTGAACAAACGCAAGTAAGTAATGAACCCAGATACCCATCTAGAAATAGAAAGCCACCTGAATATTTAACTTATCAGGCCTCTACTGATGTTGATTCAGGTGAACCAACAAACTATTCTGAAGCTATACATTCAGAAGATGGTAAAAAATGGGTTTTAGCAATGACTGATGAATACAATTCACTAATGAAGTTAAATACCTGGGAGTTAGTAGACAGATCAAATAAAAAAGTTATTCCCTGTAAATGGGTTTATAAGCATAAGAAGGATGCTTATGGTAATATAATCAAGTATAAGGCAAGGCTAGTGGTCAAAGGTTTTCATCAAACAAGAGATATAGATTATCATGAGACGTTTGCGCCTGTGATTCGTCATTCTTCCCTGCGTACTTTGTTTGCATTGGCAGCAGAAGAAGATCTCAAAATGAGACATCTGGATGTTGACACAGCATTTCTTTATGGAGATTTGGAAGAAGAAGTATTTATGGAACAACCTCTTGGTTTTTCAGTGAAAGGCCAAGAAGACAGGGTTTGCAGACTTCGAAAATCTCTATATGGTCTCAAACAGGCACCTCGTGCTTGGAACAAAAAATTGAATGAAGTCCTTTCAAAAATAGGTTTTATAGGAACTTCTTCTGAGCCTTGTGTATATACAAAACTTTTTGGTGATGAACTTGTTATTCTGGGTGTCTACGTGGATGACATAATTGTCTTTTATAATTCTGACGTGACGTTTGACATTGTTAAAAATGATTTGTCAAAATATTTTAGTTTGAAAGATCTTGGCAATTTGAAGTCATATTTAGGTTTACAAATAGATAGAAATCAAGATTACATAAAAATTAGTCAATCGAATTATATATTGTCCATATTGGACGAATTTAATATGAGTGAATGTAAGTCGGCTAGTACTCCTTTAGCTCACAGCAAATTAGAACGAAACTTTAGTGGTGAGTCATTGCTGCTGCCTTACAGAAATCTAATAGGATGCCTTATGTTCTTGGCAGTCAATACACGTCCTGATATAGCATTTGCAACGAGCTACTTAAGCCAATTTAATACGTGTTTTTCAACGGAACATTGGAAAGCAGCAAAAAGGATTCTTCAATACCTAAAGGGTACACTAGAGTATTCCTTAATATACAGGAAAACTGGAAAGCCGTTAACAGGGTATGCAGATGCTGATTGGGCAAATTGTCCAATTAACAGAAAGTCTTACACGGGCTATGTCTTTAAGTTAGCTGGTGGACCAGTGTCTTGGGAATCAAAGAAACAACCAACTGTTGCTCTGTCATCCACTGAAGCTGAGTACATGGCTCTTACTGCAGCAACTAAAGAAGCCTGTTACTTACGTAAATTTATAGAGGATATTACTGGTAAGATATATACAATTAAGATATTGTCAGATAGTCAGAGTGCTCTAAACTTAGCTCACAATCCTGTGCACCATAGCAGGACGAAGCATATTGACACTCGTTTTCATTTTATACGAGAAAAAGTTAGTAATAATACAATTATTTTAGACTATATGAAAAGTTGTGATACACCCGCAGATATTCTTACCAAACCACTTGGGCCTATCGCAACTAGTAGAATTATAGGTAGTTTAGGTCTTAGTTAGGTTTTTTTTTTGTTCCTGTGTCTTAATACGTTATGTTAATATTTTTTTTGTAAGACAATTTAGTTTAAAGGGGGATGTTGGAACTGGCCGTAAACTAAATTGTTTATATTTAAATATATTCTTATTCTTTTTTTTAAATCTATTGTTTTTTTACGTTTGATGACTTTCACTTACTTCAAATATATATCTCAAACAGGACGTCCAAGTTTTTCTCTTTACTGATATTTTTCTTATAAATTAAAATATCCCAACAGCCAGCAATCACTTCTTCTCACTTAGTAGATACTAAGTAAGAAGAATAATAGATAAATAGTAATGCCGTGCTCAAAGCGAGAAGCCTTGGCGGATGCGGCTGGAACTGGCGTGGGCGGGCCTAGGCGGTTGTTGGCGCGCACCACTTGGGACCTCCAGCGGATGGTGTATAGAGGCTGCTGACGGGACAGTGCAACTAATCTGTAAGAGAAATCATTGCGTCAAACAAATTGGCATCATTTATTTTTTTATAATGTGTTCCTTCCTTTTTTCCTCCGACATGGCAAACGGAGACTGTTCTAGGTCGGTACTATTGAATGGCATTTTTTTTAGCCTTTTCTTTTTGCTGTAAAATGTTGTTACTTACTCAAATTAATGTTATAAATGCGAAAGTAATGCGAAGATTGTAACGTATGTGTTGTGTATTCTGCATATTGTAACCTTTTCTTTTCTATGAAAAGAGCAACTGCTGAGTTTTTTGCCGGCTCTTCTCAGTAGAACAGCTTTCCGAACCGGTGGTAGAGTCTTAACGTTTCATAAGTGGCACAAGTTGTCCTACATAAATAAATAAATTATTTATCATTTAAAGTTTGGATGTATGGATGTATAGATGTATGTTTGTGTGGATGTATGGATGTTTGTTTGTTACTCAATCACGCTCCAACAGATGAACGGATCTGACTGAAATTTGGCACAGAGATAGATTATAGTCTGGAATAGCACATAGGTTAAATCGTTATCCCGGCAAATTAAGCAGTTCCCGCGGGAACCAAAAACCTCGATCCATGCAGACGAAGTCGCGGGCATTAGCTAGTTTAAAAATAAAAAAAGATCCCATTCTGTATTATAGTCATATTCAATCCAAAACAAAGATAGAGGTCACGCTATTATCTGACATCTGAAGGTTCGTGGTTCGCAGGTTTAAGCTAAATCCATGCACAAGATTTATGCTTTAGCTGGAAGAAAAGGAGAACGTTAATCATATTTAGAAATAGTTAGGTATTACTTATTATTTAAAATAGAAGTTTCATGTTATTATCCCTTATATTGTATTTACATAAAATACAGAAATATGTGAAATTGTGTGGTTTCCTTTAAAGCCTCTTACATCTACACAGCCACAAAACAGGATTCACGCAGGGAAAGTAATACTTCGTCCTTTGCAAATAGTAATCCGGATTTTTTCCGCGTATCGTAAATATCCACCTTTGAGTATTATGTAAAGAATGTAACAGACAAAATTCCCAATTCATCTACAAAGGTGTATGTTTTCACACGTCGTTATTCAGGATTTACGTGGATATGTCGTTAGGGAAACTCGCCACGTACCCTCTTACGGGTTCCATCTAATATGTAGAAAGAAAAAGACCTTTGCGCTGAGAAAATACTCCCCTTTAAAAGCATGTGCTTTTACGGATTTATTAAGGTCAGATCGGATATTTTGGGAAAGAGCCTTTCATAAATAATTTACCAAATAAGTGATAGATACAAACGTTTCTTTCCTAGCCTAAATACCGACCACCCAAAAAGCTTTTACAAAAATGCTATCCACTCTATCCTAATATAAAACATACATTTAGCTAAACTAACTAGACGTTGGCGCGTTCAATTTTAAAAGGTCTGTCGGGCTTTAGCCGCTGACATAGTTACCAAAAACGATTAAAATTTCAAGCGTGAAATATAAATTTACCCGATTCACCGTGTGGAAAATTTTAAAATGAATTACAAATTCATCATACTAATATTATAAATGCGAAAGTGAAAGTGTGTTTGTGTGTCGGTTTATTGGTCTGTCCTTCAATCACGCCAAAATGGAGCAACGGATCAACGTGATTTTTGGCATAGGTATAGTTGAAGACCTGGAGAGTGACATAGGCTACTGTTTATCCCGGTAAATTAGGGAGTTCCCACAGGAATCAAAAAACTTAAACCATGCGGACGAAGTCGCGGGCATCAGCTAGTTTCGATTTAAAATGTAATACAAATTCATTCCGAATATCTACAACGATGATAAAAATAAACGTACCTTATTACTACTGTGTTAAGTCTCCACGGCAGAGTGAAGGTGTGGTTCTTCTGTCGAGCACAGAAGGTATATAGCAGGTCGCCGGCGGACGCAGCCAGTCCGCCATCGCTGTGTGCTCCCATTCCCGACCATTCGTGAAGCGTAATATTCCAAGAGCTACACGACTTATCCTAGGGAATAATGAAACGCAATTTTGAATATTCGCTTTGCAATTTGAAATTTATTCGGAAGTTTTATGTAATAACCGAGCATCGGTGAGCGCTTCCGAAAAGAGATTCAATAACTTTAACACTAACTTCCGTCTAAAGTTTTAATCTTGTTTCTAATAGTCGAAGTTCGAAAGGATTACGGTCTGGATTACCTGTTCAGAAGTAATATCTATGTACAGCTGGCGTTCAACATTCGAATCCAGGACCCAGGTGCATTGTTGATAGAAAAATTCATTCAAACTGCCAGTCACGGTCACATTTCTTGATGATATTTCTCCTAAGAAAAAAAAGGACATTTTAAAATCATCCGTACAAAATTATATGAAATAATTACAGCAGAACTTTGTACTTGCATAAAAATTATTCGGATTATTTTGCAATTTTAGCCACGATCTTAATTCAAGATTCCCAAACAATAATTTTAACGACGCGCTTAGTATTGAATCGTGATTTTGAAACGTAAATTTTAACTCGCCCGTAATCATAAAATACTTATTTATGCTCTCGAGTTCACCGCAGTCACGGAAAAGCAAACCAAAATTACAAAAACAAAAATCATAACATTTTCAACGACGTAATTGGAGCATTATACGATCTCGCCCAAGGTTTTTATTTCAAACCAAAAGCGGTGTGAAACTGGGGAGCGCGTAATTTTCTCGGACACGCTTCTGACTAACGGGCGCAATACCCAGCGCGTTCTAACAAACGTTCGCGGCGCGTCGGGAATTCGAGATTGAAGTGTTTGTTTTCCGTTTATACGATAGGGGATCTTTGGAGTTCATTTTAGAAGAGTTGCCGATTTTATATTGCTATCGGCTGAACGATATTGCCACATTATCTGGGATTTATTTTCGAGAATTTAAGCGTCTGAGTTCTAATGTATTATTTGATGAGATTACAGAGGCGAAAAATTAGTTTAGAAAGAATGCCTATATCAACTAAAGTATGAATCTTGGGGTCACTGAAATATTGCTGAAAATTGAATTCAGTTAGTACGAAATTCTACTTACATTTATAAGCAAGTGCACAAATAATTTATTCGATAGTGAATCCAATTTAGGACAGGAAAATGGGATTTGAAATCCTTGTCAGATTTCTTATTCAATACAAAAGAGTACAGACTGGGGGCTTCCAGCTTCGGTTTTGTCCAAACCCTATTATATGAGGCTAGGGCTCTGCTACAGCTAAATGATACTGTTAAATACCGCTTGAGCTTTAAAATTTACTACGTACCCACCACTCATCATGGTTATCCATACTAATATTATAAATGCGAAAGGGTGTCTGTCTGTCTATCCGGCTGTCTATCTGTCTACAAAGCTTTCACAGCCTATCTATTCAACTGATTTTGATGAAATCTAGTACAGGGATAGGTGGTATTCCAAGGAAGGACATAGGCTTTTTATCCCGGAAAATTCCGGAGTTCTGGAAAAGTCGCGGGCATCGTCTAATTAGGATATAAAACCCGTATCTGCCTGTCTGTCTATCGTAGGTAATAAATAAACGGTGCCTATATATATTAACTTACCTGAGTGCGTTGTGTAAGTACGCTGGCCACACATCGCGTCATCGTTAAAGCTGTATGCGGCTGCATAATCAAATCCTCGACTTGCGTACGTGTAGTGCGCTACAGAGTACTCTAAGCGAAGGCTTGTCCAACTCCGCACTACCACAGGCAGCCAATCAGCCTAATAGAGGAGAAAATTATAAGGTAACATTTTTAAAAATCATATTGAATCTTATATGGCTGGCGTCTTGGGTGTGGCAATTTGGTAAACCACGATTTTTTTTACAGCCTCGTACTGACGGCTTCCTTTTTTGGTAGCCACGGCCGAAGTATAAGCAGCCTTAAAAAACCCTTTAAAAATTACAAAATTAAATTCCCTTGGCGGGAATCGAACTGTAGCCCTTCCACCATAGCGTGTACTATATTATACCTCTATGCCTTCCGCTAACTTATAAGACTAAGATATGGTCTTATACATAATTAATTGGAAAGGCGCATTCTCTTTCCCCTAACTCAAAATTACATTATTTTTCACCGAAATATATTATTGTAATGGTATAATATTTTTTATTTCGAATATTGATGAGATTTTCTCTGTGTAATAAAATAATTCAAGTTTTGTAGTAACCTATTTCTGTGAAATTACTTTCCTAATACGGCTTCAGATATTTTAGGAAACCAATACCGCGCATCGATAATTTAATAAGTTGATTTTTGCATAGTTATAATAAAACGAGAGAGACGGACCCTTACGCAATACTTCGGGTACAGCAAATATTAACTTTAATAACAGGAAAATATCGGTAAAAATTATGGGTAATTTTTATATTTGAAAATATCATAATGTGTAAGATAACTTTGAATTAAAAATCGACTACGAGTAGGTGTAATGCCATTGTAACCAACCGATTTTGACGAAAGGTACTTTGCACCCCGGGGACGGATATAAGCAGATCCAGTCTTTTTATCCCGAATCAAAAATTCGAAGATTTTTACTTACTCTTAATATTGTTTAAAAACATCGTTCGCAAAATTAATAGATAATGTATTTTCAACGTTTTATTTTTGATCCATAGTTCTTCAATTAAGTTAAGTAAAGTCTGTTATCTGTTAATTGCTATTCGAATCTTGGGTCACGTCTCGAATTGATGTTGAAGAAAGTAGAAGTAAGTAGAACATGAAAAATGGATAAGACACAGCTAAAAGTAAATTGTTCTTATCAAAGTTGCTTTGATGACATTCAATCGACAACTATTGGCCTGATAAGAAAACCTGTCTTTCGGCGAGCGATGGGTAATAATAGACAGATGGCTTATAGAGCTATACTCTCAAATCTCATTGAGAGAACGAGAAATGCATAAGAAAACGCATCTTTGAGAGATTCCTCACCAACAGTCCAATAGGACAGAGTACGATCTCAAGCGATTGGATACGATTGGATCCGATCTCAATTTGTTGGACACGAGCGGCACAATACAGGAGGAACTATAAGTATTTCATTTGTGTTTGTATTTCAGTGAGAGTCTATACATATACATTCAAACTACGACCGTTGCTATACGAGAATCATGTTCGTTTAAAGGATCGCAGTTCAAGTGACTGAGTCGTGTTTACAAGTGAGATATGAAACAGTTTACGACCGGTATCAACACATAGAAGCCAGCCATGGGTTTACCCATGTCAATATGCATAAGACACAAAATAATATAAATTATAAAGTATTATGTTTTACTGGATTTGTTTTCAAGTAAATACAATCTTTGCGATTCAGCGGATCACTGTGAAACGACCGTTCGAGTGACTGAGTCAAGTTTACACTCGAGAGAGATATGAAACAGTTTACGACTGGTATCGAGTCACTTAACCCAGTAACCCGAGTTTACGGGCAATGTTACTTAGCACATGTAATATGGATAAGACTTAGAACATGGAGAATTATTTGGCGATAAAGCTGTTATACAAAGACCCTTAAGGTGCTTTTTCACGAACCACCTCTCAACAAGACCAACGTACCAACTCCGAGCAGGGATGTTACGCAGATTTGTACAGACACTATAAGAAAAACGGACATGAATTTGCTATCGAAAGCACGAACTATCACTTTTTTGTCATTCTGTAATCAGTCGCTACTCTTATGGTGGCTCCGGAGGCTGAATTGCCCATACAACCGTAATACCAAAATAATTTGTAACTGAGAATATTTCCACCCTAATAAGAATTATTAAGATTGAACTTGCATTTATCTAGGTCCCTGGATTTATTTCATATTTATTTATGAATTATATTTTCAAAATACTTTCTCAAAATTAAATGTAAGCGCATTGCGTTTTGCATGTTTTTATATAAAATGACTGGTTTTCTCTTTATTTGTTTCATATTAAAACCAACGATATCTTACGTACTAATTGATCAGGAACTTAGTATATATTATCAAGTTACAGAATAACAACACGAAGTTAAAACACAACTAGTTTTCATTCATCATTTTTGGTATTTACGGAACAAGACTAGATGTAAACCAAACTAAGTACGCTCATATTGCTATCGCGCTTGCACGCGATCATCTGTCATCAGCCTAATAAAGAGAGCAATACACCGGCAAAGGACATTGTTCTGTCCCCATACAAAGTTCGCCTAAGAACCAACCGTCATAAAACATTGATTACTGGGTTGAAATGAATACCTTTTTATACTTGAGAATAGATTAAAACTACGGACACTTGCAAGAAAATTACTTATTACCAAAAATATTTTCAATTTTGAGTTTATTTCAGCATTCACGATCAATCTACTTGAACAAATTAATATCATCTCTATCCATTTGTAATAGAGCTGTAAACAGTATGTAGATAAGACTAGATTCGCCGTAGTTCATCAAAAACATTACAGATGGCGTTATTAATAATGCAGGTATCGTCATAGTTCATCGAGAACTTCACAGATGGCGTTAAAAATATTAAATTATCGTACTTTCAAAAGATGGCGTTGCGAGATTCCGAATACTAGCGCACTTAGCACTTTAAGCAGCTTTTATTTTGTTTCTTACGATACAGATCTAGCGCTCAAGCGGTGGTATTATATATTATTTAAAACTTAAGTTATTGATCTGTGGTTAATAATCCAGAGACGGAAACGCATAGTAATCAATTTAATACCCATTTACTTATTTTTTAATTAATTTGAAGTGTCCGTTAAATTCTGATATTTGGAATAAAGACTATAAATTATGCTAAGAATTACTGTATATTTCAAACGTGTGTTGATTCTTAGGCGAATTTGGTCAATGTCCTTTATATTTGTTGGTTGAATGGAAATTGCAAGCGGCGATCGCCGGCCTCTTAACTCGTAGAAATAAATTCGGACTATATAACTCGTGTGCATATTAGCATAGTGTGTCGTGACCGCAAATTGCGTATTTCTGTCGTCCGTAAAGAACGGCCTCACGATCGGGCGTCTGCTCGCGCTTTATTGGTTTACATACTTAATGGTTAACCTTTCTTAATTATGCGGATCGCGCCGCGACCCGGACGCCAGTCGTAGAAGGGTCGCTTCCTCCTCATGGGGCGTTAACCCGAATAACACGATCAATTTATTTGTTACTGAGTCTGACTTTCACATGAAATATCGTGTAGCTTACGTAAGGGTATTTCGGCTTTTAGAATGGTTTACTTCCGACGAGGGCATATAATAATTTATATCGTTGTCGCCTAAGCCAATGAAGATGTTTAATAAATATCGTAGGCAGGTCTTACATTAAATATCAACACATATATCTCTTACATAAATCAAAAGGTACATACCTAAATTTAAAAAGACAGCTAACGACTGCTACGTTCTCATAGAACTAATAAAGGTTGGTAAGACATATCCATGAGATATCCATAAGACATGGCCTATTTTATCTACCATAGTGTAAATACACGAAAGCTTACAAGCTACAACCATAAATAGTTTGTTCGAATCACCACTATAACGATTTGAATAAAGAGACTGCTCAGTTATCGGTTACATAAAGTGAGCGATATTTTTTTTATCGCTCGCCTTGATTTTCTTTTGTGCTACATTATTTGTCATTAATTTACTTGTTGATAAAAACTCTCTTTTCCATAGCATATAAAATTCGTACCTACAATAATAATAATAAACCTACAATATTATTATGAACAGTGTGTTTAAACAACAAACCTAAAGTTTGAATAAGCAATAACAGTTTGACTAAGCAAGAATAGTTAATAGCTTTAGGTTTACAGTAAAGAATTACAATTTATAATGTTGGGCTGGACTTTAATTTTGTAGGTGGGTATTTAAAGGTATAATTATATTAAACTTAACGACCTGGTTTTTCCGTGCCATGGTTGTAACGATGTTGCGTAATTTTGTGATTGCAATAAGAGACAAAACGCGGCGAAAAAAAACGTTGATTGGTCGATTGTCATGCTAGTATTTATAGGCCTATTACACTGCACTTATCACAGCGACCTTGGAATTGGAATTAGGGAGCAAGGGTCCCTAAATTGGTCCTTATTACTGTGTAATAAGCGACGCTTTAATTAGTGTAATAGGCACACCACGACGCTGTAGTTTGTTCGTGCTTACCTGAAAATCTCCACACAGGCAGGACAAATGAGTGCCGTCCCCTGCTACAAGAGCCACGTGGTCGTGATACTGCAAAGGGGTGGACGCGCGACACTCACAGCCCGCGTCGCCACAAGCAGTACGACAACCGCCCGCGCCTGTGGCCACGCTACCAGGTAACTCCGCGCTCCACATCCGATCTAAACGCTGAATCTAAGGGATTTCATATGATATACTTAGTGAATTAGTTACTTTTTTTATCATATTCGATTCATAGATATTTAATTTTTATATTATCTAAATTATTGTTTTTGGCCTGTTTATTTTTTTTCTAATGTAATTTTTTGTGTTCTTTTTGTGTAATTAATCTAACCACTTTTAACTTCTTTTGAATGTTGAGTTAGCCTGTAAGTGTGTAATCAATGATAGTCATAAGATTAAATAACTAAGTTGTAATATGTTAAGATAAAAGATCATTGTATTACCGTTGGCTTCCTATTAAATAAATACATAAATATATGATAAATTCCGCTATGACATTATTTATCATTAATCGCTTCATTCTTGCAAATTATTTTAATGCATATGCCCGTATGCCCGTATAACAAAATTGATTGATGTAGGTACATAGTGTTCAATACTTGAATTATTACCTCTATAGTCACGCTTTGATTAGAAGCAGGTATAAACCGATGCGTGCACATAAGTCTTTCCTCGATATTCCAAAAGATATGGTGGTGCGACGGAGCGGCGACTCCGCCGTGAGCTGGCGATGCTAAGCCATAGTGTGTAGACGCACATGTGGCATCAGGTGAAGCTGTGCCTTCGTGCTGTTCTGTTTCGAAAAATAAAAGTCTGACTGACTTCCCGAATGTACCTGTTAATTTATTATACACTAGATGATGCCGACTACTTCGTTCACGTGGAATAAGTTTTTTTGATTGCCTGGGAACTCCTTCATTTTTTTTTTTAAAATTTGGTATGGCGGTAACCTACCGCTTTACCAAATTTCATCAAAATTGAAATTGAAATTGAAAAGATTGGCCGTGAAAGCATAGCAGACAGACAGACAGACACACTTTCGCATTTATAATATTAGTACTTGGTCCGAGGCTATGAAACCATAAATGGATTGTTATAACTAAGTACATGAAAATGTACTGTATGGTAATAATTTGGATCATTTTCAACTCCCTTAAAGCCAAGCAGATTTGCACGGTTGTTATGATAGTTTTTTACTACAACTCCAAATTAGTTAGTAACAATATCTACTGATAAACTCATGGCTATTATTTATTTTGAAATAGTTAACAGCATTTATATAGTTTCTTACCATCATGAAAGGTGAACGCTCCGTCCACAAACTCTTCTTCATCGACGCTTTGTGATGTTGCTCTCCTCACTAAAATCGTCAAGTTTGACCCCTTGGACGTTACTGCTTGACGAAATAGGAATCTTCCAGATGGATCCCTCGCTTCTCTTACAGACGGCCCGCACACGCGTAGGAGAGCTCGATCTCCTCTTTCGAATCTATCTCCCCTTTCTCCTCTTGCACCAAATTCATGAAGCCCTTCTAAGATCTCAATATGAGATCTACAACTTTGTAACCTAGTAATAGAAATATCTTGCTATTAATATCTCACAGTCACCATAATTACATTGTGAGTAAAAAAAGCTCTTTATTTCAATTAAACAAAAGGTTTAAACTCAGTTTTGACTGATGACTGATGTTGGCATGACCAATTAATATTTATTATTTCCACATCATCCTCATATAACTTAAGTACAATCAAGGCAAGAGTGAATAGGCATGTTCTAGGCAAGCGCGGCCCAACCCAGACCTCATCATTGCTTTGCACTAAGCATGATTGTCGTCAAGCGCAAGCCTATTTGCAATAAAAAAAAATACTCCACCAATGATTCTTAGAATTGCCAGGCACAGAATGTTTGTATGTATTATTAATTATGTAAGGTATGTTTACATACCTTAAATTATAATTAAATAGTGACACTTGGACCACATCCGTTGGAATTCCAACTAAATGTATAGCACATTGCGATCGCCATGCTGTGGTCCTTGTATCGAAATGCCCGGAGCGGATGCCGCCCGCGCCATAGCCCCGTACAGTGGCTCCGCATCCAATGTGGTCTGCTATATTGGTCAATATCTCATTCGATGCTGCATCATTTTCTGCTAGAATATTCCTCTCACCTTCAATAACAATGGTAAGTGAGTTATATTTGTCACCGTAAAATTTGAAAACCGTTATATTATAAACTGTTTTTATCTCGCGAGATTGTAAACTGTCGAAAGATTGTGAACCGTTCAATGTTCCGAGTGTCAATTTTTGAAATATTAATTGTATTTACGTTTTCTTGTCTTATTCTTGTAGGTTAGGTTAGGGTTAGATATAAATATTCAGGTAGTGAAAATATTCAGTAGGTTCTATCGGGTTAAATTACCTATATTTAATATATTACAAAATCTACCGAAAAATAATGCGTTAAATTGTCAGCAGTTGTTACGGTTCACAATCTTTCGATAGTTTATATATATATATAAATTATATTTGAAGCACAATACTTGTAGTTAAAAATGTCCGAGATCGTACTAATTAAGAAAGAAATGGCAAAACTAGCTGTTGTCTTTAGGGGAAACTGAGCAAATACTTTATTGTTTTACCGTTTGTCAAATGTGTAAGCGCCGCAAGAGGTGGTGAAGCCGCAACTGTGGGTGGCGGTGCACTTGTGTCAATTTTTTCCAAAAATTCCAGCTTTGCAATGAATCCATTATAATCATAAGGTGGAATGAGTGGTCCAGAGCTAGGCAAAGAAATTGAAAATCAATTATAAACCAGTTGAACCCTGAAATAATCTTGAATAAATTTTCACTGTCAGTCAAATTATTGTGCATCCAGAAAAATATTGAAGAAAACGTGAGGAATGTTTTTATCTTTTTTCTGGATTCATTTTTAATACAAACGAGAAACTGCAAAAAGATAAAAAAAAATATATTAAAATGTAGTTAGAGACTGAAATAGCTTTGCAATAAAGTTGCAACTTGAGATGTGAGTGAGTAAATCGATCAACAAATTAGGTCAGAGCATTGAGTTTTTAAAAGGAAATTGTATGAGTAGAAAGAAGATACGACTATTACATGGTTTGTTTTACTTTTAATTGAAATTTAATAAACACATCAATTTAAAATTAAAAAACAAAAACTGAAGAAAAAATCAAAAATATCTTATTACAACACTTTCAAGAAAAGTAAACCAGAAAACAATTTGGACTAGTGTATTCGAGTAAGTAGAGAAGAGGTTGCATGTATAAGAGTACTGTAACAAGGCAATTTGAAGCAACATTTCTAGGAGGACTTGGAATGCGAAATATTTTTCTCGTCTAAAACAGAGGAGCTTACATGAAGTATTAATCTGCAATAGTTGAATCTCGAGTTTTCAAGCACTTCTTATTAATTTGGAAATGTGTTTTTCTATGTTATCCCCGAAATACGTGTTTTTGGAAAGCCATGATTGTAAACCAGGTTTTAATTAAGAACATGAATCACATTTTGAATTACTTGAAGCACATTGTATTTCGTTTTTTTTTTACTTCCTTTCCTAAATCAACCTTTTATAACTGAAGCATAAGGCAATTTAAAAAGACCTTTAAATTACCAGGAGAGAAGCGACGCGAAAGAACTTTTTATTGCAAAACTACGTAGTTTACGTGAAAGAATTATTTCCTCAAAAGTCAAATGTGCAGTTCTGCTCCTATATACCCATGTTTTACTTAAATAAAGTTTATTTGCATTAATAAAGAAGCCATTGTAAACGTGCTTAAAGAAATTTCTACTTCGATATTGATAGAATGAATAAGCAGGGAAATGAACTGGCGGGTTACACAATGTTAAAAGTGATTACCGCCGCCCATAAATATTTGCATCACCAGAGGAATCGCCAATGTGTTACCGACTTTTAAGGAATTTATTTGCTCGCCTCTTGAATAGCTTTATATAGAAAAAGTAAAGTTAGTAATGGTGTTGAAAAGGATCTTAGAATCATAATTTAAGGAGCCGATATTTATTACTCACCTAAAGTTTACACAAATAATGATACTGTAGAAGTAGGTCAGAAAGATAGCTCTGTATAGTAGAGTTCTTTACAAAGTTTCTATTGGCTTTATTATGATTGGGTCTGAAGTTCCGATCAATACTTGTGCTAATTTGGTCGTAGATCAATATCCATGTATTTAAGTGATTTAATAACATTGTTCCAATATACACTTTAGATCTTTTATTAACATTAATAGTATTTTTCAATTTGAAAAACAAATAGTATAAAATGTGTATGTATAGGTACTTACTTTAATTTGCCATTCTGAATAGTTACGGTATGGAAAATCTGTCATGTTTAAAAAATATACACGCGTCATAAGCTTATTAAATTGTTTGGTGAGACCGTGTTTCCAAATTATACGATTTGATGTATAATTATCGGATCCTGTTTGAATAATATACGTTTGTACCGAATATGGTTGCAAGTGTTGAGAGAAGCACATAGTAAGTATTGTTTATATATGTCACCGTAAGATTGTAAAAACCGTTAGATTATAATCTAACTCACGACATTGTAAACTGTCGACAGATTACAATTTAACGCATTATTTTTCGGTAGATTGTAATCTGTTATCTATATAAACCTGATAAAACCGAAGTGCACTACCTGATTATTTATGTCGAACCCTAACCTAACCTACAAGAATAACACAAGAAAACTTTAATACAATTAATATTCCAAAAATTGACACTCAGTACATTGAACGGTTCACAATCTGTCGACAGTTTACAAATTCGCGAGTTAGATTATAATCTAACGATTTTTACAATCTTACGGTGACATATACATAACAATACTCAACACTTCTTATAAAAATAAACTTAACAAAATAAATCAAGGATATAAAGTGGGCGAGAAAAAAAGGTTGTAACTCGAATTGAATTAATTTTGTGTCGGAAAATGCGGAAATGCTGTCAAAAGTGAAGTGAATTGAACCGATTACGTACTTGAATTCCAACAATAGGTTTGGCCCGGGATGCTCCAGCGTGGCGATTTTCTCTGAACAGAGCGACGCCAACAGCGGCGCCGAGGGCGAGCTGCCAGCCCGCAACGTTAAATAGTCCGTGGCACAATGACTGCAAAGAGGTGATAATTATCAATTGTCCATTTGGACCAGGGCAGTACGAATGCGTTGAATAGGGCCGTGCTAACGACTGGCACCGTCAACTAAACTCGACTGTTGAGTCTACGTTTTTCAAAAGTAGTAGGTAGTCGTAGGTACATAACACATATGTATGCGTTACGTAGTACAGTAGTACGCACGTTACGTTTATTTTTTATTCCACTACGAGTTAGCCCCTTACCTGATGGTAAGTGATGATGCAGTCTAAGATGGTAACGGCCTAACATGTCAGGAGCACGACAGATATATTTAAGTTACGAGAGCTCCACAATCAAATACTGTGTGCCTAATATTAAATAGGCTAGATGATATCCGCGTGGATTGAGGTTTTTGGTTTCCGAGGGAACTCTTTAATTTTCCGGGATAAAAATTTGCCTAAGCGCCTCCTGGCGCTTACGTACAAGGAAACCCGACCCCAAATTAAATGGGATGAGGGCAAGGGAAAGAAGAAAAAGTAGCCTATGTGCTATTCCAGACTATAATCTATGTCTGTGCCAAATTTCATGTAGATCCATTCAGCCGTTATGGCTTGATTGAGTAACAAACATCCATCCATCCATCCATCCATCCATCTATCCATTCATACATCCATCCATGCATCCATCCAAACTCTCGTCTTTATAATACTAGTTTATATTCAATGCATAAATTAATGTGAATAGGTAGGTACATAAAATGAGACACGGTTCATCATTAAAACGTGGCTATTCATATCTTGAAATTAATTTTTTATAACGAATCTAGGTTGCAAGTTGAATTCATTTTCTTTCTAATTGGTTTAGTGCAGATTTAATGAATATAACTCAACCTATATTTATCAACTTAATAATAAATTTACGAGGGCTCCACAACTAAATATTGCGAAGGTACCTTATATTTATTAAATGTGTAAATGAGCGACGAGTGGCCTGACTGTGACAACGCATATCAGTCGCTTGCGAATGTTATGCAACGTTGACCCAAGTCGGTAACCAGGTGGGTGACCGAATTCGGAGGTTTTAATTTGGCCTTTTCACTTCCTCCGTGTCTCGGAGAGCACGGTAAGCCGTCGGTCCCGGTTATTATAATTAACATTTGATAATAATCGTTATGAAAACCTACGAGTTTAAATATTCTTAGTTGAGTCGTATGCGGATGACGTGGGAAACTGGGAACCCACCGCATTATCATCCCAAGAAAACTCCTACCATTATTTGATTAATGGAAAGGGGTTACGACCCCCAGTAGTGAGAAATGCGAGAAGAATGAATGTAAATGAGAGAGGATGAATGTAAATGAACAGAGAAATTAACATTTTGTTACAATTCGTTGGTTTTGTCCACATTTTCCAGCGAGCATGTCCGCGCGAGTGTAAGAGAGATATGGGGAAGCGCTTTTATTCGCAGGGACAATTGTTAAATGGCCTTTCAAAACATACGAATTCACATGCGGGCGCTTGATAAAAATACTGACTCTGGAATTTGAAAAGAATGGGTGTCCCGAATGAATGGGAAGAATGGGTGTATCTGCCTCGTTGGTCTAGTGGTTAGCATGTTTGACTGCGGCTGACGAGGTACCGGGTTCGAGTCCCGGGTCGGACCATCATGGGTTTTTCTGACTAGAAATTCTGAGTACTAGCCCGGAGTTAGGAAGTTGGCGGTGTTACAGTCCCGTGCCTCGGAGAGCACGTTAAGCCGTCGGTCCCGGTTATTATCACGAACATGATAATAGTCGTTAAAGCCCGCCAACCCGCATTGGAGTAGCGTGGTGGGTCTAAGCTCTAATTCGCTCTCTCTTATGAGAGTGGAGGCCTGTGCCCAGCAGTGGGACGTTAATGGGCTGTAGTGGTGGTGGTGGTGGTGAGTGTCCTGAGGTATTTTTAATGACGTTCCTTTTATTTTGCAGTAAGATTTAACGCTCGAAGAAAGCCTAGTTACTATCTACAGAAGCGTAGTGGAAACGACAAGCTGACCAATCAGGTTATTAAGAAGATGATGCGACAAAATCACGTCATCTCAAGAAAATTTGTTTGATCGACTAAACACATCTACAGTCCGCTTGAGCAGAAAGGGATTTAAAGCATGAAACTGTAACTATGGCACAATTTCACAACTGAACTACCGCGTATAAGATTGGTAATACAAAGAACAATCCATACTAATAATATCCATACTATCCATATTAATATTATAAACGCAAAAGTGTATCTGTCTGTCTGTCTGTCTGCTACGCTTTCACGGCCCACCTGTGCAACCGATTTTGATGAAATTTGGTACAAGAATAGGTTGTATAACGGGGAAGAACATAGGCAACTTTTTATCCCGGAAAATTAAGGAGTTCCCGCGGGAATCGAACAAACTTAGTCCACGCGGATGAAGTCGCGGGCATCATCTAGTATTGTAATAATAGTCTCCAGCGATTGAGTTTACAGTCAGACAGAGTATTGCCGAGTTTCTTCACCGAGCATATTTTTTTAATTTCAAACGCTACCAACAGCTCTATTTATCTTAAGCGGTAGTTGTTGTAAGATTTTCTCTCGTAATTATCTTGAGTAAAGAGTTTTGTTTGTAAAACGTTGCTTTTGATTGCATTTTTTGCCGTGTTTGCTGCTTAAATAGATCGTTTTTATACTCAAAGTTAACTGGACAATATTAGTTATTTGTTTTCTATGATATATTTCCTACAATCCTTTGATATTATTATATGAGTAAATATTAAATTTCTCGATATCCATTGATACATATTTACGTACTTATACATAAAATGAAAGATGACACATGAGAAACCGATAGGAATGTTTATTTTTCTCTTAGCGCAAATTCAATATCTTTTTCGGAACTTTAGCTAGCAATAGCTATATTGTGTGCTTAGGGGTGAAACAAGACGATTTCATTTCAGACTTCGAGTGATGCCAGGTCCTCGCTGATGGCATGTCCTCGTCTGAAATCGTGTTTCATCCCACGGCACACTTATACGCGGCGTATTTTTTAAATATGTCACACATTATATCTATATATATTAATTAATTAATTATAGGACTCATTGAAGGTGTTATACAAAGAACTACTAAATGACCCTGCAAAGCGCATCGTTGCAGCTGCGTTCTTGCGTCGTTCACATCGATCTTCACAATTAACTAATTAAGTACTTCTCTGTATGACAAAACATTCAATTACGTTTATTTCATTCTAGACGATGCCTGCGACTTCGTCCGCGTGGATTAAGGTATTTTGATCCCCGCGGGAACTCTTGAATTTTCCGGTATAAAAAGTAGCCCATGTCCTTCCCCGGGATACAACCTATCACTGTACCAAATTTCATCAAAAACATCGTGATAGCGTAGTAGATAGACAGACAGACACAATTTCGCATTTATAATATTAGTATTAATCCGATGCGAAACAGTGCTATAGCTTTAAGTTAGACAAACATGGATAAACACTTTGTGCAAGAATGTTATAAGCTCAACTCTATGATTTTAAGCGTCTGTTTGATTTGCTGGTGCTAGAATCTTGCTTTTGCAAGCAACATTAAGACTCTTAATAACGTATATATGTAACTGAAATTTGACATGCTTGAATCAACAATCAACTTTGTACAACCTTGCCCAACTCCTGTATAGGCTACAGACTGTTTAAACAAGCTGGAGCAGTATCAGTTGAACGATGTCGATGTTATCTAGGTTGAACGATGGACAAAGAAGATACAGTTGACTTGCTCTAGTTGCATTAATTTTTTTAAAAAATAGCCTGTCTTCATTAAAAAAATAGCTTTATAGTTTTCAAAACATTTTATTACTAAAATCTAACAACTATTTTGAAAATAAATCCCACATTTTGTACATTAAAGTTGGTTAGAAAGTACTATACCGTATTATTAAAGTGAAAAACTATGAGCCGAACCAATAAGCGTATTTTGTAATGCACACGATTAGTTAAGTACTTACTCAGACTTTTTAGAAACTTGAATAAGGAAAAATTATGTAGGAATCTTGCAAAGGCACCAGCTGAGATCACAAGGAGGAGAAACAAGCCCGACGTTCCACTTACAACACTCCATGATATAATTACGAGCGATAATTCAACAAATGGTATTCACGCCGATTAAATACGACCAGCTCTGCAGTGTTTAAATGTAGATTTAATGGCACGTCAATTCAATAATTAAATCTGTTTATTTTTAAACTAGCAGATGCCTGTGACTTCTTCCGCGTCAAATAAGTTTTTTAAGAGTCGGGAACTAACTAATTTTTCGGGTTAATATGAAGCTTATGACACTCACACATAATGTTTCTTTCTATATTGGTACCAGAATTTTCAAAATCGGTTCAGTAGATCCAGAGATTACCCCTACAACCTCACAAACTTTACCTCTTTATAATATTAGTATAGAAATACAAATACAAGTATTAGTTTAGTTGTAGTGGTTTTACTCGAGCCGTATAAAACCGTTAAACCCATTTATTAACCAATGGCGTCAATAAGGACTCGATTTGTATATCCAATGTCAATACAATAGACAATATTAATAACGAAGCATTGTAAGTGATTTAGCGTTCCTACGGATTTCTTTGAATTTAACCAATTTCCTCAAATTCTTCACAAATTTTTCTCAAAACAGATCTATACCATGTTCACTGCATATTGATAGTGGAAATCCATTTTACCTAAAACGCGGACTCAACGTGGAATTTCCCCCATTTCTCTTTACGCTATCGAATTCGTTAAGCAACGTTGAAAATAGAGGAAACCAAGACAGCTTTTCTTTAAAAGCATACCTTTTAAAAGAAAGGATACTCACTCTCTTGGTAACATAATGGAGGTGAAGATGATCTTGACTCGCGTGTGAACTGAATTAGTCGCAAAGAGGTAGCGGCAGCGACGGTGTGGTGGGTATAAGCCAGGGTATCCTGGACTTGCCAAGACGCAAGTACCAGATCCACGACACGACACGTCTTGGTACAACCAGTCGCAGTCTGAGGACAACGAGATAATGCTAGAAACGTTGATTAAATATGCATTATAAGAATAAAAAACTAAACGCGAAATATACGCTCACACATTAAACTAATTTATGATTATTTATTACTTCCATCAAACATATTATTTGGTTAAAGGTAACTCGGATGAAATAAGCTTTCAACGTTATTTCCCAGAAGATCCTTAGGGAACTTCTGTCAAATATTACACATTTTGTAAATTACTTATGCAGTGATGTGTAATAAATCTCCCGAGTATATTAATGTTAAGAATTACAAATTGAAATTTTGTATTATATTTGTACGTTTGGACCATGGTTTGGACGAGAAAGGAAATTTCAAATCCGCTCGTATCTTTATGGAACACTCAATCTACAGAGACTGTGACGAGGGTCACACCTTTGTCCAGTACTCTTACAGGATTATGAATAAATCTTCGCTGCCAATAAAATACTCCTAATATTATGAAATTTTCAATATAAAAGAGTAAATCGAAGCAATAACGACAGGTATATTAAATTAATATTGTTTTATTTGTTTTATTATTGCATAGTGTCCGAAATATCCTTGCCACAACAAAGGTTTTATTTCACCAGCACCCTTAGCCAAAAGTTTTTACCGTTTCATCCTTGAAATAAAATTAATCTATAATTGTAATCTTACCCGTATGTGGAATTCTAGATCCGCCTCTTGGATGGAATCCCACTCCTTGTGTGTTGCTTAAAGAAGTGAAACTGAAGAATGCGAGAAACTGTGACCTAATTGTTTTTTCTGTTATCCTGGTAACAAGATAAAAATACATCAAAAATGTGAAATGTTAATCGACCCCCAAAGATTAAACAAGATGACCTATTTTCAGCGTCACTGCGCACGTTTTGGAGGACTTTAGAAATTGGTCGAATAATTCCCCAAATCAGTCTGTATTCCCAATAGGACACTGTGCTGTGAGCGTCGTAGATCACAAATTCTATGTCCCCTTTGTCGAATAACCACAATTCCGAGCCGAGCATTACTAATCCTTCCGTACAAGGGCACACGAAATACTGTTACGACTACGAGGAATTTCGTTTGTATATGTATATGGTTCTTTAATAGTAGGTGGTGTACTTTGTAACATAAGTTACATCCGTAATTGAAATCTTTTTGATTGATATTTATCATACCTCACTTAAAGTTTTCATCATAAACAGGCGCATATCCCCACAGATAGGACAATTAGACCACTCAAGTTAATCAGCCCCCCAATTGTTTAAGAATTGTCGATCAAATCGTCAAAGTTCGGAGTCAAAGTAAAATAAAATATACCAGCATTGATGTAGAGCTCAATTTCGTGTATCTATTCTCATACGTTTAGGTATGTACAATACCATAATCGCACCTCAGCTCAGATAGTTTGTAATTTGACTTCCAATGATGGCTGCTTACTAATTTGCTGCAGATATATTCTGTTAATATTGGCCTTACACTAACGAACGCAAACGCCATTTAATATGGATTCAACGCAACCGCAGAACTACATGACTGGATTTTGGGTGTAAGCAGCATTCATTATCAAAATATCTGTATATTCAAAACATGCAGCAATTTAGGTTTTCGAATACTAAAAAGAACGTAAACTTTACGTATAATTACCATAAAATATTAAGCATTAAAGATTGTTATTATGTGTACATTGAAAATACATTTATTTATTTACAAAGTGTAACATTTTTCTTTTTATGAAAAGAGCAACTGCGAGTGAACAGTTCAGTTTTTATGAACTGAGTTTCTTGTCGGTTTTTCCGACGGAGGCAGATTCTTACGACTTATCAGAAGTGGCACAAGTTGTCCTACGTGAAATAAATAAATCATTTAATGTAAGTACAGTAACTTGAATTATACAACCATATTTTCATTAATTGAACCAAAATAAATGAATCTTAATGAAAAAAATGTATAATACTAATATGTATATTTGAATAATAATTATGCTTACCTAAAGTCTAATACCGAAGCTCCGTGATCAGCGAAAAGCACGACAGGTGGGGTATATCGCTCGTTGGTTCCACACAACCTGGTTTGCGCAGTACCACTAGCGTCTTGGACAGCGCTTCCATCACCCAGCTGCAGCCATCCGCCAACACAACTAGATTAATATTTTATTGATTTTTTAATACATCCAAAAGCATAATTAATACAACAAAGATCTTGTAGGGGAAATCGATTTTCACGGTTTTTAATAAAGTGATTTTAACTAATTTTCCTTGAGGACAGTTTGTTTCGGCTTAACAGCTCCCCTGGCCAAGTTACATAAGTTTAGTCACTATTCTCTTTCTATAATCGTTAACGCTTTAGCGAAAGCGAATACAAACGCTAACCATAGACTATTCACTTATTTTTTTCTCTCCGCTAAAGCGTTAACGATTATAGAAAGAGAATAGAAACGAAACGTATGTACTCGTAAATTGGCTAGAGGGGCTGGTCAAGTTACGATTCAAGCAAAAATTACTCACATTAATCTTATCTTACCAATCTTATCTTATCTTACTTCTTTCCTTATCTTATCTTACTTACCTATATTATAAATGCGAAAGTTTGGATGTATGTATGGATGTATGGATGTTTGTTACTCAATCACGCCACAACGGCTGAACGGATCTGGCTAAAATTTGTCATAGAGATATATTATAGTCTGGAATAGCACGGCTTATGTTATCCCGGAAAATTAAAGAGTTCCTGCGGGAACCAAAAACCTTAGACCACGCAGATGAAGTCGCGGGCATTCACTAGTGTATTGATAAATAAATAACTTAGGGACTACCTAAATGCATTATTGCGTACTAGGTCATATTATAATTATGTTGTTGAATGGTGATTTTGTTAGTTTAGGGTTAAGTACAAAGTGAAAATATTTCAATTAAACCCGTTTCAACGAGTTATTATAAAAATATAACAAATTATTCAAAAACCACAAATGACGTGTAATGGATTATGAAATCTATGTCAACACAATGTTAAATATTGAATAGAAGCAGGCGTTACTTTGCGTAAGTCCATGATAATGAATGAACTACAAGTTTAATTCGCTATAATCCGCTACAGTAGACAAATCTGTGTGGTACAGTGCGTGTCTTTTCGTATCTTGTTGGTGGGAGTCGCGTGCTGTAGGTGAGTGTCGCATGCTGCAGGTGGAAGACACGCACTATACCACACAGATTTGTCTACTGTAGCGGATTATAGCGAATTAAACTTCTCGTTCATTCATTAACACAATGTTAGTAATGGGTTTTACTTGTGGCATTGAGCTTCATCACTGGTTGTTATCATTACCTACGTGATAAAATTATGGATTTTAATTGATTTGACTCTGGATAAATATCCAGAGTCAAATCAATTAAAATCCATATCCATACTAATATTATAAATGCGAAAGTGTGTCTGTCTGTATATCTGCTTCGCTTTCAAGGCCCATATGTTCAACCGGTTTTGATGAAATTTGGGATATATTGTATCCCGGGAAAGGACACGACATCCATGGGCATAGTTGAGGACCTGGAAGGTGTCATAGGCTACTTTTTATCCCGGAAAATTAAGGAGTTCCCGTGGCAATTGAAAAAACTTAAAACACGCGGATGAAGTCGCGGGCATCATCTAGTTTTAACTAACTTCAACTTAATTAATTATAAGTATCTATCAACATTCAAATAGGGAATGAAGAATTTTAATACTCTAAAAGTTCTTTTATTGTTACTAAACCGATTTAGACGATAATTTCACAATTCGAAAGAAGACTGAAATAATTCAACGTTTACTAAAATTGATCAATATCATGTAGGAGAAACTGACTTGACCCCCACTAAGAGGGATTTTGAGTAATTTATAAAGGGTCAAAACGTTGAGCTTATGAAGCCGCGAGACTCAGCTAGTTTATTAATAATTTGGTTAAAATTAAACTCACAAACAGACCTGCATCAGGGAAATAATAAATTATTGTTCTATACATTATAGTGCATTAGAAAAGTGCATTTTGTTTTCACCAATATTTGGATTCTTCGCGGTTTATAATTCCTGCTTTATTCTGACACAGAATATTTAGGTTGCCGTAATTCTGAGAATTTT
This sequence comes from Erebia palarica, assembly GCA_964035005.1. Lineage (NCBI taxonomy): Eukaryota > Metazoa > Arthropoda > Insecta > Lepidoptera > Nymphalidae > Erebia > Erebia palarica. The sequence continues at coordinate 25,803,201 of OZ035992.1, read as the reverse complement.
ATTTAAAACATTCACCTTTTATTGTGACGATACGTCCAGATCGTGAAATAGGTTATTACCATCTTCCAATATTTTATCAAAAGTTGTTATTGTATGTAGTTTCATAATATGTACTTAGTAAGTATTTTTCTTGTAGAGGGGACCCTACTATTTTGTAATAATACTAATTCCATTTATAATTTATGAAATGTCATTATTGATGTCTGTAAATATTTCGTTATTAAACTCACATTTGTTACTAGACTGTAAGTTAAACATTGAAATAAGATCTGAGATATCAATGTCATGACCTTGGTTATACATAAACTAATACAAAGCAATTGTCAATTTTCGGCCTTGAATATCTGGTCTAGATCTTATTTACTTACGACACGAGGAGTATTGTATTACAAGACGAGACGTACTTTATATACCTTGGTTCGATTATGCCTTCGAAGATAAGAACTTGATATTAAAATCTCAACTTCAAAAGTACTTAAGTCGAAGTAATGTGGCAACAATCCGATAAAAAAAAGGAATGTAATGATTGTTTTCATCAAGTGATGTTTTATAATAATTTTGGGATCCTCGGCCCACACATCCAAAATATGGTCAAAATAAGAGGTTATAAGGGTCAGAAATATGTCATACATGTTTGAGGTTGCAGAGGTGACCCGCTTATTTCATTTTAGTTCACTCTACGTTAAAGATGTTTACGAAAGGCTGACTAATTTGAACCGTTAAGACAAACTATCCAAAGTGTAACTAATCTAACTATCAATTACATATATAACTATCCATTTGTAGGTGCGAGATCTAAGTTAATCCGATAAAGGCACTGAAGTTTGTCTTCCTACATAATATACAAAAACCAAAAATACACAGTTTTAATTTAAAATATTGGTAATATTCAATAATCTATATATATATAAAGCGAAAGGTCACTGATTTATTATGATATCTGAAAAACTATAAAGCATACAGACTTGAAATTTGGAAGATAGGTGCCTTCTATGGTGTAGACGGCCGCTAAGAAACGGTTTTGAGAAAATTCACCCCTAAGGGGTTGAAAGTTTGTTTTTGAAGTTAGAGATACGAAAATTGGCAATTAAATTAATAGCTATAAATAATAAAAACTCATATAAGCAATTTTACGAAAATTCACCCCAAAGAGGGTGTAATGGGGGTTGTAAGTTTGTATGAAAATCCTATATGTTTGAAGTTAGAGGCTTGAAAATCTGGATGTAGGTTATTAGTTTTAAATAATAATAACCTGTGTAAGCAATTTTACGAAAATCCACCCTAAAGGGTGTGAAATTGGGGTTGGAAGCTGGCCTGTTGCATGTTGTTGCATGTTATAAGTTTTTAAAATCGGAATTAAGCCTATTACTTATTAGTTTTAGCCGCTATATGTACCTAGGCTTTTTGCAACGGGAAAATCTCATAGGAAATCCGAAATTGTACGCGGACGAAGTCGCGGGCGACCGCTAGTATAAACATAAACTAATCGCCAAAGCATCTCTAATAACTAATTCTTCTTTAAATGCAAGTGTTATGTTGGGTTCGTTTTATTCGAATCAAATTATTCACAAGACGTTTCCCTCTTTAAATGTGAATACCTCAACATCTACCTATAAATGCTATACTTTTATATGAGTTTATTATTTGTGTTCTGTCATAAATTATGTGACTTACAATAAAATTATATTTTTCATAACCAGGCTTTACCTTGAACCGTTAAATCTTCCAACAGATACCAGTCGGTATAGTTGAATCTCCACCCGCTGTCCGGCGTCAGGCTGCAGGACGTAAGAGCAAGCGCCGGGACCCTCGAGCGATGGAGATTTGATTTGGCCGAATGTTTTGCCTGATTTGTTCTTGAGGATCCGGGAGTCTATTGTTATGTTGCACACTGGAACAACGAAACAGAGCTGAATTGCCTTGTGAAAAAATTTTCACCAAAAGAGGGTGAAATAGGGGCTATAAGTTTGTATGAAAGGCCTTTGTGTTTGAAGTTGGAGGCTTGAAAATCGTGATGTAGGTTATTAGTTTTAAATAATAATAACCTGTGTAAGCGATTTTTCGATAATCCACCCTAAAGGGTATGAAATTGGGGTTGGAAGCTTGCATGCAGGTTATTATTATTAGCTTATTAGTTTATTAGTTTAAGCCGTTATATGTACCTAGGCTTTTTGCAGCGGGAAAATCTCATCGGAAATCAAAAATTGTACGCGGGTGACCTCTAGTATTTTATAAAAAGCTTACTGCTAGAGCAGTACTGTTCCAAGCCACACTGAGCGCATCTCGTAGGCGCGATATCACCGCAAGGGCATGCTCCGTCGCGCACGCAGCACGCGCATTCTTCACTCCCGCCGGGACACGCGCAGCCTGTTGACGACTGCGTCCATAGGTCCACTTGGCCTGTGAAAAATAGCTCCTTAAACGTAGGCAATACTTGTAAAGGGCACGAGCATACTCGGTTTTTGGGGAGAGCCTCGTGGTTAAAACGCCCAGCCTCGTATTAGTATCGATACCCGGGCACGCGCTTTCAACTATTCACAGTTAACAAATAAAATATCACTTGCTCTCATGGTGAAGAAAAACATAGTGAGGAAACTTGCATGCCCGAAATTCTTGCACCGTTAGGGGAGGTGCCTACCTTTTACCTTTGCAATAAGCACAAAGAGCATTTATAAATGTGTGCCTTCCTCTACCGTGCCGACATCCAACCACAGATATTTATTATAAAAAGTTGAAAGTCACAGCCGTAACTCTTTATTTCGGAAACAATAATTAAACAACATTCCAAGTTAGAATTTAACAATACTTACAAAAAAAACGAACTTATTACCATGTTGCTGTAACACCTTCTCTGCTCATAAATTTTCCAAATTCACAAGGCAATAAGTGTAAAGTGAACAAAGAAATTCAAATATACTCCTTGAGTAAAAAAACAATTTAAGACGTTAACCTCCAAATTAATTTCTATCCAATCTAAATTACACGGAAACTGAAAAAGTTATAAAAACTATAATTTAACTAATTAATCTATTGCTACTGACAAATGCAAACACACAACGTAAACGCTTATGCAATATACTTATTTAAATAAACTATGCTTTCACTAGAATAAGAATAATTGTTATGTAACTTATTAATTAATTATCAAAAAAATAAGACCGATATGTTAATACAGAAAATATTGTAACGCGGGTAAGCACTCAACTACAATAACACGCTGCGCTTAGTGTAGTTGATAGCAAAACATTAACCTGTAAAAATGTATAAGTACACTGCAATGTAATAGCTTTACAGTTAGGTTAATATTTTCATTTTCATATCGTTCTGGATGTGTGAAATCTGCCAATCCGCACACTTGAAAGGAAATTCGTTTTCAGTAGTGTACCGGTGATGGATTATTTCAATCCATGAGAGCTTATCCGTCCGCATGGCCGTGACAAGAGAGAGGTATCGTCAATGATCTATGTTGATTAAAACCAATCAGGAGTATGGGTTTAATATCGTAACGTATCACCTGGGATATCGCACGGCTATTACATGTAGTGGACTAAATAAAATACTTACTGCTGCCATCTAAAAATATGGGTGTCCAAGTGATTTCCAATCAGGAGTATGGGTTTAATATAGTAACGTATCACCTGGGATATGGCACGGCCATTACATGTAGTGCACTAAATGAAATACTTACTGCTGCCATCTAAAAATATGGGTGTCTAAGTGATTTCCAATCAGGAGTATGGGTTTAATATAGTAACGTATCACCTGGGATATCGCACGGCTATTACATGTAGTGGACTAAATGAAATACTTACTGCTGCCATCTAAAAATATGGGTGTCCAAGTGATTTCCAATCAGGAGTATGGGTTTAATATCGTAACGTATCACCTGGGATATCGCACGGCTATTACATGTAGTGGACTAAATAAAACACTTACTGCTGCCATCTAAAAATATGGGTTAATATTTTCATTTTCATATCGTTCTGGGTGTGTGAAATCTGCCAATCCGCACACTTGAAAGGAAATTTGTTTTCAGTAGTGTACCGGTGATGGATTATTTCAATCCATGAGAGCTTATCCGTCCGCATGGCCGTGACAAGAGAGAGGTATCGTCAATGATCTATGTTGATTAAAACCAATCAGGAGTATGGGTCTAATATCGTAACGTATCACTTGGGATATCGCACGGCTATTACATTATTATTATTATTATTGTATTCTTTATTGCACACAATATTGTACACATGTAGTGGACTAAATAAAATACTTACTGCTGCCATCTAAAAATATGGGTGTCCAAGTGATTTCCAATAAGGAGTATGGGTTTAATATAGTAACGTATCACCTGGGATATCGCACGGCTATTACATGTAGTAGAATAAATAAAACACTTACTGCTGCCATCTAAAAATATAGGTGTCCAAGTGATTTCCAATCAGGAGTATGGGTTTACTATCGTAACGTATCACCTGGGATATCGCACGGCTATTACATGTAGTAGAATAAATAAAACAGTTACTACTGCCATCTAAAAATATGGGTGTCCAAGTGATTTCCAATCAGGAGTATGGGTTTAATATCGTAACGTATCACCTGGGATATCGCACGGCTATTAAATGTAGTAGAATAAATAAAATACTTACTGCTGCCATCTAAAAATATAGGTGTCCAAGTGATTTCCAATCAGGAGTATGGGTTTAATATCGTAACGTATCACCTGGGATATCGCACGGCTATTACATGAAGTGGTACTAAATAAAATACTCACTGCTGCCATCTAAAAAGATGGGGGTCCACGGGATTTGTGCGGAGACGGCGGCGCACGCGGCGGCCAGCAGCACCGCTACGGCCCGCATGGTGCGCGCGGGCATCCACCGCGCCTTCTCATTGGCCCCCACACCCCCGACTCACGGACCAACAAGAACAGTGAACGACCGCGCCCCGATTTGCATGATTACACAAACACTGCAGTTTCTATTGTTATTTCACAACGCTCCTAGTTTATAAGGGTTTTATTGCTGGTCTCTTCAGTGCTCTGTTTTCCTGGTAAATTCGCTCTGAATACCCCGCGAAAAGAAGTCTGGAACAAAATATTATTTGTTTATTTCATTGCCCATGGAAAATTTTACCAGATGTAATAATTAAAATACATATTTTGCTCTAAGGCTCCAGTGGTTCGTTAACGGTGCGTACATAATGCGCACATTTCTTGTAGATAATGGAATTCGAGAATTATTTACTTGCTACGAAACTCGCTCTAATAATAACATTTTTGTTTTGAGCTACAGTAACAATAGGTCCTTTCTGGCATTGGTATCAGATACTTGTCTGGTTTTCAGCGAATACATCTAATAATAACCTATGTGTGATATCCAGTATGGACGGGAAAGGTACAGAGAAAGTCACACGGGGTCGTAATGGAACCCATCCTACAACAAAGTAAATGAAAATGAAATTATTATTTCCCAAAACCTGACTAGTAATCTTGAACCGAGCCTTCCGCAAAGCCTAGGTGCATCTACAGTGATTAGGTATTATAGTCATGCAACAAAACTACTCACATAGTAAGTACCTACCTAGTAGTAAATCATCAAAACTGCATCTTATTTCAAAAAGAAATGTTATAAAATTTTTGTTTAAAAGAACAGCTCATTTTTGTAACATAAAAGAAAATACAAGAACCACAAACGTTTTAAAATTGCGTAACTAAATCCGAACGTATTTCCAAGAAAACACCGAACTTTAAAAGCGTGAAACGAAATTTTAGAAGATAAAGATCGTTGGCTGCGAGTGTGCACCGTGCACTATTTCACTCTGACAAAATCAATATCGCGCTGGCCAAATTCCACAAAGCAACCAAACTCCAAAAAGTAATGGTTAGGTTGGCTGTTTTACAATCGAACATAGCGTAGAGCATGAGCGTTCTCCTGTTTACGACAAGTTTTTAAGTAGATATGTCACCGTAAGATTTTAAAAACCGTTAGATTATAATCTAACTCGCGAAATTCTAAACTGTCGAAAGATTGTAAACTGTTCAATGTTCTGAGTGTCAATTTTTGAAATATTCATTTTATTTACGTTTTCTTGTCACTTTCTTGTAGGTTAGGTTAGGGTTCGACATAAATAACAAAGTAGTGCCCGGGCACTACTTTGTTATTTATACTTAGGTTTTATTGGGTTTAAATGCCTATCATATTACAATCTACCGGAAAATAATGCGTTAAATTCTTATCTTTCGACAGTTTAAAATTTCGCGAGTTATATTATAATCTAACGGTTTTTACAATCTTACGGTGACAGATATACCTATGGGTGGGTTCGTCAAATTATAAAGTAACACACTTAAATCGTATTTAAAATCGTCCTAAACGCATTTATACGGTTAAATACAATTAGCGTCTTGCAATTACGTCAACGTAAATTTTTCTGCTATATTAAGTACAATTAGCGAACTGTTAAATTTAAACATCCCAAGCGGAGCTTAACTTATATAAGTTGTTGTCATGGATGTCAGGATTTGTTATGAATATAATGACAAATATAAAAAATGTATGCGCTGTAAAACGTGGACTATGATGTAAGAGTATGGTTCTATGGTCCTGAACAATAATTTAATTGTTCCTCCTTACTAAAATTAGGTTCTGACACCTGCTGTGTATACGTTATTTCAATTCCGGGTATAAAATATCCTGAATTGAAATAACGTATACACAATTTATAAAATTAATAATATTATTATTTATTTTAATTGAAATAAATATACACCCGTGTTTAATTGTAAAAAAAAAAATTTGGATGAAAGAACTATTTAAATACAAAAAATTCAGTAAAGTGTCAGTAAATATTATGGCTGTTTGAAAGTCCAAGATGTTTTGGACTTTGAAGTTTGAATTTAGTTGTGTCAAAAATTACGTTTCATTTCATGCGTAGTTGTAATACAAACACAATTTCCTGTCAATCCATCACAAAAGGTGTGAAATGGAACGCTATTGCTGCTTTACCGACTCGCTAAACAGATTTTGTTAAATAACATCCAAAAGAGCCTCTTGCAAGACGATCATAAATGCGATTAAGATAAACCTTTGCTCAGGTGACGCTAGATATTTAAGGAAATAACGAAGCCCAATAGAAAGGGGACAAAATATTATGTCCCGCGACATCTCTCGCCCGACAAGTCGAGCAACTAGTTAAAAGTCGCGAGATAAGACGTCCCCTCCGAAAGTCAAGCGACGTTGCCCGACTTCTCTAGCGACACTTGTCACGGAAATCCCCTAGCTCTGTTTTAAGAAGGGATTGCGATCTCGTCGCCAACACGATACTTATCGAGAGACGCGACGTCGCAGGGAACATCTACCGACATCGCAAGCGACATCTGTGTCGCGGGATATATCGCTAGTCTACCTTTCAGAGAGACGACTTGACGGCTGGCACGACAGGTCTACGTGTCCGTCGACAGTCGTCCGATAGGCTTTGCAGTTAGGACGCTCTGTGTTTTTTTATAACAATTAAAACAACCCAAAATAATAAATTCATTTATTAAATCGTAATAGGTCAAACATTCAGTCGTTGGATATTTTAACAAGGAACATTCAATTTTCATTACCAGAAACGACCACAGAATAATAGGAATTAAACACACTTGAAATAACAGCCCTGAGATGGCATTACTTGAACAGCGGGCACATAATCTCCACATTGCGGGCAAGACTGGCAAGAGTGGCACGTATTCTTTTTTTCAAAATAGTAGCAACAATTACCCTGACGGAAAAAAATAAATATTTTATAACTGTAAGTACTACTATCAACTAACTACGTTTAAAGGAGTAATTCTTCTTTATTCGCTACTAGCTCTAGGAAAATGCACCTCGATTTCACTAAGTTAAGATGCTGGTTCAATCATTGTTATTGGAAAAGGTTCGGAGGAAGGTGACGACACTCGTTACACAAGTTATCTTAGTACGAGTGTCTAAGCACTCCTTTGTTATGTGTTAAGGAATAACAACTTTGTCTAGTTTTAAGGAGTATATGATTTTGTACATACTGTTGTATTAGCAATAAACAAACTGAAATTAAAATTGTAATCTGTGGCAAGCTTCAGGTATTTCCTAACTTTTATTACTCAGAGGTCGCAAGCCATGCCATGCTAACTACGAAAACAACAGTAATTTCTATTTCTATCTAGTTTCAATCAGAGTCTTGCTTTCATTTCTTAATGACAAAGTTACATGGAAGAAATTGGCTTCGCATTCAGCAGCCAACAAGCCAGTGAAATACTTGTTAGATTTCAAATGTATTGCGCATTGGCTACATGATAACAAAAGAGCAACTGCTGAGTTTTCTTGCCGGTTCTTCGCAGTAGAATCTGCTTTTAGAACCGGTGGTAGAGTCTTGACATATCATAAGTTACACAAGTTGTCCTATGTGAAATAAATCATTTCATTTCATTAAATATGAAGAAGCAAATGTATTCATTTAAATAGCTTGACCTATGAGCCTGACGTCCAAAGTGGGACTGGAGGTTGACTAGTTAATAGAGATCTTTGAAAAGTGCATAACAAATAAATAGGGACATAAAGGACATATTTCAATATGTACCATTTTCAATCGAGGTTAGTTCCACCATAAAGTATGAATCCTATAAAACTATAAGAAGTGTAACTTTAGCAAGCTTTCTTTTAATATTAACATAAATTATAAAAAAGATGAAGTTTAACAAGCAAATGAAATCCAAAAACTTTTTAGGTTAACCTGGGATATATCATATTATGAAGGAGTTAAAAAAAATAAACAAATTATTATATTTTTCGGACTTTCTAATAAAACAAATTTCGCTAAGTTCCCAGTCTCATTTGAAGTAAATAAACGACTTATTTGCATAAGAAGAAAAGTTTTCCTACTCGAATCACGTAAATTAATTAACTTTATAATTAAAAAAAATCTTAAGTCCAAATTCTTTTCGTTTTACTGCGCGTCTCTTTAATTATCAAGGAAGTGAAATCTTGCTTTCCAATTACCTAAGCTCTTAAGAGTATAAAAGTTAAATATGTCACATTATCTGGCCAAATAAGTACAGTATATACCGCTGCGCTGTTTAAAAATTAAACCCTATTTCAACAATAGTTACTATTAAACGTGTATAAGTACAATGAAAAACTAAATAAGTAGTTTTTAATATGTTTTAACTTATTTCCTCTGTTAAACTAACAAAAACGCAGGGGTCAAGGTTTTTTATTTGCATTATTTTGTAAGCGTGTGATGCAAAAGTCTTAACATCAAATATGTTAGGAGGTTATTTTGCTAAAATAAATGCCAGCTCCCAACGCGATATCAGGCAGAAAATAAGGGAAAATCATGAAGGGCCGTATTTTTAGCTTCAGTAGAAAATAAATCCATCTAAACCCACGCCGCCGCAACCAATGAATAAGCACTGTGGTCTGACGGACGATCGGTATAAAAAAACACTTGCAATCAGCCTCGCGGTAATGTCAAATCGTAAGTAATTTGTCCGAGAAAGGGAGTGGCTACGATATTGTTCACTTTAGTGTTTTAGAAACCAATTTCACTTTAGTGTTTTAGAATTTTAATTCTGGGCGTTTAAATAAAAATAAAGATTTCACCGCAGTTTATTACAAAGTCATAATTTAAAATTAGGTAACGTTTCTAAATTGTTTGCGTCAAGAATGATGAAAGGTTTTAAGTACTTTATTACTTTTCTTTAAGCATCGAAGTTAAAAAGAGATAATAATATTATTATCTACTTTAAAGCTGAAATCTCTATTAGAGGGAAAGTTATTGAAATTGGTTTCATAGTTAATATAAGTTCCCTTTCCACCCAGGTCTGGAGTGATTTTATAATAATATTTAAATTCCTCAGTTCATCACTGGCGGTATTTGTTCGGCTTTTTGCTATGGTTGGATCAAAGGATATTGCGTTGGAATAAAATCGGGTGCCAGCCTGATATAGCTTTAGGTGAATATTAATTTTGAAGAATACGCTGCCATGCCTATGAAAATTAAAACTAATAACAATAACTCGAAGAACCCTTAACGTTTCTATAATGAACCGACTGTTCCTTGTCCCGAATATAGCTTTTTTCAATTTTTTTAATGTTTCCCTTTATTTTCACACTAAATCGAATCTTCCTACGAAATTTCAACTTTCTACGTACACGGAAAGTGCTTCATAATCTTGATGAGTGACTAATTTTCGAACTCTTATCTCACGTACTATTTCACTTAGATAAATACACTGCGTGCGGTAAGCCGGAAGTTTTCCTGACGTGCGCCACGATAGCGAAGAGGCCTAGTTGAAAACGATTTTGAACGTCGCGAGATAAAGCAAGTTTTGAATATTAAAAGAATTTAAAAATACGATTGTTTCGTCTTGAGAACTAATAAATAAACTAACTGTAAGGATGTACCCGATCATCTTGACTCTGGTAGCGATGAACTTCTTGATCAGGATCTATGCTAACTGAAGAAACTGCGAAAGGCTTTCGCCTTGGCCGATTGCCTACGGCAACTTCACAGGCGCGGTGCATTAGAACTGTAGGCTGGTTTACCTGCAACAAAAAAAATTTAGCTACTTTTTTATCTTGACTTAATCGGCGAGGACTAGGGTTCTTTAAAGATTCTGGTCGCATTTCTCAAAATCATTACTGATGACCTACACACAAAATCTCAAGTTTCTATGCCTACTCAGCGGTTAAAACCGTTTAATCTTGATATTTTTGACAATATTCAGTCAATAATTATTGTATGTAAGTACAGAAGATAGGTTACTCAAACTATTGACGACAGTAGTAATAGGTCTATTACACTGCACTTTTCACAGGGACCCTTTCACTTGAATCAGTGTAGTGTAATAAAATTTAAGGAGAAAGGTTCCCTAAATTGATCCTTATTGCTGTATAATAAGCGACGCTTTATCTAGCGGTCACGCCCACCCTTAACACAGGGCCCTGTGTAAAGTGCAATGTAATAAGCCTGTAAGCGCTATCTCATGACTGGGTGGTTATGGTTCGATACCAAACCGGGGCATTTGGGTTTTTTTTTTAATTGTCTGGTCTTGTTTGCATGGAAGCTTCGGTCTGTACCCCCAAGCAATACTATACGTAGCGTTTCGATACGATGCCGTGTAAAAACCGATCAAGGACATTAGCCCCTTTTGAGTTAGACTGCATCAACCTCAGAATATATAATATCTCTATGGCATGAACACTTATCATCCAAATAAATGTAACCAAGTGCTAGCTAAAAACATCTATATATATAAAATTCAAAGTCCTGACTGACTGACTTATATATCAACGCACAGCCTAAACCGCTGGGGTTAGAAACTTGAAATTTTGACAGTAGGTCCCTTTTGTGACGTAGGCGCCCACTAAGAAAGGATTTTACAAAATTCCACCCCTAAGGGGGTGAAATAAGGGGGAAAAGTTTGTATAAAAGTCAGTCATTTCTCAAGTTATATCAACGAAACTTGGTATCTTGGCTTTCAGTAAAAAATAAAGAAGTAAATTTAACTTAGTTCTTCTAAATTCCATCCCCAAAGTAAATAGGGGTTAAAAATTTCTATGAAAGTTCTTCATTTTTCAAGTTTTCAATTAGCCATTAAAACTTAGTATTTTGGCTTTCGGGAAAAATAAAGAAGTACGTGTGTCACAATTTTTTCAAGATTCCACTATCAAAGGGGTAAAATAAGGGTTGAAATTTTGTATGAAAGTCCTTCATTTCTCAAGTTATAGCAATGAAACTTAGCATTTGGGCTTTCGTTTAAATATGAAGAAGTACATATTTCACCATTTTTAAAATATGGGATGAAAGTTGGTATAAAAGTCCTTCAATTTTCAAGATATTTCTCAAGTTATATCAACGAAACTTGGTATTTTGACTTTCGGTAAAAAATAAAGAAGTATGTGTGTCACAGTTTTTCAATATTTCACCCCCAAAGGGGTAAAGTAGGGGTTGAAACTTCACCTGAAAGTCTGTAATTTTTCAAGTTGTAGCAATGAAACTTGGTATTTGGAATTTCGGTTAGAAATGAAAAAATACGTGATTCACAGTTTTTCAATATTTTATCCCCGAGGATGTTAAATCGAGAGTTTGTCCTTCAATCACGCCGCAACAGAGCAACGGATCAACGTGATTTTTTGCATGGATATAGTTGAGGATATGGAGATTGACATAGGCTACTTTTATCCCGGAAAATTAAGGAGTACCTGTGGGGAAAAATACTTAAACCACGCGGCCAAATTCGCGGGCCTAAGCTAGTTGTAGTAAAAAACTACTACAAAATGAACATAATTTAAACATCAAAAATTACTGAAAGCTACAATTATGATAATATTATTACGATGAAAATAAATAAGTTTCATGAGTCATTAAGTAAAGAACTTAGGGATAAAATTATTATGCTGTTACAATTTCACCCGAATTGTGAAACTTATATTAATAATTAAGATCTCATTAAAAAGTAAATTAACTAATTTATATTTAAATCAAATTTTTATGATGATTGTTCTTATTTATTATTAAGTAGCACAATATAGAAACGACCCCAGTCTTATTTCAAACTCTATCTCTAGACGTCACCTTTATCTTAAGTATACTTATTCCAATAATTCATAAATAATACTTCGAAATTAAATTATCAACGCCACGTACGTTATTTTTATAGATTTTTACTTTTAACGTATTCAAGCTTTGTATCAGTCATCCAATACATCTTCTAAAGAAACTTCAATGGGTTCATTCTTTAGCGATCGGCACTTGAATGGATTGTTGTATTCAGGTACTTTGACTGGATCTTTAACTTTCAATGCGACCGGACTAACTTCACATTCTATTGCTACGTCACGAGGACATCGTTTAAGAAAGTTTGTAGTGCCCAGTAACTCAGAATGTTCTTGGTCTTGCATTCCATTTCGCTTGAATGCAGTCACCGGTAATTTTCGTACCTGCAATTTACAGTCGTCTTTTAACTTTGCATAATATCTTGTTTTCCAATAATAGTAAATAGTATATAATTTATATTAAAGTTAAACAATTATGTAATGTCTTTCGTACTATCATAAATTCATTAAAGCATAGGTAACCCTTCCTAAGTTCATTAGTCACTGTCATAAGATGTCTTTCATAGACAAAATTGATTAATTAACGCACCCATTCAGGTCACCGCTTCTTAGAGCCAATACTAGGAAGTTTCTTCATAGGTTTGACGGGTAAAATAAATGGAGTATCGCTCCATGTGGCATTTCTCCAACATTTGCGTATGTATGATATTCCACTGCTTTCTAAAAATTGCTGATCTTGAAGGCCGTTTCGCTTTAAAGCGCTGGATGGTAGGGGATTTACCTGCCAATTTGTTATTTCTTTTGGCTCAAAAATACGCACTCATGGTCCAGATTTACTTAAGAAACAAGGGAATGTAAATATTTATATAATTTAAAATAATTCCTAATTCACTTTTTATCTTTTTTCCTTTTGACGGGTAACATTTCTTGTGTAACTTTTGGATATATTCTGCGGATAGGTTCCACTGCAGTGTAAACACGGCATTCATTGCGTATAAATCCGGCGCACAAATATCGTTGTGCGCCTCTGTACCCATGGATTTGGTCTTGTATACCATTTCTACGGTACGCCGTAATAGGAAGTCTACCATGTCGCGTGGGAACGTACTGTTCCTGAAACCAACCACAAATATATAATTTTTACTACCAAAAATTAAGTTGGTTCCAGGAACACCATATTACTAAAAAATAGCTTTACATCGTGTAGATTGATTGATTTGTAGATTCGGCGTAAATTAATTCATTACATACTCAGAAAATTACTAATTATTATGGTGTGGTGTATGATGCTATACAAGTACGGTTTTGATGTAAACTTACGATTCGTCCATCTTCGTACCGGTAGCATGGTATCACATATTTTGTTTTTATTGGTTTGCATGGATTGTTGCATGGATTGTTGCATGGATGGTTGCATGTAGGACAGCAATCCTCCCTTGGAGGTGTCGGCGATCTACGCTTCCTATGCGATTCAGGTTTTGGTGTTTCATAACAGCAATTATCACAGTTTTTTGAAGACTTGCTTTGTGGTTTCTCGCAATAGTATATAACTTGTCCTTTTGGACAGCAGGGTAGGCAAGGATAACACACTGGCGGTGGTTCGCAACACTTTTCCGGCCCGCAGGGTGTCATGAGCATTGGAGTAACGGCGTAATCCCCTAATTCATCGAAGCAATATGCCATTTTTTTATTTTTCCTTATACAATTTTTCTTAACTTTCAATTTATTTACATAATATATGAATAGTCACTTAAAAATTTTCAATTTGACATCCAAAAATAAAATCTTAGAAGAAAATGAATATAAGTTTACCTGTCAAATTTAAATAAATTTTGTTTTTAAAAATTCCCTGACAGAACTTTGATGGCCAGGAATTAAATAACTACTTACTTCTTCTTTCATAAAATCTGTTTTTCCAAGGTAGTAGATATATATGTCACCTTAAAATTGTAAAAACTGTTAGATTATAATCTAATACGGTTTCTATCTCGCGAGATTGTAAACGGTAGTACCAGGCCGCAGGCCGGTATTTATACCGTAGGCTATATCGGATCAATATACCTAATAGATTACAATTTACCGTAAAATAATACGTTAAATTGTAAGCAGTATGTTACGGTTCACAATCTGTCGACAGTTTACAATCTATCAAGATAAAAAGCGTTAAATTACAATCTATCAATATAAAAAGCGTTAGATTACAATCTAACGGTTTTTGCAATTTTACGGTGACATATATAACCATACTTCGATGAATTCCATGATGATTTTGATGAAATTTGGTATAGAGATTACTTTTCTTTATCATATTTATCTAGCTCACAATATTGTCATACGATATTACAGAGTACCTATATTTTACAAGTACAGAGAAGCTTTCGAAAGCTTTCACAAACATTTTCAGACGCCGCCTTGTCGCCGCCGATTCGAAAATGCAATTTTCTCAATGCAAATCGAACGCCTCAGACAGATTTAATGCCTTTCTGGCCGGATCATTTCCGGAGAGAGTTGAGGATAGCCGCTTTTGTAGGAAACGGAGGATATTTGGCAAATTGTCCTAGGTACTCCACTGTCTAGACAGCGTAACAAAATTATAGAAATAATCTAAATCAAAGCAGGAAACAGCTGAGTTGGTTCAAAATAATAATCATTTGTACAAAAAAATTGTCTAGTCTAGTAGAAGTATAGCCGGTGTAGTATAACCTGTATAACTTGCATAAAATCCTAGTAAAGATTGAGATATGAAAGATCATGTCAGAACTTACAGAATCAGTCTATGCAGCAGCCCCCCGATTATGTAAGGAAATCGTAATCGTAATGGTCTGTCAAACGTATAATTCGACCTGTTTAAGGAGGTCGTAGATGCTTGCACGTCTACACGCTTGTATGTACTCCTTAAAAAGTTCGAGTTATACGTTATGAACTGTCAAATGAATACGATTGGCTTAGACAATTGGGCCTCTGATAAGTCATGAAACTAGGAATCTGCATTATGTGATACTTATATATGATAGTACTAAACCGAAGATTATATCCATCTGAAATCGGTTTTTATGAGTTGTAACTTGATTGACGGGGTAACCAGATAGAGCCACCATCGGAATTACGAGTTTATTTAATAATCTAAATGCGAAAGTGTGTCTGCCTGTCTGTCTGTCTGTCTGTCTATCTGTCTGCTACGCTTTTACGGTCCATTGGTTTAACCGATATTGATGAAATTTGGTACAGGGACTAGGCTACTTTTTATCCCGGAAAATTAAAGAGTTTATATTTGGTGTGGGGATTTAGAGCTAAAGAATACCTACTATTTAGTAAAATTATGACCTGATAAATAGCTGATAAACGTGGAAATTTTTCTGCCATTCCTATCTCAATCTTAGCTTTTTTTATATAGTGTCATGTTTGCAATGGTACAGTCCCTTAAGAAAACAGCATAAGCGTTTAGAAGTATTGATGTAGAATTTTAGTAAATGATTGGAAGCCTCGGTATAATTTCAAGCACAAATCTTTTGAACACTATAGTTACGTAGATGTACTGTAACTGTAAAAAGATGTGGAACATTTTTATCCGTTAAATCAATGGGTATATTTTTGGCGACCTCCGTGGCGCAGTGTGTAGTGCTGATGTCTTAACGTGCGGAGGTCCCAGGTTCGATCCCCGGCAGGGTCAATTTGGGAATTTCTAATTTCTGAATTTTCCCTGGTCTGGCCTAGTGTGAGGCTTCGGCCGCGGCTAGTTACCACCCTACCGGCAAAGACGTGCCCAGCGATTTAGCGTTCCGGTACGATGCCGTGTAGAAACCGAATAGACCCCTATTCGGTTTCTACACACACATGGGTTTAATAGTACATATAATAGCCCGCTACCATCTTAGACTCCATCATCACTTACCACCAGGTGACATCGCAGTCAAGGGCTAACTTATAGTGGAAAAAAATAACAATAATATGTCCTCATTTTCGTTCTTTCATAAAATCCCCACTATTATTAGCCTGATCTGGGAATCGAACTCCTCATCTCATCTTCAACCTAAGCTAACTATCATACAAATGTAATGCAATTCACCTTAAACTACTCCAGTCACATCTAACATGTATGACTATATTTAAGGTTATAAGGCAGAAAATAGGTAGGTACTGTACCGCTACATACAAGTAGTACATACTAGGAAATAATTTGTAGTGAGCCCTCATGATCATGTTAGGTAGGTGCGGAGGGACTTTAGTCCGAAAGCTATGGTTCACGAGGAGATTTACGATCTGTTCCCCACGGAGCTAAATTATGCGAATATGTGGGTTGGAGCAGACATATTTCAAAATCTAATAAAGTAGTATTTTTGGTATAAAGATATTCTTCCGCAAGTTTATATATCTAAGAAAAAACGCCTGAAACAAACATAATCATGATCATGACCATCAACAGCCAGTAGGCCTCCACTATTGGACATAGGCAACTTTCGGATTGGGCCAACGTTGCCTACCCACAGCTGTTTGCATCCATTTGATGTCAGCCACTCTCCGAATGTCATGGAAAACACAATACACTACTTACCGCAACTGTATGGCAGGATACTGGCGGTTCCAATACGCACTTGTGAATGCCTTCTTGTAAAGTTTTCTTGTAATGCAACTTCTCTGGACAGTTGAACGTATTATAATATTGATCATTCTGATATAAAAGTACTAAGTAGGCATTGGATAAGAACTATGGAAATGTGAGCATATAAAAACCATAAAATAAGGAAATGTTCAATAGCATACCAAGGCGTACATAATTCACCATTATACCATGAAATAGGGTACTCGTATATGCGATCGAATGACATCAAAATGGAACAGAATATAAAATACGACGAGCTCTGGAAGCGATACGATATTGTAACAAGGAGCGTCATTTGTCAATAGCAACGAGATTTAGTGTCCTTTTAGAGATCGTGTATAGAAAGGGTATAAGGGGACTATTTTTGCAACATCCGTTCATCTTCCTGTCGCTGTAAGAAGGAAATACACGCATATTTTCATAAAAAAATATTTTTTCAGTCAAATATCCACATTTAGAAATTCCTCGTATGCTCTGTTTGTTTTACTTACGCTCCAGCTCTAAACAGATTAATTTAGAGGAAAGTTATGCGAGGTAAAAAAATACACACGGGGATCAAGATGAGGTCAAAACTAGCGTATTTATTCTTATTTCGGCACCTAACGTTATACTGTATTGTTACGCTTAGGTACAGACTGTCTGCATAGAATTTAGAGTTAGCAGAAACCGTGCTGCATTAACTTTACGTTACGGATGACATAATATTACGTCTGATTCATAGCTGTCTTGGCTGTAATGCCGCCGAGTTTTGAACCAATCCAACAAATCAGGGGTTGTTCTAGCCAAGAGCAGTTTTGTGCTCAGCGGAACTCAAATCTTATGGGTAAGAATTATTCGAGTTTGTACACAAGCGGGCATTAAGGGTAATATTATAGCAGTGTTGACTGTTGTTACTTTTACTTCTTGCCATAAAGTTCCCATTGAAATAATATTTTCATCCTATCTAAACTTTTAAAATCTTGTGATGAACGAATTTTGATCTAAGTAGTTAAAAGTATCACCTGACGTGTATTTATTTATCTCTGAGAATATCCTCATTCTTTATCGTATATAATAAAATCACATTTCAATGGTATAGGTATAACAAAGTCAATGCATTAACATAAATATACTTCTCTCAGATATGTTAAAGTTTAAAGTGGTTTCAACAAACTTCAATGCAATTTTGGCTGGTGCAAAGCGTAATGGCTGAACAGATAACACTAAACAAGGGGAAAAAACTTAAGCTCGTGAAGTATACCATACATAAAACGTTTTACTCGGTTTTCAAGCGGTAAAATGCATTTTGTTTGAAAATGTGTTTTCCGAATGGCTTTTTTTATTTGGGTACATTTTAAAACATACTGCGCGTTGTTCAGGTAACGCTTAAAACTGTTGACGGTAGTCCTTACTGATAAATAAAAACAACGGCACAATTCTTCCTACGGAATAAAGTCAAACCTAAAAACCATATATTTAGGATTGGTCTCCGCTACGTAGCGGACCTAAAAACATAAAATTAACGTATTATTGAAAAAGTAACATCGTTATTTTTCCTGAGCTGTCACCGACAACAACATACGAAAAACAATTGAATGTGTCTGCCCACACCTGTGGTGTGGTGTGGTGGGTTTCAACTGTTTACTGCATCTTTGTAATTGACTTAATATGAATTTATCGATAATTTCAATCAGTAAAATAATATTTTTGTCTAGTTTAGTATCTAGAAAATAGACAGAATACTTAATTTTTGGTCTAGAATACGATTAGAATTATTAGAAAACTAGTGAAGAAAACGTACGATATAGTTAATATAAATCCGCGTTACTTTTTAAATCAAAAGTTTAAATGAAATGACGAAAACAAAAGTATAAAAAAATTTAAAGCCGTGTTGGCGCTAAATTCTCCAAATTGTTTTGCAGTTGTTGCAGTACTAACTATTCATAGCGAATTTTCCCGTCGACACGTCGTTACGTATTGGTTTGTTTAGTAGTGCTCGTTGGCTGCTGACACATGAAACCTAAAAAAATGTTTAACTGTTTTAGCGCGACTGAGTAACAAGATTACAAATAGGGAGAGACCTTTCACCGCCCGCAGTTATAGCAGCAATTCTAGCGGAAGAAAACTCATGAGGGGCAGTGGTTTCCTTTTGTGAAAGAGTAATTCGAAAATACGAAGAAACGCTTCCAGAAAAGGTAAGTAGTGCTCCGTTCCTGTGGTTCGTCTTGGCAGGGCACTCCTGTGCCCCCAGATGATCCAATGAGAGACCGCTGAGCGAGTTCGCGAGCGCACCGACTCTGTTCGGAGACGGACACATCAGGATGGCAGTGATTAACGCCCCGAGCCATCGGATTAAGCCCCTGTCGACGGAACTCCGGGGTCACGAATGGCCAGAGTTGGGGCTCTTTCCGCTCCTCCTAAAATCATGTGACCCCTAGAAGACGGCAGCAGGCCTTGGCTCCAGCTGTTGGAAAGAACATGAGGTTGGGTTCAATTGACCCAAGGACGAGCCCACCATGGGCGACGCGCAAGGAAGGCTCCAATGTAGCTGTCAACTTGGGCTCTACGGCAGGTCTACGCCAGCTCTACGTAAGCTCTACACACTACAGTCTCTACCATAAATGATTGTGGTGACCAAAAGCTTTATCAGCTGGAAAAGAGAGGTTATAATTTAACTTCAATTTGATCAAGACACGCGGAAGCGTGTCCAGCCAAAGTTCAAAAAAACTGGCGAGCAGCACCGTGTGTAATATTACACGAACCATTTGGAGCCACTTTTGACCCCCTCATAACTCAAAAACTATTTCACATAAACATGTCAAATTTGGCGCATATATTGAGACCCGTGAGATACATATGTGCTCCAAATTTCATAAGCACACCTCAAATGGTTATTTAGATATAAACGTACAAAAATCGTCATTTTTATGATCAAAGGTATAGATCAAAACTCTGACACGAGGCATGCTACCATTGCTTAAAGCCGTATTATTTTAATATTGTTGACGTTTATGTTGTAGTGTTATAATCATTATTTTAAGGAAGTCAAAGTACGTGACATTCAACCGTTAGTTTGAAACAATACTGCTTTAAGCGGTGGTAGTAACTCCTTAACTATTGAAAATGACACATAATTATTATTTTAATGTAAATAATAATGAATAATAATATAGTTGCATTAAAACCTTACCTTCGTATTCATACATTTTGTGCAACGAAACGTCATTGACAGAAAAGAAGAAGAAACGTATTTGAAGTCGTCAGTTCAAGCTGTCAGTCATTGTGATTTGTATTCATTGTTTATAGTGGTTTTAGTGATATCGACTGTTTACCGTGCTTGTTTTCAATGTTTCACAAAAAACTTTTGATTTTGAACTTTTGCAATCAAAATTGATGAGATGTAGAAATGTGCTGTAGAGGTAGTCTGACCATAGATGTAATCTGTCAATGTCAGTGTAACTCTAGGTACACTATATATTTTTCTTGAGAATTCTCGTCTTTAATTATCTTGTACAATGAGTCGTACAATAGAATTACTGGTGGGTGACACACTGACCTTACACCAAATAATAAGTACCTACTAATGTAAAACGTAAACTAAACTAATAGAAAAGTCCTATTACAGTGTAAAGGATTATTTGAATGATAGCAAGGCATGGGTATGAATTGTTACAACGGCTGATTATGTAATGTTATATTATAAGTACATATATATAATTTCAAATATTTGTGAGATGGTGATAATAAAAAAAAAGCGGAGTTTATTGCGGGCTCTTCTCAGACCAGGGCACGTTTGGAACCCTCGTAGCTTTAGTTTTAAGATATCGTAGTTAATTATCACCATCACGTCTTATGCTCTGTAAGCATGACATTCAGAAGGTGTACTTTGTAGGTACATATTTTGAATAAATATGTTTTGAGTTTGAGATTGAGTTCAATAATTTCTGTACAAAAAGTAATGATATCCCATCAAAAACATAAATGTAAAATGAGAGCCAAATTCAAAATTGTGATATATATGCCTTGGTTGTTGACTTCAGCGACAAAAGAAGTGAGATCTAAATGGGTGCCAAGTTCAATGGTCAGTCCTGAAATTTATTTATAACAACATATAATATTTTATAACAACTTAAAATATCATTTCTTCTTATAACTTAGTATAAAATGTTGAAGACTAAGGCTTTGGCTTGGCTAGTTTCCATATACGAATTATTATTAAGTAGGTACCTAAAAGTACAGTTTCTACCAGCAAGCCAAATTTTCGGAAGAATAAAATAAGAACTTACAGCTTTACAACTTGTGAACGCTATAATTCGTATATGAAAACTAGCCAAGCCAAAGCCTTAGTCTTCAACATTTTATACTAAGTTGTAAGAAGAAATGATATTTTAAGTTGTTATAAAATATTATATGTTGTTATAAATAAATTTCAGGACTGACCATTGAACTTGGCACCCATTTAGATCTCACTTCTTTTGTCGCTGAAGTCAACAACCAAGGCATATATATCACAATTTTGAATTTGGCTCTCATTTTACATTTATGTTTTTGATGGGATAGTAGAATATACAGTATCGCGAGTTGATTTTTTAATATTATGTTTTTTTTTTATCCATTACAAGTTAGCCCTTGACTGCAATCTCACCTGATGGTAAGTGATGATGCAGTCTAAGATGGTAGCTACGTAGATGGACGGGCTAACCTGTTAGGGGCATGGCAGTTATATTAAGCCCATACCCCTTTCGGTTTCTACACGGCATCATACCGGAACACTAAATCGCTTGGCGGCACGTCTTTGCCGGTAGGGTGGTAACTAGCCACAGCCGAAGCCTCCCACCAGGCCAGACCAGGAAAAATTCTGAAATTATATATTCCCAAATTGACCCTGCCGGGGATCGAACCCGGGACCTCCGCACGTTAAGAAAACAGTGCTACACACTGCGCCACGGAGGTCGTCAATGTGGCCGTCCTCAACCCACAGACTTATTTTGCTGGACATATTATTAGATCTTTTGTATAGGGACTTTCAAACACTCCGGTCTTGCGCCACCTGAATCCAGCAGTTCCTTACGACTCTGGGGGTCTGCTAACGCTGCGCTGTTCAGTTCGGTCGCCATTCGAGCACTAACTCGCACTCGCCTAACGTTACATAATCAAACAGAAACGTTTGGTCTTGTGTAATGGTTTCATTGATTAGGTACGTTTTGTGGAATCCGAAAATGAAAAGACAGAACAAAAAACAATCAATTAAGATTAATCATAAGGCCACGATTATACTAGTATGTTGTTGGACCATAGTAGGTGATATTTACCGTGCAAACCTTTTCCCGAGTGTTTACATTCCTAATTATTGGGTTTTTCGCTGAGTTGACCCGAAGTTCTAGAAACTTCGAAGAATTGTTCCGTGAAGTTACTATACTTATACTTTTAGAATTTTACCAAGCGTAAAATGTAACGGTCGAGCGGACGGCGTAAATAACAGATCAAAAAGGGTGAGCAAGAAAACTTTCTACTGTACTTTAGTAGAAAAGTAATTTTGAAATATCTTTCAACTTTTATTTGATTTTAATTGAGTTTACTCATAATAAAGTGAAAGCTTTTATAATGAGAAAACGTAATATTAAAGTTAGTAAAAATTATTATGGTGCATTTACACATTCGCTAGAGTGGTACAGGATGAGAGCTTCCTGTTCAAACATTCATTTTTAATATCCCCACGCAAATGCAATGTGGTGTGAAAATGCGCAACATACCGATGATTTTAATCGCGAGTAGTAATAAGAACCGCGATGGCGCATATGTACACGCGTGGTTATAAAATGAGAAGTGTCTGTTCATTGACCCATAAAAAATTTACAATATCCATACTAATATTATAAATGAAAAAGTGTGTCTTCCTGTCCGTCTGCTTTCACGGCCCACCTGTTCAACCGATTTTGATGAAATTTGGTACAGGGATAGTTTGTATACCGGGGAAGGATATACATTTTATCCCGGAAAATTATGGAGTTCCCGCGGGAATCGTAAAAACTTAGTCCACGCGGACGAAGTCGCGGGCGTCATCTAGTTCACAATAAATTTATAACATTTACACATATTTTATGGTCACAATAATTGCACGTTAATTCTAATTTCTGCGTAACTCTGGCCATTTTGCACAAACTAAACTGCTGCCTAAAAAAGAGATTAAAAAAAAATCGGTTGACGAGAAAAGGAAAGATATAGAAAATGTGACCTCGTTCAAGTGGGCCTTAAAGCTGCTATTGATCGTCTGGGAGCCAAATTAGAACGATTGCCAGTTTGGCAGTAATTTTGATTTAATAAAATGGCGTTACTTACAGGTAGGTTTCGTTGAGCCATTGATTGATTGATTGCTCGCGAAGTTGACCGCGTCATCAGCACAATCATCTTAACAACCCATTGCTTACTACAGCTGGGCACGAGTCTCTCGGAATGACCGCGTAGTTTTTTAAA
Organism: Erebia palarica; assembly: GCA_964035005.1. Classification (NCBI taxonomy): domain Eukaryota; kingdom Metazoa; phylum Arthropoda; class Insecta; order Lepidoptera; family Nymphalidae; genus Erebia; species Erebia palarica. The sequence continues at coordinate 25,779,573 of OZ035992.1, read as the reverse complement.
TCCTATGGGAACTCAATGATTTTCCGGTATAGCCTATGTCCGTCCGTGAGATGCAATCTATGTCTGTACCAACTTAAAATCGATTAAACAGATGGACCCGGAAAAGGTAACAGACAGACATACTGACAGACAGGCAGATACACTTTCGTATTTATAATATTAGTATGGAGTGAGCGAACTATATAACCTTGCAATTACTTTACTTACCTTTTTAAACCGTTTATTCGTTTTATCTATCGATACTAATATTATAAATGCGAAACTGTGTCTGTTAGTCCGTCTGTCTGTCTGTCTGCTACACTTTGACGGCTCATCCGTTCAACGCATTTTGATGAAATTTGGTACAGGGGTAGGTTGTATCCCGGGGAAAGACATAGGCTACCTTTTATCCCGGAAAATTCAAGAGTTTCCATGGGAATCAAAAAATCCTAATCCACGCGGACGAAGTCGCGGGCATCATCTTGTTCACCATACTTAGGTATGAATTTCATGTTCATTACCAAAAGTGGGAAAAACAATAAACAAAAGTGGGTTATTGGCGGCTCACGTTTAGCCAGTTTTTTGTATGCTCTTTCTCAATAAAAACTTCAATAATCCCGCTATGTGGTGAATAAAGTACCTAGGCGAATTTGAATTGGCAAGTTCAACTCCATACATATTCAGTCAGAGGAAGCGACGCACTGCGCAAAACTTTTGGCACTCTCGCTTGCATACAAAAAATGAAAGTGGCTTGCGACGGTTGAGATGGCACATTTCTCGCGTTGATCTTAACTTGACCTACATATTATGCTAATAACTAACTTTGAGTTTCTTCTTTCAAGTGTCATCGTGCAAACTTGGAATCCTTAATACTTTATGTAATATTCTGCAGGTGTTGACTAAGCTCTAAGCAAAGCTCGAGCTTTGAAGGTACTCATTTATGCTCGCGGTGTCGAGTGCATCAAAGAGTACCTTCACCAAGACGTAATTTTTTAATTTGCACTGCATTGAAACTCGGAAACTTTTAAATTAATAAGTATTCTTTATTAATTTCAAAGGGATGGTTCAAAACGGTTCAAAACACTTGTCTTTTATTCTAGTTATCCCGTGTAAACGGAACTCCCACGTTGTATCGTTATTCTATTCTCAGCAGAAGTTTTTTTTTAAACTACTACAAGTTAGCTCGTGACTGTGATCTCACCTGATGGTTAGTGATGATACAGTCTAAGATGGTAGCGGGCTAACCTGTTAGGGGCATGGCTGTTATATTAAACCCATATCCCTAATCGGTTTCTACACGGCATCGTACCGGAACACTAAATCGCTTGGCGGCACTTCTTTGCCGGTAGGGTGATAACTAGCCACGGCCGAAGCCTCCCACCAGGCCAGACCAGGGAAAATTCAGAAGTTATAAATTCCCAAACTGGCCCCCAATTTCCAAATTGAAATTTTAGTATATCGATATATAAAATGGAATAAAAATATTGAAAATGGCTTGTTACTTACGCTTACGAAAGTAAGTAGGGTTATTTATAGGTTCATGGCATTAAAAATCAATAAGTCTGATATGCTTATCTACTAGTTACCGTGACTGGGTTAGTAATATTATAATCCCTTGATATTCCAATAAAATGTATGAGCATGCTTTTATTCTGGTGATTTTTATGAATTTTGGTATGTAAAAATATACAACATTCTCCCCGATTCTTCATACAATATTAATAGTGATACTATCTATACTAATATTATAAATGCGAAATTTTGGATGGATGTTTGTTACTCAATCACGCCAGAACAGTTGAACAGATTTGGAGGAAATTTGGATTAGGGATAGATTACAGTCTGGAAATTACACAGGCCACTTTTTATCCCAGAAAATCAAAGAGTTCCCGCGGGTACCAAAAAAACTCAATCCTCGCTAATAAAGTCACGGGCATCAACTAGTGCTTTTATATGCGAAAATAAACACTGGAGTAAAAAAATTCAACGAGAGAATTTTAACTATGTCACACTCGCTTCAAAACAATATTTACGATTCGCGTGAATACATTCATAAGTATGACGGTCGTTTAAACGAAAATTTCTGTTTAAAATTAAATATTTTCAGCTAAATCATTTAACTTTTTATAAGCAACTTTAACTCCAGCTGAAATTTTTCGAGTTCTCCCCGAGGGATATCATTAAAGTTTAACTACAATGTCGGTACAAAATTTTAATCCGTAAAACATTTTGCCGCAGCCATTAACCAAGTTTTCAAGGCCGAGTTAAAAACCGTACGTTCTTGAAACACTAATGGACTAAGTTGTGCAGTAAATTCGTTCAAGAGCGCCAGAAACAAATTTCTCGCAGTACTTCTTGCTTAACCATCCAGCTTTACTTTCTTAAATCGACTACAGTCGATATAAAGCTTTCTGCATTTATTACTAATCTATTCTTATATTATAAATGCGGAAGTTTGGATGGATGGTTGTTTGTTACTCAATCAAGCCAAAAAGGCAGAACGGATCTGGATGAAATTTGGCATAAAGATAGATTTTAGTCTGGAATAGCACATTGGCCATGGAAAATAGAAGAGTTCCCGCAGGAACCAAAAAACCTCTACTCACGCGGACGAAGTCGCGGGCATCAGCTAGTGTTACATACGAATTACAAATACGTATCCTTTCATAAAACCTTTTTTTAGGGTTCCATAGTAAAACAAAAATCTTTCGTTGGTATAGTTTTTCCAGTACGTCAGTCCGTCTGTGTATCGCTGCCATTTTAAAAGACCTGTACAGCTGTTGAAATTTGACGATTTTATTAAAAGAATGGGAGCAATATGGCAACGACTGACACAAGACAGAGTAGAATGGAAATGGCCGGAGGAGACCTACGTCCGATAGTGATACGTAAAATAAGTAGGATTTTTTAATTAATAAATTAAGTTATTGTATGTAAAATAGTTCATAAGTATTGTAATTTTCAGAAATAGTTATTATTATATTATTATTTATTATTTGATGATGATTGTCATGAATTATCCAACGGTAATCATGAATCCATCACCGGCAAAGTTGAAATAATGAAACTTAGGACTGCAGGCCGAGTGGGAGTTCTTTAGTGAAGGAATTAAAAGTTTAATTCGCTATAATCCGCCAATGCAGACAAATCTATGTGGTAGTATTGTAGTGCTGGTCAATAAACTTTTATTTATTTATTTATTTAGTAGGTACAGCAAGTAGCTTGCACGTGTAGGGGGGTATCCATTAATTACGTGAGAGAATTTAGCTTGACCCTTATCTCATGTGAGATTTTCTTAAATGCGTATTTGAGGTGTAAATGAGTTAATCTGTGCTCGATTACATTACAGTTAAAAATATTCGTTCATATTTAATAAATGAATTTTAAATTGTTTCCAAACAAATGAATTTATTAAAAGTTAATAAATTATTCTATCAGTGCATATTTAAACCGCGATGAATATTATTATGTATGATTCAGCCACATTTAAGAAACATTTTTTACTTGATTTAATTCTGTTTTCTAGCAATTTTACACTGTTTCTTGCAGAAAAAAAAATTACGTGATATTTGCCGAGACCACCCTCTCCGCCACGTGAGATTGAGTGAGATTTCGCTTGACCCCCTCGCCCCCCCCCTAAATGCCTCACATAATTAATGGATGCCCCTAGCTTGCGATATCCACCGCTCAGTAAGTCAGCAATTCGCACCGGCACAACACCACACAACACAAATCTTCTAAGTTATTGTCAACGTACTCCGTCCGACACCGGAGCTCCTTAAGGGGATTTTGACTCGACAATGCACGATCGTATAAAGTCTTTAAAGAATTGATTGCTTACTGGGTGGTGAATAACGCAAGCTACACGTTTATGCTACACGTTGTACCAAATAGATTTGTCTGCTTTGATGGATTATAGGGAATTAAACTTCTAGTTCCTTCATTATCATGGACTTCCGCAAAGTAACTGCTTCTATCCAATATGGGATTTTTTTTACGTATTCGATCGCGACAAAGTTTACCATTTAGTTTCAATATTAAACAAGTTGATGCCTGCAACTTCATACGCGTAGATTGAGGTTTTATGTTTCACACGGGAACTTTTAATTTTTCCGGGATAAAAAATAGCCCATGTGTTATTCCAGAATACAATTCATCTCTGTGCCAAATTCCGTTCAGCCATTCGGGCGTGATTGAGTAACAAACATCCATCCGTCCGCGGACGTAGTCGCGGGCATCAGCTAGTATTATTATAAAATTCTAATTCACTGCCTTAAATAACGGTTTTAAATAAATAGCATCAATGATTTAGCCACATTTTATTACTACTTCACAATCAAATATGTAGGTTAGTAATTTAAAAAGTTATAATTTTAAACCACCCGAGTAATTTGAAAGCAAACCAACAAATACCTACCTACCATGTATTTAATTCCAAGAATATCGACGACGAACATATCACTCGGTGTAAACAATATTGACCGAAGTCAGTGACATATGGATGACCGAACTTGCATGGTCCTTACTCCTTACGATAAGTCTACGCCTCGCAGAGCATGTTTACTCGGAGGTCCCGTGTCGGTAGCAGAGCTGTTAATTATTGTTAATACTCTTAGTAGTGGCCACTAAATAGCTATTCAGTGGTCATGGCATATGCGATAAGATCTAGAACCACATTATTATCCAATAAAACACTTGCCGTATAATATAAATATAGTCATTGATGGAAGAGGGAGAATACTCTTGGAGAGGGTGTTGTGGAGGTATGAATTCTTATTTTTACCACAATAAGGTAGGGGTTTCAATAAGTATCTACTTGCCCATACGTAGTCCAAAACTTGGCGTTATTTACTGTAGCTTAGTGATCTCAGTGGAAAAATGCTATTCTACTAAGACTTAGTGTACACACTGCAAAAATAATAAGCTTGATATTTAAATTAGAGATATCTGACACACTTTCTCACTAAAGTACACGATAAATTTTTAAAGTCCACCAATTTTTGTATGGAAAGTTTCATGAGCCACCTATGTTTATCAAGAGTAAAAGTAAAAGCCAATGGAATCTAACGTTACACACGCTAGGAGCCATGTGCTCTTTCAAGTAGGCTAATATTGGTATTTTTATAAATAAATAACCTATATATATCTAAATAACCTATATATACTCACATAAAATTTGTGTTGAAAAGCCGGCGCTACCTATTCAATTTAACACTCAAAATGTCAAACAAACACTGATCTAGCACCCACTTATGATTGTTCACTCCACAAGTTTACGCGCGCGCTTTCATCGATACGATTTAATTATTATTAGTTTATACACGTGATACAAGTGTCCAACTGTACAGTTGGACCTATAATTAGTTTGTCTATTATAAGTGTTTTGATTTATTATTCTCATCAACTTACGTAAGTTACAACGTGGTAGCGATCGGTTGGGTTGCGCTCTCGGCGAGCGTTCCCCGTGACGACGGCCGTCACTATGCGAAGTCTCTCTCAGGGCCACACACCGCGCATGTCTCCATCACAATAAGCCCTAACTCACACGAACAGCTCCAGAGCTCGCACGACCCGTGGAGCTTATTCTTCTATACGTGCGACCATTGTTTCAACGGGTGAATTCACGATGTTTTGAACGTTGCCCATTTTGCAAATACTTTTCAACATTCCGTGCGATTCGTAAATTATACGGGCAACATTCCAATAATACCTCTCAATATGCGCGCTCCTAATATTGCTCACCTTAAGTATTCATAAGCTTCGACTTAACGATTGTTGAGACCATAACAGCTTTCAGGATCATTTAGGGTTTATCCATTATGATTGACGTGAATTTTTTGAAGAATTTATAAAATAGTACTTTTTGCTTTTAAGTTCATAATGAAACACGTTGAGTTTTTGTTTAATAACTCAATTATTTCACTCACAACTAACTGTATATTTCATTTTTATTCTTATATTCATATATATTTATTATACATGTATGTTTCATGTCATTTATGCAATTAAATTATGTATTAAAAATTTCGTAGGTATGCATTGGAATTTTGAGGTTAAGACGCCCTTATTTGCAAGTAAATGACGTCACGAACGAATCAAATGTTCATGTAAATACAGCAAGTCAGCATTAGAGCCTTTTGTATTCTTTTTTTATCGAAAATCGACTCTTATTTCAAATGGAAATACAAAAATCTCCGAATGGTAATTTTTTTCTGGTAAAACAAGATTAATTATAAGATTAATAATATTCTGTATATTCAATGCGTCAAGTGTAAATGGTTTTAAAATGAGATACAGTCAAAAGCTCGTTTATAACCTTTTTACAAAATATGTAGTGAGATAAGGGGCATAAAAACGTTTTTGTCTTTTTAACATTTTATTTTTAACAATGGTATAAAAATTGTGGAACGCTGAACAATAGCACCTGTCTGTTGAACGCTGATATTCACACCGAGGTGCCTAAATACGAGTGAATGGTTGAAATGGAAGAGGAATTTTTATAGTGGTGGCTACGAGCAGAAGATAAGAATATTTTCACTAAATGCCTCAAGAAACACAATCAGAGGAGAAGCATGACAGCAGCAACACTTCCCTTCATTTCAGTCTCGAAATTCGGAAAACTATGGTGAAGGCAAATGTTAATCTTAAATACCTTATTTATCAATAGCAAAAATCTAAAAGTGAGTACGTTAGTAAGCCGCTACGTAGGGTAAAGCATATTACCATGCACATATTACATAGACTTGCCTAATATTAATATGGGTTAAAAATATTTTGTCCTGTTGCGGTAGTCTTTGCAGCTCCATTGAAAAATTCGCGCGCGGACTTTGGGTCCGCTAGAATATTTTTATCCATAGCCTGTTTTCGCACTAATTAGAGTAATTTTGGGACAAGTTATTTGGTCATGCTTTTTGTATCGGGCTTACATCAGTTGTCACCACAAAACCCGTTAAAGCATCTGTGGTTGAGTGTTGGCCTAATTAATGAGAGGTGGGAAGAAGGCAGATTGATATCGACAATAAACCCTTACGCTTTTCCTAACATTATTTTTCAATCGGTAGATTTAGATGTTGTAGTGACATCAATAATTTTTTGATTCACTATTATATACAACTATAGCATAGACACGACTCTAACTAAAGGATAACTCAGATTGGATAATGAGACAGTAATTTTATAACATGAATGCAGGTATTACGTTTTGATGCGATTTTGTCTTCTATTGTGAAAAACTTGCCGCGTGCATGTAATTTGCCTTGCACATGCAAATCGTGGCACCAACTTTCATCTGCAGTGTTCCCTGAAAACTGAATAGAATAGAATTCCATTTAATTGTTGATCCAACATAATGTACATGTGTGTGTGTATTTTTTACGTATTTGAGTCTATAGAGGAACCGTGACTCAACCTCATACTCATTTACTCACTGTTCATATGAAAAAGGCGATCACCATTATAATTATTACCTTATCACACGTTGATTCTCATCGCAAAAACAGATAAGGCAACCCTGCCTAATTAATGTGAGCGAGCCCTGGGGAGACATTAGTTCATTCATAAAACCTTTATGCTGTCTAATGTGTGTTTATGTGTGCTTGAATCTGTAGTTAACGTTCCATTTTTATTTATTTCCATGGATATACCTGCGCAAAATACCTATTGTAGTTCTTCATTTTAATATCTTTTAAGATTAAAAATGAACTTTACTAAGCTATTATATTAATCGCGATTGATTTGCTGTCATCAGCTCCGCCCTCCATCTCCTATTAAAATTCCTCCTTCTTTCAATAAAAAATTTCTAAATTTATTTAATCTACAGAAATTATCGAGTTATAAGTAGTTTGTAAATTATTTATTTTATTTTATTTATTTATTTTATTTTTATTTTTATTTAGTACAGAAAACTTACAGCTACAACAGAAATGGATACATAAATAAAGAATAAGTATAACGCCAATTACTAAATTACATAACTAATTTACATAATTAAATTATCATAACTTTATCTTACTTCGGGAAGCTTACAGTTTTTAATAACAATGTATGTCTTCAGAATTTATTACGTCAGAAGTCAGCGGATCGGATTTTTCGTGTGGGTAACCAAAGGGTAAAATTAGATGGCGAAACTTTTCCAAATTTAATAAAATCAACCTAACTCTTCGCTTTAACTTTTGGGAACTTTTAGGCCTAACACATACCTACAGTTTGTATACAGTACAGTAGACGCGTGCAATAGCACCACACGCGCGTTTCTGCGTATTCATGCCTCGGCAGATCGCTTCAATCTTTTGGATAATGGATGCATCGCAAATCGCATTGCTTCTATTCTGTCTCAGTACTGTATGCCTTGAGCCTAGTCCCCGCAAAACACGACTCAAGCACTCGTCTCACTAAGGCACAGATTAAATAATAAGAAGCTGGAGATTACGCTTTACACTCTTCTTAACCGTATTTAATACTAACAAGACAATTCCCGCGACTTCGTCCTCGTGAAGGGGTTTTTTATTCCCGAACACCTTCATTTTCCGGGATAAAAAAAAGCCTAAGTCCTTTGAGTCGGAAAAGAGCAGCAGAAAGACATGACATTTTCGCATTTATAATATTAGTATGAATAGCATGGATTTTTTTGCTTCGACGACAGTTAGATGTAATATAATTAAGACTTCATTATATGTCATATATTTATAGTCGTGAGCGAATATTCTGTTCCATAAAATTCGTCGTCTATTTTGTACGATACGATATACGACTGTTTATAACTTCACTTCCTTAGATAAATTTTCAAGTCGTGACAAAAAAATTATCAGCGCGTATAATATATTTGAATTTCATATTGGAATACCTACTCATCTTAAAATTACGTTGTACATCATTTGTAGGGTATGGAAATACATATTGTATGGAAATACAGTGATAAAATGTTTTAGTAAGGGTGAAAACATATCTACTATGAACAGGGCAGGTTTTTATGGATGTAATATTTTCAGAAAATGATGCTTTTGTAGGATTCCGTACCCAAAGGTTGCCAACGGGACCCTATTACTAAGTCTCCGCTATCCCTTCGTCTGTCTGTCTATCAGTGGCTTGTATCTCATGAACCGTAATAGCTAGACAGTTGAAATTTTCACTACAGTGTGTATTTCAATTCCGCCTATAGCAACAAATAATTAGAATTCAATTTAATTAAAATTTTCGTCAATTTTTGCTGTTTTTGTTGAACCGTAATGCATATGAAATTATCAGAGAGTGAGTAGGTAATTCTATAGCTGCCATAACAAAAAATAATGGAAAAATAAAATAAAGTTAAGAATTAAAGGCGGTCCTCATACAATAAACTTGTATTTTAGAAGTACGTAGTATTAAATCTTGTACGATGATATTACGGCACCCTTCGTGTGCGAGTCCGACTCGCACTTCACCGAATTTTTATTATTACGCGTGTCATAATATATTTTATAATGTTGATTGATTAATATTGTAAAATAATGTTGGCATATAGAAGCATAAAAGTGGAATATTTTATATTACAAATAAAGTATAAAAGCATGAATTTTACTAATATATCAACCAAATATTTACGAGGATTTCATAGTAATTTCCTCAGTGCCTCTTAAGTGTAATCATGTCCCATTACCGGGAATGCAAAAATATAAAAAAATGATATCCCTTTTTATATCGAATTAACTGTAATCGCCAAAGAGAAAAATAAATCTCTCGAGTATTCTTTTGAATGTTTGAGTTAGAAGCCGTTGAAATAATTGTTCAACCATGGTGAATTTGGACACCCGGTAGAAATAAAATCATGAATCTCTAGAGTACGAGTGTTTAATAGATTTTATGAAAGTTTGAAATGACGTAAAGGCGGAAATTGAAGTCCGGACTAATTCATGAACGCCCAGCATAATGCAGACAAGGTATAGATAATACCACGAGATCATGCTACGGGAGAGAAGCCACGGGCATTGCTAGTGTGACTATATGTAACGAAAACGTTCGCTTATAATTCATGCTATCGACCCATTGACGATTAACGCTATATATTTCATGAAAGCCGTTCCAGCCACATGGCGCGCGGGTATTCACTGCATAATACAGTTTTAATTTTATTGAAATAGAGTTTGCAAGAGTATTTTCAGCCTTGAGCTCAAAACTGTAATCATATAACACTGATGCCTCACCATAGACCTTCAGAGATGGTTTAAGTACTGTTACAGAAGACAATAAATCCATAATAATTTTGTATTTTAAGCTGTGGCACCGTAGCTCCCAAACGGATGAAACGGTTTTGAATTATTTTATTTTGTCCGAAGGATGACTTGACTCATCTCAGCTCAGGAATTTTTCAACCTTGTTCTTCCGTCACCTCACTCGCAGCAGAACAGCAAGCAAACGATTCTGCTCTACGTTTCGAACCGCCAGGATGTGGAATACCCTTCCAGCGCATTTATTCCCTGCCAAGTATAACTTAGGTACATTCAAGGCATGAGTGAATAGGCATCTTCTAGGCAAGCGCTCTCCAACCTAAACCTCATCATTGCTAATTAAAAAAAATATATATATTCAGCCGTTTGAAGATCATTAGCTCTTTGCTAGTTAATGTGTGGCTTTGAGCAACTTCCACCGCCCTGATCGATTCGGATTTTGTTATCCTGACAAGTAAGTACCTATTTCGATGTGTCGGGGTTTTTCTTTTAAATTAATTTTAAGAACTTTGTCAATTATATCCATACTTTATTAGGTGGTAGAGGTGTATAAATTTTAGCTGATAAATAAATATAAATCATTTCTTTTTATTTTATTCATTTAGGGGATTTTATAATTAATTGTCAGTCCCATTATAATCTAATACATAAAACAAAAACTAAATTGTTATTTAACACAATAAGAAAGCAAGGGACACTAAAAAACTACAAAAATCAAGTAAAAAAAGAAAGAACAATCCTCAAGAAATCAGATTTATGGATTCAAACCGACTCATAGCATTCTTAAATGCAGATCGAGCAAGTATGTCTACAAACATACTAGTATGTTCGGTATGTCAATTTAACATACCCATGTCAAATCTGTTGAAATCCTCCCAGATTGAATTGAATTTTTTCACTTCAAGATTGAAATCGGACATATTCACTCAATAAGTGTTGGACATCTTCAGGTATTCCACAGGAATCACAAAGAAAAGTCCATTTCATTTCATAGTTTGAACTTTATTAAATTTTATGGGTGAGTTTGAAGAAATATACATATATATTAGAATTAAAAGTAAGAAATAAATTAAAATCTAAATTAAAAACTAATTATATTTACAAAAAATACACTTCATCCAAGTGATCGTTAATGGGCATGGTGCCCAAAACACTGGCGCTATTACCTCGTTGAATGGCAAGGCTAAGCCGTTGGGCTAAATAAGCGCCAGCTCTTTGGTCACCAGAGGCGTGGATCAGTTTTTGGGACACAACATTTATAAAATTCTTCGTGTCCGATGACCATGGGCCCAGAGTCTCAAAAGCAAGCGCCGCAAAAACGTAGTCCTTAGTAATGGCTGAGTATTTGCGACGCTTAAGCAACTGAGCAGATTCGGCAGCAGCACCCACCTTTAGGCACGAGCCTGATAGATGGGACGCTGCCAACGTATCAACGCAGGTTGCATCCCACACCAGTGCACGACCCATCGACCACGGTACTATAGTGATCCCATCCGGCCTCTTGCCGTCATCCCTGAACAAACCGGAGGGTTCCAGTTGTGCAGGGATGGAGGCAGTGGCCAGAGCGCGACGGACTATATCATTGAAAGCACCGTGGCGATACAAGCGGCCTGCGCTCCGAATGCAACTGAGTCCATGGTAACCAAACTGATTTACGCGGCTGCCACAAGGACAGTAATGAGGCTCACATACCTTTATTCCCAAGCGTAAGCAAACTGCCACACGAAGCGCTGTCCGGTCGAGAATCGTTCCCAGGCTATGAGATGGCAGAGCGTGAAGCCAGTGACCTGACTCTTTTTCGGATACGGCTAAAATACGGGCTTTATCCGTATCTGAGGTACACTGTGTTACGAGATCCGCATGTGTCAAGACAACACGCGGTTTGTCCCAAAGACCCTGACATTCCACAGCCGAAGGAAAGCTCTCCCCAGGACAAGAAGCACTCCAGGCCAACCTCGCTTCCGCCAGACTCTCAACCACAACATCAGTCGGACTAGTCAGATTAAGGATCTGACTGATGAGTGTAATAGAGCCAGAAGCGGAAGATAAGAAAGCCGGGAGTGCTACACTTGAGATGGAACGTATGCCTAAGCCCCCGTATTTCACAGGTAGGCTCGCTTGGGTCCAGGTGCGGTCATCAAATTGTAAATTTAGAATTTTACATAAAGTGTCTTTAATTTTATGGGTACTTAAATAGAATCTTTACTTATTATATAATCCGTTACTCGTAGAGCACAATCCTTTAGGACTAGGTAGATATAAAAGTTTACATTTGTAAGAAGATTTACAGTGCCGCAAAAAATGACACGATGATTTGTTTGGTAACACGGCGACACATTGTCGCTCTCGCCAGCTACTGCGACGCATTGGTGTAACTGTACCTACTCATACCCATTACGGTGATTGATAAATAAAAACTCGTGAATAATGTTTCAACGTGAAAAGCTTCCCTACACTTACACTTTTGTGCTTATATATTAGCAGGCCTTTTATTTAATAAAAGTAAAAGCCGGCCAATTGCGAGTCGAACTCGCTCACGAATGGCTCCGTACCATTTACGAAGCATTTAAAACTAATCCTTGTCCTTACTAATATTAGAAACGCGAAAGTTTGTGAGTATGGATGTATGGATGTTTGTTACTCTTTCACGACAGAACGGCTGAACGTATCTGGATGAAATTTGGCACAGATATAGATTATAGCCTGAAATAACATATAGGCTACTTTTTATCCCAGAAAATTAAAGAGTTCCCGCGAGAACCAAAAACCCTCAATCCACGCGGACGAAGTCGCGGACATCAGCTATTATATATATCACGAGCGAATTCGAGATAGTAGGTGCTCTTAGTCGTTGTGTATGCTGAAGGACCTGGAAACCCATTAATATCCTTAGAAAACTCTTGCCAGTATGTGATCAATGGAAAAGGGTCACGACCCTCAGAAATGGGGAATATGAAGCAGATATCAATCGGATTACTGACAGTCTCAACTCGATTCGCCATTGATGAGCGCACACGGAACAAATGCGGCTCGCTTCTGTCGAATCGCGACGCGATGCTGCTGAAGTTAACTCCAGACTTAATTATTGGATAGAAGCAGGCGTTACTTTGCAGAAGTCTATCATATTGAAGGAACGAGAAGTTTAATTTGCTATAATCCGCGACCACAGGAAAATCTATGTGGTACAGTGTGTATCCCGCACCTATAGCCCGTGACATTCACCACAACACAGAAATCCCCCAAAACTACCTTCAACGTAAGTTTCACTTTGATACTAGAGCATCTTCAGATGTTGCCTCCAGACTTAATATTCTCAACCCACTACGACTTCTTCTTGCCTCCAATTAGCTATAAAGCTAGATTCCATAAAAAGTTGCAGCAATTCTAGCCGCTGCAGATAATTTAGCGGCTGATCGTATCCGGGGAAGCAATTAAGATAAGCGAGCTGTGCTGTCACTGCTATACTACTTACGGCCTGCGGTGAGCGAAAATGCTCTATATTATCTACTAGCAGATAGCACGCGACTTCGTCCGCGTGTAATAAGTTTAAAAAAAAGTGAATTCAACTATATATAAAACTTTCAACCTACGACAGATGGCCCAGCTGGAATTACCGTGCAATAACACCGGTTCGGAGGAAGGTCTTCCTATTGTGGCGGTGGAACTTTACGCTCCTAAAGTCTATTATCGTACATATAGATACTTGTATGCTAGACTCGTCTGCTGGAAATGCAAAAATGCCAATCGGATAACAGGTAAAAACCCATGCGGCCGCGTGTCAGCTTTTATTGTAAAATATGGGACGTTAGACGTTTTTTTTAGATTATATAAGTCTGGGTGAACATTTGCTAGCAGACAAGGATTTTAAAACCGAAGCATCAGGTTTTCTACGGCAACTATTGATTGCGCAAATTTCTTTGGGACGTCTGAGCACAAAATAAGCCGCTACAGTTGCCGAAAAGAAGCGACCCACCGACTGTGTTTTAGTCAATGTAGACTTGGCCTTAGAATTAAATGTGAAACAATTTTTTTCGTTTAATTTACTTTTTATTGTGGGATTCTCTCAATCCAGTGCTAGTACGGCCATTTTTTAATTGGACAATTTTGCAAACGGGAATAAAATAGCACAATATTGTAAGCTTAGAATCTTTTACCGATGGCAACTTATTACGTAATTGGTGTTACATATTTTATGTTTTTTGTTTGGTATTTTTCGTTAAAATAATATTAGGAATTAATATTTTTTATTCCCAAATAGGTATTGCAAAATAATATGTCTATCCATCAGTCCCTATTATATATATTTTGACGTTTGTTGAAATAGTGATAGCTTGTATCCTGGAGACAGAGGTAATGCTACGTTTAATCCCGGAAAATTAAAATATTAATACGGAATTTTTGTACAATTCTTCACCAAATCTAGATTTTATGCATACCACAGAAGATCAGTGGCGTAACAATAGGGTGGCAGGGCTGGCAAAATGCCACGGGCCCCCGACCCAAGAGGGCCCCGGTCCATAGAGGCCGCGAGCTCAAAAATATTTTTTTACATTGTACCTGAGTATTTTATTTTATTTGAAAAGTATATTTTAATAAGTTCTGCTTAAAATCCAAAGTGAGACAACTAAAGACCATAATACAATTTCAAGTTAATCGTTAAGCATTTCAACCAACCTAAACAAAAAGATGTTGATTTATTTTTAGAGATGTACACGTTGCCCGTGACGAGTAATATTACGTACTTATGACCGTCATAAACCGTCAATCAAAATACCGGTAATTGGACATGTCTATTCATTTTAGAACGCATCCATTGGTTTGGTGGAGTTCAAAAAATCATAAAAGATGTCGAGCCAAATGCCGTATATGTTCACTGTGCTGCTCATAATTTAAATCTAGTACTCAATAATGCAGTGAGAGAGGTTATTGATATGCAATTTTTTTTTGAAACAGTTCAACAAAGGACTTGACCGGTGGAACTATGGCAGCTTGCCTAGGTGTCAAAAATCAATGTTCAGCAATGATTTCTTTATTATTGTAATTGTAATATTTCACTGTTTTCAGATAAAAAAGTTTCAGGAGTCTGAAGGCTCGGAAAACTGCGAAAATGAACAAAAAAGTTTCACCAAAAGACTGCTTTCCCACACTAGATGGCGCTATTTATTGTGTTAAGCGAGTCTAAAAAAATATTTTCAAGTATTATTTCTTTATTATTGTAATTGTTATATTTTATAGTTTTCAAATAAAAAAGTTTCAGGAGTCTGAAGGCTCTGAAAACTGAGAAAATAGATAAAAAAAGTTTCACCAAAAACTGCTTTCCCACACTAGATGGCGCTAGTTATTGTGGTGAGTCTAGAAAATATTTTTAAGTATTGCTCGCTACTTTTCGTTAACAAGTTCAACTATTCGACCACAGATGGCAGCATATGCAATGTGACAGGGCGTTCCTTTAAACGTAGTATTTCAAAATGCTTTGTTCGATCGATTAGTTTGAGACTTGTCAAAAAATCAAAATAATTATAAACAAAACATACATTTCCTTTTCATTACTATTTAATTGATCAAAAATAAATCATTCCTAATATAATAACTAAGGTACTTAAATGGTATCCATGTAGGGTTACAAGATTATTATTAGGCATGGATATAATGGAACGTCAAAATGGAGTAGTGCTTAAAGAGGAAAGCGGACGCTCAAGATTTAAACAATAAACGTACTGTTTTTTTTTGTCATTTGAACCCCGACCTTATTTGGAATAATAAATCCATAATAATTTCGTTTTGAATTTTTAAACCTTACTGTAAAAACGGAAATCCTGTGCATTGTCCCGAATCGGAGGGCAATTACTGGTCATGTCCTTTATAATTTTTTTGGGCATAGTATAAAAAGATGGAATATTTTATCAAGTTTAATATCTAATAAAGAAAGTGAGTCTTCAACTTCAA
Source organism: Erebia palarica (assembly GCA_964035005.1). Taxonomy (NCBI): domain Eukaryota; kingdom Metazoa; phylum Arthropoda; class Insecta; order Lepidoptera; family Nymphalidae; genus Erebia; species Erebia palarica. Next base: position 25,763,446 of record OZ035992.1, on the reverse strand, counting down.
TAACATTAAAAACATTAAACCCTGCTAGATGGGCAGGACGTTAAAACCGTTAACCGTTAAGGCCGTTTTTGTTTTAAAAGTTCGGTTTGTTGAAGCCCAAAAAGCGCTAACGAAAACAATTCTGTTAAATTAAATTGCAAATCAGATGAAAGAAATGAAGCTGTTTCACTCAAAAAGAAGATCGAAAACTACAATTTTATTATAATATTGGTTTTCCATTGCAAGTATAAATCGATAGTAAGTAGGATACTTACTATCGATGCAGCCTCTAAAGCACTTCAGTCTAAAGCCACCGATTTTTCAAATGCCTTAAAAGTTTGAAAATCTGTCTAGAAGAATTGGAAAGGTATCGACATGAATTTGAAAGGAAATGGCCAGCGGAGCCATGGGAGCTTGCCTGGAGATCAAAAATCAATGCACATGATTTCTTTATTATTGTAATTTTTATATTTTATAGTTTTCAGATAAAAAAGTTTCAGGAGTCTGAAGGCTCTGAAAACTGAGAAAATAAATAAAAATGTTTCACACCAAATAACTGCTTCTTCAGACTAGATGGCGCTAGTTGTTATGGTTAGCGAGTCTAAAAAAATATTTTCAAGTATTGCTAACCACGTTTCTCAGGAAAATAAGTAAGCTTTGCATTATTTGAGGATGGATGAGGATAATACTTGAATATTAAAACTATATTTGCAAGAATTATGGAATTCCTTTAAAAATTACGCTACATTGTACTGTTGCCACACTAGATGGCGCTAAACGTTTTGGTTAGCGAGTCTTTTCAACTATTCGACAACAGATGGCGCTAAGCGCTTTGGTTAGCGAGTTTTTTTAACTACTCGACCACAGATGGCAGACGATGCAATACCAGAGGGTGTTACGTTCCTTTAAACGCAGTGGTTATTTGAGAATGCTTTGTTCGAACAATTACACGTTTCATTGAGGCTTGTCAACTAACAAAAATTAACATACATTTCCTTTTCATTAATATTTAATTGATCAAAAATAAATCACTCATAATATAGTGACTAAGATACTTATATGGTATTCATGTAGGGTTGCAAAATTATTATTAGCAATGAATAAAACGGAACGTGGAGTAGAACAAAATGGAGTTGTGCCTAAAAGAGGAAATCGGATGCTCAAGTTTTAAACAATAAACGTATTGTTTTTTTAGACATTTTAACCTTGACCTTATTCGGAATAATAAATCCTTAGTAATTTCGTTATTAATTTTTAAACCTTACTGTAAAAACGGAAATCCTGCGCATTGTGCCGAATCGAAGGGCAGTTTCTGGTCATGTCATTTAAAAATGGAAGCAAGTAGTGTAGCAGAAAAATGCTTGATGTAGCGTTTCCTTCCAATGAATGAAATTGTTTCAAATTTCAGTGTTTGGCAGCCTTCCACTTTAAAAGTTTTAAATGACACTGATCTATTAAAAAACAGCTTGAGCTTGAGAGCTTGAGAAATTCTCAGTTTTCGATCCACTTTCAGAGACGAAATAGAAAAATCTTCGTGTATTAGAGACCTTGCTGATTTATTAATAATAAAAAATCATTTTATGTCCTGCAGCTTTCCTAAAGTATGCACTGCATTAATGTTATTTCTTACTATTCCTGTGACTACAGCTAGTGCTGAACGATCATTTTCAAAACTAAAATTGATAAAAACCAATTTAAGAAACTTTATGAGACAAGACAGGCTATGTAACTTGGCTATTTTGTCTATTGAAAATTCTATGGCCCGATCTTTAAACTTTGATGATGTTATAGACACTGCGGAACAGAAAGCTCGAAAAAAAGATTTTTCCTAATAAATATCTTATTGAAATTAAATTGTTATTTTTATTTCATTGTAAATGTATGCAGGTTTCCTCACGATGTTGTTCCTTCACCGAAAAGCTAGCGAATAGATGATGAATGCATTGAGATATTATGTTCTATGGATGAATGTGAAGTCTCCAATACGCATTGGGCTAGCCTGGGGACTACAGACCATTCCCTTTTGCCTAAGAGAGGAGGCCTATGGCCATTAGTGGGACATATACAACGTGTAATTGAGAACGCTGAAAATCTCGAAGTTTATTGAAATTAAACTGAGTACAACGTGATGATTTTTACTGATAGGGCCCCATCAAAAGAATTTGCCACGGGCCCCAGATGGTATAGTTACGCCACTGCAGAAGATATTATTTTATCATGAAAATGGTTGATACCACATGGCGTCCATTGCGCCCACAAATCAAGTGCATAATAGCGTTTTAATTGAGATAGAGCTTAACAGTATAAAGGGTCATTTTGTAGGCGATAAATTTTTATTCATAACCATTAGCAAGCTCTCGGATATGGATCGTAGTCAGTAATGGCTGTGAGAATAAATTTACTAAAGAGAGGCTTTGAACTAGCAATGTTAATTCTGCATTTATTCATTTCATCTACGGGTTATTTTCATTTAATTTGAATTTCCTCTCGTTACGGTACAATTTTTGCGGTACTTACAGTATCGGTTAGAATACTTTAGATGTGGATTAAACTACGTACGTACGTAACTACGTTGTAAGTACAATGTAGGAACTTTTACCCTATTCTGTTGTATAAGTTTGCATTTTTCGTCAGACAACGTTGACAGATTTCGATTATTCTTTAACTGTTACTTTGGAGCTAAATTGTCCGATATAACCTTACCAGCCGATGGCAGCGACTTCGTCCGCGTGGTTTAAGTTTTTTTGATTCCCACGGGAACTCCTTAATTTTTCGGGAAATAAAAAGAATGCCTATGTTACTCTCCGGGTCCTCAATTATACCCATGCCAAATATCACGTCGATCCGTTGCTCTGTTGCGACGTGATGGAAAGACAAACCAACAGACAAACACACTTTCGCGTTTATAATATTAGTAAGTATGATTTTAAAGGTGTTTTATAATTATGCATTTCCAGTACTTATTTTAATATTGCAAAATATCCTCTTAGGGCACTGCTAGCTGTTATAGCTGTATTATATGAACTCGTGTCTTAGAATAAACAAGTTTCGATCCCTAATGATAATTATAAGTTAGTTTCTCGATTTCCAATAACCTAACCTAACTAACTTTGTTCAGATGTGCAAGCGCAGGTTTACTGAGATTATAAGAAATAAGATTCACTGTTTTGCTTGCTTCATTTTTATAACAATTTAGTATTCGGAATTTCAAACATGCACTACTACTGATAATGCGAATGAGACGTTATTTCACCAGATATAGTGATCTAGATATCTGGAGAAATAAGACGTTCGTCATGAAGTCATACAAATTCCACAAAAAGGCCCTCCTATTCAATAAGAACACGTTATTTATCATGCTAATAATACCACGAGAAAGTCGAGCCATCTATCATTATCGCGGGTTGCCTTTCACGCTTGGAGCTTAGGAAACTTCATAAAAGGGCAATACAAAGGAGATGAGTATGCGTATACGTACAATGTATCATATTGTCCTGTGTATTTGTACCATGATTGCTTAGTCGCTCAGACAGAATATAGGCAAAATTCCAGAGCAAGTCTAAACTTCGGCTTGACTATTTTAACGTTAAATGCCCTAAGTTTCGTTATTCGTTAACCACCACAAAATTTCGTTAACCAATACCTATCCTTAAATATAATAATTGATTAATTGACTTTTATTGGTTATTAAGGAATTGCCATTCAATTTTGGATAATTTACACAATATAAAAAAAGATTATTTCCAATCTTTCTTGCTTCGCATTTTATTATTGATTATTATCTTATTTATTATCATTCGTAAGATTCAGACATGATCAATGATCATGCCATGACATATTAACTTTATAGCTACTAGCTAACGACTTCATCCCCATGGATGGAGGATTTTCGGTTCCCGCGGGAACTCTTTAATTTTCCGGAATAAAAAGTAGCATATGTGTTATTCCAGACTATCTCTGTGTTAAATTTCATACAGATCTGTTCAGCCGTTCTAGCGTGATTGAGTAACAAACATCCATCCATCCATCTATTCAAACTTTCAGTATAGAAGTATAGATTCCATATGACGATCTTTTTTGACTCTAGGAAATAACGTTTATGTATTTAAAAGGTTCTATTTGGCTGGCAATTGCGTACTATACGTACATAACTACACGTAAATTACTATTACGTACTATATTAAGTGGTGGTGGTAATTAATATTATTTTTACTGGCCGATTGTTATAGCTGCCTTATCTAGTAGTAGGTATACGAGTTTTCTAATTTAAAATTCTTATAGTATTTATTTTCAAAACAAAATAAAACAAAACACAAAACGCTTTCAACGTCGAAGCTACAATCGTCTCCTGAGAATATTTTCCATAAATGAAATGTTTGTACTGATTCAGACCAGAGTATTCAGGACCCTTTTTGTAAAAATATATTATATATAGTACATTCGAATCAGAAAACATATTAAATCTACATAAAAACTGCCTGAAAATAGGACGGGATGAAAAGCTGGGTTTCCTAGAGATTTTATGTAAGACCTGGCGCCTTAACTTTCCGATATCATCTCGTGATTTATAGTTGTCTGGATTTTCATCGCGCTACTTTTATCACTTTATAATATAAGAAAGTGTTTATTTGATCATCTTTCTATTTCTGTTTTACAACTGTTTCATTTTTAAGGACATTGTTATTAATCCGTACCTACTCTCATCGCGATGTGCTCACTAGAAATTTAAAATACTGCGGTAATTAGTTCTGGCAAGTCACCTATTTATATACACTGTACACGCAGAAAGCCAATTTTGCATTCTAGGTAGTATTAGTATTGCATATACAAAAAATGCAGAAATTGTGTTGCTGTGTAGGTGCCACTTGAAATTAGTAATGATTACGTCTGCAAGTTTTATTGCCAGTGATGCCAGACTTAACGTTAGAAAATAAGTGAATATATTCGAAGCCTAAATCTATGGAAATTCAGTTCTCTCTTACTTTTTTAAAATTATTCCTTATAGGCTCACGCTAGACCACGATCAAACCTGATGGAAAGTGGTAAGCCTAAGATGGGATATATTTGCCAAGAAGATGCCCCTTTGCGGTTATTAATTTTCTCTTCTATATAAATCTTTGATTTGTTATTCGCCTTTTTGAAATGTGGGCATTCACTGTAGCATACTGTATTTTAATGTGTTAAAAAGATTTATAAAACAACTATATTTAGCAAATATACTTATGCTGAGTCAGAATACCATGCTAGTAAAACAACAATATTCATAATGAGACGGGGCGCAGCAAATTGCTGGCTCAGGGGGGTTACTACCAACACAAGAAAGCAGTATTACTTCAAAATGATATTTTTATGTCACGTACCATGACGTCCCATAAATAAGGATTATAATTCTCAAACACGAACGTCAACAATATTAAAATAATACGACTTTAAGCGATGCAATGGTAGTATGCCCCCTGGCTCGCGCTTTGCACTGGCCCAGGGGAAATTAAAACTTTTTTATCCGTAATTTAAATTAAAGGAAACACTGCTTTTAAATATCAATAAGGCGCAATAAATACCGCGCGTGCCTTCCAGCACTGTTTTATACTGGGTAGCTATAATAAAAATAACAAATTTTATTTTAGTTATTATCCTATGACTTATCCATAGGTAGGTCTACCTATCCGTGAGAAGTCGTGGCGGATAGCTAGTCCTGCTAATATTATAATGCGACTAACGGAAGCCAGTAGAAATAAATAATCTGTTCGAGGTTAGGATCTAGCCAGGACCACGATCTTCAGCAATGAAGGAACGACCGAAGAGAGAGAGATATTTTTCTACGTAGCAGTAGATAAGTATTATCTACGTAAACGACATTTAGATTTATTCCACGCGGACGAAGGGGCGGGCATGAGCTGGTAGATAATAAAATTATTTATTATTAAAATAATTATTAATACTATAATACTATTAACTATTCGTGGTGATATTACCTCAAAAGCTTAGCTGGCTGCTTACCACTTCGTCGAGAAAGCTCAAGTACCGTTACCGTATCATATACGAGTTTGAAGAAGTTTATTCCGCAGGAACATACAGAATCCATACTAATATTATAAATCCGAAAGTGTGTCTGTCTAATGTCTGTCTGCTACGCTTTCACGTTCCAACTGTTCAACCGATTTTGTTTAAAATTATTTCCGGAAATTTAAAGAATTCCCGCGGGAATCAAAAAATCGTAATCCACGCGGACGAAGTCGCGGGCATCATTTAGTATTCAATACATTACTATGAAACGATTCCATTCCTCGCAGCCGCATATATACACCTTCGAGTACGTTAAAGTACCTGTAGGCAACTACTTGTGACAACAAAAGGGTGAGGGTGGGCGTCCGCAACGAGTGAGCGCTGCTTTTACAAAAATTACGAATCTGGTACAGTCACTGCCACTATGTTTACAGAAGTTATTCAAATAACTACACTACTTATACTTATTTTAAAAAAATGTGAACTTACTAGGTAGGTACTTGCTTCTTTTCCATTCAGGCGCTTGTACGATAGGATAATTTTATTTCTGAATAATGTAGAAGCTTGATGTTGATTTTTGACCATTGACTACTGGAGCAGTAATTTAATTATAATTTTAATTTACATCACATCATAAAAATAGTAATATTTTTATGATGAGATGTAAAGTAAAATTACATACTAAGAAATTATTATTATTACATTAATCATTATAACCATAGTATTACAACCATGCATTACATACACAAATACCAAATATACCTATAGAACGTTAATGGTTGCAATAGTATAAACTGATGCGCAACCACTAACGCCTACCTCAGAGAATAAGTATCGACACAGTATAACATTGACAATTTACAGTAATAATAAGTAATGCAAGGAGGTAGTTCCCGATGTGCGGCCAGTATTAACTAAAAACATTTGAGTACCGACCACGTACTTATTGAGAAATATAAGAGAATATACACACGGTGTATTTAATACGCGCAGACAGCGCAGAAAGAGCGCAGTGTCTGCGTGTTTTCAGTTCAGAAAGCAGATTGTAGCATTTTGCATCGATACAAACGCGCCCATAACACGCATTTACAGCGCGTCTGTAATAGACTTGTAAAACGGTTAAACCGTTAACGGTTGTAAACGGCAGTAAAAAGAACAATGTATTTTTCACTCGCTAGTGTACAGGAGCAAAGATTATTCACTACCATTTCATCATTCAACCATTAACCGTTAACCGTTTAACCGATTAGCCATTGTTTAACATCTCTAGTCTGTAACGCGTTTTACGTGCGTTTTAATGGTCACACAATCTTCTTTGGTTCGTACCTAAGTACGATTTATGTTTGTCTCGCGTTTGAATTGCGTCGTCTGCGCCTAGAAATACAACGTGTGCATAGCTCTAACTATCCCGACTTCACTCCGGGGGCTCAGATAATTATTATATTGAGATAGTTACAGAGCGGGGTTATGTAATGTACTTCAGTATTATGTAAAGCTAAACATCTACTTTTTTAAAGCTATTGTGCAATTACTCAGTACAGAAATAGATTGCTTATACTATCAATTTAAAAAGTTTTCTGAGGGAAACTAATTAGAATGCAAACTGTACGGAATTCTCGATAAAAACTACATTGATGCAAGTCATTGTACACAGAGTAAACATTCGTATGAAACACGTGCCACTGCATGTGTCACGCATTCGTCTCGAGAGCTTCAGCTGTGAGACTTAAATTTTGAGAGAGTATGAGCACCTAGTGCCTGTATTTACTATGAATAGTTAATGTTACATACGGCGGTGTAGCTAACTTACAGCTTACAGCGTGCGTGGGCCGTGAAATCTTTATTTAATTGCTTCTAAAAGAGGTAGTATAGACGTGGCAAGGTTAAGCAATGTTGGTTTTATATTTAATATGAATACCAGTTATTTCTACCTAGATGATTCCCGCGACTTCGCCGCGGGGAATCCTTTTTTTTATTCCTGCGGGAACTCTTAAATTTTCCGCGATAAAAAGTAGCCAAGTCCATGTCCAAGTCCCCGGGATGTAACCTGTCTTTGTACGAAATTTCATCAAAATCAGTTGAGTATTTGGGCCGTGAAAGCGTAGCAGACAGATACACTTTAGCATTTATAAATCATTCACGTTATCCATAGTTATGGATGACGTGTCCTTCTGTAGGTAAGGATACCTAAAACTATAAAGTAGTAAGCTATGTATGGATAAGTGACTGATATATAGATACAGGTTTCATTTTTTTATCTGTTTTATTAATCTAACAAGCCTATGCTCCCTATACCAGTCAATTTGAAAATTGCTTGTCACAGGGACGAAGTCCGACCACGTGGATAACAAGCCACCTACTCAAGTTATACTTAGCGTTATTTAGAAATCATATATGCTCTTTACACGAAGGATCATTGGGAGGATTGGTCGTGCTTATTAATGCGGAACCGCGTTTAAGGTCCATATTACTAACAATTGTTGGAGAACAAACCAGAAGTAGGTATTATAATAAAACACTTTTAATATATTTGTACTCTAACCACGAGAGATTTAATGTAATTAGTTAATTTATAAAACTCAGTTAAACAATACTATAGTATCAAATCATTTGACCAGGCTGCAGTTACTACCGCAGCTCGTAAACAAGGTAACGATCTAAACACCGAAGGTATTCAATAATCGTTTGAGTCTCGGTGGAGACTGCCTATCGATGGTAAAACATTCGTATTTATACAAGTTATTCCAATATGGCGTCGGGAACGAACTGACGAGTGAAATACATCGAAAGAGTCAAATATCAGTACAATCGAACCTTCATCAATAAATAAATTAACAATCTTTTAACTTTTGTAACAATTAATTTCAACTGTAAACGCAAAGCTGACAGTTCGGCCGTCCTGAGAACAACACGTCCTCGTGTTTATGTCATATCACGGGCGTTTATGCCCCAAATCATATAAATCATGATCAGACGTTTTTCCCTGGGGCGTTCTTGCCCATAATTACTAATAATAATTACTTGTAACACACTAATCAAACTGCTGAACTTCCAGTCTTATCAAACATACATAAACTATTCTCAAGAAATTGTAAATTGATACAACTAACCTCATTCGTTGTACTTTTCAAAATCTGACACACTTTATGAACTTTTAGCACAAACATATTTAAAACATCTAAGGTTACAGCCACTAATCTCAAAAACTTATCATCACATATAATATGAATACTTTCACAACTGCGAATCTACCACTGGTTCGGAATGCCACGTCCTAGCGAGAAGAACCAGCAAGAAACTCGGTGGCGTCTAACATCGAAAATAATTTTGACACAGCTAGTGTTGACGCCGCAACCGTTGAACAACGAAGGTACCGTTGCTCGGAAAAATACAAAATGGCGGTCGTCAACATCGTTGTTCAATCAAATAATAAATATGACAATTCGTTAATAAAGTAATTTGTGTTAGGCACGTAATAATTATCAGATATCCGCTAACAGATTCGGCCATCCGTTATTAAATGTGTCCTCACATCCATGTAACGATTTAAGTTATTTTTCATAAAAACAAAAAATATGTGATGACAATTACAACAACATAGGACACCTTTGTTCCATAAATGTAACGATAATAATAATAAGCTTATATTGATAATTAGCTTTAAATAGCAATATTTTGCTGACGCCTTTGTCTTGCACACAATAAGAAGGAACACCTTTGTCCACAGGAATAAATAAAACTATTAGTTTTATTTACTTCTGTACTTTTGAGACACTTTTGTCATCTAAGCTAGGACACTTTTGTCCAACAGAAATAAACAAAACCAATAATTCAGGACACTTTTGTCCAACACACAAATAAATCTACTCTTTTGAAACGCATGGAAATATATAACACTGTACTTGAGTACCTTTATTATGAAATTATGACATTTTTATTATGAAGTTACGACACTGTAATTTGTAAATAACATTAAATGTTGTATGACTAGGTGCCTGGATAACTTTTTTTTTTTAATTTTAATGACATCAATGTAAAGGACATTGTTCCGTCCCCATACGAAGTTTGCCTAAGAACCAACAGTCTTTAATATTGATTACTGGGTTCAAATAAATACCTTTTTATACTTGAGAGCAGATTAAAACAACGGACGCTTGCTAAAAAATGACTTATCTTGAGGTTATTTCAATTTTCACAATCAATCTGCTTGGACAAATAAATACCATCTTTATCCAATTGTAATAGAGCTGTAATGTTTCTTACGATACGGATCTAGCGCTCAAGCGGTGGTATTGCATATTATTTTAACCTGCAAGTTATTGATCTGTGGTCAATAATCGAGAAACGGAAACGTATAGTATCAATTTAATACCCATTTATTTATTTTGTAATTAATTTGAAGTGTCCGCTGAATTATAATATTTGAAATAAAGGTCATAAAATAAGCTAAGAATTACTGTATATTTCAAACACGTGTTGATTCTTAGGCGAACTTCGTCAATGACCTTTATATTAATATTGTTTTGTACAATATTGATCTGAATTTCGTAAGCGCTTTTGTAATTCTCACTTCTGTGCTTTGGTGACACTTTTGTCGTCCAAGCAAGGACACCTTTGCCCAACAAAAATAAATAAAACCAATAACGCTTTTCCGACACCTTTGTCCTGAAACATAATTAAAAAAACACAGTCTTCACATGACACCTTTGTCATGTTAAGATAAATTAGGTTAATATATTATAACAGTCCGATTCCTCCTCACTCAGTCTGTCCTGATAGTGTCGTGAAAAATGTAACCATGTCTTGTGTATAATCAAGCTGAACGTTTGAATATTTTAACAGAAACACAGCACGGTTTAGGAGAAATAGGTCAGCTACTATTGCTATATTTCAGTTAATAACCAATGACCAGTTAATACTGAGAAAACAAAGATTATTGCGTTTAAAACTTCACAAGAAAAACACCTATAAAAATTCAATACAATAATGTTATAATTAAGGAAGTCAACACTATTAAATAGACTTCCACTGCAATTCGAAATACCACATTAATAACCTATGCAATTGATTAGAAAACATATGATGGATATGTGTCGTCTGTACTCAATAGCTTCCAAAAAAGAACATTCGTGTTATATGTAGGGAACATTTCCTGGATATTTGTAAACCCATGTTTAAGGCACTTAAGATATTTATTTATCCAATATTTACATTAAAGAAATTTGCATCTTTGTCAAAAAAAACTACTTCGAATATTGTGAAACTCATGGCCAGGCTCTACAAAGGCTTAGAAATAGGTTACTTGTACCTAGCATAAAGCTAGTTATGTATAAAGTAAATGCATCTTGTAGGGCGATTTCAATATAAACTTCAAAAGACTGTCAAAGATATTACCCTGTCTTAATTTAAACAATTTCCTTGTTAATGAATTTATTTTTAATTTTACTGAATGGTAATATGTATTCTTGTGCTTGTATAAACAGCTAATATTTATTGTGTTAAAATAATAATTTAATAATAGTTTAATATAATGTAATATTGTATAATAATAATGTAATAATAGTTTAATATATTGTAATATTGTATAAACTAGATTTCTTTATAATTGATTAGTAAAGCTAGTTATTATCAGGCATAGACTTAAAATACGGAATAATATATAATAAGAATGCATTTGAAGTGAGTTAATAATATTGCATGCCATTCGATGTCAGATTGTATTACACCGTATTATTATATAACATTATATAAAGCAAATAAATGAATAGAATTCAATTGACCAAGCTAGTTACAGAATCCATTGACAAAGATCAAGGTATTACTGTAGATAGATTGCACACATGAAAATACAAGGTAAAGTTAGCTGTAAACTAGTTATGCAAAGGCGGCCTTATTGCTTACTGAGCAATCTCTACCAGGCAACCTTTGGTGAGACGTTCGAATAAGATACGTAGGGTAGTGTGGCAGAATATCTACAATACAAGTTATAATAAGTAAGAACATAATATAAAAAATATAATAGACGTATTGCATATATACATTACATGTAAATAAAATATAGACAACAATAATAATATTACACATAAACATACACAAATTACACATATATAAATAAAGTTAAAAACGCATCGTAACGAATTACGATAGAAGTATAATTTATGTATTATGGCACAACTTGGTTAAGGAAATATTCTTTGAGACAATTTTTAAAAAATAGGCAAAGATTTGGAGTTTCTAATATTTTTGTGTAGAGATTCCCATAAGTGCACAGCATACACCGTGTACGATTTTCTGTAAAATTTTGTACGATGGCTAGGAGTTTTGAGTTTATTATCCATGGTAGAACGCAGCTGCATATGGCGAACGGCATCGAGAAACTTGAAACGTTCTTTATGATAGCTGGGAGTATGAGGAGCATATAGGATCGAAAATAGTAAAGAAAGAACATAAAAATTTCGAAGCAACCTAATTGGAAGCCAATCGAGACGAGCACGATACGCACTAACGTGATCAAATTTTCTCAATCCATAGATGAGTCGAATACACATGTTTTGTAAGCGCTCAAGCTTGTTTAATAACTCTTCAGTGAGATCCGTGTAACTGCTATCGGCATAGTCCAGTATAGGTAAAAGGAGTGTTTCAGCTAAGGATATCTTAGTTTTAACTGGAAGGAGATCCTTCCAGCGTTTCAGGGAGCCGATAGCCAGCAAAGAGACGTCGGCTAACGTGGTTAACTTGCAGTCTCCAGGAGAAGGAGTATTACTGTAGGTATTATATCAGACTATACAATCTGATAACGTAATAATTTATCAGTAATTTTTTTTGGGAATAAAATTAGACCAACATTGTGATTGGACATCATAATAGTGGCATTTGTACTAGATCAAATAGATTCATATGTCCGCTATGACAAATTGTATCCATGGTGCTGCGTACCATGGTTACATTATGTCGAACCTTCGATGCAGAATTGTCATATGGGAGATCCTGGATTGGTATAAATAAATTAGTGTTATTGTAAAATGGTGTGTGTTTAATAATATTGTTTGAGGTCCTAATTTAATAATAAATTCGATCCTTTTGAGGTTAGGTTTTATCTCTTAAAAATCAATTAGGTACCCGTAATACAATACTTATAATAGGTAATAGGCGTTTCCCCAAACGCTCTAAATAGGAGGCAGACTTCTTAATCACTAGGCAATCACCTTTCATATTAAATTTTAAGGTATAGTTTTATAAAAACAACATTTCATCAACATAACCTCTAATAACTATCATGAAGTTCTTAATAATACATAAAAAGCAGATTTTACGGATTTAGGACTCTGACTGGTGCTCAATGTATTATGGCGAATTGCCGTATTTTGTAGTTTCATGTTATCAAAATAAATAACAATCTCGTTCAAAATAGAAAAATAAATACTTTTATTTTTATAATCGACGAATCCTATTTAATCAGATAATTTCATTGATTCTTGATTATTGTCATCATGCCTACTCGTTTACTTTATGCAACCGCATAGTCGTTATTTTGTGCGAGTCAGGAGTAATGGATTTTAATGCTTGGACTAAAAATTTAAGTAAATCAAGACCATCTCTACCCTCATTATTGAGTGTAAGGATGTCACCTCTGGAATTCCGGATGTCGACCTCGTCGGTAGCACGGCGCAGGGGCATACGTAACCGGTGGCTGCTCTGGCAACACCTGTCGTCACGCGGCTGGCCGTGCTGGTGATGCCCGGAGCGCCCTCTGAGCGCTGCCCGGAGCGCCCGCAAGACGCGCAGATCGAAGGGCCCCCGAAGCGCCCGCGAGGTCCGCAGGCGAAGCGCCCGCGGGGTCCGCAGGCGAAGCGCCCGCGGGGTCCGCAGGCGAAGCGCCCGCGGGGTCCGCAGGCGAAGCGCCCGCGAGGTCCGCCGGCGAAGCGCCCGCGAGGTCCGCAGGCGAAGCGCCCGCGAGGTCCGCCGGCGAAGCGCCCGCGAGGTCCGCAGGCGAAGCGCCCGCGAGGTCCGCCGGCGAAGCGCCCGCGAGGTCCGCAGGCGAAGCGCCCGCGAGGTCCGCCGGCGAAGCGCCCGCGAGGTCCGCCGGCGAAGCGCCCGCGAGGTCCGCCGGCGAAGCGCCCGCGAGGTCCGCCGGCGAAGCGCCCGCGAGGTCCGCAGGCGAAGCGCCCCTCGAGGCGCTGCTCGGAGCGAGAGAACGGGCTGTGCAGAGCCCGCCTTGGCGCAGCGTACGTCACATGAAACAAAATAAGAAACCATGAACATTTCCGTTCGGTCTTTCTAATTATTGATGGGTCTGATTACTTAGCAATTAATCCGTATTCCTGTATTACAGCCAGCGGTAAAAATAATATTTTTAAATTACCCACTATTAATATTATTTAAAAAAAAATAACAAAACGGATGTGCAGAAGGCAAAGGAAAATCAAGGCAACGTGAATCATATCCCACTTCTGAACTGTTGGAGAACAAACCAGAAGTAGGTATTATAATAAAACACTTTTAATATATTTGTACTCTAACCACGAGAGATTTAATGTAATTAGTTAATTTATAAAACTCAGTTAAACAATACTATAGTATCAAATCATTTGACCAGGCTGCAGTTACTACCGCAGCTCGTAAACAAGGTAACGATCTAAACACCGAAGGTATTCAATAATCGTTTGAGTCTCGGTGGAGACTGCCTATCGATGGTAAAACATTCGTATTTATACAAGTTATTCCAATATGGCGTCGGGAACGAACTGACGAGTGAAATACATCGAAAGAGTCAAATATCAGTACAATCGAACCTTCATCAATAAATAAATTAACAATCTTTTAACTTTTGTAACAATTAATTTCAACTGTAAACGCAAAGCTGACACAATAAACATTGAATGTGTACATAATATTTAGTTTGGGGCGGTAGTATTATTTCGACCGCAAACATTGGGCTAATTCAATGGTACAACGACTCTCATTACGCAAACATGCTGCCTAGGCAGTGTTGCGGGAAATTTCGACGTTAACTTTGGCTACATGTTAATGTTATGTTTAGGAACTATTATTTTTTTTAAACTTTTAATAATTACTTGACATGACTGTTTTTTTTATATTGTCAATTTCAAATCTATGAACTAAATTTAAGTCGTTTCCGTTACCGATTAAGTTGTTCAGAATAGCTGGAGAAAAGCTTTTTTAAATAATTATTCGTTTTCATCTAAAACAAAAACTGACTTCAGAACTATTCCTATATGTACGAACTTAAACTAAAAAGTAAAAAACATTTTCTGGGTGCATATTCCTTTTTCTGTTGAAGTTATCAAACTCTAAATTAATTTCGATAAAATTTATATGGGACCACTTCTGAAGTATGATCTACCAAATAAAAAAAGAATCATCAAAATTGATTTATAATTGGTGGAATGATCGCATAACATACGTACAAAAAAACATACAGTCGAATTGAGAACCTCCACATTTTTAAAGTCGGTTAAAAAAGTTTTTCTATTAGTTATGTATTATACTTAAATATGTTCCACAGGATGTATGTTTTAATAAGACTTTCGATTTTCGGCATTTGTCAAAAGAATTAGCCTTTATAAAGAAGTTATACCTTACACCAAGCGGCTATATCCAAAAATCGTTTTAAATCCCTGAGTTCCTTTAATACCTACAAAAAAAATAAACTCACACCTAAAATTAATTTTGATTGCTCAAGATCGTTTTTAAAGTTTAATACGAACTTATTCCTCAGAGATTTAAAATGATCTTGAGCAATCAAAATTAATGTTAAGTGTGAGTTTATTTTTTTTGAATTGTAGGTACTAAAGGAGCTTTCTTCGAAAGAACAACGGTTTTCATAATAATATAATGTAGAACACATTTCATTACACACAAGGATCGTAAACAAAAGATAATATTATTTTTCAAGAGCTTATAGGCTTATACGTGTAAGGGAAAGCTCAACAACCAATTTGCATTTCCCATTTTCGCCCCTCATGCTACATTCTCCCGAATATTTTATAACACTCATTCTAAGCCATTTATGAATATTTTACACGTACATAGGTATTAAATATGGATATGATTTTGTACTATTTGATCTAAAGATGAGTATTTCGTATAGTCTAATACTGTAATAATAATACGACCCAATTAATTAAATTGCAGTAACTTACATTTTTAAATTATGTACAATGTACCTACATAATAAGTAATTCAGATTATTTAAAATAATAAAAAGTTAATAATTCAAGTAGGTATCCAATCAAATGAATATTCAACAATACCTATTAAATAATAAGATAAGAATTAAATACACCAATTCATGATGTGTTTAAACAATACAAATAACGTATGTCATAAGTAGCAATACAAATAAAGTATGACCTATGTAGCAAGTGATATAAAACATTTTTCTTAGGCTTCGCAAAACACATTATTTATGTAAGGATAATAGTTGTGTTGGTACACTATGTACACATTCGTGACTTTTGGTGGAGGATCGAGCTGCTATTGTGGCCCCTCCGGCCTCATCTCACACTACACGTATGCCTATTGTTGGCCTCAAAGGCGATTGTCATTGAGATATTGTAATTTTATTTTTCTTATATTTTCACGGAAACGTACGCCTATAAAGGTTATTCTGCAAACTTTTTTGTGAATTTTTCCATAGTTTAAAACAAAGTAAAACAAAAGGCGGAAGCCAAGCATTATCTACTAGAAAACTATGCTGTCATGCTGTGCACTTTTCAGCTTTGTTTTTTTAATTTATATAATATAACTATAATTTTTAATTTATAATATCGTCGACACGTTGATTGCTATTAAAAATTATGACGGCGTAAGAATTTATGTAACAGTTATCAACGTGACGACATAATAATTGCAAATATTTTTTACAGTATGTATGTTCATAACGTCTTTGAGAGGTGATATCTAGTGAAAGGCCCGATGAATAGCGTCAGTTTTAATACTGTTTACATAGGTATTGCGCATACTTTAATACTGTACCAGAATATGCTTTTCTAGTTATGGTTCATTTTTGGTAACCATAAACCGTGTTTAAGCGGCCATATCTAGTGAAAGGCTCATCCGCATGCGGGCAGACTTTCAATATCGTCGTCAGTGGAGAGCCCTACCACCCACCTAATACTGAATCAGCTTTGCTGGCGATAGTTACCAAAAGTGCAGCTATCTCTTAGTCTAAATCCTGCAAAAATTAATAACTGCGTTGCAGTGATAATCGCAGCGTTTCAGTGTTTAAATCAAAAACAATTGTAATATATAGGTTACAAAAACTAAACTAAATCATTAATGTTATATGTTACACATGTTCATTAATTTTGTGAATATGTTACACATATTTACCAAATTAATCTAATATCTTATAAATAAATAAAATTAAATCTATACTAATATTATAAATGCGAAAGTTTGGATGGATTTAAGGATGCTTGTTACTCAATCACGCCCCAACAGTTGAACGGATCTGGCTGAAATTTGGCACAGAGATAGATTATAGTCTGGAATAGCCTATGGAATAGTAATGGAATGGAAGTCGTGGGCATCAGCTAGTTTTCTTATAAATTATTTACAACTTAGTTGTTTGCTATACAAAACAAAGTTAGCTTAAACAGCGTATTTTAAAATATTACGTGAGTGTTTTGTGGCGTGTGCATGTGCGTGTGCGTGCATTGTGTAGGTGTGTGTCTGTGTGTAGATGTGTGAGTATGTGTGTACAAAAAAACTTATAATAAAGTATTACTAGTAAAATAATATTAGTATGATAGTATGGGTTTTAAAACATACAACCATATAATATATCACAGACACATATGCTATAATTCGATTGTACTTTCATCTAATTTCAACTTCGGCCGGCATCCGCACAAACTCTGAACTGCCGAACAAACTTCCCCTTTGAGTATGATACCGTAAGCCTTCTCAATGAACTGGTGGATAGTGAGCTAAGCTTTGATATACCACGAAGAATATGAAAATAGGTAGTTACGAAAATTTTATGAGTGGAATTCATGATCTTCGAAGCTACTTAGATGAATCACTTATTTAATTACAAGTGATTTTAATGGAAGCGGCTTCGTCTATATTATTTCTGTTATAAATGCAAAAGGGTGTCTGTCTGTCTATCTGCTATGCTTTCCCGGCCCATCTTTTAGACCGATTTTGTCGAAATTTGGTACAGAGGTAGGTTACATCCCTGAGAGGGAAATAAGCTATAAGCTCTCGCTGGAACCAAATAACCCGAACGAAGTCGCAGGTATCTATTATTATTATAACTTTATAGATAATTATTATAATGTTATAGATTTGTGACCTAAGACGAAGAAGATAATTTTACTTAAAAGAAGATATAACAATTAAATGATAAATGATAAATGATTTACTTATTTCATGTAGGACAACTTGTGTCACTTATGAAACGTTATGACTCTACCACCGGTTCGAAAAGCTGATTCTACTGTGAAGAGTCGGCAAGAAACTCAGCAGTTGCTCTTTTAACAATTAATAAGACACTAGCAAAATGTTATGTGTAAATAGAGGTAAAAAGCAAAGTTATCTGACGGTTCTAGCATCAAATTCTTGAGGTATTCTGAGCTGAATAATAACAATGATCTAAAAGTACTACCAATGTAGTAAAATTTCATGGAAATCGGGGGATAGTATTGGGATATTCTTTACGGAACATTTACGCTCTACACTTCAATAGGATATACCGCAGGAAATTATGTCGGCGTCATTACCTCTTACGGTTCCTACAACGCTTTAGAAAATTCATATTTTTATAAGAAAAAGGTTATGGGAAAATCTTTAACAAGATTGATGTGTATAGACTATGAATAGTAAAATTAAATTCAACAAAAATAAAAGAGGTAGAGCCAGTATAATATAAAGTATATAAGCTTACAAATAGGATCCTAGGGACTAACGATTTAACTTAACGACTTAAGTTAAATCGTTAGAATAAATATATACATAATATATAAATAATATATAAATAGACACTAGACAGAAACATGATGTTCGTCGGAACATCATGTTTCTGTCTAGTGTCTACTAATCTTCAGAGATGTTGAACAGATTTTTATTCTTTTTAAATTGTATGATTAAAAGTAAGTATTCCATATGATTGGCAGATTATGGCTCGGAACTATATTATTATTATAGTAACAACTTGGTATGTACTTACATACAATTAGCAAATAAATAAATGATCAACGATAAAATTGAGCTTCCTGTCTTTATTCTGTTCACAGTTGGATTGTACCTATCCTGGTTTACACAATGGACCGATTATGTAAAACAGCTAGTGGTTTTATAAAGTAGCTGATCAAACAATCTATCTAAGAATTTTAATACAAAAGAAGCTTAAGAGTCGACAAAGTATTATAAAGAGATAGATTTTAATAGAGTGTGTGAATAGTTCACACACTCTATTAAAATCTCATTGATACTTGTCCCCGTCGTTTTTACACGCACTGGATTCGCATCGCCAATGAATAGCTTCATTTGAACGTTTTTTTCACATTCAATTCAATAGAGCCTACAAAGTGTCTGATTTATTCGTAATTTATTTCCAAACGTTCATTGAAATAAAGCCTCTAGAAGCTTTTCGTTTCATTAAACCCACTAGAAATATATTTTATTTTATAAAGTGTTATTTCATTTGATTAACACACAGAAATGTATAGGTAGGAATTAACTTGTTTTTAACTCGGCCTTTTTATCAATACACCTTTGTTGTCTGAGGGAAGCATGATTGCTCTCATTGTCTTAGGTAGGATATAAGTAATCCTTAGCTTTTCATGTGTTTTCCTAAAGGAATAATAGCATCTCATCAAACTGTCATACTAATCACATCAAATACTAACAGAGAAAATTAAAGATTCTCCCGCGGGAACCAAAACCCTCAACCCACGGGGACGAAGTCGCGGGCATCGTCTAGTTGGTTAAAGTACATAAATTTTATATGAATATTCGCAGATTTATCGGACCCAAAGGAGAGCGGTGAAATGCTAGGGCTGATCCTATTCTAAGTTCTTCACGTTTATGTTCAACGAGTACCTACTAATACACTGCACGCTAAGTTTAATGGTCCGAGTCCCTGGGGTAGAGTATAAAGCCACAGTACAACTTTCTGGTAATGTTCCATCCATCATCCCTCATTCATCATACACACTAGACTATAGTCTAGTTTCAATTTTGAACTTATATTCTGTAACTTGAATCTTTGAAATTGTTGAACATTAACATCAACTAAATGAAATAATTTTTTTTGAATGGTGCATGATGTAATCCAAGCATCTTTCGTTAAAGCATAAATATTTAGTAGTTAAGGGCCAACATGTCTTGGAATTCAAAAAGTTTCGTCCAGTTTTAACTATAAATACCAATGCGGCAAGACGGCAGTATAGTTTGAATACACAGTATGCAAGATTAAGTATACCTATTACATTCGGTTCAAACTTGTAACGCTATACCTAAAATATGTGGCATGCACGTTTGTGTTGAACTTGCAATTAACGTTTAAGGGCGAAGACTACTACGGACAGGGCAGCAAAAAACATCTACGCAAATCATCTGTGTCAGTACTTTTAGCTGCACAGACTGGCACGAGCGGACAAAATATTGTTCTCTTCCAACGCGGACGTTTTGTGCTGACTTTTTGTCATGTCCGGTCCCTAGTGTGTTCTTTCGTCCTTATGAGTGCACCGTCAGCATAGTCATAGGTTTATTAATGTATCGCTATAATCACCAGTTCCATATCGACGGGTTCCGGGCTATTTGTATTAACCGACATTTTTGAAACTTTACGCCAGAGCAGTTTTTGATTTTTTCTAATATTCCTATTTTTAACGAAGATCAATGTCGCTTAATACAAAATGACCCATATTTTACTTTTTTTGTTCCAGGCTAAATGACTTAACCGCCTATGATTATTGTTTCTTATTTCAGGCTAAATGACTTAAGCGCCTAGGCATGCAAATAATGGCTCTAAGCTAAGTGCTTTAATCAAAGAGTTGGTCATATGTCAAACCTAAGCTAATTGATTTAAATACCATAATTTCTTTAACTTATTAATGTATGGCTAATTAGTATATGCGACTGATTTTTTTTAAATAAATTGTTTGTAATCATACTTGAATAATGAAGTTTGCAGAAATTGGCGGTTAAAACATTGATAAATTAAAAGGTACATACATAGGGTGTACCTACCTATCTTGTTAATAATTATGAAATGAGAAATAAAACACACATTATAAATTACCAAGGTAACAACTAAAGTTTTTATCACAATTGTATAGGAATCAGAAGTTAAACAGTCTTTTTATTACGTAGCCTACAGTACTTTCATGTACAGAGCTAAATGTATGGATCGACACTGGGTATGAATTTGACAAAGAAGCTAAATGTATTAAACGACATTCTTGTATATTTACAAGGTAAAGCTAATTGTATTAAGCGACACTGAATAAGAATTTAAAAAAGAGGCTATTTGTATTAAGCGACATTTCTATATATTTATAAAGTCAGGCTAAATGCTTTAACGTTCGTTGCCTGTAAATTGTTGCTCCAGGAAAAAACGTTTAAACGACTGCCTGGTATTTGGTAGTCAGCTTAAGTACACAGTTCCTCAATTTGTCAATATTTTGTGTCGCTTCATACATTGCAGTCCAAAATGGGCCCAAAAATGCGGTTGTATTAAGCGACAAAAAAGTGCTCCGATCGTCACCAAACCCAGCTCAAATGACGCAGAAAAATTCGCTGATTCCAAATATGTATAAAAGTCTATATCGCTCAGAGTGTCACTTAATACAATTAGCCCGGAACCTGTCGATATGATAATGTGTAGCAGTTGTCATTAACGAGTTTCCGCATTTAATTATAGTCGGGTTTGAGTTAATGTCAGTCGCGGGCAAGTCGGAGACGGAGCTCGTTACCCCGTGACAGACGCTTTTGACGGTAAATTTACCGATACTTGTTCCGACAGGAACTATGTTATAACTTGTAAGTTATAGCTTGGTAGATACGTGTACTTATGCTACGTATATAAAGTAATATTATATCGAACATTGCGATTAAAATAATGTGATATGAAGATAAGGCTTACGTGAAATTCTGGACTGACGTGGGAAGTCCCATGTTCTTGAATCACAGCTGGATCAATTTGGGAACTCGTCTTTCTCTCTTTATATCATATTCCTCATAACTGAAGATCAATATGTGTCCCTATGTATGTCTATTTAGGTATCAAATAACGGTAGAGGTTTCATTGACTCCCAGATCCTGTCACATAGAACTCTACTAATATAATCGGATTTGATAATGTGATCTTGGACGTGCTTGCTTGATCTAGCTTGACATGCTACCAATTATAATATGTATCCTACAAACATCTACTGTTACTTTGATATTTTCTAGACTTCAAACTACATAACTCAGTATAATTCGAGCATTCGAGCTTTGTAGTTGTGCCCTTATTCTGCAACGAAAACCAATAAACTGTCTATTTATATAAACGGCAGCAACGCTCGCTGTAATGAAATTCCTTGTGAAACATTAACGCATATTTTTATATCCGCCGCAAAGAGGAGTTGTACAAGCTTGGCAACATTGCCGTTCCATTGTTTACAAGCCTGGTTCATACTAGTAAAAGCTAGTTAATACTAGCTAGTATTTACTAGCTAGCTAGTTAATACTAGTATTAAGTTCGGCAAAAATGTCTATGTTTTGAGGCACAAAAAGCGTCACCCACCCTGACGCTTTTTGTGCCTCAAAACATAGACGAGGATTTGAAATTGCCGCGATATTTGTGCCACATGCAGCGTTAAGCACAGGACAATTTCTATATCGGTGTCAATGTGATTAATAAGATTTAAGTGAATCTTAAAAAAGTAAATAATGACCAATGCGATTTTAGCAATCCTTCTGAATTACTATCAGTAATAGGTCCTACCCAAAACATCTAGACCTACCTGGGTAGGTACGGCGCCGTCGTCAACCGATAGACGTTTCCTGCTTGATATAAGTAGGTCTCCTGCAGAGACTTCTCCAAGTCGCGGAATTGTGTCGCCTAGACCTAGTGGCTCCTTGCGACTCTATTCATGTCGGCATCTACCTAGGCTGTCATCGCTGTGCTTTCCAATTACGATTTTAACTTTATAGTAAAACAGCATAATCATTAGCGATGTCTCACACGACATAATCATTAGCGAAGATGGTCACACTCTATAAAATCTGCGATAGAGAGTCACCTGACCTAAATAATACCTGTTATTATTAAAAGTACTAGCTGATGACCGCGACTTCATCCCCGTTTTTTTTATTTCCTCGGTAACCAGCCTATGTCACTCTCCAGGTACTCAACTATATTTCAAAAATCACGTCAAACCGTTGCCCCGTTGCAGCGTGATTGAAGGAAAAAACAGATATACTTTATACAATTGCTCACTAAGTCCAAACAAACATAGATAGTAAGCAGTTTAAAATGTGAACGATTCCATAAAATAGCTTAAGCTTCATACATTTTGCTTTCTAAAATCCACTTTAATATTTCATGAAATGCGATGCTGACAATAATTATACATTTATGCATAAAAGTGTTCGCCTACTGTATGCAAAAATGTTAAATCTTTACTATTATTATAAATGCAAAAGTTTGGATAGATGGATGGATGCATGGATGGATGGATGTTTGTTACTCAATCACGCCCGAACAGCTGAACGGATCTGGATGTTTGGCACAAGATAGATTATAATGTGGAATAACACATAGGCAATTTTTATCCCGGAAAATTAAAGAGTTCCCGCGGGAACCAAAGAACCTCTATCCACGTGGATTGAGTTGCGGCCATCAGCTAGATCTCATTAAAAAATCTGTAGCCATACGGAGTAAAACAACAAAGTAATTTTACATAACAGTAATTTATTAATCAATACTTAATTAAGTGGAGATTAGGTCAACCTTGCGAGGCCCTAAATGTAAATTTTCTAATAGCCAAAACTTGATAGCTGAGAATTGAATATGCCAATAATGAATGAACTAGAAGTTTAATTCGCTATAATCCGCCACAGCGGACAAATCTGTGTGGTACAGTGCGTGTCTTCCACCTGCAGCATGCGACACCCACCACCCAGCAATTCGCACAGCCACAGCGCCACACCACACAAATCCTCCAAATCACTCTCAACGTACGTTTCACTCCGACACCGGAGCATCTTCGGGAGATGTTGACTCGACAATGCACGATCGCGCACTGTACCACACAGGTTTATCTACCGTAGCGGATTATAGAGAACTAAACGTCTAGTTCATTTATTATCATGGACTTCCGCAAAGTACCGCCTGCTTCTGTCATCGCTGTGCTTTCCAATTACGATTTTAACTTCAATATGTATGCCAATAATTATTTAACACAAGCTGATGCCCGCGACTTCATCCGCTTGGATTTAGGTATTTTGTTTCAAGCAGAAACCCTTTAACTTTTCGGGATAAAAAGTAGCCTTTGTGTTATTCCAGACTATAATGTATATCTGTACCAAATTTCATCCAGATCCGTTCAGCCGTTCTGGCGTGATTGAATAACAAACATCTATCCATCCATACGAATCCATCAATCTAAACATTCGCATTTATAATATTAGTGTAGATAAAATATGCTGATAAAAAGTTAAACTGAGGCCTTACGAGTCACTAAAACTGTTCGGATGATAAGAGGTACCTAATGGAAATAATAACAATCTAATGAATTCATAATGAATCTTGGTTTTAAGTGGGAGGCAACCATTTCTGTAATTCCCTCTCTGCAGACTGCAGTTGCAAAATAAATAACTGAACCTATTAAAATCTGGAATCGTGCCTAATGCAGAAGGAAAATTATCGTACTGCACCGCTACAAAATACAAATTCCAAATTTATTGTCCTATCGATAGAAATTGCTCGTGCCTGAACTCTGGGCTCCAACATTTCAATCGGATCTAAAAGAGTAATAAAAATATATAATGATTTCATATATTTTCGATATCGATGAATCGATTAGCAGCATAAAACGAACCCATGTAGGGTTCTTTTATGCTGCTTCAAACACAGAATAGGTAAAATGCTTCAAACTTCAATCTATTTTATTCTAATAACCTTTTTCATACGACTGCCTGAAAAAAGGAGTATATTGTTTTGAGGGTTCGTGTATGTATGTATGTATGTATGTATGTATGTATGTATGCATGTATGTATGTGAGTTTGTATATTCCACCATAACTTCTATACGCCTGAACCGATTTTGATAAATGAGGTATCGTTAGTAAATATATAAAATATAGTTCAATATTTCAATATATAGTTCAATATTTAGTGATTCACAAAAAAAATATCATTTAATAAAAAATGTGAATAAGATTCCAAAGGCTATATATGCAAATCGCTACTTAAGGAGGTAAACATAATATGGCAGGGCAGTCGTATTTTTTAATTCGTTAAATTAATTTCACTTGTTACTATTATTGATACAAGTGCTTTTGAATGTCGAGTTGATCTACAGCTGGTTCGGAATGTCATTCCTACCGAGCCAGTAATAAACTCGGTAATTTACTTGCTTGTATTTTCATGCATGGCGGTGTGGTTAGGTGTATATGGAATTTCGTCATATAACTGTAAACGGTGTGTCCTACTAAGGCAGTGCATCTTAGGAGCGTTTCTAGCGAAGCAACGTTGCCAGAAGCAGGTAACTGAAAAAATGACCTAAGTTGACCGTTACCTTTACCGTTACCTTACCGTTATCGTTATTATTTCGTTCGATGTGAGCCCATCGCAAAAAAGATTAAAGCTAAAATCGCTAAAAATGTGAAAGAATGACGTATTGCTTAAAATGAATTTTATTCCATACACTCATAACAGTAAACTAAAATAATTGAAGCCTCGATTAAATACACTTCTTTCCAGGCAATAATTTCAATATTCCGACGAATAGATTCATGATTTAAACAAATTTCTACCTTCCAGTCCAATGGATTGATTGAAAAAAAAAAAGATTGAAAACGATTTAATTTCAATATTTTTATGAAACTTTTTAGTATGTAAGTATAATATTATAATATTTTGTTATACTATATAGAAATAGTAAGTTTTGCTACTTCATGGTCTCGTTTTGGTTATCACCAGAAATAAGTGCCGCAATAAAATTTCGTAACCAGAGATACTTACCCGGTTCTAAATTTGACATCCATATTATAAATGCGAAAGTGTGTCTGTCTGTCTATTAGCTATGCTTTCACAGGCCATCTGTCCAATCGATTTTGACGTTCTTTACTTACTACTATTACTTTACTTACTACTATTACTTTATTCCGGAAAAAAGGGTTTTAAAACACAAAATTTATAAAAAAAAACCGGTAGAATTAGTTTAAAATGATTAACAGAGAATTCATGTCCACCATGATGTGGAGAAAAATGGCTTTCTACGGACATCTATAAAGAGGAGCAAAATTCTCACTTCCAAGATTAGTTTTGGAAGGAAGAATTTCATTTTGAAGAAGGCATGCCATGATGATTAGCAGAGCTAGGAATGTTCTAGGAGAAACGAAATAGTTAAGTATTTTTTTGTAACGGGCAGGTTTCTGCGAGTAGCGGACGGGCCATTTTTCTTAGTCCTGGTTACTGCAACGTTGGAAAATGCACAGCGCACGTATTTAGGGTACGAATACACCAGCGATATGTAGCTTGATAAAAAACCTAGATAGCTATAAGTATACACCATTTTAATACGTATAAACTTGAGGGTGTTAACGCAAACCACATTGTTTAGTACAGTAGATGACAGGCAAAAAGTCGCATTTGTCATGATTATTTTACAAAGCAATTCCATTTATGTATATAAGACTGAGTAGCTCATAAGAGAAAGTATTATCGGTAAATCTTTTGCCGACCTTGTAAGTATTTACCTCGTCTGGAACGCATTATTGAGATAAGTAAACGTGTCCTTATACTGAAACGGAAATCAGAAAGTTTTGAAATCATAGTACACAAAGATGGTTGAGTAATTTATACAAAAAGTCTCTAGTGTGGTCATATGCGTATAACATCTGGCGCAGGTGGTTATCGCGCAGACCCACTAATAAGAGTGGCTGGGAAAAATCTGCACGGGTATTTTATGAAGCTGGGAAAGGTATAAAGTGCTTTTATTAAAATTAAACTTCGCAATTAATAGCGACGTGTACTCAGCATGGACAAAATAACAGGTGGCAACCTGAGACTGTTGGATAGATACCAGTGAACTATTCATTAAAATTTGAAATAGGTTTGTAGAACAAAGTCCGTATCTACACGTTTAAGTGCAGCGCCAAATAAATTCCAGAGATTATCTCCTCCCTACGCAATAATAATTATACGTAGGTAATGATTCACCACCTTCATCATTATATCAGCCTGTCTACTGTTGAACAAGGGCCTTCCCTTATCAACGCCATCACACCGTGTCTTCCCAATACAGTCACTTTCCGCCATCAAATCCATTCATCCATATTCATCAGAATACAGTTAGGTATTTAGATGTTATAATAGTTTTAAAGAAGGTATCATGTATTCTTCATGTTATTCACAGTGTAGTGTACCTACAAATGTATTACTCAACTTAATTACAAATTGCGGCGAAGAAAACCAATATAAATTATAAACTAAACCCAATATTAGGAAGGTATTTATACCTTTTTTTAGACGTTTTTTAAAACGTCATCCTCCTTTTTTTTTAATTATATAGTCGCTCCAACGTGCCATTTCGTTACGCTTACCTTCCACTATGCGGTTTCCACTCTAGGACTTTTCAACTCCAATGGCCATCGTCACTACGACACGCATGAGCTAACTGCCTCTTCAGCTTGCTGATGACTTGAATTGTATCAATAACTCTTGTTCTTCTTGCAGATTTCCTCATTTGTCTTTCTTGCACTTTCCCTATGCCAAATCTTATCCTTTAGGGAAAGGCCTCTAAAAACTGCAGGAAATGTGGTGTTCATAAAGTAAAAATACCTCAGAAGGTGGCAGAAAGAATCATAAAGGCGGAGGAACATGTGTAGTGGCGTTATCGGGAATAACGAAGTTCGGCAGTACATGAACATAGACTGCTGTTGATGATTACACAATCATATTTGCTACTCCAGATGATACCATAAATTCGCAGTCCACGCGGGTTCAGATTTTTTTTTAAATCTCGTGGATATTTCGGTAAGTTTATATCCGTTATATGCAAACTGTCTCTACTATTTCTCAAATTTCAAAATCGATAATGTTAAACGTTAACATACAGACAGATTGTCTAGACAGACATCATAATAAAGTTATTATAAAATATAGTTGATGTCCCTTGCCTTGCTCCAAGACATAAATCGTTCAAAAATCTAAGCAGCTCGTAATATATTCTGTAAGTTGGCAGTAAACCATTATTCTCGGTTTCACTTGGTGGCAAGTTGAAAAATGAGTTAAATCGTGGCGGCGACAGCGCTATCCTTTTTATACTACAGGAACTAGAACATGTATATTAATCTTTAAGTGTTCCAATAAATCTGGCCTAGCACCAAGCATAATAATAATTTTATTTAGTAAATCGATTTTTGGGTAACCTACCAATAACTGAGCGTCGTATTCCCCATTGCTGAGGGTCGTGGCCCCTTCCATTAATCGCATCGCATTTCGTGGGA
This sequence comes from Erebia palarica, assembly GCA_964035005.1. Classification (NCBI taxonomy): domain Eukaryota; kingdom Metazoa; phylum Arthropoda; class Insecta; order Lepidoptera; family Nymphalidae; genus Erebia; species Erebia palarica. The sequence goes on along the minus strand of OZ035992.1, from coordinate 25,734,766 downwards.
TATTAATGCGGCGAGTTCCCAGGTCCTTCCGCATACGACTCGACTAAGAGTACTATTTCGATTCTTAGTTTTCTAACGATTATTATCAGATGTTGGTGATAATAATCGGGACCGACAGCTTAACGCGCTCTTCGAGGCACGGAGGAAACAAAAAGGCAAAATTCGGACTTTCAAATTTGGATACCCATCCGGTTACCGACTTGGGTTGGTAACGACCACCGACAACGTTACTTAACAATCACAATCGATTATACTCAATACTCAGTATCATTTATTCAATATAGGTACACTATATTGATATGCGTTGTCACAACTAGGCTAATCATCCCACAAAACTGCATACTTACCTACTAACAAAAGACGACCTGGACCGAATACTAGAAGATTACAATAATATTTTCACACTATGAAGTAACTTGGAAAGAAGCAAACTTTATTACATTTCCGCTAAGTGAAAAACTTTGTTTTTTCTTTGGAATTATCATAGTTTATTATAGAGTCTCACTGAGTGGACTGTGCTACAGCGATAACCTTCGAGCAACGAGTTTCATGAAATCATGTTTGCAATAATATAACAGACATGTAATCACACTTTTGCATTTATAATATGAGTACGATAACATTTATTCTCTAGGTATTGAGGGTTACAAAGACATCTAATGCCGCAACTAGCAACCATACCAAGCCTTAAAAAACCGACCGTGAGATTTTAATTTACACTTTACCTTTTTAGCTGAATTTTTAGCTTCCATTTCTTGGTGTGTTAAAAGGTAAATCTTAAGATATTCTAAGTAGTGCAGTTTTGGCAAAGATTTCACGTGGAAATAAAGCTAAAGTTGTAGCATGAGTACCTACTTCAGTTTAATTTGAGTGGTAAACGTAGGTTATTTAAGCAGAACGATTTATCTACTTTCGCATGGTATTTAGGTACTTTATGGTAAAATTCTTATATCGATGTAGGTTATTACTGCGACTTCTGTGTGAGCTTAGATTTTTAACCCGGCGTCATTGAGGTTGGGTCAGAATGACCCAGTGTATTTAAGAATGCAAATATTTTTTTACGTACGCGAGCGTCGTTGGCCGTCTTCTCAGTAGCTGGAGCAAACGCTGTATTCTAAACGTTTCTGGAAAGAAATGAGTTCAACGGTGACCGCGCTGGAAGCTGAACGTGCTCATTTATCAAAAGAGTCATCATATGACCCATACTCACAATTAACGTAACATAATTTCGCACCTTTTTTTGTATGATTTGTGTACAGATTTTTTTTTTGGTGTTTATTCAAGTTTTTTCTTATGTTTTTATGTTCATGTTTTTGATTTTATAATTTAGGTCCCATATATGACTGAAAATACTATATTTTAGCGTAGTAAGGTGATGAAACTTTAAGGGATCTCAGTTTTGTTAATATTTTGGGAGTTTCAGTAAAAGTTTAAATATTTTGAATAAATGTTCTGTGATTCATATCTTTTTTCGTTTATTCCTAAGATCAGAGTGTAAATATACATTATAATGACAAGGATTATGAATATATTCAATAAAACATGAAAATATCGTATATTATATACATGGGTTATATTGACCCACCTTAACATCCGTGTAACAATTTTGTACCACAATGACGCCGGGTTAAGACCCCTGTTGAAATTTCTCGGAATTCTTTCTTAATGGCGGTCTACTTTAGAGAAGCCACCATGACGGTTTGTGTAGTGCTTTGATATGTCATACTTTTTAGGAAGATAAAAAATATTTAAAACCAGGGTACTAACACTTCTAACTCCAGGGTCTAACTCTCCTATATCATGCAACAAATCGTCTTATAGTTAACTCGCATAATTCGTCTAATATTTCTTATCTTATGGTACAATTTTGTAGAATGAGATTTTCGTTAAATTTTTAGGTTACGAGATAAAATTAACATTCCGTTCTAAGAAAAGAAGGATTGCTAGTTTTTATTTTATTTACCTTCGTCGTTATTAAAGGAAAATTGGAAAATGTAAAGTGGAAAGCGCAGGAATGCAAGAGCTATAAATCATAAGATAATATTGTAGAATAAGGACGCCAGGTGATGTCAGCTCGAGAACAATCTAGCTGCGGCGCGTCTTAATCTGCCCGGCATCCATGATAAGAAATTTTTTAATATAACTTTAGTATTATATATGTAAAACAATAGAAAATTGTGTTCCGCGTACGTGTTTCCTGCCACGTATAACTTAGGTACCTTCAAGGCAAGGGTGAATAGGCATCTGCTAGGCAAGCGCGCTCCAACCAAGACCATTGCTTTGCAAGTTTGCACTAAGCATGATTGTCGTCAAGCGCAAGCCTATCTTACAATAAAAACAAAAAAAAACACACACACAAACACAGCACTTTTAAAATATAAACCTTAAAACAAAGGGATTAAAGTTTAATTACGAATGTACTATGTCGCGAGGTCACGTCACGGTTACACATCAGTTTTAAATATCTACCTTAAAACAAAGGTATTAAAGTTTAATTACGAATGTACTACTTAAGACCTTTTGTCATCAGAAGAACGGTGTAGGTCTCGCGTTTCCACATTTTTACCCCCTACCAAAAAGTCCTCAACGCGCCTTAAGAATTTTTACTTCAAAACTAAATTTAGGCTTCAGGGAAACTTGTCAAGTTAACGCCAATATGGGTATAATATTATGTATCAATTATTAGAATCTAGAATGAACAGGGATAAAGTCGTGATTTGTCATCTAGGTGATTGCAATTGTTACTTTGGCAGATTAAACACGAAACGAGTTGCCTACATACATCCGACATTCTTCTTACAGGTTAGTTCACTACCATCTTAGACTGCATCGTCACTTACTACCAGGCAAGGTCGCAGTCGAGGGCTCAATTCTAGTGGTATAAAAAAAAACTTACCCCTTTAGCTTTGAAAATTTCCTATATCTAATACTAGCTGACGCCCGCGACTTCGTGCGCGTGGAATAAGTTCTTAATTCGTGCAAAAAATCACGTTGTTACATTGCTCTGTTGCAGCGTGATTGAAGGACAAACAAACACATTTTCACATTTATGATAATACTAGATGATGCCCGCGAATACATCATTTAATTCCCGCGGGAACTCTTCAATTTTCCGGGATAAAAAGCAGTCTACGTCCTTCCCCGGGATGTACCAAATTTCATCAAAATCGGTTCAGTAATTGGGCCGTAAAAGCGTAGCAGACAGACAGACAGACAACACACTTTCGCATTTATAATATTTATATGGTTAGTCTAATATATGTATAAGTAAAGTAATATTTATATTAGTTTCTACCACAACTCTTTATATAATGGCTGATTAGCATAAGGGGAATTTAGGGCTTTGATCTTTAATTCTTAAGCTTTACGGCAGAATTACGACTATCTTTTTCCTAAAATTACTTTCATTATGTCCAATGTCGAACCACGGAGAAAGAAGGAAAGCAATAAAACGCCTGTTTATTTGAAAATCCACAACGGAACGAATGAAATTCCGTTTGAAAAATTAACACAGATTTTCCGGAGAAATAAAATGTGTGTTATCGGAACATAAAGCGGAAGACTACTATAAACATATCATTAATTAGTTCATATTATTATTACTACATAGTTATAGTAATATTGTTATTGTGGCACACGGCCGGTCCAGTATGTGAAGCTGCACAGACAAGCACGACAGTATTTTACGAAAAGTATTTTCCGCATGACGAGGATATTTCGCGCGGTTGGTTTGTTCTGTCCTTTTGTCCTGGGGCCATACTTCTAACGCTTATAGCAATACTTAAAGAATAGTACTCGAAATGAGTTTGATGTCACGTTCCACGACGTGCCTAAAATTAGGATTATAATTCTAAAACACGAAAGTCAACAATAATGAAACAATATGGCTCTAAGCGTTGGCAGTATGGAACCTGTTCACACTGTGTTTTGACTGTGTTTTATCCTTACCTTATTTGCTTGATCGTAAATATCATTATATCATAGAGAAGACATAATATTGGCTAAGTTGGTCAAATGCTCAATACTGCCTGTGGGCTACACATATATCTATTTATTATATTGTTTATATTATTTTATCATATCCGAGCATCGACCGCCATTGATTGTTGTGATATGTTTACCTAATACTTTGTATGAATTCGTGTACGTTTTATTCTTGTGTTGTGTAACTGTGCAGAAATAAAGACTATCTGTGAACCACGATATATTCGTTGTAAGTTATTGCATCGCTGTTTTACCTTCTACGCGTAATAGAAAAGTGGGACTCGAAAATAACCTGACCATACACGAGATCCCTCACTGCCCCAGTATGCGTTTGCCTGGTAGACCTATTCACAATCACACCTTGAATGTAGTCATAAGATTCATTAGTTACTAGTGGAGTTGCACAGACTACTGTGACAAGGCGAACGGGTATTTCGCGTTGACATTTTGTCCTGTCCTATCGATAATGTAACGGACAACACAATGGTGTAACATTATATGAAGCCGCAAACTAACATAAAAATATAAGGTGCAGTTTGTCTTACATGACTACATTATTAAAGTTTGCAGAAGATATATTTCAGCGAGTGTATTTGCTACATCCTGGAACAACGCCAGGGTCGACGTTACGCATCCCTCGGAGCAATATTGCTCTGTTTGTTTTCATTAAACGATAGGTAGTTACTAGGTAATACAAGATTGTATATTCACTGGAGTTATTAGTAGAGGACTAACCAAAGCAAATGAAAAGTTGGCAGGCTGTATAGTAATATATTCGTCCAATATTTTTTAAGATTATGCGGATATTTTCATTTCATTATTCATTTGTAATTTAAAAAGTATTATAGCGTACCTACTTTTTAAATTACAAATGAATATTAAGAAAAACTAAACACTAAGAGAAACTAAAAAAAGCGTAATAAATATAACTGAAGATTTTGCAGGTTTTCCGAGGCTTTTTGATAATGACGCATATAGCCCGCAGTTGAAATGATTCTCTTATGATCCGCCCGAACGAAGCCGGAGCCACCGGTATATTTCACCATAAATATGACCCCTTGCACAAGAAGCAGCTACGCAAGCCAACAATTTTCTGCCTACCTTACATTTCTAATTGATTGGAGAAACTTCTTTGGTATAATAGGCCTATTACACTGCACTTTTCACAGGGACCCTTCCACTTGAATCAGTGTAGTGTAATAACATTTAGGAAGTAAGGGTCCCTAATTTGATCCTTATTGCTGTGTAATAAGAGACGCTCTAACTAGAGGCCACGCCCATCCTTAACACACCTATAAGCAAAATAAGATTATTTAGTATTTTTCTTATCTAGTGATTTTTTTAAATAAATACTACTAGTTGGCCCTTGTCTGCGCTCTTGCCTGATGGTATGTGATGATGCAGTTTAAAATGTTACCCAGCTAACCTGTAACCGGTATGGCCAGGGACTGAAAAACAGATTCATAAAGATTACATTAATATAAGTGTTACAGAATGAAAGTGCAACAGAATCGAAACTGCCTTTAAAATGTATTTTTCAATTTTATTAACCCGAAACACTTATATTTCTGTAACAGAAACGAATCTGTACCAGAAACGAAAGTGTTTTAAAGTGTAACCGAGATAGCGACGTTGCCAAATTTACTGTTGACGCGTATTCAAATTTGAACCTACGGTGAAAGCACCGATGGTTGCAATTGTTTTAAGAAAAACATGGCCATGTTGTGTCAGTGTGTATATAGTCCAATGAAGTGAGAAGAACGCGTTGATACGCCCGCCGTGCCGTTTGTTAGGGCATGTACTTATTAGGGTTACAAAACAAAAACACTTATTAACAGAAATAAATGGTTACAGATAGATTGGGTTACAGTAACAAACAGCAAAAGTTTCAAAAAACAGTGTTTAACCCCCTTATTTCGGTTACTATTTAAGTCCTTAGGTATGGCAGTTACATTGGGCATTGAACAGTCCTGGTGGCTTCGGCCCTGGCTAGTTACCACCCTACCGGCAAGCCCGCTAAGCGATTGAGCATTCCGGTACGATGCCGTGTAGAAACCTCTTATGGGTGGTTGTTTAATATATGCCCGCTACCATTTTACCAAAAGCAACACTTTAGTCCACTTTATTCAAATCAATTGAATTTTTAAGCCTAGGTATATATTATACATATATATCAGTATTTATAAAATTATATTCTTATAAATCTAGCAAATATTTTACCCTTACGTTAAATTTAATACATAATTAAATTAATTTATTTAGCAAGTTGACTTGACATTCAAAGAAACAAATTATACTTACGAGTACCTACTGGCATTTCAAAGACCTGCTTTCCATGTGACCTAGTTTCAAATATGATTTATTAACTCAAAGTAAATTCGTTTGGCAATATTAAATGAAAGATTGTTTTACTACAGAAAATTAGTTCTAATATTGTTATAAACACGAAAGTATGTTTGTTTGTCCTTCAATCATGCCGCAACAGTGGAACGGATCGGCGTGATTTTTTTCATGAGTATAGTTGAGGTCCTGGAGAGTGACATATTCTACATTACATCCCCCGTCGGAATCCAAAAAAAATTCCTCGCGGAAGAAGTCCCGGCAATCAGCTAGTTAGTTCTAATTTCGACGATCTTCATCACCACCGTAATAATTACAAACCATCATCTAGTATTTTTATGGGTAACTAGCTAATAACTAGCTAAACCTCAAACCACGCGACTTCGTCTGCGTAGTTTGAGGTTTTTTTTTTCCCGCGGGAACACTGTAATTTTCCGGGATAAAAAGTAGCCTATGTGCTATTCCAAACTATAGTCTATCTGCCATACTAAAGCCAGATCCGTTCAGCCGTTCATCTCGGCCGTGGTTGAGTAACAAACATTCATCCTTCCATCCATCCATCCAAACTTTCGCATTTATATTATTAATATAGATAGAAAAGAATTTCTCACGCGATGTGTAAAGCTGTTTTTAACACCAGCAGCAGTGGTAGAAAATTTATCATCGAGGATGGTTGTCACACAGTAACGAGGTGCGTCTACGACTTGCCCGCGTCTACAATAATTCATCTTAAAGCTGTCAACATCGCCTTGTAAACGGAGCACCTGTAATTAAATGTGGAAACTCGCTGTTGACAATGAAACATACTCATAGCCCCCTAGTATACGCCTCATATGGATGTTTTGTTTATGTTTTCTTAGAAAAATATTTATTTCTTAAAATATACTCACCACATGCACAGCAACACATGTTTGAGTTTAGCAGAGTGCGAGGATGATCTTTGACTAGGACAGTGGTCGGCAAAGTGCGGGTCTAGAGCCGCATGTGGCTCTTTAACACCTTAAGTGCGGCGTTTGCTGTTCTATCCTTTTCGGTTCTACATATAATATATGCGAACAATCTTTTTCAAGCATGAACATTATCAAGAGTAAACTGAGAAGTCGTCTTATTGATGAGAACTTGGAATCATGCCTAAAATTAAAAACAACAACATACAAACCTGACTTACTCAAACTTTCCAAGGAGATGCAAGCACATTGTTCGCATTAATAAATATTTGTTAAGTACGAAATTTAGTTTTATTTAGTGTACTACTTATTTAGTGTAATAAAAGTTTACTAAATAAGCAGATTTGGCTCCCATTTTTTTTAAATTGTTTTACTGTTCATATTTGGCTCTTTGGCTAATAAGTTTGCCGACCAGTGGACTAGGGCATTCTTATTTATCTCAGTTTAATTCACTACCTACTGTCAAGAAAGAATTTGCGTCAAGCTAGTTAAACTTTCCAAATAATAAAAGTAGGTTTGACAAATTTAAGCGATTTTCAATTAATTATTACGTCACGGGCATCTTAAAATGCGTAGCTTAGAAATATTGTTGTTATTACTCTGTGGATATAATTATTATGTTTTTAGTATGCTCGTAGTATGCGACCCAATTTAGGATTATTATGTTACTTGTCATTAGCTGGTACGAAAATTATAAGGAAATCCCCCTATTTGGAAAACAAAACTCTTAACTTAACTCTCTTAAAACTCTAACTTCGTCCACGTGAATTGAGGTTTTTTGGTTCCCGCAGGAACTCTTTAATTTTCCAGGATAAAAAGTAGCCCATGTGTTATTCCAGACTATAAAATCTATCTCTGTTCCTAATTTCATCCAGATCCGTTCAGCCGTTCTGGCGTGATTGATCCATCCATCCAAACTTTCTCATTTATAATATTAGAATAGGTCGTGTATTTTTATTATAAAACAGCTTTAATTCACGATAGGTAATTAATATTCGCCAGTTTACATACTGAATATTTTAATTTTATCCATTAAAAGTTTTATTTCCTATGTAATGAAACTTCATGGTACCTAATTGAAAATTGGAAATGTTAAAAGAAATGCTGGTATTATTATACTAGGGCAGCGGCGAATTCTTTAAGATTGCGTAGCTTGCGCCAAAATACTAATAATTACTATGAATAAGTTATTACCAATTATCCTAGATCTATTTATGTAATCTTATCTTATCTATATATATAAAAATCAATTGCTGTTCGTTTGTCGCCCTAAAACTAGAGACCGGCTAGGCTGATTTAGCTGATTTTGGTTTTGAAATGTTTGTCGTAGTTCAGGGAAGGTTTAAACGGTGAGAAAATATGGAAAAACTGCGAAAAAGTTTTGTTTTTATCCACTACAAGTTAGCCTGATGGTAAGTGAAGATGCAGTCTAAGATGGTAGCGGGCTAACCTGTTAGGGGCATGGCAGTTATATAAAACCCATACCCCTGTTCGGTTTCTACACGGAATGGTACCGGAACGCTAAATTGCTTGGCGGCACGTTTTAGTCGGTAGGGTAACTAGCCACGGCCGAAGCCTCCCACCAGGCCAGACCAGGAAAATTCAGAAATCATAAATTTCCAAACCCTGCCGGGGATCGAACCCGGGACCTTCGCACGTTAAGGCAATATCGCTCAACACTGCGCCACGGAGGTCGTCGGAGGTTGTCAGATAGGGCAGGCCATCGTCTCCCGGGCCCACTAGTATACTAATATTTTATAACATGAAATAGGTACCATTCACAAAACATACAAGTTTATCAATTAAATGTTTGCGCTAATCGATAATTATTTAAATCCACGCGCGCTCTGTGTACGCCTCGCACCTTGGCCGGGGACGTGCGCCCGGCGCCGCCGCATCGCATCGTGGGCGTAACGTCGCCCGCTAACTGCCGCTCACTACAGGCCTAAGGCTTGCGTTTTTAATTCAGAATGGCTGCCTGTGCCGTGTAGTATTATCTTCGAAACGTTATGTTTATTTTTAGTTTAACAGTTCATTTAACTATATTAAGAGTGTTTTGATAAAAAGTAAGTTTTTTATTAATGTACCTAAATGTAATTAATAAATAGTATTAATAATAAAAATGCGAAAGTTTGGATGGATGAATCACGGCAGAACGTCTGAACTTTAGCACAGATTAGATACAAACCAAAAATACATAATACATACATACATGAAACTCCTTTTTTCAGGCAGTCTTATAAAAATATACTTTCAAACCATCGCTGCGGTACAGATCTGCGCTTTAATTGCTTTTATTTTTCCACAGTGCCGTTCAAGCTATTCTGCGTGGCTTGTGTGCAAAACATGCATTAAAATTATGCCTGCCGTCCGCGTCATGCTGCTGTATAACTTTTTTTATAATTACTTTCACTATAAACATGGACTTATTCCTGCAATGGCCTAATGTAAAATTTGGAACAAAATTGTCTCTTATTAATTAAACATTTTGCTAGACGTCAGTGGATACATATTACCTTTTGTATTTCATTTCTTTTCTATTATAATATATATATTACATATAAAAGCGAAAGGTCACTGATTCATCACGATATCTCAGGACCTATAAAGCATACAAACTTGAAATTTGGAAGGTAGGTTCCTTCTATGATGAAAACATCAGCTAAGAAACGGTTTTGAGAAAATTCACCCCTAAGGGGTTGAAATGGGGGTTGGAAGTTTATATGAAATTATAATGTACCTATTATATTTATTTTATTTTCTTATATTCGACTAAGTGAAATAGACTGTAATTAAGCTATTTAAGTGATATAGTAGTAGTTTTTTATTTTTATTAAGGTCCCAGCTGAAAATCAGTGCTGTATGGTTTTCTATATTGCTCTTGTGCATATTGAAATCATCATACAGCATTCTGCTGCGCTGGACCCTTTTTTCGGGTTATGCCACACATGACTCCTGTAATCCTGTCGCTTCTGTCACCTGGGCAGTTTAGCTCATTGCTGTTGCTTGTGGTGACAGAGGCGCCGGGTTAGCATACCTTTGAGTTAAGCAAATGTGTGGCAAAACTGGATAAGTTTTTCTTCGTCTTCTTTCTATTTTATGCACTAAATCAATGTCTGATCCGATGAATCAATGATCAATGGTATTAATTAAAAAAACCTCTCTTCAAACACTTCATATGGGTATATATACGAACAGACTTAAAGTCTGCTCATATAAATGTGGCAAAAGCCGTACGGCTCAGTAGTGAGGCAAGACAAGCCAGTTTTCTACAAAATAGCAATAGCACTTAGAGTTGCTGCTACTCTTGTGAAATCAGAACACAGGGTTATCGAAAACAAATACAATAAAAACGAATACGAAAATGCCTACTGAAGACAAGTCAATGTGAATTAATTATTAAAATTAAATCATTGATGTAGATATTTAGTACAAATGAATTACAGGGTGGTCAAAAACAAATTCAGACCAATAAAAAAAGTGTGCAATTCACACACGGCAGAAGTGAAACTTCAGAAAAGAAAACCTACGAGATAATGACATAAATATAACTTGTATTTTATCTAGTTCTCTCGCAGGCTAAATTCTATTCTATGAATATGTTTCTCTTTTTAGTGACGCTTTTTCGTTTCATCGAATTTTCAAATCACAACGATTCTAAAGAAGTTTCATTTCAAAAACGGACGTGTTAAGCCTATTATAGACAGTAATTATAGGAATGTGTAGTGTAACGTGTTGGCTTTTGGAATTGACAACGGTTGAGCCTGGCATAGATGTACATACGTCACCCGTGCAGGAACATATAAATCGGGCAACTGTCCACTTGGCGCAATGGAGCTGTGACAGCACAATGTTCGCTTATCTTAATTGCTTCCACAGATACGATCGGCCTCCAATTTATCTGCGGTGCCCGCAATGGTCGCGGCACTTTTTGCAGACCGCGTGTAAAATTTTAATCTCCGCTATGCAGTTGGCTAGAAATTAATTCTGATAAGTAGTCATCCCTATTTACTATTAGCCTTGATTTACGAATTTTACTTATACTTTAAGTAGTTAATGGCCGCGACTTCGTCCACGTGGTTTAAGATTTAATGATTCCCGCGGTAATTTCTTAACTTTCCGAGATAAAAAGTAGCTATTCCTATACCAAATTTCATCAAAATCGGTTAAACGGATGGGCCGCGAAAGGGTAGCTGCCAGACACACTTGCGCATTTATAATATTGGTATGGATAAGTGGATCAATTACCGGTTAAAACTAATGAGCATCTATGCCAACGAATAAGACGGATTCTATCGTCTATCGCATAATAATTTCACTTCAAAGAGGACAACGTGATATAACACGTGGTATATATACCAAAGAGAATACACGAGACATTTTGCAACCTGCTGGATTATTTAAACTGGATATGATATTAAATTAAAAATAAAACTGCATACTGTACGAGGTATTTGGCACGCAGCGATGCAGTATCATTATTTTGGCGGAACCACACCGGTTAATGTGTCATGTTAATGACTCATACTCAAAATATCGTCCGTTTTTCGCTTAAAAGTACCCATAAAATTCTTGACAACTTAACCGTGTATTCGCTATGTAAATTGGAACCGAGCGTTGGAGCGCTAGAGGGAAGATGAGTTGAAAAGGCTAATTTCATAAGATAAGTACTTTATAACGAATTGTATATTTAAACTCGTAAATTACAAAAACATTACAAATCAGATTTATATTCCTATCAGCTGATGCCCGCTTCTTCGTCCACGTGGATTGAGGTTATTTGGTTCCCGCGGGAACTCTTTAATTTTCCGGGACAAAAAGCTTATATTTTATTCCACATTGTAATCAATCTCTGTGCCAAATTTCATCCAGATCCGTTTAGCCGTTCTGGCGAGATTAAGGTTATTTGTATCCCGCGGGAACTCTTTAATTTTCCGGGATATAAAGTAGCCAATGTCCTTGCCCTGGATACAAACTATCTATATACCAAATTTCATCAAAATCGGTTGTAGAGACAATTTTTTTTGATTCCCGCGCGACCTCTTTAATTTTCTGGGATAAAAAGTAGCCTATGTCCTTTCTCAGGCTCTAGACTATCTCTGTACCAAATTTCATTTAAATAGGTTCAGTAGTTTAGGCGTTATTGCTTAACACACATACAGACAGAGTTACTTTTACATTTATTATATTAGTATATAGAACAATTAAACCATAATTATGTTTACTATGAGAAGAATGTAATACCTTCACGTTTTGGAGCCATGCCGGAGGTACACACATATAATGCATGCCTAACAGCAAGTATAATATGCTGCTTGTTTTCTTTATTTTCCGGAAAACCGCTGCAAACCGCGATTTTGTTTTTAATAATTTTATTTTTAAAACAGCTGTTATAGCGCTCCTAAAAAATACAAGGTGGTAATTGTAAGAATTTAGACTGCCGCTTTCGTATATCCCTCGAAAATAAAATTTACAGATGGAAGATCGGATTAAATGGAGTGTATGTAGATATTATTCCCTACAAAGTTTGGAGCAGAGCCAGGGACGCGCATAACGCATACCTCGGTGAAAGAAAACGCTGTTTGTTTTCATTATTTTATCAAAAACATCCTTAAAACTCGAATTTGTCCGTTCTATTCTATAAAAAAAATCCACAACCCGTTTTAAACTTACCTTTACACAAGTTAGATAATAAATCCATTAAAAGTTTGCTTCTGAAAGAATCTCACAATACTGTTGAAGATTAAGTAAATGACAAAAGAGCAAGTATTTTGACTCGCTCCAGCAATGCCAAAGACAACGCGCGCGTTACTTTTGTATCTACACATTAATGTACCTAATTGTAATAGGCATGATGACAGTATCCAAGAATCAATGAAATTATGAATTTATCTAATGAAATAGGATTCATGGATTATAAAAAACGTATTTATTTTTCTATTTCGAGTGAGATTGTTATTTATTTTGATAAAATAAAACTATAAAATACAGCAATCCGCCATATTGTATAAAATACGGAGTTCCCGCAGGAACCAAAAGACCTCAATCCACGCGGATGAAGTCGCGGGCATCAGCTAGTATTAGAATAAAGCAAAAACTTACGTCAAAGTGATCTTCGCAAAAATAAATAGTAGAATTTAGCCCTATAGCTGTAGGATCTCGCCGTGCAAGATTAAGCCACATAGATCGCATTATTTTTTTAAGTGGCGCGTGAATAAATAACTTGCTTGGAGTTAATTTTAATGTGTTATCACACTGGGGGGCCGCACACGACTTACACACTTTAGAATTCATATTATTCACACAAAATATCTAAATTGCTGTACGAAGACTTATTGTTTACTATTAAGCATAGGTAGGCAAAATTTTCACAACCACTGATCATTATGAGCTGAGGACGGTCACCGAGGGGGTTTTAATGGGTAAAAATCCCACATAACCCGATCCTATGTGGTTGGGTATCTATGGAAGATTTCACCCCCGTAAACAAAAAAAAATTGCAATATTTTCACAACCACCTGAAAGAACTTAAAAAGAGACTAAGGTAAGTTTTTTAGACAAATTAGCTTCTTAGTATTACTTGGGTATTTTGAAAAGAAAAAGTAACAGATATGTAATTTTTTTATCATTCTGAACTGCGTATGTATTGTATAAATGCAAGATACCCACTATAGTTTTACTCAGAGTGAAATTTATTTATTTTTAAATATTATGATATGCCAACCTTTTAAATATAATAAAAAGTTCACATAGTATAAAGCTATTTTGTATGCCGTGAAGTGAAAATTTAGCTCGAGGGAGTACAAAATGAGGGGTGAAAATGAGAAATGCAAATAGGTTGCTGAGCTCACTCCGAGAACGGGCCTAAAATGTTTGAACACTTGGAAAAACAATATTATTTGATTACGTTCTCTACATATGAAAACAAATTATTTATTAAACAGAATTGAAGATCTTAAAACTGAGAGCAGTTTGTGCATGAAATTTGTAAATGTGCATTTTAAATTAAATATTCCCTGAGTATATCTATACGATTAGTTTCGGGAAATTATACAGCAATTCGACATACCTATATTGGCATAATATGTATAGGTATATTAAAACTATAAGGTTGATATTTCGATTTTTATTACGAAAAGCAATAGGTTTCCTTCCACTCTAAGTACTGACAGTTTTGATCTATTTTAACATTGTATTCTTAGTAGCTAAAAGAATTCACAACTAGCTTGAAGGCATCAAATATTTCTTACGAACTGAGTATCCGTTGTCTTTCTGGGAGACTCGCAGGTGTTTAGAACTATGCGAAAGGATTTCCTTTAGTTATTAAATATATGTATGCATACATATATTAAATATATGTATGCATACTATACATTATACAAAATATTAACATTATTATGTTAATACCAGTAACCATTTTTCGTGGATAGAAAATTCTTTATAATTTATTTATAATCAAGCTAAATTCTTCATGCCTAAATAAAGGCTACAATATGGGTGAACGAATAAACGTTAGAGGAATTATGATGACCTTATTAATAATTCCAAGGATCCTATCCCTAAAACACACACACACACACACACACACACACAAAGAACAAACTTTGTCATAAATGTGCGTTTTGTGTTGCATAAGAAACCTTATAACTAAAGTAAATAAAGTTAGTATTTGTAAATTCCTATACGCCCTATTAGATTTGGTTTCATACATGCAGTAAATAGTTCATGAAATTACCTCTCTTGGGCATGATAATCCTACTCGGTGAACTGGCTTTCCCTTTTAAGTTATTTCGCTGAACAGATTAACTACCTATTTACGTAGCTTTAGAGCGGTCATACACGGAAAACCCGAGCACCTGATCGTTGATCAACGTGCAACATTTTCACTCAACAATGTATATCTTTATCTCATAAGAAGTTGCGTTTAGAGAACGCACTATGGGGTCACATCTTAGGGGTCATCCATGATCGTTTATGGGAACTTTTAGAGCAAAATTACCATTATTTGGAACCTGTCGTAAAGACCTGGTTTGAAAAGTAATCATAAATCTTTATAGTTTTTAACAAAAATAAATCACTGTTAATCTTTTGCAGTATCTTTTTTAGATCTTTCCTAGTACTAGAATACTATAAAAAGTACGAAAGTATGTCTATGTGTCTCCATAGACATGAACGCACTATGGGGTCACATCTTAGGGGCCATCCATGAGGATGGAAGGATCTCTCGCTGGAGTAAAAAAATAAATTAAACCACTCGGATGAAGTCGCGGGCATCAGCTAAAATACTATAGAATACTATAAAAAGTGAACGAACGTGTGTCTGTGTGTCTCCATAGACATCTGGAACCTTTTCGCAGCCAATCGATGTAAGAGCTCTCGCGGGATTAAAAATCTTTGGGCACGGTCGCGGTTACCATCTCGTTCTCGTAGATATAAATATAATATCGAAGAAATAAACTACGTTCCATAAGTTTAGAGTGCAGAAATGAATCAGCAAACGCTTTTAGTATCACAAACAGTGAATCTAGCAGTGAATTCAAACTGAAAGTACTTCATAGCGGCTGCAAATGCGGGCGGCTTTTGATATCACACCCTACACCTATCTTAATGCTAGCTAAACTACTAATAATTAGGTACCTTACATCTTTCTTGGGTTTAGGTTTCAGACCTTTCTTTTTACAAAGGTTTGTATTAATTAAATATAAATGTAATTACGTTTTTTTTTGCAACAAAAAATGTGAATCCAAAACACTACATACGAGTACGTCACTATTATAGTGGACATAAAATTAAAATTGAAAAAAAAACTGTGTGTGTGCAAAATCACACACGGCAGAAGTGAAACTTCAGAAAAGTGGCCTACGAGAGAATGTCTCTCTGTATCTCATAAAATATTCTACCTCATTCTCTCGCAGGCTAAATCCTATTATCTCTTTCGTTTCATCGAATTTTCGAATCACAACGATTCTAAAGAAGTTTCACTTCAATACATTATTCATTATATTTCGAGAAAGAATCGAAAACTGTTTAACCGAAACTAATTTGAATATATAACTAGTATTATTAACCAGGTACACAAATTATAAGTAATCCCCCACTTACCACTCTAAACTTTTGTCTAACATCTGCATAATTAATAAACTTATATCGCAAAGGCAGCATCATGGGTGAACAAGCTTATTAATAATTCTGAATACCTTGTCCCTAAATTATAAATAACCGTTCGTATTATTATACACAACCAAACAAACCAAGTTATGTATTATAAACGAACACGTAAAATTATACTTTATTCTATAAAGAAATACAGAACAAAATCGATTGCACTTTTCAGCGTTAGAAATGCTGTACTTTTCATGCAGTAAATATTTTATGAGTTTACCTCTCTTCTACAAACATAAGCCTTTTCGGTAAACCGGCTTATACACTTGGCGTTATTTTGTTGAATGGATTAGCCCGTAACTTGTTAAGATATTCTTTGTTAACGTGAGTACAAACACAAAAATCTTGTTACGTTGAAGTAAGTGAACTTCGGCAAGAATGAATGTAGGTAGAGTTGATGAAAGAGCTCATTAAGAACATCAAAGAGCACAAGGACGCTCTAACAGAGAGCAAGAAACATACCATTGCTTTACTGCGGAAATTAAACAAATTCCCAAGATCCCCGAGAGTGCGGAAGGGTTGTCCTACGCTGAGGTCACCAAACTATCACAGACCATCGCAGATCTTAAAAACGACCTTAGCAGTTATGCTATGCTACGGCCTACCGCTGAGTATACGGCAATGGCTATGGGACCAAAACAGGAGCCGGTCATATCTTCCCAACTTCAGCCTGTTCACTCTATGGTAGTGTCCTCGGTCGACACTCACGATACGAGTGAAGACGTGATAAATAAAATCCGCACCGCTGTCAACGCGAAGACATCGGGCATACGGGTGGACAGGCTGAGGAAGGCCAGAGACCAAAAGGTAGTGTTGGGCTGCCAGACTCGCGAAGAGCTGGCCAAAGTGGCGGAAAGATTAAAAGCTGACAGCCCAACACTCCTTGTTGAGGAAAAGACAAATAGAGACTCCCTAGTAATAATGTACGGGATCCTAACTAATAACAAGGACGAAGATATCCTGGGGGCCCTTAGAAGCCAAAATGAGCACATACTGGGGGCGATACCTGAGGTGGACTACAGGGCGAGTGTGAGATTCCGAAGAAAGGCGAGGAACCCACTCGAGTGCCATGTGGTCCTGCAGGTGTCGCCGCCAGTGTGGCAACGGCTCACCTCCACATCGACCTCCAGCGTGTGGGGGTCAGAGACCAGTCTCCGCTGGTTACGTGCTCCAGGTGTCTCGGCTACGGACATGGTCGTAAGACATGTCAGGAGTCCGTAGACACCTGCAGCCACTGCGCAGGTCCACATCTGCGCAGTGTGTGTCCGGCGTGGCAGGCTGGAGACCAACCCAAGTGCTGTAACTGTCAGAGCGCCCGACTGGACCGGACGGACCACAACAGCTTCAACGAAAGCTGTCCGATGCGGAAAAAGTGGGACGCTCTGGCCAGGTCGAGGGTGGCCTACTGCTAAGGGCAGCCAAAATCTTGCACATGCAATTATAAATAGAGGGAGTCATAGCGGGTTCGGGTACCATCCCCATGGATTTAAACGCAAGAACAGCTCAGTCTTTAAACCTGACAAACAGACAAAACAAACCGTCATGCATATCCTTCCAGAATGTTCGATATGTAAAAGATGTAGATATGTTACAGAAATATATATGGACAGAAGGATATGCATCGACAATCCATGGGAGATGGTAGCCGAAGAAAAATTTAGACAGACATTTGTGGTAAAACCACAAAAAATAAAACTTAAATCATAGATGTGCGGCAAAAGATTTGTAGTATAGTTTATATTATGCTAATATAACAAAATACTAAAATGAAGGCGGGCACATCTATGATTTAAGTCAAAAAATTAACAACGATAATAAAAAATTCACATACCAACAAATAATAAAATTAAGGG
Organism: Erebia palarica; assembly: GCA_964035005.1. Lineage (NCBI taxonomy): Eukaryota > Metazoa > Arthropoda > Insecta > Lepidoptera > Nymphalidae > Erebia > Erebia palarica. Next base: position 25,716,480 of record OZ035992.1, on the reverse strand, counting down.
TGGAGAAGAAAAATAACTAATAAATCAACGTATAAACAAATTAACAATAAAAAAGAAATGAATAAACTGACAAATTAAAATAAAATATAAATCAAATATTTTATACTTAAATATTAATAAACCTACAAATAATTAAAATTTATAAAGCATAAAATAATAAATAACAAAATTCTAAAACAAAAAATGAATAACTATAATTTAAAATAAAGCGTTAAGAATATAAATAGATATAAATTTCAACATATTTACTACTTATAACAACGAAATATTAATCCAATAAATAAGCTAAGCATACAAACAGACTAATAATAAATAAAGAATATATCATTAAACTATTAAAATGGTGAAAATATTATAAGTAAACAAGGTCTCCGACCACCATGTCGTAGGAAAACCGGCCCTCTCAAAGCAAGAGGATTTAAAAAAAAAAAAAAAAGAATGAATATAAGTACAGTAAAAGCTCCCTTCCTTCATTCGCATTTTCACTATTCGCGGATTAAAAAAATGCGACCCAATGCCTATAATCGCGGCTAAAGATTTCTTTATTCGCGGATCTAATCGGTACATCAGTAGTTTCATACATATTAATAAATAGGATTCCGATAGGTATCCAACCCAATATCCTTTGTAAACGCGTCGTCAAATGGACTAATAAAAAAGTAAAATAGACCTTATTACAACTATGCCTAAATAAAGTATGTATATTGTTAAATGATATCGCCGCTGTATTGGTTCGAAAGTATATTTTCAAATGCTGCCACATATTAGACGTTCCGTCCTTAGGTAAGAGCCGCTTTGTGTGTTTATTGTTTCATAGAGCTTTTAAATACTGCCAAGCAAGAAAAAATTACAAAATTCTTTAAACCATTGTCTAATAATTAAACAATATGGTCAAAAACTTCAATTAAATAGATTTTTTTATACGTTTGTTTTTTATTTTGTCACCTAGGAATGTATCCCTTATAATCCCATATAAATGACCATTCCATATTCAAGGTTTCTGTATTCGCGGCGTATTTACGGAACGTATACCCCGCGAATAAAGAGCTTTTACTGTATATTAATGTATATTTTTGGCCTCTGCTTCTGACCAGATAGAGGAAAAAGTTACATGCATTTTGTCGCTTATATTATATTCATACTAATCCCTACTAATATTATTTAATGCGAAAGTGCGTCTCTCTGTCCGTTTATCTATCTGTCTCTCTCTGTCTGCAACGCTTTCACGGCCCACCTTTTCCACCGATTTAGATGAAATTCGGTATAGAAATAGATAATTATATCTCGGGAAAGGACATAAGCTTTTATTCCGTAAAATTAATGATTTCCCGCGAGAATAAAAAGGCTTTATTGAGGCGGACGATGTCGCGAGCATCATCTAGTAAAATATAAATAACTGTCTACGTTTTGTCGTGCCGTCGTGTTAGCACTATGCTATATTTGCTATAATAGCACTCATCATAATCATAAGCCTAATAGTATTCCGCATTAATGTCCGTATATTTAAGGTAAATGGCGAAAACAGCCTCAATAGCTTCGGTGGCGGATTTCTGTACACGTGTAATAGGGATGATTGTGCGATAGAATTAACATAATGTTTGTTGTCGTTAGATTCGCTCCACTAAACAGAATATTTAATGTGCGGTAAGAGATAGCTGATAAGTCAGGCAGCTAAGTTTGCAAAAGCAGATTTTATTTCAGGAGATCTCTTTTATAGATAACTAGCTGATCCACAAGACTTGGACCGCGAAGTTTAAGTTTTTTGATTCCCGCGGGAACTCCTTAATTTTCCGGGGCAAAAAGTAGCCTATGTCACTTTCCAGGTCCTCAACTATGCCTATGCCAAAAAATCACGTCGATCTGTTACTCCCTTGCGGCGTGATTGAACGACAAACCAATAAACAAATAAACCAATAAACAAACACACTTTCGCATCCATACTAATATTATAAATGCGAAAGTGTGTCTGTCTGTCTCCTATGGCTCAGCTTTATGTGTATACCGTCGTTGTACAATTTTAATTTCCGGGGACATAATATAAACGTATGGCGAACCGGAAATCGAACGGTACGGTGGCGAATAGTGATAAAATGTAATACGTTCAATGTTTCGATTATAAAATAACCTGGTACCTTCCTATATTTTGCTATTATATCGTATCATATTATGTATTTATAACTATATACCTTATGCCCGCTATATACCTAAAAATTTAGTTAAACTGGATTATTGGGCTGTTGAGCTAAGAAAACGGATTTATAATATTAACAAATAGTGAAAGCTCTCTTTACTACGCAACAATACGTTGAAATCCCTTGCTAGTGCAATTGCCTAAAAATGCGAGCGCCTCGGTTTGTCTACACGATAGTCGGATGGGCTTAAAAACACTGACTTAAAATGTGGTTTTTAAATAAATAAACTGGGTGGTGGTTTCCACCAAAGTGCAGAGGAGAGGACATATGCGGAGACAAGCCGCCACCGTCTGTCAACGTAACGTAACGCATATCTTCTAGGTTACGTCTCGTTACGCCTAACGGGAAGGGTATTTTTTTTATTTTATTTAGCGGAGCGGAGACGTGAACTGGCTAGAGAGAGCCTAATACTGTCTCCGAGTGGAAGCAAAGAACAGTATATCGGAGTTTGAAATTAATATATTGCTAAATTATTGCGCGATCCACCAACACGAACACACTTCGTAGGCCCGAAGATATTGGTCTTTCGATAAAAAGGCTACAAGTGTCTATCGATAAAAATCACTGAAGTATAAAAATGATGAACGGCAGCTGCAGATTCTGTCTTTTGATCCCGGCTTTATACTTTCCCTATAAAGATTAATTACCATAAAAATTATAATGATAAATCTTTGATAACAAATTCAAGAAGACCATAATAAGTCTCAAAATTCTTTGATCGTCCGATAAAAAGTTATCGAAAGCGAACAAAGCGGCTTGAAGTGTAAAAAATTGTAAGGGATTCTATGAATATCAACGCCAAAAGTTGCTGTGTAATTTGACACAATTTAATTTAAATTCTTGTCAATTTTAATATTTTCGGAATCTGCTTATTAGGTAAACCTGATAAGTAAAATTCCTTGTCTAAGCATAAATAGGCAATCTTGCGCAGCTACCGCGTTCCATATGCCGCGCTGTTATTGGACATCGGAAAAAAGCGATGCAATTCTTGCTGGTTCTTCTCGTTAGGAATGTCATTCCGAACCAGTGGTAGATTCCCTCGACGATTCAAAAGTAATTGTAAAAGCTTATTTGAATAAAAAGCATTTGAATTTGAATTTTAGTCACATCTCATCCTCAAATAGGTACCTTCAAATCAAGAGTAAATAGGCATCTTCTAGGCAAGCGCGCTCCACCTTAAGCTGCATCACCACTTGCAAGCTAGTCTGCCTTGCCAAGCGCTAGCCTGTATATTTAAAAAAAAGCTGCCGCGTATAATATTATATTCTTGGCTATAGACATCAATTCTTTATTAGTTCTGAGTGCGGTAGAATTTTGTCCTGCAAACAAAGATGCTGGCGCTACCAATTTTGTAGTTAGACACACCTGAAGAATGTAGATGAAGGAAAAATAAGGAAAGTTACAGAAGTAGTGGCCATTAATCAAAAAGTCAATAAGTATTAAAGAATATAAAAATATTATAAATACTTAAGACAATATGTCAATTAACTCAAAGAATCAAAAATATAACAATTAAGTACGAAAATAATTATTAGATCTCTCCACTGATAACTACGCTAAGGTCTGGAGGCTTAAGATATTCGTGCGCACGGCCAATGTAGGGTGAGTGACGTATACCAAACGAAGCAGCCGGTATGGTTGGCTTTGAGTACATAAACTGAAACAAATATAGAAAAATTAAGAATTGCAACATGAATGCAAAGAATCAAGGACATGCCAAGTAATCGAGAGTACGTCGTGTACGTAGGCGGTACGTCTATGCCGGTAAGGCGGTAACTAGCCAAGGCCGAAGTTAAACTCCCGAATTGACCCTGCCGGGTCCCTAAGTCCCCGTGGATAAAGCGCATCATCTACCTATAGTTAAACCCAATATGGAATACGTTTTGGAAAATTCCCAATTACTTAATTTACGTTCATCAATTATCATTTGGAATACAGGGAACAACATTTAACGTTTATAAATCACTCAACTGCAGTGAATTAAATTAGTAAGAATAAATCGTAAATGGCATATCATTGAATGAAGGATATATAGGAATGGCAATTGCTGCATGCCGTATTTCATGCAAAACCGCTTACAACTTGAGTTAGTTTCCCATCGTCCAATAACAAATGATACTTGGTATAGTTGCTAACAAACAATACCTTTTTCTCACAATATGTGTTCGGAGCCGGCTTTTGTGGTTCTCTTGAGGGCTTGTAGGGAGCACCAAAAGAAAACGCAGGCTTGGTCCTTTGAACGTAATTGAAGTTCGGATCGTGGTCGCCAGGGCTAGGTATCGTACCACGAGGGCCTAACGCTGAGACTGCGTTTCCAAAGGTGTAGGCTGGCGAACGTCTGAAAATAGTACCTACATAATTTAGGGCCGATTTAACGTTTAACCTAGGAATAAATTTTATAATTTGAGCAGTACCGCTATACTTACCAGGAATAAAACTAAAGCGAAGGAGGACTACGTGTGGTGGTGGTGGACTAACTGAATACTTGAAGATAATTGATAACCAAAATTATTTGGGTAAAACGTTACTCGGAGTTCGTGAAAATACCCCTTAAATGATAGTATGTACGTTTTATAATGATTATATTCATTATTGACTTTCGTATAACTACGAGTGGCAACGGCAATAAATTCTTTGCGACTCCTACGTGTTTTATTTTGAGTATAAGAACGCATTTATGCATACGTATACTTTGAAATACGGTAAAAGCCGTACTTATTAGAAAATAAAGTTATGTTCATTTATACTAAGCTCTATTCCACTCTATTTATAGCTAAAGCTATACTTTACTTTTCTCCCGGATGGGGTGGTAAATACATATTAGGCGACGGTGTCCATTGGTCCCAGGGTTGATAAGGCGGTCGTGCTGGGGGCTGCATGGAGAACGCAGGCGTACGCTTGTACTGAATCGAAGCTCGAGGAACGTACGCCGCCGGTCCTGGCGTTACGGTTTTTTCTTCTGGAGTCTCAATTTGGGGTGATACTACTCCAAGCTTTATTTTGTGAGCACCTTTTAATATTCAAATATTATGCAGTTAGCAATTAAGAAATATCGGTTACGAACCATAATATTTTAGCGGCACGAGAGCTAGGTTAGTAAAAAAAGAGAAGAGAGAGCGAGAACCTACATAGCTACCGATACCTTTTGGGGCCTCGCGATGCTGGAGTTGCGACTTGGTACTGGAAAGCTAGAAATTCGACAGTAAGAAGAATTCCCTACGAGTGATCTGTGTCCAGCTAAGGAAGCATATTGGTTGTTGCTGACGACATGTTTTTAATCTTTTTTTTACCACTACAAGTTAGCCCTTGACTGCGATCTCACCTTATGGTAAGTGTTGATTCAGTCTAAGATGGTAGCGGGCTAACCTGTTAAGCCCATACCCCTATTCGGTTTCTACACGGCATCATACCGGAACGCTAAATCGCTTGACGGCACGTATTTGCCGGTAGGGTGGTAACTAGCCACGGCCAAAGCCTCCCACCCGGGTCTTCCGCACGTTAAGACAACAGCGCTAAACACTGCGCCACGGAGGTCGTCAAATCGTACCTTTAGCGCCCATTCCCCAGGTATCAAGCATAGGTGCTGTTGGTTTTAGCACCGGTTTAGCTAAGGTTACAGGTGTTCGGTGTCCAAAAGTATAGGCGGGTGAACGTTTTATGTGAGAATACCCATTTCCACCTGAAAAATCAAGTTAATCTTTCTGATTTGAGGGTAACTTTCATGACGGAGCCATCAGTCATACTCGTGGTGTATCACCATGGGTGGTGAATATAAAGGCTAAGGCACCCCAAGGGTTCCCTACAAGTATGAGTTCAGGGTATGGTTGCGAAAATAAAAATGTTCAAATTCAAATTCAAATGTTTTTATTCAAATAAACTTTACAGACTGCCTCGTTGGTCTAGCGGTTAGCGTAGTCGACTGCGGATCACGAGTTCCTGGGCTAGATTCCCGGTCGGGCATAAAAATTGTTGCATTAGTTTTTCAATTAAGAAATTCTCAGTGCCAGCCTGGAGTTGAAAGTTGGCTGTGTTTCACCCCCGTGCCTCGGAGAGCACGTTAAGCCGCCTGTCCCGGTTATTATCACTAAAATGATAATAGTCGCTAAAGCCCGCCGACCCGCATTGGAGCAGTGTGGTGAGTCTAAGCTCTAATTCCCTCTCTCCTATGAGAGTGGAGGCCTGTGCCCAACAGTGGGACGCTAATGGACTGTAGTGGTAAGTGCTTTTGAATTCTCAAATGAGTCCATCTACCACTAGTTCGGAATGCCATTCCTACCGAGAAGACCTAGCAAGATTCAATAATGTTTGGTATGTTCTTTGGTATTTCCTACCTTCCAATTTATTCAAAAGAGCAATTCTTTCAGACATCGTTATTATGGACAAAGGAATGTAATAAAAGAATTACTACCTCATTACCCTATCCTTTATGTCTACTTTATTTTACTGCAGTTACAAAGTTACTAACGTTTTTACTGGCTAGTAATAGCTCTTCAACTATTGTTGTGCTGTTTGTGAATTTTATGTGGTCTTTTATTTCCATGAGGTAAAAGAAATAGCTGTAAACTGTGTAGCAACACTGAAATGCCCTCTAACCCACTGGGAGGGGGCACACTAAAACACACACATTTATTTTACCGTATAGAAATAAAAGGCACATTTATTTTTTATTTTTTGGTTAGTTCTGGCGTTCCCGACTAATCTTTTAATTGCATGAACCGATTTTGACGCAACTGTTAATTTTATATACCTGAGTACAGTGATCTTATATATATAATGTATTTATTTTTGTTCTTACACTGAATACTATTGGAAGAAGCCGAAATCAAAAGCTTATGCAAATTACCTGAATTAATAGAAAGAATAAAATCCATACTTCTATACTAATAATATAAATGCGAAAGTGTGTCTGTCTGTCTGTCTGCTACGCTATCGCAGCCCCTCTATTCAACCGATTTTGATAAAATTTGGTACAGAAGTAGTACAAGGACACAGTTACTTTTTATCCCGGAAAATTAAAGAGCTCCCGCGGAAATCAAGAAACCTTAATCCACGCAGATGAAGTCGCGGGCATCATCTAGTAGTATTATAAGGCTTACCAATTATTTCTGGTGTATCATATTGCATTGGACCAGGGCCCTGCACTTCGCCAATCACTTGCCCCCGAGGGTGAGTTGGTTTTGCAGGAACCTGCTTTATCAGTTTCGCTCTGCACTCCCAACCCCACGGCATTTTTCAAAGAGTATGTAGGTCACACAACAAAAATTCGTACCTCTGAATAAATAAGTAATTTAAAATTGTTTCAATTTAATTTAGCGCGGTATTTTCTTTCAATGACATTAACGTAGTATTTGACAATGTCGTTTATGTATCAACATGGCGTCTCAACTCGCCTGGAATCTCCTTCACGCATTTGTGAAATACTACAACTATTCTAGCGGCACGCTATGATGGCCGGTTTGACACATTACAATAGTGATGTGGAATGTCAATTTATTCTCGAGCAAAAAACAATTAAGTTTTGTTTTTGTACCTGATTAAATAGGTTTAATAAAACAAAAATGTATATGTTTATTTAATTTATTTGAACGAACTGAATATTTGAACGAAAATGAATATACATACTTTATATGCACACAAGAAACATATGAATACAAAAGATACCAAAAAAGGTGCCACAAAAGGCCATAATTAATCAGATTCGTCCATACTACTATTTTCACTGTCGTCACTGCTATCATCACATACATTAATAATTATATGTTCGTTTTCTATAATATTATCTATTTTCACATCTCTTTCATAATCTTCCCTTATTAATTTAACAGTTCTATTCACAACCTTTTCCCAGTCTCCTTTAGTCACATGTTCACAAGCTTCTTCTAATAATTTTAGCATTTTTTTTGTGGTAAATGGGGGTTCTGTATTGTGTCTTGCAGCATATCCCTTAATTTGAGCCCACACCAACTCAATCGCATTATACTCACAATGGTAAGGCGGTAACCGTATAACTCTGTGCCCATGTTCTAATGCTATTTCGTCAATGACGTATCGGATCTTGGTTGGTTTGTTTTCTTTTAAAAGACGTACTAATTCCGCTTTTAACATATTCATGTTTGCATCTACGCCATTTTTACGAAGCCATGCGACGATATCAGCTTTCTTTTGGGATTGAAAGAAAGAAAGAAAGAAAACGTTTTTATTTGATCACAATATCTAGCATAAGAGACTATCAAAATAGTTAAAGCAACAAAGTTGTGTGACCAAATATAGGTCTCCAGCTCAGCATCATGCTACAGCAGGCTGCAGCGCTGGTTTTCAGTGGAAACCTTAAAATTGGTGGAGTCACGGACGAACTATGAATCCAATATCTACTCTAATATGTTTATAGAAATCCAATAGTTCTTGAACTATTAGATTTCTATAAACATATATTTTCTTCAGATTTCTATAACATATATACATATATAGTAGGCACATGTAAGTATTACATTATTTATAAAATGGATGATGTGGAACTAATATAATGATAAAAAGTAAATATATAAAAAAGAAAAACTAACTAACACTATAATAGAGATAAATGACAAATGAATACAAGCATAATGAAATTAATTTGTAAATGACAAGTGAATATAAGCATAATGAAATTAACCACATTGGGCACAATGCGGCATAAGTGCTGAAACGATAGGTGTTGCTGGTATAAATACACTATAGCAAAATAATTTCAAGCTATAACTTTTTGTTGGGTTAGTAAATAGTTTTTTAATTAGGATTTTTAGGATTGGGCAGGTGGCTTGTCAATTTGCATCGAGTGGTATGGGGCGTTGTCCATAATTATAATAGATGGTTCAGGGAGGCTACACAACATTGAGGTAAACCATTCAGTAAACTTTTCTCCATTCATGTCTTCATGATAGTCTCCAGTGGTTTTTGACGCAAAAGCCATGAGAGAACCTTCGACAAACCCGTTGATGGTTCCGGCGTGACAAATTATAAGTCGCGATCCTTTTCCTACAGGAACTTTGGAAGTAGATGCTGCTGTGTCATCGTTCCAAGAACGGCCTACAGTATGGTTAGCATTAAGCCATGTTTCATCCAAGAACACAACATTTTGCCAATTTTTGATTTCTTTCACTTGCCGTAAAAAAGTATACCTTGCCATCGCTATATCAAATCTTTCCATCAATATTTTGCGTTTGTTATAGTTGTGCTAGCCAGCGATCCTATGTGACGATCGTATTAGATTCCATTTTTAAAAATTTATTGATATTTTTTTGCGATTTCAGAGGTTTGTCCACATAGTGAAAATTGTTCATATTCACAAGTACATTCACCCCTTAAATGGTGCAAACTGATTTTTCTACACTTGTATACATTTAAGAAATCAATTTAATAAATAAATTTTGAGTCCTAAACCTAAAACTACATTCGATAAAATTTATGAATCTCTGCACATCACTATCGTCAATAAAGTAATACAATTATTTCCTTCAAAGTCGTTATCAATTAATACGGAACTTCATGAGCGGACAAACGTCAAACCGGCCATCATAGCGTGCCGCTAGTTTAAGTACTTACTTACACTAATATAATTTCATACTAATATTATAAATGCTAAAGTGTGTTTGTTTGTTGGTTTGTCGCAGATCAATTTAAGGACATGCAACTATATTTTAATTGATCACTTGGAATATTTGCCAAGCAAAATTAACTACAGATTGCAATGAGGCCATCGATGGGTGAGGCCAGTTCTGTTCTATTGAATAATCTCGTCGGTCTACGAAAGGGTCATCGGTCTACCTCTTTGTTATCAATAGTCCAAAAATTAAAAAATATACCTATATTGTAAACAGTTTGAAAGTTGCCAGGCGAGGCACCTTTTGAAAATTCAAAATGAAAATTATTTTGAATCATAGACTGTACATGTAATAATATTTAAATGGCCTGCCATTATTACGATAAAAAAGGTTTGATTTTAATAGGTACTGTGACTGTAATAGTTAATGTTTACTATTCCTAGATAAAGTTCTAAAATCATCTCATTGACGAATTTCGAGCTCTAACGTATCGAAACCGTTTATGTCGACATTTCCTAGGAAATGCTCTTTGATCAAACGCTTGTTGCTTGTTTTTCGCTTAATAATCAAGTTGCTTTCCGTGTACAATTTAAAAAATGACTGTTTAAGTGGTTCAGTAACAAAAAAAAGTGTTTTTATTCATCGCCAAAAGACACTGAAAAGCTTGTACTGAAAAAAGGCACAATAACTTTTTGAACTTGCCTTTAATGGCAGACCGAGTCGATATACCGGAATATCAAAAATAACGTTATCTGTAATACAAAAAGAAGCTAAAGAAGCTTACGAAAAACGACAAGTTTTTTACGAAGAACGAAGAGGTCTTTGGTGATTTTAATCGTATTGTATTACAATTATCAACTTACGAATTCACAGAACTATAGAAGACTTTTATCTGACTAAAACAATCGTCCCTACTTGTCCGAATGATTTTATTTTCTTTACTTAAGAAATGAAGTAAATTTTGGAATTAATTATTGTGTTTCAATAAATATTTTAAATGTTTTTAAAATAATACAACCACTGCTTGTTTTTGTAATTTATCGATATGACTGTCAGTAATAAGGTCACAGCACTAGCATATTCCTTAGCTCTGCATTCAACTCAGGTACGAATAATACATATTATTTCAGTCTGTTTTAGTTTACAAATGGAAAGGTAACCTTATTCTTTTTGATACATAATTCAAAACGATATGAAAGTAGTATTGTAACATGGTGTAACAGTGAAAATCACATGTTTATGTTTTAGATAGATTGACTAATTATTATAAATGAATTTCGGCCAATATTAGGTAAATTATACAACCTACCATCTATTATAGAACTACTTGCGTATGGTGATGGATAGGGTTTTTAAAATGCAAACTAACACAACATACTAACACAAATACTAGGAAATTTATTTAGGAAGCAACATAAAGAACACATAAGGTACCTATATTAAATTAATTGCAATGTAACAACCATATGTATCCATAACCAATCGCAACCAACGTAAAGATAGGTCTACTTTCTTGACACGTGCAACTCAAGGCAAATCTGAGTATCGAATGGTTAGAGACACAAAAGTTGCTATAATGTAATATTATTTTTTTTATTTTATTTAGTACAGAAAACTTACAGCTTCAACAGAAATGGATAAAGAATAAGTATAACGCCAATTACAAGTTTTCAAAGATATATACAATATTATAAACAATATTATGACGTCACGTCATTAAACATAGCTGTCACATGAGCGGACACTCCTCTGATTGGCGGAAACCTCGCGTAACGGCTGCTTTGCCGCCTCACGTGTACAGCGCCATCTGGAGTCATAGAGCGGCGCTAACACATAAGAAACCGATACGAATTGAGTACGAACTATGAATCAGCTTAGTAGTGGTAGATATGGTGATAATATCCAATCTTCCAGGCCGTTAGGTACCAACGTAGTGAGGTACCAACAAGTGATATGATGTAAGCACGTTGGCCTCGGAATCTATAGCCGTTGAAGAATCATAATAAGTTTCTTTCTTTATATACATAATTATTAAATCATACGAAAACCATTTTGCAAATAAGGTAAATAAGGTATAATAAGGTAAATAAGGTATAAGGTAATAAATAAGGTACCTATTATACCTAAATGGAAAGAGGGAGGATTTATCCAAGAGTAAATATGAAGAATTTTAAATAATCGTGGCTGCAACTTTATCCTCGAGAATAAGGAAGTTTGGTGAAATCTGGCCTACCAGACCAAAATATTTATCTGTCAATAAGTGTTCATTAATACTTATATAATTTACCATGCGCTCCTATTCCATCTCTTTTATAAATTATTCTATAACTCTTCGTAACAACGTCGACATTTTCTCTTTCCCAATTCAATTAGACCGTCGCCTTCTAATCTATAATGTAAGATGTTTATAAAGTTTGAAAACAGCTGTCTCTCTTCATTTTCTTCCTTACATATTATTTCAGTTGCTATTCCCATCCTCTTAACTTTTTGTTAGGCAGAAGTTTGTTAGTCTAACTTTTGCTCACACGAAAGTAAATCTGCTTTATAGTACATACCTATGTTTAATATTCCGAAAATTAGATGTATTTAAAAACTGATATTATATTTTCAAACATAGACTAGGTACATACCGTATATAATATTAATATCTAGTGCAGTACTTCATAATCGTTTTATATATTTTATACCTATATCGAACAATTCGTGTATATACATACATATATATACATATTATATATATAATATGTATATATATGTATATGTATATATATGTATATGTATATATATATACATATTATATATATATATATATATTTAAATAAATATATATATATAATCTGAATCCCGGAAACGGCAAAAACGATTTTTCATGAAATTTACTATGCAGGGGGCTATAAATCGTTCTAGCTAGGATTCATTTTTAGAAAATGTCGTTTTATTTGTGTTTTCAGGCAATGAAAAAACAATATCATTACAATACGAAGGTAAATTTCGCCACCATCTACAACAGGTTATAACAGCTCAGTTGGGAAATGCGGCGAACCCGAAACCAGTAGACCCCGGTTCGAGTCCAGATGTCATCAATCCAATTATTTGTATCCCTTTTTTTTCAAGTTCCTTTTGTGAGAAAGACTATTTTTGGGAGCCCAAAATTTGAACTCGTGATTTTATATTTAATCCAGTTCATATTTTTTTATTATTATGTCGGTAAGTTCGAAAAATATTATTTAATATTTCATCAGTATGTAATTCGTATTTAAATATAATTTCCAAAAAAACACGATTTACCAAAAAAAAACTACCGAGCAAAGCTCGGTCATCCAGGTACTGAATATTTAATCTTAATATAGTAGATTGAAGTAACACGCGAATAACAGATTTTTATGAATAATTTTACTTGCCTACCATAGAGCTCTATTTTAAATAGGGATGATGATAACTCAATCAAATCAGCAACTCTTTATGAAACTTAAAAACGCGCTTCTAGTATGGAAGTTGTGTGAAATTTACAATATTGACGTCATCAAATTTCAACGCACTTTTTGTTCTTTAATCTATATTTTAAAATGGTTATCTAACTTAAAACTAACCTAGGATGTGAATTTTAGGTCTTTTGGAAGACCCTCTATTGAATAATCAGTTAGAAATAATTTATTTTTGATATAGGCAATAATCATCCCTATTACATACGTATTGCTGGGTTAATAATACTTATAATAATATTTTCATAAGTTATTGTTTATTTTAGTTTTTATCTAAGTAACGCAGCCTTTCAGCATAACAATAATATGTTTTAGCGCTGCAAAGTTTTCTATAGTTCTCTAAGAGGGTACTATTATTTTAATTCATAGAGCCTTTCATGCAATTGAAAAGGAACAAAGGCTAGAAGGACGTAGGTTTTAATGAAGACAAAACAAGGCAATCGTTCCTAGCTGGCGTTGCTCCAGTTTTCAGTTTTCTCTGCGAATAAGTTCTCAGTACGAAGATTCATACTAATTGAGAGTTCAGTAATTAGAACTGCAGTCACAAAACTTATATAAAACCAAAAATGAAAATATTATATGACACAAAAATACTTCTTCTATATCACTTATTCCTTCATCACATTATTGAAGTGAAACTTCTTTGGAATCGTTGTGATTTGAAAATTCGATGAAAGCGAAACGAAATGAAAAAGCGACACCAAAAAGAGACAAACATATTCATAAATAGGATTTAGCCTGTGAGAGAATGAGATAGAATGCAAGTTATTTATCTCATTCTCTCGTAGATTACTTTTCTGAAGTTTCACTTCTGCCATGTGTGAATTGCACACACACACTATTTTATGTTAAAAAATCACGATAAGTAAACAAAGTAGAAAGATTTTTTACTCAAATAAATTTATACAGGTTCTTTCGAATTGCAAACTATTTATAATAATATGTATAAATATCGTTAATAATAATGTTCGTTTCATTTCTTACTGATCGTTGTTATTTTGTTTTTATAAGAAGAAGTATTAATAGTATAGTATAAATATAGTATTTAAAGAAGTATTTTCCAGCGGCTTTGGCGCGCCACCGTGATTCCACTCGCCATATTTATGATAATCCGTTAGTTTACTGGTATCTACCTAATACCCAGATAAATATTTTCCAGCGAATGATTTTATTAAGAAAAAGAAAAGTTTGGCTACACTTGTACCACGAAATAAAACTAAATTTATTACTAAGATTCCTAAAAACCGAATTCTAGGTACACGTGGTTAGGTACGTAGTACATATGAGCATTAATCACATCGATCAATTTTCCAATCGATAACACATATTATAACTATAATAATATAGCACTAGCACAGCGAAACTTCTGTACGGGTTTAGCCGAAATCAATCCATGTTCAAGTCCTGTTTAATGTGAAACCTAAATTTTGGGGTAAACAAATAAGCTTTGGAAAATGAAGTTAAGTATTTAGAAATAGCAGCCAGCCACATCAATTTATATAGGCATTATTATACACACTTTGATATTTTCCTTTTAAAATTTCTAAAAGGAAAATATCAAAGCGTAATAAAAAAGAAATCAAACAAATAAAATCTAAATGATTTCCACGGTACCGGAAATTGAACTGCACCGGATATCGTCGCAATGGAAGGACGTACGACAGAAAAATGGCCGGTCGAGGTGCGCCATTTTTATTAAGCCCACTGTTGAAAAACCCCGGTAAAAAAACGTATAGGCCTATTATTAGGCACAGCTTGTATTGTAGGGATAACTGATAGTTTGAATTGAACTGAAAGTATATAATATTTTCATAAATTAAAAAAAAAAATAACAGTTTCTAATTTTCTACAAAGCTCGAAGGTAAAAGTGGTAAAAAGTGACAATAATACAAAATATTATTACGAAATTTGGATAACTTCTTGCAAGGGAGAAAATTCAACTCTGATGGGGCAGTCCAAAGTGCCTTCAAAGATTTTATTGATTCTCGTCCGAATGGTTTTTTTAGTAAAGGGATCAATGAACTACCTATGAGATGGCAAAAGTGCATAGATAGCAATGGTACAATACTTTGATTAAATAAACATATTATATTTAAAAAAAATAGACTTTATAATTTATTTGAGGAAGATTATAATATATTAAATAGTATATTTATTTTATTATTTATAAGATTAATTTCTGGAAGATTTTTAAGATGAATAATTTTTTCTTATCCTTAAATAATTTATTTATAAAACCTTACAAAACGCCAATTTCATATGTAATTGACCTAATATTATCCATAGGATACCTAAGATACCTACCAAATTACAAAACTTGGCAGCTACTGAATCGGCGACGGCGTGGCATAATTTAACAGTAATAACTAATGAGATTCTATAAGTTTTAATGTTAAGTTTAAATTTCATATTCATACAGTGGATCTTATTTTCTTTACCCCCGAGAGTTAGAAAAGTGAAATTATTATAAAGTTGTTTGATTATAATGAAGGGGATTCGAGTTGGAATTTTAATATAAAGAAGATTTTGAACGCCTAACCACATAATAGTAAGTGTTGGGTAGTACGTACATAATATATAAATTAAGCCAATCCGAGCGAAGCCAGGTCGGTTCAACTAGTGTGTTTTATGAGAATAGAATTGTTTAATTTTCCTTGTACTAAGTAGGTAGGTTCTTTGTTCAACCTCCATTGCGAAAATCACTGAAGACATCGTATATTGAACAAGTTGGAGAAATCGACGTTATTAATAGCACACCCACATGCTTTCAGTCTTTTAATTAATTACGTGATCGTATGTTATACCTACTCTTTGTGGGGGAAGTATAAAATGAAAATATATTCCGACAACTCGTTATCGTTGTTATATTGGTATCGTATTTATTGTTATAAAGTTTTTCATTCTATCATTTCCGCTGTGCCTAGAGTACGTTAAAGGTCTAGCCACACTACAGATGCACTGCGCGGCGCGGCACGTAACGACATATATTCTTTGTATGAGTTTGTATGGAGCTGGGCCCACTTAAGCAACGCAGCACGGAAATGCACTGCGACTGCCACACGGAGGCAGGCACCTCTAACTTTTCAGAGTTATATGCGTTTTAAGAAATTAAATATTACTTTCTGCAAACGGTACAGAAAAACATCGTGAGGAAACCTGCATGCTGAACACTTCTTTATAATATTCTTGAAGGTGTTTGAAGTATGCCAATCCGCACTTCCAGCGTAGTGGACTATAGCTAAACACTCCCCATTTCGAAAGAAGACTTGTGCTCTTCAGTAGTGAGCCAGCAATGAATTGAAATGATGAATCGATAAACCTAGGTGTGGGTACAAATTACTTTTAGAAGCAAGAGTCGTATGCGGTAGGGAACCTAGAGCATTATCCTAAGAAACCCCCTAGTATTATATAATAAGTGGAAAGGTTTCTCTATCCTCAGCGATGAGGAATACGATGCAAAAGGAGAGAGATTTAATGAATATATGTCACCGTAAGATTGTAAATACCGTTAGATTATAATCTAACTCGCGAAATTGTAAAGTGTCGAAAGATTGTAAACCGTTCAATGTTCTGAGTGTAAATTTTTGAAATATCCATTGTATTTACGTTTTCTTGTCTGTTTCTTGTAGGTTAGGTTAGGGTTCGACATAAATAATCTGGTAGTGCCTACAGTGCCTATAGTGCCTAGTACTTTATCGGGTTAATATACCTAACAGATTACAATCTACCGAAAAATAATGCGTTAAATTGTAATCTTTCGACAGTTTACAATTTCGCGAGTTAGATTATAATATAACGACTTTTACAATCTTACGGTGGCATAAAACATCAACTTAGGGCCAGAGTTAGATTTAGTAGTGCAGTGAGTGATCTTCTAATTGGGGTTAAACTTCGTCGTGTCCGGCCAAGCTAATAAACTAATCACAGTGACGAAGGCAACTGGCAGTTAAATGACTACATACAGTCTACAGACCTCTGAATATTCAACCAAGTTATTACCAGTTGGAACCGTTGCTACGGGCATTTCATTACTCGAAATTTATTAGGATCTCAATATGAATGACGCGAAATATTCTTGCTGTCTCTTCGGTCGGTCGTGACCTTTTCCATTAATCACTTAACTAACCGTATAGGATTTTGGCGGCGGACCCTGGGGTCCAATAATAACAATATAAAAGTTTTATAATTATTAAAATAGGAATACAATTATCTGTTGTTGGTAAATTTTAGTTGACACTTGACAGTGACGACTGCGTTCGGAACATGGATATCAGATCATAGATAAAAGAATGGTGAATTCTATGGCCAAACCCAGTCGCCACAGGATTTTGGATGTTAATGCGGTGGTATTCTAGATCCTTTCGCATCTTCCACAAATCACTTGCTCATAATATTATTTTAAAATAAAATTGCTATTTTAAAGAATTATTGTTATAGTTAAGCAGTTTAAAAGACAAATGGATAACCAATTGCTTTAAATTTTTTAAATTAAAATTGGCAGCGAAAATAACTTATTATCCTTTTCGCATTTGCATTGTAAATTGCAAGATAAATCATATGCCTAGACGTAACAAATTCAAATTCTGGAAGAAATCTCTTCAAGAGATAATTTGTCCTTGATCATGTCTTTTAAATGTTTATGTTTAGTTTTTAAGTTTGGTCCTAAATATATAAAGAAAAAACTTGAGAGGTGTACCTTGAACCTGTATACACAGAATCAGAATTTCGTGAGTTAGATTATAATCTAACGGTTTTTACAATCTTACGGTGACATATATACAAGTAGGTACTAGTCGATTGCCATTGTTAAAGCAAAATTGACCAAGTCGCTGACCAAATTTGGTGGTTCGGATTTGGAGGACCTGAAATCCTTTATTAAAATCCTATAAAATGTCTACCATTTTGTGAATAATAGAAAATGGTCGCGTTAAGTAACTTTTTTTGTATTTTCCTCTGCTAAAACAATGGTAGCCAATCTACACAACAACAACAATCGATATTTGCCAATTCAGCCGTAAGTTCATGAATTAATTTATTCATTTGATTTGATTGTGGGGATGCCTTGACGCCACTGGTTTAACCATTTTGGAGGCTTATTAAAAGTTTATTACTTCACCTTTAATATAGTAAAATAATAGTAACGAATGCTTTGAATGGCTGGGAATGGGAACTTTTATGAGTTGTCTCAGATTGAATGATAACTTGCTCATTCCAAATAGTAATTGCTTACACTGTAAAGGAGCTCACAGATTCGAGCTCCTTTATTTTTCGGAATAAAAAGAAGCCTAGCTCATTCCCTGGGATGCAATTAATTACCTTTCTATTTACCAAACATTGAAGCAGGCGTTACTTTGTGAACGTCTATGATAATTAATGAACTAGAAGTTTAATGCGCTATAATCCGCTACAATAGACAAATCTGTGTGGTACAGTGCGTGTCTTCCACCTGCAGCATGCGACACCCACCAACCAGCAATTCGCACAGCCACAGCGCCACACCACACAAATCCTCCAAATCACTCTCAACGTACGTTTCACTCCGAAGTCCGACACCGGAGCATCTTCAGGAGATATTGACTCGACAATGCACGATTGTAAACCAAACGTCTAAATCGTGAATGCATAGTAGACCGACGGACACACTTTCGTTTTTCGTGCAAACCAGTTGTTGCCTATCATATTTTCTGCAGGATCACAGAATCATCACTATGCCAACAAACCATATGAGTAGCTGGTAAAGAAAGACGAATAAATGTATGCTTGTCTATGTCTGTGGCCTATGGAGGTGAGGATAATAATTATATTTTAAAAATATAACATGCTTTATTAAAAGAAGGAAACGAAGCGAAAACAATTAGTAAAATATCTTCTCGAGTCTAGAAACGAGTTTCAATGGTCTCGTTGTTAACAAGCAAATCCTCTTAATTTAATGAATCGTTTGACTTTTTAACAATACTCTCTCGTTTTATCTGTCCCTCTAATTAATTATTCCCGAAGATTATTTTTTCAGATAATTTTTTTTGTGAACAGTTCGTTTGGTGTGTAAGTTTTAAAAACATCTACCGAGCTTTTTAAACGAAAAAAATATATGAAACATATCTGCCAAGTTTTTTAAATTCGAGAACCACATCCATATATCGATCACGATTACGAGGAAATTAAACGATTATATAATGAAACGATTACATTAGTATAATTTCCCTGACTTTATTTTTCCACTGCACAGTCATTCATTTTGGCATCATTCATGAATTGCTGATTGAACCCGGTTTACTGGTTGGTCCTTCAATTCACGACAAAGAAATGTTTCTATGTGATTGTTGCTTGGGTATAATTGATAACCCGTATGGCTAGCATGCACACAACGAGTAAAATTGTATCCCATCAAAAACATAAATGTAAATTGAGAGCCAAGTTCAAAATTGTGATATATATGCCTTGGTTGTTGACTTCAGCGACAAAAGAAGTGAGATCTAAGTGGGTGCCAAGTTCAATGGTCAGTCCTGTAATTTATTTATCCCATCAAAAACATAAATGTGAAATGAGAGCCAAATTCAAAATTGTGATATATATGCCTTGGTTGTTGACTTCAGCGACAAAAGAAGTGAGATCTAAATGGGTGCCAAGTTCAATGGTCAGTCCTGAAATTTATTTATAACAACATATAATATTTTATAACAACTTAAAATATCATTTCTTCTTATAACTTAGTATAAAATTTTGAAGACTAAGGCTTTGGCTTGGCTAGTTTTCATATACGAATTATAGCCTTCACAAGTTGTAAAGCTGTAAGTTCTTATTTTATTCTTCCGAAAATTTGGCTTGCTGGTAGAAACTGTACTTTTAGGTACCTACTTAATAATAATTCGTAATTTTCATCGTGGAAACTTAAGACGTACCCGCGGAAATTAAAAAAAAACTTAAACCACGCGGACGAAGTCGCGGGAATCAGCTAGTAAGTTTATACCTATTTCTCGTAATATGTACCAGCAACATTAACAACAGCTACATAGTGCTTACGATTTCGCACAAGAAATTGCGACTTGAGCATTTCTCTACATCTCTGAGGATGGTAGGAAAAACGGCTCACTACACTGCTTACTCAATTTATAGCGATAGTTGGTCTAAGAGCGTTCCCGTTACAGCTATTAAGAGCCCGCCTAATGTTATAATTACACCTTGATATAGGTACCTGCAGGGAATTATTTAACACCCCGAGATTTATTGCGAATTAAACCACCACCCACCACCACTACAGCTCATTTACGTCCCACCGCTGGGCACAGGACTCCACTCTCATAGGAGAGAGGGAATAAGAGCTTAGACCCACCACGCTGCTCCAATGCGGATTGGCGGGCTTTAACGACTATTATCATGTTAGTGATAATAACCGGGACCGACGGCTTAACGTGCTCTCCGAGGCACTGGGTTGACTCACCGCCACCTTCCAACTCCGGGCTTGGACTGAGGATTTCTTAACTGAAAAACCCAGTACTTAACAATACAATGCAAATTTGGCACAGATAGTATTTAGTATTATAGACTGAAATAGCACAAAGGCACTTTTTATCCCGGAAAATTAAAGAGTTCCCGCGGGAACCAAAATACCTCAAACCACGCAGACGAAGTCACGGGCATTCGCTAGTATTATTTAAATAATGGGACTTAGACATTTATTATTTAGATGCCAGTGGTGGCTTCCCACTGTAATATATTTTTTAACTATAACCACAATATTGTATTCATAAATATATTATCGCTTCTGAAATGCAAAACAATATTGTGTAATGTAATATGATAATATCGAAATAAAACCTGTCAGTATAAAATTGAATCACGTCTTATGCATTGAAGAGGAAATTATGCGATCAAAGTTTATTGTCATGGAATACATATTTATGATTCCAATAAAATTAATTAAACAAGTGGGAGTTTGGTTACTGTTATGGCTTTCCTAGCTAATTAAATATGGTTTCAAATGCGGATTGGCCTTTCTATCGCCTTGGGACCCATGATTGGGAAAGTCATGATTGGTATGCCGTGCACTGTCGCAAATATTTCCATACCTAGTATTTTCTGAATTTTCCTTAGTCTGGCCTGGTGGGAGGCTTCGGCCGTGGATAGTTACCATCCTACCGGCAAAGAAGTGCCGCCAAGCGATTTAGCGTTCCGGTACGATGCTGTGTAGAAATCGAATAGTAGTATGGGTTTAATATAACTGCCATACCCCTAGCAGGTTAGCCCTAGCTACCATCTTACACTACATCGTCACTTACCCTCAGGTAAGATCGCAGTCAAGGGGTAACTTGTAGTGGATAAAAACAACTCGCAATTCAAAGGTAAAATAAATAAGTTTTATACAAACCAGCAGAGATATCCTTCCTTTCCTATCCTACTTAAACTGCCTCAGTTTGCATGCAGTCGAAACAACTCGGCGTTCATATTGATATGAAGTTCTATTCTATTGTAAAGGTCCTAGGCAACGCGATAAGATAAGCGTCAAGATCGCTTTATCTGCAAAAACACCAGTCAAGTGCGAGTCAGACTCATGCACCACTGTTCCGTACAACTACTGTACCACACATTAGAGGTATTAACATATCGCTAAACGACTAAACGGTTAAAGGTTAACGGCTGTAAACGGTAGTAAAAAAAACAATGTTTTTTTTCACAGGAGTAAAGATCATTTACTACCGTTAACCGCTAACCGCTAACCGTTTAACAAACGGTAGTAAAAACAATGATGAGAAGTTGTATAATAATATTTTCAACCATTAGCTGTTAATCGTTTAACCGTTTAGCGATATGTTAACACCTCTATATAATATAAATTGTTTTAGTAAATAACAAGATAGACGTCATAGCAACACGCAATCAGATGTGAAATAACGGTAGAGCCTGACAAACAATTCGATACCCCATGATCCAGGAACCCTAAATAACGGTATGTATTCTTATATTTATGTTGCGTAACCTTGCTTTTTGCCAAATTGTATAATTTTAGGTCAAGGGGAAGTACCCTATGGTTTTGAAATACTGACGAGCGTCTAAATACTCAAAATATGCGGCATCAAACGGCCGTATCTTTTGATTGCGTTGACTTAGAAGCTTGATTTTTTTTATCTCCAAGTGATCGGAGACCTAAGTATTTGATACTAATTTCAATTTGATAACTTTACGCGTTCCTGAGAAAAAGGTGGTTGACACAGGTGGTGGATACAGACTGTCGATTTTTCATCTTGAGGTAAAAAAAGCGCTTAAGACCTCGTCTTCTATTCACATCGCCGCTCAACAACTACAAATTGAATTTCAAAGTTATTCGCAAGTTGTGAAGTCATGATTGCACTAAGGTTGTTGTGACTTGTTGTTCTATACTCACAACTTGGTTGCACTTGGAAACTTGAGCAGATCGAGATGCGTTTCACGAATAATTATTGTTTGGAGACCTGAGTGAGTTGATTTGTTGACGAAATTGTTTTTCGAGAATCTACCCCACAGAGGGTGAAGGATGAATTTTTTTATGAAAAACCTGTTTTTGTGAAGTTAGAGACTTGAAAATCGATGTAAATAATAATAACCTGTATGAGCAATTTTACGATAATTCACCCCAAAGGTGGTGAAATGGGGGTTGAAAGCTTGCATGAAGGTCATACATTTTTGAAGTCAGCATTAAGGACTTATTATTCTTAAATAATAAAAACCTGCCGATGCTATATAGCTGCTATAAGTAGACCTTTTGCAGCGGGAAAATCTCATAGAAAATCAGAAATTGTACGCGGACGAAGTCGCGGGTAACCGCCAGTATGTTATGTACATATACATATATAATCTGAATCTCCGAAACGACTCAAACGATTTTCATGAAATTTAGTATGCAGCAGGATTCAGGGGCGATTAATCGATCTAGCTAGGATTTATTTTTAGAAAATGTCATTTTATCCGTGTTTTCAGGCAATGAAAAACTGTCACAATATCATTAGAATACGAAGGTAAATTTCGCCACCATCCACAAGGTTATAATAGCTCAGGTGGGAAATTGGGCGGTCCCCAAACCAGAAGACGCCGGTCCCCGATTCGAGTCCAGATGTCTCTGTTGTTGATGTCGAAGACGTACCAAAAAATACACGGTCATCAATGTACTGTACATAATAAGACGACGGCAGGGGTTGCTGCAACGATGAGCACACGTGTTTTCGTCGTTTTGTCTGTGTCAGAGTATATCAAACCAAAGAGAATTTTCAAATGTCAACGACCACGGGCCAAACCACTCACACGGAAAACGTTTTTCCTGTCGTGCTAATGTGAGCAGCTCCATATAAAAGTGCACCTGCGATCTTTTTGGCCACCAGTTTTTTTGACCTTATTGTGTGTTTTCGTCCTAACTTGTCGGGCCTACGTGACCAGCAACAATAAAGATACTCTATATTCGATACTCTTGGAGCAAGTTACAACGCAACGTACAGTGTACTGCTGATTTTTAAATTTGTGCCGAATCTACGAGTAGGTAGCGCCAAAGTGCCACGTTTGCTGTGCAGCAGAACTATAAATTGAATTTCTGAGTTATTAACAAGTTGTGAAGGCATGATTGGAGTGCGGGTTTTGGCAAGTTGCTGTTCTCTGCCGGAGAAACAGTGATTACAGTAACATTCGGAAACTTTTAAACTTTTGGTAACGAGAAAACGAATTTAAAAAAATACAAACGAAATCAGATCTTGATCGGGACCTCATTGATAGCAGTTTTCGCTTTGTATCTGGTTGATTACTTGGTGTTATAAAAACAAATATTACAACAAAAAACGTTTGTTTTTTCCAATCAACCTTTTCCCTAATATTGCACAAACATTATTGTTTTTTTTTAATTAGCAACACGAAACTCTGTTATGAGTTTAACGCTAAACATACATCATTTTCGCGCTGCACTGTGCCAGTTTTTTATATTGTGAATAGACATAACAACGAAACGGAAATAAAACGGCTAAAATACGCGGAACACCCCATTACAACTCACTGTTGAAACAAACAGCCAATATCCGATTCAATTTGCGCAAAGGTGATAAATTGTGAGCGTAAAATAGAAATACTGAGTTGTCATGACATCCTCACCAAATCCTTATTCAATGTGTGGACGTGTTTACGACATTGAGTGATTTACTTACCTACAGCGTCATTGTATGGCGTCTATTGATCATTGATTTATGCGTTTCATGTGGGGGTGTACCTTTATGAAACGTATAAATCAATGCTTATATGTAGTAGTCCACTACAAATTAGCCCCTGACTGCAATATCACCTGGTGCTAAGTGATGAGTCTGAGATGGTAGCGGGATAACATATTATTAGATAAGTAGATTTGACTCGCTCCAGCAATGCTAAAGACAGCGGTTACTAATAATTGTATATGTAGACATTGATGTAATGGTAAATTAATTTTTTCAAAAGAGTTACCACCGAGTTCTTGCTGATTCTTCTCGGTAGGAATGGCATTCCGAACCAGTGGTTGATTCACTGGACTATGCAAAAGCATTTGTCAAAGTCTACTTGTATAAAAAGATTTGAATTTTGAATTTTATCGCAGTTATACCACAGAATAGGTATCTAATAGTATAGCTAACCCTAATACACCTAATTGGTTTCTTCACGGCATTGTACCGGAATGCTAAACGGCACGTCCAGACCAGAGAAAATACAGAAACTCAGTCAGTCTATCTTCTTCGCTTTCACGGTCCAGATGTTTAATCGATTATGGCGAAATTTGTACATAGATAGGCTCCGGGGAATACTGTGTGTCACGAAAAATCGACAGAGTTAGGGAAGTTTCTAAGTATCTCGATTTTTTTAAATTTACGTTCATCCCTTAAATTTAAAAACAACTCGGTCGATTTTTACCGGAGGAAAAAAGTCATAGGACCTTTTTTATGTAAAATTTTAAGCTCTACATATTCTTATCAGAACTTTTTGTCTAATTTTTAGCGTTTTCGAGTAATTGCGACAAAACACTTTTGCCAATTTTTTTTTCAACCCTTGCCGGGGGTTGCAGACACGAAAACTTTAACACATTGTTTTTGTATCACTAACTACATAATATCAAAAATGCAACGTTGAGTGCCAAAATTTTGAATTCAGATCTTATTTGACTGGACTATACTGGCCCCATACGTTGTCGCGTAGACAAGTTTGTCACTTTCCATAGAGTCGTATCGCCTCGCGTCGTATTCGTCGCTCACCCGACACCGGGAAATAAACAATGCCGTTATTAAAAATAAATAACAGCTTAACTGCCTATCGAACAGTCTATTGCCAATGCACCGTCACAATAACAGCCAATATCCAATTCAATTTGCATGAAGGTGATAAATTATTGTGAGCCTAAATACCTATGAATACGCAATTGTCACCAAATAATCATTCAATGATAGCATTCCCAGTTTCCACACCCCTACGGGGTTATTGCTCAATACATTTTCAATTAACTATAGAGGGGTATGACTATAAGGCGGTGATAGCTTAGTGACGTGCTTTAACTGTGAAGGAAAGTATCGTGAATGGACCCTCATGCACATGCTCATGTTGTTTTTTATAATGTTCTCAGGTATATTGTGAAATCTGCTAATCCGCACTTGGCCAATCAGAGAAGTTCCCGCTCATGTGGCAGCCATGTTTAATGGCATGATGTTACGATATTATTTTAGATTAGTCTATTTTTAAAACCCTATCTATTACCATACGCAAGGGGATCACTTTAACTCGATCTGTTTTCAGTGAATCGAGGTAAGTAGCTTCGTTGATATTAACAACAATGACATCGTGTGCATTTCAAGTTAAGCAAAGCCTTTGAGTCTGTTTGGACTCAATCACGACATGGTAAACCATGGTAAACAAATTCGTGATCCACGTTTGTCATTATGATCGCTTATGCACTTTAATTCCAATGAGTTTTTTAATTTAACCATTTTTATGGAAAACATAATTGACCTTCTGTGTTATCATATGTTTGTAACACTGTCTTGGTAAAACTTACTGCTAAATTAAATCAATCACATTAATATTAAAGTCTACTTATAAAAGTTGCCCTCATGTACGAAACCGAAGTGAATCAGGCAGTAAGTATATGCCTGTGCATAATATAAACTTATCTACGTATCATAATTTCATTGTAATAATTCTCTCGTAAAATAAAGCAAAAGGATAATAAATAGCGGATATTTGTCACCCAAAAAGGCGTAAAGAGCTTCACATCAAAGAAGATAGATGGGCGAGAGACGCCGAGCGACGCGCGTCCCAGGGGCAAAATTTTTCACCCGCCATTCAAATTACTATTAGGTTATTCATGCTGAATAATTTATGTAGCATCGACTGTAGTTTTTTATTATATTGCGTTTTTCTAGCATTATTCCAAAATAGATAACTTTTTCCGGGAGAGTTGTGTACGTTAAATACAAAAAAGGAGTCTTCTTCTTCTTCTTTTGTTTAGTGGCTCCGCGCGTCTAGCGTTTGAGCCATAGTCAAATTATTATTTTTGAAAGCGGGTCAGCTGTTAGTTTAAAGATAAGACACTCAGGGTCGATTCACATTGTCAACGAATCGTAACGAAGTTCGATAGGGCAAAACGTCGTTTTAGGCAAGCACGGAGAATTTGTTCTGTGTAAGTGGTCCGTAGAGCTTGGACTTAGTTTTTACCTACCTTATGATACCTACATAAAGAAGCAGAAAAGACATCAACTTGTAATCATTTATTAGCCTAAGGGTAAAGACACAATGCCGCTTACATTGCTTTTAAATGATCACGACTAAGTCGCGCTTATCTTTACAGTTTCGCCGAGATGAAGGGGGAAAGAACTGCGATTAGAATAATTAGTTTCACTTACAAAAGGAAACGTTTTTATGATCTTTTATTGCGACTGTCGCCTCCATAATGAACGACGCGGTCATTTGTTTTATCTTTTGTTGTCAACAAAGAAAATAAACAAATTATTATACAATTCGAAGCACTGTTTCACCCTTTTCGAAGTATAATTAAAACTTAACTTTCTTACAGCTTTGTTTTTAAATAGATACTTACTTATTTGTTTGTAATTTATCGTTTTGTTGTTTTGATTCTTGATTTGGATTAACTAAAACCTTCAGATTCATAATAAGAGAGCTTTTATATATTTACCATACTAATACTTGTTATAAATACGAAAGTGTGTCTGTCTGCCTGCCTGATAAACTTTCACGGCCCATCTTTTTCAATTTTGATGAAATTCGGTAGACAGATAGGTTGTATCCCCGGGATAGAGGCTTCTTAAATTTTTCCGCGGGAATCGAAAAATCTTAATCCACGAGTACGAGTTTGCGGGCATCATCAAGTAGATAATTATAAAGCATCAATTCAATTTCCAAAAAACTGACTCAACCGGCATGTAAAAGAGGACTATTCATTTTGTCATAAAGATTTTTTTAAATTATTTTTCACAAAATGTCGTCTTAAAACTAATAGAAAAAAGTGGATCAAGGTAAATTGTCCTGATTATTTGTATAATGTGACATACAAATTAAAATAAAGTGAAATATTAAAAAAAGAAAGTAGCTGGTGTAGGTGTGTGTGTAAAACAAATACTATGTTGAGCAGCGGGACTAATAAGAGCTTCCCACAAGCTTTCCGCTAACACATTGAACGATACCTACCTAGGTACTATTTTTCATTATATTGCGAAACCAATTATGGAGCTTATGAATTGTAGAGCATCCTTATTTGCATTACGCTACAAGATGAAGTTTTAATTAGATTTTTTTTCATTGCAACTTCCGACCACTTTCCTGTTCGCGTGAAAACGAAGCATTAACTCGCCCTCAGAGGCCGTGTTGGTACGATAAATGCTACTATTAACTCAAATACCTACTGCACTCAAAAATAAACCTTTTATTCATTTAAAATAAATCCTATATTGCATCTGTCGGTTAAAATTTTTAAGGGGTAGCTTATGTCACATATTTTTCCTTTACTATTTTTTCCTCTTGACTTTAATAAATATTTTCAGGATTAATAGAGTTAATCCTGCAGTTTTATGGGTTCCATAATACATCCGACTGGGGTGCGGTTTAATGGCGAGATGAGACTTTTTCAATGAGTCCTATAAACCAAAATTAATACACCACAATTCAGATATTAATTATGTATACTACCGCTTCTGAATTTCACGTTTGATATTTTTTTATTCTGATCTGCTGGAAAGCTTAGCCAAATAACAGGTAAAACAGATTCTAGAAATTTTGACTTTTTTAGAGAGTAGAACCACAGAATAGTTAATAGTTTGTAGAACGAGCTAATACCCGCGACTTCATCCGCGTGTATTGAGATTATTTGGTTCCTTCGAGCGCGAGAACTCTTTAATTTTCCGAGATAAAAGTAGCCTATATGTTATTCCCGTTATTCCAGGTCATTTCTGCTTCGTACGTGCAAATTGTGGAACCAGCTTCCATCCTCTACGTTCCCTCATGATTATAATATGGGGCTCTTCAAAGGGCGGATTAACAAATATTGGCGGTTCCTCTGGTGCTGCAAATATTCATGGGCGGCGGTAATCACTTACCATCAGGTGATCGCTATCCATATAAAAAAAGACTATGATCTTGCTTTATGCCAAAATTCATCCAGATCGAATAACAATCATCCATCCATCCAAACTTTTGGCTAGGTTTTTTTTTTTAAAGCTAAGAGAGCAGACAAATAATCCAATTGATCTGAGATTCGATAAAAGTTCTCACAGCCGGTAGCGCTGTTGAATATCTTACAAGTTAAAAGTCTCGACGACGGGAAATGGCCGCCGTTGTAGTTTATACTGCGCTATTGGTTTTCAATGATTAAGTTTACGTTCCCCGAACGACTGTTTTCATTGATTCCTGTTTATCGAAGCAAGGCAAATAACAACGGAGCCTTGGTATTCCAGGAGTGGCTTTATTTAGACCTGAATACATAAAGATTCTACAATAATACTCTTGTGTACTGTTACACTATTTATTTTATTGCGAATTGTAGGTAAGTAGATACGTGGATACGGATTGCAAAAGATTTTCTTTTAAACATTAGACAAAACTAGCTGACTCCCGCGACTTCATCAGCGTGGATTGAGGTTTTTTGCTACACGCGGGAACCCTTTAATTTTGCGGGATAAAAAGTAGCATATATGTAATTCCAGAGTACGTTCTATCTCTGTGCCAAATTTCATCCAGATTCGTTCTGCCGTCGGCGTGATTGAGTAACAAACATCCAACTTTACATTAACATTTATTACATTAGTTTATCTGATAGATGTGGAGTTTTTCTAAGGCCTTGTCTGCTGTAGCTAATTATATTTTGAGTAATGTTATAGTAGTACCTTTGTCCCACTGATGAGACAACTTGGTGAGTCAAAGTCGATGAACGCATCAAAAAGAAGTTGAACTTAATTGAAGTATACTAGGATGCAACAGTCTTACATCTAGTGTGCACGTCACGATGTCATCTAATGTGCATTCATCTAGTAGTTTATTATACCAAACCAGCACCTGAGTATTCGATCCCAAAATGCTATCATACAGAACGCTAGAAATGAATGTGCTTTGTGGCTTTGTTGTTAAGTATGTATATTATACATGTCGATCCGTTGCTCCATTGCGGCGTGATTGAAGGACAAACCAACAAACAAACACACATTCGCATTTATAATATTAGTATGATTAGCCTGGCTAGTGAATTATAATTTCACAAGGAACCATCAATACACATTATTTGTATCGCAATGCGGTTGTGTCAATAGCTAGGTAGGTATAGCACGACGTTGATGGATCTGCTAAGTCAAATAAGAGCAAGTATCTTTGTGGGCAGGTACCACAGAAGGAATAGATCTGGGATAAACCTATTCGCAGATAACAGCAAGAGCCGCAAAACTCACAAGAGCCAAACCTTAGTTAACGAATTTTTAGTAGGTACCTACTAAAATGTGCCAAAAAAACCGTACGCTTGAAAAAGCGCAACGGACTACCGTTTCTCCGTCTACCGTCTACCGTTCATCTAGGATGCACTAGCATCCTAGATGTTTCTAAGACGTGTTACTCTGTTACGTGTCTTTGTAAATTCTTAGAAGCTATTATGCTTGAAACTATAATGTAAGCACTCATATTACGAAGTAACTATACCACGATGCCAAATTAATGAAATATAATAATAAGGTCGCGACTGTTATCCAGAGCACGGTACGAAACCATTACAGTCGCTACAATACCACGTATTTCATACAATTCTCTGCATTATTCAATGTGACTGACTTCTGGCGTCGTGACATTGTCACCACTGCGCCAGGAAGGTCGTCAACAAAGGTCGTGTTCATATCTTCATTCAGCATTGTCAAAGTCAAAGTCAAATAATGTTTATTCAATTATGGTAGATACACTACACTTATTGACGTCCAGTTATTTATAAAATATAATGGTGATAATCAGTAACGGTATCTTAAAACTAAAGCTGGGAGGGTTCCAAACGCGCCCTGGTCTGAGAAGAGCCCACAACAAACACTTGTTTTTTTTTTTTTTTTGCCGATTCAGTCACCTGCGGCCTTGCGGCCCTTGCGGCTTTCAATGTTATATGCAATGAAATCGGCACAGAATAAACCGACGTTAATGCAATCACGTCTCCTGAACAGACAGCCCACAATCAATCGTTAGACGCAAAGCCCAGATTTACATTACATGGCAGGATTATCAGACTCAATTGTTTCCACGTTTGTAAAGCTTTCGCTATTTGTTAGGTTTCATCGAAGAATTTGTTTTTACATAATATAAAAATTCTTTCCAAAAAAACCGACTTCCAAATTTTTTACTTTACAGTGGCTTTGGAAGTCAGTATTTTGGAAATAATTTTTATTTTTAATGTTTTGGTGTCAGAATTGAGGATTTGGAGTCAGAATTTTTTATAGGACCACCTCGAGAGCTTCCTCTAAGGACTGAAAAAAATATTCAAATCAGTTCAGAAACCACGGAGATATGCACCGACTTACATTTAAAAAAAACGCCGAACTGAGAACCTCCTCCTTTTTTGGAAGTTGGTTAATAAAAGACATTAGATTAACATTAGATTAGATATACAATGTCACTTCGTTCGCGTGGATAATGGATGGTTTTAAAAATTCTTTGATTTTCCGGGCCAAAAAGTAGGTAGCTTAAATGTCACTCTCCAGATTCTCAACCATGCAAATAATAACCTCTTTGACCCGATACTCTGTTGCGCTATGATTAAAGGGCAAATCAACAAGCAAACGCACTTTCGCTTTCATATCTAATATATGAGTAAAGAAGGAAGTACGGATGAAGTTACTATAATTAAATATGTGGTACGGATACGGATTCCATGAGAAACAATATTCTCACCTGAAATTTCAGAAAATGTAAATTATTGTAACTGTGATTGAATCATCAAAATGGCTCCTGTATAGCAGGTAATCAGTTTAGGTTAGGCAAGGGATATTTCGACAACACATATTTATGGTAATTCTACTGCGTAACGATCTATTCTGTCCATGTTTAGGCAAACATTCCAGGTAAGCACGGGGACAATTTTCAAAGTTTACTTTAATTATACTGACATCATTTACGTACAATGTTCACGTTAGCGTTCGGAATAATTCAGAATCAATTAGAATAATTAGAACTTTTTGTAAATTGAATTTATGACACGATATGTATTCAGACTCATATGGAAACGTCTATCTATCTGTCTGTCTTTATGTTATGCTTTCGTGGCGCATCTGTTCAACCAATTTTGGAGAATTATATAGAGGTACGTTGCACGCCGGGGAAGGAATTAGCTATTTTTAATCCCTGAATATTTAAAGGGGAATGTATTTAATTTTCAATTTCAGTTTATTTATATTTTCCAATAAAAACTTACATTTAACCACACAAATATAATTTACATTATACTTACTTACTAGAAAAGTTACTAAGTAATAATTTCTATTATATATTAGACATAGCAATTTAATTTATGAAGTGTTAACTAGCTTAGCTGGTGCACGTCCATTTTACTTAACCTACTTACCTTATTTGGACTTTATTGTCAGTGTACCTACCTACCTAGTAACAGATTTCAAACAATCATGTCTGATGATCCGGGCAGAGAGTAAGCAAATCCAATTTCTGTCCCTCCATCGATTGTCGCATCAAAAGCAAGATTCTCAGTTTATTTGAGTGATTTGTCTCATCAGCTTCCAGTGTACCCGTCTGATTTGTTAAATAAAATTCAATTGAATTCAAGCCTCTATTTTGCTTTTGCTCTCTTGAATCGCTAATTAAAAAAAACCGGCCAAGTGTGAGTCGGACTCGCGCACCGAGGGTTTCGTACAAACCTGTAGTAAGTTTAAAATTATTGAAATTTTTTTTATTATATGATGTAAATAAAAATTTATTCTTTTCGCAATTTTTCCTTTATTTATGCTTTAAGACGTTGCTTCGTACCAAATTTCAAGATTCTGAGTTCACGGGAGTACTTCCCGTGAACTCAGAATCTTGAAATTGTCAATGTCAAAATCCTGTAGGTTTTGATTCCTTTGCGGGTGTCGAAAATTTGCACCATAAACGGTTATATCTTTTAATTGCGTTGGCTTAGAAGTTTGATTTTTTCATAGCGCCAAGGGACAGTAGACTGAGTATTTGATACCTCCATGCGTTCCTGAGAAAAAGGGTCTTGACAGACAGACGGACCGACAACAAAGTAATCCTATAAGGGTTCCGTTTTTTCCTTTTGAGGTACGGAACCCTAAAAATATCAATGAACGCATTAGCGGATCCGTTCGCAGTTATATCTTAATTGTGTACCATGATCGGAATTTTTAGATTTGCCATTTTATAAATTTACTGCTTCGAACTAATTTTAATAGTAGATTTGTAGATATACTATTTCCACATTTACCTAAATATAAAGTTCCGACTCGCTCACAGATTGACTCATCAATGGCCAGAAAAAGGCATAGAAGCGAAAGTTGACAATGCGAAGCAAGCGAAGCCGAGTGCTGTGGCTGTATTGTGTTTGGTAGTAGTACTACAGAATATTTAACAGCACGTAGTTAAACGAGTATGATAATTATTACCTACTATCTTAACTTGGTGTAGGACTATGTTCAAAGGTTGTCAGAACCGTTCGTTCGAGCCACACTCTGGTTGTATGCTCCAAACAAACTCCTCTTTCAAGGCCCAAGTAGAGACCAACAACTCACAAGTCGTAACGACTTCACAGCATTTGTGGCCCCACAACTTTCGACCAACTTTGAAATTCAATTGGTATCGGCTGAACGGTGTTGTGATCACGACAGCTTTTAAACCTCGCTGACAGTGTTAGACGTTACGGTCATTAATATTTCTTTTGTTATGTATAAATAGTTACTGTCCATAATAAACAACATGAAAGACCACATTATTTATCTGATGGACGAGAAAGAAAAAAAAACAAGCAAGTTGTTTTTACTAAAGACAAGTGCAAGAGCTCTGTACTCAGAATATTTAAGTTTATCGTTTTGTTTCAGGAGGAAAGTGAAGATTGAAGCTAATGGAAATGCGACCCCTGGGAAGCTTCGTGTTGGTATATTTCCCTTATATGGCCAGTCACCAAACGAGTCGCAGTTGATATGCGACAAGCTCTACAAAAGAAAAACCTTACACAAAGACTGATTAGTTATAGTGGCAACGCTGTCATTTTTCAGGCGGCCACTCTCTCTCTCAAAAATAAAAATGGTCGACTCGTAGAGTTTTTAGATAAGTCGGTCAACTATTAATGGTGCAAAAAAACACTGAAATTATTGAATTATTTGAGACTAGCGAATGCCCGCGACTTCGTCTGCATGGTTTGAGGATTTTTTGTTCCCGCGGGAACTCTTAAATTTTCCGGGATAAAAATTAGCCTATGTGCTATTCCAGACATACATCCATCCAAACTTTCGCATTTATAATATTAGTAAGATGAAACAAGACGTGAGTGGATAATTAACTTTTCTTAACCAAGCGAGTCTACACTGAAGATAAAGACAAAAAGTACATCTTTCAAGTGCTTTCAAACACATTAATTAATGACGAATCTGCCGCTCGATTGTGTAAGGAAATCGTTATCGTAATCGTTTGTCAAACGGATAATTCGACTTGTTTGAGGAGTTCATGGATGCCTGCACATCAAAAAGCGCGTGTATGAACTCCATAAACAGTTCGAGTAATACCTTTTAAGCTGTCAAATCATTACGATTTGATTAGTCACTGGGGCCCTTGATACCGATGATAAAAGGAATATTTTTTGAGTAACATACCAACCAATTACCAATTACAAGCACGAGAGTTTATGAAAGATCGATCACTGTTATATGCAATATACTGCCCACATATTCAATTTTATTCATGATTCTTCGTTGTTGATTAATTCAATTACAATAATTATTATTGATTCCTTTTATAATCATTTTTTTTTTTTTTATATATTGAAACTGCTGTATCATTTTTTTTATTACATTGCGTCCCAAAATTATTTAAGATTGTTTTTTTTTACTTTTTATTAACTATCATAATCTTACTGATCTCCTTTATTCAGTAGACAATTTAGGTACCTACATAAAATTGTGAGACCATAAGCATAATATTATTGCATAATATAAAAATAAATCACTATTTAGTTTTTTTCGTAATAATTTATTAGGAATTTAAATATAAATATCTACAGAACTTATATTGAGACCCATGTTTTATTCCTAAGCTTAACTAAAGGACTATAAAGTTTCAGAATTTAAAGTATATTCTTATCATCAAGCTAGTCTATCGTAGAAATCAGAAAGCGTACAAGATAAAGGCGAGGGCTATTTTCCGCGATGCTGGCTCCACAGTTAGAATAACGTGCAAGTACAGCATTGTTATAACCTAGCTAAAGTGTATTCCTGATTCTTAACATCTTTTACAAGTTAATAATAAATAGGTATACCTACGTATACGTGTATCTATTATTTACTACGTATTATTTACTTAGGATAACACTAAATACCTTTTTGTTGGGCCATAATGGCTTGCCCAGCAGGTTTCCCTAAAGTAGTAGGTACAAAGCATCCACAATCGACCTTGAATATCTATCTTATTGTTTATATAATGGTATAAATATTCTAATACTAGATAATGCCAGCGACTCCATCCGCGTGGATTAAGTTTTTTCAATTTCCGCGGGAACTCCTTAATTTTCGGGGATAAAAAGTAGCATTAGTCCTTCCTCGGGATACAACATATCCCTGTACCGAATTTCATCAAAATCGGTTGAACAGGTGGGCCATGAAAGCGTATCGTAAACAGACAGACACACTTTCCCATTTATATTATTAGTATGGATATGGATTTAGATCGGGTATATTTCCGATGCTTCATGTTTATCTATCTGTTCTGTTCATATCTATCAAAGGTTAATTTGCGTCCCAAGAAATAGAGTTCATGGAAATCCATAAATTATTATAAAATGTTTAACTTTAAAAATGAAACACGCGATGTGTTGTTATAAGCTTTGGTCTAAAATGTTACTAGTAATATGAATATCAAATAAAGTGTTCCAATTATGTTAGGTGAAGCCGCAAATTCGGTATGCTAATACACCGTCGCTTCTAACCTAGCTTCGATAATTAACCCCCTCGATGCTGCACGTTTTCTTTCACGTGAATATGATCATCAACGAATCTTAATTAATTGAATTAATCTTATTAAAACATAAAAACCAAATACATAAAGCAACCGACTGTTATTTCAAAACTACTGCCTTAAAAACTCATAGTTTTACCTACGTGATAAATCTATTTAGATGTTATGAAAATCCAACCATATTACCTTCAACCCGTATCCAACTTACTAATATAACCGAGTTAAAAGTAAAAGCTTAATATGCAATTTTTTTTAATATAATATTTTCAGTGTATTATATTCCATTACCATGGAATATAACCTTTAAGGGATGATGAAGCGCATTTCGAAAACTTCCTTGTTTCAATTGACTTTCGCTGTTCGGGACCGAAGTCTGGGAAAACAGTCTCTAATTTGTACACGGTAAAATGACCTATTTCAATGTTTTAACCAAAATTTTAACTTAGTAGAAAAAACAAACATAATAATTGAACTGAGTAAACGGATCGATATGCTCGATCCGTTTACTCAATTATTAAACAGCTATTGTTGATTTATATTCTCAATAAGTGAAGAAACTAGAAATTTAATTCGCTGTAATCCACCAAATCTATGTGGTACAGTGCGTATCTTGAACTTGATGCCCTCGATATTCACCACACCACGTAAACCCTCAAAAACACACTCAACGCACGCTTCACTCCGACACCGGAGCCTCCTCAGGATATGTTGACTCTACAATGCACGATTGTGAACACCTTTTTATCCATCCAATATTTATATTCTCAATAAGTGGTTATATTAGTCTTATAGCTTACTTGACCGTCGCTGTCGAAGAAAGATCGAGTAGTATTTGTACGTATTCTGTGGTAGTACCTATTCTACGTGGGTAAGTAATTTAGAAGTATTATTGTATTATTATTCTTGTACTTTAAGTACACCTGTACTATTACCTATACTGTACTTTAAGCAAAGTATATAAATATGTATAATAAATTTATGACTACAGAATACTGTAAGTATTCCAAATTTTTCATTTCCTGTTTTTTCCAAATTTCATTCGTTCTAATAAAATAAAAAAATCTGTCGATAAAACCTATCTGCATTAAAATAATAATAATTTATACTGGGACTACTTTGTGTATTACATACGAGTAGTTATACAATAGTTGCTATAAATTTTGCAGAATAGGTAGCTAAATGTATTAAATGTTTGTGATTTACGCGCCCTGACTACAGAGTATGTATAATAAATGCAGCACGGACCGGTAATGGCGGCCACTTTTAATTTTTCATCATTTACATGAATAAGTAATTTGAGAGGAGCGAATGTTTTATGAGATTTACGAAATAAATGTAAAGAATAATATTTGCCTTTATAAGATTTAGCATCACTAGCAGATTGCGAAGACTAGGTAGAATATTATTTTTTTTTCGTGGCATACGTCAATATAAATAATCATGCTAAACAAGTTTCCATATTTACGTTTGCAGATAGTATCCATCTGATCTGCCTCAATCTGAGGCAGGCACACCGGGCCATAGAGCACGTTTTGTCAAGCCCTTTGGTTATATCAAAGACCTTACACTTATTAAGTAAGTAGTTAGTAAGTGTAAGGTCTTTGGGTTATATATACTTAATCAAACTCTTATCTATATAATCAAAGTAATCAAAGTTCAAGCCATGGCCTTGTTTTTTTTTAATTTGTTTAAAAGCTCTGGATTTAAGTACTGTAAGGCCTGATGGCCTGATGGCCAAGTTGAGTGAAACCACAAGTGATAGAGATCGCGGAAGAGCAGGTATTGCGATTTCCACAAATTGACAAGGTATATATTTCTTCGAAATTTGTTTCATCGACAACGTTATTGAATTTCTAAATGAATTATACTATCAAATGAGATTTAGAAATACAATAAAATTTAAAACTTTGCCAGTTTACAAAAATAACGTGAATAAAATCTGAATTGAGACTTGATTGTAAACTAAATCTGTGAGAAAAAAATAAAGAACTAATGAAATATGCTCTCGAAGTTTTAAAAATACTCAATAATCAACAAAAAGATTTTAAATTACTCTACTTCTGTCATTTATTTTAACAGCTAAAATATTAATCTCAGTACGATTTTTATTTACTTCTTTATTCTTTTGCCTCTGTTACAATTTTATTTTGACTAGGTACCAACAACGACTTTAAGTTACAAATTTATAAAAATATTTCCCTCCGACTTACTGCAAAATGCATTATCTGAGCGACTTAAAAATATTTCTCTCCGACTTGCTGCAAAATCCATTATCACACTATGGACCGAACCACTGAATATTACACCTATTCAGTGGAACGAACAGAACAAAACGTCCGTGTATTGTGAGACGAATCGTAACTCTACGGTCCGTATCGTAACTCTAAGAGGAAAAACGTTTTGTCCGGTTGCCTAGTGTGCGCGCTCTAAGAATTTAAAAGTATTTTGTAGTTCTGTCCGGTCCGTAGGATATTTTCGCTCTTAGCTTGCGGCGCATCACATTGCCGTTCATGCAAAACACTTTTCGATACAAATCAGATATTCTTAGCTCATTATCTTGGTCACTCAGGTATTTCCGTAAACAAAAACCAAACTATTGTCAAACACAAAGCTGAGATGAATAAAATGACCCACCTTGACCGGAAGCCATTTCTCTGTCGTACGTTGTTCCGGTTCAACGATATCCGGCGCAGTTCAATTTCCTGTCCCTTTTCACCGGAATTTCGTTTGCCTGATTATTTCTATTGTTAATAGATATCTCTACATATAAAGACAAAAGTCCTGACTCACAGAGGTTCCCCATACTAAATACCTGAGCGTTTACTTATTAATTTTGATATTTTTCTAGGGCGGTACAATAAACTTCATCACAAAATGATAATTGATGAGTGCAAACGTAACCTCGCATTAGCGGAAGCCCATAGAAAACCTAAGCTTCGAGTTAATGAATTCCGAAAATACATATTTCGAATACGATTTCAAAAGGAGCCGACAGGAGGCGTCGAAATTTACAGTTACCCTTATAACTAGGATGACGAAAAGGCCTACCTTTTTTATACGACTGCCTGAAAAAAGGAGTATATTGTTTTCAGGGTTCACATATGTATGTATGTGAGTTTAATTCCACCATAACTTCTATACGCCTGAACCGATTTTGATAAATGAGGTATCGTTAGAATCCCTAGCTTATTCCGGGTGACATAGGCTAGTAAAATATTTTAAAAAATTGATGAGGTGGCCATGGTCCCGTATTAAAGACTAAAGTTGAAAAAATAAATCGAAAATAAGATTAACTATATAATCATCATCTAGAAAATGATGAGTACATTCCAAAAATATAGTTCAATATCCAGTGATTCACAAAAAAATATCATTTAAATAAAAATGTGCATAAGATCCTAATTTAACTAGATTAATTTAGATTTTTAACTTTTTAGTTCGTTTTGTGGCGGGGCAGCCGTGTTTTTTAATTTTTTAAATTATGATTAACCAGATAAAATTCATGTGAAATTAGCAATTGCACGCAGACGAAGTTGCAGGCTACAGCTAGTTTTAATAATAAGTCTGTCAATCATCCAATCACGTTTTATTAGTTAAAGTTCAACTGGAACAACTGATCTTCAATTCGTACGCCCAGTGCGGAGGTTGCGCGGAGTAGCCGCGTGCCTCGGCTTCCGGCTGCACTTCATACGGGGTTTGCATCACTCGTAGCAAAAAGTGTACCTCCTCGAAGTCGTCTTTCTCCGCATTAAGGATAGCCTGGTGTAGTAAATGCGTGCGCGGTACGTATACGGGATTAACGGCGCGCATACGGTTGCGCCGCTCTGCCTCTGACAGCCCCTCCCCCACGCCCTCCGCACCGCTGCCACCGCCCGTCGTGCTTGTAACCTCCATGAGCTCCTTGTCAAGTCGTTCGCGGTACTGGTCAAGCCAGCATCTCCACGACGCGTGTGACGCCAGACGTCTCAGCGACCACTGCTCCGCGAGCTTGCTCTCGCACGTCATTTCGAACGGTTCGAGTTCAGCGAGCTGTCGGAAAGTGGCAGTGAAGTCTGCGCCGGTGTGCTGCATCATGTCCAGCAGTTTTTCCACCAGTTCTTCGTCGCCCCAGCGCTCCTTCTTCAAACCGATCTTCAACAGGAACGTCTCCAGGATCTTGTTCTTGGCGTAGGTGTCAAGCGTCTTGAGGATGTGTGCCAGGTGCGCCTGCTGCGCTGCAGACATCAGCGGCCGAAGTGCCGAGCCCAGCTGAGCCGCGCTCCACACCATCACGTCAGGCTGCTTGGCCAAGGCGTAGCGCCCCTCCGCGTCGCAGCAGTTGGCCACGAAGCCGCCATCGTATGAGTCCACGAAAGCGAAGGGCCCGTAGTCAAGGGTCAGCCCCAGCAGACTCAAGTTGTCCGTGTTCATTAGACCATGAGTGAAGCCGAGACCCTGCCATTTGGCGACGAGGTCGAGGCTCCGATGCGCAACGTCGGAGAAAAATCTGATGAAGCGGTTTTCGTCCGTCAGGCTAATCTCAGGGAAGTGTTCTTTTATAACGAAGTCGGTGAGCTGCTGCAGCACGTGGAGGTCGCTGCCGTGTGCCAAGATCTCGAGCGAGCCGAAGCGAAACCAGCTAGGCGCCAGACGCAGAAGCACGGCCGCGCGCTCGCGCCGAGCCCCGCCAGCGTAAAGCATGTCGCGCACCACGCATTCGTCGCTCACAACGAGCGCCGCCGCCCTGGTGGTGGGTACTCCCAGCTGGAACATGGCCTCGCTGGCCACCATCTCGCGCAGGCCGGCGCGCAGCACGGCGCGGCCATCGAAGGTGCGCGCGTATGGCGTCGGCCCCGAGCCCTTTAACTGCAGCTGCCAGCGCTCGCCCAACACGTTAACGTATTCTCCAATCATGTGCGCCCTGCCATCGCCAAGCTGACCGACCCATAGCCCGTACTGGTGTCCTCCGTACCTGTGCGCGACGGGCAAGGCGCCGTGCGGCAGTTCGCGACCGGCCACTAGGTCAAGGAAGTCCCGCGTGCGAGCGACGGCAGGCGCGAGCTCCAGCGCGCCCGCGAGCGCCGCACCCGAAGAGCACACTAGACGCACGTTGCGCTCCAGCGGCCGCGGCGACACCTCAGTATAGATCACAGTTTTGGCGTTACTTTTAACGTGTTCACGGTTTTCGTCGATGGGCAACAGAACGTATTTTGGATAAACGCACAATCTCCACTCCGACAAATTTGTTTTCAGTAATACGGATTCTCCTTCCATTTTCATGGCGAAAGTTAAAAATTGAATTAATTTTCAGATAATGGAATTAAATTAAATGCACAATAATGCATTTCATGCACTTTCTCCTTATTTTCTCTTAAATTTTGACAGTGACTGAAAATATAATATGTCACTCTATCACCTCTGTCAAACTGATGTCAAATATTAATCTGAGCATTGATCGTTTCAGAGGTTCGTGAGGAAAGTCTATAGTACCTACTAGGTGGTTCCATGGTGGTAAGTACCTATTAATTGTACGTACCTATAATTGTAAGTAATTTCTTGTGAGTAAAGATATCGGGATATCGGTAGGCTGTTTGAGCGATTTCTACGTAGACGTTGTTCATGTATTTTATCTAATACCTTTAAACGAGTAATTCTTGTAATAATCTGAATCTCGAAAACGGCTAAAACGATTTTTTTGTATAAGGGGGGTTTCGGGGCCGATAAATCAATCTAGCTAGGATTCATTTTTAGAAAATGTCATTTTATCCGTGTTTTCAGGCAATGAAAAGCTGCTGCTGAATACGAAGTTACATTTCGCCGCCATCTACAAGGTTAAAATAACTCAGGTGGGAAATTAGGCGGTCCAAAAACCAGAAGACCGCTGTTCAAGTCCAGATGTCTCCAGTCCAATTATTTTTTTCCCTTTTTTTTTTCAAGTTCCTTCTTTTGTGAGAAAACCTGTTTATTATTGGGAGCCCAATTGCACTCATGATTTTTTATTTGATTGACCAGTTCATATTTTTTTATTATTATGTCGGTAAGATCGATAAATATTATTCATATTTCATCAGTATGTAATTTGTATTTAAGACAGAAGGGCTGGCTCATTTTTTGCGCAAAGGATCAGCCTGGCTGTCCAGCGCGGAAATGCAGCCAGCATTCTTGCCACCATTCCACGTGGGCGTGATTTATATAGTAATTAGGTTAGGCTAGCTAGCATTAAGTTCTATTGTATTATTTTCAATAAAAAAAAAAATTAAATATAATTTCCAAAAAACACGATTTAACAAAAAACATATTGGTATTTTTTAAAACCAGGTTTATTAGAAGGATGCAAGACGATCTATTTAACTGGGGCGTATTTGGTGCAGGAAATAGATGCAGTGCCTTGTCCTCGGCATGTTTAATTTTCAGATGGGAAGTAAACCTTGTTTGTTACTGGATCCTGGACGTGCATTTTTGTATAAGTGTGGTAAGTTCTATGACAGGTGAGGTATTTATGTCCGAGCAACAGCTGCATACGGTTGCTTAAGTACCTAGACATAAAAT
Source organism: Erebia palarica (assembly GCA_964035005.1). NCBI lineage: Eukaryota > Metazoa > Arthropoda > Insecta > Lepidoptera > Nymphalidae > Erebia > Erebia palarica. The sequence continues at coordinate 25,674,036 of OZ035992.1, read as the reverse complement.
TATTTATTTTTAAACAGTGTAGTTAACAGTAAATCCATAAATTTTCTTCTCGCCTGGCCATTTATTTTATCGCGACATACCTTTTAAACACTTATTTTATTTCTGCCTCATTTTAGTTCCACCGCGAAATTGCATACTTCTCTTATTTAAATTAATAAGCGTTTTATTTTACTGAAAACGATTTGGGAAAGTTTCGCTTTATTTTTATTATTTCATACCTGCAATGCTAGTTTATTTTTGCGGATCTACATAAATTTTATAATGTACTACATTAGTACGTTAGAGGTCAGAGGGCAGATTGGCCTGGATATTGCAATTCATGTACCTATTAGTATTATTTTGTTGGTTAGTAAAGTTGACCATATTCTAAGTTATCCAGGCTAAGTTTGGAGGACTAAGTTTTGTCATTACTTTCCTTTTTTTTCTCCGATAAAATAAGCCAAATATAAAAAGATCGTTAGATAAAATATCACCAGAGGAGAAAAAAATTGGTTCTATTGTAGTTCTCCTGATAGGACGCGAAATCTTAATTCGGGGTGAACCACTAGTCTATACTAATAAATGCGAAAGTTTGGATGGATGGATGTTTGTTGCACAATCACGACAGAATGGCTGAACGGATCTGGATGAACTTTGGCACAGAGATAGATTATACTCTGGAATAACACATAGGCTACTTTTTATCCCGGAAAATTAACGAATTCCCGCGGGAACCGAAAAACCTCAATCCACGCGGACGAAGTCGCGGGCATCAACTAGTTATTTATAAATAGCTCTACATAATATTGTGTCTTCGTATGCAAAATTAGACATTTATTTAATTAGCTTTTCTTACTAACGAGACATCGCTTTTATTGAACCGTGCTATTTTATAAAATCAATATAAAAAACTTGAGTGCTCCCACTTACTTTAAGGTCAAGTATACCCTTAGGTACACCCAATTAGTCTTCCTAATATAAATATCAACTTTTCTAGAAAGTTAAATAAATAAATAAAATCTTTATTTGGGATTTACAATACACAGAAAACCAACATAGGTAATACAAAATACAATAAGTATACAAAAAGAACTAACCCGAATGCTATTAACACTACTCTGTGTAAGATAAAATCCCAAAAAATAATTGTTTTTTTTTTGTTAGGGAAATCTGTTTTTTCAATATTTATTTATTTATTTCAACCAACTTAATTATATCCTTACTGGTCACTTAATTCGATATAATAAGCTTTACATTATTTACAATTGAAATATATGGATAATAAAAATATAGGTAGTTAATTTACTACAATATCATACCTACTTATAACCTAACTTAATACAAATGAAGCGATTTTTGTGAAATCGCTCAGTGATTTAGCGCTGTTGTCTTAACGTGCGGAGGTCCCGGGTTCGATCCCCGGCTGGGTTAACTTGGGAATTTATAATTTCTAAATTTTCCCTAGTCTGGCTTCGGCCGTGGCTAGTTACCACCCTACCAGCAAAGACGTGCCGCGAAGCGATTACGCGTTCCGGTATGATGCCGTGTAGAAATCAAATAGGGGTAAGGGTTTAATATAACTGCCATGCTTAATATAACAGGTTAGCCCGCTACCATCTTAGACTGCATCATCACTTACCATCAGGTGAGATTGCAGTCAAGGGCTAACTTGTAGTGGATAAAAAAAAAGAGCAGATGAACAGGTCCTTATGTTCAGCCACTGCGTTGAGCGTGCGAGTCGCGCATACCAGTGGTACCCTCTGCAACTAGCACCTACTCGTATGTTAAAACATAAAGGAGTAGCGGTCCGCCCACGCTTCGCATGCGGGTAGAATTTTTTTTTTTTTTTTTTAATTTTTAAGAGGTACAATTCCACCATACATTGTTTCCGTGTATATATCTTTTACTATTTACGCAGCGCACGCCACGGAAGCTCTCAGATTTTACGATTTTATCCGACTTCATTCACATTATTGCAATTTTCGTAGGGATCTCTAATGGTTTTGAAGATAAAATATAGCCTCTGTTACTCGCTGATAAAGTACCTTACTATAAGTTTAAAATCAGTTCAGTCGTTCAAGTTCAACAGACAAACAAACAAACAAACAGACAGACAAACAGACAGACAGACAGACAGACAGACAGACAGACAGACAGACAGACAGACAGACAGACAGACAGACAGACAGACAGACAGACAGACAGACAGACAGGCAGACAGACAGACAGGCAGGCAGGCAGACAGACAGACAGACAGGCAGAGAGGCAGACAGACAAACAAACAAACAAATCTTTCCTCCTTATAATATTAGTAAAGGATAATGCCTGCCTTGTCGATCTAACGGTTAATATGTTTGAGTGCGAATTACGAAGTACCGGGTTCGATTCCAGACACGGGCCATTAAAAGTGTTGGTATTTCTGACAATAGTACAATTACTTGTAATAACAAGTACATTTGCCTGGTGGGAGGCTTCGACCGTGGCTAGTTACCACCCTACCGGCAAAGGCGTACCGCCAAGCGATATAGCGTTCCGGTACGATGCCGTGTAGAAACCGAATAGGGGTATGGGTTTAATATGACTGCCATGCCCCTAACAGGCTAGCCCGCTACCATCTTAGACTGCATCATCGCTTACCATCAGGTGTGATCGCAGTCAAGGGCTAACTTGTAGGGAATAAAATAAAAATAAATACTACATTTGTAATTAATTAACCTAGAAAGGACGTCTATGTTAACCGTAAACTCATATTAAATGAAACAAAAAATATCTTAACACAAGGATTTTAAGAGAATAAAAAGACTAAAGTATTTCGCTCAGTGAAATTGCTCTTCCTCATGAATCATGATACAGCAAAAGTAGTGTAAGGATTTACGTAGTGCTTCAATATTCATGGCAGCTAAAACAAGTGAAATTAATTTACGAATTAAAAAATACGACTGCCCTGCCATATTATTTTTGGAGTTTACCTCCATAAGAAGCGATTATATATAGCCTTTGGAATCTTATTCACATTTTTTATTAAATGATATTTTTGTGAATCACTAAATATTGAACTATAGTGTTATATATTTTTGGAATCTACTCATCATTTTCTAGATGATGATTATATAGTTAATCTTATTTTCGAACTTTTTTTTTCAATTTTGGTCTTTAATGCGGGACCATGGTCACCCCATCAATTTTTTAAAAAAAATTACTAACCTGTGTCAACCGGAATAAGCTAGGGATTCTAACGATACCTCATTTATCAAAATCGCTTCAGGCGTATAGAAGTTATGGTGGAATATACAAACTCACATACATACATACATACATGAACCCTGAAAACAATTTTTAGTAAATTAAAACCCAATGTTCATTAATATACTTTATTCCTTCCGATAATATCACATTCTAGAGTACCTAATTTAATTATCCTTCCAATCCTCTTTTCCCTCTCATTTTCTTTCTGTCCCTCGCGCCCCATTGGCGGGAAGCGTCCCCATTGGCCCTCAGAATTCCCCCTTTTTTAATTATTTTATTTTACGGCCCTGGATTCAAGTCCTTTATGGCCTTATATTTATTGCGAATGTCGTTCCACAGAATATAAAACTAGAAAATCATGACATTCGGCCATCCACTTTTGGGCAACCTCCCGGTGCACAATAATTAAAATATATGAAAGTAAGTCAGCTATTCACAAATCAAGTTTTAGAAACGTAGCTCGACATAATATAATTCGTAATTTAACACACAAAACATTATAAAATTTATCGCTATTTACCTAAATAATTAATTAATTTAATTATCACTAAATTCCTTATACAAATCAGTACAACTAGTTATCGTTTTAGTCTGACGAACGTAACTATATATTCTCAAAGTATATTTAATCAAATTAGGTACACTTTACACACTTTTATGATGGTGATAATCAGTTACGGTATCTTAAAAATAAAGCTACGAGGGTTCCAAACGCGCCCTGGTCTGAGAAGAGCCCACAACAAACTCAGCCGGTTTTTTTTTTGTATCACCATCTCACAAATATCGTAAATCACTTAATTATATTTATAATTTTAACAATTACATAATTAACCGCTAGAACAATTCATACCCATGCCTTCCTAATCCTATCATTCAAATAATCCGTTACACTGTAATTGGATTCTCAATTATTTCTCGTTTTACAAAAACTTTTAACTTTATCACTGAACCCTTAAAAATAGGAAAATAAATTATTGATAATACATATTAATTCTATTCTTGCTATTATTAATTATAAACATTGTCTTCTTAAAAATAAATACTTATAACAGATAATCATGACATTCGGTTTCTTCCACAAATATATTTTTTTGAAATAATTACTCTAGCAATTTTATTTACGTATCGACCATTGGAAACCTTCGTTGCAATACAGATAGTGAAATGTTGTCTTCATTATCGTCAACCAAAGACTCAATTGTTGACTCTATCATTATTCGATTCGTTGTACTGTAAGTTGCAACGACGATCTGAAATGGTTATTTCATATTTTTATACAGAGATAGTGCTAATTTGATATCTGTAATTTCCTACAGCTTTAACAATAATTTTGTAGACCCCTATACATTTTGATTACAATTTCTTGCTATTTCCCTTAGTCTACTTACCATCTATTTAAATACAAATCTTATTATAAATTATTTGACTAATTCTTTTTTTTTGTGTTTATAGTTGTTAGGAAAAGGTTTATATGAAAGAAAATGTTTGACATAAGTCAGAACTGTACAGAAAAGAAAAAAGTTCTCCATATACAAAAGTAGATAAAACATACGAGACAGTACGGAGTTTTTTTTTTTATATATTGACAGATTGACGGTCAGTTGTTCGGTTTTATTATATATTATAGACATTTATCCTGGAAAAATAAAATCAGTTCCCACGGGACTCGAAAAGATCTAAAATCTACGCGGAAGAAGTCGCGGGCAACAACTAGTTTCTTCTAATTATATTAATCAGGTCTCCCTCTTTAAAAACGGCAGCATCAGTTCGTCTCGAATCATGATATTGTTTTGTTGCTGACTGTATTCAATATTGGCTTTATTTCGTTTCTTAACAATTTGACATCAGTCGGTTGCAACAAACTATCTCGAAGTCTAATCCAAATAAAACTTCTGATGCCTTTTTTCGTTTGAACGCATTTATGGTATTGTTAATACCGATCGATTTACCAACTAAGTCAATGTTAATACTCCACTGCATCTGACTCAGCTGCATATCCCAATCACGTTCATCCTTACATGAACCTCTCTTAACGGTTAGCCAATGAATTTAAAATTGTTTGATTTAAACTTTTAGTTTCGCCGTTGGATCTAAACATGCTGCTGTGTAGTTATAATACGTCTCAGATACCATGAAGTTCACAAAACTTACATAATAAATTCATTAATTACAGTCAAAATTTATGCACTACGACTACATGATTTAACATAGGTAGGTATTCTTTTTTTTTGTAAATTTGCGTAATATTTTAGGAAACCAATAACGAGCCTGAATTTTCTCAACTGTCTTCGCCTCACCCGAGTGTCTGATGTATGTCATAGTTATCAAGCGTTTCCAGCCCATTGGGGTGTAAATGCCATTCTTCAGTAGCACAGATTGTGTGCTTTCTTAACCAACTATCTATACCTTCTCCAAATCCAAAAATCTATAACTAATAGATGGGGTGAATTCCGGAAATACATTAAAATGACTGCTGTGCAAAATTTTATTCTTGTCAGTCTTTGTTCGATTGACTTGATAAAATAAAGTAAGTCGCCCGCTGTGAAACTCGTCGCCGGTGCTATTGGTAGCTGTCCAGGCTGCCGCGATGGTCGGGCGAACAATGCCAAGGTATGGGTACCTCCTATGTGAATCTTGGGTAGCTGGATTCGATCTCTTCAATCGTTCGTAAGACTGAGATAAGCATCTGTGTGCTACACTTATCTGATAGTGATAGATATCGCATTCTTGACTGCTCTAGCCTCTGCGCTGTGTGTATCCACGATAAGCTCGTTCCATGTCCTCGGCAGTAGAAAAAAAAACCATTTTAGTAAAGAATTCTTTTATTTCATGAATATATTGTAAACGATATAAAAGGAAAAGTTGACTGATTGACTGACTGATCTATCAAGGTACAGCTCAGACCACTGGAGAGACCAGGCTAAAGTTTGGCGTAGGGATAGCTATTATGACGTAGACATCCCCTTTGGAAATTCAATCCCTAATTGGTTTAAAGTTTGTGTGAAAAATGAACGTAACGAGAACGAATCTGCGGGTATATGCTAGTCCTATCCTATAATAATTGATTTAAACAATATAAACATCTATCTATCAAGTTTTATTAAAAATAAAATAAAAAAAACATGACTGCCCTGCCAAAAAAAATTAAAAATCTAAATTAATCTAGTAAAATTAAAACCTTATTCACATTTTTATTCAATGATATTTTTTTTTTGAATCACTGGATATTGAACTATAGTGTTATATATTTTTGGAATCTACTTATCATTTTCTAGATGATGACTATATAGTTAATCTTATTTTTGAATATTTCTTTTTCTACTTTAGTCTTTAATGCGAGACCATGGTAACCCCATAAATTTGTTTTTAAATTTTACTAGCCTATGTCACCCGGAATAAGCTAGGGATTCTAACGATACCTCATTTATCAAAATCAGTTCAGGCGTATCCACCATAAGGTGGAATATACAAACTCACATACATACATACATGAACCCTGAAAACAATATACTCCTTTTTCTGGAAGTCGTATAATAACAAGTAAATAGTATATCCATTTCATTTATTAATTTAACGTTGTGGTTTGTATTTGTATATATTTCTTGTTTTTAGTATAGTACAATAAATAATCTTTCATTCAGTTCATTCATTATTTAATTTGATTGCTAAATCTAGACTAATTCAGTCACAGCACACATACCTAACCGAAGTTTAACCTATGCACATTACCGCATCCAACCTATGTACGGCCCACTTAACCGTATCCAATTTATGTACGGCACACATAACCGTATCCAACTCACGTACGGCCCACTTAACCGTATCGTATTTATGTACGGCCCACATAACCGTATCCAACTCATGTACGGCCCACATAACCGTATCTAATTTATGTACGGCCCACTTAACCGTATCCAACTCATGTACGGCCCACTTAACCGTATCCAATTTACGTATGATTAGCTCAATAGAAATTAATAACACCCGTATTCAAAAACATTACTATGAGGTCATTTAGAGCGAATCAGGGGTGAGCAAGCACACAAGGCCCAGAAAATGAAATCATAAACAACACTTGAGGGGCATACATAGACCAATGACCATAGTGCGACGAATACACTACACTGTGGGACATATAAAATTATCCATTTCATTTTAAAATTAATAACATAGTTAATACATTCATACTGTATACCATATTACATAAAGGTATATCAATATTTTACATATTTATTTAAGTATTCATATTCTTTTATAACAGTAGAATCTTGTAATATTATACTTTTAAAATACAAAATATATAGATTTGCATATGAGCACATTAATACACACCTATATCAAATATTATAATTTCAACACACAGACAAATAATTAATCAACAATCATACATGGGTAAAAACGATAGAATTGATTGCATCGGCAAACTTGAGTATCGATGCGAGTTTCGCATTTCCGCCGCTCGCCGGCGAATTGGCGCTGTAGTCACGCCGCCATTGTACTTTTTATCCTAACAATAATTAATACGTTTGCTTTCAGTTTTTATTTTATAATTTTTGATATAATTGTTGTGTGTTTTAGCTGTGTTTACGCACAAATAGGTTATATCTTGTGTAGCTCGGTTGCTTTATTAAAAATGATCTGTTTACCCCTTCTTTGGCGGAGTATAGCACTAACTTCGAATTTGATACTTAAATCTATGAGAGAATAAACTTACAAAGAACAATCAACACAAGAAAAGTGATACGAGGCCTTCAAAATCCCTTCGATTATTTTATAGATTTAGACTTTGTAAATATATCGTTCTGAAACTTTTGCTTTTAATATGTGCAGATCTTTTGAAAGTTACCAGTAAAGGCCTTCTCGTGCCTAGGTTGTACATATTTATCTATGCAGTGCCTCATAATTAATACCAGTGGCCTTAAGATTTATTCATCTATTCCAGGTAAGTTAAATCTTTAAATTGAATTAATTTACCGAATAATAGTTTAAATTTCACACTATATAGTTACAGTAAGCAAATATACTTCTGGAAATTAACACTTAAAAGTACCTTAAACATATTATCATAACAACATTACAGAACAACACCTACTATCCAACTAACATAATTAATTAACTCCTATTATTAAACTCTTACTTATGTAATCCTCCTCCCATTATTTTCAGATGATTACTGGAGATCTCATTAATACCTGCCATATCAAGGAAAGTGAGAAGAATTTCACTATTGTTATGTTTGCAAATGCAAGAGTTTTTGAATATTCCCAGAAAACCGTAGAAGAACACTTATACAGCATAGGATGCTTTTCTGGTGTTGTTCATAAGATTGTACATACCTACCTATTCAAAATCCTAGTTGTTCTTATGCAGAGGTATTCAGAAACAAGAAAAAGAATATTTCTCTATAAATGTACAGATTGTGGGCCTGACCTACAAATAAATATATGACATTGTCGCAGACTGACCTGGACCTGACCAGTCCATAACTACTGAATTTTCCAAGTTTCTTCCCTAAAGAGAAAGATGGAACAAATTTTATCGATGGGGTAATTCTAAGTGATATAGTGGCTGTCAAAAATATTTACTGACCCCATTGCTATAGCCAGAAATTATATCAGAAGAGAATTACAACAAGGCCCATATTAAAACCAGAAATACTGTAGAACAAACGATAGGAGTTTGAAATCTCCATTCGCCTCTAATAAATTCTAACATTTTTCAATATGACATTTTCAATTTAAATTTTGCCATAAATTCCTAGATAATATTAATTTTTAATTTATATATTTTATTGGTTCAGTTGATATGATAATATGTAGGTATTGTCAATATTCCAAGAATTTTCTTAATTATATTTCACCTATTAAACTATTTAATAAATACTGTCACTTGTTACATTGATTATTTATTTTTTAAGTATTACACACCATGATAATTGTAATACACAAGTAATTCTCTTTCAGCAGAAGTAAATGTTAACCGCTTCAAACTGTTATAGTGTGATTTTGAACTTGTTAAAGACGAGGAACTCCTCATTAATTAATACATACAGATAATATACATAATATACATACAGGCCAAACTTAACCTGCAATAATAATGTGTGGGTAATATACATATAAATATGTCGTTTTACAGTATATTATATATAAATCCATCATAGGTAGATCAATATCATCGGAAACTCTCCAACTCAGGTACACGAGGTACATAGTACCAAGGCTCCCAAATCAGGTTCACGAGGCACATAGTACCAAGGCTCCCTAGCATTAGACAGCATCCAACAATGTAGTGGGTTCGAAATACTATATATTGTACATAAAAAAAATATTTTATGAATCGCTCCTACTTTCACAACCACAACATTCAACCATAGGAGGAGTAAGAAGAGAGTAGACAATATAAATAGTGCTAGACAATATTTAATATTTATCATTGAATGAATGAATGAATGAAATACTCTTTATTGTACACTTAACATAAATAATTAGTAGCAATAAAAACTATCAAACATCAAAATAATCATTTTATATTTAACGAAATTTTCTTGATAAGTACTTACAAATATATATATTTTTTTTTTTAATAGGACATTACTCCGTAGAGGCTAAATGTAAATGATAACTTTAGTTAAAATAACATCATGATTGGAGTAAGTAGGAATAGTAGCTCTATTCAAATGATACTCTAATCAGTTTAACATTGTCTTAAAATAGCTAGACCAAAACATGCAAATATCATTAATCCACATGCATACTAAATTATCCTGTTTCGTAATTTTATTATTATTATTGAGTCATGGAAGGTCACAAAATTGATAAATTATATGAATCAAGAATTAGAATTTAGAATACTGTATAAATACCTCAATAATTATGTGGGTCGACGGATCACATCCCGCTTCTGAGTTTTAGTAAATTAAAACCCAATGTTCATTAATATACTTTATTCCTTCCGATAATATCACATTCTAGAGTACCTAATTTAATTATCCTTCCAATCCTCTTTTCCCTCTCATTTTCTTTCTGTCCCTCGCGCCCCATTGGCGGGAAGCGTCCCCATTGGCCCTCAGAATTCCCCCTTTTTTAATTATTTTATTTTACGGCCCTGGATTCAAGTCCTTTATGGCCTTATATTTATTGCGAATGTCGTTCCACAGAATATAAAACTAGAAAATCATGACACAATATACTCCTTTTTTCAGGCAGTCGTATAATAACGAGATAAAGCTTCGAACATCTGATTTGCGAGTTAAGAATTTTATCAAATAATAGTGAATAACTAAAAAGTGAATGAAAAGCTGTAAAATAAGTCTTTAACCAAAATCGACTTCATTTCCTGAATGTATTCGTATCATAAACCCCTAAAAATGTACGAACATTGTAACATTAAAAAAATACAAATTTGTTACTTTTAAAGCGTAAAGCAACTGTCCAATATCGGTTGCCAATTCGGCAAAGAAAACCTACTGGTTTTTACAAGCTTTTATTACAGAATAGGTACTTAATAGCTTTTATTTAGTTCCACCTGTCCCAGTATGTATTCTTGCAAGTTAAATTTTTGCAAAAAGCGCAAACTTGGTTATAAACAATGCATAATGTATAATCTATTGGGCTGGAATAGCTTGTCACAAATCACAATCATGGACGTATAAGTCGCAATATTGTACTAGTTATTCTGCCCCCCGATTGTCTAAAAGTTGCCGATCAAATCGTCAAAGTTCGGCGTCAAAGTAAAATAAACCATAACATCATTGATTTAGAGCTCCATTTTGTGTATCCATTCTTATACATTTAGGGTATCGTACATACCTAAACTTCGATCTATCTCGCGCAGCGTGCTACCACAGAATAGAATTAGTAGTGCTACTATGGAAGTAGTCCGTTTAATCGCTAATAGCTAATTTTCAACATAACGTGGCTTCTTACCGAAATGCAAAGTAAAATCCCCTTTGCATATAATTGGGAGCAGAATTTTATACAAAATATATAGGTATAAAAAATTCAACGTAGTTACCTGTACCTGCTCTGGAAACTAGGAAACCGAAAATAAAATATTTTCTATTCGTTGAAGCGTCGTACAAGTGTGAATGTACATGAAGTTATGGAAGAATGTTCCAGACGATAAATTCAAACAAGAATAATATAGCCATATATATAAAATGTTAACGTGGAATTTCAGAGGAAGGAAGGAAATAATATTATCGGTGCAACCATGTATCACGCTAGTGCAGGGCAGTATATTACGGCTCACAGTGTATGGAGCAGTGCGGCGCGGAGCAGTGTTGGTTTCACGACATTTAACGAAGATGTATACCATCGATCTACCATCAACTCCTATTTAATCTTGCTTCCTAACGAAATATGCTACTGCAAATTTTCGTAGCAATAAAAACATCATTAGCGATCTTATATTAAAACCCCTCTGCAAAGTCCATAAGTAGGAACACTTTTCCTTAAGGTCCTACCGGTAGGAGCATAAGGAATTATTAATCCTCGTATTTTTATTAGCGGGGAAAAACGTTATAAGCTTGTAGAAACGGCGTTATGGTCCTCTCCTTAAGCTTTTGTAATAAACACACTATAAGGTTGTACAACAGATGTTATATCAATATCTGCTTCCATCTTTGTTTACATAACAATTTATGTTTTATCAGCTAGTTAAAAAAAGGATTAAATATTTATAGGAAGAAAGCAAAGAAAATTTATAGCAAAGAAAATAATTACCCATAGCGAATGTCGCGTGTTTTGACTGGTGGGAGACTTCGGTCATGGCTATTCACCACCCTACCGGCAAAAACGTACTGCCAAGCAATAAAGCGGTCTGGTACGATTCCGAGTAGAAACCGGATACGGGTACGGGTTAATATAACTGCCTTACCCCTAAAAGATTAGCCAGCTGCCACACCAGGTGTGATTGCAGTCAAAGGCTAACTTGTAGTTGAATCGTAATTTATTAATATTATAAACTAGCTGATGCCCGCGACTACGTCCGCGTGGATTGAGGTTTTTTGGCTCCCGCGGGAACTCCTTAGTTTTCCAGGATAAAAAGTAGCCTATGTGTTATTCCAAACTATAATCTATCTCTGTGCCAAATTTCATCCAGATCAGTTGAGCCATTTGGGTGTGCACATATCCATCCATCCAAACTTACGCATTTATAATATTTATTTGATTTGATTTGATGCGAAAGTGTATTTTTTGTTTTTGTTTAATTGGTTTGTCCTTCAATCACGCCGCAACGGAGCATCGGATCGACGTGATTTTTGACAGGGGTATATTTGAGGACCTGGAGAGTGAGCTACTTTTTATCCCGGAAAATTAATTAGTTCCCGTGGGAATTAAAAAAACATAAACCACGCGGACGAAGTCGCGGGCATCGGCTAGTAAACAATAAATAAATAAAAACTCCAAAGTGTAACCTTGAGCCATATACCTTTTAATTATATAGCCGTGGTAGTGCTAAATAGATTTACGCTTTCTTATGTATAGAGCAGAGTACGGAACAGTGCCTCGTAACGACACTAACGGAGATGGATGACATCGACTTTACGCTATGGCCTCTTTAGCCTCTCACACAAAAGATTTATGACTGCATTATGTACGGTAGGTTATCTTTTTATGATATTATTTTAGACTACATGATGCCCGCGACTTCGTCTGCGTGGATAAAGGCTTTTCGATTCCCGCGGGAACTCTTTAAATTTCCGGAATAAAGCTCTGTGTTCTTTCCTGGGATGTTACCTACCTCTATACCAAATTTCATCAAAATCGGTGGAATAGATGGGCCGTGAAAGCGTAGCAGACAGAAGACATACTTTCGTATTTGTAATATTAGTATGGATTAAATATTAGTAGTAGTGAAAAATCAACAGATTCAATGATCTCTCTTGTTATGTTAAAAACCACATATTTGGTTAAAGATAGATGATGTAAGAAATACGAGAGCGGCGTTAATTTAAGGCCGGTATAAAAACAGTTTAAAAAATCTGTATTTTCTATGATGTTTATTTAAAAATACAAACAGATAATAATAATAATAAACAAAAATAATGCAATAATCCATAGTAATATTATAAATGCGAAAGTGTGTCTGTCTGTATATCTGTCTGCTACGCTTTCACGGCTCACCCATTCAACCGATTTTGATGAAATTTGGTACAGGGTTAGGGTTAGGGAAGGATATAGGAAATTAAAGAGTTCCAGAGGAAATCATCATCATCATCAGCATCATCTAGTATTCAAATAAGTAGTGCATCATTATGAGTAGTAGATAATTACTACAAGTTTCAAACCACGCCGTAAAAATTCGAACTTTTGTGGCACTATCGAAAAAATATTACTATTCTGCTAGACCGGTATCAAACGTAAGAGCACAGAATAGGTAATAGTCAAATAAATAGTCAAATAATGTTTATTCAATTCAGGTAGGTACACTACACTTATTGACGTCCAGTTATTTGTAAAATATAATGGTGATAATCAGTAACGTAATCTTTAAACTAAAGCTACGAGGGTTTCAATGAGAAGAGCGCACAACAAACTTAGCCGGGTTTTTTTTTCATTATCACCATTTCACAAACGATCTTAACTAAGGAACTATCAGTGCCATTAGATAAAATCATTGCCAAGCTTCCTTGTCATTTAAGTTATCCTTTAAATGGTAATGGTTCGTAAGACTCCATTATAAGTAGACATGACTTTCAAGAAAAATAAAATTGCATTGAAAAAGAACATGAAGTTTCAAAGCGAAGCAAATGGCATTATCAGTTATCACAGTATTTCAGGGTTATATATTTACGACTAGACCGGTACTAGTAGTACATACCTAGTAGCAACGTTATAGTGCTGGCGTCGAAACAGCGTTTAGCGGAGATAAATGACTCCATACAATACCAATATCATATGTAAAGTCTAAGCGTAAAATTTATATCGAAGCGAGGAAATAACAATATCCGCACACTCGTTTATCATGGCCGTGAAGGGCGGTGAAGTCGCATTTGCTTTTATAGGTCCATACAGTAAGTACTGTGAGGAATAATGGCGAAAATCCTCAAATCAAATCAAATATTCCTTTATTCAATTTAGGTACACAGTAGGTACATTTAGTAACGTGACGTCAATATGTGTACATATTGACGTCACGTTACTTATAACTAGCGATCCATCCTGGCTTCGCACGAGTAGCACTAATAATCCTAATAGTCTATACCCAACGTAGCCAGCGGTCAGTTGGCAGGTTTTATACAGTCTAATATTAATTATATCTCATAAGATATTCAATGGTGTAAATGAATTTTGTTATCTTAATTAAATACTTGAGATGACTAGTATATTTATTTTGATAAGGATTAATACTATGTGGGTAAAACACCTTCACAAGTAAAACATTGGTTTAGATGAAATTTGAAAATCATAAAAATTGTTATTGTGAGTCAACCTTAAAAGATTTATGTGATATATGCTACCGCGGACGTTTTTGTAGAACTTTTTGAGAAGAACAATTTCACCATACATTGTTTTCGTGTAACTTTAACTATTTACGCAGCGCACGCCACGTAATCTCTCAGAAGAGACGATTTTTTCCGACTTAGTTCACATCGTTGCAATTTACGTAAGGATCTCTAATTTTCATGAATATAAAATATAGCCTATATTACTCGCTGATAATGTAGCTTACTATAGGTGAAAGAACTTCTAAATCGGTTGAGTAGTTTATCCATTACAAACAAACAAACAAACAAATCTTTCCTCTTTATAATATTAGTTTAGAAATATGATGGTGATAATTAGTCACGGTATCTTAAAACTAAAGCTACGAGGGTCCTACTAACTATATAGTTAGTAGTTTAAGCTCAACTAACTAAATTTAAATTGTTTAAGGGTTTTGACCTACGATCTTGACTCGATTAAAATCCATCAGACTTTTTTAACCCATTATTGTAGGTGAACATAATATTTTACAGTACATAATATTTTCTATCAATAATAATTTATAATAATAAAAAGAGATGAAATAGTAATGCCATTGTTTTGGTAAGTTTTGTAAGTATACGAAATTTTATTAAACGAAGATGCACGAGTTGCAGTGATATCAAAGCATCTGGATACTTCCGACTTCCGAGACTTCAGAGGAACAAAACAAAAATTTCAATATTCCTCGGAATATTTATTATTTGAAAAGAAAAACTTTTAATGGTGGATTTTCCCAAAGAGAAAACACCATTCCATCACTAACTAAGAAAAATATATAGCAATTTTCCTAAAAACGGATATTCAAAAATTAGTAAGTTATCTTTTTATCCACTACAAGTTAGCCCTTGACTGCGATATCACCTGATGGTAAGTGATGATGCAGTCAAAAAGGGTAGCGGACTAACCTGTTAGGGGCATGGCAGTTATATTAAACCCATACTCCTATTCGGTTTTTAAATTTCTACACGGCATCTTACCGGAACGCTAAATCGCTTCGCGGCACGTCTTTGCCGGTAGGGTGGTAGCTAGCCACGGCCGAAGCTTCCCACCAGGCCAGACCAGGGAAAATTCAGAAATTATAAATTCCCAAATTAACCCTCCCGTGGATTGAACCCGGTGCCTCCGCGAGTTAAGACAACAGCACTCAACACTGCACCACAGAGATCGTCAGAATTAATGCATCAGTTGCAACCGCTAGATATGGAATCGACCCAGAGGAGAAATTCAAAGGAAGGCAATAAAATTATCGTGGCTATGTATCACACCAACGCCAGTATATTTACACCTCATGTATAGACTTATGCGAAGCGGCGCACGGTGCAGCGTTGGCATCGAAACGACATTTATAGGAGATGGATGACCAACGGAAACATAAGGCATCGTCTCTTTAGTCCCGTTTACAAGTGCTTGATAATGTCATTTTGCGTACCAATGCTCTACGTATCGACCTGAATGGATGTTTCTAAAAATATTGTAAGATCCTTACCTATGACTCAATATGCGGCACCACTTCACAGATATTTTCCACATTTCAAAAATACATAGCTATTATCTACTGTTTAGTAATACATACTTAGTCAGACTGCAAAAAGTCTAATCACGCTTCTCCGGAAAAGAAAACGCTGTGAAAACTGCACTTAACTGATTTTATTTCCTTTACCTCAAATGTTAGTCTGTGTATGCCTACAGCTACTAGCCTACAGTGTTTACCTAAGTTTTTTCACTTCAAAACCTGAGGTCAACTATGAACGTTAGAAATTGTTCACTTTGAAAGCCCTCCATTTCGTCAATTTTAGGGGAAAAATTAAAAGAAAAATATTTTTGGACTCTATTCCTAATTATCTTTAAAATCATATTCCGCAAATCTATGTAACGCTATAAAAAATATTTTACTTCGCATTCGCTTCTATGAGAGCCCCCCTGAAATAAAGATTTTTATAACTTTTTAAGCCATTTTCGGCTGAAAGCCATCGGTTTGCATATTACATTTAAATTTGGAGTAATTACGTTCAGTAATTCAGAAGTTATATGGCTCTGACAGCCGGACGGACGGACGGGCGGACGGACGGACGGGCGGACTGACAAGTGCAAATTCACTCAAGTAGACTCAGAGACCTTCGCTTCGCTCGGTCAATATTAGCTCTATGTTTAAAACAATGAAAAAATGTGCATCTACAATGTAAGTAGATACTTTATCAGAAGCCATACACAAGGTGATTCAAGAGTTGGCATATGCATGCGGCTGGCGCACGGCCAAGCTGGTACACGCTAATTCAATATTGTTTTGTAACCTAAAATCTAAATGGATGTATGGATGTATCACAATCAGCTTACAAGGCTGTTATACTTGGATCCGTCTTGAAGTGAAGGCTATTAAGAATATTAATCTTATTTCCTCGAGGAATGTTATTTAATACCTTACCTGTATTCGACGACCTCCCTGGCGCAGTGTTGAGCGCTGTTATCTTAACGTGCGGAGGTCCCGGGTTCGATTCCCGGCAGGGACAATTTGGGAATGTATAATTTGTGAATTTTCCCTTGTCTGGCCTGGTGAGAGGCTGCGGACGTGGCTAGTTACCATCCTACCGATGAAGACGTGCCGCCAAGCGATTAAACGTTCTGGTACGATGCCGTGTAGAAACCGAACAAGGGTTGGCTATTTCATCAGGTGCTATCGCAGTCAAGGGCAACTTGTAGTGGATTTAAAAAACTCCTCTATTGAATGCACTAACAACTGAAAGATAACAGAGGATGTAGTCAGATCATAGCAGACACCTTCTTATTAATTCCATGAGCCAGATAAACAGTACTGAGCTGTTGTACCTACTGTCTAGAAAAAATTCAAAACAACTTTTTATTTTCTTGTTGACACTGGAAGCTATTTACTTCGGTTTGTTATAAAGTTATACTAATAGTGTACTAGTATACTAATAAAAATCTACTGTGATAGAACGACCAAATAAAATTGTCATGGGTGTGGTGAATAACAATGCAATTAATAACTAGGTAATTGTCATTTAATTCGCATTTCGTTATTACAATAATGAATCCCAATGAAGCGTTTGTTTATTTCATCCGAGATCTGTTTACCAATTTATTAACGTTTTAAAGCTAATTAACGCAAAATGCTTGTTTTAATGAGCGAATTACATTTGTACCGAGCACCACTAACATTAAACACTGTTGACGACCTCCGTGGCGCAGTGTGTAGCGCTGTTGTCTTAACATGCGGAGGTCCCGGGTTCGATCCCCGGCAGGGTCCATTTAGGAATTTATAATTTCTGAATTTTCCCTGAACTGGCCTGGTGGGAGGCTTCGGCCGTGGCTAGTTACCACCCTACCGGCAAAGACGTGCCGCCAAGCGATTTAGCGTTCCGGTACGATGCCGTGTAGAAACCGAATAGGGGTATGGGTTTAATATAACTGCCATGCCTCTAACACGTTAGCCCGCTACCATCTTAGACTGCATCATCACTTACCATCAGGTGAGATCGCAGACAAGGGCTAACTGGTAGTGGAAAAAAAAAAGACACGATAAATTATAGCGCACGTGTGTATGCGCAAACATAGGTGCACTCTCATTTCCCTATGACAGCTTTCCGTGCTCTCCGGGGCACAGGGATATACAGCACCAACTTTCTAACTCCAGGGTTGTACCTGCGTACTTTTACCTGTCGTAGTCTTTCCTGTCTAGAAAAACCCCTATATGGCCCAACCAGGGAATCCAACCCAGATCCTTTTCATCCACAATCACATATATCCGCAAACCATTAAGGCAGTTTACACGGATTTTTTACCTACCTGCTGTATTTTTTAATAGATTATTATACGTACAAGGGTTTTAATGTTTTTATGTTTTTAATGTTATCTGGTCAGGTGCCTCAATATATTGTTCCAATCTTATACGGAGCCAATTTGGTCGCCTTGACCAAAAAAGATGGGAGGGTTCGTCCTATTGCTGTCGGCAGCACATATCGCAGGTTAGCATCGCGTATGTGTTGCCGAGCATTTAAGGACAAAACAGCGGCCATCCTAAAACCTAAACAACTAGGTTTCGGGGTCAAGGGAGGGTGCGAGGCAGCGGTACATGCTACCAGAACTTATTTAAACTCAAGTAATTATGACGTCTTCATAAAAATAGATGTTCGTAACGCTTTTAATTCGGTCGATAGGGGAGCCATGTTAGATGAAATTTAAAAAGAGATACCTCAGATATTAGACTATTTGTGGCAACGTTATGGCTCTCCCACAAAATTAATGTTTGGCGAAAAAGTTCTGGATTCAGCAGTAGGTTGTCAGCAGGGTGACCCACTTGGTCCCGCGCTTTTCAGTCTTGTTAGAAATCCTATTATTTCGTCCCTAAATTCAAAATTCAACTTATGGTACCTAGATGATGGGTCATTGGCTGGAGATGCGTCGTCAGTTCTTCAAGATTTAAGAACAAACATACAAAATTTTTCTGATATTGGGCTCAATCTAAATTTTTCCAAGTGCGAGGCTTACTTCCCAAATTCAATTCCCATTGAGAAGAAAAATTAAATTTTTCATAGTTTGAGTTTTTTGATACCGGGTATATCTACAGTTTCGAGTCAAAATTTAACCCTTCTTGGTGCTCCAATATTTGATGACGCATTTCCCCCTGTAATAAATTCTAAATTAGAAAATTTCAATAAATTTTCGCATCGCCTTTTAGACATAAAGCCACACATGGCCATTTATATTTTACAGTTATGTTTATTTGCTCCTAAATTTATGTATCTGTTAAGGTGCGGCCCCTTTTGGAAATACCCTTCTTTGATCTCAACTTTAGATGTGTCTCTTAAAGACACTTTATGTAAAATTCTAAATTTACAATTTGATGACCGCACCTGGACCCAAGCGAGCCTACCTGTGAAATACGGGGGCTTAGGCATACGTTCCATGTCAAGTGTAGCACTCCCGGCCTTCTTATCTTCCGCTTCTGGCTCTATTACACTCATCAGTCAGATCCTTAATCTGACTAGTCCGACTGATGTTGTGGTTGAGAGTCTGGCGGAAGCGAGGTTGGCCTGGAGTGCTTCTTGTCCTGGGGAGAGCTTTCCTTCGGCTGTGGAATATCAGGGTCTTTGGGACAAACCGCGTGTTGTCTTGACACATGCGGATCTCGTAACACAGTGTACCTCAGATACGGATAAAGCCCGTATTTTAGCCGTATCCGAAAAAGAGTCAGGTCACTGGCTTCACGCTCTGCCATCTCATAGCCTGGGAACGATTTTCGACCGGACAGCGCTTCGTGTGGCAGTTTGCTTACGCTTGGGAATAAAGGTATGTGAGCCTCATTACTGTCCTTGTGGCAGCCGCGTAAATCAGTTTGGTTACCATGGACTCAGTTGCATTCGGAGCGCAGGCCGCTTGTATCGCCACGGTGCTCTCAATGATATAGTCCGTCGCGCTCTGGCCACTGCCTCCATCCCTGCACAACTGGAACCCTCCGGTTTGTTCAGGGATGACGGCAAGAGGCCGGATGGGATGACTATAGTACCGTGGTCGATGGGTCGTGCACTGGTGTGGGATGCAACCTGCGTTGATACGTTGGCAGCGTCCCATCTATCAGGCTCGTGCCTAAAGGCGGGTGCTGCTGCCGAATCTGCTCAGTTGCTTAATCATTGCAAATACTCAGCCATTACTAAGGACTACGTTTTTGCGGCGCTTGCTTTTGAGACTCTGGGCCCATGGTCATCGGACACGAAGAATTTTATAAATGTTGTGTCCCAAAAACTGATCCACGCCTCTGGTGACCACAGAGCTGGCGCTTATTTAGCCCAACGGCTTAGCCTTGCCATTCAACGAGGTAATAGCGCCAGTGTTTTGGGCACCATGCCCATTAACGATCACTTGGATGGCGTGTATTTTTTGTAAATATAATTAGTTTTTAATTTAGATTTTAATTTATTTCTTACTTTTTATTCTAATATATATGTATATTTCTTTAAACGTATATTAAATAAAAAGTTCGAGTCAGAAAAAAAAAGTACAAGGGGAGACTAGAACAAAGTCTAATTATATTTAAAGACTTGTTTGAATAAACTTACGAGTAACTTTCAATGCTTATTTCGACGTTGTTCTCTTCAGGTGAACTAAATGGTGAGATTTATTTGAAAAAAATTATAAAAGGGCATTTCATGAACATCCCAAGGTGCTGGAAAGGCGACCCCGTACTGGAAGGCGAAGCGTCGGTAGACCCCCACGACCCACACAGTGGACGGACGACATCAAGAGAGTCGCAGGGAGTCGCTGGATCCAGGCGGCGCAAGACCATGGTTTGTGGAGGACCCACAGGAGAACTATGTCCAGCAGTGGATGTCCATCGGTTGACGACGACTTTATGAACAGAAAATATATAAAGAACTCAATTCTTTGTTTTTTAAGGAGCTAGATGAAAAAAATTTAACAACGGCAAGTAATGCTTTATTGTTTTCTAAGCTTTCAACGTTCCTACTGATTTTAGTAAAGCCTTTGTTTATCTCGTTGCTTTGATGTAAATCGCTATAAATAGGCCGTGGAGAATTATATCTCCGTGTAATAGATCCATTGGCGCCGGCAAAGAGGACGAAGATTTATTACGATTCAATAATGACCGCACAATCTTATCTTATTTATCTGACAGCGAAAGCTCCTGTTACTTTCACGAAAATGTTTCTACAGTGTCTGCCGTGTTATTCAATAGAAGGGTGTGCTCGATAAACGAAAACACACTACGGACTGGACAGAATAGGACGTTCGCGTGACATGTCCGCGACGAAGGCGAATGATATTTTGTCCGGTTGTCTAGTATGTGGCCTGTACTCTCCAATATATAACCTAAAATACTACTACTACCCAGGAAGGTATTCGGCTTAGTAATGTCCTCCTAACCGAATTTCGGCTACGGCGGCCTATCTCCAGAGAGATTAGCCAACTGCGCGGGAGATTATAGTGCACAAGTGTGTGCGGATGCACAGATGCACTCTCTATTTCTTTGCTCTCATAGCCCGATGGGACGGAAAATCCGACACGACCGGAGAGAGATCAGGCGCAGTACCGACGGCATAACGTGCTTTCTGAGGCACGGGGGTGAGACACCGCCAACTTCCCAACTACGGGCTATCACTGAGAAATTATTGTCTGAAATACCCAAAACTTGTTATGGCCCGTCCCGGGACTCGAACTCGGGACCTCGTCGGCCATGCTAACCACTAGTGATCATACCGTGTAATAACGCATTCATATTTTAATTTAGTCTTGAGATTAACAAGTCAATAAGTGTGAAGTAAAATTTAATATTTTAATATGAAAATGTCTTAGTGGTGTGGTTTCATAGTGAAGTCTTTTGATATTATAATTGCTGGTAAGCGTGAGAAAGCTTCTTTCAACGTCTTTGTTTTATGGAGACTTTTCATCTCACGGTGCAATTGAAAGGAAACTGAGAATAATTTCCCGTCTAGGTATTTGAGTTGGCAAATCCCACTCGCAATTTGCATCGAGCATAATTAGTTTCATCCATTATATACTTATTTAAGTACATAAAAATAAGTTTTGCCTTGTCCTCAACTATTGATAGTTTATTATGTTTGCCTGTTTGTACCTTCATTTGTTGTGTGACTCACAAACTTTTAAAACTTTGGCAAATGAGGTGCCGTGGGTTCGTTTTGCATGCAGGTAGAATATGGGGCTGCCCATCCGGCTTCATCTTTCACCACTAGTGAATATACACAAAAGCAGGCGCGCTCTACCTTAGGCTGCATCACCAGTCACTAAGTATTGGGTACGATGGCTGTCAATCGCTAGGCTATGTATAAAGTTAAAAAATGCTTCAATATCACACGTAAACCAAGGTCATAGCTTTTGTATCGCTTTGTCAATACAAAATACGAAAAAAAACATCGTCGCACTGGTTGAACTCAGCACCTTTTATAACACTTGTACTTGTAGTATCAACACAAAAAAGGAATAAATAAATAATCAAAAGAGGAAAAGCCGATCCATATCGATGCCTTTGTTTTGCACGACTCAAAAAACAATGATACTTAGTAGTAAAAGACTACTTATATAGCCATAAAATATTAAAGAGTAACCGAGTAACATACTACAAAGACCAAGATTCTGATATTGATTGTATCTAACCATACAGACATTTTATTTGCGATTGTTATTTTAATTGTCATTTTTGTAAAGTGATTGTAGCTATAGAATTTTGCATTTTGTGGTTTGATTTCTACACATTGTGGATGTTACATCTTGCATGTACCTAAACTAAATAATAAATAAAAATAAACTGTTTACCAAATAGAGTAAAAAATGACATCCATAAAAAACATTGTTAACACTAAATGGGTAAATGGTCACCAAAATTGACACCCTATTTTATAAGAAATTAAAACCAAAATTTAACATCTTGCTATCCTATTGCAAATAACTCAAAAATAATCATTGTGTTAGCATTATTACTGTTTGTCATTATATCTCATGAAACAGGAAGTATAATATCAGTCAATTTGACTCGTTTCATGTCATTCGATTTAATCTGCGGATACCGACGCCATATTGAAAATAGTTAGTATAAATACGAGTGTTTTGACGATGGTAATTAAGTCTCCTGCAGGCAGACTCAGCGCTTATTGAATACTTTTGTGTTTAGATCGCAATTTGATTTAGATAGCAACCGTGGCTGGATCAATTGAATATTGATTGTCTTTAAGTTTAGCTAACTTTTATCGTATTACATTAAATTTCTCGTGGATCCGCTACACGTTGTGACCATTCGCTCGTGCAAGTTCGAAATGAGAGTACCTACAAATATATTAAAAGTATTTATTAATACCTACTTCTGGATTGTCCCTTACATTTGACGACCTCCGTGGCGTAGTGTTGAGCGCTGTTGCCTTAACGTGCGAAGGTCCCGGGCTCGATCCACGGCAGGGTTTGGAAATTTATAATTTATGAATTTTCTCTGGTCTGGCCTGGTGGGAGGCTTCGGCCGTGGCTAGTTACCACCCTACCGGCAAAGACTTAGCGATTTAGCGTTCCGGTATGGGTTTAATATAACTGCCATGCCCCTAACAGGTTAGCCCACTACCATCTTAGACTGCATCTTCACTTACCATCAGGTGAGATCGCAGTCAAGGGATAATTTGTAGTGGATTTAAAAAAAAATGGTATCCAGGGAAGGACTTAGGCTACTTTTTATCCCGAAAAATTCAAGAATTCCCGCGGGAATAAAAAAAATTAGCTCTTCAACAGATTTTGATGAAATTTCGCATAGGGGTTGTTTGTATCCAGGGGAAGGACATAGGGTACTTTTATCCCGGAAAATTCAAGAGTTCCCGGGGGAATCAAAAATCCTTAATCCACGCGAACGAAGTCGGTTTATGGACCGCCCAATTTCCTACCTGAGCTATTATAACCATGTTTTCATTGCCTGAAAACACTGATAAAACGACATTTTCTAAAAATGAATCCTAGCTAGATCAATTTATCGCCCCCGAAACCCGCTGCAGTTGTTGTATATCGTTTAAAGGTATTATATTGTAGACGCAACCTACCGGCAGCCGGCATCAGTTTAATTAATAGCTACGTAGCGACGCGGCGATTAAACGGACGTTGGAATAGTCAATTAGTGGTTGCTAATCACCGTCAGTGGCGATAGCCAGCCGTTGATAGTTGTCTATTGTGCGTCGAATGATAGACAGAAGTTCAATATTTCACCGCGCTTAAAGACTACAGACACGATTATATTATACTACTTAAATTTTACAAAATTATGCACAAGTATGTTTGATCGTTAATGTTTTTCCATCATTTACGCCGCAACAGATTAACGTGATTTTTGCATGGATTTTATTAAAGACTTACAAAATGTCATAGGTTTATACCTGGCAATGGCATGTCTTATCAAAGATTTCCGGCAGGATTTTCCGGCGGCCCGCTGCTGTGATTTGATTTCTTGAAAAGATTGTGACTCTCCGATGTATGCTACTTATATTCAACGGTTCTCTGACACGTTTCATATCACCATGTCCATCTTGGAATGAAAATAGATTTTCTAAATACCATAAATTTACGTAATATACCGAGCTCTTTACAACATGCTGAAATTAATAGCTTTGATCCTGATAGATTACAGAATTAGCAATGCATGTAAACATAAATCCAAAACATAATCCCAAATAACAAATCGTTTAGTACTCGGCTCAAGTGTAGTTACGAGATTTACCTAGCAACACGTGGTTATGTTTTATAGCCACGCTCCATTACAGTTAGTATTTCCCAACGGATTTCCGAACTATATTCCGCACAGATATTTTCACGGAGAAACTATTTGTATAAATGTTATCTTACTTCTTACTAATATTAGGTCCTTACATATGAAATTGGCGTTTTGTAAGGAAGGAACATAAAGTCGTTTTTTTTTAAATATAAAATATATATTTAATCAAAGTATGTACCATTGCTATCTATGCACTTTTGACATCTCAAAGGTAGTTCATTGATCTCTTTACTAAATAACCATTCGGACGGGAATCAATAATATCTGATTGTTACTCAATCACGCCCCAACGGCTAAACGGATCTGGCTGAATTTTGGCACAGAGATAGATTATAGTCTGAAATAGCAGATAGGCTACTTTTAATCCCGGAAATTTAAGGAGTTCCCGCGGGAACCAAAAAACCTCGATCCACGCAGACGAAATCATTGGCATTAGCTAGTATCAAATAAATTACACAAATGGAACATTTTAGATTTCGCCGCGGATCTCTTTGTTCCAAATATTTTGATTAAATACAACAGTAGTTACTTTTAGAAAAAATGGCATTAGGATCTAGCTCACTGTCAGCATGGGAGACATAATGTAAGCGAGATACGAGGCCGTAAAGATTTTCCTCCAGAAAGATAGACAGTCTCAATTTAATTTATCTATAGGTAGATGAAGTCTGGGTACATATTATAACGTGTAACAGAATCCCAGGTAAGTCTTGGTCTATAAATATTGTCTTATACCATTTTCCTCTTTTCTTGATAGATGTTTTCTGTTTAATGGGGGTTTGCCCTTTTGCTTTGTCGGAGTCGTCAACTTATTCAAGATATTAAACAAGCCGTTCAGTCCTAATAGGACTTTAAGTCCGGGGATCCCGATATTATAATACCATTATCATAGATAATCCTCACGACTACGTCGACGACGACGAGCCACATCAATTTTAGTTTTTTTTAAATCCCGTGGGAACTCTTTGATTTTATCCAGTATCCTTCTCCGGGATGTAAGCTATCTCTGAAACAATTATCGATGAAATCCTTGAAATCGTTTAAGCTGATGTGCCGTCAAAATGAAGAAACATACACACAAACCTTTGTAGTTAAACATAATATTGGAGTTTACCTTCAGAATCAATTTTCATATATAAGTCCGGGGTATGAAAATTTATGTGGAGTAAAATCAAAGTTTCTCCATTACGTTATGCTTATGTTTCCATGGTAACACTTTTCGTTCGTATCCTTACTCCTGTAAACTTCAGCCGTGCGTCGGAGCTGACACACATTTTTAAGATGGACGTAGGTATGTATAATTATTCATAAGCATTCTAGAAAGCTGCAATTTCATAAATACCGTTTAAGTGTTGAGTCTACAATATTCGTTACAGAATAGACGGGGTGACTTTCAGATTGGCGTGGCATCGTTGGTGAATAATTGTTGCTAATTGAGTTCCATCCACCTGACCGAGGGGGAGGAGTGGGCGGACATCTGGGGACAACTGAACGCTAGAACGGACGTGACTAACTAACAGCTCTGATTTTAATCACATTTCACGTACCTATCCAGTATCCTACATAAATTCTGATTTGCTTATGGTTCATATGAGCAGGTTTATTTAGAACATACCTAGCCATCTTTGTTTGAAGGGGCATTTAAACGCTGACTGAATCAACAAATATGATTTGAATTACATCGCGTCTGTCTATGTTCTTTGGAAATTACAAAGTGAACCTCCATATGGCGGACTGTAATCAGTTCGTTCGTAGAGATTTGCAGCAAGAGTTTTTCCAGGTGGTCTATTCGTCCAAGAACAAGAGACTTACGGGGTACTCCACTTTAGCTATACGCTTGTCTCTGAATTTTGTATGTTATTAGACGATGCCTGCGCCTTCGTCTGCGTGGATTTAGATTTCAAAATCCTGCCGACTACAGACAGCTCAGTAGCAGGCAACGTGTCGCTGCTGCACAACTGGATTCTGTGATCTCTATGGCAGGCGATGAGCCAACGTGTCGCAAGCTAGGTATTTCATAGAAATACAAAGAAACCAGTTGTGACGCGGTGATACGTCGCTCCTGCTGCTGTTGTCTGTAGTCCGCTAGAAACTCGTATCTTTTGGCAAGAGTGCTCCGGTTTCCGATTTTGGGCTGCATCTCTTATTAACATCAGATGAGATTCACAGCATATTATTGTGGCTCATCTTTCTCGACCAACTTTTTGTGAATTTGACAGCCACCACCACCACCACCACTACAGCCCATTAACGTCCCACTGCTGGGCACAGGCCTCCACTCTCGTAGGAGAGAGGGAATTAGAGCTTAGACCCACCACGCTGCTCCAATGCGGGTTGGCGGGCATTAACGACTATTATCATATTAGTGATAATAACGGGGACCGACGGCTTAACGTGCTCTCCGAGGCACGGGGGTGAAACACCGCCAACTTCCTAACTCCGGGGTAGTACTGGGAATTTCTAATCAGAAAAACGCGATACTTAATTATGGCCCGACCCGGGACTCGAACCCGGGACCTCGTCAGTCGCAGTCAAACATGCTAACCACTAGACACTAGAATTTGACAGCGCCTTGACACAAAAAACAGATGACGATTCTGTAAGCTGTTTTTTTATATAAAGGTCTACTTAAATGGACAGGGATACGTCTTAATTCGCTGAAAAACGTAACGCCCGTATAATACCTCTTAATTGGTGCCTTTATTGGCTCTGACGATGTTGAAGATAATCCTGGTAGCATGAAATTGAAACGGTATTCAAAATACATAAATCCATGACATGGATCGCAAACAACAACCCACGCGGACTGGATCAAGTGCGGTTATGTCATTTACATAGCAACATGTGGAACTATGTTTTATCGGCGCGCTCTATTAGAATTCGTATTTCCCAGCGGATTCTTCAACTGTTTTCGGAATTGCTAGTTTTTGGTATAACTGAAAGTGAAGCTACTATGTAGGCTCCACTTTATTATTAGAATCTCTATTGTTAGGGTTGTAGTTTTTTATTGGGTCTACCATATTAAACGACGCGAATGTTTATATTATTAAAATTTTATTATGTTCTTTACTGGTACTCTCATTTTATTCATCCTAATTAAACTGTAGGTAATTTGAGGATTTTCGGTAATGAGTGGCAGAATTCTGAACGGATAGCATGAAATAGTCGTGATAAGTATACGCATTGATTACACAGTATATAGAGTTTTCAGGCATTCAAAGAAAGTAAAAAGATATAGGTATGTACTTAGCATAAGTAATATTATAAATGCATAATAAGTATCGTTTTGAAAATGGTAGATGATATCTATGATAAAAGTTAAACCTCTCTTTCTATGCGTCGTATTCCTCATTGCTGAGGGTCGTGATCTCTTTCTATTAATAATTTAATAGCAGGGTTTTCTTGGGATAAAATTGTGGTGGGATCCCAGGTCCCTGTGCATACGACTCCAATAAGAGTACTATTTCAACAATAAACCTAAGTGTTTTAAATCGATAATCTCACCTGTTGTGACCTTTATATATTATTATCTATACTAATATTATAAAGAGGTCAATTTTGTGAGTTTGTGATGTTATAGGGGGTAATCTCTGGGTCTACTGAACCGGTTTTGAAAATTCTGGTACCAATACAAAGCCACATTATTTGTGTCATACGCTATATATTATCCCAAAAATTAGGGAGTTCCCGTGGGAATTTTAAAAACTTATTTCACGCGGACGAAGTCGCGGGCAAGTCTGTTAGTAATAAATAAAATCAGTTAGCTAACTATAGTTTCTAGTCGTTATCCGTTCGGGCTAAAACTTCTTAGCCTTCCATTAGTCAAGACCTGCCCCCCGATTGTGTATGAAAATCGTAATCGTAAACTTTTGTCGAATGTATATTTAAAACTATTTAAGGAGTTTAATCCTGCATGTCAAATAGCATGTTAGAACTCTTTAAACAATTCGAGTAAAACGTTTTTGAGCTCTCAAATTATTACGATTTTCTTAGGCAATTGCGGACCTCTGGCCCAGTTTAAAAATATTGGACTGACCCAGCCGGAAACCAATGAGGATATTTTAATACAATCAGCCCACTGCACAGTGCATGGCCGCGGTATTGATCCGATTATTTGTGGATTCTGAGCCGAATCGAGCCGTGCCCGTCTGTGACCTCGCACCTTTACAGCTATAATAAACTGAACATTTTGTGTCTTAAATTATATATTTTGCTGGTTGTTTCTACATATTATTCTAGTATGCGTAGTCGAATCCCAGCAAAACTTTAGCACTGAATGAATTTTCGGCAAATTTTTTTTTTTTTAAATAATGTTCCAAGGAAAATTATTTATTTAATACTGCATTGCACACAAAAACAGGGCACAGTACAAAGTTTTGCATGCAAAGGCGGTCTTATCACTTAAAGCGATTATGCTGAATGCTGAAGATTATTCATGGTTATGGTCTCCAAAACGCTAGCGCCATTTTTTTCTTTGATTGCCAGGCTTAAATATGCTTATATATACATATTACTTCACTGCCTAAAATTTAAATTTTTATACACCCAGTCTATCAAAAAACAAAAACAACAGTTTTTGTGTTGCAAAAACACACTCCTTGCTAGTTACTGAAACTTTATATTCGCTTGATAATAATTATCATTTCTCAATAATTAATCACGTTCTATATACGTCAAATGGTCCCTTTTTCTCTCCAAAAGCAATTATTAAGAATCATTCCAATAACAACATCTATGTTGGACTGGTGTTAAGATTTACGATTTTATTCAATTCATCGTCCCAGTAATTTACGGGGAGCCGAGATCCATTAAGTGCTTAAGTGCCTCTCGAGCACGAAATTGGGAATGATAATGGAAATGGGTGCCATACTATGGTAATATAGGGCTTTATGTAAAGGACCGATTCATGCGAAATTTCACACCCCTATCCCAACGGCGCTTGTTTCATAGTCACGCGTCTTTTGCGACCCGAATGACATAATCATCTTTGCCTCTACGTTATCTAAAAAAAATGCTGTTTTCCATGTCACTTATACTCATACTTAGTCGTCTTATATCAATTTATTTAATTTAACTATATAATTTAATCCTGTAAAAATCATAAGTAGAAATAGCTTTTTCGTTGGACTATTCGCGTTAATTTATATTTTGTTTTTAATTATTTTTCCGACTCCCGTTGTAATTTTTGAAAAAAAGTCTATCTTAGTTAGGGTTTCTTAATTCACATTTTTACTTTTTTATAAAACCGGCATGCAAAATTTCTATACCCAGTGGTTTGAATAGAGATCTCTGCTCTAAAATGACGTTGACCTATTTAATATTTCTAACAGAAATAGAAACTCTACTTTTGTATTTCAAATTTTAATTGCACTTTGTCGCAATGAAAACATTATATCTGTGTGAAACAAACTTTTACAGAGTAACCCTATCCGGAATCGTTACACTTCAGTTATTGTTACAAAGTCATTCATCATTTCTAGTTTCATAACATTTCGTTTGTGATGCTGAAGGAAAACTCTTGCGAAAATATTTATTGGTTCTGGATCACTAACTCGATAGAAATGGAAATAGTCATTCTCATTCGTAACTTTGGCACAATATACAAGTTTCAATTTCTCTTTACTGGGTATGAATGGGGTAAGTTTAAGAAAGCAATCGGGTTTATATGGTTGTTATGGACACTACGTAGCGCGCGTGAAACCATTTAAAAGTTCTATTATAACCATGTTATGGCTGTAATAAAAAATATTTTTTATAATCCTCTTAACATTTTCTTGAGGTGTCTGCAGAATGGGAATTAGAATTTAGTTTGTTCATTTGTCAGTTATGACGTTCAAATTGTTCATTTAACCAAAGAACACGAAGCTTTTTTTGATATAATCCGCCAAAACAGACAAATTTATAGGTATGGTACATAACAACAAACAGTATGTGATACGCCTATGCCAACCTCCCGCTTTTAAGAGAATATGGCATGAACGGGAAACACCCGATAGGGACAACTGCAGCTTGGACCGATAATACCTATGAAAAACAGTCTAATTCTTACTTTCGTATTCCTTTTTTCGAGAATAATATATTCGTATTTTGATTTCAATTTTTTTTTCAAGAATAATTTAAGAAGGACTCAGGCTATATCGGTATGTTTTCTTTTTTTGATTATATTTGTCAAATACCTACTGTATTCACAAATAAATAAATATTGGATAGAATCAGGCGTTACTTTGCGGAAATTTATGATTTAGCAAGAAAAGATTACAATTATTTTGCTATAATCCGCCAACAGAAAAAATTTTGTATGGTCAAGCATGCAGTTACAAGTTTACCTTCCCAACCAAGCAAGAAAGCCAAGTTCCCAAGAAAGCAGGATGATGACGCCAAAACTGGGCCATTTTTTGCAATTTTTGAATGTTCCATATTCTTAAAATTATTAATTTATCGAAAAAAAGCAAACATAGGGACATGGCACGGACACATATAGATTTTATGGTGCAAAAATATTTTCTCTATTGTAATTATGACTGAGAAAACAGACTAATACCACCTAATACGATTGTATAGGGAGGGTATATATATATATATAAACCGCCCTCCCGTATCGTCTTAAGCAAAACGCAACGCCACCACAGCACATCACACAAATCTCTCTCTCCAAAGCACTCTCAACGTACGTTTCACTCCAACACCGGTGCATTCTTGGGGGATTTTGACTTAACAATTTTCAGTTCTATCCAACATATTTTGAATTATTACTTACTGTTTTTCTCAGTTTCTTAACCTTATATCCCATGTCACACACAGATGTGTTATACCACAACTCACACTCGGTCGGCCCAAAAGTTTAGATGTCTATATTTTAGCAATTAGTTCAACTTTCGCCAAGTGACGACTTTAGGGTTCGGGTTCAAAGGGATTTGGCTTTTCTACTTTAAATTTGTCAACAGTTAACCTCAATTTATTTAAATTATGCGATTAATAGTTACATAATATTACGTATTCTAAAACTTACTGTTGTAGAACTCCTTTCAGGAGTCCATCTTTCTGTTGCTTAGGTTCTTGAGTACTTACTTTGCAAAAGTAATATTATCTTCTGGGCAAGCGCATTCCAACCCGCACAACAGCACATGAAAAAAGCCCTAGCTTTAAAAATACCTATGTACATACAATTCATAATATAAATGTACAGGTTTCCAAAGCTTAGATCAATTTTCAGATCCTTCGTAAAATGAGTATTTACTACGAGTATGTATAGGTATCGGATATTGTAACTGAAGGTTATACGACTGTACTTCGTTTCGACCTTCTCGGGTCTGTTGTTTGCATTTTTATGATGATTGCTTGGTTTCCAACACTGTACAGTAAATTGAAGACCTTTAGGGATGAACCGACGCTTTCATTATGAGGCCGTCTGGGCGAAAGTGAATTTGTTTTTTCTTTGAAATACGTACAATACGAATAACATTTTAACCGTGTTAGCCGCTTATATGTTTTAAACAAGTATTTATTTCTGTACTTAATAGATACGCTTTTTTAATACTGACTTTTTTTTTACAAGATTTATTGATTGCCCTTGATTGCCAAGTTGAAAACCTATATTAATCGCAGTAGACGTCAACATTTGTCAATAGTAGGGTCCACACAAAGCGCGAAAATCTCCCGATACCTTGCTTAGTCAAACACCTATCGGCGCTCCGTCTCAGCCCAAGGCCTGCTATGTGATTCTCTAAGGTAAAATAAGATTTACATCAGTTGCACATCGGATGTTACATCAGATGTAGCCTATTTTGGATTCTCTAGTAATCTTCGACTCGTCGCTGCTACACTAGCGCTCCATGAGCGAATGTGATGCATGTAGGAAGCTCGTGTTTGACATAAAATGTATGGCAAGTGATATTCTGCAAGGTATTTTAACTCGGCTTCGACTGCATCGTTCGCCTTCGCCTTCGATTTTAAGTGTCAAAATGAAAAGCTAATGTTTTGTAGCTTTTTCCTTCGATGTTACGTACGATGAATAGTGAAATTATTGTGTTCGGAATAAAAATAATAAAACAAATGGGAATTTTCTTATACCTTAACACGTTATAAGACTAGCTGATGTCCGAGACTTCGTCCGCGTGGATTTTGGGGTTTTTTGCTTCCCGCCTGAACTCTTTCATTTTCCGTGATAAAAAGTAGCCTATGTGTTATTCCAGACTTCTACCTCTGTACCAAATTTAATCCAGATCCGTTCAGCCGTTCTGGCGTGATTGAGTAACAAACACCCATCCGTCCATACAAACTTTCGCATTTATAATATGAGTATAGATGAGCAATGTAAAAAATGGTATGCAAGTCAAAGTAATTAGTATTGCCAAAACTTAACAGCCCTTTAATGGCGTGTGTATTTTTATCTAAGATAAACTTTCTTTTCCTCACAGATTGTAAACATGTTTTGTGGTAGGTTAGATTATTAGGTACACTGCTTTAAATACTTACTAAAAAAATATGATTGAATTATTACATAACGAAGTCTCATTTAACACTAAGGATCCATACTAATAGTATAAATAAGAAAGTGTGTCTGTTTGACTGCTACGCTTAAGCGGCTCATATTTTCAGTAGATTTGTGTTTGTCGAAACATCCATCGAAACTAAAATTCTACATCAATGTTTTTATCCCATGAGACCTCACTGGTGAAAAACAAAACTATGTCGGTGGCCGAAAACAAGCACGCATTTTTTAACAAACAAGCTGTTTGTAAAAAAATGCATGTGGTCTTGAAAAGGTAGCTGCCAGATAAAAAAGATACACTATCGCATTTATTTACCAGTTAGCATAGTCAAAGAAGAAACTTACTTTAGAATATTATACAGTTGTATAATTATAATGTTCTTACTATGTATTATCATAGTATTTGATGATAATGACTTGGTCTCTAAATGGTCTTATATATATTTAATAATTTCTTCCAAGCTTTTATCTTATAGCACTTCTTATAATGCTAAAAATATTTTTCCGATATTTCAGTCAAAGATTTTCCAATTTTTTTGAATTTTTCAGGCCATCTACAGGCTACAAATTCATAATATTTATAGCATTTTTGCATTATGATGTTATTTTCTGCAATATGAACAACATTGAAATGGCTGTTGAAGGAATACTTCTTTGAAGCAAAAATAACACAAAAGGAAACTTTGAAAACCAATTTTTATTATTTTTCAATCCTTATGTTATTATCCGTTCTTATTTCTAATATCTATTAAAAACCTTATTAAAAATATGTAGTACTATCTGATGCCCGCGACTTCGTCCGCATGATTTAAGTATTTATTTACTCCTGCGAAAACCATTTTCCGGGATAAAAAGCAGGCTCACTCTCCAGGTCCTCAACTATACCCATGCCAAAAATGACGCCGAACCGTTGCTCCGTTGCGGCGTGATTGAAGGACACACCAACAATTAATCATACTTACTAATATTATAAATGCGAAAGTGTGTTTGTTTGTTGGTTTGTCCTTCAATCACGCCGCAACGGAGTAACGGATCGACGTGATTTGGCATGAGTATAGCTGAGGACCTGGAGAGTGACATAGGCTACTTTTTATCCTGGAAAATTAGGGAGTTCCCGCGGGAATCAAAAAACTTAAACCACGCGGATGAAGTCGCGGGCATCAGCTTGTAAAATATCATTATATGATGCACACGACTTCTTCCGCGTGGATTTAGGTTTTCTAGAAGTTTCATAGGAACTCTTTGATTTTCCATGTCAACTTTGCCCATCTCCTGAATACAAAATATCTATGTACGGTCTACCAAACTTCATTAAAATAGATGAAACGGTAACTTTACACAGAATTAGCTTTTTTTTCCACTACAAGTTAGCCCTTGACTGCGACCTCACCTGGTGGTACTGGTAAGTGATGATGCAGTCTAAGATGGTAGCGGGCTAACCTTTTAGGGGTAGGTATAGGAGTTATATTAAATCAATTTCCCTAATCAGTTTCTGCATGGCATCGTATCGGAACGCTAAATCTTTTGCCAACACATCTGAACATGTATCCTAGATTCTTCAGACTGCAAAATTTTTTTGAGAGATTCTTCCAAATCCTTGTTGTTTCCAGTCCAGTGTCACTGCTTGATCTGCAATTTTTTAATTTAATACATGTATTTAAAAATTGTAGTATTTATTAGATATGTTCATTTTAAATGGAATATTTTGACAATGCTCTAATTCAACTTATTATGCCAGAGTTTGAATAACATGTTCTAGGCAAGGGCATTCTAATGTAGACCTCATCACTGTCGGCAAGTACAAGTCAATTTTGCATAATAACAGCCGCCATTAAATAAGCACTTACAGTACGAAGAACCAAACTGGATAATTATTAGAGAAAATCTAAGTTGGATCAAAATTGCTGAAAATTGTTACATACACATAATAGAAACCACAAGATTTTTATTTATGCTACTGCAAGTTAGGCCTTGCCTGCAATCTGATCTGATCGTAAGTGATGATGCAGTCTTAGATAGTAGTTGGCTAACCTGTTAGAGTTAAGGCAGTTAAATTAAACCCATACACCTAGTTGGTTTATACACGGTAGCGTACCGGAACGCTAAATCGCTTGGCGGTACGTCTTTGCCTTTAGGGTGGTAACTAGCCACGGCCGAAGCCTCCCACCAGACTAGACCAGAGTAAATTCAGAAATTATAAATTTCCAAATGGACTCTGCCGGGAAATGAACCCGGGACCTCCCACGTCAAGACAACAGTGCTCAATTCTGCACCAGGGAGGTCTGAATATCAGACGGGGAAGCCGTAGGTAAAAAGAAGTATAGTTAAGGTGAGTACTTAGTAAAATGTCCTAATACACGTCTTGTTATGTTTATAGGGAAGAAGTTAAATCATAAGCCACAAGAAAATATGATAAACAAACCTTTTGCTTTCTGATGAACAACATAAGTTTGCTTTTTTCCTTAGAATTATTTCCATTCATATTATATCATAAGTATTTCATGATAGTTCGTTTACCAATGTCTCCATTGCAATCTAGTTTCTGCCACCTTTCCAAAGTGCTGCACGCAGCATAAGTATATTGATAGGGTCTGAAATTAATGGCGAACTTATAAACATCGTTTTGAGGTTATGTAGCAATTATTGAAAGAGGAGCTTATTGCCCTCTGGATATACACGGGATAAATTATATTTTAGTGCTCACTTTTAAACAACTTTTTACAAATACAACACAACATAATATGTAATATGAACTCACAACTTCACAAGTAGTCCGAACACTAGCCTGTCGCCATGGCACTTCAGTATTGCGGGGATCACCATGAAATTTTAAGTGTTTCACTTCGATTCTATTTTTATACTTATAAAAAATGATTGCCTTCACAGTCACAAGTGTTTCGAGTATTCCTTGGTCAAGAATTATTTAGTTTTTTGCTGACTTGGATTGTAGATGTAGACATCCCGTCACTGTGATAACGTTTTTTTTAAAGCAATATAAAGTATAGGCAAAAGTCTATGAGCATTCTGCCTATGTCGAAGACAAAAGTATTAACTCATGATTATTTTTTAAAGAAATTGGCATTTCGAAATGTAATTTTGTATTACAACAGTAAAATTATTAAAACAATAATTTATAAACTATTAAATAGGCTTATTTAGTCAATCGTAAGCATTTACCGGTACCAATATAAAAATAGTATGACATCACTGGCTCGCCTAAGCAAACATCGTAGGGTTCGTCTCATCGATAAGATCGTCAACGAGCGTTATGCCTCTGCAGAATGCAAAATTTACAACCGTTGCAGGCAAGGTCGATCTCTTCGATGTTACATCTCAGACCGCATCGATGCGAGCAATGCTTAGAGGTTTCTTAGAGAATCACACTGCTGTACTCTCGTCGGTCGAAGCGCATCCGTCCCACTGCCCCACCAAACATCTTTTGGCACAGCATATATACACACAATCATACATTCAATGTGTAAATAACTATGTACCTACTTATATACTATTTATGGGCATAACCGCAGGGCAAAACGCCGAACTGTACACCCTGTTTTGTCTGTGACACTACTGGTGAATAAACTATTTTTTCTTACTGTACATATTTACGAACACAGTGAAAGACTTGTGGTTTAAAACAACACAGACATCTCAAACTTCTGTCAGTACCAGCCGTGAAGCCTCTGTTGAGACAAGAAGTCAACACGCGTGCAAATAAAGGATGTTCACTCCACGTAGCACTCCACTTGCTACTCATGAGGGTGCTGGCTGTCAAGTACCCCTTGTAACCCTGTAAGTCTCGTTGACTTTATACAATAGTGTGAGAGACACCCGGCGGAAAATTATGCATTACAACGTCCGTAGTCCCATATTACTAACTAGATGATTCCCGCGACTTCGTCCGCGTGGATTAAAGTTTTTTGATTCTCGCGGGAACTTTTGAATTTTCCAGGATAAAAAGTATAGCCTTCCCCCGGGGACATGGGGGACAGGGATGGATACAGTCTATCCATGTATAAAATTTTATCGAAATCCGTTTAATAGATGGGCCGTGAAAGCGTAGCAGACAGACAGGCACACTTTCGCATTAGTATAGATATTTTCCGCTTGCTGATAGGTTTTCAAGTTTTCACGGTCCATCTCTTTAACGGATTTTGACGAAAGGAGGATGGCGAAAATGCATGTATTTTGCGACCCACTGAAAAGGGTAGCGTTTATCATGGAAACTTAGTAATAATTGTAGAACGTAACAAAACTAAGAAAAGAGCAAATAGTAAGTAAGTCTAAAAATGTGGGAGAAAAAAGATACACCTAAAAGTAGAATATAACCTAAAAATTATTAATCAAAAACTATGTATTTCTATCAATAATTTGTATCAGTATTAGTATGCATGAGTAGGTAGGTACTTATGCCTAGTTATAATTTGGTAGGTACTTATGTCTGCGAGAATTCCGCAATAATTCTACTCACACCATATTTCTAAATAACTCTTATCTGCTTAGATCTTTCTTATCTTTTAACAAATTGAGTAACAATAATACCAAAATTGATCTCTT
Organism: Erebia palarica; assembly: GCA_964035005.1. Taxonomy (NCBI): domain Eukaryota; kingdom Metazoa; phylum Arthropoda; class Insecta; order Lepidoptera; family Nymphalidae; genus Erebia; species Erebia palarica. The sequence continues at coordinate 25,636,007 of OZ035992.1, read as the reverse complement.
TTGCACCACTGGTACCTCTATGCGGATTCTGGCCAATGAATTCTTCGACACCTATAGTCCAAGTTGAAGTGATTTGCTGACCAATAATTCAGATTGTTTTCCCATTCTATAGCCTGATCTTCCTTACATTAAGCGTTTTATTCCTCTATATACTTTGATTAACACTTGCATTAAGTACTTATTTACTTTTCCTATGAGAGCTTTTTTCTTTCTCTTATAACCAAATAATGAGAAGAAAGTCGCGGGCAGCAGTTAGTGTCATATAAGTAGTGATCACTGATACTGATAAAATCATGTACATAAAAATTAAAAAGTATCGATACGATGAGGTATCGATACTTTTAAAGTACTCGTGTTAGTATCACAAGACGATAGTAATATTAAGAATACTCATTTCAGTAGGTATCGATGATCGATGGTGTCGGAACATCCCTACATAAATAAATAATAATGACAAGTGTTGTCATGTCAACAAAATGTCTATCTATGTCAATTGCATTCCATTAGTGCAAGATGACTTATTTTTTAATAAATTATAATAATTTCTTTCTTTTGAATCCCGTATCTCAGAGTCTGTAATATTTTTTTATATAAACATCATATAAACATATGATTATAAATAATATAAACTTGTACTTGAACGATGCCTCCTTAATTTTTAAATTATGTGGGTCCAATTTCGCCATTGTTATTTGGTTCAGAGATAGATTGCATCATGAAGGAGGGCATTGCTAGTCATAGATAATCTAGTTTGTTTATTATATTATACAAGCTAGTAATATTCGCTTAGATGTAATTACTGAAAATGATTTCTTGATAGCATTGATGCAGAATTTTAGTACCTTGATAGCTAACTATTAGAAGTCTTAAAAAGTTTTCATCCCAAAAAAAAATATCCCCGCGGGATTTTTAAAAAGTCTAAAATCACAGGCGCTATCTACTCACTAATCTATTTTTTACTATACATATATGTAATATACTAATTTACATATTTTCTGGGAACATTATATAAAAAATATTTAGTCATTATAACTAAAATGGAGTCTTAGATGACTTACCTAACTTAATAGGTGTACTTGTGGGGAGTGCTCTTAGGAAAGCCTTAATTTTACAACATAATCCTGTACTACCACTCCACAGTTGACATTCCTCTACAAACAGTAATTACACTCCTCTTGAATACAATATTTGACGAAAGGAAGGAAAGGTCCTTAGTAGGTAAGCTTACGAAATATTTCTTAAACGATTTACAGAAAGAAATCTCGTCGTGTACGAAAAGATTTATGAATAATAATCATCTTAGGAAAGCAATACATTGCACACATACATACATTTATGCAATGTTTTAATACTATATAAAATATAATATAGGTATCTAGGTGATGCCCGTGATTTCAGCCGCGTGAATTTAACTTATAAAAAATCTCATGGGAACTTTTGATATTTTATACTCTCTCTCCAAAGAAGGTATGGGTAAGTACAAACAATCCATCAGGTCTATCCGTTGCTCCGCTGCCGCGTATATTAATACAATTTTAGATCACTAATTACTAGAATATGCTCGTGACATCAGTCGGATATAATAAAATGTATACCGTAACCGATTATCACCATCATGTTTTATAAGTAAGTAATTTTTAACGTCAATGAGTGTACCCTACAGTACCTATATTGAATAAATGATATAGAGTATTGGGTATTGAGTATTGAGTATTGAGTATTGTAACTGTAGCCGATAGGGAAAAATGTATGTCCGATATCTTGGGTGCCATTCGCTTACACGTACCGGATGGATATGCGATTGCTCGTCGGCGCTTCCTCTCCTCTCCTCTTAAAATATTTCTAAATTAAGTAAGGATATTAACGTAAAATCACGTCTATCCGTTACTCCGTTGGCGAGATTGAAGGTCAAATCAACAAACAAACACACCGCCGCAATTATTGCATCAGTAGGATCATAGAGGCAAAGGGAATGAAAACAAGATTAACGTTTTCAATCTAAAACGAGTACCTAAGTAGGTAGGGGCCCATATTATTAAAGATGAAACCGAAATGATTATGTTAATAGGCAGCAGCTATTCCGCGCCGGTCGGCAGCGTGCTAATTAAACTCGTCAAGGAGTCTCGTCGCGTCTTCCGCTCGTCTCGTGTATTACATTACTTACACGCCGTGTGCCGACGGGGCTTTCTTTGTGCCTAAATGCGGTAACATACTAGCGTATTCGTCACATTTTGCGCTTCAAGAGCCAAACAATAATAATAATAATAAATTCATTTATTCCAATAATTCATAGTACAATTACCAATTTTAATGGAATATTATGTATATAATATTCCTAAAATAAGCATTATACAAGGCATTATATATAGTCCTCAGTAGTACATAATATGATGTACGAAAATGGATTGAGCCAGCAGCTTCCCTAGGATCTTGCGATTCTGTATTAAAGCTGCCGGATCTTTTCTGCGCGGCTGAAGATTCAGCTACTAATTTGGACTATTACATTTTCTAAACTAATTAATTAATTACATTGGAGGAAATTTGAAATGATTTTGTTAGTAATGCCTACATTTGATAACATTAGGTAGCTTAGTTGACAACAGAACTATTTTGGCGTGTTCGCTCGAACGCGTGAGTCAATCAGTAGTAGTAGTACCTAGGTATACGAGCTTATATGCGCGTTATTACTCGTAGCTTTTGCGCTTGTGGCAAAGGACGCGCCTACACGCGCTTCCAAAAACGAGCTCATTCGCGCCGAAAAAACGCTTATCTGTAACCGCCCTTAGGAAATACGTCTCCTATTGCCACAGTTTTGACAACGTGTTGCTGTCATAGCGTGGGAGACCCCGGGTTCGATTCCCAGCAGGCCATTTTGGGAATTTATAATTTCTGAATTTACTCTATTGGTCTGGTGTCAGGTCAGGCTTCGACCGTGGCGTTTTACCACCCCACCGGAAAAGACTTCCAGTAAATTTTACAACTTTTCTTCATATTATTGTAGTAACAGATAAAACAAAGAATGGAATTCCAAACCAGACTCTATGATCATACAATATCTAAAAGCACCCTCGCTGTTTGTGGTGGCTTAACATACGAATATTTCGACTACAAACAATATGGTAATTCCACCTGTCTAGTTAGACATGTCGACTGTAGTGCGGAGACAGCTTCCAAAGTTTGCTTCATTAATAATAACGACATAAACTCCTGTCGTCTAGATGTATTTATGTATGTCCTACATTATCTTATATATAAAATTCTCGTGTCACAGTGTTAGTTACTATACTCTTCCGAAACGGCTTGACCGATTTTTATGAAATTTTATATGCATATTCAGTAGGTCTGAGAATCGGCTACTATCTATTTTTAATACCCCTAAAACACCTCAATCCACGCGGACGGAGTCGCGGGCATCAGCTAGTAATAACTATAATCATTCATTTCTCACTATGGCAGGTTTAAGCATTATTTGTATCAATTTCAAATTACTATTCTGTCCATAAAAAGTCCATATTGAAAAAAAAATTAGATAAACAGTTTGTAATCTGTCAGCCTATACGATTGGGCCTCTGTCTGTTTTAAAATTGAGTTGCAAGATTTGACCTAAATGAACCCACAAAAATTGCAAGTTAAATAAATGCTTGTAAAAATTAGTAATTTTGTTTAAAGGTAGACTAATCTATCTAGCTAGATAAAGTTTGCACAATGAAAATGGTCAAATGGAAACATCGCACGTCTTAGGAAAAAACGTGGGTATCGCAGCAACTGGCCTCACTTGGTGCGAGGACATACCTGCGTCAAGTTAACTGTGCACATAAATCTTATCAACTTCAGAGGAGATTTCTCTTTAGGGCGCTTTACTCTTGGGAATTTTTAGAGGACGTGCTTCCGCTTGCCTTCTTGCTAAAAAGCTTTCGTAGGTACTTACATATTTTGCTCAGCTAGAATGTATGTAACTCACTTTGCTTTACTTGATTCCTGTAACCTGATATTTTAGACATAGAACTAGCTTTGTCTCACAGCTTCTCACGTATGAAATTCGGGTCAACAGTATAGGGTCGGGTTGACTGGTTATGGTCGAACTTAGCACAACAAAATCTAAAACATCCCAGTGGGCACTGGCTTTTACGTTATGGCACAATTTAAACAAGTCAACATATTTTATTTAAAAAAATATTAAAAACACGACCTCTCATATTGAATGTTTTAAACATCCAGTATCACTCGGGAGGATGTAAGGATTCTAGCGATACCCCATACATCCAAATCTGTTGAGGTATTTAAAAGTTATGCTGGAATAAAGAAACTTACATAGGAACATACATACATACACGAACCCTGAAAATACTCCTCCTCCTCCTCTTTTTGGGCAGGCGTGTAAAATCAAACAAACTAGGACAATTTCAAATATACGGAATTTTCTGCAGAAACTTCGACCTGCCAACACTGTATTATAATCACAGAACAACAACTTGCACCGACCTTACTTCATCCCTGCTTTCGGAACTGTAGAATAACTTGGTAATTCAATTTACGGTCAGAGAGTGCAATTGTAGCCGGTGCAGAATTCGTGAATGTTTATCTGTATCTACAAGACCCTACAGAATATGATAGACGATACTTTACAATGTATGAAACAAGCCTTATTTACTTTGAAATATTTTAAAACACAAACAAAATTATAAAGCTTGTCCCTTGGGACGATGAAAGCATTATGACGATACCCAATACATCCAAATCAGTTCATTTAGAAGTTAAGGTGGAATAATGAAACTCGCATTCATACATAAATGAACCCTAAAAACATTAGCCTCCTTTTATTGGCAGTCGTGTAAAAAAGGAGGGAGATATCTGAAGAGATCGTAGAGAAGTCTCGAGAGAGATGACGTAGGTACATCCACTATAATTAAACTCCGGATATATTGGTAAAACCTAAAAGGATTTTAAAGAATTTATAAAAACACATTTTGACATATAAAACTCGTCCAAATTATTACTTTATGAAAAACCAGATGATGCCTTCGACTGAAATAGCATTGTGGGTGAAATCTTTAATTTCTACATGTGCAAAAAATCACGTTAATCTATTGTGGCGAGATTGAAGCACAAATAAACAAAGTCATAATCGGGATACACAAGTAGGGATACGATTAGTACAGATTTTAGTTTTTGAACTACGTACCAATAGACACAACGATCCTTATGTAAGTGATGCCTTCGAGTTGTGCACCAACGTTGTCCTAGTACGAAGTATGAATAAGTTCTAGTTTCAGAATTTCTACCGCAGTTTATAAGCAAATTCTCCACATCGATTACCACAAGTTTTCTAAAGAGTTTCTGCCAAAACTTCCAGCTTCGGTAAGTGCAGAATTTATGGCTATAGTTTCGCCAACTTTACTCCTTTGCCGTCAACAGGTTTTCTTAGCATTTCTGAGGCATTAAACCTCTTTTTAGGGTTCTGTATCTGTATAAATAAATGACAAAAAAGTTCGCCCAACCTTATTGCAAATTCAAAAATATTACTATTACAACTGTGAAAATGATTCGAGGCACTAACCTCGAAATTTTAACGTGGGTAGATAGTGGAGTATTATAATAATATGTAAGAACTTCATGTTATTCATTTTTAGACGTGGATTAATTAAAACCAAAAAATATATTTTATAAGTCTAGTTACGGAATCCTCGTAAGGCGAGTCTGGCTCACACTTGGCTAGCTTTTTTCTAGTGGCTTGGCAAATTACCAATTCTTATACGGCACAACATACATGTATATATTTTGACGAACTCCCTGGCGCAGTGTTGAGCGCTGTTATCTTAACGTAGGAGGTCCCGGGTTCGATTCCTGGCGGGATCAAATTTGGGAATTTATAATTTCTGAATTTACTCTGGTCTGATCTGCTGGCTAGTTACCACGCTACCAGCAAAGACGTACCGCCAAATGATTTAGCGTGTCGGTACGATGCCGTGTGAAAACCTACTAGGGGTATGGGTTTAATATAAATGCCGCCCGCTACCATCTCAGACCGCATCATTACTTACCAACTGGTGAGATCGCAGTCAAGGGCTAACTTTTAGCGGAATAAAGAAAAAAAACTCATATCTCTGCCTCTGAGTAATCACTAAGTTGCACTCGCTAAACGTGAAGGCTTTTGCTTTTTCAGCTGACAATTTCACTATGATATGACAAGCTATGGGAAAAAGCGCAGTCGAACTGGACGAAAGATTTTTTTTGCCTCGCAAATGGACCATGGAAAGCCAGGATAAAATTTTGGGATTAGACATCATTATATTAATTGAAGGGAAAGTTAACCAGATTGCGAATCAAAAATCATACTTACTAATATTATAAATGCGAAACTGAGTTTGTTTATTGGTTAAAAAGTTGATTTGTTGGTTTCTCCTTCAATCTCGCCCCAACGGAGCAACGGATCGACGTGATTTTTGGCAGAGGTATAGCTGAGAACCTGGAGAGTGATATAGGTTTTATCCCGGAAATTTAATTAGTTTCTGCGGGAATCGAAAAAAAACTTAAACCACGCGGACGAAGTCGCGGGCATCATCTAGTCAAAAATACTTTCGTATAATGTACCTCCCCAATTTACCAGAAAGATAAAACTAGTTCATGAAAATGGATGGATGGTCAGTTCCTCAGGAGCGAAATAGATACATACCTCACGATAATTGCGCACATAAATCTCTCACTTCACAGGAGATTCTTCCTTCGGATACCTCTTCTTGGAAACTTTTAGTGCTAGTGCTTTAGATATCACATCTGTTCAAGCCAATAAAGTGTTCTTATTGTGCTTTCGTAACATGGCTTAAACCTACCAAAGCGAGCCAATGGTTCGTATTCGTATGTAGTAGTGATTAAATGATTGTTGAAGAAAAATATTCTCAATTCAGAAGAAATAAATGAAAAATAATGGAATTCATTCCCTGCGATTAAGAAAAATAACGATGGTGTCAGAGAAGAGGTTGTAAAAGGATGCGTGCGCTGATGCCAGGGGCCCTCTTCTTTGTCATCCGTCGTCGCGTGTCGTGCTTGTGTGATTTTATCTTGTTCTTGTAACCTCTTTTCCAATGGTATAATTAAATGCACCAGAGAGCTTTTCTCTTCAAGTATCCTCTAGAAATTTGCAAGATTATATTATGTCACAAGATGATGCCCGCGATTTCGTCGCTTTGATAAAGTTCTTATGCCCGCGGGAACTCCTTAATTTTCCGAAATAAAACTTCTGTCTTTCCCCGGGATTCAACCTATCGCTATATCACATTTCATCAAAATGGTTGAAAAGATGAGCCGTCAAAGTGTAGCAGTCAGACAGACACACTTTCGCATTAATTATAATATAAGAGACGATTTTTCAGTTACTCAGATAGTAGTCAACATTTGGGTACCAAAGTGCTGGAGTGGTGACCCACACTGGGCAAGATTGTGGTCAAGCGCTAACCGGTCTTGGATTTATAAATACATGGAGAGACGGCATCAGACAATACATAAGACGCTCTTAAGTATTAAAAAAACTGTTTTGTATTCAGCCTAAATAACATAGATAGGTAAATCCTAAGAATACGATCGATATCCATTACTTCTCTATTACATAATGGACGCCAACACGACGCCAAATTTTCTAAAAGTTCTCCACTGAATCGTCAAGAGATGGAATATAAAACTGTCCCGTCGAATGAAAAATACATTTGACTTAAAATAACCACATTTATTTTTAAAAGTGCTGAACGCCAAAATGCACTCAGTCTACACGTCGTCGCCCTAGTTTCGCCTGTCCAACGAAGAGCTTTTAATGCAAATCACCCGTGAATAAGTCACTAGAAATTTAAACAAATATTTCTCACTTCGTTAAATATTTAACCGAGCGAAACGAGTCTCCGAGTCTAGGTACGGATAAATGCAAATTTAACAATTTGCATTTATCCGTCCGTCCATCCATACGTCCGTTTGATATAGCCATACAACTTCTACAAAATATAAGATGCCCAAAAGCCAAAAAATACTGACTTCATTTCATTTCAATGGCCATTTATCAATGTTAGTAAAATTATTACACGACAAGCACACTAATTGTTATTTATGTATAGAAAGAGAGAAAGCACCAGCCGGATTAATGTCTGTCTGCTACGCTTTCATGGGCCTTCTTTTCACCCGATTCTGATGAAATAAGGTATAAAGACAAGGGAATAAAAAATACTCAATCCACGAGGACGAAGTCGCAGGCATTACCTAGTTTAAAATATATTTTTGATTGTTGCATTCCGTAACTCGCATGCAACGCTCTCATAAGTACATAGCCAATACAATAGCCAGTACATAATTAACTAAAAACTCGTAAATAAAGATCTAGGCTTTATTATTACTTACACAAAGTGTAAATGCAACGATTTGGAGATAACCATTTTCAGGAAATAATATTATGTAGGTTACACATTTTCATATTACCTTCCTATTGATGCGAAAGTGTGTCCGTGTGTCTGCTACCATAGAATGAAATAAATGAATGAAGTACCTTTTAATTTACATATTATGCATGTACCTAATAGTAGAAAATGTATAACCAAAACTAGGTATTCACTAAATGATTCGAAAACACTTGTAAAAGTTTATTCGTAATAAAAAAATCTATCTATTCTTTTCTGCATACAGTGTAGTAGAAAGCCTAGACGTAAAAATGATTACAAAAGATAAGTCTTACTTGCTGCCCTAATGAAAATGGACCTATTGTCCATACAAAGGGAACTGAAAAAAGATACGTGCCGAAACGAGAACCTTCTCCTTTTTTGAAAGTCGTTAAAAAAGTACGATATTATGTAATTAAAATTAGTCTCGTTAGCCTCGCCTGTTCTAGCTTTCACGTCGATCCCGAAGTCTACAAATTCAGCCTCCTCACAGTGGCGGACTAAGACCGGCAAAGGCCCGGGGTGGCATCACAGAATAAGGGCCCCGATACCTTTTAATAAGGTGGAGGCGAAGAGTCAATAATGATCAATGCAAATATATTAGCAACCACATATTGCATACCGACACCGTAACAAGCACAAACCATACTTCCATACTATACTATATATATGTGTATTATTATCATAAATGCGAGTGTGTCTGTCTATCTGTCTGCTACGTTTTCACGGCCCAACTACTCAACCGATTTTGATGAAATTTGGTACAGAGATAGGTTACATCCTGAGAAAGGACATTATTAGGCATTTTATCTAAGAAAATTTAAGAGTTTCTGCGGGAATCAAAAAATCAATCCACGCGGACGAAGTCGCGGACATCATCTAGTTCCTGATAAGTTCTGTAGATTAAATACTTCCTAGTTTCAAAAAGTAACTGAAAGTATGAAAGAAATCTATAAAATATATCTGAGCCCCGGTTTGGGCCGCCCCTCCGCCCCCACCTTTAGTCCGCCACTGCTCCTCGACCAGGAACTCAATTATCAACAATTACTCAACAACGACGCGACGCCGACCCAAAAGTTTGCTCATCTATTTTGCAATTAATTTTATCGAAGGCGAACGTCGGATACAGGTCACGAACTTATGATTCTAGGTACTGCTTTTTAATTTTTTACTCGAAAATAACAGCCTATTAGCCTTATTAACTCAAAAAGTCCCAAAAAATTGTAATTGTGCTAGGCATCTCCGCTTGGCTAACCTAAAATACGGGTCAGGCCTTCAGTTCTTGCTATAAGTATTTAACTGACTAGTTGCTTTCAAGGGCAGTTTCAACCGCAAAAGTTCTAATAAAGCTAATAGAAATAAGCTAATTGTTTCTGCTTGTAAAGTGTATTATTTTATTGGAGTGATATATAGCTAAACATTAATGATTAACTAACTGTTGCGCTGGTATAATCATTATCGCCTTCGATAGGCTCTAATTTTGAAGCAAATCTCGATTACAATGAGCATTGCCAAATTGATTCGGAACTAATTAGATACCTATTGGAACCATAGATACCTACAGAACATAACACATTCTATACACCGGTATACAGGCGCAAATCTCAGAACTGCACTTGATCCCACCTGGCTTACTGATCGGAATTGTGTCGAGGGTTTATATATTGCTAATTGGTCAATTAGGTTTATCAGTTTCGACAAGTTTATACAGCTAACAAACGGCTGGGACGATTGGTGGTTGTCGACAAAATAACACTAATTGAAACAGAGTTGCATGGACAAACAATTCAATTTGCCTCGTAAACACGAAGCGTTTAAAATGAGTTTTAAAACGACATGCAACTGAAAAACTATTCTTCCCCGCAAATCACCGTCTAAATAAACATTTACACTTTAGTAAAAATACTTTTTAAATTGAGCATTTTACAGTTACATTTTACAGAGCAGTTAAAATAACTTACATAAGGCAAAGATTGTTGTATTTATGTAGGTAGTGTGTAGGTCACTCACAAATTACGAGTCGTGTGGTATGGTCACTTATTGTGAGTCACAATAGGTGACCAGCCAGCGTACCTACTATGCAAATTATATACCAAAGCTGTAGGCTTTTTCATCGTACTTATTTTTCTCTGACTTATGTATGGTAACGCTGGAGCCTGCATACCCCGACGGTATCTTTCATTGAACATAGGTACTTACAGACAATGACATAGTTCTCTAAACAATTAGACTCAGGGCATACCTATATGCATTATGGATTTAAAAGATCTCTATTTGATGTGTGTTCAAAGTGAACGGAATACCTATACGCTTTTCCCTTCACTATCTAAGTTTCCCCATAACTATGTAATTAAAAACTGCGATTATCACAAATTTTCTATTGTTTCACAAGCAATTGAAGCAGCAAAACAATATTGAATTAGCGTGTATCAGCTTGGCCTGGCGCCAGTCGCCTGCATATTGTAGCGTCAACTTTTGGCCACCTCAGCGCCCCTAGGCAGCCTTCGTGTAGGAAACTACAACAATATGTTACAATTAAATGGGTTTAGTGACACAATCTACGCCATTAATATCACAATATATTCTGGATAAACGCACAAACTAAAAATCTGTCCAAAATGATTACGTGAGAGGAACCAAGTGCTTTGTTAAAGCTCGGGTACACAACTAAAATACCAAACTTCTACCTTTACAATCTTGTAGTTTTGAAACAATTAATTTTAGTGTTTAGGATCCAACTAACTCGAAAATAAAATCCGCGAGTATTAAGTCAATACCTATTTAGATAAATACGAAAACTATGTATGTCACGGCCCATCTGTTCGCCTTGGTACCTCCATAGATAAGCTGCATCTTGGCAAAGGACATAAGACTTTTTATCCCGGAAAATCAAAGAGTATCCCTGATTTAAAAAAAATACATATCCACGCAGATTTCGATGACTGATACCATGATTGCTGAAGCCTAAAACCTTACTAGATAAATTAATCTGAGGATGTGTAGGAAGATCAAAAGGAGGCTCTCGTTCTATTGTGGATAATAAAACAATTAGAGCAAGATGAGATTACAAAGATAAAATTAGATAGAACTACAGAAACGACCGTCCAAGTCTTTTATCATCCTCGTATGTAGGTATAGCTAATATTGGTTTAGTTAGATGGAAAGCCCTCCTTTGTCTGGTTTGTGTTGACCCATTGTTTGAAAATAAATATCCCTAATGCGTACAAATGATTGATCGGCCTCGATATTCGCCTATTTACTACACCAAAATGTAGAACATGAGATTGAATATAAATTGCTGAACATATAAAACGGCTATTATAAGATACTCGTACATAGTTATACTATGGTTTTTCAAACTGAAACTGAAAGTGTCCAGACAATATAATTTCATAAGATGGTAAAGAAAACATTTAACTACTACAAAAGATACGGCACAGAAGTATTATGCTTTTCAGAATGAAATAGACACGCGATTGCGTTCTATGCTAATTGCATAGAACGCAATCGCGTGTCTATTTCATTTTATTGTCATTTGTTCATGTTCAGAAAGATAGCAGATTCCGTTTTTGTTGCGACTTGCGAGTCTAGTTTCCCTGCCTAGTTTGAATCCCGAGCGAGCGAAGCATTCTATAATGGAATCACGTCAGTAGCGCTTGATTCTTAGTTAAATCCTGAGTGTGTGAGGGATTTAAAGACACAAGAAAATAAACTTAGCTACCGTGTGATACATACAACTTTTCACCTCAATATCCAGAATATACGAACTGATTCTGAACGTTTCGTGGACTTTGTGAATAAATTGGTAATTCACAGATTCCAAAATTCAAAATACTTTTTCTCAAAGTTAGCAAAATCGAGTTTTGCTGACTCAAATTGTTTTTACTTACTGCTTAAAACTAGTGACGTGTTGGCTAAGACGAGGTTTTCTCACTGATAGCAGCAAAGGAGCTAGAGAGGTGAAAATATATATGCCTCACACTTCTCAGTTTTGATTTTTGGAGTTTCTATCATATCCCTGATTGAGCCCAAAGGCAAATCACATATTTTGGAATAAAATAGCGGTTTACCTCTTACGTATTATCTCTTATATGTAGCTGAACAGTGTACAACTCATGTTGCGGTTGATTCTAAATTAAGACTTTTAATTTCCCTTGAGCCGTAGCGAGGCGAGCATAATCAGAAATTTGCTATTGCGGTTTGTTATACCGTACGTAATTTAGAAATAACGTTCAAAGCTTTATTATTTCATTCGCAGTCAGTATTATCGTAAAGAGATTCTTCGTACCTACAGTTGGTCGACGGAGACCTATAATTAATGGAAGAACGGAACAGGGGCACAGAATAGGTAATAGAATGAGACGAGGGTAGGACTCTTATACCGACTACCGAGTTCAGAAGAATCTGTAGTACGTACAGCTATTTTGCCAGTCGTTCGGGTATGTACTGTTAAAAATTGTATAACGGAACGCAAACGTCACCCCAGACTATCCTTGCCTTGCTTGCTTTTCGCGCGCTTTGGAATATCAGCTATTGAAAAGCAAGTTTGAAAAGAAGCGATACGCGGAGAAGTTTTGGGATTCGTCTTATAGGTGTTAAGAAAATAAGCCACACAACAAACTCGTCCACAGCAAGGGTATGAAAGTATTTTCAATGTGATATTATTAAAGGTAAAACCAGTGTGAAGATCTGAGAGCCCGTAGGAAATTGAGGAGGTGCTTGATAAAACCTGAAAGCTCTTAAAGTTTTCTGAGTTACCCATACAATGTATATGATAAACTAGACCTGCTAACTAGTCGTTATGTTGTAACGACATATCTTATATCATAGCAAACACGACTTGAAAAATAACAACAAGTGTATATTTTATGTATGTTTTTGCATTCGGTGAGATCATTTCAGTCAGAGTATGAAATAGTCACAATTATAAAGTGGTCAAAATACGTCACGGTGTAATAAATTACCGGACCGTTGCTTGCATACTTGCATATAATATTAATTAACCGCTCACTCAAAAGAAGCACGTTTGTTATCTGTCTTCAGACATTAATTCTACGAAATGCTAAATTTATGAAACAAAAATATAGATAGATAGATAGATGAACTCTTTATTGCACACAATTCAAACAAAAACAATAAACAAAATAAAAAGATAAAAACAGAAAGGTGCACAAGCGGTCTTATTGCTAAAGCAATCTAGTAGTAATTTATTATTCTAGGTATGTATACTATATTTTAGATTTTTGATAAATTAAAAAAAAACAACTGCCGAGTTTTTTGCTGTTTTCCTCTATAGGAATGGCATTCCAACCCAGTGGTACATTAACTTGACATTTCCAAAGCATTCGGAAAAGTTTATTTGAATAAAAAGCATAATATTTAATATAAATAAGTGGGAATTTCGTTGTTTCATCCAAGACACGAGTACGAGAGTAAGTAAGTCAGTAAAGGTGTTTTAGGACTATTACAGTCCAGAAGATGAATGCCGAAAGAGCTTCCAACCGAAAGAAGAAGAAGAGCCGAAAGAGAAGCCAACTTCTGCCTGGTAAGTTTTTGATTAATTCGCAGTGCCTAAATTCTAAGACAATTTACCCATTTATCATTGGGTATTGATGGACATAGATTTCAATATTTATTATTCTTATAATAGAAATAATGCGTAGACGTAGGTACTTGATCTCCTGGTGATATATACAGTGTAGATAAATACATACCTACATAACCTTAGTAATTTGCTTAGTGAAATTTCTTTTAAAATGTTATGATACTGTTTAAAGCTCTGCATTTGATAAGCATATAGAGAAAAAACTTTGCTAATATCAACGTTATTTTGATAAAAAATAAAATCCAGAAAAATCCAGAACTCAGGCAAATACAATTCGTATTCAACAGTTTCAACCATTCACGTGAAATTTAATACCAACGAAGAATAGGCTTCATATGCTCTCTGATGATTGAGGAATAAATGGCTGTTGTTTCTATTCTTTACCACAACTCGACAAATTATTCAATGCAAAATTTAAAAAATACATTCACCTTTCTTTAATGTTACCCCTATTTTAATAATTAAGTATTATATTAGTACCTGAGTACTTAATTTTGGCATCGACTTTTTATCTTGTTATTGATTAATTTAAATAATCGGCCAAGCCAGTAATATTTCTTTATTTTATTTTTCAACATTGTTACAGGCATAATATTGTTGTGGTTCTAGGAAAAAAAACATCAAAAACAAATAGTTCACAAAGAAAAATTGAATAAGACTAGGCGTACTATGTATTCGCAAATAAAACGACCACAATCTTCAATATTTGCATGGCTTCATTACCCTTATTATATTCGAATCTAACATATTATTTTAAAATTGTGGAATTATTATCTCAAAAACATTAAATAAGTATTCCTCAAACATCAAAAATACGTTCGTTCATTCAATTCGCTAACTGGGAACGAGTTAAATGGAAAAGTTCTATTATTCAAAAGCAATCACCCTGTTGTATACAAAGTAATTTCCAGAGTATAACTTTGATGATAGCTAGGTACCTACTGAGGAATGGCAAGCAAAAGTTTGGATTCCGGAGGTTTCAGCTGATTTATAGGAAAACTTATGTACAGACGTCGAAGCAATTAATCAATGTAAATGAAGCCGCTAGAGACGTGCCTTGTTATTATAAAAAAGCCGTTGCCGTATTAGTTTCTGACTCAATGCACTAATTAAGATTAATCGACGCGGAATCTATCTATATTGTAACTATATACACATAACTGGGCATTATAATTATATCATGTACCTAATGTACCAGTATATCAGCTAGATAATAATATTTTGCTGATTTAAATAGCTTATGCGGAAGGACGTGGGATTAATGGAAAGGGGTCACGACCCTAAGGAATGATGCAGAGAGAGAGCTGATGCCTGCAACTTCGTCCGCGTGGCTTAAGTGTTTTTTATGCCCGCAGGAACTCCTTTTCCGGGATAAAAAGTAGCCTATCTCACTCTCCAGGTCCTCAACTAACTATACCCCTGCCAAAAATCACGTCGCTCCGTTGCGGCGTGATTGAAGAACAAACCAACAAACAAACACACTTTCGCATTTATTATATTATAGTACAGTTGAAGTATGATAATATGATACCTCAATAGAATACCAATACGGTCAAATTGAATGTCTGAATTAAGGCTTTCCTTAATAAAATAAAAATCTAACCACTTGTGTAAATATATGTTATTATTCTATAGGTAACTAGTTTATAAGGTAATCTAACTAGTTTACATAGGTTTTATCAGTTGCTTCTCCCGTCATAATTATTTTATTGAAAATCAAAAAACATGTAAATGCCTACTTAAGTTTATTTCGAATTAAAATTTCAGGAAAATTCGCGCTCTAAAAATGCACCTAAAAACACATGTGTTTTCGTAATTTGATAGAGTGCAGTGGAGAGGAGACCACAACAAAATTAAAGCGACACGAAGCCGAGTACTACGTACAACATTTCTGAACTGAATTGTATTATGCCGCTACATATTCGATGATGCACCTTGCGAGGGTAAAAGGAAAAGTTGTTTTACATTCAAACTAATAATTCAAACTTATTATAACTAAAATTGACTGAATAACGAACGAACTAGACTTTTTAAATATTTAATTTAAAATAAAAATTAGACTATCGGGGGTTGGACATCTCGGGTTCGATTCCCAGCAGGGTCAATTTCTGAATTTTGTCTGGTTTGGTCTGTTGCGAGCAGTAAGATGTTCCTAACTCTATGGAGGCTTTGGCCGTGGCTGGTTACCGGCAAAGACGTGCCGTCAAGCGATTTAGCGTTCCGGTACGTTGCCGTGTAGAAGTGTGAAGTGAGAGAAAGAAGCAGATTATCAAAACTCACTTAACCAGGAATAATATTAAACACTAGCTTCGTCCGCGTTGGTTGAGGTGTTTTGGTTCCCGCGAGAACTCTTTAATTTTCCGCGATAAAAAGTATGTATTATTTCAGACTATAATCTATCTCTGTGCCAAATTTCATATAGATCTATTCAGCCGTTCTGACTTCATTGAGTAACAAAAATCCTTCCATCCAAACTTTCACATCTTAAATATTAGTATAGATTCCCTGCTCTGGCATGTAATCATTGAATAACAATATTATTACCAACATGTAAACGTATCGTAAACAACGTCCACCAATGTTTATGCAACATCTCCGACCTCCGTGCTGTGCCAGCATTGTTAAGTTAACCCTTTACTGACACAAGAAAAACCAACTTTCAATAAATAACTACTGGTGTATATTCAATTCACATTTAAATTCGTAACAAAATACCAGTAATAAGAAAGGTTAGTTTTTAGACAACGGAATAAAACTTGTAAATGCTTATTTTAATCAGTGTATGAGTGGTAAGTATTTCGTTATTATTTAGAAAGATTTTATTTATCACCAGTAGGCCTGGCAGACGTTAGTCTGCCCAAACCTGTTTATAGGTAGAATAGTACAGCCTCAACCTAGAACTCGAATGTAAAATGCTTATTTTATAAGCATCGAAAAAATTTGCCCAGTAAAAATATTTTGGAGCAACTCAATAAAATTCATATTTAGTAAATAAATAAAAATGCATAAAATTGTTTTCATTTATTTTAATTCTATATTATACAGCTTGATCTACAGAGGGTTAAACAGGTGCATCGTTATGCACCCAAATTAACATAATGTTTGTTGTGGAAATGTTCGCTTACCTAAACGGAATATGCAATTAATAATGACATGGTAAACGTACATGATCGGATATCCTACTAGTTATATATGAGAGAGCTGTTCTGACTGAATAATTAATGTATAGCTATAACGGTCATGTTAAACGTAATGACCATAGTAAGAAATTCAGGTTTTTAATCATTAAAAACTCACACCGCACACGCAATACATTTTAGTACTCGCACAGAATAGATAATAGTACTAAGTATCCACTATCAACGTACCTATTCTGTGGTACGATAGTTTATCTGTGTACCTACAAAGTGCAAATAAATTAATTTTACCATTGATGTAGAATTTTAGTACCTATTTTTACCGATCGAAGCGCCAAAAGATCGAATGTCCAAGAAATGTGAGTTGCAGTAAATTGTGGGAATTAATAAAATATGATTAATTTGGTATAATATATTGCTATGTGGACAGTGGCGTGCACAGCTTTTAGAGCTAGGGTAGGCATCAGTTAGTAAGAATACCTATTTACTAACTGTTTTGATGAAAAATGAGCATTGACGGTTCCATTTGGGCAAGCAGTGCTTTTATGCCTCTATGAACTACACATACAGTGGATGTGGACTATATTTTCTTTTGATAAAGATATGAATAATTATAATATTGATGATTGAAACTCTCTGAACTCAAGCTGATGAAGTAGTATTGGTACAAGTGTCTAGTTCAGGCTTTCAGTATACACTGCTTCTTGACTGCGCAGTGAGGCAGTTTTTGAAGCAGTTAGGTACATTTTGCTGTTTAAGTCTGCATACTCTAAAACACTGGCATTTTTTTATTAATACCTCTGTACAAACGTGATATGAAGTAGGATAATAGGAATCACTAATTTTCAAGCCTTGTTGTGTTCGCGATACTCAAAGTTAGGCAACTAAGCTGGTGGTTAAGTTGCCTCAAAATTTAAATTGGTTATTAACTATACTGTCACGGCAGCTTAGCGTGCCTGTAGGTTCACACGTGTCGTATAGATCGGTCTGGTGCCAGGCTCGGGGGCTTGAGGAAATCCTCCATACGTAGCCAGTTTCTACCCGACGCGACTCAGCAATGTAGTTGCAAACAACAAACGTTGTCTCCGGTCCAATACATGTGTTTGTGTGGGTGTGTGGTCAGTACAATAGTTGTATACTTACATACCTGTTGGGCACTAAAAGCACAGAAAACTATTATGCTGGAAATATTATGGGATGAACTTAACTTACTTAAGGGATGATTCCATACTCCACTACACACATCTTGACATTTGGTTTCTAGTCCAGTCATTTGGTGCTCAAAAAGGGGGTTATCTGGAAAGTTTCTCGGGAGTTTTGAAAATTGGTGTATTTTATAGATTTCGACGTGCTCTTTACGAATTTTCACTTTGCCACCTCGTATATATACCGCTCGCGCCGCCTCCCATATTAGAAAAATGGCGGCCAAAAATCAGTTTTTTAACAATAACTCCTTTCGGACTAATTTTACGATGAAAATAGCTATGTAATAAATTAAACTAGAGAAAATTTCCTACAATTTATGTTTGTGTTTAAGCGTACGAGAGCCGCAAACCAAAACCTAAATTCACCTTCCACAGTTTAAATAAATTTGTATTGTGGGTGTTTTATTAGCTCTTTAAACGAAATTAGACTAGGTTTAGCCAAGTCAATTTAATTAAGTTTAAAAAACTTGTAAAACACCCACAATACACAAAAAAAAGGTTACTACATAAACTGTAGAAAATATTCTCTAGTTGAATTTATTGCACAACTATTTTCATCGTAAAATGAGTCGGAAAAGAGTTATTGTCAAAAACTGGACTATTCGTGCAGTCCGATGAGTGATTGATTCCGGTGGTTTTTGAAAACCTAAATCCACGCGGACAAAGTCGTGGGCATCAGCTAGTGGTATGAAAAAGCTACCGTAGCTTCTGTAGCTTTTATCACACTGTTATATCGATTGTGTATTTTTGTCCAACACGTGGATTCGGAAGAAAGGCATAAAGCGTAGCAGAAGTTTCTTAGCGCTTCCGGCGCGGCATGGCAATGCGACGCTGTTGCGGTAAGTAAGAACCGCAAACTCCTTTTTGCATACAAAGTAGCACAGATGCTCACTCTGTATAAAAATTTCAAGATAAGAGACGAAATTGCATTTCAAAAGAAGTGGTAAATTAAAGTAAAATTAGGAGCAAAAGGAAAACTTTGTAGATTTCTGCAAACAAGAATACCTTTAGAGTCATTATCTTAAAATCTTGCTTATTGTATGGAGAATTGAAGAAAAATGTTTTATTTGAGGATATTGATTATAATTCAGGGACATAAGTATTACAATGATGACAAAAATTAATATTTTCTAAATTATTACATTTTGTGACATTTATTACCACAGTATTACCACAGAATAGGTTAGTAATTGTATGGTAATGAAAATCGGCCAAACACGGAACTGTAAATCGAATAAATCTCTATCACCTACATATTAAAATCTCAAAGTGTTACCTACCTACCCACACGTGTTTTTCTTGTGAAAAATATCATGAATTTTATACCACAACGGTATCAATTTCCTTTTGGCGAAATGGATTTTTAAATCTAACTTTCGTTTCCCTTTTTAAATTGAAGGGTGTGTCTTATTAATTGTTTTTGTAACTTTAGATGATGGGACTTCGAAAACTCAATTTATGCACATGGTTTAATACCTAGTCTGTGTGAGGGTTGATTATGTAAAATATTAATAATAGAATTAAAAGATCGTGGGTTTGACTCGCTCCAGTACTTAATATTTGAGACTTCATTTAAAAAATGTAATTATCATAATGAATGTTATGTAATGAGTAATATTGTTAATTATTGCTTGTTTTTAAAAGGGCAACCACCGAGTTTCTTGCTGGTTCTTCTTTTTAGGAATAACAATCCAATCGCGAGTTGAGTAGTCGGGGCCTGAGGTGATACATACATAAGCTCTGCATTCAACTCGCGCGCAAAACTCGCGTGTGCTTTTGTGGTTAAGCGTTCACACCACGATTAAAACAAGAAACAGCGTTTACTCTGGCACTCGCCGAACGCATAGGGCCATTGTGTAGAGTGTAGACTGTAGTGGATCCTTTCGGATTATAAGCGGCGTGTAAATAATGCAATAAGCAAGGCAAGTGGAAGACGCCGCCGGGGGACTCCTTGATGTGTTTTAATTGCCAGCGTGCCGACCGACGTGAAAACGATTCTGTATTACCATAATTATTTCGCGATATCATCTCTCTACTTTTGTATCACGTTAAGATACTTAATTGTGATGGTTAAGTATACCTACGTTGTATTATTCATATTATGGTCATAACAGACTCGCTTCTCAACAGACTGTTTTATTTCAACATCATTATGTACACACATTGTAGCAAATAAATGGTAGTTAATTAATTTATTTCTCTCTGCGTCGTATTCCTCGTATAGTAAATAGTTCGTAATAATGCGTTGAACACCAATACTCTTTCGCAATCCTCATACGGCTCTAGCTTTACTAAGAGAACCATTTCTACTCTTAGGTCATCTTAGGTACCTACGGTTTGTCTGTCTGTCAGAAGTATAAACGTCCAACCCCCATTTCAACCCCTTAGGGCTGAATTTTCTCAAAACCCTTTCTAAGCTGGCGTCTACTCCATAGAAGGAATCTAACTTCCTTTTAAGCCTGTATGCTTTATAGTTCCTGAGATATCGTGATTAGTCAGTGAGTGGTATTTCGCGTTTATTTATAACCGTAAGGTTGTAAATAAACCGTTAGACTGTAATCTATCTAGCGAGATTGTAAACTGTCGAAAGATTACAATTTAATGCATTATTTTTCGTTACATTGTAATCTGTTAGGTATATTAACCCGATAGAACCTGCGGCCGGGCACAACCTGATTATTTATGTCGAACCCTAACCTAACCTACAAGAAAGAGACAAGAAAACGTAAATACACCGAATTTTTCAAAAAATTACATTCAGAACATTGAACGGCTCACAATCTGTCGACAGTTTACAATCTAACGAGATAAAAAGCATTAGATTACAATCTGACGGTTTTTGCAATTTTACGGTGACATTTAAATAGATATAAGATTCTACTTAATTCATGTCGGGGTTCAACCACTTATTTTATACTACATAAACCTATCCAAGCTCAAAACATTTAGATAATTTCAATTTTAAACTACTCTACTGCACTGTAATGGCAAAACGCCTGCTTTTTGCCGTTACAATATCGAAATTACAGCCAAAGTATAATATTGAAGCCGTTATTTGCAACGTAGGTAAAAAGAACGTTAGCTTGGCAAGACAATATTTATTCTGTCATTGACCAGTTCCTCTCGGAGCGTAGGTATACCTGTCTGACGTTAACTGCTGCTATAAATCTCGACGGCTTCCGAGGACGCTCCTCTATCTCAGAATGCCATCTTCAAGGTGTTAGCAAAATGTTTATGATGTCTTAGTTTCTCTTTCAAGATTCTAATACAGAATAACGTAAGCTTACGTAAGCTAACGTAAACTCTAAGTTTATGACAAGACTAAAGAATACTACACCTATAACAATTACCTAATCAATTTAGGTCCAGCTGTGGGCCAGATCTAGGGAAATATATATATTAAACGTTTTGGCTACTTTTATATGAAGTTATTCTTAAGGACTGAAATATTTCACAGTCAAATATCTAACACAGAGCCAGACGAGTAAAACGGCATTTTTCAACAAAATTATTATTATTTTATGAGATCAATTATAATTATAATTTCTAAGTATGTATTTGCATTTAATAGGTACTAGTGAGCTCGGCAGACGTTATCCTGCCTTGAACCTATTACCCGATTGCAGCAGCAGATTTACCGTGGATCACTCCATAGTTATTAATTCACTCTTCGGACGAATTTTTCTTATAGGAATTTTCCATGTGTTTTGTTAAGAAAGACCTCAAAAGTTTTTAATGAAATAAGATTTCATAGCTTGTTTTTTAACCAATTCTAATTTGGTAACCGGAATTTACGACGCAAAGTTTTATTGGTGTGAAAAAAAGGACTGTTACATTTATTTCAGTTCTTTTGATTAAAAGTTAAGCAAGAGGAAAAACAAGTTGGCGCAAAAAATGTCAAGGCGTTGGTCAGTTTCCTCTCGAGTGAAAAAATACCTGCGTCAGGATTATTGCGCCCGTAAATCTTTACGACTTCCGGCATGATTTCTCCTTGGAGGCATTCTCAAAACATTTATAAGTCTTTTAATCTATATTTACAGTAAACAACAAAGATCAGATATGTGACTGGTAATCGTTTAGTTTTACGACATGAAAACCTCTTTGTAAGCCACTGTTTTATTCGCAACTTATATTATTTTTAACGCCTCCATAACAATATGGGGATGATATAAATAGAAAAATTAAATCAATATGGACTTGTATTACAAATACTTGCCTCACCTTATAAGAACGTTCGTTAAAAAACGTTATTTAAAAAATCCACTAAACGTGAAAAAAGTGCATTATTTTGAAAGTGTTTAACGCCAAAATGCACTCAGTCTACAATTTCGCCTGTCCACCGAAAAGCTTTTAATGCAAATGGCTGACTGAGCGTGTTTAGGTAACTTTCCCATTTTCAGAATGGATCATTCATGGATCAGATCATTTTCAGTTCGAGCACGTGGCTCTCAACTCAATCAAAATTCAAAGACATAAGTACTTAAGTCAAATCATTATTTGTAGGAGGCCTTCCACCAAATACTAGGTAAATAAATAATAATAATAACACTCTTTAGTTATTTAGGCAACAGAGGCCAATGTTTGTTAGCAAAAATACAAGCTTATTAAGCTTAGGTAAAGCAAAAACTATAATAAAACAAAACGTTTTTGGTTTTGATGATAATGTGTAAACAACCATTTCGACATCACAACTTTGACGGTTTAATTTATTTATTCTATTTAATATTATAGAGTTAAAATTCATTAGAGAAAACAGGGTAAGTAAATGAGGCAATTTTGTAACAATACAAGTATCCTCGTCATTGTAAGAAACAATTATTACGAATCATTTTTAATAATAGCATCTGCTGAGCTGGGATGGTGTTAAGATTTACGATTTTATTCAATTCAACGTCCCAGCAAATTAGGGGTAGATGGGATCCATTAAGTGCTTAAATGTCTCCCGAGCACGAAATTGGGGATGATAATGGAAGTATGTTAATATAACTTAGCAATGGTAGAGCAGACGGTTTTGCGCTTTAATAAACGCAATAAACTTACTCCCAGTTTCTAAAACGCTATTCATGATCAAATTATCGAATTGGCCTATTAATCACTCAATACTGAAAGAGCGATTCGATAACAATAGACTAGTTTGTTAAACTAATGGCAGCTTTATTGTCAATCGCTTATCAGCGCTATACGATAATATTGATATGATGGTATAACTAAGGTTTATAGAATAGAAGATGTATGTCTGTGCAACGTACGATTTCGATCTCGGGCATCGGTATGGGTTTAATACTACTGTCATAAATTCATAACCCTAACAGGTTAGCCTGCTACCATTTTAGACTGCATCATCACCTACAACCAGGTGGAGACGTCAGGCTCTAACTTATAATGGAATAAAAAAAGCAAAAGCTGAAGTAACTACGAGGCCGAAAGCTTTAAATATCATCGGCAAATAAAATATTAAAACCTAAACGACTCTTAGTAAAAAATCGTAAACGAGCTCGTAGTTTAAACGTTATACTGGATGTCCGCTACTACGTCCGCGTGGATTGAGGTTTTTTGGCTCCCGCGAGAACTATTTATTTGTCCGATAAAAAGTAGCCTATGTGTTATTCCAGACTGTACTACTCTACCTATATAATCTACCTACGTGCCAAATTCCATCCAGTTCCGTTCAGCTATTCTGGCGTGATTGAGTAACAAACATCCATCCACACATCCATACATCCATCCATCCAAACTTTCGCATTTATAATATTGGTATAGAAGATTGTGGTCAGGAAACATTTCGGGATACGAAGCTCGATGTTCGCAACCCCGTCTATATTTACGTTATTTCTGGGTGGGCGTGAGAACTATCCGCCCGTACTAAATGCAGCAGTCACAAATAATAAATAATCCGATCAATAGAGCAACAGTGCTGACCTAACTGTCTGTACTAATTTAACTCGGACCAAAAATACCGTGAAGCCACGGTAGGCCCGCGTTCACACTTCAATATTTTGTTTTCCCGATAAGCCTTAACTACTATGTACGCGCTATCGTCAGGTTAACACTGTAGTGTTAACCTGACGACAGCGCCTTTTTTTAACGTTAAGTATTGAACAGAACTCATCTTCACACCAATAGATAGAAGTAATACCAATAGCAGATAGTAATAGTAGAATATAAATTAATTTATAAACTGTATTGTAGAATCCAACTAAACTTTACTTTATAAAGAAAAGGAAAGCATTTATACGTTATTGTAAATAATTATTTCATGTAATTTATTGTTATTAATAAATAATTTAAGTAATAATACATATATACTATACATATTCAATTATATCCAAGTAATTTAAGAATTTAATATAAACTATGTAATGTTAATAGAAAATAATAATAATTGACAAATATAAAAATGTATTGATAAGAATTTTTTCTATTGTAGATTGAGTTAATTTATTTATTAATAATTTATAACAAACGCGATGATATAGCATTGGCGACAATAAACTTGGCAAAAAAATAATTAATTAAAATTAATCAATTTAAAAACAGCCTGGACCGGATTTTGATAGGCAACCTATTTTAGGCGTATTTATCTATTATTAAATGAAAAAGGAAAAGTAGGTTTCATCTGGTAAACAGATCGGTGAAGGTCATTGTATATTCGGCTCTATGGCCATTATGTCATAATAGTTATTATGTAATCCTTTACTATAACTGTCCAAACATTCCGGTAAATGCAGATAACAATACACACCTGACAAAAAATTCGGTTAGCACCTTTAGAATTACAGTCTTCAGGTGTAAGTACGTATTTACACCAGGTGCTATTGTGTATATGACAGACCTATGCAATATCTCATTCCAATGAGTGAATCAATGTAACACCTACAATTCTGAAGTTAATATAATTTAACGCTAAGCAAACAACAGCTTATTATGTAAAGAACCAAATTTCAATTTGATGACCTGTGAAAAGAATTTACTTTACGTAGAAGCACTATTGAAGATTTCGACTTAATTTTTAATTATAGATTAATCATAATTTATTATGATTTACGTCTTAAATACGTCATACCCAACACAAATCTTGGACCTAGAAAACTGACACTGGTAACCTTTACAATGTAGACAAGGTATAAGGACGGATTTTTCAAAATCCCTCAGGAATGAAGCCGCTGGCAGTCACATAGTTATAATGCAATATAATATTTTAGGTACCTAAAGTACCTACCTAATAATTTACTTTATTCCCCCGGAAAATCCGACTATGTCAATTAATTAACTCGAAACTCTCATTAAATTTTTGAATATTTCCTCACAAAGTAACCGTAAAACTCATTTTGCCCACCCGCGTTAGAAGAAAATTAAAAAGGTACGACACCGCAAAATTACAATTAATTATGATTAGCTAATTAACAGAACTCGCTAATTTACACCGCACGACTGCGGCAACTGTAGTCTATAACCTATAATATATAATGTTTAGACTTTGTTTAGAAATAAGCTTATATATTTATTTTGTGTGTGTTATAGATAGTCAAAAGTGGCTTCAAATGGCTTCTTTTAATATAACACACCTTATCGCGAGTTCCTTTTTCTTGGAAAATGGCTTGACACACTACTGCGTGTCTCAGGGATCGGAGTGTGACATCCGCTATAAAGCCACCAGAAAGGTACATATCTACTTGACAGAATTAGCTAAAGAAATGTGAACTCTATAAATCAAATTACAGCACTCAAAAAGATTTACTTGAAAACAGTCATACGTTACAGACGAAACAAATACTAACGTATACCTTAAAAACACACATATTGAATCTTCTGTGTAGTCCTTCTTATTGCTGAGGGCTCTTCAATTAATATAAGGTATAGTAGTTGGGCATTATTTTCGTGCAATACCTAATTTAAATTTGGAAACAAGAGGATACGTATTTCTCTAGTTTTATTTTTCTGTAAAGCTTTGATTTTTATAGCATTTCTTGAAGACTTTCGTTGCTTTCTCGTAAAGTTTTATTTTCATATTCTAACCGAAACTTTATTTCGTGAACCTTTTCCAAATCACATTTCAACACAAAAATAATTCAAATGTTACAAAAAATATTCGCGCCGTACCTGTTATATAATTTTCCTGCGTATAATGCCTCTGCTTTGTATAAAATAAACTTTGCGATGAATATGAAAGAAAGAAATTAACTTTTCCATTCAGGGCACGGTCTCTCTGTCAAGCATTTTACAATTCGTTATAAAAAAATACTTGGGCAGGCGAAGCGCTACAGAAAACAATCTCATATTCTTAACTTTAATTACAATACTTCATTTAGATAATCACAAAAAAAATCTACATACATCAAAAAATCTTAGCAAATGTAATAAAGACTACAGACTCAGATTAGACAGGTAGATAGGTTAGAGCAGCTGTACTCTAAGTGTGTTCCGCGGAACCCTAAGGTTCCGCGATACCTCTGTAGGGGTTCCGCAAGAATTTAGAAAAAAAATCAAAACACCTCTCTCTGGTCGAACGTTTCGACTCCGCGGCCGCGCGTAGGTATATTTATGTATTTATTTATTTGTATTTGTAGAAACATGTGTTACCTTGAATAGCTGGTACAATATCTCATAAGTTTGGTATCAACACATAAGTATACTTGTATACTTGGGCGCGCGCAGTTCCTTTGATAAAAGCCGCCTCTGAATTAGACGCTATAGTTGTCAACAAGCGACTTTTGACTCTAACTTCAAAAAATAAAGTCGAGATTGTTTACAACGCAATTTTTATTTTTGTTTATTATTGTTTATTGTTTATATCTCTTTTTATTTTTGCTTTTTGTGTATCACAGGCGCCGACTCGAGTATTTTCGAGAATATTTGAGATCGAGGGTAGGACTAAGTATAAAAGCGGCGATCGCGCGTCGCGCCTCGTCAGTAACGATTGTGCATTATTTAGACCCCACCATCCCAACGTGTAACATTATAAATAAAGAAGAATGGAACGTTGGCTAAAAGGTGTTAAACGTGTTGCAACAACATCTTCTAATGACGCTGAATGTTCAAAAGCAGTACGCGCGGAGAATATAGCAATCACCAATCCAAAAGATGATGCCACGACGTCAAGCTCGACGGTTTCAAAGACGAAATAAAGGAAGTATGATGAATCATATATCAGTTTCGGATTTGTTGATTCTAACAGCTCACCTCTTTGCATGCTATGTAGTAAACTGCGCCGACATTTAGAAACTGTACATCCCGAGTCTAAAGACAAGAATAAAGAATTTTTTGTTCGTAAAAAAGATCAGTTATTGGACAGTCAAAAAAATATGATGCATGTAACACAAACTATCAACGTAAAGGCCACGGAGGCATCATATTTAGTTAGCTATCGCATTGCACAAGCAGGTGAAGCGCACACTATCGCTGAGAGTTTAATAAAGCCCTGTGTATTAGACATAACAAAATGTATGCTCGATGAAAAATCTGCAAAGCATCTTTCTACTGTGCCGCTATCAAACGATAGTGTTTCACGGCGAATCCATGATCTGGCAAGCTACGTCAAACAAGAACTAGTTACACGTCTACAAAAAACACGATTCGCCTTGCAAATGGACGAGTCGACTGATGTCGCTGGTTTGGCTATCTTGCTGGTTATCGTGAGATATCCATATGAAAGTTCTTTTGAAGAAGACATGCTTATGTGTTCACCGCTGTTCACAAACACTACCGGGGAAGAAATTTTTAATAAAATAAATATATTTTTTGAAGAAAATAATCTCAGCTGGGACAATTGCATTGACATTTGCACAGATGGGGCCAAGGCGATGACCGGTAAAACAGCAGGAGCAGTGTCACGAATAAAAAATAAAGCGCGTAATTGTAGTTCCAGCCATTGTATTCTGCATAGACAAGCACTTGCGATGAAGCAAATGCCATCAAATCTAAAATTAGAAGAATATGAAGCGGTCAAAATAATTAATTTTATCAAATCACGACCACTACAATCCCGATTGTTTTCATTATTGTGTGAAGATTATGGCAGCAAACATAAAACACTGCTGCACCATACAGAAGTGCGATGGCTGTTTCGGGGTAAAACTTTAACAAGGCTATTTGAACTTAGAGCCGAGTTACAAATGTTTATTTCAGCAGATACTTCTTTTAATTTGAAGGACCGTTTGGTATGATAAAACTTGGTTGTTCCGATTGTCTTTTATGGCGGATATCATTCAAAAACTGAACGAATTGAATTTATCATTGCAAGGTAAACAGACAACAGTGTTTCAGGCCTATAACAAAATAACTGCCTTCAAAAGAAAATAGAAAATTAGATTTTTGGATTATTTGCGTTGGTAAGAAAGAAATAGAAAGCTTTACGTCACTCAGTGAGTTTGTTAGCGATAACGACTCAGAAATGTTTCAAGATGATGTGTTTGAAGAATTGGTCCAATATCTCAGTTCGATGCGCGCATCTTTTGAAAAGTATTTTCCCGAAGAACAGAATACAAAAATGAAACTGAATTCATGGATTCATAATCCTTTTTTACCCAACTTGCAAAAGCCCGAAAGTATGTCAAACGAGATATATGAATATCTTTTAGAAATGTCATCAGACACAAGTATGGAGTCACTGTTCAAAACGACGCCTCTTAACGATTTTTGGTGCAAAATCCGTGATGAATATCCAATGCTTGGCAAAATGGCTCTGAATATTCTTCTCCCGTTCCCAACATGTTTGTGCGAAACAGGATTCTCAACCTATGCAGCCACGAAATCAAAATATCGGAATAGACTGGACGCCGAACATGATATGAGACTTCAACTGTCTTCTATCAAACCTGGTATCAACCAATTGATGAAAAATAAAAAACAGTTTCATACCTCCCATTAGTTAGATTTTTTCTTTTTAATATATTCTATTATTGTAATTGCCATGTGGTAAAGTAAGTAATAATTAGTACCTAACTGTTACATTGTACTTTTATTATGCTCGTTAATAAAGAATACACTTTTAAAAACTATTGTTTTATTGTAGGGTTCCATCAAGTAGTTTGCTTCCCAAAAGGGTTCCGTCACCAAAAAAGTTTGAGAACCACTGGGTTAGAGATTCCCTCCGGGAATAATCATGTGCCTATTCCCTAAAGAAGTCTGTAGGTCCTCTATCTAATCTACCTGTCTTATTGAGGCGCTTTTAGCTCACGACATCAAAATACAGACGCAGGGGTGAAATTGAGCAAACGCATGTCGCTAAAATTGAAGAAATAATTTGAAATACTGTTTAATTATTCAGACTTCGATTTAGAAATTGGTGGCCGCAAATTAGAGCGTTGCTTATTATACAGCAATAAGGACCAAATTAGGGACCCTATCTCCCTAAATTTTATTACACTACACTGATTCAAGTGTAAGGGTCCCTGTGAAAAGTCCAGTGTAATAGACCTATAAAAATGGTTTTAATGGTAAAGGGGGTATGTTTAAAAATATTATCCGTGCATATTTTTTTTTTCAAAATGTGGTTTGGGAATTTTCTTTTATTTTAGTTATTCAAGTCAACAAACAGTAGCATCACGCATAACGCAGTGGGTTTTAGGTAGCAAACAGTAAATACCTAAAGTTATTACAGTAAACATTTGGTAAACTTGCTACCCACAATGAAAATGCGTCAATAGCTGCTCTATGGTCTTGCAAAGTTGCAAACAACATATTATTTCTTCAAGCATACATATTAAGAATATCACCGTTTGATGGATAGGTACACTGTTTTAAAGAACTTCGTTTTGCCGATTTGACACTATGACAGAACCTTAAATTAATTATTTACCTACTAAAATCCATCCAAAAATGGCTTGGAAGGTAATGCGAAAGCTTATCATTCCAAGAGTAGATTCGTGTTTAGTAATGAGCTGCGATGGATTGAAATGATAAATTGATGATTATATCTATGAATATAATCACATCAATCGGATCCAATTTTAACATTCGAATTTCGATTTATGTTACAGACAATAGCACTCGGCCAGGATCCTTCTGAAATGAACGCAATAAATATCGGTAAACTTGGCGTAGAGATATCGCAGACAGTCCAAATCGTCTGTACTCTTTCGGTAACGCAGTTTTCGACCAAATTTCATTAATAATGATAATTATGTCGGTTTTGTTATTAATGGCAACAGGGTACGTCGAAAAGCCGCGATACAATCCACATATGGTTTCGCGGTGCAAATGAAAATAGGCGTTAGGCACATAGGTAGGATGTAAAATATATTACCGATGCCAGTTCCTGGTATAAGTCGCCCTATGAAACGTCGGATTGAAAATAAAAAAAACAGATATTGACGTTCTTCTAAGGTAGAATGCAATAGACCGGACAAAATGGAAGAAACTTCGCAAAAATAAACGCTAGGACGGAAAAATAAAAGTAATAATAAAAACAATTGATTGAGAGAGTCAAATTACATTTAGCATAGAACCAAGGGCAAAACGATACCAGTAAACAAGGATCCCATTGCCTTTATTTGCAAAGTTTTGATCGTTTTCATTCGCTTGTAGGATAAACAAGAGCATTGTATTGAACCAACGATTTATTTCAATGTCAGTTTTAACGTTCAACAAGCTGTAAATAAATTCAAAGCTGTACAAGTTAACGTTAACTGTGCGCAAATGTGTCAATAGTCTGCTAAATAAAAAACAGGCCAAAACAGTTCTCATTCTGAGAGGAGACTCGTGCTCAGTAGGCTATGAATGGCGTTGAATCTGTCTTCTAGTATAGACTGTAGAGATTAGCTTTTGGTATTAACTAACTAACGCTAGAAATAAAATCATATGAAGACTACTTTACTACTTTTTATTCCACTACAAGTTAGCCCTTGACTGCGATCTCACCTAATGGTAAGTGATGATGCAGTCTAAGATGGTAGCGGGTAGCTTACCTAATTAGGGGTATGGCAGTTATATTATACCAATGCCCCTAGTCGGTTTCTACACGGCATCGTACCGGAGTGCAAAATCGCTTGGCTTGGAATAAATACCTACTCAAATGCAATTTAGTCGATGGCACTGTTAACTCAAATTAGGATTTCAACTGACATTCCTTGTTTTTCCCGTGTAGTCTTCAAATATTTCTTGGTCTGGAAAATTCTGGTCGGAATCGTTCGGCCTACAAACGAAAACTTCGATCAAACCTCCGAATGTGTAAGAAATCGTAATCATAATCGTTTGTCAAACGGATTATTCGACCTGTATGAGGAGTTTATTGATTTCTGCAAGTCACAAAAATAGACATTAAAGAAAAGCAGACAACATAAATTTCACACCCATATAGACAATTGTATGGAAATCGGTGTCCTTTTCCCTCTAAGCAAAAATGTCTATTTATGTTCCCATATATTTCTTTTTTATTTTTTGTAACACTGTGCAACACAAACGCACACATTGTTAAAACTTCAATGCGTGGAAGTCTGCTATTTAGATATAAAATATTTAGAAGACCATTGGCGTTTGTTTACATTGTGTTGTCATAATTTTTTTGTGAAATTTGGAGGGTTAGTTGGCAATATTTATTGAAATAAAATGGTGTGTTTTGTCCCCCTGTGTTACAGCGCTTCGTACAGGAAAAACCCAGAAATTAGTTACATCGGTAAGTAAATTTCATGTTATCATGTAGCTTTGAATTTTTTTAATTTATCACATCGTATCAAGGATAAGATATCTAATATTTATAGTTGTTAAGACGAAATATGTAGCCATGCATTTATTAACTTGGTTTTCGGTAGAAATACTTGTTTCATGTTGTTGAATAATCTTTTGTTGACATTTCGAGAACGTGTGAAAATTACAGGGCCGGACCTGATGACTCTTTTATTATAAGTCTATAACTTTATCTTTTAATTTTAGGTTTCCAAAGGATGAATACCTGAGAAACCTATGGATGTAAAATATTAATAGAGTAGAATGGCAGCCCAAAGTGTTATATGCTCCAAGCATTTTACAACTGATTTAATAGAACGTAGTGTGTTTCGTTCTATTCTATCTCCTGATGCCATACCGACCATTTTCGAATAAAAGTTAGCCGAGTTAAGGAGGTTAGGTAGGTAGGGTGGTAACTAGCTACGGCCGAAGCCTCCCACCAGGAAAGACCAGGGAAAATTCAGAAATTATAAATTCTCAAGTTGACCCTGCCTGGTTCAACTTTAACTCCACCAGATGTAAGTTTATTTTTGTAAGAGTTCCGTTGTCCAAATAAGAACCCTTATAGTTTTTCCATGTCCAAAATCTTTCCAAACTTTGCTTACCTGATTTTTCCTTTAGTGGACGAATTCAAGTAGGTACGGTACTTCTTTCCCTTACAAGTATTTCTTCAACAGTTGATTTTAAATCGACATGCCCATGCCCATTCAGTTTCCAAACTCTTTAATGATAAGCATGTGGTTTAAGGTTTATTTAGTTGCCTAGACTGATTTTTATGTTTGTTTATAAATATTTTTTCCAGAACAAAGAAAATGATGTTTTTCTTCCGGAATCGGTTTACCCAAGTACCTACTTCCACTTTACCTTCAATGGCAGAGCTACTAATGGTTCAGCATAGTTCGACTTTTACTCCTCCAGATGAGAGTTGCATGTAAGCAATCGGCAACGCATCCATCTCGTAATTTTTGATAGTTTAATATTGTGTTAGTGTTGATCTGAACCTTAACTCGTGTTGAGATTTAAGTCCTGTTTGTTGTGTTGTTCCATTTTTCTGTTTGAGATTGTTAAAAGCGTGCCGTATAATAAAGATTGTTTTGTTGTTTTTTTTTTTTTACTTTAATCCACTTCGCGTTCCAGAACATATTGTAACTCTTCTCGTTAAAAATGCCCTTCCGAATATGTTGTAGATTCATTTGGTGATTCTAAAGTTAATTTGAATAAAAAACATGTGTGTTTAACCTGTTGTAATTTTTTATGTAACCTTCTAACTTAATTTTCGAATAACGATTCAGTTCGATTGTTTTACAACATTTAATTGGCTTACTGCCAAGAAATTTATGTCAATAGGAACTTTGACTTAAAAGCTGGCGGTATTTACACGATAGCCGTTGGTACTCTAAATTATATCTCCATCACCTGCGCGTCGACGCAATGCGAGAACGACGCGAGAACCACTGGCCCGACACCTTGACTAGGGTCTTGCACGTGGTGGTGACTACCACTGCGGACCCAAACCCGGAACCGACATCTAACACTGGCCTCTATTCTATCGAGGCAGGCCTTAGCCAACTACAATCGGTTAAAAGGTAGGAGCGGATGCTGAGAAAGTATTTTTGAAAATTCAACCCATCGTAAAACAAGGATATTAAATTTGTATGAAAATTGAATTTAACGTAAGCGAAGCTGCGGGCAAAAGCTAGATGAAATTACAATTTTCAATTTTGTTACTACATTGCAGTTCTGATCGCTTGTGATGAAAAAATCATAAAAAGTATCTATAATTATTTTAAAACCCTTAGAAATTATAGCTCCCAAATGAAAGATAACGCTTAGGTCGTTTTTTTCACACGAACAAAGTGCGGCCCTGCGTTTGGCTGTGTGTGCGAAATATTTCCGTGTGATTGAAATTGCCGCGCTATTTTTTTCATTATGAACTTACGTTTTGAACTGTCAAATGATTATGATTTGCTTAGACGAGCCTCTGGTTTAAATGCGATTGTAATGATAACTTCTTTTGATTTATATCCTAAGAGTGAGGCGTGATAGAAATAATATTTCTCCACTATATGATTCATTTTATCGAAGAAATTTGGACATCGTTGGTAATAGCACTGAAATCACCCCTACACGCAGTATATTAGGCGCCCGTTGATAGCGTCAATCGTCATCCTGGAAAGTTCCCCTGACACGAGGCGAGTGTTTGGACAAAACACACTAGGGACTGGATAAAGCTTCTGCGCGAAACGAAAGAGTCGGAAAAAACTGACATTTTGCTATGTCGACTATATACGCCGTGTGTATATAGTCGGCTCTATGCAAAAGTGAGTTACGCGGACTTTTTCCCCGTAATGTGTTTTCACACAAAAAGCAATAATTACCCAACAGTCGAATTACAGAAACAATGGCGACGCGGTTACCAAGCAAAAATCACATTGGCTTTATTTATAAAGTTTTGAACGCTGCTTTTCTATTCAATCTTTGAGAAAGAAAACATTTTCCAACAGAGTAATCGATTTTGTTTTGAAAACTGGTGGGTTCAAATAATTCCCAACTAAAATGATACCCAATAAACCCAAGAAAAATAAGACTTTTATGGGTTTCACGGATGCCAGGGCACCCTTTGGCAGATTATAGGTTTATAAAAAAATTCATACACGTGCATAATTAAGTGCAAAAATAGTATCCATGAGCATTGGCTATATTGTATGAATGAATACAGGCAATAAATGGAACTTTCAAATGTTTTCTCGTGCGCTTTTCCGTAGTGGTCCGTAACGACCATATAAGGCCGATTGCTTTCCTAAACTTATGCCATTTGTGCCCAGCGACGAGAAATTGGAACTTCTTTATTGTGGCAAAGTTACAAATGAGAAAGGCTATTTCCATTTATATCGTGTAAGAAAGCCGGATCCAATAAATAATTTCGAGTTTCTCTTCTCGTCACAGAACCTAATAACGAAACGTTCATTTGAATAGCACGGCATGTACTATATCGTCGTAAGATTTTGCTTTACACGGCAGTAAAGAAATATTGCCGCATGGACACGATCTATGACCCGCAATGAAATTAAATTAATGAAAAGGAAGGTTTTATTTTGTTAAATATATGTTTTTCTATGGCTATAATTATTGTCATCTATGATATGCTTATGTCAAATGTCTATTATTGTGTCTGTGTTATTGAAACATGTCCTCTCTCTCGCCCTATGCTCTCGCCTCACGCTCCAAGCGCTAAACTCTGTGATAAATAAAATGTAATAATTGAAATGTTTAATAAATGTGGAATTAAATAAATAAATGGGTTTCCTTGTGTACTCATAAATATAAAAATTAAAATAGCTCACGTAGGAAACCTTGTATAACTTGATATGTCAAGATATTATCACCGAGACTGCCGCGTTACCCCATCTGGGGAAAGATCAACTGCCTCAGTTTAGGCGAGTCCGCTAAATAAAGAACGGCAGCCGACACTAGGCAATATCTTGCGAGGCATGAGGCATTCTGACTACCCCAGAATACTTATAGTACCTTTCAGGTACTACCTTATTATACACAAGTAAACTCTGTGAAACCATAATAACGTATCATAACAAATTGCAAGTCTTCATGAACCAACAAATTGCTTATCAAATAAGAACAAGGGTAAACTGCTATAGCAATGTAAACTGCGAATAATACTGATTAATTTACTTACCTCTGGCAAGGCTAATTAGTAATAACAAATTATTTTTGGGGAACATCATCTGTTTGGTGGTGTTAAGATTTATGATTTTATTCAGTAAATCGTTCCGGTAAATAGGGGTAGCCAGGATCCATTAAGTGCTTAATACCCACCTCCCGAGCCCAAAATAGAGGCTAATTAATGAAAAAGGTTCCTTACTATGCTAACGAATTTTCAATAATAACAATAATTTCGTACGATAATCTTTGTTTTGTCTTCATCACTTGAAGCTGACGACGACCTCCGTGGCGCAGTGTTGAGCGCTGTTGTCTTGACGTGCGGAGGTCCCGAATTCGATCCAGGTCCGGGTCAGTTTGGGAATTTCTGAATTTTTCTGGTGGAAGGCTTTGGCCGTGGCCTTACCACCCTACCGGTAAATAAATCAATCGGCAAAGCGATTTAACGTTCCGGTTCGATGCCGTGTAGAAACCGAATCCCTATTCGGTCCATACCCCTGTATGGACTTAATACAACTGCCATGCCCTTAACAGGTTAGCCCGCTACCAGTCTAAGATAGACTGCATCATCACTTACCATCAGGTGAGATCGCAGTCAAGGGCTAACATGTAGTGGTTAAAAAAAGCAAGAGACACCGCTGGAGTTCTCTTACAGGGATTGCCATAGAAGATTATGTTTTAACAGACAATAATTTCTATTATTTTTAGGTTACACAGTTATATAGTTTGACGTCAATCGCTACCTAATATACATATAATACTCGTTATTTAAAGTGATAATTAATCAGAAAAATAAGTGAAATGTCTTCCTACCCGTAAGTAGAGCAAAACACTATCTAACATTAAGTACTTCTTTTCTATTAGGGCCACAGATTAAAATAACTGAGACCCTAATAAGACGTCTCTCTCATTCCTCAATTTTGGATACAATTTAACGGAGTGCTTGAATACTAATGTTTAGGTATATCGTATTACGAAAGGTACTAGTGGTATAACCAAAGTGCTCTCGCGGGAATTCCGATAGGATAGTAGCGTTGCTACATTGCATAACCTTATGATATGAGATCTCAAGATTCCTGCGTACAGCTTTCCCATATACCAAGACTCATAGAGAGAGAGTAAGTATAATTTATGTACTCTGACTACATAAGCTCGGTTCACACCTTACATGATACTTTGTGTTGGATTATTGTGGCTGAATTGCTATGCAGATTTAGGAAATATTTTACACTAAAGTTTATGATATAGTAAAAATGATTACTCACTGCAAAAACTACTACTCTTAAAATGAGAATTTAAAAAAATATCTTTATAGAATTGATGTACTTATTAAATGACATGACCAGTAACTGCCGTCCGATTCGGAACAATGCACAGGATTTCCGTTTTTACAGTAAGGTTTGAAAATGAAAACCGAAATTACTTTGGATTTATTATTCCGAATAAGTTCAAGGTTAAAATGTCTAAAAAAACAATACGTCTATTCTTAAAATCTTGAGAAAAGCGGATGCTTTCCTCTACTTAAAAGCATTACTCCATTTTGACGTTCCGTTTTATCCATGCCTAATAATAATCTTGTAACCAATCATGAATCCCGTTTAAGTAGTATAGTCACTATATTATGAGTGATTTATTTTTGATCAATTAAATAGTATTGAAAAGGAAATGTATGTTTTGTCTATCATTATTTTTGTTAGTAGACAAGCCTCAATGAAAAGTGTAATTGATCGAACAAAGCATTTTCAAATAACCACTGCGTTTAAAGGAACTTAACGCCCTCTGGCATTGCATCTGTCTGTCATCTGTGGTCAAATAGTTGAAAAAACTCACTTACCAAAATGTTTAGCGCCATCTGTTGTCGAATAGTTGAAAAGACTCGCTAACCAAAACGTTTAACGCCATCTAGCCTGGGAAAGCAGTTATTTGGTGAAACATTTTTTATTTATTTTCTCAGTTTTCAGAGCCTTCAGACTCCTGAAACTTTTTATCTGTAAACTATAAAATATAAAAATTTACAATAATAAAGAAATAATTGCTGCACATTGATTTTTGATCTCTAGGCAAGCTCCCATAGTTCCGCTGGCCACTTTCTTTAAAGAAAAATGTAGACAACAACAAAAAGTAGTTAAATTATTTGATTGTAGGTACTTACTTATAATAAGTCTTCAAGAAAGAATATTCTACGTAACTAGCTGACTAGCAACACAATAATTAATATTCATTGCGAAAATAAGCAAGTAATTAACTTTTTCCCTGTTGACGCGAACTCTTTGCGAAGTATTTATAATTCGAGACAAAGCCATTTCAGCAGAATAAAAAGCTGAATAAAACGCCTTCATTATCGCGCTTCTTAACTCTCTCGGTTCGTGAAATTTCCGTCATAGAATTTAATGAAACAAATACCGTGCTATATTTTTTGAAATACATAACTTTAATGTTTTCATACAATAAAAAGACAAGTCCTGACTGGCTCAAGGGCTCTTCTATGGAGACGCGGCGAGTGGTGCGTTGCGAAGTATGGTGCGTCGCATGCAAGAAGGCTGCACCCATAATAATTATGTATTACTAGATGATGCCCGCGACTTCATCCACCTGAATTAAGTTTTTTCATTCCCGCAGGAACTCTTTAATTTTCCGGGACAAAAAGTAGGACATAGGCTACTTTTATATCCCCAGATTGTATACCCAGGATACAATCTATCCCTGTACCAAATTTCATCAAAATCGGTTAAACAAAAAGCCGTCAAAGCGTAGCAGACAGACAGACGGACAGACATTTGCGTTTATAATATTGGTATCGATTATGTTCGATTGCCTCATCAACGTAATGTAGACCAAGAAAGCTGAAATGAGAGAGAAACGCGCGACAGATAGGAACGACGCTATGTCCTGTCGCCTGAGTGAATAATGCGGACTTTTCGTCCGCCAGACAAAAAAAACGACCAAGTACGAGTCGGACTCGCGAACCGATAATTCCTGTAGTAAGTTTAAAATTATTAAAAATATTTTTATAACAAAAAATTTATGCTTTTCGCAATTTTTCCTTTATCTGTGCTGTAAGACGTTGCTTCGTACCAAATTTTGAGTTTTTTGAATTTTCAAGATTCTGAGTTCACGGGAAGTACCATGTAGGTTTTGATTCCATTGCGAGTGTCGAAAATTTGCAGCATAAACGGCTGTATCTTTTGATTGCGTTGGCTTAGAAGTTTGATTTTTATACAGCTCCAAGGGACAGTAGACCTAAGTATTTCAAATGAATTTCAGCTTGATACCTCCATGCATTACTGAGAAGAAGGGTCTTGACAGACAGACGGATAACAAAGTGATCCTTTAAGGGTTCCTTTTTTTCCTTTTTAGGTACGGAATCCTAAAAATGACCGTAGTGTGCCTTCGCCCTAAATACATATCTACTAAAATCTAGATGGCTGTGGTTTGTACGTAGCATATCGACGATCGATCGAACGACTTTATTTTAGAACTTTCCAAAGTAAATAGGTGTGTGATAATAAAACATCCTCATCATCCCAAAGTTTTATAACAGCACGTACCTAACAGAAAAGAAATACATTGTATCATGTTGCAACTTGCAGTACGTTTGGGTTGTTGCGAACTCAGTTTTCAAGCATGAGAAAAATTGTCTTTTGTGTTACTTCGTCGTGACGTGCAGTTATAAAGTAGACAAATGGTTGTTCTTCTTTGTAATATTACTATACGTTGAAAATGAGATCGTAGATAATACTGCAGAAAGTGACAATAATTTAGTAACTTAGGTACTTTAATTCCAAGTAGTTCATAAAATAACTGAAGATATTTACCACAACTAGTGAGTTGATAGTGATCCATACTAATAACGTGAACACGAAAGTGTGTCAGTCGGTCTGTTTGTTACCTTTTCACGGCTCATTTATTGCTGTACTGATTTTGGATCCTGGGGCTGGACATAGAATACCTTTTATTTAAGAAGAATAACGATTTTAAAACATCTACATTCAGGCGGACCTAAACACCTACGTCATTACATCAGCAATAGTAAAAATGTTGAAAAATAAAAGATCATTATTAGTTTAATATGATTAGGAAAGACTTATGTTTGAATTAAATTCTATTATACACATAAGTCTGATTTAGATTCATAATAATCGATTCTCTATAGTTGAATATAAATTTTAGTTTCATAAATTTACTAACGAAATGACTTGGTTCTTTTTCATGAAAAATTCGTAACGTTCCGTTCGTTAAATTGCTTATGATGATATATTAAAATGATAAAAACTGCGCCACACTTGCGACAAAACTAAAGTAGAGCGGAAACGAAGCGGGCAGTAAACAGGAGTCTCATTGCTTTTTATCTGAAAAGTTTTTCTTTACAGCAACCATTAATTGTATAGTTTGAAAACAAGCCTGTCCCCCAATACATAATATAATATTACTTTAAAAAGAAACAAGCATTTAATTTTGTTACCTATGTTGACGTGAAAACGTCTTCTAAATCGATGAACCCCGGCTGCACGCACGAAAAAGTGTCACGTTCCGCTTGAGCCAGAGCGTGCAAGTGAGAGCGCGGAACAAGCGATAGAGAGGCACGATCGGCCCGAGCTTTGGCTTGTGACACATTAGCATGCATCTCTCTTCTCGCGTGACGTCAGAGCTAGCAGTTCGAATAGTTCTGCTACTGGATCCACTGGA
Organism: Erebia palarica; assembly: GCA_964035005.1. Lineage (NCBI taxonomy): Eukaryota > Metazoa > Arthropoda > Insecta > Lepidoptera > Nymphalidae > Erebia > Erebia palarica. Next base: position 25,595,620 of record OZ035992.1, on the reverse strand, counting down.
ACGCCGCAACGCGAGCTGCTTCTTCGAGAACTTCTAGTTATCACGTAAAACTATCGCCCGTAACCCGACTTTATTTTAAAGTGAAAACTTCTTTAGGCGCGTTGAGCATTTTTTTGGTAGGGGTAAAAATGTGGAATACGCGAGATCGACACTATTCTTCTTAAGACAAAAGGTCTTAAGTAGTACATTCGTTATTAAACTTTAATTCCTTAGTTTTAAGGTTTATATTTTCATTATTATTATATTTTTTTTTATAAATTAGAAAAAAAAATCGTTTTCACTTCTATTGGCAGTCCCTATAGCTAATACAAAAGCTGAAGGATATATGGGTATGGGTGTTACAATTAATCCAAAAAAATGAAACAAGTGCGAGCCTGGCGATTATTAAACGAAATAAAGTTACTTAAATGTTTCAGTTGATGCCACTTGTGTCACATATAAATAATAAGTAGAGACCCAAAAAGCACTTAGTTAAGTTATGCTTAGTTTAAGTACCAAATTTTTTATTGGAAACATTTGAGCATTCCCTACTGCATTTTATCAAAAAAAAAATTTCACCGTAAGCAAATTCATAAAGCAAAGGTATTTCCCAGCGGTCCAGCCAACTTTACTACACTACGGGTATGAGGTATCATTACTGAGGATCCGAATGAGAAACTTCCACGCTCCTAAACTTTTTTTATCACGTCCCAGCGGCACATTTTCAGCAACTAAGCAAAAAAAGAAAAGAGTTCGCAAGTTCAGCTACTAATGCAGGGCTCTATACCTACTGGAATAATTATTATTATTCTTATTACTCTTTATTTTGTACACTGCAACATTAAAATATAAAGGACACAAATAAATACATAGAAAACACTAAGAACGAAGTAGAATACAAAAAGGCGGCCTTATCGCTTAGTAGCGATCTCTGAATAATATTATGTGTATTGGGAAAAGACTTAGCCCATACAGATATAGATTACTTCATTCTTATTAGTAACTAGCGAATGCTGCGACTTCGTCTGCGTGGTATGAAGTTTTTTGGTTCCCGCGGGAACTTTTTAATTTTCCGGGATAAAAAGTAGCCTATGTGCTATTTCAGACTATAATCTATCTCTGTGCCAAAGTTCAGAGCCGTTGGGGCGTGATTGAGTAACAAACATCCATATATCCATACATCCGTACATCCATTCATCCATCCAAACTGTCGCATTTATAATATTAGTAAGGTAGTAAGAGTAAGATAAGGTTTCTTAGTTAAACTATAAGTTTTCTGTTGATAATCTCTTGACCCAATATGGCACAGAGAATAAAACCTCAACCAATTCGGAAGACTTCGCGGGCTAGGGTTACAAAAACTAGTACTTAGTTGCTTACCTAACAAATAAACAGTAAACAAACTGTAAATATCTTATCTTACTAATATTATAAATGCGAAAGTTTGGATGCATGTATGGACTCAATCACGCCCCAACGACTGAACGGATCTGGCTGAAATTTGGCACAGTGATATATTATAGTCTAGAATAGCACATAGGCTACTTTTTATCCCGGAAAATTAAAGAGTTCCCGCGAGAAACAAAAAACCTTAAACCACGCAGACGAAGTCGCGGGCATTCGCTAGTAGGCATATAATTGTTGGCATACAATATGCTACACCAATAAGTGACGCTAGGGACTAGGGCTAGGCTAAAAATCAAAAACAGTAATTACTTATTTACAAAGAAATTCTCCAACAAACATTAATCAAAACTCCCCACAGCAATATTTAAAGTGCTTTCACACCCATTCGACTTCGTGTACCATGAAGTTTGTAACATACGTTGTTACGGGGAAACGTAAAAGTTTCCTGGAATCGTTCGTGGTCTGCGTTTATCGCGTCCGTAAACTCTATTTAGTCTATAAAGTAGAAACCCTCCAATATCTTCGAAATTGGATCGATTTTCGAAACGATAAATGTGAAATAATTAAAGAAAAATTACTTTATTCATGCATTGCGATCTTCTAGGATTATGATGACATCAAAATGTTATTATAGTTAAGTCTGTTTTGGTTGCCAAATAAATAAAATAAAATGGAGAATCATTGAAGCACTGTTTTTGTACTTCCTCTAAAGTAGTTTATTATCTTCGTCTGGTATTTCGATGCACATTCACGAGGAACACAGAAGAAGAATAAAACTCGTCGAATGGTTCAAATGTTCCCTTGGTGCTACAAATTTAATATTCATAATGACTTGATAGTATTAGTGACTCGCTTCTTTGAATGCTTTCTATTTTTTTTATGTGATTAAAAGATGGCGACGAACAGAACGTGACACTACCAGGAGTTCAACATATAGGATATAGTTTTACAAAGGTATAAATGATCTTTTTGATCTATATATATATATATATATATATGATTCATCTATAGTACCTATCTACCTGAAAAAAAATCCTAAGTATCAATACCTTCCAATTCCGTCGACCGCGAAGTTTGTATCGTACCTCGTTACGTCGAAACGGAAAACTTTTCTGGACTTGATAGCAGCTTTGCATCCTTAAGGTGGTGCAACTTTCTACGACTATTATCTGTTTGTCTTTTAAGGTCCTAGAGGGTGGTTTGACCTATTTGAGATAGTGCATATAAAAATAGTGCTGCTTAACGGACGTTGACCCAACATTGCTAACTGGTTGGTTGGAGTTCGTACCTTTTTTTTTTTTTTTTGACGCTGGGAAATGCGTTTAGGCATCCCTCTCGGAAGCAGGCAGTGTGAAACTGCGGTGCTTCCGAGAGGGTATGTGGGACTCACTGGCACTCCAGAATACCCACTAAAACCCAGCGGCGCTCCTGCGCATCGCCTTAAGGCTGGGTTACGGGAACACGCAATCATCCGCGACCCAGCCAGCGACGTCCGCCCAAGCGGACCCTCCTGCGGGGGGCATGCTGCCCCGACTCCCCCTGATGTTCCTCCGCGACTGAGGCTCAACGGGCGACAACGACGACGACGACGACGAAAACGACGACGACGACGACGGACTGGCCGCCCGGAGCTCCCGTCAGGGTGGGAGGCGCCGGTCTTGCGCGCGCCTCCTGCGCCCGGCCCTTCGGCGGCGGAGAGGGTCTGCGTCGGCAGCAGCCTCACACAGCCGTTCCGCCGCCTCCTTCTGGGACATCACCTCCTCGCAGAAGGAGGCGACGGCGCCCCAGGACTCTTCGCTGCCCACCATGGCTCGGACGACGGCGGGCAGCGAGAGGTCCGGCCCCACCACTGCCGCGAGTGCGGCGCGCTGGGGCGCCCACTCGGCGCACGACTCCAGCGTGTGCTGAGCCGTGTCCTCCACGTGGCCGCACTCGTGGCACACCTCGGTGGGCTCCCGTCTCGCCACGCCGCACAGGTATCTCCCGAAGCAGCCGTGCCCCGAGAGAACCTGCACGAGGTGGAAGGAGAGGGCCCCGTGCGTCCGGCCGGTCCAGAGCTCCAGGACGGGCCGGATCGCCTCGATCGTCCGCCTGCCGGCAGTCGGCGCCAGAAGTCGATCCCGCCAATGAGCGGCGAGATCGGCCTCCGCCAGCCGCCGCCAGGCGCGATCCTGCGCCGGCGTAGGGTGTTCCCCCCGGATGCGGGCATCCAACCTACGCCAATACGCCGCCGCGAGCACTTCGGCATCGAGGTCCCATGGCGGCGTCCCCGCCAGCACACAGGCCGCCTCGCACGACACTGTCCGGTAACCCCGTATCACTCTGATCGCCATGACCCTCTGCGGTCTCCGCAGCAGGGCCCGAGTTTGGGCGGTCAGAGTGTCCGACCAGACAGGCGCTCCGTAGAGCGCCATGGATCGCACGACGCCCGTGTACAAGCGCCGACACCGCGAGCTCGGTCCGCCCAGGTTTGGCAGGAGCCGACTCAGGGCTCCAGCAGCTCCCACGAGCTTCGGGACGAGACGCCGAAAGTGCTCCTCGAATGTCCACCGGCTGTCGAGGACGAGTCCCAGGTACTTCATCGTACGCTCGACGCCGATGGACACTCCGCCCACCACCAACTCGGACCGGGCGGGAGGCGCCCTCCGAGGCCCATGAAAGCACAGGGCCTCGGACTTGTGCAAGGCCACCTCCAGGCCCAGGGCCCGAATCCTCGCTACGACGTGGGCCACGCAAGCCGTGGCCCTACGTCTAGCCTCCCGAAAGGTGCTGCCGCGAGCCGTGACGAGGGTATCGTCGGCGTAACATATTACGTCGACGCCCGTCATCAAGGCCCCGCGCAGCACCCAGTCGTACCCGACGTTCCACAGGAGGGGCCCGAGAACCGAACCCTGTGGAACACCGCACGACATCGTCCTCTCCGACCAGTCCGCGCTGGTCGGATACCCGACCGATCGCCCGGAGAGGTAGGCGGCCACGATCCTCTCGAGGTACGGAGGAACCTCGTGGTACCTCAGCGCTTCCCGAATGCAGCTCCAGGGCAAGGTGTTGAAGGCGTTCGCGATGTCGAGCGACACCGCTACCAACACCTCGCCCCGGGACACCGCACTCTCCGCAAGGGCCCTCACGCACAGAATGGCGTCTACGGTGGACCTGCCCCTGCGGAAACCGTACTGGTTGTCGCTGAGGTCCGGCCCCACACTCTCCAGGTGGTGAACGAGGCGAGCGGCGATGACACGCTCGAAGAGCTTGCTCACCTCGTTCAGCAACACAATCGGTCGGTACGACGACGGCTCATGGGCCGGGCGGCCGGGCTTCCCGATCAGGACCAGTCTCCCCTTCTTCCACTCCCCGGGAAACTGGCCCCTCTCGAGGCAGGCACCGAACAAGGCCCGGACCCACGGCTCGAGCGGCCCCAGGGCGAGAGCCCAGGCGCGACCAGGGATACCGTCGGGACCCGGGGCGGTGTTCTTCGCGCGCATGCGCAACACCGCCGCCGCCAACTCTCCCTCCGCGACCGGGGGCGCGGCCGAGTTCCGGACTCTCTCCTCGGGAGGAGGCGCCATGCGAGGCGCTCCGCGGTCGGCCCTTTCGGGGCACAGGGTCGCGACCACCGACTCCACTACGAAGGGCTCGAGACTCGATGTTATTGGAGGGGCCGCGGGTCGGAGCTTTTTCCGGACCGCCTTGTAAGGCCTTCCGAACGGATCCCCATCCAGAGTCTCGAGCATCTCCTCGTGCGCCAGGTCCATGGCCATCCCGATGGCCTCGCGCAGCGCTCGCACAGCGTCCCTGTAGAGGGAGTAGAGCCGCTCCTCCTCCGCCAGGTCCCGTCTCCTCCGCCGGCGGCAGCGGGTGTATTGGCGTCTCGCCGCCACGCAGGATCTGCGCAGCAGCGTGAGCTCGTCGGACCACCAATACACCGCTCGCCTCGAGGGGATGGAGTGCACCCTCGGCATCGCCCCGTCGCAGACGCTCGTCATGGCCTCGCCAAGACGCGCCGCTTCGGCTTCCACACCGCCCAGACCGCCCTCTTGAGGCGCAGAGAACCAGGCCTCGACAAGGGCAGCCTCGATCAGGAAGTCCCGGTCCAAACGTTTCAGAGACCAACGAGGACCGGGAGGCGAGGGCCGAGTCGCAACACTCGCGAAGGCCGCACTCGCGGAGACGGCGAACCTGATGTAGCGGTGGTCCGCCAGTGTCTCCACGTCCTCCATCACCCTCCAGCCCCGGACGCGACGCGCCAGGGCGGGATCGGCGAAGGTGACGTCCACGACGGAGCCGCCCTGCCGCCGCACGCAGGTGTGGACCGACCCTCGGTTGAGGACCGTGAGGCCGGTCGCCGTCGCCCACTCCACCAGCTCCTGCCCCCGAGGGCTCGTCGCTGGACACCCCCACGCCACAGATTTAGCGTTGAGGTCTCCAGCGACGAGCACGCGGCCGGAGCGACTCCTGCCGATCAGAACGCCGACTTCGTCCAGAAACTGTTCGAAATCGGCGAGACTCCGATTCGGCGAGAAGTACACCCCGACGACTAGGATGTCACCCACCACGGCCGAGACATATCCCCGACCTCGGACTACGTCGACGAAGGCCGGGGAACCCACCACGGGACGGGACGTCAGCGCCACCACGCCGTCCCTGTCTCCCACCCAATCGTCCCCAGATGGGACGCGGTAGGGCTCGGCGACCACGGCCACGTGGATCGACCACTCCGCCATGCTCTGGAACAAGAGGTCCTGAGCTCTGGCGCAGTGGTTGATGTTCGCCTGGAGGAGGTTCAGGTCCATTACTGGTCCGTAGCCATTGGAACCTCCTCTCGCGGCGCCTCCGCTTGCTGGGGTGCGGGGGAAGGCCTGTCGCCGCTCCCTCCTCCCTTCTGCCCCTTAGGCGGGGGCACGCAGGCCCTGCCACCCGCCCGGTGCTCTGACGGCCGCCCGGCCGCCGCGCAGACGACGCAGCGAAGCGCCGCGGTGCAGCCGCGGGCCTTGTGGCCTGGTTGACCGCAGCGGTAGCACAGTCCGCTGCGGTCGACCCCCTCCGCGCATTGGGTGCCCACGTGCCCAGGTGCTAGGCACCTGTAACACATCAGGGGGAAGTCGTCCAGCAACTGGACCCGAGCGGACACCCACCCCACCGTTAGGCGCCCCCCTGCCGCGATCTTTTTGGCGGCCGCGACGGGGCAGCGCACCAGCACTGCGCCCAGCCCGTCACGCCTCACCCCCACCACACCGGCTCGCACCTGTTCCGCGGGGCACTCTCCGGCCCTGGCGATCGCCGCCGCTACCTCCGCGCTGGTGACGGAGTCGTCCAAGCCCGACACCCGCAAGTCGACCGACTTTACGGGGCGGGTCACTCGGACGACCTCGTCGCCCAGGACCTCCCGGAGCTTATTGGCCAGGGAGTCCGCCTTCTCCGCACTAGAGGCTCCGGCGCCGGGGAACTCAAATATACGGCCCCCAGTTGCCGCCCTCCGGAACCGAACCCCCTGGGCGCCCAGGTCCGCCGCGTCGATCTTCGCCTTCGCGGCGGCGATCACCTTCTCGTAGGTGGCGCCCTTCTCCTCTGCCGCCGGCAGCAGCGTCAAAACTACCGCCGACGATTGAGGCGTGCGGAGCTTTCGGGGCTTGCGGGCGCGACCCTTCGCCTCTGGACGCCCCCCAGGACCGACCCTCGTCCACTCCGACGACGGCTGCTGCGACTGCTGTGGCCGCCGTTCTTGAGGGCCAGGCATCTGGCCACCCTTCCCTCCCTTCCGTTTCGACTTCTTCCTCTTCTTCTTCGTCTTCCTCGCCTCCCTCGTATCGGAGGGTGGGGAAGAAGAGGAAGGAAGCGGGTCCTCCGTCTCCGGCCGAGTCCGTGGCCTCGGTGCCGACCCCGCTGGGGCAGGGCCCTGGGGCGTGCCGCTAGGCGGGCTATGGGCCGGCGCCGCTCTCGGCGGGGGTGCCCTCGCTCCCGTCGCTCCGGAGGGTCCCGGAGCAGGCCTCGCCGTCGCGTCCGCATATGTGGGCCCGTTTTTCCGCCTATCTGAGGCCAGAGGCGGCCTCGTGTTCCGCTCCGGGAGGAGTCTGTCCTCGATGGAGGCCAGGCGGGCATTCAGCATCCCGCCGACCTGCAACATCACAGCCCGGCAGATCTCCTCCACGGAGGTCGCAGCGGCAGCAGGGCTGGCCCCTGGACGTCCGCCACTGTCCCCATCCTTGCGGGGAGGAGGCCGCGACCCCGAGGGTACCTCCTCAGTCCTTCCCGGGGGAGTAGGGGCGGAAGCCTGCCTCCGCGCCCTCTCCATCTCCTCCTTCATTAGGGCCATCTCCCTGCGGAGGCTGGCCATCTCGCCCTGCAGACGGGCATTGTCCGCCTGCAGCTGCCGCGTCTCGTCCGATACTGTGCGCGACGCCAGAACAGCAACAGCCTCCTTAATGGAGGCCGCTGCGTCCTTCAGGTCGCGCACAAACGTACCCTTCAGGTTGGAGGACTTGGTGGCCACCTTGGCTATCAGGTCCAGGTCCTCCAGCACATTCTCCTGAAGCCGGGCAGCGGTCTGCACATCTACCCGCTGCCCCGTCACCGGCACGCGCGTTTCGCGCCTGAAGCGCGCCACGGCGGCCTCCTTCAGGAGAGCCGTCTCCGCCTGCTCTCTGGCCTGGGCTCTCGCCTCGGCCCTCTTCTCCAGGGCAAGAGTCTCCCGAGCTTTGCCCAGGCCAACGTAACGCCCATGTGTGGGCGGACGCCCTCGCCCTCTGACTGCTGGCGACCCCGGCCTCCCCTCATCGGAGGAGACGTCGTCTCCCTCGCTGAGGCGAGGCCGTTTCACCCCCGGCAAACTCCGCAGTTGCAGCTCCGTCGACGACGCAGACCCCGACCTGGGCCTGCTGCTAACCGATATGAGGCTGCAGTCGGACTCCGCCGACATCTCCGCTACCTGCATATCCCTCTCCTTCCAAAACCTCCCTGAGGTTCCCTCTCCCTCCTCGCTCCTCGTCTCCTCCACCGTTTTTAGGGTTAAATTAGAATTTTCCATTTGAATCCCACGAGTATGGGGGAAAAACAGTCCATCCGAGCGGTGCCCCCTGCACCCGGATAAGCCTATTACGTCCTGGGGGTCGGCCGGTACCCGGACGGGGGTGCGCTAACGACTGATGCCCTGTGAGGTCAGGGCGAATCCTTCAGCCATTCATCCTCTCGCCGCGCACCAAAGCTTAGGATTGGATCATTTTTTATAGAGGTTTGTTCCTCGCGGTCCAGGCGACCAAGCCAAGACCCTCGGTCCCAGTGCCAGTCGTGAGACATGACCACGTCCGACACTCCTAAGGGGTTCCGAGTTGGTGGCGAGGACTGCGTGAGACTAATTCCCGCGCAGCCCGCTCGGAGGCAGGGTGAGTGCACACCGAGCTCGCCCGAGGACTCCCTCCCCTCCAGAGGGTCCTCCCTCCACCTGAGCGTTTCCCCCGCTCCCTCCCCCATGAGCGTTTCCCCCGCTCGCCCCCCCTGAGCGTTCCCCCGCTCCCTTGGGCGTCTTCGCCCCCCCTCCCCCCTGGGTTCCTCCACTGTGCCCTCAGCTGATCTGAGGGACACGCGGAGAACCACCCCCTCCCCCCCAGCCAGGTTATTAGCCATGGCTAACAATATCCCATAAGAGAAATTATTAACCATGTTACCGGGGTGCACCGGCCCAAGCACTGCCCTTCCCTCCGGACGTATCCAAAGGGACTAGCAGTGCCCGAGCACACTAGGAGGTTACCTGGCCCACCACCCCTGGAGTTCGTACCTAGTTCAATTTGACCTATGGAACGAGACCTAAAATTTCTAATTATTGTTTTTAAGAATGCTTTGTATATTTTTTATTTGTTTAGGAATAATTTTATAAACAATAAATGTACAGATAAAGGAGAAGAAATATGGATGGAAAGTCAAAATTCAAAAAATATAAAAGTTGTAAACGTAGAATAACTAGTAAGTAGATAATAGTAACCAACTGAGCTCGACTTGTTGTGAATCTGAAGTGATAATGGGCGGGGCACATAGGTCGAAAAGATGGTAGACTTTGGGGTCTTAAATTGCTGCAATAACGACTCTAGGCTGGAAAGTGCAGCGTTAACCAGCAGCGTACCGGAACGTGATCTTAACCTGCGTCTATGCGAAGAGTAGTAATTAACCACTGCCGAAGCCACCAGACAATAAACATATTACATACTTAAATTAAGATCTAAAGAGTTATGAAGAAAATGTTCAAAAGATATTTAAAGTCAGCTGTCAAAGGTTAATATTAAACGTAGCTGCAGCAACTCCGTCAAATAGTAAATATTCTGTGGGTTAGAATGGTCTAACTTGAATGCTAATATGCTGGAAACAGGGATACAAAATCTTGATTTGTTAATACCGAAAAGAGACCTACGTCCAGCTGTAGGCGAATATCGATTGATGACAAGGATGAAGACGTGACGTCAAATATCTAAAACTATTCAAAACTCGAAAGATATTAAAAATCTAAAATCTATTTTTAAGTATATTCTAGGCACGTACTTAAATTACGATCGCTTTCAAAGTAAAGTGATCAATTCTAGATACATTTTAGTTACCCTGTGGGAAATACAAATGTTGATAGATCGCATGAATGGGGATGAGACAAGTTGAAAACCTTACTATTTAGATTATATGTAACCAATGCCACGATTTATATACAGAGCTGCCGAATGATGGGTCTATGGCGTTGATAGTCATAATATACAAATTATAACGACTCCTTCAAAGACTTGTAGGTTATCTTATTATATACAGGTGATATGGGGAAGGTACCTTTACCAGGAGACATATCATTATGTCCAGACGTCTAGGTGCTGAAAAAGAGAACTTACGTTAAAGGATCTACCGTCTATAAAATCAGTAAACCCCAAGTGTAGCTGCTTAGTTATAGTGGTCCAAGACATCTAATAAGTAGGTATCAATTCTGCACCTAAATAGAGAAATTCATCTCTTTGCCCTAGTGATAACCCTAGCCTAGGTACACGCACTTGAAATAAGCGTACCGGAACCAACCTTACACGTCTCTGCATCTGCAGGTCTCCGCCATACCATCTCCACTAAGATTCGATATGAACTTCGAACTTCGTTTCAGAATTCGAATATTCAAAATTTGCGACACGGATGTGTGAGGTTGCTATACATATTCCATTAGGGTTATTGACTTTATACTAGCACAGCTGTAGTACCAGTTTAGTAATTACTACCTACTGCAATAATAGTGTAAATTCAGAGTAGTACAAGAGTATAGCGGACTGTATGTATAGATTTGTAGGTAGATTCAAGGGTTCATGAAGGAAATGTGAGACTCGTGCACTAAGCATGCTTCAATCATGCTTCAATCTTTCATCCAATGATCTTAATCCATACTAAAATTATTATATATGCGACTGTGTGTCTGTCTGTTTATCCGCATGTCTGTCCGTCTGTCTGTCTGCCACGCTTTAACGGCATATCTTTTCAACCGATTTTGATAAAATTTGGTACCAGAGGCAGGTTGCATCCCCGAGAAGGGCATTATATCGCAAAAATAACTAGTTCCCGGAATTTAAATTCTTAATCCGCCTGGACGAAGACCCGGCGTCATCTAGTATATAATGTATACTATGTATATGTACGAACTGTAGTGATTCGTAACTGTTTACTGTTGTAGACACAGAACTGCGTTCCATTTCGCCGTCCTATATTACATTTTAACCTGCGGTAACGCCTGCTAAGCTTTCCTGCTAGGTAAATTTGAGCTCTGTGTTTGAAAACTTCACATGCACGCAAGAGATTCGCAAATATTTCGAAGCAAACAATTCAGATTCAAGGGGATTTCAAAACTTCATCTACTGCGCTTTGGCAAGACATGTTTATACAATTTTAAAATGATTTTCGAAGAAAAGCTGACATAAGTACGACGACGACGAAATCTTTGTTCTCGTTCTGACATATTATGGCATTGAAACTTGGACACTGACTCCACAAGGTCAAAGTCACTGAGCCAGCTTTGGAGAGGACTATGTTAGGAGTTTCCATGGGGGATATATTATTATTATATTGCAATAAAGAGAACTACGTTCAACTACGTCAATTTGGGATTTTATAAATTCTTCGGTTTCGGCTGTGGCTAGTTACCACCCTACTGGCAAACACCTACCGGCCAAGCGATTTAGCGATCCGGCACGATGCCATTAGGGATATTGTTTTAATATAACTACCATAAAATATCCAACAGGCTAGCCTGCTATCATCTTAGACTGTTTTATCACACTTCTGGACAGGCCCGGATCTAGGGGGGGGCAAGCCGGGGCCCGTGCCCCGGGCGGCAAATTCAGAGGGCGGCAGATTCAAGCTCGGCAGACGAATACACTACTCAGCATTATCGCAACTTTGCGATGACAGACGCGCAGAATAGTAAATTTATAAATAAATAAAAGTTGTTTAATTCGGACAACTAAAGGATCCATAGAGTGTATATAATAGTAGGTTAGTAACAATAAAAACACAAAGAACTTGACTGACTGGTAGCTAAGCTATCAATGCACAGCCTAAGCCGCTAAGGTTTGAGGCTTGAAATTTGCACAGTAAGTTCCTCTTGTGACGTAGGCGCCCACTAAGGAAGGATCTTTCAAAATTCCTCCCCCAAATAGAACAGGGTCGATAATTTTTGAAACCAAAACATCAAAAAAAAAAATTGTAGGATGAAAACAATTAGAAAAGGCTCTTCCTTTTCCAATCGGTTTCATATAAAAGATAAAAATAAAAAACTATGTGAATTTTTCAAATAAATTTTGAGGTTATGTGAAAAAAGTGTAAATACAAAAGTTGTAGATCTTTTTATTACCTACAACTTTGCGGTTTAATTTTTTTCCATAGGACTTTTAGTTTTGCCGGAAATCGAGATAAACCGTTTTTTACCCTTAAAAACCACCCCCTTTCACTTCCCGACCTCAGATCGCCCGTAAATTATTTTTCCTTTAATTTTTCTTTGTTTTTTTTTTCACTTTTTACCATTTTCAAAGGCTTCACTCCCGGTCTAAAAGGGGTAAAATAGGGGATGAAAGTTTGGATGAGGATTTTTTTTTCAGCTTACATCCGAAAAAAAAATGAAATTCGATTAAAAATTAAGACACACGTGTTTCAGTATTTTTGGAAATAATTCCACCTCTAAGGCACCCGAGCGAAGCAGAGACGGGTCCGCTAGTATAAACATGAGAGACACAGACATGTCCACTTCCCCGCGTCGAGGGTGATTAAAGAAACGAGCTGGTTTTCGTGCACCCTCTGCTCAAGGCACCTCTATAGTAGCGAAGTACTTAAACCTATTTTAGCTATAGTCTTTAGTGTTCTACGAATCAGGGACATAGATAGTTTTTTGCGAATGACAGCTGCGACATGCCTGACGCACTGCAGAAGCGGAGAAATCCCATCATCATCCTAATTGGAAGCGCAAGTTGTCCAGCGATCTTTTGGCATACCCGACCCACAGGTTGTGTATACGACAAGCTCTGGCCTTGAAAAGCATTACCTTAGCTTGCTCAGTACAACGGGAAAATCTGCGAGCCAACATATTATTACCTCTGTCTGCCAAAGACCTGCGCTTTCTTTCAATATTGATTGAATCGGAAAGATTGCTGCATCCCGAATTACAGAAGATTGTAAGTATTGATGATGCTCAATTTGGCTTCCGCCCCGGGATTTTAGATTTTTTTTTTCTTTTCGGACAGCAAATGTGTTAATATTTTAAATGTCATATAATATGAGTACTTGCTGCTTACTTGTTTCAATCATTGGCATACAATTCAGGGCTTAATGCTGAGCTGTACAGCCATTCTGGGCGGTGTCACAGACAAAATTTTTACATCTTTTTCTTTCCTTCTTTCTTTCCCGGTCTCTCGACGGATTCGGCTGTCCTCAGTCTCAAACATACAGTACAATACTACACAAAACGTAACACATCTGTGTATGCATGTTTTCTGGACCTGAGCCGCGCATTTGATCTGTGAACTATGAAGTCCTCTGGAACAAATTGCATGTTGCTCGGGTCCCGGATGAGATAACGAGTCTGTTGAGATACTGGTACGGAAGCCAAGTGAACAATGTAAGATGGGGCGACGCGACGGTACGTCAAGGAGGACTCACCTCTCCAGATCTTTTCAACGTACAGTTTGATCGAGGAGCTGAGAAGCGCCAGGGTCGGCTGTCATTTGGGAGATCTATGTGTGAATAATCTCAGTTATGCAGATGACATGGTGCTGCTCAGCCCCTGTATCGGAGGGCTAAGGAGACTTCTTTCGGTCTGTGAGCGTTATATTAAGGATCATGGATTGAAATATAACGTTTCCAAGTCAGAGATGATGATATTTAGATCGGGGAAGGGCGCCACCGGTCTTTTTGAATGGTTCTACAATTCGGGAGGTGCAGCAATTTAAATATGTCTCGGTGACCACATGTCCTAACATGTAGTTACCGAGGACCTTAGGGATGACTTGGACATTGAGAGAGAGAGTTGGTCGGTTCGGTGCAACATGCTCGCGCGCTGATTCTCTAAATGCAGTACCGACGTAAAGCTAACCCTGTTTCGTGCATATTGTAAATTTTTTTACACTTGCCAATTATGGACGAAATTCAGGCGAACGACAATGAGCACCATGAGGGTGCAGTATAATGACGCATTCCGCATGCTCATGAGGTTGCCGAGGTACTGCAACGCGTCGGGCGTGTTTGCCGAGGCGGGAGTCTCCGATTTCTTTGCGATCAGGCGCAATCGTATAGCTTCTTTCTGGGAGCGATTGCGACTAGCGAATAATATAATTCTTAGGGTCATCGGCGAGGATAAGTCTAGTGATATCGGCGCTCTGTCCACCGAGACGCAAATAAGAAATAGGAAGTAGTTTTAGAAAATAGCTTAAGCTAGCTTTTATTTTTATTCTTATTTGTTTTTTCATTTATTATTTACTTTTGTAACATTGGATTTTTATCTGAAATAAAGAGCTGTTATGTTATAATATCAGCATCGTCTATCAATAGGCAATGATGATGATGATAAAGGTAAAAATATTGGCGGAAGAGGGCGGCACTTTTCAATTCTTGCCCCACCACGAAAAAATTCAAGATCCGGCGCTGCTTCTGGACTAATTTATAATGGAAAAGTAAATCAAGAGATCCGCGAGATTACCAAGGTCAATGACATAGCACCAACAAATTGCTAGTGCAAGTTGCAATGGGCAGGCCATGATTATCGTAAAGGCTATTGTATAAACGAACCAAACAATCGAAATAAGACTCGCGTCATTCAACCACCAATCAACTCTGTTCTGACTACTTCCTCCAACGATTATAAATTATAATTCATTAACCTTTCTTTTAATTCGCGATCGATCATTCGCGACAGCTATAACTAGCCGATGGAGCGGTAAAGTCCTAGAGAGGATCTCCTCTCTAGGACTTTACCGCTCCATCTGTGTGTGTTGTTTGATCGAGGAGCTGAGAAGCGCCAGGGTCGGCTGTCATTTGGGAGATCTATGTGTGAATAATCTCAGTTATGCAGATGACATGGTGCTGCTCAGCCCCTGTATCGGAGGGCTAAGGAGACTTCTTTCGGTCTGTGAGCGTTATATTAAGGATCATGGATTGAAATATAACGTTTCCAAGTCAGAGATGATGATATTTAGATCGGGGAAGGGCGCCACCGGTCTTTTTGAATGGTTCTACAATTCGGGAGGTGCAGCAATTTAAATATGTCTCGGTGACCACATGTCCTAACATGTAGTTACCGAGGACCTTAGGGATGACTTGGACATTGAGAGAGAGAGTTGGTCGGTTCGGTGCAACATGCTCGCGCGCTGATTCTCTAAATGCAGTACCGACGTAAAGCTAACCCTGTTTCGTGCATATTGTAAATTTTTTTACACTTGCCAATTATGGACGAAATTCAGGCGAACGACAATGAGCACCATGAGGGTGCAGTATAATGACGCATTCCGCATGCTCATGAGGTTGCCGAGGTACTGCAACGCGTCGGGCGTGTTTGCCGAGGCGGGAGTCTCCGATTTCTTTGCGATCAGGCGCAATCGTATAGCTTCTTTCTGGGAGCGATTGCGACTAGCGAATAATGTAATTCTTAGGGTCATCGGCGAGGATAAGTCTAGTGATATCGGCGCTCTGTCCACCGAGACGCAAATAAGAAATAGGAAGTAGTTTTAGAAAATAGCTTAAGCTAGCTTTTATTTTTATTCTTATTTGTTTTTTCATTTATTATTTACTTTTGTAACATTGGATTTTTATCTGAAATAAAGAGCTGTTATGTTATAATATCAGCATCGTCTATCAATAGGCAATGATGATGATGATAAAGGTAAAAATATTGGCGGAAGAGGGCGGCACTTTTCAATTCTTGCCCCGCCACGAAAAAATTCAAGATCCGGCGCTGCTTCTGGACTAATTTATAATGGAAAAGTAAATCAAGAGATCCGCGAGATTACCAAGGTCAATGACATAGCACCAACAAATTGCTAGTGCAAGTTGCAATGGGCAGGCCATGATTATCGTAAAGGCTATTGTATAAACGAACCAAACAATCGAAATAAGACTCGCGTCATTCAACCACCAATCAACTCTGTTCTGACTACTTCCTCCAACGATTATAAATTATAATTCATTAACCTTTCTTTTAATTCGCGATCGATCATTCGCGACAGCTATAACTAGCCGATGGAGCGGTAAAGTCCTAGAGAGGATCTCCTCTCTAGGACTTTACGCTACAGCCTTCAAGTAAACCTAGTGAGTGGCTCCCTCCAGCACGAAAGTCTGACGTCATAAAGGATTTGGGGGGACGTGGCTGGATAAGGAAGGCTTATGTCCACTTGTGGACTTCAAAATGATGATGATGACGATAAAGTACAACAGCTATACTAAAATAGTGTAAGTATTTCAACTAAACTGCTACCAAATTAATGCAGCCTACATACCACAATTAGTGCAGTGCTATCATAAACCATTCGAGTGAGAACATTCACCGAGGGGGCATCGATTATAGAGCGCAGTAATATATTATCTCTTTGTAAGCGAGATTAAAGAGGCGATGGCGTGTGCCGTTGTCATCTATCTCCGTTGAATGCATGTTTCGGCGCCAGAAGCCACGGCGTCCCTCTCCCTACTTAGACGTAAATATTCGACATTTCAGCACTTTTCATCTGACTAATTCACGTAGACTTTGGCCTAAAATCTATATTCTATACTTATTATTTACTTTAATTAATATATTATAAATGCGAAAGTTTGGATGGATGGATAGATATTTGTTACTCAATCGCGACATAACGGCTGAATGGATCTGGATAAAATTTGGCACAGAGGTAAATTTAAGTCTGGAATAACACATAGGCTACATTTTATCCCGGATAATTAAAGAGTTCCCGCGGGGACAATAAAACCTCAAAAGTCGCGGGCATCAGCTAGTAAAGAAATGTACTGCAAGATAAAATTATATGCAAAAATATTATGCTATATTCATAGCGTTCCACTTATTTTGTGTTTATTAGCATATTATTTTTCCTGGCAAGCGCTCTCGCCATTCAAAAGTTCACGACTCCATCGAGAATGCTGCATTGACATGTGACCACTTAGGTCGTGCCTAAAGGGGGAATACTACGTATTGTTTCAGCATTGTTGACGTTTGTGTTTTAGAATTATAATCCGTATAGCAGGGACGTCAAGGTACGTGAAATAAAAGTGTCAGATAGCTGATACCATAACACGTCTTTGAACGGCCATATCTAGTGAACGCCCCGATGAATAGCATCAATTTTTATACTACGCATACTTTAATACTATACTAGAATCAGCTCTCCTAGTTATTGTTCATTTTTGGTTACCATAAGACGTCTTTGAGCGGCGATAAGTAGTCAGATCCCCACAACGGCATGCGGGCAAACCGTCACTATTTTAACCAAACGAGAGCCCTATACCCAACAAATACTGAATCAGCCTTCCTAGTTATAGTTACCAAAACTACAGCTATCTCTTAGTCTACTAGGTTTTAATAATCATTCCAGATAATTTTATAGCAACATAATTAACGATAACTGACAGTTTGTTTCATCCATCCATCCATCAGCCTGTACTCGTCCACTGCTGGACATAGGCCTTTTGGAGAGCACACCACCACACACGGTCCTCCAGCTTCCTCATCCATCCACTTCCCGCCACCTTTTTAAAGTTGTCGATCCAGCGAGCTGGAGGTCGTCCCACACTGCGTTTACCGGTACGCGGTCTCCACTCCAGAACGCGTCTGCCCCAACGGCCATCGGTTCTGCGACATACATGACCTGCCCACTGCCACTTCAGCTTACTAATTATCTGGGCTATGCCGGTTACAGTTTGTTTAAGATAACTGAATCTGTAAAAACTAGCTCATTAATTTATGTAAAAATTAATGTAGAGTATGCTCACAAATTACATCCAAATAATACCTACCTAACCCTGTTTAATGATGCATAACTCATTACGCTAGGAAATTGAAACTTCACGCTGCTGCAACCACGCTTATGCTATTTTCATTATAAATTCAACTACTTAAGTATAATACATAACAGATTATTAATGATCCCGTAGTTTTAACTATTTGGTGGTTCACGATTTTATTACAGGCCTAAGCAGGTAAGTACATGTAAACGCGTAATATCGTAAAATTATTATTCGCGAGTGTTTTACACGATTATTTTAAAAATAGTAGGTAATATTTTGTACGTAATACCGGAAAGGTACTTATTGAGTGTTCAGTGACAATACTGAACAAGTTTTTATAAATACGACTTCTATCCGGATTAGAAGAAAGAAAACTCTCATACAAAAATAAACATATTTTAATTGGCTGTTTTAAAATTGTCATTACAGTACGCGACGCCTACTGGTGCTCATAAAGGGGGTTACCTGGAAAGTTTCTCGGGAGTTTTGAAAATTTGTGTATTTTATAGATTTCGACGTGCCCTTTCCGAATTTCCACTTTGCCACTTAACTGTAACTTTTACAAGTTCTTTAAACTAAATTAGATTGACTTGGCTAAATCTAGTTTAATTTAGTTTAAAGAACTTGTAAAACACCCACAATACAAATTTATTTAAACTGTGGAAGGTAAATTTAGGTATTGGTTTGCGGCTCTCGTACGATGAAACTATTGATTTTACAAAAAAAGGTTAGTAAAAAAACTGTATGAAATTTTCTCTAGTTTAATTTAATACATAACTATTTTCATCGTAAAATTAGTCCGAAAGGAATTATTGTCAAAAGCTGTTTTTGGGCGCCATTTTTCTAATATGGCGGCATAGATACGAGGTGGCAAAGTGAAAATTCGGAAAGAGCACATCGAAATCTATAACTTACACCAATTTCAAAACTCCCGGGAAACTTTATAGGTAAAACTACCAAATAACCGTATTACTTATAACATTAATTGGTATGATAGGTAGGTATTAATTATTTAATTATTGATAGGTGACAAAACTAGCAAGACAAATATGTGATGTTTTTAGATTTTTATTATTTTTCTTATAATATTCTTAGACATAGAAGTATCAGTCGCGAGATTATCTTCCATCTCTATGTACACGAAAACTACATTAATAACAATCAGCAGGTACGAGGTATTATGTTCGATTAATACCATGGGCCCGATGTGTAGTAGGTCGTAGGGTAATAGGAACTGAAACAAAAATATAAGGGCATTAATAGTAGATTATTCAACATGGGGGTAATGCAATGTCCTACGTCATGGGTGCCGGGATAAACTCCAAGCGCAACGAGGGATTTTAGAGTAACTCCCGAGCGTAGCGAGGGTTTTGCATCTAGAATCCTGAGTGAAGCGCAGGGACAAAGACAGCATTACCCCTGCGTTGAATACTCTAATTTTCACACCTCACGAGGCAATAAATAATAAATCAATAAATAACAATCTATCTCTAATCAATTAATTTTCAGTAAGTAAAAATGCCAATGAATGAATAAATAAATTAGTGATAGATCTTGAAAGATCTAGATAGCAATACGGCCTCTGAAATTAGGCAATTGGCACCTTTTGTAGGTTTCCATTTGCAGTAATCTTCGAATGCTTTTAAATATCTGTCTTCAAAAGTTTCTGGGAACAAATCTCTTAGTTTCTAATAGTTTCCTGAGTTAAATTACTACAGCTATCTTCATTTAAATCTTAAATTAAATAAATATTGAATTTCAATAACACTACAATATAGAACGTTTTGGAAATAAGACTTGTTGGAGGGAAGTTTCCTTAATCTTTACTCTGTGGTTCGTGCGACAGGGATGCCATTACTCATCGAGGCGAGATAGCAAAATGTGAGAGGGACGCCGTCATACGTCAAACAATACTTGAAGTATTGCTTTCTCGCTTCGAACAGAACAGAATTTTCTTTGGATGTGGGATCTTTCGAAATTCAATTCACTTTAGGTACACCCCATGAGGGTAATGGATTTCAGTACAACATTACAACCCCGCTAAGCCATGAAAAATTACTTTTAGATACTGTGACGTGGTAACACCTTTAGGTACTTTGGTCGACCAAAGCTTCGATGCTTGGATGGGGTTAGCCAAGACGCAAAGCGGATTGGTTTAAGAAGCTGGAGAACGAGCGCGAATGATAGAGATAGATGGAGATATCTTCTGGAGTAGGTCCGGGCCCATAAGGGTTGTAGTGCCGATGATGATGATGATGATTAGGTACTTTACCTTTAGATAACAGGTCTTGTTATAAGGCATTGTCGAGCGAGTGGTTAGAAAAATAATTTTCATATCAATTTCTAAGTCAAATACATTGTCAGAATATTTTTTACTGAGCAGTAAATATTACTTTTTTACAAATTATTTCTTCCATTTTTTGCGACATGCGCCTGCTCGATTTCACCCCCGCGCGCCTGTATTTTGATCTCGTAAACTGAGAGAGCCATATTATTAAAACATTACAAAAGAAGTTTAACCTTCAGCTCGACAGTTCATTTTCATAAATCACACCTTACATACATACATTTATTTTGAGACGCTATTCACAAAATGATGTCATATATGGCGGATCTAAAGACATTATTAGCAAAACTTGTTTAAAATGCCATAAAATAGATAAAATATTAAGATCGTCTGCCGAACTTTTTCAGAAGTCAAGAATAATCGAACCTACGTGACAAAACCGTTCGCCCACTTTTATAACATTTACCTCCATAAAGATGATCATTTTCATTCAAATAAGAAAACTTGCCTGGGAATTATGTTCTCACCTGTATCCGCCATATCCATGTCCATATCCATGCCCGTATCCATTTCCGTAGCCATGTCCGTATCCACCGTATCCATATCCACCATATCCTCCATAGCCGCCATATCTGTGGTATCCGCCATATCCGCCATATCCTCCGTATCCATAACCGCCGTATAAGCTTCGGCCGTGAAGCGCTTTACCCACTAAAGCTCCACCCACCAGTCCAATCTTAGCGCCCACAAGTGCACCCAATCCTGTAAACAAGATATTAATACCATTTATTCCTACTTATACTTTTCTACATCAATTCACGCTGTAATTAATAATGGTCTGCGCGTGCGCACCAAATTTCTATGAAACTGCTCTCACACAGCCGCGAGAACCAAAGCCAACCTCTGCCGAAGTCATTATTTAAATGTCACGGGTAACTATTGGTTACGCGAAGAATAGTTAAAATTACCCATCACTTACACCCAGAGCAACGAAGTCAGTCAGTCAGTTCTCAGGGAGACTCACGTGATGCAACTTGGCAACTTTCATGCTTACCGGTCTTAATTCAAGCTTCCGTAGGCTTGAACAAACACATCACGTGACGGCAGCGTGTTAGACACAGTTCATACAAATAATGCCAGTTTTATAATGATATCAAGAAACTAATTTTATAAATGTGAAAGTTTGTTTTTTGTTGGTTATGAAACATCAACGGATCGACATTCTAGCATGGATATACGTGTTGAGGACCTGGAGAGTGGCATGGGCATTTTAAGGCTGGTTAAATAGGTATCCATCCATCCAATCCAAACAGGATTTGTAAAAAAAACTTAATCAACGCTGAGTGCTGACGAAGTTGCGGGCATCATCTAATTGGGCTATTTATTGATAGTTCAAGTAGTACGCGCACTTTCAGTGTAATATGTCCGACTGTGTAGAACTTTTACAGCTTCGTGTCTGTCCATGCCTTACCACAAACTTCTTACTTTTGCTTGCAATTCAAATAAGGTTGGGGTTTTTAATTGAGGACGTGTAGGTATACAATATGATAAAATCTTGGAGTTTCTTGTCTTCTTGGAAGTTTTTATTTTTATTACCAACCAATGTGAAAATCTAATGTGCTTTGCTTTTGTTAAATAGTACAAAAGTAGAGTTGAAATAATACAAATGACGTGACGAAAAGAAATTTGAATTTGAATAATTACATTAAATACATTACAAGTTAAAAATTTCAAAGTAATATCAAAAATTTCATTAAAATCGATTAATCGAATTTATAGTAACTTTTAAACCACTACAATTTAGCCCTTGACTGCTATATCACCTGATGGAAAGTGATGAAGCAGTCTAAGAAGGAAGCGGGCAAACTTGATAGGGGTATGGAAGCCCTAATCAGCTTCTACACGGCATCGTACCGGAACGCTAAATCGCTCGACGGCACGTCTTTGCTGGTAAGGTGGTAACTAGCCACGGCCTGAGTCTCCCACCAGGTCAGACCAGAGAAAATTCAGAAATTATAAATTTCCAAATTAACACTGCCGGGGATCGAATCCGGGATCTCACGCGTTAAGACAACAACACTCAACACTAGGCCAGAGAAGTCGTCAAGGTAGGTGCTAAAGTCACATAAGAGTAAACATTATTTATCGACAAAAAACAAAAGCTACATAACGCACAATATTCCCTAGAGTTCCCAACAACTAAGTATCGAATAGGCATTAAGTTTGTCTATCAACATGAATATCTTCGGTGTTCTTGTTCTCTCACAATGATATCAGTCATCTCTGTCCGATGCGACAGTATCAGATCCTGCAGGAGCGACGTGCGTAAACTTGGTTCCGATTTAAATAGTTTTTAGATGAGTTTTTTTTTGGATTTATGAGCTAAGTGAGTATTTCGTTAAAAAAATTAAAATTGTGTTAAACTAAATTGATTTAAATACCATTGTATTTATCAAATGTTTTTTATAGAGCGAGTCAGGCAAGACTGTTTCTGTTCCAAAAGAATAGCTAGATATAGTCTGTGGTAGACTATGCAGTATGTAGTAACTTTGGTCAAAATCATATCAGCTAAAACTGTGTAATGCATATGAAACCAGAACGTGATACTAATTCTACATGCCAAGCTTCTCCGCCATAGTAGCACTCAGCGATAAGTTGCAAGAGGTGCTGAAACAAGAGTTTAGTTAAAAGGTAAACTAAGCTTCGAGCAGAAATACCAGGTAGTCATTCTACGGAATATTAAACTCTTATATTAAACTGCTTAGCAGAGCAGAATTTATTATCTCTACAGAAGCTGTGTTGTATAGCACTCTAATGTAACTAAAATAATAACACCGTTGATGTTAAACACCTTATCTAAAATCCTTTGAAGTTCATCGTTCGCTGAGCATTGACAACGTTATCCGTCATCTACACCCGAAGCTATGAAATCAGTTCCCAGGGGACGCACGTGCTACAACTTGGCACCAATTTCACGCTGTGCCGCCCTGCATACCAATAGCCCCTTACACGAACGATTCCTTCCTTATTTACTTTTCCAGGGAACGGTTTGCAATTTAAATTGCATTCGTAGTTTTTGCAGATTGAAAAAATAAAACCTTAGATAGAAGGAAAAGATAGGATATACGATGGTTAATTCTCGGTTTTTTTTTTTAACAATTAAATATTTTGTGCCCAAGTGTAGAAGAATTTTAAACCTAAGGATTCTACTAATCAACACTTTTAATAGTAAAGCTCGCCATAATCCTATAGTTCGCTCATTTGTCTTCCCCTATTACTTATAAATCCTAAGTCAATATACCGTTTGAGAGCTTCACCAATAATAATCGTTACAGAAAATTCATCATACTCGTATAAATTCAATTAATATTTACCTAGAAACCTCTTATCCCTATTGTTCTCAACTTGCTGGGCACTGTCTGTTTGTAGCTCGTCAATCACTGGGCCATTTTCTAAATTCTGCGCTGCAGCGTACGCTACCAACGCACCGAAGATGATTAATGACAATTTCATTTTTACCTGAAAAGTAAGTTTTTTTTTTTCACTGAAAAATTAACACTTGACTATGATTTCAATTGACTTTGATAATTATTTTCTTTTACAGATTCTCCCAAAAACTTTTCCTTTTCCTGATATTATCACTATTCTCTATATATTATTTAAGCCCAAATTAATTTTATTTACATAATATTTCTTGTACTGTTAAAAGTACGTCAGAAACAAGCCAAATATAGAACAATAGTCTTTAATTTCGTAAATAATTAAAGAACTAAAGTTAAACAGCTGCCTTTAGAAAGTTGTTTATTACAAACAAAATTACAATTTAACTTCAACTCTAAGACATTTTCCAACAGCGTAACTTTAACTAAAGCTTGCTGAGACTAAATACCATTATTTTAGTCGAAAAGGCTTAATATTTGATAATAAAGGGATCCGTGAAAACAATCGCTAGATATCTTATTTTGTGAAACTCGAACTTACAATAAACCGGCGTCTACACAATTAATAAATTATTAGCTGCGTCGCCCTGACTTCACGCTGCTATTGTAAGTTGTCAATTCATAAATCATAAAAAAATCTTAAAAATCGTATCGCAAAACAATTAGAAGCCAAAAGTTACAAGCCAGTATACAAAGTCGTTATACTCGTATAAACAGGTACAAAAGCGTTTATAGTACTATTTATTAATCGAGAAGAAAATACACGTTTAAATACCTAAATGTAGTATTTTTCATTCATTATGTAGAAAATTCTATTTTATTATTATCACAGGCATTGTTAATTTAGTACCTATTAATTATTTTATTAGGTTTATCTACCTATAATACGTATACTCAAGAAAGTAAGCTTTGACAAAAAGTTTCACAGTCAATTTAAACCACCTAGACTAATCAAATCGTTGAAGTATTTATGATTTTCAGCTATTGTACCTTTTTATTTTAATTTCACGAAACTCTTTTTATGTAGTATCACAAGGACCTACCTGTCCAATTTTATTAAACGTTATACGGTCACAGGCAACACATATACTGTGGTTGACGATCCTGACCGCTACTTTTATAGGTCGACCAGAGCGAATATACCTACAAAATAATATATCATTGGAGTCATTGATCCGTACGTGTCAGTGACACACCCTAATAATTCCTTTTTGGGTTTTTTTCTTAACAGCGCACTATCAGTGTGAACCTTCGAAACGTTAACCTCTATAAAATTGAACTGGAAAAACATAATAGGTATGGCAAACGAAATTTTAAATAAAAAAACTAGAAAGGAAACTGTTAAAACTCCGCTAGATAAAGATTATTTATTAAAATCACTAAGTATGTAATAATCTCTATGAATAACCTTCAAAACTGAGATAGACTAATACTAATAGCTAAGTATACCATATTATTATATAAATGATATTCGTAATAAATCCGTAAAATTCTGAATTAATTTGTGTAAATTCAAAATAGGTAATTCGTAACCAAAAGGAAGACTAAGGGGGCTCTTAGACCTTTTCCTTAGTTGGGACGTAGTTAACTCACTCGCAAAGCATCATTATTTTGAATCATTTCGATTAATTGCCAGCCCAAGTACAAGTCTCCTTTCTGAATGCTTGTCGCATTTGGCCATAGTCCAACACGCTGGTCAAGTGCGCTATAGCAGACTGCGAGACAAAAGATGTGCGCTTCTTTGGGAAGATTATGAAAACTGCGGGTTTCTTCACGATATTTTGTTCCCTAACTTTAAAAAGCACATTACTTAAAAAGTTAGAAGTGCGTGCCGAAGGATCGAACTCCCAACTACCCGAATAGGATGGCGAACGTGTAAAACTCGAAACCATTGGGATATCACGCTCTCAAACAGGAAAGTAGTAGGTGAAATACAATAATGACCATTAGTAAAAAATAATTTATCCATTTCGAATAAAATCTTGGACCATTGTCTCAGCCACTTCTACAAACAATACATTTCTAAGTACTGTGTTGAGGAGTCAGAATCTCGAGTATTAATTAAATGTAGTTACAAAACTTAGCTGTGGATCTCGTTTGAATACGACAAACCTTCAAGTTTTGGAACGAAGTTCCTTATCGCGCGTTGCGAAAGGGGGCTAGACGGAAAAAATTAAGACCAAAAGTTGTAACGACACTTTTTGCTGTAGTTGTCGCCGTGCGGCGTGCGCGTGTTTCTCTGTCTGTCTCTCTCTCTCTCTCTCTCTCATAGAAAGCAAGCCAGTTATTTTCGTTTCGTCTTTCTATTTCGCATTGAACAATGTGGTGTCGCAACGATTATTTTTGTTGAGTGTATACAGGTTTTTGTACATAATAAATAATAAAAAATAATAACAATAATTAATCCTGACAGTGTTTTTGCACAAGTTCCGGATATTGCTGGTGAACTTCGTTCCACCGGGTGTCCCTTGACACCTGTCGAGTTTTTTATATTTAAATAAAATCATTATAACGTCAGTTTAAGCTATTAACAAAAAGCAAATCGAGATTTATTCTTTTTCTATTTTGAATGGAGATGTTGTTAGCATATGCGCTTAAATATAAGGGCGCACGCGCGTAGCATATACGCACCAGTTAAGATATAAGCAGGCGATACTTTGCGGAAGACCATCGACACCACACAAACCTTCCAAAATACTCTCAACCTACGTTTCACTCCGGCACCGGAGCATCCTCAGGTGGTGTTGACTGTTGAGTGTTGTCTCAACAGGGCACTATTGCAAAGGTAATTGTAATCCATACTATCCATACTTAATATTATAAATGCGTCTGTCTGTCTGCTACGCTTTCACGGCTCATCCGTTCAACTGATTTTGATGAAATTTGGTACAGGGTTAGGTATCCCGGGGAAGGCTACTTTTTATCCCGGAAAATTAAAGAGTTCCCGCGGGAATCAAAAATCCTTAATCCACGAGGACGAAGTCGCGGGTATCGTCTAGTTATTTATAATTTGCAAGTGTGTATTAGTAGTGCTGTTACTTACTACCACCAGGATGTTTTGAAATATGTTATTAAACGTTATACTGATGTAGATAACACGTAATATTTGACACTGATTAAAAAAATAATTAAGTGATATAATTTAATGAAGCTTCAAGGTGAGTCCTTTTTGCTCTTGACCGTATTTTATCATGCAGTAACATTTCGATTAAAAAATCTCCGATATTGTAATTTGAGTAAAAAAATCTTTTAATTCATAAACAAGGTTTTTAAGTGTTAAGGTGAACTCACCTTGCTCTATAAAATACATAAGTTGAAAGGCATTTCCCCCTGCTTCACTTTCAATGAACAAAGTTTTGCTTAGCCCCAAAACACACTACAGACTGGACAGAATAAAAGTCCGCGCGAAACTACCGCGTCAATGGGTAAACACGTATGGTCCTGTCACTTTAGTCTGTGCATAACATGTGTTAGGCATAATTATATATAATGAGAACAAAAACAGAATACTTTTGTCTGGCGGACAAAATCCTTAACCTCCGACGTGGACGTTTCACGCCGTTGTTGTGTCCTGTACGGTTCCTGCAGGGCGACCGCGTGTCTTCTGCATCAATCATTGTTAGAGTATCAATTGCTGTGATTGGCTTGCTGCGTCAATGGATTTTGTCCAACAGTGGAAGAGTGTTATCCAATCAGAGGTGATTGCGATCGTTACACTGTAGCTGTCAGTTTTAGCCGGTAGCCCTGCTGGTGTGCGCGCGGACTTTCTGTCAAGCAGACAATTTTTTTGTTCGTAGTGTGTTTTCGCCCTTACCGTTTATTGCATTACCCAAGCAAGTACAAGTACGTCGCAAAACTCGCATCGTATGTACGCCGCGCCGCTGTGGCGGAACCCCCTTCCGATTCGATGAAACTTTTGTCAGGAAAAATTGGGTTTCAAACTAATACAGTTTAATTCAACAGGAAAACATTCAAACTCCATTATATAGTTTTCTATTGTAAACTACGGGGCTAGGTATTTGCATTTCTGAGTGCATGCGACTGGAAAAACGTGTATTGTATTAGTTTCATGTCAAGTGTTAAAAAAGCTGTTAGGTACAGCTTTTTATTTAGTCCTTAACTAGCGTGAAAACAGAAAAAGTCAATTGGATTTCCGTATATCTGAGAGCTAAATGGAAGTTTTTATTTAAAAAACGTGACAATGAAGTAGTTAATGGTACATGTAACAAAAATTTATGGAGACAGAGTTGCCTGATTAGAAAGTAATTTAACAGTAAGTCATAAAGTCAAGATTTGCCACATCATGCACACCATGACTTTGACTTACTCTGGTCTAGAAACATAAAATTATCGTTAATATTGACTTTGGCGATGGATATAATTGGTATCTTGCTTTAGCGCATAGTGAAAGTTTAAGCGCTATATTTTTGAGTGGGGCTCTACAACCCTCCTTTCGTCTATTGTGTTTTAACATTTTTGTAGTTAATGTGCTAATATAATGGACTCTATTTCATATTTTATTATGCGTGTAGTTGACATCTAAATTATAACAGCAAAATATGAATTTGCGTAAATAAATAAATCACGTTATAAACCAAAATAACGGCACTTTGATGGGATTAATGTTCCGCCATTTTAATTAGTTATAGTCAATTTTGAACCACGTTGAATAGAATAAGTTATGAAAGTAATTCACTCACTGCTTCAATATTATTAAAATTGCTTCAGCTCACTGGTTTCAATATTAAAATATAACGGTATTCGTACTATGTAACACAAGGGCCAGGGTACATCATCACCACGTGGCGGAGGTGGTCGCAACTCGCAATCGTCTCCGTCGCACGGTGCAACCAACGCGACGTTATATCGACGACGGAATATCGAAATTAAATAATTTGCAATAAAATATTGATAACAATTAAGGTTTAAAAGTTCCTATAAATAATAGGTAAATAAAATGTTAAACCAAAATCATACTTACCATACGCTCGGGAGTTGCAGGATTTAATAATTTAAAAGGCATTATTGGGCCCATTATTATCCTATCGCTCGCGCACTTTCCTTCTGTCCAAAACTCTGACGACAACTCCAAATATTTCACTTAAAAGTTATAATTTTCACAAAAATGTTGACGACTCCTTGCGTTTTTGATACCCGGCGCGTCGAAACAGATCGCACGGTCGCGAACGCGTTGTGTCAAGCGCCATGGCTCGCCCACTAAAGGTCAGTTGTATTAAGAAGCCAATTTTTGCACTATGTAAAAGAAGCAGAAATAGGCTATTTTTTCATCTAAATTTGAACTTTGTACGATATACCATTACGGTATTGTGATCGAAAAAAGTTGCGTCCTTCCGGAAGGACTCAAAGTCCTGCTAGCAGGACTCCGGGCGATCTAAGGTTATTGACCGATCGTCATGGTAATGGTGTTAAAATATGTCTTGTAAGTAATGTAGTTGTATAATTTTAGGGAAGTAAATTTCAATTAAAATTTCTTATTATTCAACTTGTAATGTTTTATTCAAAATAAAATAAATTTCTTTTTCGTAAATTTTTGTATTCATTTTCAATGCTCCGATTTATGCAGGTATTGCGGAATCTGTGAATTTTTCATGTTCTACATTTCACGTAATGGTCTTTAATTACAATATTTTGACAATGGATGCGCAGAATACTAACTAGTAACTACATAGTAGACATGGTAGACATTTGCTGCTCCATAGTCTAACTCAATGTTACACTAACAATATGTTTGCCCTCAGTTACTGCCATCTCCAGCGAGCAGATGCAAGTGATGGCGAACAATTTCAGCGATCTGCCTGAAGCGGAAAGTATTATATAGGGTGGTATAAATAGTGACGTCCAAAGAAAAAAAATTTATTCCTCGAACTTTATGCTTTAGTAATCTTCATAGCGAGCATGTTCACAAAAAAATGATCGGAAAAAGCATTAAATAAAAATAAAAATTAACACTCACTCTCTCATGAATCTCACGAAAAAACTTATAAAAATTATAACTCGAAAACTACCAAAAAACGCTGAACATACATGGGGTAATTTCTGATAAATAAATAAATCACGTTATAAACCAAAATAACGGCACTTTGATGGGATTAATGTTCCGCCATTTTAATTAATTATAGTCAATTTTGAACCACGTTGAATAGAATAAGTTATGAAACGAGGTACGAGGAATCAATTTTTTTTCTTTGGACGTCATTATTTGGACTACCCTGTATATTGATTTTCCCTATGCTTTGTAAACTGCTTATCCACGCCTTCACGAGTTTATATATACTAAGTATACCTAAACATAATGTGCATAAAGATGAGAAAAGTAACATATTAGGAACACGGAACAAGTGTGTGTGTGTTCTATTATATTATATGATTCATGCCCCATCCCTTTTTGATTTTGATAAAATTTGGAACCTACTTACTTACCTTACATTGCGGAGACAGACATAATTACGCTCCGCAGGATTTTCAATAAAACTAAATCAAGCAACGGACTTTGCTCAATCCTGATGCATTTGGAACCTCCGGGAAAGCTGCGAGCTTTAATCATACTAATATTATAAATGCGAAAGTGTGTTTATTTGTTGGTTTGTCCTTCAATCACGCCGCAACGGTGCAACGGGTCAACGTGATTTTTAGCATAGGTATAGCTGTTGAGGACCTGGAGAGTGACATAGGCTACTTTTATCCCGGAATATTAAGAAGTTCCCATGGGAAAAAAACTTAAACAACGTGGACGTCAGCTAGTTTGTAGGTACCTTGACGGTCGAACTATCCTCACTATAATGAAAATATTAATTAACTCCCAAAAGATAAATCTTTGTCTGTAAACAGCCAGCCCTACGGTATTACAATGACTAAATTGGTATTAAAATGCGCATACACAAAGAAAGGTTAATATTACCTTGAACTTCTCCTACAAAATCCAGATACAGAAAGGATTGCTATCTACAAGCCTTCAAGGTTAACCTTACGTTTTAATAGAGCAATAAAGTGTTTATACAGGAGATGTTAATTCCCCAATATGGCGACTCTACCCGCCTGAGACATACTTGTGACAAAAAAAAACTACCAACATCTTAGGTATTCTCGCAAACCCACATTACATATATATTAGGTACTGAGACGGAAATAATATGTTGATAACGCTCATTGAAAAGTATAATATAACACATCAACATTTCATATATTTTTGCTTATCGATTAGTTTTTTACTTGATTATTAATTGCCCACCAGAGTCAGCCCTTTCGGTTGGGTC
This sequence comes from Erebia palarica, assembly GCA_964035005.1. Taxonomy (NCBI): domain Eukaryota; kingdom Metazoa; phylum Arthropoda; class Insecta; order Lepidoptera; family Nymphalidae; genus Erebia; species Erebia palarica. Next base: position 25,564,760 of record OZ035992.1, on the reverse strand, counting down.
GATATCGTTTTATAGGAGCGTCGTATCAATAAATGCCGTAAATGAATATTTTTTAGGGTTCCTTACCTCAAAAAGAAAAAACGGAACCCTTTGTTAGTGTTTATGAATAATAAGAGCTCATTTGACTTTAAATTGGATTAGAGAAATATAATGTCATGACAAAAACGTCATGATACTAAATGTGTTTTGTATAAATAAGATTGTTTGGCGGTATTTGAGTCATTCTTTATCTATTAGTGAAAGTGTAATCATCATTGTCGCCAGGTTAACTAAACCGCGTTACAAGTACATATTAAACACATAAAATAACTGAACGTGGAATTTTATACAATATGAAGCAAGATCTGTGTGTATTATTTCTACGAATATCTTGCCTGCGTGCAACACCATAAAGGATCACTTTGTTGTCCGTCCGTCTGTCTGTCAAGACCCTTTTTCTCAGGAACACATTGAGATATCAAGCTGAAAATCATATTAAATACTCAGGTCTACTGTCCCTTGGAGCTGTGAAAAAATCAAACTTCTAAGCCAACGCAATCAAAAGATACGGCCGATCATGCTGCAAATATCCGACACTTGCAAGGGAATCAAAACCTACAGGGTACTTCCCATGAACTCAGAATCTTGAAATTTGGTACGAAGCAACTTCTTATAGCACAGATAAAGGAAAAATTGCGAAAAGCATAAATTTTTAGTTACAGCATATAATAAAAAGATTTTTAATAATTTTAAACTTAGTACAGGTTTGTACGGAACCCTCGGTGCGCGAGTCCCACTCGCATTTGGCCGGTTTTTATATCTCTTTTGATGCACTGATGAATTTAGGCCGCAATAAAAAAAGTCATAGCATACAGGCCTGGTTTACTTTTGTACCCTATTTTTGTATCTATGTTATATTATACCCTGTATTTTTGGTATCCACACTGAAATTGGAATCTGCTTATTACTGTGTTCTGCGTGTAAGCACAATCAGTGCAACTAATGAAGCAAAGCTCTCTCGCGGCTTTACAATGAACTAGATGATGCCCGCGACTTCACCCGCGTGGATTTAGGATTCCCGCGGGAACTCCTTAATTTTCTAAAATTTAAAGTTTTAGAAATTTTTAATTTAACCTATGTTCTCTCCCGGGATGCAAATATGTACCAAATTTCAGAAAAGAAGGGCTGGGAAAGCATGTGTTTACGTGTTTTTGTGTAGTAACAATTGCAATTTTTTAACCCCTTCTCAGGAAATTTACCTACAACGCCGAAGCTGCTAAATGGTATGAATAAAAAGCTCAGTATGTACTTAATCAGAAAAATTATGCACCATCAATAACGCTATAAAATCGGCTGTCTGAACCTCGTCCTATTATGGCCAATTCCTTAACGATGTTTATTTGATAAGAAAGTATCCGGAAACGACGGTATTCGTTCTGCCTTTTAAAGCTCTTTATTTAAATACATTAATGCAAACAAATTTCTGACGTCAGTAAATACTTTATTAAACATCTACACCTTTATGTAGGTAAGTAAAATGCCTTTTTCATTTGAATTACATGACGTTATCAACACGGAAATATCTACCTGCTATAATAATAAAAAGTAACGAAAATGTAATTAGGTACCTAATTTATATAGTGAACTAGAACTTTAATTCGCTATAATCCGCCAAAGCAGACTATGTGGTACAGCGTTTAGCTTGCGATATTCACCACCCAGTAAATCAGCAATTCGCACCGGCACAACACCACATCTAACACCACACAACTCTGATTTTAACATAATTTGAGAATAACACAACATAATTTGAGACTAAAATTGAGAATAATTTGGAAAATCTGTGTGGTGTTGTATGGCGGATTATAGCGGATTAAACTTCGAGTTCCTTCATTATGGACTTCCGCAAAGTAACGCCTGCTTCTATCTTATAATTATTTATACCTATATGGATAGATCTAAACTGCTTGTACGCTCGGCCTATAGTTTTAAAACAAATCGAATGCCCATAGATTTAGGATTGGTCTCCGCTGCGCTCCCAAATGGTGCTAATGCCATACTAATCGGCAAAAAAATATATAAAATAAAATACATACACGGACAAAAAAGCTCTTCATCAACTGTTCTTCGCAGTCACCTTTCTTTACGATCGATTATTAAAAAATTGCGCCACCATACAAAAAGTTTTACCAAGCAACTTAACTTAGATAAAGGTACGGCAGGTAAGTCCTCGAACCTATTAATCCGTGTTAGTAAGGATGTTTTATAACAAGCAAGTTAATCATCACATCAATAATATTGTATATTTATGATTTAGCACACTATTAGCAGTTTAGGGTTACTGACCTCTCACAGCCACAAGGTCTACGTAAATACTTGCTTGGTGTTTTCATGACGGTCAACATTCGCACTTGAGCCATTTTCGAGATACCTACGTACGACACAAGACTCGTTTTTTAACTTACAAAAAATAAACCTTCACATTCTTGCCCAATTAATTGGGAGGCGTTATTACTTACAGAGGAAGTGTAATGATAGTCGCTTCATAAATGTTTAAGCTTGAAGATTAAGCATGGAGATTTAATAAGCCATTTAAAAAAATAAAAGGGCCATTATTATGAATAATGCGAAAAAGGACGATCGAAGCTCGTCGCCTACAAGTTGTAATAACAATTTTTGTACCGTGTTTTAAGCGATGTTTATTCGCATGGAATAACTAAGGTTTTTTGAAATTCCTTCTCTCTACTTTCCCGAGATACAACCTGTACCAAATTTCATCAAAATCGATCAAACAGATAAGGCGTGGTAACAGACAGACAGACAGATTTAGCATTTAGTAGTTGTATCTACAGAATTTTTCTAAAAATATGTCCCTATTCGTACTTAGTTAAATATGCTGACAACATGCCAAAGAATAATATAATTATATCTAAATATGCCTTCGCTCATAAGCAACGATTCCACATTACCAGACGGTTTTCCCATTAACTGTCTTACATAATAAATATTAAGCTAATCAAATATTATCGTTTATATGCTTATCACCACGGCACGTTTTCGTAAATTGATATTGGCTTTGAAGGGCAGTCAAAAATAGTAACAGACACTAGGTAATTAGTAAGCAGTTGAAATAACATAAAATCAAGTTAGTTACTAATTTAGATAAATCAGTAGGATATTATGAAAGTGTGACTGCCTATCTAATGTTGTTTTGTGGTCACCTATTCACGACCCATGCGTTATCAAACGATTTGGAAGAAAGGTAGGTAACCGACATAATAGTCTAAGCAGTAAAGCTAGTTGACCCCAAGAATAATTCCTCAGTCGACGAAACTTTAAAGCATGTTAAAGTATCATGAGTTAAACGTATGCTATACCCAATTGTTAAAGCAGGAAGGTACATAATCGCGTAAGCGCAGTTTAGATTTCATCATAAAATCGGTTTAAATATAGATGTTCTGCATGATTAATTCATTTGTTTCGGTTTAGTGTAAATATACTACCTGCTATTATTTTAAAAAGGAATCGAGATAATATTCAGTCATAAATATTAAGTTTCAGGTATATAAATACCTAAATACCTAACTTCCGGATGTTTTTTTTGTTGGATATTTTTGTGTAAGTTTTGGATGATCCAATACTAAAACCCAGGCAAGTTTCATCGACTGAGGATTTAATGCAAGGTTCTCCATACAACGAACCGCCCCATTGCCTAGACTAATAGCTTGAATCTCGTAGACGTACATATTATGCCACCTACTTTATAACCAGAATATTATCATGGAGTTCATCAGAAAATCGTCAAAAATAGTTAGTCGTAATATAGAGTACTCGTATAAAACGAGTACTTTATATTCGGTTTACGTACCTATAAAAACATTAGCTCAATAAAGTATTTTTTTTTATCCACTACAAGTTAGCCCTTGACTGCCATCTCACCTGATGGTAAGTGATGATGCAGTCTAAGATGGTAGCGGGCTAACCTGTTAGGCGCATGGCAGTTATATTTTTTTTTATCCACTACAAGTTAGCCCTTCACCGCGATCTCACCTGATGGTAAGTGATGATACAGTCTAAGATGGTAGCGGGCTAACCTGTTAGGGGCATGGCAGTTATATATTTTTTTTTATCCACTACAAGTTAGCCCTTCACTGCGATCTCACCTGATGGTAAGTGATGATACAGTCTAAGATGGTAGCGGGCTAACCTGTTAGTGGCATGGCAGTTATATATATTTTTTTATCCACTACAAGTTAGCCCTTGACTGCGATCTCACCTGATGGTAAGTGATGATGCAGTCTAAAATGGTAGCGGGCTAACCTGTTAGGGGCATGGCAGTTTCATTAAACCCATACCCCCTAATCGGTTTCGACACGGCATCGTACCGGAACGCTTAATCGCTTTGGCGGCACGTCTTCGCCGGTAGGGTGATAACTAGCCACTGCCGAAGCCTCCCACCAGGCCAGACCAGGGAAAATTCAGAAATTATAAATTCCCAAATTGACCCTGCCGGGGATCGAACCCCGAACCTCCGCACGTTAAGACAACAGCGCTCAACACTACGCCACGAAGGTCGTCTAAACTCGTAAGATGCATTTGACTCGTAAAAGATTTTGACATAGCAATGTACAATTGGCATTGCTAGAATAGGTGCTTACTTGCTTACCTTAAGTAAGAAAGTTTAACATACAATGATAATCCATACTAATATCCATACTTCCATACTAATATTATAAATGCGAAAGTATTTCTGTCTGTCTGTCCATCTGTCTGTCTGCTACGCTTTCACGGCCCACCTGTTCAACCGATTTTTATGAAATTTGGTACAGGGATAGTTATGTCCCGGGGAAAGACATGGGCTACTTTTTACCCCGGAAAATTAAGGAATTCCTGCGGGAATTGAAAAAACTTAATTCACGCGGACAAAGTCGCGGGCATCATCTAGTATAAAATAAATTAATTAATACGTGAGTAATAACTAAGTAGAGATAGGTATTATGCAACATGGCATATAGCCTTTGAAAAGGTGATACAAGGATGTTCCACATGATATAGGTTGCAGGTACTTTGTATTAGGTAAACGCAACCTTTGTTAGAGTATATTTTCTTCTCATTTGTTGGGTTCGCAGGTTTCTCGGGTATCTTCACACATGTCACTTTTCCCTCACTGCACGCCTTCGCCCCTTTGTGTTTACGACAGGGTAAACACCGCAGTCACAGTTCGTAAACCTTCAAGGGTCCCCATAAGTTTAACAACCATAAGATGGTGCTTGCGGTTTGCCGCAAGTGTCGAAGGGCGCTCAGCTTTTATGTCCTTAGCATGTCTGCCACACAATTTTATCATTACCGAGCACAGACCCGACTAGGATGGAATGTTGGTAAAGCAAGTCTCTGATACTCTTACTAGTGTAAGGTATTAATTTGCTTTAAAAACGACGTTAAAATAAGCGTCTGCGTTGAATTTTAAAATGTTTTTCATTCAGAAGAAATTAAACGCCATAAAGGTATTCAAATTCGGTAAGTATATGTTATTTTTTTTCTATTAAAACTTTGAAGGCTAATCTGTAATTTATGCTTTACTTTTAATAATCATCAAAATCATGACGTCATGATGTCACCGATGAATCGGGACACAATCTTATTTTAGTTATTATGATAGACATGATCGGTTTTAATTCCCAAAACCTCTTAAATATAAAAATTTCGTGTCACAATGTTAGTTACCATACTCCTCCGAAACGGCTTGACCGATTTTTATGAAATTTTATATGCATATTCAGTAGGTCTGAGAATCGGCTCCTATCTATTTGTCATACCCCTAAAACACCTCAATCCACGCGGACGGAGCCGCGGTCATCAGCTAGTTTTATAATAAACAAAATGATTTAATTAATTGTCGATTAGTCAGTAAGACGTCTTACTGACTAATCGACAAAGGTTACCAGAGTCAGTTATTCTGTGCCGTAGTGATCCGAATATAATTGTTTTGTATGTATGTTTGCTGTTTTAAGATTTAAAAAAAAACGGCTTAGGTAGATTTTTATAATTATTTTTAATCCAAATTAAAACGAAACAATACTTATTTCTATAGGACATAGATTTGTTATAAATGTTATAACAAATGCGAAGTCTACGTTTTGTAGTAGATGTACGTGGGGATGTACATTGATATGACCAAGATTTATTCTGGTAGAAAAAAAAACAGAGCATACAAAGGCAGACGAAAACTTAGATCTATTTTGCTAAAACAGAAGCTCAATATAGCAACCGAAAATATGAAACTGCTGTTGCCTTATATTTTGAAATGAATTTATAATCTAGCCGACTAGTAGAGCAGTTTTTCAATAATATATTTAAAATGTTACCTACTCCAAAGCTAACTTACCTTTGCTGTCGTTACTTGAATATTTACATCACAAATTGATAAAACCGGCTTTTATATATATTTTTTTCAATCTCTTGTACACGGTTAAATAAATTGAGCTCACAAAGTAAATAATACTAGGTGAGTTAATCAGTTTTGGTTTCGTTTCCTTTTTCTTTGCCTGCCTTTGTTTATTTTTATGGTTGGTCATCGCGTGGTTTTATATGGCAAATGGTATTTAAAAATTCAATGATTTTATTTGGCCCTTACGAATACAAAATATACACATCGCTTGATGACTTACGAGCAGTGGCGTGCCGTGGATTGATGTCAGGGCATGCATTACATACCTGTAGAAACCTGCTTAATAGCGGAACTATAACAACTAGGGTAAGCAGTGCTTTTACGGCTCTATGAGCTGCACGCCACTGCTTACGACATGTACCTACACAGATATGTAGATTACTCATGTATTAAGGCAATGTGTACATTTTTATTACGATTTCGGCGTTCTCTTTAGGTTTTAATTAAACATCTGACGTAAGAATTTATAGAGTATCCATTGGTTCCAGCTTTGATTAACCTAACTTAAAATACTTATCACTACGTAACAAAGCTTCTCGTTTGATTTCTTACGGCACAGGATGCTTTAACAGAAATCCTAAGCTGCTTAACCGGACCAACTGAAAAAGAATAGGTACATTAATTATTTTAATCACGATAAATAAATCACATTTTTCTTTTATTAATGTTCTGAGAAGTCTTTAATTAGCAAACGAATGTTGATTTACAGTATAAGGAAATAGGTAGGTATATTTTAAAGTTTATATCTGAAATATACATTTGATACTAGATGACGCCCGCGAATTAATATAAGTATGGAAGTATGGAATATTTAAAAGTAGATGTGAAATAAAATATAAGTTTCATCATTCTGATTAAAAAATCACAGTACAGATAAGCTGATTTTCCCTTAGAAATCAGTTTCCGCTAGTTTAACTAATCAAGCACGGGGATCCGCATTCTTGTGAAATTATAAATTCCAACGCGATTATAGCTGTTTTTAAGATTACAATAATAATAAATTATTTATAGATCATGATGGGGTTACGTAACACACGAGTCAATAAAACCGACTTGCCTCATGGGCATGAGACCAACTGCGTGACGCAAAGTTACTAAACTGACTTTACTTAGCCAAAATTACATGTTTAAACTTTGTAAGCATCTATACTTTTATACTAATATTATAAATGCGAAAGTTTGGAGAGATGTATGTATGGATGGATGAATGGATGGACGTTTGTGACTCAATCACGCCAGAACGGATAAACGGATCTGAATGAAATTTGGCACAGCGATAACTACTTTTTATCCCGAAAAATTCAAGAATTCCCGCGGGAACCAAAAACCTCAATCCTCGCGGACGAAGTATTAATCATATGTAAGTATTGTAATTTCATCTAACTTTAAAAAAACAATGTGAAAACCACCTTTCCCTCCCAAAAACCACTTATAATTAAATTATTTAAGCCACACTCAACTTAAACTTAAGCCTTCATGTTTATCTTAATAATAAATTTTATTTGAACATGATATTGTGACAAAGTGAATAAATTAAAAAGTTGGTAAGTGCTTTTTTCGAGAAATAGGTTCGAAATAAGGATAATTAAATGTTATAGATAGGTTCAATAAGTTTGATTCAGGTTTTAAATCAGAGCTTAGGTATAGGTTATCTTATACTATTCTGAACCAAATATTGGTACCTTACTTATTGGTTACTATATGTAAATTATCTTGAGATGATGAATTTTAATTTGTTTTATACATACTGTGTATAAGAGATGCAGAGCTATACTAAGTTAAGATAACATAGTGCATACTTATAAATAATACATCAATATTAAATGAAACTCACCTATGAACTTCGATGTATTTAGATGGCAGGTGACTGCAAGATGACAAAAGCAAAATGAAAATAAGCTATATAAATAATTATTATAATACAATAATATATCAAGGCCGGGAGCCGCAGCAGAAAAGGCTGAAACCGGCAAGCGGCGGAAGTATGCCTCTCTCATAGAGAGTTACATATTTGTTCCGTTTGCCGTGGAGACCCTTGGGCCGTGGAGTCTTAGTGCCAAAAAATTTTTGCGAGATATTTCACCGCGGTTAATTGCCTCATCTGGTGACAGAAGGGCTGGCTCATTTTTTGCGCAAAGGATCAGCCTGGCTGTCCAGCGCGGAAATGCAGCCAGCATTCTTGCCACCATTCCACGTGGGCATGATTTATATAGTAATTAGGTTAGGCTAGCTAGCATTAAGTTCTATTGTATTATTTTCAATAAAAAAAAAAAAAAAAAAAAAATAATATACTGTATATTGCGTATAAATAAATAGAAATATATAATATTATTGACTTTATGTGATAGTTCTGCAATAATAATAAAAAATGAGTGAAAAATTAACTGTAAAATATCAATACGCCCTATGAATACGCCCTAGTGATTCTTTGTCCACACACCGCGGCATGCTTTGAAAACTCAATTTATTGGCACATTGACCTGACGAATTAGTATGCGAAACAAGAGAGTTAGAATATTATCTGGATGAAACTTTATGGAAACATTCTTTACCAGGCCAAGGTCCACGAGTACGCAAGATGTAGACCCAAAGATGGCATCTTCAAAATGTGACGCCACGCCACTACTGCGCAATATTATTTTACCCCAGTTTGTTACTATGCCTATCTCAATATTAATTATAATTAAGTTACTCATTATTAATTTTATTAGTTTGATGTGATGATTTTTCGACCTATCTCGTGAACTCCGTTATGCTTTGTTCATATTTTGTTGCTGCATGCACGTCCATAATATTGTAAAGTTGTGCGTATGCTGATTCAATATATGCGCAACGGCATCAAAACATGCAAGAAGAACCCATCAAACTATTGAGAGATGATGTGATAGCAATATAACGTCATCTGTCAGTATAATCTGATTAGCTGTATTCTTCATGACTGCTCGTTTCCTCTTTAGGTGTAAATTCTAAATGCTTGAGCAATTAACGGAATTCCTGAGATGGAAATGCTAAAGTTAGTTAATTAGTAGTTGTTAGTAAAAGCCTTTACCGGTCAGATTGTACTGTGATTCTTGTTGGTACTGACTGATGTTTCTTGTAGGCAAGAGCGCCGACAACTCCGGCGCCGACGGCTCCTACCTTCGCTGCTTTCAAACCTAAAGCACCTAAAGAAGAAATATATGATTAAATACAATTTTCTTTCAAAATCTAAAAAGTGAATCTAATAACAATTAAGTACTAAAGATTTCAAGCCAGCGCAGATTTTCACAGATGCTACTGCAGATAGCTACGTTCGTATTACGTAAATGAGCCACGTTTAAGAACGTGCACCACCTGATGGTACATGATGATGTTACCTAGAGATTGAGCGGTGAGCCAGCCTTTTAAACTCTTCGTAAAAGTTCAACAATTAACTGCTGGTTGGTGCGGAAAAGTGAAGTAAGAAGGGCAATCAATATGCAAGTAGTTCGTGTTAGAAACGACTAAGTGAAGTGCTTCGTACATTCGTAGATTTAACAAAACAAATATATTCTGTCTTTAAAAACTCCAACTTAGTTGTTACACTATTCTAGAGGGATTTCTATTTGGGTATTGCGAAAAAGATTTTATTTAAAGAGCAGGAGTGTCCTCTTTCGGTTGGAAATGTCTGAGAAGTTTTTACAAACTCTCTTTGCTGGCTCTTCAGGGAACAGTGATCATAATGAAAGTTCACTTTCTTAGACAAATTTCTTTCTTTATAAATAGTGAGCAAACGAGCAGACAACACGTAGCTTGAAGCTGTGATTAATCAAGCCTACGACTACCACTTGAATAACCCCAATCTAAAAATGGGATCGCTGCTGCCGTTGGCTTAGAAAGGACTTGACCATGAAGAACTTGAAGGAGTGTCTGCCCTCCGATTCAGGATTTTTTTTACAGTAAGGTTTAAAAATTAAACCCGGTAAGGATTTATTATTCCAAAACAGGTCAAGGTAAAAATGTCTAAAAAACAAATGTTTTTGTTGTTTAAATCTTGAGCATCCGCTTTATGGAACTACTCCATTTTGACGTTCTATTTTATCCATGCCTAATAATAATCTTGTAATCCTACATGAATACCATTTAAGTACCACTGTTACTATATTAAAAAAAAAGGTAATTTATGTTTTGTTAATAATTATTTTTATTTGTTGACAAGCCTCAATGAAACGTGTAATTAATCGAACAAAGCAGTTATAAATAACCACAGCGTTCAAAGGAACGCCTTTTGACATTACATCTGTCTGCCATCTGTGGTCGAATAGTTGAACTCGCTAGCCAAAACGTCTAGCACCATCTAGTGTGGGATAGCAGCAGTACAATGTAACGTGATTTATTAAAAGATTTACATAATTCTTGCAAATATAGTTTTATTATTCCAGTATTATCCTCATCCCTGCCCAAATAATGCAAAGCTTAATTTTTTCCTGAACAACATGGTCGAATAGTTGAAAATAATTATTTAGATTCGCTAACCACAACGTCTAGCGCCATTTAGCGTGGGAAAGCAGCATTTATTTGGTGAAACTTTTCTTTATTTTTTTTAAATTTTTGTTAGCCTTTTGACTTCTGAAACGGTTTTATCTGAAAAGTATAACATATAACAATTGCAATAATAAATAAATCACACATTGATTTTTGACACCTAGGCAAGCTGCTACAGTTGCACTGGTCAAGTCATTTCTAATGCGTGGAAAAAAGGATGATTTATCTAACGGATTACATCAAGACGAAGGTAAATGAAGGAAGCCACAGGTAGACTAAGTACATTAAGAACCTAGGTGATGAGAATGAAACGCGACGCGTTGTTTGTGAAACAACGCGAAGCGACGCGAAAAAGGTAAGGTCAACTTCTATAAATAGAATTCTTACCAAGGAGAAGTTTCTTCTTAAGCAGCAGCAGACTCCTCTTCGTTCTTGCGCTTCTCTCATGTACTGGCGTGTCGATCAGCGACTCGTGAACATCCTGAATATTTTGTACTTCTTCCGCGGGATAATATTCGTAATGCACGCTTGCTGCAACTGCGGCCACGAGGCAAGCCAGAACGATGATGGTGGATGACTGCATATTTCTGGTTTCTGTTAAGAGAAACATACAACTGTTACTGTACTGTGTTTTTTTTATTGTGAGATAGGCTTTTACTTGACGACAATCATGCTTAATGCAAAGCAAGGTCTAGGTTGGAACGCCGAAATATATTTACTGTTTAAAAGAAAATATAATAGATAGAAATAAAAATATGAATCCTCAAACACGTCCACATATTTTGCTTGTCTCATAATAATTAAGTATGCTGCAAGGCAAAAGGCCGAGTACCAGCATAATCGCTGAATATTTTTTTCGTCTACCATTATTAAATATTAGGGGAGTAGAGTAGGGGTAATTTTCTACTTTGTATATACCATCGTATCAGTAACTATAATATTATGTATTACTTTTACCTAACGAATTACGTTTTACCTGTGAGGAAATGTGTACATATTACTATTTTCCTATCGACTATGTTCGACAAATCTAGCTCAGACAGCGTAAATTCAATATTCGTAACAGAAATCAGTACCTAATGTTAAAAAGATTCAAATGCGGAAAATGTACGGAATACGAAATATTCTGAACGTGAGGCAAACGTTTAGGATGATTTAATATAGGCCGTACTCGCAGGCAAAATATGTACATACTAGTGTAGTGAATTTTATTAAATTGTAGACTAGTGCATCCGAGCCTTCTAAGCTTAAATATTATATACGAAGTACCTATACTTACACGTTATACTTCAATTATCTTGCGCTTAATATTCTATTATTTTTCATTAGATGATGACTTCGTTCGCGTGGATTAAGAGTTTCGATTCCCGCGGGAACTTCTTAATTTTCCGATACAAAAATTTTAAAAAAACCTTCCCTTGTCTTGTCCTTTCCCGGGATGTTACCTACCTCTGCACCAAATTTCGTCAAAATCGGTTTCCTTCCTACCCTCCTTCCTACCTCGGACACTTTCCTATTTATAATATTAGTATGGCTAAGGATATCAATAAGTTCCTAGTAAAAATTTCTACATATTAAAGAGTCAACAAAAGTAGAATAATATTTTGATGCCATTTAGAGAAGAGATAAAGATGATCTTAGACTGTAGAAAGGTTTACATTTAGGTAGTGCCGGTTCATCATCATCATCATCACCCAACACATCGCCGGCCTACTAGCGAGCACGAGTCTCCGCTTAGGCCACGATTGCACTTGTAAGTTTTACACACGTAAGTCGCGTATATGATGAACTAACGAAGTGTAAGTCGCGTATCTCATGCAAATGTTAGTTACTTACGTAAAATCTTACAAGTGCAATTGTGGCCTAAGAGTGTCCTCTGACCAGTTTACCAGTTTTAAGAACATCATAAAAAGTCTCAGATATTAATTGGCGATACCTACTAGATATGTACCTACATACCTAGTAGGTCTGTTTCTGCATGTATCGGTTCACATGACAGCAATCAAGCGTGTTATCATGGTCAGAATTTAGCAAAAAAACCAATGTACCTACCAATGTAAAAACCTTTGTATGTAAATAAAAAATTCTCACGAGTGGAATTTTTATACCAAGATTAATGGATATTATTATATTAGTCAATATATTAGGTATATTGACGTGTTCTTGACCAGAATTTTCTCATAAATGCCTAGTTTAAGACGAAACTATTTTCGAAACCATATTTTCTTCAGTAGATGAAACTGTCGTTGTCAATGAGGTTGGAAGTTCGGGACAAGATAGCTTGCCCTTGTATTGATTCAATACGGCCTTATTAATATTTTATTTATGTATCTTAATCAAAAACTGAGCCAAATATCGATTTATCTCATAATCTCCCTATCTAACAAACAACAGCAAATAAAAAACTCAAAATCAGTAACATATTTTGTGTTTATGCAGACAACTTTCTATTAATAAGGATAGAGGTCTACTTAGTAACATATAGTTCGCGCGCGAGTTGAATGCAGAGTAAAAGTATGGTGACACATACATTTACTCTGCATTCAACTCGCGTGCAAACTGTACATGTCTTGATTCTACTTGAATTTCCATGATGATGATATTGGCTACATTGTACACGAACAAATAACGTTTGTTCGTTAAAGCGTATCAGTTTTTGATTTGCAATAGCTTACTTGGATTCATGTTAACATTGAATAATTTTCCAAAAATGAATGAAATATCAAATTTAGATTTGCATTGTAAATAAATTACCTTTAAAATAATTAATAAGAATATTATACCTATCTCACTCAATGACTTGGGCCAACTGGGTTGCCGAAGATCTTATTTTCACGGAAAGTTACATATATTTGAATAAATCAATGTTAACTCGTGAAATATACGACTGATTGGGTAAGAGCATAGTTTTGAGATGTGAATCTTCACATGGCGTGTGTCTTGAAACTGAGTGAGTAAATATAACCTCTGGGTTAACTACCCGCCGGCTACTTGTTCTTGGAGCACGGTTTGTTTACCCGGCCAACGGGTCAGCCTTGCTACTATCACAATAGAGATCTTAGTGACGCATTCTGTACCATTTCGTAACTTCTGTTTACATTCAAACATAACATAACATTGATCATCTACTTCTATATCAGTAAATAATATAACCTTCGATTATTTGAAACAAGCTGATGGCCGCGACTTATTTTTTTTTTTTATCCCAAGGGAACTCCTAAATTATCCGGTATGAAAGTAAACACCTATGTCACTCTCCAGTTCCTCAACTATACCCTTGGAAAAAATCACGCCGACCCGTTGCTCTGTTGCGGCATGATTAAAGGACAAATCACCAAAAATACACTTTTGCATTCATATTAGTATGATGTCTTTGATAGTTATTGACATAATAAATATTTAAAGCATGTATTAAAACCCGTTATGTTTATGTAAAGTTTGAACATTGATTTATGATAAAATATATTCGTAATACCTACCTATCTCAAAGTCGATATTGACAACCTCCCCAGCGGAGTGGTAGAACTGTGTTGATTATAAATGCAAGGTCCCAGTTTGGATTCCGGGCAGGGCTAATTTGATTAATATTTCGTAAATTAAGGCTATATTACTATCCTAGTCTGCTGGTAATAATATGCTATTAAACATTTCAGTAAAATGCCGCGTTTCGTAAACTTGTAGAAACAACTTGTATTACTATGGTTATCTACTATATCCAACGACCTCAATTTACATAGACGGGCCCTGTCAAACAAAGAATGTAGACTTATTTTACCAACGCCATCTAGTCTGAAAAGCAGGACAGCGCTATGGCAGGTACAAGGACAGGCTTATACAGGTAAGGGGCATGCACCACAAGACACCTAACTTTTCTATGAAAAGGCCCATCTAGTGCCTACATATATATGGATGACAATATCTATAGTCACAAGTAACACCATTAGAAGCCAAGCTAAGTCTACATAAGAATTAAAAGTCTATTGACACTCAAGGCTCCTTTTTACTGCATAAGTAACTTAATTGCTTACAAATTAACATAAGAAAAGATCTAAGCAGATATCGTGATGACCTACGTTTTGTTTGTCTTGCCTACAACATGCTTGTGAGTTGTAACTATTGAAAGTAACGATTATTTAATCTTTGCTCTTGGTTCTAATCTGTCAGACTATAAACCGACTAGTACAAAGTAAGGATCATTGATTTATTATAATACTAGCTGATGCCCGCAATTTCGTCCGCGTGGATTGAGATTTTTTCATTCTTCGGTTACCACGGGATCACACAGTTACGAAACCCATGAACATTTTGTAATGGGAAAATCAAGGGAAAATGTATTTCTTTAATTTAATATTTTCTTCAATTATAATGATGAGTAATTGAGCTATATATAGTATAATATATACGTATATATATATATATATATATATATACGTATGCCGTTCTAGAGTTATAAGTGTTCGAACAAACCCGACTTTGTTTTATATATTAAGATTTACCAACGCGCAGAGTCAAAAGAGTTGAGCAGTCAGAGTTGAGCTTCGCTCGCTGCGCAAAATTGCGGAGAACTTTTCCTACATTTAGATATTATGTAACTCAATGGCGATAAGGTTCAGTTCACTTTTTAAGAAAATAAAAAAGCGGTAAATATTGGGCTTTGGTTGTACGCTTTGTGCGTAGATGAGTTTAGTAGGTAGGTTCGTACCATAGTTAGAAACACTTTAGAAAATGTAACTTGAGCCTAAGTGTTGACCTCAAATTTGGTTAATTTGGCTTGAATAACGATTACAACATTATTTTACTCAAGGTAAGTTTACAACGTGTCTAATTTAATTGTGGCGATATTTATCTTTAACATTAGTATATCTAATATCTCAGTCAAATGTATATTGATACAAATAATCATGTATCTACCCTCCTCTCAATGGTCAGCTAAATGATGATGATCACTCTAAAAATAGCTCGTGTACCCAATGAAGCCAGTTTGTCTTTTAATAATCCTACGAATATCAAACAACTTTTATCATAAGTACGTCCAGGTACAAGTACGTTTCTATCATTATAGTTTTGATTTGGCGGTGGAAATTGAAATCTTTTCGAACCGAACATTCTATGTAGAGCGGAAGCAGCGTCTATACGTCTGTGAGGAAGCGTTCCTCGGAAAATTGAGACGTTTCTATTTGCTTTTCCGTTCAACATCTCTTTGACGATCCGGTCGCGGTTGGCACGAAGAAAACATTTACTTCTCGTCTGAAATACACGTTCCTCCCGAATACAGATCTATTGCAGCCACTACGTGCTCCGAGTATCCATTCATTCATTTTTACACTACAGTGTATAAGAATAAAGGATTGTTAGGAGCTTTACGGTGCCAAGTCCATCTATTTACGTAGTTTAAAGAAATAATACTTTATTCATCAAAGTAGATATATATTTGGATACATGACGTGGTCGTTTAATGAACTGTATTTAACACAATATGAGTTACTTTTGTTAACACACGAAAGTTTTGACTAGAATAAATTTACTTTTGTAATTAATCATTCAATAAATGAGGGAATCTGAGTATAACGTTTCCACTTGTAACCCTTACTGCTTTCGAACCACTAACTAAAGACAATAAACTGGATTGTGATGGCAACAAGTAATTGATTATTTATAGTATAATTTTAGCTCATTTGACCAATTGTCTTTATAAGTATTCCGTGACACTAATACAATTCCCATTTATGTAACAACGTATAGTAATTAACCCAACCTTACTTACAAAACCTATATACGTAATTGTAAAAAAAATCACGCTCGCGACACCACTCGTTCACAATTCGTAAATGACGTTCCCGATTAGACTACTAAATGTATCATGCTCTACCTTGGTAGCTTTTGTTTGAACACAACACAGCACTGCAGCGGTCACTAACTCACAGATGGCAATGAAGAGGCATCGAATTCTTTTATAGATTGCAAATGTATTAGCTGGTGGTAAGTGGTAGGGAAGGCGGGCGATGCACGAAGGAACACGAAACGCATACGAGTTCAATGGAAAAAACGACGGCCTAACCAAACAAAGTCGTAGTCACTGATTTTACCTAGAATATACGAAACTACAAAAGCCTTTATTTATTCAAATTTATTTAGCAAGGTGATTAACCTAATTATGGTAACTGCTAAAAGAAAACTTTCTTTTCAGCCATTTTACAACATCATCGTTCGTACAGCTACATAGCATGTGATCATAACAACGAACTTTTACGTTGACAAATTTAAAAAGTGTCGTTAAAGATTTAAAAAAAAGAAAAAAAAACCTAAACTTAAGACTTTAAAAGAAGGGCTGGCTCATTTTTGTGCAAAGGATCAGCCTGGCTGTCCAAAGCGGGAATGCAGCCTGCAGGTATAGTAAAACCATACTATAGAACTTAAAGCTAGTATACATCATGCCCGAGTGGAATGATGACATGAATGCTTTAGAAAAAATCTCTTAAATATCTAAACAGCATAATATTTTTATCGTTCCAATTACTTGCTAGGTACTCACTTGTTCGTTGTTTTCCATAGGTGTTCTGGTCAAGGCCATAACGTGCGATATCCAATAGAGCATCATTGGCGATATTACATTCGTAAGTTACAATAGGCTAACTCCAGGTAAGGTAGTGTCGATCAAAAATTGCCAGTACTTTTTTTGTTACAAATTGACAAACTGACACAGATGCTACCTAACAACTCTTTCGTTTCTCTATGGATCTCCTGACTTTTTATCATCATGATCAGCTGATTCTGTAACTGAGCCCCGAGCAAAGTTCATCGACCGCTGCGATGAGTGACTGAGCTTTCTTATACCTACTAACTTACTCAAATCATCATTTAAAAAGTGTCATTTTTTCCTTGTTGACTACGGAACCCTTCTAGTTTCGCCGTCTGTCCGTTTGTCCGCAGTTTAGCTCAGAGGCCTTTAGTTCTAGAAAGTTTTAATTTGGCATGAGTATAGGAAGTACATATAAATCACGCCGACTAAGTAATAAAATATAATTATGAAAAATCTTATTACATGTAAAGGACAATAATTTGAAAAAAATTAAGGAAGGTTGGCAATAGTTTGCTCTAATAACCCTAATAGTTCCTTTAAGATGATTTGTGAAATGGTGATTAGTAAAAAAAACCTGGCTGAGTTTGTTGTGGGCTCTTCTCAGACCAGGGCGCGTTTGGAACCTCGTAGCTTTAATTTTAAGAAACCGTAAATGATTATTATCAGTTTATTAACCATCATGTTTTATTATTTACTAGCTGATTCCCGTAACTTCTTCCGCGTGGTATAAGCTATATATACAATAACGAAGTTAAAACCGCTATCACAGCTAAGTAGACTTTACAAGTTAACGAGTAATAGTCGACCAACTTACAAAATTTAGGTACGCCTATTGTGACGCGCAATGGAACCCTACACTGCGCGTGGCCCAACACGCACATGGCCAGTATTTTTAGATGATACACAACTTTAGAGTTTGAATAACCGGTAACAACTTATAATGACCTAGGTATTTGTGATACAAAACGGTCAATGTCAGTCAGCCCAACACGCACTTGGCCGGTTTTTTTTTGATGATACACAACTTTAGAGTAATAATAATCGGTT
Organism: Erebia palarica; assembly: GCA_964035005.1. NCBI lineage: Eukaryota > Metazoa > Arthropoda > Insecta > Lepidoptera > Nymphalidae > Erebia > Erebia palarica. The sequence goes on along the minus strand of OZ035992.1, from coordinate 25,546,203 downwards.
ACAACTAATAATGACCTAGGTATTTGTGATATAAAACGGTCAATGTCACTTAGTTTATCCCAAGGCTATTAGAATTGCGACATTTCATTACATTAAAATTCTCTAGAAACGCATAAATTACTGGAAGTGGCTACATTAAGGTCTATTAGGCATATTATTAAGTATATAAATTAATGTTTAAACTTTTATGCATTCCCCATTAAACTGTTTTCCAAATTAATAAGTCATAAATCATAGAACATATTTTAAAAAACAAGCTTTACCTAGTCAGCCATTTTTGGGAGTTCGCCATATTGGATTTAGAATGACGTCACTTAGCTAATCTTGCATCCAAACTAAACGTGAATGTAAAATTTCAGCTCAATCGGTTAGGGATAACTGTTTAAAATTTTCAGTTGTAAGATTTGACCTAAACAAACAAGCAAACATGTCAAGTTAATTAATAAACGTTTATAAAAATGTCTAGTCCTAAGACGTCAACGACCCATTCAATACCACAGAACAGGGAGTCTGCTTGAGTTACGATCTGAGGGTCTCTAGATTAGGGGCAATATTTTTATATTATATTATGGTATTTTTACCATAATAATATTGCTACCTTATTAATTATTATTAAAATACTTTGGTAATCTGTCTCATTTCATGGTCATAGGTCTTAAATCTTCTTTATTTATACAACGCTTGTATAGTGATGGCTTTCGATTCGATAAAAAAATGTTGTGGTGTAAACCTGTAACTCCCACTTAAAGTTTCAGAAAAACAAATAAACGCATTAAATACTACTATTGCTTAAATACCACGAGTTGATAGTGCATTTACGAGGACGTTACACCTATGAGTTAGTGTTTGACGACCTCCTAGAAATGTGTGTAAACACGTAATGTACAGAAGGACCCTCAAGTCGGTTCGATTTCGCAATCATGGTAGGTAACTAACCCATGGACCATATCATTTCAAAATCGATTAGATATAAGGAAAAATCCAATCGAAGTAAACTAATCCAAAAAAGCAGTAGTAAAAACTAGTGAAGACTAATAATTTTTTTTAAACATTAATTTTTTGTACTGCACTAAATAAATTGTTATTTTAGAGGATGTTTTTTTTTCGAACAACCTCATATGATGCGGAACTAAAGATAACAAGATAAGCCTAGTAACATGCAGTAAGGAGGTCTTCTATAACCATAATGATTGTGGTAAGTAATGTATAACGCACTAGCTGATGCCCGCGACTACGTTCGCGTAGAAAAGCTTTTTTAATTTCCACGGGAACTCCTTAATTTTCCGGGATAAGAAGTTCACTTTTTCACTCTCCAGGTCCTCAACTATGGCCATGCTAAAAATCACGTTGATCCGTTGCTCTATTGCGGCATGATTGAAGGACAAACCGACAAACAAACACACTTTCGCATTTAAAATATTAGTATTTAGTATGATAATAATATGATATAAGTACGTAACAAACTTACGAAAGCTGTAAATAACCAACTAATGGGAATATAAAGACTACGTATGGCAGTGGTTTAGACGTTCGGCTGCCTATTGGGATGGTATGGCAGTCGATCATCAACTTATCTGAGTTATCTTGCTATAACGGCGAAGACTTGCAATAACCATCGTGAGAACGCATGCATGCCCTAGAAGTCTTCATGATGTTCTGAAAGGGATGTGAAACCACACTTGGCCAGTGTGGTGGACTTTATCCAAACTCTTCTCATTCTGAGAAGTGACTCGTGCTCTGTAGTGAGCCGGCTGTGGGTTGAAATGATGAATTTTACAATAACCTTTCTAATGATATCTAAATAAACACTTAGGAATTATGAAAGTTTTCATATATGCGGTAATGGAGCTTTTTGTCTTCCTAATCCTAACCCTAAGCTACCATTAATGACTAGCCTTTGCCCTCGGGTAAACACGGGAGTAATTTGGGTCAAACTATGTCCCTATTTCTAGAGAACCGAATTTTATCAAAATTGGCATCTCTAATTGACTTAAAACCTATGATTTCAAATTCAATAGCGCTTAATCAAAATCATTGCCATATATAAAAGCTCTTTCTTTGTGTCTTTTTTACGTGATACCGTACATAAATTAAACAAAGTGTCTACTATTTTTGATAAGGTGCTAATGTCCCACTTATTATAATACTAGGTTATTGCATTTTTCTAAACCGGTTGGTATTTATCAAAAGGCTTCTTTAGATGTTTAGCCCTATTTAATTATCATGAGTCATCACCATTTCAACAATTGCCGGCCCACTAAAAAGAGGACGAGGTTTAGTCATATAGTCTTTGATAATCCTTGAGTAAATAGGCAAATTCCTATTCCACTTTTAATCCACATAACTAATATTATTTCTACCAAATTTAAAATCTCTAGCTTCATAATTTAGGGCACAGGTAAGTAGGTGCATATCTCTGGGTAAGAGCTTTAGACTGCACGATGCCTACCAATCAGTCACAGCAAAGGCATTATTTAAAACTAGCGGCCGCCCCTGCTTCGCACGGGTAGCACTAATCATCGTAATAGTCCATACACAATAATAGCCAGTCAGCATTGGGCAGCACATCAGGTTTTACATTAGCATTGCGATATCTTTTCACCCCGCCTGCCATTGCAGGTCGCAGCCCCTATTTCTACTGCGCGTTACATTATTCTATGATAACTTCTAAGATATTCATCTGAATTAAATGGTGTAAAGTACGAATTTGGTCTATATTAAATACTTGAAATGACAAATTATTTTATTTTTATAAGAATCAATACAATGTCAGTAAAAATACCTTCGAAAGAAAAACTTTGTTTTAGACAAATTTTAAAATAATAAAAATGGTTATTGTGAGATAACCTTAAAATATAGATATATGCTATCGCGAAATTTTTATACAATTGCCTGAAAAAGGAGTATATTGTTTTCAGGGTTCATGTATGTATGTATGTAAGTTTGTATATTCCACAATAACTTCTATACGCCTAAACCGATTTTGATAAATGAGGTATCGTTAGAATCCCTAGCTTATTCCGGGTGACATAGACTAGTAAAATTTTTAAAAAGTTATGGGTTTTTAAAAAGTGACCATGATCCCGCATTAAAGACTAAAGTTGAAAAAGAAATCGAAAATAAGATTAACCATATAATCATCATCTAGAAAATGATGAGTAAATTCCAAAAATATATAATACTATAGTTCCATATCCAGTGATTCACAAAAATATATCATAAAAATAGAAATGTGAATAAGATTCTAATTTAACTAGATCAATTTAGATTTTTAACTTTTTATATCATTTTTTTGGCAGGGCAGTCGTGTTTTTGAATTTTTTTAATCATGACTTGTTTTTAGAAAATTTTAAGAGGCAGAATTCCACCATACAAAGTTTTCATGTAACTTTTACTATTTACGCAGCGCACGCCACGGAAGCTCTCAAATTTTACGATTTTTCCGACTTCATTCACATTATTACTCATTATTTTCGCAAGGACTTTTAATTTTTTTGAAAATAAAATATAGCCTATGTTACTCGCTGATAAAGTAGCTTTCTATGAGTGAAATAATTTTTAAAATCGGTTCAGTAGTTTTTAAGTTTATCCATTACAAACAAACAAACAAATCTTTCCTCTTTATAATATTATTTTTTATAAGTATGCTTGTATGTTACCTTCCGACTGCCTATTACCTATACTATTTCTTATTTAACTATCACAACACCTCCTTACAGTTACATATATTTTAAAATCGTAAGCATTGCCAGTATTGACTTTTGTAGTCTTTGAAATTACCGTTTTATAACCAAAACGCTTAACCTTATTGCTTTGACTTCGATTTTGATGTTTAGACATAATTTATGTACCAGTTATTATACCTATTATTATACCTATTATTACAATCAGTGACTGTAATACAAGGTCATTATGTTAATCTTATTGCTCACTAGAATTGGCCTCCGAAATCGATGTGTTGAATTAAGGGTGTTTTGCTAGGTAATTTTAATTTTCCTGGAGTAAAATATAATTTAGAATCCTAGCCTAGAATCCTTACGTAGTTGCCCAATTGCCTACCTACGAAAGTTCCTTCATAGCTCCAGCCGTTTCGAAGCACTTGAAACAAAAGTACAGACAATTTTTGTGTGTGTTAACGTTTAGATAGCGTGTACCCTGCCTACCTATCAATATTATGATTAATTAATTCTACATAAAAATAATAAACTGATTGACTGGTATTAACGTAATTTGATTGGGTATTGCAACATATCTCCTAATTACTTATGTCCTAGGAAGATAGTAAATATGCCGCCGCGGCTATAAAAACAAACTCTAAACAGCAAAAACGTTGTACATGCTCCTTCCTAGTCCATCGAACGTAGGAATATTTTCCGGATGCCAGGAGATAAATTAGTTGATAAGGTGTGGCCTCCTAGTAAAAATACTGGCTAACACATTGCCACTGTATATACATATTTTAATTTTTATTCAAGGTACAAGTATGCGCTTGCAAAATATAAGTACGGTCTACTTAAAGACAAACAATTACATAACAAAGGAAATTATTATTAAAAAACCGGCCAAGTGCATGTCGGGCCACACGCAGAGTAGGGTTCCGTAGGTGCCCGTCACAATATGCTGATTGCTGACGTTGGTCGACTATTACCTACTCGTAAACTTGTAAGTTGTAACGTCTACCTACTTAGCTGTGATAGTTGTAGTGATTTTAAATTCGTCATACTTCCAAGATTTTTTTCACATATCCAAAAAGAACCGTTTAGCTAGCAGAGGGGACTGTGGAATCACGCAAAATTAGTAGGGTTGTAACAGAGGCGTTCTTACCGGAAGCAGAGGCGGATGCGGAGGAAGGGGCTTTGCCTCCGCGGATGCAGAGGTTAACGGAGGCGGAGGCGGAGGTAGATTTCTCCGATCACATCATCCATTTTCTGTGCTATCTGTTATACAATGAATCCCAAATATGTTTTTTTTTTTCATAATTTTATTTTACGACTTTGTCCTCATGATATGAACCATGCCAAATTACAGCTTTATACTATTGTCTCTTGAGCTAAGCCGCGGATGGACTAACGGACATGGCGAAACTAAAATGGCTCCTCGTTGACAACGGAACCCTAAAAAAGGCCTTTGAGTATATTATTAGTAAAGTAACCTAATATGATAAAACTTATAAAATATTCTATGATAAGTTTATAATAAAACTTATTCAAAAATTATATAATATTATATCATAAACCAACCTATAATTTAGAGAAATAATTAATAATCGAACGAAATAACATTATTCAGGAACACAATAATTAAATGCAACCATTGCCTAAACTCATAGCCTGTCGTACAGACTGACAAGTTCAACAGATTTTGACATAATTCATCCCAAAGACCTCCTGTATGGTAGTAACACCTAACCACTGTATAATATTCCAAAATAATGCTGCTAAAGTTGTGTCCAAAATGAAAATAAATGAAAAATGATTTATTTCAACATACATTTTTAACAAATAATTGTGGCTAAGGCCTTCTATTAAGCAAAAGAATACCTATGTCGGAAGGCCTAGCTCAATTTTATTAATACAATTTTTTTTAAATTCTAGTCATGCAAGCATGCAAGGGTGATAGGTGTGTGTGTGTGCGTGTGTGTGCGCGTGTGTGTGCGTGTGCGTGCGTGCGTGTGTGTGTGTGTGGGTGTGTGTGTGTGTGTGTGTGTGTGTGTGTGTGTGTGTGTGTGTGTGTGTGTGTGTGTGTGTGTGTTATCAGTGTGTGTCTCCATGTATATTCCAATTAAAACCACAGTTACACCGACCGAACAATCTGCAGATGAGCCTCCGTTTCATCAAAAGATAGTGTTTTAGCCAGTTTTTAAGTGTCTTTTACAGTCATGACTTTTCTTTGGGTAAATATTCAGGGTTTGTTAACTTTATTATATAAGTAAGCTATGGATAATAACATAAATTTAATTGAAGAAGAATTTTCCAGCGCAACGAGGCCTTGATCGCTGAGTTCAAGTGAGTATAATCTGCTTAGTGCTTATACAGAATGTTTTAAGATCGCTTTATAGCTTTAAGTCCCCTATTCTTTGCCTGCCTGCCTATTATTTTCCGAAAATATTATATCGGGTGGTTTCTTGAAGTAATTTCTCTCTATAATGCTGATTTCTATTAGATATGTCACCGTAAGATTGCAAAAACCGTTAGATTGTAATCTAACTAGTGAAACTGTAAACTGTCGACAGATTGTGAATGTTCTGAGTGTAAATTTTTGAAATATTCATTGAATTTACGTTTTCTTGTCTCTTTCTTGTTGGTTAGATTAGGGCACAACACTGCACTCAGAACATTCACAATCTGTCAATAGTTTACAATTTCGCTAGTTAGATTACAATCTAACGGTTTTTGCAATCTTACGGTAACAGTTCAGCGAAGTTAATTAGCCGGCATCAGCTAGTTTGAAATAATTCCTTTACGAATTTTGTACATTAGGTATACCTAAAGTAAAAATGTAAATAGTGACTATATTATTATTACTTTGTATAAAATAATAATAATGTTTATTATCACTTTGTATAAAATATTAATTTTACGCATTTCATTTGTATCACGCAAACAATGAAACAACATATACATTGCTAATGTAAATAAGCTGAATAATTAATTACACAATTACTCATGGCTCTTCGATAAACACGTTACCGAGTAACGGTCTAACGGGCGCTCATCGGTACTCCGTAGTTTCACGCAGGGTCACCACCCGACCGGATTTTTCCAGACCTGTCCATATTTTGGTCTCTCTTTGCGTCGTAACTCGTAATCCTCATTACTGAGGGTCGTGACCCCTTTCCATTAATCACATAATGGTAGGAGTTTTCTTGGGATCATATCATAATAATGTGGTAGGTAACCACGTCCTCCCGCACATGACTCTTCTAAGAGTATTAAACTCTTAGTTTTTTGTAACGATTATTATCAAATATTAGTGATAATAACTGGGACCGACGGCATAACGTGCTCTCCGAAGGAAGAAACGAACAGGCCAAATTTGAACCTCCAAATTCGGTCACCCATCCAGTTACCAACTTGAGACAACGTTGCTTAACAATCGCAATCGCTTTGGTCCGGGATGCGAAATAAGGAGAATTCTACAGTCTATTGCTTTAAAATATCCAAAACTTCGTGATCACTTCGTTTTGGTCTTTTAAATCCACTTTGTATTTTTTCTTCACAGACTTCGAGTATTACTCAGTATATCCTGATTCAGCAATATTTCACAGATTACAAGACGTAGTTTAAGCAACTGCCATCGAACCTCTGCAGTCAGCATCAATCTATTATGTTGTGAGCTAGTGTAGGTATGTTGTTACCCGTCATCTCTCCAAAATAAATTTTCCCATTTTCATGTTATGATTAAAAATTTAAACTCTAGAATATCGTTCACTTCTGAATTCACATGTCAAGCTTTGCAGAAAATTCAAGTCAAGTCTTGTTCGGAAAACCCCGGTCTATATGTGTCCAGGAATTTCATATTCCAACCTGGTATCCCAAGTTTCGTGTAGAAGTACTGATCATGTAACGCGTAATTACGTGAATTTGCGTGGATGAAATGACATAAGGCTGTTACAGTTTGCGCCTACCAAATGGCGTGGCACGTTGCCTGGAAGGACTGCAAATAAGACGCCTTTGTTAGAGCTCCCACACACTGGCACTGTCCTTACCCTACTATTACGTAGAATTATGAACTTCACTGAGTTTTTTTGTATGTTCATTCATCTTTTCCCGTGTAAATTGTACTTGTAATGTACTGTAGACATTACCAAAAATGTTGTTGGACTTGTCCCTTATGCCACGTTCTGTAGCAATATAGGCAATTATTTTAAGTAATTTCATGAAGAATTACCGTATTGGAGCTCGTGGATTAGGGGGAAGGGTTGTGTGTTCAAATCATTGATAAAAACTGTCTGGTTATACTAGTGGCTAGCTTGCTGTCCTAGTTAATATAATCAATCTATGCTGTCCAATATGAAATTAAAAATCCTTTATTTGCTAGATTCTAATTCAACCATGGATCTTCAAAAGAGGTACCTATTGTAAATAAAGTAGAAACAAAGCCACTATCAGCCATGCTGTGACATACAAATATTAAGTTTTTGCCAAACACATTATAATAAATAATATCAAAATGTAAATAAATTTATTGTTACTTCAAAATATATTAAGGTATTTAAGGTATTATTATATTTAAGGTATTATTATAGACTTTTTATTATATTTGGTAACGTTATTAAGAGAAACACGAATACTACTTAAATTACCTACTTATTGATCATTTCACAATTATCTTATATATAAAATTCTCGTGTTAGTAACCACGCTCCTCCGAAACGGCTTGACTGATTTTTATGAAATTTTATATTCATATTCAGTAGGTCTGAGAATCGGCTACTATCCATTTTTCTTACCCCTAAAACACCTCAAAAAGGAACTTCGTTCCAAAACATACTGACAGCCTGAGTCCTGCTTAAATTATTCTTGAAAAAAAATTAAAATCGGTTCTGTTTTGGAGGAGGAAACAAAAAAATACGAGAGTAAGAATTCGACTGTTTTTCATAAGTATTAGCGGTCCAAGTTGCAATTGTCCCTATTGGGTGTTATGGAGTTATATTTGTGAAGCAGCGCGACGGCAATATAATTGTTCAATAGTCAATACCTATTCTCAAAGTTTCCCGTTCATGCCATATCCTCTTAACAGCCCTGTGCCACAGAATAGTCTAATAGTCAAGTACCTGTGCCTCGGGTATATCTAGCACTGAAATTCGGAATTAGTTATACTACCGTATATCTCTCTGGTTGTTTCGGGTGGCCGACCCATCATATTCATTGAGGTAGGCAGCTAGCTATCCATACTTTTTTTCTTTTTTTGACGGGGGGGGGGAAATCTTCTTTAGATACCTGACCTCCTAGAGAGTAAACTGACTTATGTGGGATTTGTACGCACTAAAACCCCCTCAGTGACCATCCTCAGCGTATGATGAAAGGCTCCGGGAACTCTTGAAGAACTTGCGCTATCCATACCTAGATGACCTCGGCCTAACTTCCCCGTAGCCGAATTTCAGTTAGGAGGATGTTATAAGGATTTTATGCGTGGATGTAAGATGTTTTAAAAATCTGTGGGTTTCCGGAATAAAATATAAGTAAGTAGCTGTATGTGTATATGCCCCTCTTTTGAGATGCAAGCTATTAGGTAATGTACCAAATTGCGTCAAAATCGGTAAAGTAAACGGATTGGCCGAACAGATAAACATTTTCGAATTTAAAATCTTATTATTTCTATGTATGGAACTACTCGTTAAAGCGTTTGACTGGTAGGGCCCTTACAGTAGGTACCTTTTACAAATTACGTCTTTTGTGTTGCTGGCAGAGAATAACACGCGTACAAAATGAAATAAAATTCTCAAAGAAACAAGAACATTTTGTTACATATTATATTGTTACGTGCAATGAATACCTGTTTGTATATAGCACTTTAATACCTATCTACTTATGCTAGTTTGTATCTATATTTTGTTCTAAGTAGATATAATTAAACCTACATAATATCCACCTTATCTAATCATCTGCCCTATGATAGGAGAAATACCTAGGTAGGTATCTAACGGAAAAGGATAGGCGATAGCATTCATGTCTAACGGCTATACCTATACATCCATAATAAATACTTATAGTGCTCATATAATAATAAGTACGTAGTTCAAATTCAAATGCTTTTTATTCAAATAAACGTTTTCAAGTACTTTTGAATCGTCGTGTGAATCTACCACTGGTGAATCTACCATCTACCAGTGGTTCGGAAGAACCAGCAAGAAACTCGGCGGTAGAAATCTCTTTTAAAAGAAATTATTTACAATGTCATTAATTTGTAGAAAACATATGTAACAGCTGTCCTTAGCATTGGTGGAGCGAGTCAAATCCATGCTCCTTTGTCATTTACGTAATCTTCAACAGTATAATACGCTTTTTTTCAGAAGCATACTTTTAATGGACTTAATAATTATTTTTTTTTGAATCCTCTACAAGTTAGCCCTTGACTGCGATCTCACCTGATGGTATGTGATGACGCAGTCTAAGATGGTAGCGGGCTAACCCGTTAGGGGCATGGCAGTTATATTAAACCCATATATATACGGTTTCTACACGGCATCGTACCGGAACGCTTAATCGCTTGGCGGCACATTTTTACCGGTAGGGTGGTAAGTGGTTACTAGCCACGGCCAAAGCCTCCCACCAGGCCAAATTAAACCTAATGATTAATAATTAAAATAAGAAGAAATCACGCGGACCTAGAGAGTAGAGATGTAAATCAGACTCATTACTTGGGCATAATAGGAAAACTTGGATCCAACATCCTAGGCAAACTAATACCACAGAATAGGTAATAGTAGCTAATACGAAATGAAATGTTGATTACATGTAGGACAACCTTAGGACAACTCGAGCTTTTTACAGACGGCCGGGTGGTAGTCCTGACGACTCTACCACCGGTTCGGAAAAAAATTCTGAACCGGTGGTAGATATATTTAGTGGATGGATGATAAACTTAGGTACAACAAATGAAATCTAACTTGTCAAAATAAAAATCAATGTACCTACTAATGATCGCCTTTGAAAGTCACCTTACTAAATCGATCACCTTTGAGTACTTAAATATATTAGCATCCGAGAAAAAATAAAATATGAGGAAAATTAAGGTTTGCCTATTAGTTGCCATCCATACACACGTAGGTCCCTTTATCTTATAGGCGACCTTCGAGCCAAAATTGGAAGACTAATGTTTAATGTCCCCAACTATCGAACAATCGGACGGCCGTCATGGACATAGTCAATGATAATGACACACGCGATATTAATTATTTTATACGTGAGCGGAGCCATATTTGATAACAAAATCTAGCATTGTGCAGTTCTACAAAACTTATCTGACCCGGTGGGCAAAATTGGAACTCGTTGTCAACCGATGGACGTCCACTGCTGGACATAGGTCTCTTGTAGGCCCATACAAGGATAATGCCCATAATGACCGCGCTGGGCAGGCGTGTTGGTCATCGCAGGGCAAGACTATTCGCACCGGTGTCGCTGCTGCCCGACATCGGCCTGTGTCATTTCGACAGTCCAGCCAGTTTTGGAAATGGTTATACCGCCATTTGTCGGTCGCCAGAGCCTCGTTTGTAGACCAGCAGGGGGCACCACGGGCAGGTGAGGTTGGCTGTTGGAGTGCTAGGTGGAAGCGCACTCCCTTACCCCTAAATTTGGCTAAAAGGAATGGTGATAGGTAGTATATAACCTGAATAAATACTTATCCCAGAAAATTAATGGACGAAGTGGCGGCCCGCAGTCGTCATCTAGATAAGAGGTACCTACTTGTTCCTGTTTGATTTGTTTTTGATAGCTCCTTTTATATATGTCACCGTAAGATTTAAAAAAACCGTTAGATTATAATCTAACTCGCAAAATTGCAAACTGTCGAAAGATTACAATTTAACGCATTATTTTTGGTAGATCTGTTAGGTATAGATAGAACTTATGTGACTTGATTATTTATGTCGAACCCTAACCTAATCTACAAGAAACAGACAAAAAAACGTAAATACAATGATTATTTCAAAAATTGACACTCAGAACATTGAACGGCTCACAATCTTTCGACAGTTTACAATTTCGCGAGTTAGATTATAATCTAACGGTTTTTACAATCTTACGGTGACATAGGATAGGTACGTTTGATTGAAAAGTACTAAGTAGGTAGATAGGTAGGCTAGTAGGTACTTAAACGATTATCTACATCAACCTCATCATTTTAAGCGATGCCACGTAGAAACTAATGAAGACCTAGGTAGGTATTATAGGCCTACACTTCACTTTTTACAGGGCCCTGAAGTAAGGGTGGGCGTGGACGCATGTTAGAGCGTCGTTTATTACACCGCAATAAGGACCAATTTAAGGACCCTTTCTCCCTAAATCTTATTACACTACACTGATTCAAGTGTAATAGGCGTGGCGACGCACTAATTCGCGGCCACGCCCACTATTAACTACCTATTACTATTAACAGAGGAAACGGAAGCACGGAAGATGTTAGTGTACCTACTTTTAACAATATATTAAATAGAAATTAACTATAGTACATAAAACTTACTTTATGAGCTCCTAGCTAAAAACAAATTGTAACAAAATTATAATTAAACTATCTCCTAGACCTAAAAACCAATCGCATTCAAACTCTATCTTAGAATTAGGAAAACCCCCTTTGCTCTACGGAGTACGAAATGCTTTGACCCTTTGGCTAGCAGCGCCACCTAGCAAATATTCAAATAACTACTTAATAAAACCACAACGACAATGTCGCGTACATTAATGTTGTACTAAATTAAAGTAGACCGTCCACTATAAAGCAGCGCCATCTACTGTGAGACATTAGTGCTATAAAGTTTCACATTTTTCCTACTAGATGGCAACAGACGAGAAAACAGCTGTTTGACATAATGTTTTCCTGATCGTTGCTAACTTCACACTAGTTCGCAACCAGAGACTATAGAAAAAAGAATCAGTCAGTCAATGACGCAAATATTATAGCAGTGACATTTTGCAGTGTGTTGTGTAGTGTTTCCAGAAAAACTTTTGTGAAAAAATTTATTGCAAACCAGTCAAATACTGTGATTTATACCTGTATAAGTGTATCGATCGTATTGTCTTAAAAACTTCAAGTTTGTTTGATATCAGTGCCATCAAATTTAGATCATCGCTTCTTTCACAAAGTGGTTCAGTTTTTGTTATCCGTGGGCAAAGAACCTTTTTTACAGCATTGGATGTAAGTAGCCAGAACGTTTTGTTTAACGCTTTATTTGTAGCTTATTTTTGTTAGTAATGGAATTAACACCTAATCTAAAATGTTTAGAACTGTGATGAATATCCTCCTTCTTGGCCCTTAGTCGCATTTAGGTCTTAAACGAATTGAACCTAATTACATATTAGGAACAGACAATTTGTAAAACCGCTTCTGTTATTTATGTTAGTTTAAGGCTCTATAACAAAGAAAAATGTATTTGATATATTTCTTACATATGTACTAACATTGAACTATCAAAAAGTTGTAATATTGTAAATACTATGAAAGTCTATGCCATCTGTTCTTTTCAACTTAAAACATATTAACTTAGAAATAGGTAACTATTTATAGTTAATACTTACCTACATGTACTTAAATATAATTTTTCATGAAACTATTAGGATTATTACTCAAAAACACCAAATAGCTCATACTATATTGTCATTTGATCTAGTTTTAGAAAGTAAATTGAATGGCTGCAACATGTTAATGTATAAACTTACAAAAGGTAATGTTAAGGTCATAGTGACTTCAAATAGGCTAATGTTTGCTTTGCCATATGTTCTAAGAACAGTATTCATTGCCAGTATTTTACTTAATATTACTTACCTATTTAGTTTAATTAAGCTATGCAACTGCTGCCATTTTGCTGTTTTACAGGTTATACATTTGGAACAAAGTCACTAAGTGGCAACTAAAATTATATAATCCAGCTAATAGTTAGAAATATGATGCTTCTAATTATTAGCTGGATTTGTGTGGATTAGCTGGATTAGTTACTTTCTTGCAATGTTGCAAATGTATCCAGCTAATAATAATAAGTGCTATGCTTCTTATTATCGGCTGGATTTTAAGATATAAACCAGTAAGCTGACTGTTGGATAGACATGACCAAACAGTAACAGTAATCACGCCCAAATGGCTGAACAGATCTGGATGAAATTTGGCACAGAGATAGATTATAGTCTGGAATAACACATAGGCTACTTTTTATCCTGGAAAATTAAGGAGTTCCTGCGGGAACGAAAAAACCTCAATTCACGCGGATGTAGTCGCAGGCATCAGCTAGTATGTTATATATGATGAGTGGATGTCCACTAGATACAGCTGTCTATAGAGTTTGATATTAGAGCTAATTAATCAAAGTTAGCAATTTTTTAATCAAAGCTTGGTCTTAGCATTTTACTTACTTAAGGCCGGGCTTACTCTTTTAAGTTATTACGTAAATAGTATATGTAAGTGACTTACGAGGCTGTTACATATCATAAGTTACTCATGTGAATGATGTAGGTGAGAAAAGCTTCAGCTGTAATTGAGGTCTAAGTGTTAGCAAGTGAACTAATTATAATTACTTACTTATCTATTTACTTATGTACTTGATCTGCTGGAGGAAATATATTTAAATGCAGTGAATCATGTATAAAACCATGAAGGTACATACCTAGTAACAGCAGGATTACCTAAGTAATAGTTTCATGCATCATTCATGAAATTAAACCATACTATTACCTATTCTTTAATTAAACTAACTTATATGTTGTAAACTTACAGTTATGAAACTTTAATTAAGTAGGTACTTACATACTGCAAATTTTTTGCACTTTGTTAAAGAAAAATTAGATGGAACAATTATTAAGATATTAGGTGAATATACTTACTATATATTTTTTGTCACCTATGAATAATGGAGTTCTCTATCTTTCTTATTCATCCGTTCTTAAACCATATGCATGTTTATATGCAGCATCATATACCTACTATCATAGGATTTAAAGAAATTCCAGCGTGAGTTTTATTGTACCTAAATTGGATTTTCTTCAAATAGTTTGCAATAATCAACTAAGTAGTAGGAGTGGGACGTACCTACTTAGGAATCTAATTTATTTTAGTAGTTATCTAACTCTCATATTGATACAGTTTGGGTAGTTATGTATGTACTTAGGCCCATATTAAGTAATAAAGCGACATCAGCTCAAATATCAGTTCTCAGATATTTATTGGTCAATCTAGGGTAAAAATAACTGATATCGTTTCATTAATACGATCCTTACTTTACTGTAAGTAGTTTATTACCAACTGCTTCTTATTCTTCAACAAAAAATAGGTGTTTAGGCGGTCACGTTCCATATTTGCTATCGTGACCGGAAATCAAAGTGGACAATTAATTTTGTATAGGTCAAGGTGATGTTGGCAATAATTTTACTGCATACATCTAAGTAAGTATCTACTTTCAAAGCGTTAGTGATATTTAAATATCCGAGGAAGGAAATAGACTATTTTTATCCAGACGACATAAACAGGGCATTAAAAGCCCTTATTCGCGCGGACGTAGTCGCAGGCATCGTCTGGTGTAATAAACATTATATAATGTATATTAGGTACACTAGACAATGCCTTATGCTTAAAAACTTAGTAGTTAATTAACTAGCAGAATAACCACAGATATGCTCTCTTCAACGAAGGCATCAAGGTAATCAAATCTTTCACATTGCAATGAATGTTCGTTCACTCCATCCCGTGACTTAAGTTAATTTGCTAGACCTACTTAGCTAGAAAGTTACATTCAAGTACTGAAAAACAGATTCATTAAGGTTACAGAAATATAAGTGTTACAGAATGAAAGTGTAACAGAATCAAAGCTGTAACCCTTTTGAATGTGTTTTTAATTCTGTTAACCCGAAGCACAAATTTTTGTAACAGAAACGAATCTGTACCGGAAAGTGTTTTAAAGTGTACCTAACCGAAATAGTAGCAACGTTGCCAAATTTACTGTTGACGCGTATTCAAATTTGAACCTAAGGTGAAAGCACCGATGGTTGCAATTGTTTTAAGAAAAACATGGCCATGTTGTGTCAGTGTGTGTCAAGACCAATGAAGTGGGAAGAACGCGTTGTCACAGTTTGTTAGGGCATGTACCTACCTATTCGGGTTACAGTATCGTTTCTGTTTCCGTTATATGTGTTTCTGTTTTATAATAGTTTCAAAAAACAGTGTTTAAACACCATATTTCGGTTACTGTTTCAGTCCTTATTCACATTAATCAATCCTCTTTGTTTCGCAAACTCAGTGTTAGTGCAGGACAACGAAACAAAATCATTACCAAATTCTATAACAATAGTCAGAATATATATAATAGTCTAACTAGTTATTAGTTAATTGGCCTAACAAAATGATAATAAAAAGCATTCAGTAATTGAATGCTTTTTATTATCATTTTGTTAGGCCAATTACTTTTTTAAGACATTGCGCAAATTAGTCTTAGTCGAGCCCTATGCGGAAAGACCTGGCAACCCACCGCATTATTATACCAAGTACCATTATGTAATGGAATGTCATAACCCTCAGCAATCTATATATTATGTATAAAATTCAAAGTTCTGACTGACTTATATATCAACGCACAGCCTAAACCACTGGGGTTAGAAACTTGAAATTTTGACAGTAGGCCCTTTTGTGACGTAAACGCTCACTAAAGGGAAGGATTTTTCAAAATGCTATCCCTAAAGGGGTATTTCAGGGGATGAAAGTCCGTCATTTCTCAAGTTATATCCATAAAAACTTGGTACATGAGCTACCGGTAAAAAATAAAAAAATCACAGTCAAAATTTCACAGTTTTTGAAAATTCCACCCCCAAAGGTGTAAAATAGGGATTGAAATTTGAATGAAAGTCCTTCATTTCTCAAGTTAACTTAGCATTAGGGCTTTCGGTTAAATATGAAGAAGTACGTGTTTCACCATTTTTGAAAATTCGACCCCCAAATGGGTAAAATAGGGGTTGAAAATTGCTATGAAAGTCATTCATTTTTCAAGTTAAAGCCAGGAAACTTGGTATTTGAGCTTTCGGTGAGCTTCACCATTTTTGAAAATTAGTTCCCCAACGGCGTTAAATAGAGAGTTTGTCCTACAATCACGCCTCATCAGAGCAACGGATTAACGTGATTTTTTGCTTATGTAAGGTTGAGGACCTAGAGAGTAACATAGGCTACTTTTTATAAAGGAAAATTAAGGAATGCCTGTGGGGGAAAAGAAACTTAAACTACGCGGGCGAAGTCGTGGGCTGTGGGCATCAGCTAGTAAGGAATACAACGCAGAGAGAGAACCTATATAAATTCTAAGCCATTTTACTGGCATAGAAATTTGGAAAGGTCAGCAGTGAAGTAAATGATGCGTCTGCAGTCTGCACTTCGGTCCTGTACTTTACAGCATGGAAATCGCGGACTTGAATGGACTTTGCGGTACAGACAATTTCGCTGAACGTCGTGTAATCTCTTCGTAACACCAAATACATCTAGATGGATTCATCAAGGTCAGAGTTAATTTTATCTTGCGCCATGTATAAGAGTGTTCAAAAGCCAGTTGTGGACAGGTTTTGAAGTCAGAGTAGGCAATGAGGCAAACTCTGGGTAGAAAATAAAAAATGTAAGTTTAACTACATGCAGGCCAAAATCTCAATGCTAAGCAGTGTTTTTTTTATGCCTTTATTGCACGCCACTGTAACAGGCCACGTGTGTCTGTGGCGAGTGGCTCGTTTACGCAGGCCTTAATTAACATTAGCATCGGATAAGTGGAAGAGCAGAGTGGGTCAGTTTACGTTTCCGCGTTGCATCGGATTGCTAGGGTTGCCAGGCAGTGGCGAAACCTCTATAAATGTTAAAAAGCCTGGCTTGCCCAAAACAAACACTCAAACATACAAACTCAATATTAACTCGTAATTAATCGATCCGTTTAAATTACGTGTTTAAATTTCGCGCGTTCTACAATCTGTCATTTCAATTACTGGGCGCCGAGCGCTTGCGAACGTTTTACGAACAACCTAGTTGAGTGAGTGAGAGGGGCTGTGGCTTTGATTTCCATACATATTGTCTGTATAATCCGCTATAGATTCCTATAAATAGTATAGCGGTTTCTATGGCTGTAATATGCTTGGATTATCTAATACGTCTGATTTAAGAAGTCGCACGCTGCCTCTAGGGGAATCGTGATACGGACTAAACCTTCATAATTTAGTCGTTTGCTTTTTTGTGACAGTGTTTATTGAAATTATAATATTATTCGTGAATTAATAGTTAATTTTATACAAAATTAGTTCAGCTTTAATTAATATTGTTCCTTGTTACTATTTAAAGTGTGTGGAAATATTGATTGACGATAATAAGGTAAAATATATAACTTTTGAACAATAATTCTTGTAAATTCACCAAAATCTACTCCAGACCTGTGTATTTCACAAACTTGTAAAAGTAGAAAAAGGCAATTTAACAGATCCGGGTATAAAACTAAATGGATTTTTGGTTGTTCTCATATTAATAAGCCAATTGTTAGTGTTGCATAAGTTTTTATTCGTACAGTAAGTCAATGTACAGTCGTATTGCAAGCTTCTTTTCGTTAGAAATTATGATATAAATAATTTAACTGGTGCTATAAAAATGCATCAAGTTTCCCAAAAACATATGATTTCCGTTATTTCTTTTTGTAATTTCGGAAAACAACGCATAGAAATTTCCAATTACTGGCAAATGAAATTTCAAATCATATAATTGACCTAGATCACACTGGTAGTGTACCACTGCTGACTTAATTCTGTCTAGTAGTTAACTTATGCCTTCTGTGTGCTTTGTTGAGCTCGTCAAGACATGAGTAAAAAAGTAGACGGAAGATTACGATGGGCAGCGGCTGGCTTGCCTACGTTTGAACCCTACGGCACGCCACTGTTGCCAGGATGTAAAATCTTGAAGTCCTGATAAATACCTGATGTTCTTACTAAAAATCACAGTATATTGCCGCAAGCGCTCTTGACACTAAATTAGGTAAACGTTCCTGATTCCTTGCTTTAATTTATTGGGTGCATAGGTGATTAAGGCCCTATGCATATGCATCAAATGTATGTTTAAGCAGGTAACTCGCGCGTTATTACTAAATTATTAAGTAGGTGTTTTAGATAAGTACTTACTTTCTATTCTGTCTTGTCTAGACATCGACAAAATTACCTAAAAATCTCATGTGGATTTTTCCTCACGTATGGTAACCCTAATCACAGCACGACAATGCGGATCCGTGGCTTGCCAACTGTACCTAAGTGTATAATGTTCTGATAAATGATCGCTCTCATTAGGTTCTTCAACCTGAAACTACTTAGGTAGGTAGGTACCTAGTTCACCTGTCTAAAATTAAGGACAAACAAAGAACCGTGTCTCATTGGTCTAGTGGTAAGCATGTTCGACTGCGGCCGACGAGGTCCCGGCTCGGGCCATAATTAAGTATTGGGTTTTTCTAATAAAATACTAGCCCGGAGTCAGGAAGTTGGCTGTATTTCACCCCCGTGCCTCGTTAAGCTCGGGAGAACAGCTGGACAGATCTGGATGAAATTTGGCACATAGATAAATTATAGTCTGGAATACCTAGTACATAGGCTACTTTTTATCCCGCGGGAACCAGAAAACCTCAATCCACGCGGACGAAGTCGCGCGCAAAAGCTAATAGCTTTTAAAGTAATCCAAAACTTCAGTATATTTTAACCGGTATCTGTAAGTCGGCTGCATAATATATGTATACTTAGTACCTAAGTATATATTATGTAGCCGGCTTACATATATATATATATATATATAACCAAAAATCGAAAATATGATGTCGCTTGGTAGATTGTAAAACATAGTTAAGTCGTTGCTTGGCAGCACTAAGCATCATAATATCCTTATTTATACTTGTATAGTGAGATCTCCTAGTGAAGCATATATTTACTTGGTATTAACTACATTACGATTTAGCACGATTAATTTATTTATGCGTCTTTACTCTTTGTTATGCACATGCGCCAAGCGATCTTGACCTAGTTGTTGCTTGGACTTATTTCTTATTAATTCGCTATAATATCATCACGTTGCTAGTATCCAAGTACACACTCTATTCATTGTACTTAATAACCTCATATACATAATAATATAACCTACGTAGGTACCTGCTTTTCATTAACCGTCTATTCGCAATCCGCATAGGTATATAAACAATGGAAGGGAGGTTGCCTCACGTACAGGAAAAGTATGCTAGACTATCGCTTGACCACAATCGCAGCGGACGGAATGTTGCAAAGCACGACTCTCGCCTTGAATGTTCCCATGTAATGAGTGTCTAGGAAACGTGGGAAGTTTATTCGAAATTCTAGCAGTACGTTAAAATCGAGGAAGCAAACGGCTTTACATTTTGTCTTAGCCCATACAAAACACCGTAAGGTAAATATAACTGACCTCTCTGCACAGTGCACAGGTGGTGATTTATAAATTATGTCTATTTTCAAGTTCCAAGTTAGTAGTAGTTAGTTACCTATGCCGCAGTCAAGGCGGTTATATTATGTTTTAGGTGTATGGGGACGTGTTAGGATTGAATTTAAACAAACCCCATGTAATTTAAGATTATTATATATTGAAAGTTGTTATTTAATTTAGGTTACAAAAGTCTATTGATACATTATGATAATCGATTTAAAACACTATATACGGACTATGGACGTTACAATAAGTATAATAATTAATTGTTTGGTACGAGTGAATTAGCCGGACAAGTTGCGTATACGCGGCCTCCCTGCGTAGGGGTTCAAGATTCACTGACTGGAACGCCCGGGAGAATCCCGACCGAAAGCGAGTCGGAACGGACATTCCCGAGGGTTCAGTAGGTCTCGTGGGACTTCGCCACAGGTGCTCCGCAAACGTAGAAACTTTTTGTCGACACGTCACACGACACCGTCAGATAAAACCGTCGTTTTAACTTTTATTGCTTTTATCTGATGGTGGCACATTAGACAGTGTCCAGTTGGACACAGTATCTATGTTTGCGCAGTTGTTGGTTGACATCACATTCATCGTATAAAAATAAAATATTCAATGTTATACGGCAGACCGACACACAACACAAAAGTGTAGTCTACGTTAGCGCAGTGCCTTACATTTGAGGGTTAAATGAAAATGTCGCTCGGAATTTTGCTACTGTGGGTTCGGTAATGGTTTAAGTTCGATGATCGATCCATGGAATCTATTTAATTTTTAAATTGCAAGATAGGCTTGCGCTTTTGCGAAAAATGATTCGGTCTGGGTTATAGCCTATTACTTACCTAGATGCCTTTTTACTCTTGCATTGAATCTGACGTTCTTTGATTGCATCTAAACCTTATCATTTTAGTTACGTTTAACAGAACTTTGAGCAAAACTATTTTTTTTTGACCTCGTACACATTATTCATATTTAATATTTAATGGCATATTAAGTATACCTAATATAGCAGTCTACGTCAAACCAAGATGCCAATGTAAAACATTAACAATATTATAGCAAATCTTACAAATGTTAATATATTAGATTAAGTTAGGTATTTAGTTACTATTCCTGTTATTAATTACCTACCTACCTTATTTTTCTTAGATTTCTGCTGGGTTTTGGTATTTTTAGCCTCTTTAAGAATAATCCATATCCATACTATTATTATAACAGCGAAAGTATCTGTCTGTCTGCAACGCTTTAACCGCCCATCTTTTCAACCTATTTTCATGAAATTTGGTATAGAGATAGGTTGCATCCCCGGGGAAGGACGTAGGCTTAATAAAAAAAAACTTAATCAATTACTATTTATTTTTATTTAGAGATGAGACAATTTATTCCGACTTCATTCACATTATTGCAATCTGTAATAAAATATAGGCTATGTTACTCGCCTATATGCCTCACTGATAGTGTAGCTATCTATATGTGAAAGAATTTTTGAAATCGGTTGCGTAGTTTTTGAGTTTATCCATTACAAACAAACGAACAAACAAATCTTTCCTCTTTATAATATTAATTTAGATGATTCGTGAGTCGTGCCTGTATCGTGTGTGAATTGTTCGCATTGTTAGATTACAGTGTACCTACCTAGTTGTTGATTTGAGTAAGATCGTTTTCTTGTCAAACAATAGGTACCCTTAGTCCATTGCAATGACTATTAGTTAGCATTCATCGCAATTCGCAACAGCCAACAATAGAAATCAAGACCTTGATTGGACTAGAAAATAATGATTAGAACAAAAAAACATCCGGCATCCGTACATGAAAACAGTATTATGTAGGTAATTTAATTCCATGAAATTGTAAAAAAAACACTAGAATTAGGGTCCAGATAGGTTCGTCATCATAAATCATAATAACTAACTGGTAGAGATTCTAGTCTGTTTGTTGCCATATCCATTGAAGAACTATACGCCAAGATATCATTGGCCATATTATATTTTTAATAAAGGTTCGAGTTTTCATTTAGCAAAGAATTCAATATATACCCTAATTGTTTTTTTTAATGTTTGTCAATTTTTGTAATAAAAGTCAATATTATACGACTAATGATGTACATGAACAAACCTAGGCCCGTATTAATAAACCGATCCTATCTGTGGTCCCAAGAACTGCCTCAGTTGATAACTTCTCAAGATTAGGTTAGCATCTCAGTATCGTCACTAATTAAGAAATGCATGTCAATCAACGCAATCTCAAATGATAACGGTTTCAAGGTCAGCATCACAAAATAAGTCGCTGGTCTTCTGGTCTTGTCCAATCAGAAGACAACTTGAATACAATTCAAGTTGTCCAGACCATCAGTCTGTGGCGTAATGGTATTAGGTGGTCATGATTAGTTACAGGTAGGCTGCCTACACGACCTCACAAGGTCGTTGACGTTATTGTTAGGGTGTTAGGGTGCGCTACGGCCTTCACTGTTCACACCCCAACTAGGGTTGCCAGCAGTTCTATATACTGTACTGTGAAAATTTGTATCTTTGTAAGTTGGATGCTTGTATTAAATCCAAACCCTTATTCACTCCATTGATATTTATTGCTTATTTTATATCACAAACACATTGGTCATTTGACATTACGCACCGATACCCGCCTAGCGCTCCCAATAGCGCTGTCACTGTCAAGAGCCGTAGAGGCAGTAGCTTAGTAAAACCATAATAATAATAATAATAATAATAAAATCATTTATTGTCCATAAAAAATATTACAATCGCATAGTAGGTTTAGCGTCTGATGCCTAAGATAAGTTTGAAACTCGTGTTATAGGCACCAGTGCTTTCCCCTTACAATCTTCTCATATTATAACAGACAACAAACGAAATTAAATAGGTACATTAATGTGCATGCAAGAACAATATAGCGATTTGTTATTATCATATGTAGATGGTGTGTAAATGTGTGTGTGTGGGCGTGTGTGTGCGTGTGTGTGTGTGTGTGTGGGCGTGTGTGTGCGTGTGTGTGTGTGTGTGTGTGTATGATTGGTTGTGTTGACTATAAGTATATTTTATCTTTATGTGTGTTACTTTAAGATAACCAGTAAGTTCTCTGTGCTATCATACGTAAGTTCTTGTAACGACTTTTTTACAATATTTTTACATTTATAAGAATTCAAATATTCTCTTCAATTCTCACAAGGTCGTTGACGTTATTGTTAGGGTGTTAGGGTGCGCTACGGCCTTCACTGTTCACACCCCAACTAGGGTTGCCAGCAGTTCTATATACTGTACTGTGAAAATTTGTATCTTTGTAAGTTGGATGCTTGTATTAAATCCAAACCCTTATTCACTCCATTGATATTTATTGCTTATTTTATATCACAAACACAGTGGTAATTTGACATTACGCACCGATCTCCCGCCTAGCGCTCCCAATAGCGCTGTCACTGTCAAGAGCCGTAGAGGCAGTAGCTTAGTAAAACCATAGAATTGACATATCAATGTTCAGCCTTGTTACTATAGTAACACTTGTTAATCTTTCACGCCACAAAGATTGAACCGATTTTGCCTGAGAATGAAGATAGCTTAAACCATGAATTACTAGGCTTTATTTTATCCCGGAAAATAAAATCCGAGTTCCCGGAAATCACAAAACCTTTACACGGATGGTCAAAGTCGCTTGCATCATCTTTATTTGGAGGACATTTTTCTTGTGACAACCCTGAAAGGATTTTGGGAAATTCCAACGGGATTTTTAAAAAAACGCAGCAATATTTCCGTACTTATTTATTAAATGATGTTTTTTTAATATACCCACTATATTTATCTACATATAACTTCCAAATACTAATAACCCCAACCCCCTGTCCCACTTCATACTTCTTTCCTAAATTATTGCTTATACTTATTACATATAAATTTTCTTTTCATAACTGGTTATGTCGACTTTTTCATGTACCTAGCTATATAAATACTGAAATATAGTATGTATATGTCACCTCAAAATTGCAAGTCAGATTGTAATCTAACGCTTTTTATCTTGATAGATTGTTAACCGTTCAATGTTCTGAGTGTCAATTTTTGAAATATTCATTATATTTATGTTTTCTTGTCCTTTAAAAAGTTAGAAGAGTTTCAGTCTTTTTTTTGATTAACTAGGTAGGTAATAGGTATATTTAAGGGTATATTATTATTTAAATAGAATATTAAGTACTTAGGTTTATATCTTGGATCAAGATATATACCAAATATTAATTTGGTATATATCTTGCCAAAATTGGTAAGTAATGTGAGTTCCAACTTCCACTTGACCTCGTCGGATTACCAAATATTGCCAAGTTGTATCAATGCAGTATCCGTGATAAAAACCGGTTGTATCGAACTTGTTTTGCCATAGTATGCGTTTAATTATTACAATTTTGCATGGTGTATAGCTAGTACCTATTCACTTTCAGGTTTTAAAAGTAACTTATTTTATTGGACTCAAATTGGACCTCAACTAAAAATTACAACCAAAGGTTTGTAAAGTACTTAACTGTTAATTTATCTTGAATTTTGATTGAATTCATTTTAGGGCTTAAAAGGGCAGTAGACAAATACTTGAGATTATACATCCACCTAGTGGCGAGTCCTCCTAACGCTGTGGTTCCCGGTGCGAGGCCGACATTCAAGCATCTTGGGGCCTCAACGCCTATCGGTTCTACGAACTAGGTGTCTTTGTGCCCATTGCCACTTCAGCTTGGCGAGTGGCGACTGGCGACCCTTCGAGCTATGTCGGTTACTTTGGTTCTCCTACGGATCTCCTCATTTCTAATTTGATCACGTAGGGATACTCCAAGCATAGCTCTCTACATGCATCGCCCGCTGAGTGACCCTGAGCCTGAGTGTGTAGGTAGTTTGGTATCGTAAACTAAGTATAACGTGTATCTGAAATAATGATAAACAACAGGAACGACTTCTCAGAAACCGGAATACAAAACGCAACGAAGTATAGTCATTAGTTTGCACTTGTAACAGTGTTCTTACAAAAAATGCCTTCGAATACGTAACAACAAAATGTTGAAGTCAAATCCTTTGGAGCTGCAAACACATTTAGAATGGTTATCACGTTCACAGGTCATGATGCACTTTCTAAAGCGAACAATACATTTTTCATAACCGCAAATATGATTTCAAATGTTATGTATTTAAAGTACCTATTTAATTCGAATATTCTATACTTTAAAACGTTTATTAGAAATTACTGAGAACTTACGAAAGAGACGGAAGGAGTATATTTTTCGCTTTTGATGTGAACGTGATACAATTCTACTCAGCATAAGAAAATTCCACCGTAAAATTATGATAGAAATGGCATTTCTGTGACCTGCGCTCCCATAGAAATGGTAATTCAATAGTCAGGGATTCGGGGCTTATCAGTGACAACTCCGGAATTCCGGATTAACTATGACCCCTGAACATGTATGGATTCGAAAGTAGGTACATAATTTACCTGAGGACAGTTTACAAACAAAATAATACTTTGTGAACGTTCGCACTGCGAAAAATATTCGCGCGATTTAAGTATTTTCCGCGTTCAGATTTCACCTATGTACTCCTAGTAATTTGTGCGTTAGATAGGAACATGCAATAAGTCTAAGGATAGAAAAAAACATTATTTTAATATACCAGTAACCATAATTAATAATAACATTAATTAATAACATTTATAGTAGTTTTAATTTCATTTATATTGTGTATTTTGTTTGTTTATTTAACTTAAATTTAATTAATAGTGTGTTTTTAGTGCTTTTGTTTGTCATGTATGTGGAATTTTAGTAATTTACCTATATGTAATACCTACTGTAGCCTGATAAGACGTAATGAGAAACTGTAACGTCTTATCGGGTATGTCCTATCAATAAATAAATAAATACTTTCTTAGTTAACATATATAGATAATATATAAACGTAGCTTTTACTTAAAAACTGTAGATTATAAGAAATAGTTATAGAGGCATTTATACTGTTTTATGTAAACATTTTATTATTTGCAATGCGATATTATAGCCTGATTGTAGAGATTTTATTTTTTTCTCCCACTGACGCGTAACAATCACACCACACGTCGGTTTATGTACTACTAGATGATGCCTGCGACTTCGTCCGCGTGGATTAGGGTTTCATTATATACTCCCGCGGGAACTCTTTTAATTTTCCTGGATAAAAAGTTACCTATGTCCTTCCCCTGGATACTAATTATACCTATATCAAATTTCATCAAAATTTGTTGAAGGTACATTTTTTTTTATTCCGGCGGGAACTCTTGAATTTTCCGGGATAAAAAGTAGCCTAGGCCTACCTAGCGCGTCCTTTCTCAGACTCTAGACTATCTCTGTACCAAATTTCATTTAAATCGGTTCAGTAGTTTAGGCGTAACACACAGATTTAAGATTTATAATATTATAGTACATATGCAGTAGCGTGAAGTTCATAAAGGCATAAAAGCACTGCTTACCCAAATGGAAATACGTCAATGCGAACTTTTCATCATGGCGTTCAGTAAATAGGTATTCTGACTAACTTATGCCTACCTTAGCTTCAAACCCTGTGCACGCTACTGTTAGTATAGATAATAGGTTTTGTGATTGTGACTAATAGAGGTCAATTGGAACTACACTAACTAGTATCAGTTCAGCGAACAAGGCAACAATTTTATCACCATGTTGCGCAGATGGTTGGCCGAATTTGCACCGGAATACCCTACTTTCGTCTAATTCCATCTGTCACTAAATGTATTGTATGGAGGCTAGGCTGAGCTTTGAACTACTACTAACTAGTGATGAAAATTAAATCATCCAATACAAAGATAGTTTATGAGATATACTAGATATTTACAAGTATTTATGTAAAACAATTACCTGATAAGTATGAGAATACTTCTGGGCACAAGTATGTAGTTACGTAAGAACTATGTTGATAAGGTGTTTGAAATAAACAAAACTTAACATTACCATCCCACAGAAAGCTAAGTATGTGAAGCCTTACTAGCTGGTAGGTACTATAAACGGTAATCATTTGTACTTGGTATCCAAAAATTCTAATTACCTAACTGTAGCACAACTATTATCTTAGGCTCAGTGAATGTAACAAAAAAATCTGTTTCATGTTACCTACGTGCGTAACCTCGTGACTACGCTTACGTCAAACTATGTTACGCTTTAAAATACGTAATGGTGCACTGAAAGCACTCTTTAAAAAAATTAATTCCCATTCGCAACTGGTGTTAATTGTTAACTGGTTACTTAATAGATTTGAGGCAAAAAGCACCTTTTGGAGATACTATAGTTATCCCTTTCTCGTTATTTATTTATTTTTCCATTGTGAATTGCTCAATACAATACCTATTTAATTATGATGTTGTTTCTAACAAAGGTACAAGCTCTAGGCATGAGTCAGAACATAAACACAAACGTAACATCATAGTATTCATAATAGACATCGTCGGCTTTGTAGTCAAGAATCCAAGATTGTTTATTTTTCATCTTAACTATTTCATCCACCTAAATACTAAAACTAGTACCATACTAAATGCTAAGGCGAATCTTTCTGTCTGGTGTGCCTCTGCATCCCAAATACCTGTTCTTTTCCCAGAAAATTAAACCTGCTTGGTATCCCGGAAAATTTAAGTGTTTTCCGGGTTTTTTAAGTAATCTAAATCCAAGCAGACCAGAGCAGAGTAAGTCGTAAAACATAAAGTAAAGGTAAATGCAAGTGCATTGTACAAGATGAATCAGCGGCAAGAGCATCGCGAAGTTGACCCGCGGCCGGTCGCTCAACTCGACACTTCGTCTTCTCGACTCGATCGTTATTCACTAGACGACCCTATAGTATTTAAAACCTTTATAGTTTTTTTAACGTCATAAATAAAAAGGATTGAAACGCATATGTCACCGTAAGATTGCAAAAACCGTTAGATTGTAATCTAACTAGCGAAATTGTAAACTGTCGACAGATTGTGAACCGTTCAATGTTCTGAGTGTCAATTTTTGAAATACATATTCATTTAATTTACGTTTTCTTGTCTCTTTCTTGTAGGTTAGGTTAGGGTTCGACCTAAATAACCAGGTAGTGCCACTTAGGATTTATCGGGTTAATAGGCTAAAATATCACAATCTATCGAAAAATAATGCGTTAAATTGTAATCTGTCGACAGATTACAATTTCGCTAGTTAGATGTAACGCTTCTTGCAATTTTACGGTGACACATATTTAAAACGGCTAAATCTCAGGTAGGTAATTGTAAATGTTGATATCGTAGTTTAAAAAAGATATTCTTATTTAATTCAGTACTTGACTTACCTAATTATGTTTTGTTGCAATAAAGCATTTATCTATCTATCTTTCTATCTAATTCTTATACTTTTAGAAATCTAGTGCATACGTCATAAAAGGTTACTAATTACTATCTTATTTATAAAATTCTCGTGTCACAATGTTGACCGATTTTTATGAAATTTTATATGCATATTCAGTAGGCTACTATCTATTTTTCATACCCCTAAAACACCTCAATCCACGCGGACGCAGTCGCGGCATCAGCTAGTTTAAATATAAAAATTGCAGACGCAACTAAAATAGTTATTACTTATTTAATCGATTAGTTGCTTGTTACAACAACAAAATCCAAAAGTCCACGATATACGGCCTAGATAATTGAGTTGTAGTAGAACACTAAGCAATCCCGCAAAGCTCTTAAAATTTTAGATCGAAATTTCCACTATCCAGGCGAAAAACGACTAGTTAGCTCACGTGAGTCATACAGTTAGTTTAGCATGCAGCTTTCTACAATTAGGAATTCCCTATGATTTCATTGTTTGTATGATGTGTCCCTAAATGCAAATATGTACTGAAAAGTACATATTTGCATATGAAATGAATATGGAATAAAAAGTGCCTATGTGTTATTCCAGACTATAATCTATCTCTGTGCCAAATTTCATCCAAATCCGTTCAGCCGTTCGGGCGTGATTGAGTAACAAACATCCATCGATACATCCATCCAAACTTTCGCATTTATAATATTAGTA
Organism: Erebia palarica; assembly: GCA_964035005.1. Taxonomy (NCBI): domain Eukaryota; kingdom Metazoa; phylum Arthropoda; class Insecta; order Lepidoptera; family Nymphalidae; genus Erebia; species Erebia palarica. The sequence continues at coordinate 25,517,015 of OZ035992.1, read as the reverse complement.
TAGATATGTCACCGTAAGATTGTAAAAACCGTTAGATTATAATCTAACTCGCATAATTGCAAACTGTCGAAAGATTACAATTAAACGCATTATTTTTCGGTAGATTGTAATCTGTTAGGTATATTCATTCATACATCAGCTAGCTATAAAATATGTTAGTTATCTGTTATATTTGTTCTATCTAATAGTAGGCTTTTGATGAGGCATCCGAATCGCTTCCTTGTATAATTTCTTTTCGCAACGCTAATAGAGTGGAATACTGCTGCTGCAAATTAATTATTTTATCTTACATTTCATATTAAAAATTCATTACAACTTAAAAAATAACTATCACGGCCAGTTCCATTTCAAATGAACAATAAAAGCAAAACAATGCGAGCTGATAATGTAATCATATATATACCACCGTAACATTGTGAAAACCGTTAGATTGTAATCTATCTAGCGAAATTGTAAACTGTCTCTCGCTCTGACTCGCGAAATCGCAAACTGTCGAAAGATTACAATTTAACGCATTATTTTCCGTTAGATTGGTAATCTGTTAAGTTTATTAACGCGATAGAACATATGTGATTATTTATGTCGAACCCCAACCTAACCTACATGAAACAGACAAGAAAACGTAAATACTATGAATATTTCAAAAATTGACACTCAGAACATTGAACGGTACACAATCTTTCGACAGTTTACAATTTCGCGAGTCAGACTATAATCTAACGGTTTATACAATCTTACGGTGACATATATACGTGTGTAGATGGTCAATGTTTGTCCCGTAGCACGGCAAGCAGTCACATACTGATGATCGTTTCTTTTGAATGCATTATACACTTTTACATAGAAACGGTTAAGTTGCTGAAGCCTAGTGTAGTGTTCCAGTTAGATAATTTAGTTCATAGTTCATACTTCATAATATACATAACTAACTGATGTCCGCGACATCGTCCGCGTGGATTGAGGTTTATCGGTTCCCGCGTGAACTCTTTAATTTTCCGCGATTAAAAGTAGCCTTTGTGTTATTCCAGACTTTAATCTGTATCTGTGCCAAATTTAATCCAGATTCGTTTAGCCTATGGCGTGATTGAGTAACAAACAACCATCCATCCATCCAAACTTTCGCATTTATAATATTAGTATAGAAGTGTAGATGTTAAATTTATGAAATTACGGATGTTATTCTCCTTTACTAACTTATTTATTTAAGTATTATTTAAGAATTCGCATGTAAGTTGAAACTTGGAAATTGGAACCCTGCAATATTTATCTTTCAAAACCAACTTTCTAGATTACACGGTTTAGATTTATGAAGGCCAGTCGACTAATAGGCCATAGAATAGCAACACTGGAAGAAATTTTTACGGCCAATTTTATAGATGCGTCACGCGTTACTTATTACATTGTAATTTGTAACTGATTTCCCGTGATAAAATACTATATTCAAATCAGTTTTACAATAATATAAAGTGGGTATAGGTTTTATATTGTATTGTTAACATATCAAAATCAAGTATCAAAATAGTATATAATAGAGATATGTTTAACTTTTGTTTGTTTTAATTGTTTACTCTTTAACAATATTAGGTATACTTACTTTAAATATAAATTATTTTATGATAACAGTCTAGAGGCATTTTCGGGTGGTCCTTTGTTTACATGTCAGCTCTTGTTACTGGATATCATTAAGCAAACTCTGCAATGATGGAACAATTCGCTTCAATGCCGCTACATCCTTTGGATCATGTCAGACAGTCAGGCATATTAAATGTCAAAAATATATTAACCTTCGATATTAATCTGGATACAACAGAACACAATAAATGATCTACTAACATTATACATTTGTAAAACTTAATTTAATGTAAAGCAATTTTGTTTCAGATCCAGATGTGTTTGAAACGATAAAGTCGTCAGTCGTCGCGAGTCGAAACATCTAGTGAAGGTGAGTGAGAGATTCCATAATTTGCTTTAATTTTTTTTTTATAATTAAAATATTAGATAAGTAGGTAGGTACACCTACACAACGATATTTTAAAATTATTATTAACCCCTCAAGGGATGTTCTGTAATTTGTAATAATTCTGAATATCTTTTGACTTTTAAAAATTCTGAGTTAAATAAATTTTTGTCATAAAAATATTAAAAATGGCTGCCCTAAGAAGCCATTATCCACGTGAGACGAGCTCAACTAGTCTATTACTGCCTACGAATCACACTTGAAGAATGTCCACAGTCCACACACATCTAGAGGTACGGTGGAAAGTTTTTTTTTACTGAATTTATTGAGTGTTTTTAAAAAGTTGTACTTACTTAAAACGAAAGATTTTCAGTATTGTGTAGACAATTTTCCCTTAAGAGGTTATTATCATTTTTAAATTAACCCGGTGTTTTCAAATTACATAAAAAGTAAGAGAAGTTTGCTCAACCCTTTTAATTAGTGCCAGTATTTAGGTATGTCAGTAAAATTAAAGTTGTCTATATATATTTAAGAAATTTTTGTAGATAATTTGATACATGTTTGTGTTGACGACCTCCGTGGCGCAATGTGTAGCGCTGTTGTCTTAACGTGCGGAGGTCCCGGGTTCGATCCCCGGCAGGGTGAATTTGGGAATTTATAATTTCTGAATTTTCCCTGGTCTGGCCTGGTGGGAGGCTGTGGCTAGTTACCACCCAACCGGCAAAGACGTGCCGCCAAGCGATTTAGCGTTCCGGTACGATGCCGTGTAGAAACCGAATAGGGGTATGGGTTTAATATAACTGCCATGCCCCTAACAGGTTAACCCGCTACCATCTTAGACTGCATCATCACATACCATTGTAGAGGATAAAAAAAAAGTGTTGTACATTTTTGTACTGACTACTAGTACTGATCAACGGTTTGGTAAACTTATCCCTAATACCTAATTAAACGGTTTGGGTACGTTTTACGCACTACTCGTCGACAATCGAACAACTTTTAATTACTACTACTGAGTACTGAGTTCTCAAATTGTTAACAAAGTCCAAGTCATTAAAAATAATATATAAACTGAGTGTACATATTAATAGGTATTCTTATGTAGGTAAGACAATATGATTTCATTTGGCTCCATTTCATTTCATTAACAAGAATCTTCTTCATTCTTCTCTTGTCATTAGATATCATTTTGTCAGAAGACCGATGACTACGGCAGGTGAAAACGCGTGGCCGGAGCCACAAACTAATAAATTATACTGTTTGATAAAATTTAAAACTCATTTATCAAATAAGTAAAACACCAGGTTTAAGATTATGTTGCCAAAATTATGTGAGATATTATGAAGCAGCTTGCAGAAACCAAAAGAATTCTTGAAGTTGGAAGATTAATGAACTTGTTTGGTTCAAAACTCAATTTAATCACAGCACCTATTAGAGCCCCCACGCTACCGACGCAATGCGTCTTAGAAAATAAACACAGTATTCTGGATAAGGTGGTATTAAATATTACTTTAACAAGTAGGTAGGTATATTGAAGATTTAACTTCGTCGAAATCTTGACTTATATACTTCTAAATCCATATTGAACCATCCTGAATATCAAATTGAACTTAGTATGGATTTGTATTGTATGCATCTTTGGTCATCAATAAAATCAATCGTTTAGATATTAATCAGAAGAATAAGTCAATGGCGTTGGTACGGGGTCATGAGCCATGACTCATGTACGAGGATACCAACGCTATATAAACACGAGAAAAAGAAACAAAACACCTACCGCAACTATAGGATTATTGGCCGGCGAGTCGACTCGAATGCGACACGACGACGCATGAGTCATTTTCCTCCCAAACCGGTATGTCTGCCGTCAAGTTCCGATGCCTGGTTTGTTCCGATCGAATTCAGAAACATGGCCTTTCTCCGAAGAGATTAGCCATCTGCGCGGGAGATATTATAGTGCTCGAGTGTGGGTACACTCAGTTCCTTTACTCTCATAGCCGGATGGGACGGAAAAATAGCCAAGACAGGCGAGAGATCAGGCAGGCGCAGGACCGACGGCGGTACGTGCTCACTGCTCACCGAGGCACGTGGGTGAAACACTTCCAACTTCCGGGGTAGTTCTTAGAATTTATAAAAAAAAACAATACTTAATTATGGCCTGACCCGGGACTCGAACCCAGTACCTTATCGGCCGCAGTAGAACATACTAACCACTAGATCAACGAGGCAGTCAAGTCAATACTCAAAACCGATTACCGTTCTTTTGTAACCGAGTCACCTTATCTTCTGATAAAAATTCATGTTTACGTCTTATCTATTTGTCTGACTGTTCATTACCTATGCATTCGCGTAACTTCTAAGTTTTATCCAATTCAAGTATAATTATTTAAGTAGTACTTAAGTGGAAGCGTAGCAGCTACAAAATCATGCAAGCAAGTAAGTTCTCTTCATAGTGCACATACGTCATATTTATAACTAATATACCTACAGTGGGCAATGGTACCTTAATTTTTATTTCTTTGTCATTCTTAGCCATTTCAATAACTAGTATCTATAGCTATACTAATAGCTATCAATCATATATTTTTTATACGATTAGGGGTAGATAAATTCTTTCTTCAAGTAAAGAAAGAAAACCAGTAGTAGCAAAATGTACATATAAAAAATTGGAATAGAATAATTTACAAATCCTGAGCAATTTAAAATGAATAGTTTTTTCAATCAAGGTAGTTAAAGAATGTTCGAATAGCTAGAAGCTAGAACTTAGAAGTTCGACCCATTTATCGACCGTGTGCACCTACATATAAAAATAACCTTGAACACACACCCGCGTTCCCATAAAACTACCCTAAATATTGACTAAATACCTACTTGTAGATAAAATACAAATCGAAATAGTCTTGATGTCACGCACGCTTTCATACTATATAGGTACAGGTTCATAAATATCTGTTTTCTTCAATCAACTACATTAATTATAATATGGATTGGTACTGGTACCTACTACTGGCAGGTAGTACCTACCTATTCGTGGTTCTTTCTCTTCCTCCGTTAACCTTTTCAAAGAGCTTTTGTGAAAATTATTTAAGTAAGTATCTGAGCAGGTAAGTAAATACCTTATTTTAACTAAAATACGCTCTACTTAAAATATTGGGCTTTACAGTGTTAAAGTTATTATTATTTAATTTATTGTTGAGTCCGAAAATAGTTAAATGGATGGAAAATGAAATTCCCATAATTGTTTGTGGACCGGTGTATACCTACCTACTAGGTATTCTATATAGGAGTTCTATAGAGTATTTTCGTGAGTTTCAAGTTTGGCAACAGCTGTCTCTGCAACACTATTACGTAACGCTGCAGGTAGCCGGTGTCACACGTCTTTTTATTGTATTTTAGCCAGACACCACATCCCCCAGTACCAATTACTTACATACCTACCTACAGAATATAGGTTCCCTTGTGTACTAGTTGCGACAGCGCACGCTGTTCAACTATCTAAAATGCATTCGTTAAATATTATAATAGTCTAACCAAAGATTAACCTAAGCAATTCAATTAGGGTAAAGATAATACCTATGGTTATGTAATAGGTATTCAATACCGATCAATCTGCAGTGCCACTGCTTACCTAAAGACAAGCCGCGTACATACCTAGCTATTAGCTTGAAAACTGCGCTGGGTAGGAATTTTCTCGATGCCGATGACATTTCAAGGCTATTTATCGATATTAACATAGAGAAATTAACCATTAGTATTAAAGTAAGTTTAAACAATAATAGGAATGATGCCTACCTATATCAAAAATAAATTCTTTCTAACTGATAATTAAATAGAGGGTCTTCCAAAAGACCTAAAATTCACATCCTCGGTTAGTTTTAAGTTTGACATACATTTTAAAATATAGATTAAAGAAAAAAAGAGCGTTGAAATTTGATGACGTCACAACTGTGAATTTCATACAACTTCCTTATTAGAAGTACGTTTTTAAGTTTGATAAAGAGTTGCTGATTTGATTGAGTTGTCATCATCCCTATTAGACCTAACGGTTGACTCACACACCTGCCAACATCTCAGGGGCTTATTACAAAAAGACAAGATTCAAGAATGAGAATCTTTAGCGGAATATTCCATTAGATCCCGTTAACATGCCGGCTAACATATTTTCTAGATCTCACGGCATGGCACAATAAACAGTTGGTCGGTCGGTGGATGTGAAATCGTGATTGACGGTATACAGCATCTCGATAATATATTTTTACCTAATATCAAAAACGTGCTCTTGAGTTTTTCGTGCCCTTCTTTTTCTTGACTTTTACTATTTTACGAACAAAATGTCTGCGATATTAGACATCCTAGACTAGACCATCTTATGTTTAATATTTTCACACAAAGCCCCATATTTCGTTAAGTAGGTACGTAGTTATTATTACAACATTATGTTCTATACTTGTACTTTGTAGTCGTAGATACCTGGTAATAGAGCAACTGAAGCCAAAATAGTTACGTTTACCACAATTCATAACACATCCCCTCGGGACCGGGAGCCTCAACTACATACACGTTTCACATAATATTATGTGCACCTAAACTAGCGGCACGCTATGATGGCCGGTTTGACGTTTGTCCGCTCATGAAGTTCCGTATTAATTGATAACGACTTTGAAGGAAATAATTGTATTACTTTATTGACGATAGTGATGTGCAGAGATTCATAAATTTTATCGAATGTAGTTTCTCATGAAGTTCCGTATTAATTGATAACGACTTTGAAGGAAATAATTGTATTACTTTATTGACGATAGTGATGTGCAGAGATTCATAAATTTTATCGAATGTAGTTTTAGGTTTAGGACTCAAAATTTATTTATTAAATTGATTTCTTAAATGTATACAAGTGTAGAAAAATCAGTTTGCACCATTTAAGGGGTGAATGTACTTGTGAATATGAACAATTTTCACTATGTGGACAAACCTCTGAAATCGCAAAAAAATATCAATAAATTTTTAAAAATGGAATCTAATACGATCGTCACATAGGATCGCTGGCTAGCACAACTACTACCTCCGGCAAACTCGCGTCAATGCTCAATGCAAAACAAAGCAGTTTCGAATTGACGTTGCTTCGAAAAGTATAAACTGTCAGTGCAATGCGATTGTGATATAGTTTTGACCTGGCTTTGGATTTCAAATATTGATACTGCATTACTGTTGACCCTTGCTCGTTAATTTGGACTCTGTTCAAGCCCTTTGTTGTGGATTTCGTCGATATGACCGAACGTACGCAGAGAACTGTTCTAAATAGTCAGACACGTGAGTTCGTAATACGCCTTCGTAACTATTTCGATCGTGAAGCTCAAAATGGAGGGCCAATTTTACCTATAACGTCAGTGGTTGAACGCGTAGCTGATGCGCTTAATATTGGACAACGAACTGTTAGACGGATAACTAAAAAAAAATATGGCGAGACTGGCACAGAAGAAAATAAACTTCACACACCAAAAAAGAGAAAACGAGCAAAACCAGTCGTAGGCATCGATAGCTTTGATGCCGATGCTATCCGAAGACATGTTTACGGCTACTATTTACAAGATAATATTATAGAAAACGAACATATAATTATTAATGTATGTGATGATAGCAGTGACGACAGTGAAAATAGTAGTATGGACGAATCTGATTAATTATGGCCTTTTGTGGCACCTTTTTTGGTATCTTTTGTATCCATATGTTTCTTGTGTGCATATAAAGTATGTATATTCATTTTCGTTCAAATATTCAGTTCGTTCAAATAAATTAAATAAACATATACATTTTTGTTTTATTAAACCTATTTAATCAGGTACAAAAACAAAACTTAATTGTTTTTTGTTCGAGAATAAATTGACATTCCACATCACTATTGTAATGTGTCAAACCGGCCATCATAGCGTGCCGCTAGTGTAAACACAACATTACGAACTATAATAGTACATCCTTGCCTATTTTTTAACATCGACGTGACAAGTGACAACCTCTTAAGTTGGCTTCAGCTGAGACTGAGGTTTCTTACGTCGCGTCGCTGAACTCTATACCTACCTATTACATACCTATTTCAGTACATAACTATTGAGTAGTGTAATACCTACAGGTCGGTGATCTACGTCCTTTAAAAACGTGCCATTTGAAATTTTCGCGTGATGATTAAAAGCGTTGTCCCTAATAAAACAAACACCTGGCATTCGCTGACAAACAGTTACACTAGCGTCACTCGGTGACCTTGGGAGCTTTAACCGTAGATTATCTTCCTCGATTTCGCGTTTGAACAAAAAAAATCGATAACACTCATTCTCACTGTACTTTAAAATTATTCAACCCACTTCGCAGACATCTTGACCTATTCGAGACGCTCGTGAGACACGCTTTCAGTAAAAAGGTGACAAAAATCTTTTAAGTTCATATACCTAATTGTACCAACTTAAATATATATGACTTTATGTTGCTACGGCGCTTCTGGAACTCTTCTGAAAATATTGCTACGCTTAGTTGAATGGTAGGATTCATATTATAATAGAGACGATATTATCCATTAACGCAGTCTGAAAACTTTGAACATAGCCTTAAGAACCTAGCCCCTTTAGGTCGAACGCATTTATGAGAGTAATAGGAGTTTCGTGACTTATTGAGCTTTAAACTACCAAATACTAATCACGATAACGAGCTCGTAAGTTTTAACTGTGTACCAGTGCAGGAAATTAAGTATTAGGTCATTGATGGACGATAGAAGTTGCCAAAACCTAATCTAATACAGACAAATTTATTAATAGTCAAGTTAATTACATAGCTCATTGAACACATGATTAAAAAAACAAGTCAAAAGCGTACAAGTTATTCGAATAAAGTAGTAGGAGATCCCTATCTATCTACAAGAAAGAGCAAAGGCGAAGAGGTTCATCAATATTATTGCAAAAAAAAAAATACGCGTGTAAAAATTATATTTTAATAAGCGTCGGGTACGATGCTCTCAGAAGCAATAATTAAAAAAAATGAAGCTAGAAAAATAAGATATTTCGTTCAATGTTTTGTAGAATATGTGGTAATGTCACTTCTAAAAATTACAACCGGAAGAGAAAGCCACAATAACAAAGACAGATGACAACCACAGACCAGTAAAACATTCGGCACGACCACAGACAATCAGCATAAGTGCTGACATGATATTCTTTCATTTATTACCATTCTGTTAGAGATTATTAAATAATGTATGCAAGAAAATTCATTTAAATATTAAAAATACACCAAATAAAAAAGAAATCATATTATTTATGCAAACATTAATCAGACGAAATAATTTCAATTTTTAAATCGATGCAGAATAATTTACCAATTTAGATATATTCGAGCTAACTACTAGGCAGATTATACATAAAATGGTAAAACTAAACTGAGAAACGGAAATAAGAATCAAAAAATATTCCCTAAATATTTTATTTTTTTACCTAGCTTAAATTAATAATAGTGAGTACTTGATAAAATATAAAAAAAATCGAAAATTATTTTTGTCTTTATCTTACTTGTGTACAATTAAGATTTAGTCAATGAAATCCATACAAATTTCGCCATTGCTCTTTATACCTTCATCTGTTTGTGATAAGAAAGAAATGATAGATACCTACATAGGCTGGGTTGCATCAATACTTTTTGACGGACATGTAACCTTTAAATATGGCGCTAACGAACGTTAGTCAAATCAGGCGTTGATTCACCATTTTTATAGTAGTAATAATAAGTAGGTAACTAGCAAATTAACAGACGTTAAAGTTCTTACGTGTGTTAAATTTAAACGAACGTATGTTACGATAACCAACGGTTTGAAACAACCGGCCCATACTCATTGACATATCGTGAATAGGTTGCCTAGTTAAATTGCGTACGGATAAGATCTACATCTATATGTCACAGTAAAATTGCAAAAACCGATATTACGCCCGATAAAACCTAAGTGCCCGGCACTACCCGCACTACCCGGTTATTTATGTCGAACACTAACCTAACCTACAAGAAAGAGACAAGAAAACGTAAATACAATGAATATTTCAAAAATTGACAATCAGAACATTGAACGGTTCAGAATTTGTCGACAGTTGACAATTTCGCTATTTAGATTACAATCTAACGGTTTTTGCAATCTTACGGTGACAAAGGGATCAATGCTCAGTCTTAACCGCTGGGAAATTAGAAACTTGAAATTTTGACAGTAGGTTTCTTTTGTGACATAGGCGCTCACTTAAGAAGAGTTTTTCAAGATTCCATCCCTAAGAGGGTGAAATAGGGGATGAAAGTTTGTATGAAAGTCTGTCATTTCTCAAATCATATCCATGAAACTATCTATCATTTATTTTTTTTCACAAATAAATAACAGATGAGGATATAAATTTCTTATACCGGATCGTAGACCAAAGTTAACATAACAAAAGTAATGACTAATAAACTTCTTCCTACATACAGGTAACTTAGATTATAGAGACCATTTAAAGTCAAGTTCCCAATCCAGTACATTAATCAAATTTCAAACAGAAGTTAATGTGAAACGTGAGCTACTCCTCCAGTACTTTGGGCCAGGTTTTATAAATAAATTTTATTTTCGATCGTCACAGGAGGCAAAATGTAAGCTTCGCAAGCAATATGTTGAATTCCTGTTGTCATTTTTAGTCTTCAAAACCACGGGGTGGTCATTCATGTGTCATGCACATAATAACCGACCGGCTTTAAAAAAAAACTCAGACTTTACAGGATTTCTTGCTTTTTGCTTCTTGTTTGTTGAGTTGATTCAAAGAACCTGGAAAATTAACCTTGATTCTCCGAATCATAGCAAATAAATCTCACTAAAGGATAAATTAGCCTTTAACTTTATATAATCGCCGCGAATAAGACACAATTTTATGAAATTTGAAGCAAAATATGTAAGTCCGGCCAGAACCCAGTATTATCGCGTGATGTTTGTTTATTTTTATGTGCCCACTGCGTACGTAAAAACACACAAATAAACGGACGACTTATTTAGTCGTCCGTTTATTTGTACAGTTAATAATACGAGAAATCTAGATTCGTGTACCTACTACCTAAATCTGGATCTAGTACACGAATCTGGATAGAACTTTGGTGCGTTTTAAATTTCTTATTAATAAATTATGGATGTATGTATATGTCACCGTGAGATTGTAAAAACCGTTAGATTATAATCTAACTCGCTAAATTGTAAACTGTCGACAGATTGTGAACCGTTCAATGTTCTGAGTGTCAATTTTTGAAATAATTATTGTATTTACGTTTTCTTGTGTCTTTCTTGTAGGTTAAGTTAGGGTTCGACATACATAAACAGGTAGAACCTCAGTGCTCGGCCGCAGGCTCTACCGGGTTAATATACCTAAGAGATTACAATCTACCGAAAAATAATGCGTTAAATTGTAATCTTTCGATAGTTTACAATTTCGCGAGTTAGATTATAATCTAACGGTTTTTACAATCTTACGGTGATATATATATACTTTATTGTACACCACTAATATACAAAAGCATCATGTTCCAAACAAGAAAACTTAATAAGACGTAGGGTAAAATAGGGCGGTCTTATCGCTAAGTAAATTATAATATAATACAAGTTAAAAATTCAAAGCTAAACTTCGTCTAGTAATAATCTTAGCGAAACGCATGTTTTGTAAGACATTTATATGTCTTATAAGAACTATATAACTATTAGCTATAGGTTTCGAACTGGATAGAGTTGTATTAAGTATCTAATACCCACTATCCCCATTATCTAATACTGCACTACGAGCGGTTCCGCAATAGGCATGATGACAGTATCCAAGAATCAATGAAATTATGAATTTATCTAATGAAATAGGATTCATGGAATATAAAAAACGTTTTTATTTTTCTATTTCGAGTGAGATTGTTATTTATTTTGATAAAATAAAACTATGAAATACAGCAATCCGCCATATTGTATAAAACACCACTGAAGCGAATGACGTCACTATCGTTTTCGAGCTTTGACAATCGACCAACAATCTCTATAAGTACAGGCGTTTTAAATGTTTATCAAGTATTTTCGTGTTTTTTTGTTTCCCAAAGATCATTTCCTTAATCTAGTTTTGTTTTACCGAATCCAAAGTTAAGAAATTAAAAATCGTTAGCCATGGATCAAGGATTTACCAAAGCTACTAGCTCTAATTTGCCCAGGATTGATTTGTTGATGCTGGGTATCTTACATCAAACAAAGACTTTTGTTCAGCAGAATTACGCAACGTCAAAACTTCTATGTAAGTACAATAATAGCATAATAATTTATAGGTTCTAAACCCGCAAAATCTGCTATTTTATTTATTAAGCACTTCATGATAGGTATTAGAGGTATGAAATGTTGTTTTTTAAAACTATACCGTATAACTTAATATGAGCGGCGATTGCCTTCTATGACGTTTGCCTCCTATTCGGATCCTATTCGGCGTATGGGGTTCGATTCTTGGTACGCATCTCTAACTTTTTGCAGTTATTTGTGTTATAAGCAAAACAGCATCACTACATAGTATAAAACAAATTCGCTTCCCGCTGTCTGTCGCTATGTATGCTTAGATCTTTAAAACTACGCATCGAATTTTGATGCGGTTTTTTTAATAGATAGAGTGATTCAAGAGGAAGATTTAAATGTACTTTTTATCCAGGAAAGTTAAGGAGTTCAAGCGGGAACCATAAAACCTCAATCCACGCGGAGAAAGTCGCGGGCACCAGCTAGTATTAGAATAAAGCAAAAACTTACGTCAATGTGATCTTCGCAGAAATAAATAGTAGAATTTAGCCCTATAGCTGTAGGATCTCGCCGTGCAAGATTAAGCCACTTAGATCGCATTGTTTTTTTAAGTGGGGCATGAATAAATAACTTGTTTGGAGTTAATTTTGATGTGTTATCACACTGGGGGACCGCACACGACTTACACACTTTAGAATTCATGTTATTCACACAAAATATCTAAATTGCTGTACGAAGACTTATTGTTTACTGCACACAGTACATTAGAGTACATTGGTAAAGACTATAGTGACGTCACAAACGACGCCATGACACCCGCGAACGTTTTGGCGTGATTTTTAAAATTTAAATTTCAAATGCCAATTTTATCTACTAAACCTTATTTTTCTGCTGAAATAAGAATTTTTTTTGAAATAGTAGATACTTCCGAACATAATCTGACCATTTTTCAAAATCAGTCATCATGCCTATTGTTTCATACGATGCGTGCTCTTTCGCTGTGATATCCTCTACGACGACTGATAGCGATAAGGGTTCATCAACTTTTTTTTTTGTTGACTAGGTGGATAAGCATCGCGGTTACTGGTATGGGTGCGCGGTGAGTGTTCGATCGCTGCAACAAAATGACAGAGAGCGAGAAACAGCAGAGCGCGGGCGGGACGAATGCCGCACCGCAACACAGAAAAGGACACAGGTGAGGACATTGCATTAAATTGTTTAAAAAAGGTTGATGACCTCGTCTGGTCTATAGCCGTCCTCGCCACATGCCAAAAACATTGACGTGACGACCGTGATGGTGTCGGGTTTTCGTCGCGTGCTTTTTTGCTGAAAAATCTATCAGAATAGGTATACCTAGTAATGGTTGATGATGAAAAGTCTAACTAATGAAGTTTCTTCTCACTAGATCTGCTTTTCGAAAGTAAGTTACTTCATTGAAAAATACTTGAACACCTGGTTTATTTCTTAAACACCAAAAATATATCTGCATGAAATTAATTTGCTTCTACATAAGTTGTCACTTGTCACGCTTTAAGGCATCAATAGATGACTGACGTCGACGAGGCCAACAACCTTTTTTTTTGAATGATAAACTTATTAAACTAAATAAACGCACTAAACTGATATGAATGCGCAACACAGGGCATTGACGCAGTAGGTACTTAAACTAGGACTATGAGTTACTCTTACTATTGAAAATGGTTAAAAATATTGCCTTGCCTTTCAGACTGTCGATCTAATAATAAACCCTCTCTATTCTATTCTTTATAGCACAAGAGATACCGCGAAATGAGTGACTCCTATAAAGTATTAAATTGTTTACCCGATAAGGAACAAAGGCCGTTTTGGTTTACCTTAGACGTAAAATAAAGTAAAGCAAGTGCTATTATTATTTAGTAATTAACTAAGTAGGTACTTCAATAAGGTTACTTTTAAAATTTCGCAAGTCGCAACAACAAAGTCAATAACTTCTTTTTATTAAAAGATTAGGTTGGGCCGCGCGTTGGGCTCAAATTACTCCTCGATGGGCTAAAATGTGTATTTTTCGATTTATAAATATTTTGCTATGCGTCGCAAATCATCTAAAAACTATAATATACTTAGTATATTTGTAATTGATTGTATACTTATGTATAAGTAGGTCTGACTAACCTCAACATGCGTTAAATCGGCCACCGAGGGTGTTGTTGTAGATAGAAATCCTACATAACCCGATTTACCCCCAAGGAAGTCGGGTATCTTTGGATTTCCCCCCGTCAACAAAAAAAAAGGTCTGACTAACCCATTACACGGTTATATGATACATCCTCTGAACTCGTACCAAGTACCAAGATAACGTTGTCATCGTTTCTGATATTGTAGTTTGCGACACCTGGCCCACATTCGCACCTAATCGCACCTTCCATGATATCGGACATTGTTCTAGGTTTAGTCATTTTCGTGCAGTTAAGCGTATTCAGAACACGAAAATGCAGTATTATACAGTTTTGATCCTCAATTTACTTTGTGTCAGGTCTCGAGAAAGTGAAATCCACAAAGCCTTTGGCGTTACAATGACGTCATTGCGGTCGCGATATTGTGTCGTGTTGTGATGTGAACACGCTGTAGATTGGATATTGTGTTTTTCTTTTGTTGTTTGCGCCTACAATATGTCGGATGTAACAGCTGAGCAGCTTCGATTACTGTTGGAAAGGTACCTACCGCTATCGATACACGTTACACATGTGTTGTCCTCTTTTGTCTTATTGTTTCATTTTGCACACTTTCCTGAGACGTGAAGAGGTGTTTTCTTAAGTTTTTAAGAGTGTATTACTTTTTAATGATTTTGCTTGAGTACTACTACTTGCCAAGTAAAACTTTAACGAACCAAATCATCTGTTTGTTCCTAGCTCCAAATTCCAATTCCATTTTGGAGCTAAGAATAAGCAAATAAACACTAAATATTCGTCTCTCGTAGTAAATACGTACTAAAGACGGTAAAAGCTTTTAATGTCATACGTATCAAGAAGCTTTTGAGAGTCGTTTAGGTATTGTTAGCTGGGATTGGGCTTTGTGACCACTGATCGAAACTTCAATAGGTTCGTTTACTTCTTCGTTAGGAGGCAAGAATCAATGTACGCGATGACGGGACTGTACGCGGAGTCAGGGTGCGCCGAGGGCGACGCCGCCGGCCCCAGCACGCCGCCGCTCCCCGCGCACCCCTCCTATCCGCCGCGGGAGGCCGCCAAGTGCCACAGCAGAAACCCTTCTGCTGGAATTATCGACAGGTAATAATTGAAACCCTAAAAATATTGAATTGAAGCAGGCGTTACTTGGCGGAAGTCCATGATAGTGAATGAACTAGAAGTTTAATTCGCTATAATCCGCCACAGCAGACAAATCTGTGTGTGTCTTCCACCTGCAGCATGCGACACCCACCACCCAGCAATTCGCACAGCCATAGCGCCACACCACACAAATCCTCCAAATCACTCTCAACGTACGTTTCACTCCGACACCGGAGCATCTTCGGGAGATGTTGACTCGACAATGCACGATTGTGAATAACCGTGCATCCGCGTTCCTTGTTGCTGTGGCGGATTATAGCCAATTAAACTTCTGGTTCATTCACTGAAACCCTAAACTTATGTAGGTGCTTGATAGTAAGTAAGTAAGTAAAAACACTATATTACACACAAACAAATAACAGAACAGAGGTAAAACAAAACGTGACAGAATTTACAACTTGTACGGTGTTGTTGTACTTAGCGAGAACCCAGACATAGCGCAGGCAGACGTGCTTATGTTGCATCCATAGACAACTTAGTATAGGCTATGGCAATTTAGCTTTTACCAGTAGTTGAGTCGTGTCTGCTCAACACCACCTGTGTAAACGTAACGCCTTACCTGTCAACTTGTTTGATGAAAGTGACGTCGGTCTCGATACCTTCGCCACCCTCGGCACTTCTATAAAAACGACGCCTTAGCGCTTAGGTTGACTAAAAAGCAATAAGGACTAACTTGTCAAGTACCAAGTAAAACGATATTAGAATTTAGAACACGCCAAAAATGTGCCAAAGAGTGCCGAGCGTCTTGTGACGGAACTTAGTTCTCCTTTCGCCTCCCACATCGCACCAGACGTGCCCTTGAAAATAGACCGTGCACTTTATTTTGTTGCTCGAGCTTTATGTATGGCCGTTTAATTTTGGACCCCTTAACGGTGACGACGAAGCTATCGGAACAAGTACGTCTAACCCAATAATTGGCGCCCATCAACTCGGTAACGCATATCCCGTGCCTATTGCTACAATTCTCACCGACAATAACACCGAAATCATCAACTGCGCAACTATAGGACCACGTGGCGCATCAGGTCATTTAAGTGAAAAATAACGGTATGAAACCCGAATCCGGTACAAATTTTTTCACGGAATGTATTGTTTTGCACGTGTTAAAGAAAAGTAAAATTTATTCAACGTTTTTATGCGGTATTTAATATTTACATACTACGAGTGGATATCTAATCTTTTGGGATTATATGTGGTACAGTTTAAAAATTTAAGTTAGTTTAATTCTAGTTTTAATTTTATGTTTTTTGAAATTTTTGTTTGTTCTTTGTTTTAGTGTTTAAATCCCAAATAAAGACTTTATTTATTTATTTATTTAATCTACATGCACATTTCAGACACCTACTATGAATTCATGATTTGTGTCGACGTTCTCTATTGAAATGTTTTTAAACTTAAGCTCTGCTTTGGCTTTGAGAGTTCAAGTTAAGATCAAATGTTATCGGATTGATTAGCCTGAAAATATCTAAATTTCGTCATTACCAAACCGAACTTTATCATCTTGGTCGTACTAAATTTTAATTTGAAATGGTTTTACGTAATGGATAGGCCGAGGCATAACATGGCAATTAATAATATAATGAATGAATGAAATATTCACTACTAGCTAATTCTAGCCTATGTCATTCTCCAGGTCCTCAACTATACCCATTCAAAAAATCACGTCGATCCGTTGCTTTGTTGCGGCGAGATTGAAGGAAACCAAACCAATAAACCAGCAAACCAACAAAAAAAACACTTTCCCATTTATAATCTAAACAAATATTATAAAGAGGAAAGATTTCTTTGTTTGTTTGTTTGTAATGGATAAACTCAAAAACTACTTAACCGATTTTAAAAATTCTTTCACTTAGGACAGAAAGCTACTTTATCAGGCTAAGTTACTAGACTATATTTTTTTTTAAATTAGAGATCCCTATGAAAAATGCAATAATGTGAATGAAGTCGGAAAAAATCGTCTCATCTGAGAGCTATATGGCTTGCGCTGCGTAAATAGTAAAAGTTACACGAAAACAATGTATGGTGGAATTGTTCCTCTCAAAAAGTTCTGAAAAAAGTCCGTGATAGCATACATATATCTATCTTTTAAGGTTGTTTCACAATGATTTTCAAATTTGGTCAAAACAATGTTTTACTTGCGAAGACGTTTTTACCTACATATTAACTATTAATTCTCATCAAAATAAATATGTTAGTCATCTCAAGTAGATATTTAATTTAGACCAAAAATCTGTGTGTGAGTATTATGATGATAAGTTCTACCCGTGCGAAGCCGGGGCGGATCGCTAGTATGCGTATATATTGGTAATATGATTAATGTGATGTATGATTCTACACCAAAACAAGAAACACAAAACGTTAATACGGTGAAAAAATAAATTAAATGTTTTTTCAGAGAGAGGGAGCGAGAGAAAGAGAAACCGCACCAGATATTTCCAGAAATATTAGACATTCCTCATGACGCACGAGATTGCGGAATCCTGTCTTGGAGACCGCTTTTTATCCAGACATTTTCTAGTATTAAAGTAAGAATTTTGGGTCTTTATGGCATCGATCCCACTGCCAGGTCTTGACGTAGATAGAGCTTTGAGTTCACGTTTTGTCCGCGAAGTTGAAACGATTCGTAAAAATCTGTCCCCCGATTGTGTAAGGTAATCGTAATCGTTTGTCAAACGGTTAATTCGACTTGTTTATGGAATTCATAGATGCCTGCACGTCAAAAAGCATGTATGTCACCGTAAGATTGTAAAAACCGTTAGATTATAATCTAACTCTATATATATCTAACCGAAAAATAATGCGTTAAATTGTAATCTTTCCACAGTTTGCAATTTCGCGAGTTAGATTATAGTCTAACGGTTTTTACAATCTTACGGTGACATGTATAAACTCCATAAACAGTTCGAGAAATACGTTTGAAAGTTAAACTGTCAAATGATTACGATTTACAGACAATTGGGCCCTGGACTTCAAGCTGGCATAGGGATCGACGCGACGCTATACTGATTAAATTAAAAACAAGTACTCAGTACTCACTATTTCAGTTTGTTTGACTTTCATAGATCATAATCATAATTATATTTACGATACAGTAGCAATGAATCAATGATTACGCAACACCTTGAGAGCAGAACCATTTTGTAATCAGTTTGTTTTCTTTTACAGGTGTTTGTATTTTTCCTTTCGTTCCTAGTAACTTTGCAACAGGCACTGAGCTCGGGCTACATCAACTCTGTAATCACTACAATCGAGAAACGATTCGAAATACCCTCAAGTCTCTCGGGGCTCATAGCGAGCAGTTACGAGATCGGTAACGTTATTACCGTTATATTCGTCTCATACCTTGGAAGCAGGAGGCACATTCCCGTTTGGATCGCTGTCGGTAAGAATACTTTATTATCTATACTCTATAGTTTACTAATATTATACATGCGAAAGTTTGGATGGATGGATGGATGTTTGTTACTCAATCACGCCAAAACAGCTGAACGGACTCAGATAAAATTTGGTACAGAAATGGATTATAGTCTGGAATAACACATAGGCTACTTTTTATACCAGAAAAGTAAAGAGTTCCAGCGGAAACAGAAAAACAATCCACCCGGACGAATTCGCGAGCATCAGCCAGTGTTATTTTAGCTAGTTTATTATAAATTGACAACTTAAATCGATATTTAACAATATAATATAGAATAGAATGGTCGAAATTTTTGTCGACCTCCCTGACGTAGTGTTGAGAGCGCTGTTACGAAGTAGGTCCCGGGTTCGATTCCCGGTGAAGTCAATTTGGGAATTTATAATTACTGAGTTTTCTCTGGTCTGTTCTGGTGGGAGGCTTCAGCCGTGGCTAGTTACCACCCTGCCGGCAAAGACGTGCGGCCTAGCGATTAAGCGTTCCCGTACGATGCCGAGTAGAAATCGATTAGGGGTATGGGTTAAACTACTATAACTGCCATACCTCTTACAGGTTAGCCCGCTACCATCTTAGACTGCATCATCACTTACAATCAGGTGTGATCGCATTCAAGGGCTAACTTGTAGTGGATAACAAAAAAAAATACGCATTTCGCTATTTCTATATTTCTTATGTTACCATATCAATATTAAATTTTCCTGAGAGGCACTGGGAGTTCATGAGTGCTTTTAGGTTGGCACTAAATGTTTATTTGATTTATGCGTTGAACGATAACGATAGTAGTAAAAGTACTAGATGATACGGATTTAAATGCTACGTATTTGCTTATAAAAATAAGCTGAAGGCAGATTACTTTCACCGCCATAATTGTAATTAGTTATAACTAATTGGCTACAATGAGTAGTTAAATTTTAACCTAAACTTATAATGTATCTTATGTTCTAAGAAATTGTCCACGCATCTTAGTCAATACTCAATACTCAATATCATTTATTCAATATAGGTACACTGTAGGTACACTTATTGACGTTAAAAATTACTTACTTAGAAAACATGATGGTGATAATTGGTTACGGTATCTTAAAACAAAAGCTACGAGGGTTCCAAACGCGCCCTGGTCTGAGAAGAGCCCACAACTAACTCAGCCGGGTTTTTTTTCTTTTTATTATCATCATCTCACAAATCATCTTAACTAAGGAACTATCAGAGCCATAGAGCAAATCATTGCCAAGCTTCCTTGTCGTTTAAGTAGTCCTTTACAAGGTAATAAGATTTTTCAATGAGTTTACGTTTTACATTAAGTTTGAACTTATTTAGAGACATCTGTAACATGTCTTCTGGGAGCTTATTGTAGAAGCGGACACTGTTTCCAACAAATGAATTACTAGTTTTACTAAGCCTAGAAGTAGGCATTACAAGTTTATTTTTATTTCTAGTATTGACATTATGACAATCACTTTTCTTCTTGAATTTATCAATGTGTTTATGCACGTATACTAAATTTTCAAATATATATTGGAGTCTAGTCTTTCTTGATAAACTTAGACACTTTGTTCACGTGTTCTTTTAGCACTACACTGTCACTTGCACTGTCACTATGCACTAACTCAAAAGGTGTAGTCCTTTTTAGTCTTCTCACTAGTTTGACATTATTTTAACGTGGTCTATATAGTTGTCAAACGTTTCAGGCGCCGTTATAATGGGCATCGGTTCATTGGTGTTCGTGGTGCCGCATTTCATAGCGGAAACGAACAGCGAAATGTTGATGAACAACAAGTCGCAAGATAATATCTGCCGCGGGTTGCCGCACGCGCTCGAACAAGGCATGAGCGGCCTCGGGGGACTGTCCCCAGGCCTGCCGCCGGCCAACTTGAGGCCTGATAACTGTATCAAGGTAAATGGTGTATTTACTACGTTTTCTGCGAAAACATTCAGCCTCATCTAGCAAAAACAGCGTAATGTTGATGAAGAATGACCTCGGGATACTGTCCCAAGGCATGCCGCCGACCAACTTCAGGCCTGATACAAGGTAAGTTGATGCTTTTACTCGAATCGTAGTTTTCTGTGGAAGCCTTCAGCGGTCAGAGTCATCTACCAACAGATAATAAACGTAGCATTTAAGGTCAATGTTGTAACAATTGACCCGACGCTTTTTAGAGTATTAGATACCAATTGGAAAATCCTTCGCTACCTAGAATATTGATCTAAATAAAGGTTTAAGTAACATATTATTGTTTCATGTATGTGTCATATCTGCCTCTATTATGCGGTGCAATGTGATTCGCGACCGCGAGCCACCTGCTATTATTGATGTCAGAGTGTTGAGTACACTAAACTACTATACTCAGTTCGGTGGCCAAACGCCTAATAACGGAAACAAACGAACGAACACACAAATATTTTGTTTATTCTATATGACAATATGAATTTATTAAAAATAATTTAAGCTAACTAAAACAATAATGAATTATGTTTAAGATGAAAATTCTTGATTAAAAAACCCTAATATGGCGTTAAACTCTGTTTTAATTGAACCAGATAATTATATTGCCTACTCGTAAAAAAAATGCTGGCTTTACAGTTACGTCTTAAGGTGCCAGCGGAGGGTGAATTGCCCATACAAACGTAATACCAAAATTATTCGTAATTCGAGAATATTTCCACCAGATTATGCGATTATTAAGATTGAACTTGTATTTATCTAGGCCCCTGGATAATTATGTTTTCAAAATATTTTCCCAAAATTAAATGTAAGCGCATAGCGTTTTGCTTGTTTTTACGACATGAATGACATGTTTTCTCCTTATTTATATCATATTAAAACCGTCGATATCTTACGTACTAATTGACCAGGAGCATAGCCTATATTGTCAAGTTCCCGAATAACAACACGAAGTGAAAAACACAACAAGTTATCATTCATCATTTTTGGTATTTACGGAACAAGACTAAACGTATAACAAATTCTGTACGCTCATATTGCTATCGCGTTTGCACGCGATCATGCGTCATCAGCCAAATAGAGATAGCAATATACCGGCAAATTTATATTTGCGGGTTGAATAGATATTGCGAGCGGCGATCACCGGCCTCTTAATCCCTCATAATGTACCTGCCACAGTAATAAACGTGTTAGCCAAAACATCTGCTGCGTTCATTAAAATAAACAATGGAAGACGATAATAAGATATAATGTAACACCTGTAATTCTTCAATCTAAGCAAATAAATAAATGAAAAAAGAACGATAAATTAATACAGAAACAATATATTATTGTTACAGAGTTCGCCCAGTACTTTCGTCCCTGTAATGGTGTTCGTGGTCGCGCAACTGTTGCTTGGTTGCGGCGGGTCTCCCCTGCTGACCCTGGGCACCACTTATGTTGACGATCATGTGCGACCCGAGTCGTCGAGCATGTATATTGGTAAGACATTATCATCATCACCAAGTCTCAACTCATCGCCGGCGCACTACACACGAATGAAAAGGGTTTTGGTCATTGTTTACGACGCAAGTGCGGATTGGTACATGTGCTCAAAGGTAAGTCTTTACACACCTTTGATATTATTGAAAACTCATGCATGCGTTTGTTCATGTATTTTACGTTCAACATTAAAGTATGTAAATTATGGAATTACTTAAGACGCACATATTTCCGAAAAGCTATAAGTGCGTGCTCAAGGATCAAACTCAAAACTCAAAGCATCTATTCAAAAGTACACCTTCTGAACGTCATATTTACAAGGAATAAGACTTGATGGTGATAATTAACTACGGTATCTTAAAACTAAAGCTACGAGGCTTCCAAACGCGCCCTGGTCTGAGAAGAGCCCACAACAAACTCAGCCGGGTTTTTTTTTAAATTATTATTTTATTATCACCATCTCACAGATCGGAAAAGAGAATAGATATGAGCCTCGGGAAAACATTAGTGTATGTATTAGGATCCTCGTTAAGGTATTGTTACTGTTTGTAATGTTACTGCAAACTCATGAGTTGTCTTAAATAAGCTTATGTTACCTATTCCACCAGGATGTAATCAACGTATATCATATTGTTCTGACTTTGTCCAACATCCAATTATAAATAATGTAACGTGATGCAATGGCATCTGAGTCATAGTAGATCTTTAAATGTCAACAATAAATCTTTCCAAATGTCAATGGACTATGAGAGACACTCCTTGTAATAATGAAATCGTGCTTGTGACTAAATTACTAGCTTAAAGGCTTTCCACTAAATTCGGAGCTTTCAACTTCAAAGCCTTAGTAAATAAGTCCAAGTTAAAATTATTTAGAAAAGCTTAGAGATTATATAGGTGCGAGATCGTTTACGTAATCTACGCATCTCCCCGTCGAACCTTTCATTAACTTTTTACTGAGAGTCCCGAATGGTCGTAACCGCACTTTGAGGCTCATAAACTAACCAGCGCAGACACGGCACAGTTCAACGAACCTTGGAAAACTAGACATGGCTGTGTGTAGACTGGTATTGTTCTTATTATGGGCTACATTGGCCACATAAAATATTTGCTTCGCATGCATGCCCTATGAAATACTTGGAATTATGTTAGAACGAAAATCGCCGCACCTGATGCGAAGCATTATGTATTTTTTACGACGCGACGTATCAAAATCTTTTACAAAAGAGGTCAGCGTAAATAATTTAACTAAGTGTTATTGAATAAAAATCACATAATTTATTACCTACCCACCCTTTTTTTTAATAAACAACTGGCTGTTGCTCGCGACTTCGTCCGTGTGGTTTTTTGCATGGGAAAATCAGGGGAAAATGTTTTTTCTTTTATTTTATTTTTACGTCAATTTTCCAATGTTTTTAATAGTTATTCTGCTATTCGGGACGGAGACAAATACAACAAATTAAAACCCTTGAAAATCGGTCCAGCCGTTCTAGAGTTATAAGTGTTTGAACAAACCCGACTTTGTTTTATATATTAAGATTTGATACCTATGTGCTAATGGCTCGCCGTTAAAAATTGCAGCAATGTGAGAAATTTGAGGTACATACAAATGTATGCTATCAATATATTGAATTATGTGCCTTATCGGTTTTTATGTTTTAGTAGCAATTTAACTAACTCTTTTAACCTTGATGGTTTCTTGAATGGCTATTTATGACGTGATATATTTTCTGACCGCAATTATTATTTATTGGTATTAAGTTTGCACCACCAACCAGACAGGACAATTAACTTAATGAAACTTCTGCTACATAGCGTTGTCCCAAATCCCACCTAGGTGGGGTTCATGTATATGCTTCATACAATACTATTTGAATAAATGGCATTGGTACTTGGCAGTCATTGGGTATCATTCTCGCATGTTTGCAAATGGTTAGTCAGAAACGGTTGGCACTTTGTTGAACTGTTACCTCGGTGGCTTAACTGTAACCCTTAACGCAATATTTCGCCCTTGACCCGCCGCTGTCACCCATACCGAACGCGAAACAATTTGGTAACTTATCGAAATGAAACTTCCGTGTTAAATAGACACTACTTCGCAGTAGCCGTGTCATTGTGCCCTTGGGAAAGGTTAATTAGACAAAATGGAATCATAAAACGTTAAACCCTAATTAATAGGCGTTAGCTTTTTGTAGGCCGTAAATATCTTCAGCTTTGGCTATGAAAGTGTACAGTTTATCAATTATGTAGTTATAGGCATGTCATCTGTGCGGATGTATCATAAGTAATCCGTATAATGGACCTAAAAATATATAAATTCAGGTTCTTGGGTGAAGTAACAAGAGTTGCTTGCCTTTATATGAAAATTCGTAGGGTAACAACAACTTCTACAAGCATTATTATAATTTAATATAAGGTATAAGGCTTCAGTACATTATTATCTCTTGACCTAGAATGATGTCATCCACAGGTGCGACCTAATGCCAAAGAACCTCTTGAAGTATCTTTAATATATTATGTTATGTAAGCATATACCTACCTAGCTAAACAGACGCCTGCGACTTTGCCGAGCGTTCCAAAAAGCTTTTCAAATTCTTGCATTTTTCCTTGAAAGCCAAAAATGTCATACTTTTTTGTGAACATTCGACTGCTATCGGTTGTACTGATATCTTTAAATGTTGATTTGGGCCAAAAGTCCTATACTGTAGAGCTATTTAGGCTAAAGGAATGATACTTCACCAGCCTATTAAATAAACCGGCCTATAGTAAAGTTATTCATTGGAATTTACATTAAACTTTCAAATCAATGGTAGGTAGGTACTAACCGCGAAATCCGTACCGTTTGCGGGCCGCAGAGCCAATGTGACCTAGTTTCGGGCCGCAATATCGGTAGACGAGTTACTATTACTGCATGCAGCCTTTTACCAGCTGTCATCGCGGTTTTTCGGATTAGATACGACTTACGAGTTATATTTACTTTGGTAAAGCCAAGTACCCTGCTGACTTTGGAAAAGTAGGTTAATCGAAAATATGAAATGTTCAAATATATTTCGTAGAAATATTACTAGTATTTAGACAAAATTTTACTCTAAATATGGTTCATATCAAGATAGACTTAAAAGAGAACCAACGAATTGCAAACATCTGGTGTAGAATGATACAATCGAATCGGGTCAATAGATCTGCGAAACCTAAAATAACTATCGATGTGCAAACCATTATCCAATACACACACTCGCATACTTAGACCCAGCTGCATGATTGCATCACAGACAAAGTTAACGTTGAACTTGCTCACCAAAACAAACAAAGTGAACCTTCCTAAGGTTATAATGTGGTAAGGTTTCAGCTAAATACCCAATGTGAAGTAAGAAAGAAGTTATTAATTAAGATGTTATGTTCTGTGTCCTAAGTGTATAAAGCAAAACTAAATTTTTTGCTAATTTGCATTTTGTACCAAAAATCTCTCAAATATTTTAGTCATAAAACTGTCGAATTATCGATAAGTTTTGGACTCTTTAGTGGTACTTTCTCATGATGAGTCATGAGTTCATGAGGCATGCTCCGATAATTTGCGTGAGTTTTAACCGTTTCTTTGTATTTCTTTTGCAGGTTGTATGTACAGTATGGCTGCTTTTGGACCAGTCCTCGGATTCTTATTAGGTGCATATCTACTGCAATTCCATATGGACTCTTTCTCTGGTGCTAACATTTTAATAAGTGAGTTTTCATTTTAAAATAAATAAATAAAATATTCATTGTATCTTATTGCTAGAATAACACAAAACACTTATCGACTAAATAAAATAAAAAATCTAACAATATACAATAGGATCCAAACTCAGCATTACTGAGCATTGATAACAATGCTCAGTAATGGTTTTCAGTTTGCTCCGGTTTTGTTTGATTGTACAAAAATTGCGCTGCGCCCTTTGCTGTATATATTTAGACTGTAACTAACTTTTAAAAAACCAAAATTAAAAAGATAAGTATAAAACTTAAATTAAAATACACCCGAAATTATTAAATGATTAAACATAATGAACGAAATATGTAATAAATAATTGTTTCATAATTTAAATTTTTATAAATTTGTCTTCAATATGTCAATAGACTTGATTTTTTTATAGACTTATTGTGTGGATAATGATTTGTTTATTTTCTCTAGGTTCAGGTGACCATCGATGGGTTGGTATGTGGTGGGGCGGATTTTTGCTATGTGGCCTTCTGCTCATTCTTGTAGCAATACCGTTCTTTTCATTTCCAAAAGTTTTGGTTCGCGAGAAAGAAAAGATCCGTCTCGTTGAGAAAGCGGCCGCGGCTAGTGGCGCGTCCACAGCCAAGACGCCACCCAAACCACAAACAGATGTGAAAGATACTGGATATGGAAAAGATATAAAAGGTAAGTCCAAATTCAAATCGATACTTCTATATCCACATTTCATACTAATAATCATGCGAAAGTGAATGAATGAATGAATGAAAAAATCTTTATTGTACAGCAAGAAACACATGCTTATAAAGCTATGGTACAATTGGCGGCCTTGTTGCTTTGAAGGGATCTCACCAGGCAACCATGCACACAAAGGATTAAGCCACAGTGTGACCGACTCTCTATTACCTGCGAAGCCTCATCATTTCATAAAATTTCAGATATCCCGGTATCGATGTGGCGTCTCCTCAAAAACCCAGTATATGTGGTGACCTGTCTAGGTGCATGTATGGAGCTCATGATAGTGTCTGGTTTCGTCGTGTTCCTGCCTAAGTACCTAGAGACCCAGTTCAGCCTCGGAAAAAGCGAAGCAAGCGTTTTTACAGGTAATTTTATGAACCCATTTGTACAACATACATTGTATGCAAGCAAAGGCAAAAGAAACTGTCGGCAAACAACTATCTTTTCGAAAGGATTTGAAATATGATTAAATCCAAGTGTTTCATTGAACCGAATTCAAAATGACGTACGCGACGAACATCAGCATAGTTGGGTATTTCACTACTATTAAAATAAATTATTTTTTAGTGATTATTAAATAGAGGAGCTCCCAGAAGGCGTAATACCCTCGTCCCCTGATAGTTTTATGTTGAATAACCATTGTAAACAATCGATTAAAGTAAAAAAGTGCGTTGAACTGTAATGACGTCACATTTCAGAATTTCATTATTCCATACTTATGACGCGTTTTGACGTTTGAAAAAACGTTGCTGATTTAACTATTTGTCAAATACCCAATTATGTTCAAGCCTTTGTTCGATGATATCTTATGGTCAATCTACTACGCCGCAGTTTCAACTTTTGAAGATATTATTGTTTGATGTTAACGTTAATCAAATATGGCTATGTCGGATCTTAGGAACAACCTTACCTTTATCCAAACCTCAACAAAATCGGTTCTATGGAAAGAGCGAACCAACAGCTATAATTTTTTGTCGCAATATTTGATACCATAAAACTAGGCTATAAATATACGTTAAATTGTTGAACCTGTTATATTCTCAAAAAATCTATACTAATTAAATGTTACCTGTTATCTGTTACCTTTCTACGGCCCATCCATTTAGCTGTTATTAAAATAATTGGTGTCAATGGTGCAGGTTCGGTAGCCATCCCCGGGGCGTGTATCGGCATCTTCATGGGTGGTTGCCTCCTCAAACGATTGGAGCTGCGGCCAAAAGGCGCTGTGCAATTTGTGCTTATATCCAACACCATTTGTCTGTCTTGCTACGCTCTTCTGTTCTTCCTGGGCTGCGATAACATCAAAATGGCTGGCACCACGATTCCGTACACCAATAACAGGTACAACAATTCATAGTTATGGTGTATTTAAAATATCATACTTATTCATCAGCCTGTATCCAGTGGCGTGCACAAGTTTTGAAAGCCAGGATATGTGTAGAAACCTGCTCAATATCGGATCTATTACAACTAGAGTAAGCTGTGCTTTTATGCTTTTATGAGCTGCACGTCACTGCCTGTATCGTCACTAGTGATGTTACGGATATCCGTATCCGTATCCGCATCCGCGGATATCCGACGAAAAAAAAAGATCCGTATCCGCATTCGCGGATCTTGACACCAAATATCCGTAACCGCGGATATACATTTTTACCGTCTCGGCACATCACTTATCGTCACACATTGCAGAAGGCGTTTTGAGAGCATTCCAAACGGGTCATTTGGCTTATTTATCCACCCATTTCTCCTATTCACCTTTTTAAGACTGTCTGTCTCAGCTTTCCCAACCGGTGGTAGAGTAGTCTTGACGTATCATAAGTGACACAAGTTGTCCTACGTGACATACATAGATCATTTATCATTATTTACACGTCACAGCAACCTGGAGCCGTTCAAGGTGAACCTAACGGCGGCGTGCAACTTCAACTGCCTGTGCACGGAGACGGACATGGAGCCGGTGTGCGGCAACAATGGCCTCACCTACTTCTCGCCGTGCCACGCCGGCTGCGCCACGCCGTCCACGCGCTCCAACTTCACCAACTGCGCCTGTGAGTCACGCTCACTTCAGTGAGCCGTCAGTAATCCTGCATGGGTTCTGCACGGAGACGGACATGGAGCCGGTGTGCGGCAACAATGGCCTCACCTACTTCTCGCCGTGCCACGCCGGCTGCGCCACGCCGTCCACGCGCTCCAACTTCACCAACTGCGCCTGTGAGTCACGCTCACTTCAGTGAGCCGTCAGTAATCCTGCATGGGTTCTGCACGGAGACGGACATGGAGCCGGTGTGCGGCAACAATTGAGCCGTCAGTAATCCTGCATGGGTTCTGCACGGAGACGGACATGGAGCCGGTGTGCGGCAACAATGGTCTCACCTACTTCTCGCCGTGCCACGCCGGCTGCGCCACGCCGTCCACGCGCTCCAACTTCACCAACTGCGCCTGTGAGTCACGCTCACTTTAGTGATACTGCATGGATCCAAGTGAAATGACAACTGGTGTAACGCATGTGGTCTAAGCTTTGATATCTATACTAATATTATAAATAAATAAATAAATAAAAGTTTATTGACCAGCACTACAATATACTTAGCATAACTAAACTTGTACAAATACGAATTAAACTTAAATTGTTAAACGTGCGGTCAATGGGCCACCTCCTCAGTCCGTGTCACAGCATGAGAGTTTGGTATAACATACTGCAACGCTGATTTTCAGGAGGGGCCCAAGGGTCAAGACGTCACTGACCATCACTTACACCTAATCAAAATTAAAAAAATACAATCAAAATAAACTTACTTAATTTAACTTCTATTACACCAGTGCGTATCGTTACGGTTTTACGGTACTAAATGCTATATCTGTGTATAGTCTGTGGTGATTCTTTATAAATGTCATTGTTATTTTCATTGTTAGTGTCATTGTAATAAACTGTATTATGCCGGTGACTTGGCGCGACTTGACTAGAATGGCGATCACAAGAGATCGACAACGGTCAAAGTGATACCGGGTCTCTTTACAGAGCCCTGCAAAGCCGCACCATCAAGATGCCCGCGAGTAAGTCCGCGTGTACGTTTTTTCAGTTCCCGCGGGAACTCCATAGTTTTCCGGGATAAAAAGTACCCTATGTCCTTCCCCCGGATACAACCTATCCATGTATCAAATTTCATCAAAACCAGTTTAATAGGTGGGCTGTGAAAGCGTAGTACACACAATTTCGCATTTATAATATGCGTATCCGCAGATATCCGCGGGAGAAGAAAGACCCGTATCCGTTACTTTTTGGATGGATTTCTTATGGATCTTTTACCTTATTATTATCCCAAAATAATTCCAAATTACACTACTAAATTTCTTGGTAGAATTTTTTTTTAACTCACGTATCAAACACAAACGTTATTTAAGCTGTCCAGTGTCACACTAAACTATAAACAAAACAAAAGAAAGACCCGCGCAATGCAAGTCGAAACATGTTAACTACGTCATGTACATGTTAACTATGTCAACTATTGTTTCAAGGTCACACGCACCGACACCGATCGAGTAAGAAAGTTGAAATCAATATCCGTATCCGCGGATATACATTTTTAATGATCCGGCACATCACCAATAGGCATGATGACTAATTTTGAAAAATGGTCAGGTTATGTTCGGAAGTATCTACTATTTCGAATAAATATATTATTTGAGCAGAAAAATTAGGTTTGGTAGATAAAATTGGCATTTGAAATTTGAATTTTAAAATTCACGCCAAAACGCTCGCGAGTGTCATGGCGCCGTTTGTGACGTCACTATTGTTTTTACCAACGTACTCTGTGCAGTGTGCAGTAAACAATAATAAGCTTGCCAAAGCTCGAAAACAAACAATTGTGACGTCATTCGCTTCTTGGTGTTTAATCCAATATGGCGGATTGCTGTATTTTATAGTTTTATTTTATCAAAATAAATAGCAATCTCACTCGAAATAGAAATTTATAATAAGTATACGTTTTTTATAATCAATGAATCGTATTTCTTTAGATAAATTCATAATTTCATTGATTCTTGGTTACTGTCATCATGCCTATTGAAACAGACTCGTCTTTCTCGAGTTTTACTCGTACTTAACCGCGCGTATTTCCCGCAGGCGTGCACGAGAACAGCCGCGAGTCCGTGGGCGGGGTGGTGGGCGCGGCGGCGGCGGCGCTGACGGCGGGCGCGGCGCGCGAGTACAGCGAGGTGACGGTGGTGCCGGTGGCCACGGCCGGGCCCTGCTACTCGCCCTGCACCACCATCTTCCCCTTCCTCGTGCTGCTCTTCTTCATGACCTTCGTGGTCGCTGTCACGCAGATGCCGCTGCTCATGATCGTGCTCAGGTATGGCTGTTGTACACTGGCGGTGTGGGCGCGGGGCGGCGGCGCTGACGGCGAGTTTTAACGATCTCTGTGGCGCAATGTTGAGCGCTGATGTCTAAACTTGCGGAGGTCCCGGGTTCGATCCCCGACTGGGTCAATTTGGGAATTTATTATTTTAAAATTTTCCCTGGTCTGGCCTGTGGTGAGAGGCTTCGGCCGTTGCTAGTAACCACTCTACCGGGAAAAACGTGCTGCTGAGATTTAGCGTTCCGGTACGATGCCGTGTAGAAACCGCATAGGGGTATGGATTTAATATAACTGCCATGACCCTAACAGGTTAACCTACTACCATTTTAAGACTGCATCATCACTCACCGTCTGGTGACATCGCTGGCCACCAGCGGCGGTTGCTCGATCTTTTGTCCACTATTGATATCAAAAAAAGAAAATTCTTTACTTTACCTGTAAAGTCCGATAACAGTGTGGCAACTTTGTGTAAATACAAAAAGAATGTAGTCATTTTGAGAACATATTGGTAATCATGTTCTTTGATGAGAACATACTGGTGATCATGTTCTTTTGGTTCACTCATAAAAATCTTCGGAATAATCATCCACCCACAATCATTTTCAGATCTGTAAGTGAAGAAGAACGATCGTTCGCACTTGGAATGCAGTTCGTGATATTCCGTCTGTTCGGCTACATCCCGGCGCCGATCGTTTTCGGAAACCTCATCGACTCCACCTGCATACTTTGGAAGCAGTCCTGCAGCGGGGAGAAAGGCGGTCGCTGCCTGTTATATGATATCGAGCAGTTCCGATACAGGTAAAGTTAATTCCTTTATACTTTGTTTATGAAACATGCCTGGGGAGACATTACAGTTGCCCAATTCGTCTCCCCAGGCTACAAATACCTTAAAATTAAAATATTTATTCTACACCCGCTCGGAAAGTACCTTCTTTCTTCTTTCAAAATGAGGTAGAAAGTACGTTATTGCTACAAACCAAATATGCGGGCGGAAAAAATGTATGAAATTTCATTGTTGACGTGATAAACGGGGAGAAAAAGTGTATGAAAATCCATTTTTTAGGCGCTGTTTTTTTTTAATAATAAGTAAATATGGTATGGACGTTGAGAATTTGCATATGTCTTACCTTATGGATTTATAATATTAGAAGCAGCTTCACCATGTTTGACATAGAAAAGTCAAATATGGTGAATGTCGATTATCAACATCGATGTCGATTACAGATTGTCAATATCGATTTATAAAATATATTCTCAAAATGTAGTCTAGTTGTTATAGTGAAGTTTTGAAGTAAGTAATTTCTTCGCAGGTATAGTATAAAGCACGATTTATCACTCGGGAGAGAGTACGATTGCGAAATCGCGTGTATTGCGGCTCTACACGGCGGTGAACAATGTACTATTGTATTCGGTTTTTCATGTGTTTTAAACTGGTTTTTTGCAACTGTGGTGACTGGTGTTTGTTGCAGATACGTCGGTCTTTGCTGTGGAATAAAGATAGTAGCTCTAGGTATATTTATGGCGGATTGGTGGTTAGTGCGACGACGCAAACACCTCGAGACTGCACCTCCACTCGATCCTCACAAAGATATCGCTGGTTCAATCATCAGTCTAGATAAACGTAAGTATTTATATCCCACCGTTGGGAACATATTATGGAGATATCTGAGGAAGCTTTTCCCTAACGCTTTTTTATATGACTGCCTGAAAATATTGGAGTATATTGTTTTCAGGGTTCATGTATGCATGTATGTATGTATGTGAGTTTGTATGTTCCACCATAACTTCTATACGCCTGTCCCGATTTTGATAAATGAGGTATCGTTAAAATCCCTAGCTTATTCCGGGTGACATAGGCTAGTAAAATTTAAAAAAAATTGATGGGGTGACCATGGTCCTGCATTAAAGAATAAATATGTAAAAAAAAATTGAAAATAAGATTTACTATATAATCATCATCTAGAAAATGATGAGTAAATTCCAAAAATATATAACATTGTAGTTCGATATCCAGTGATTCCCAAAAAAATATCATTTAATAAAAATGTGAATAAGATTCTAACTTAACTAGATTAATTTAGATTTTAAACATTTTAGTTAGTTTTTGGCAGGGCAGTCGTGTTTTTATAATTATTTTTAATTATGACTTGTTTTGCTCGATTTGACAGTGTTCGAAGAGTTGCCGTCGACAGATAATGCGAGCGGCTTCCGCTCGGGCGTCACGTCGGGCCACAGCTCCGCCGGCACAACGCCGATGGACCCGCCGGCGCTGATGCAAGACGCAGACCCGTGCCCAACCAAACTGCAGCGAACCGACTCGCAATACTCGCAGGACTCGCAGACGCGCGCGCCCGGCAAGAACTCGCGCGTGCTGGTCGCGTCGCGCCACCTGCGCAACGACTCCAAGACTATACAGCTAGAGCCCCGCGCGCGACAGCACGCACAGGACGAGGAGCGCAACCGCGCAGTCCGCAGCGACTCGCGACACTCGCGCGACGCTTTCCCTCACTCCGCCTCGCGCGACTTCCCCTCGCACTCGCGCTCGACCTCGCGGGACTTCAAGAAGCCGCACTCGCGCTCCGACTCGCGCGACCTCAGCCTCGAGCAGCTCAAGCAGCTCGCGATCAAGAGCATGGAGAGCCTCGACCTGAGCGTGCTGCCGCTGAGCAAATGCTCGGACGAGGAGAGCGCGCGGCTGATCGCGGGCGGCGCGCTGCGGCACCGGCGCACCGGCTCGAAGGACCTGAAGCCGGCCGACGCGCGCCACAAGCGCACCTCGTCGCACCACATCACGCTCGAGCCCAACGAGCTCAGCCTGCAGCTGCAGAAGGGCCGCAGCGTCGATCAGCTCGCCGCCTCGCCGCTCCACCCCGGAGTCTGAGCTGGCTCCAATAATCTCATTGTGTAACCAGCGACAAATTGCCGCTAATTCTGTCTTATAGGCCTATGACACTGCACTTTTTACAGGGCCCTGTGGTAAGGGTGGGCGTAGTTAGAGCGTCGCTTGTTACACAGCATTAAGGACCTATTTAGAGACCCTTTCTCCCTAGATCGTATTACACTACACTGATTCAAGGGTAAGGGTCCCTGTGAAAAGTGCAGTGTAATAGGCCTATTGACACGTCTTAACAGGTCAATAAGTGATGTCCCGTTCACACTTCAATACGGAAAAGTATAGCACTAAATTAAGATTTGTCATATTAATGGGCCTATTACATTGCACTAATCTAAGGGCCCTATAGTAAGGGTGGTTGCTAATTAGAGCGTCGCTTATTGCACAGCAATAAGGACCACATTACTATTAGGGACCATTTCTCCCTAACTATCATTACACTACACTGATTCAAGTGTGAGGGTCCCTTGCAAAAGGCCTATAAGAGTTTAAAGATAGTGCACACCAGAATTAGCCACATTATCAGAATCTCAATATCAGTCTGGTTCACATGCAGCTCTGAGTGATAACCTAAAAGAATTTTTAGCAAAATTGGTGAAGATAAAGCGCAAAACACACAGGGAACCGGCGCGGTAGGGGTCGCGTGCGCATACAAGGAATTACACCCGTCGCAACCCGCGCCCGTTCCGTGTGTTTTGTCCTAAGATAGTGTTGAAGTAGTGAATAGAAAGAATAATTTTGTATATTTCTATTTAGAGTGAATGCCTGTCCACACAGAACAAAAGTCTTGCCTAATGGACGCTCACAAGGTTATTGACATGAAAAGCCTTTTGTTCTATTAGTGATTCATACAAAATAAAAACACTAATATAGCACACCGACCTTAAATAAAAGTTATTTCTTCTATACGCTTAACCAACTGCGAGTGATTTAAACCATATCTTATTGTAGTAGTTTAATTAATACTTATTGTAATTATTATTGAGGTGAAGATAATCTATCGCAGTTTCTCACATTATATTTTTTTTTTTTATAAAACTGAAATGTGAATATTTGACTATTTTGTGTTCATATTTAACTGGCATTAAGTGCTATATATAATTTTTTATATAATACTCATTTCACTTCACCAGTTCAATAGTCAATACATACCTTTGCTTATTAATTTGGCCTGAATTATTCATATTAAATATGTAGAACTAAAAACATAAAAAGTTCTACCTATCAAGAAATGTGATATGGATGGATCATTTCATAACACTTGTACTTAATACCATAAAATTATTTAAATAGAGAAATCCCTTCAATATTATTGCCTTGCAGATTTTAGCTTTTTTGATTTTTCATATTCACTGAGACTGCACCAAGCTGACAAAGTACCTACTTGTAAATAATTAACATATGAATTGCTGCAAATGTAAAATATCTGAATGATCATAAATTTCCTACAGTTTAGTCAGAAATTCAAAATACATAAGTACATAATATAATTTATATTATTTTTACTTCCATGGCAATTCTATATTTTCAAGTCAGTATATTATAGAAACTTAACCTTCAGCTAAATCTGGAAATTGATGAAAAACAATAATCAGAATCAACTCAAGAACTGGCAATTTTTCACACTAGATACCATCTCCTACCAAGTATAATTTAGCATTTAGTTTCAGAGAAATCCACATTATAGTCATTCTCGAATATTTTATAGCCTTAGAATTATAGACACAAAAATAATAATTAAAGCATATAACTAAGTACATTTTAATTGTATCTAATAGAAATATTGATGATTGAAGATAACCAAATGATTTGTTAAAGAATCCAAAAGTTTTATCACATCAATTGTATTATAAAAACACAGTACAAATCTATAAATAACAAAACATTTTTTTTCGTTTATTTTATAACAATTGTTTCAATTTGTAAAAATAGTCATGATCTGTATTTTTTTGATCTCTTGTGTTTACACAAGAGATCAAAAAAATCTTAATCCAAATCTTAATCTTGTGTCCATGTCCCCAGAAAGTAATATACATTTTGATTATTTAAAAATAATATAACTATATCCCCTAACATAGATTAAATTGTTGTTACATACAGACATAGGACCAAAACAATTTTCTTTTACTCTAACTGTTTATATGTATATTACTATAAAACCTAGATTGTCTCTAAAACTGTTTATATTTATGGTATTTTGTGATTTCCAAATGATCACTGAACAAAGTCAGGTTGTGATTGCCTGCTGTATGGTATCGCCTGTATATTAAATGCAGACTGCAAGTTTACTATCCATAATTTTATCCCAGTATTGCACCATGGATAAATAGTTCATTATTCAGGTAATTATATTCTTAAATTGGCTGTACATAAGGCATATTTTTTTTGTTTTGTAGTTCTCATTAAAATGTCAATTCATAGGCTGCTGTTTCTAAATTGAAAATTCAATTACTACTGTAGTAATATTATTTTAGTACGAAATATTTTAAAATTAAATATTTATCTTGTATATTTAAGATGAAAAAGACAAAAGGAAGATTCATTGTAAATTTTTGTCATATATTTGATAAGAGAGAAATAGTTTGATATGAAGAATGTTATATCTAATAAAAATGCCTTATTACAATAGGTTCTAAGACTTGATACAGACTTAGTTGTGAGAATGTTGTTACGTCGAATGCAAATGAAGATAGGTTGATGATAGCAACTCCTAATTTGTTGCATTTAGTGATTAATAAAATTGCATACACATTTTAAATTTGTTTTATTTTAACCAAAAATCCTTTTCCAATACTCATTGTATAGTTTCCATTACGGCTAAAGGCTCTTTTTCTACTTCTCCTGTTGATAGAAGAAATTCTTATTCAATATACCCTACTCAATTTGATACGCAGTGCATGTGTGTGTGCTTGTAAATATGAAACTTTGATTTTTGATGCTCGGAGGATGATGGCTGAGTCACTGCCACACAAGCTGTATATTTACAGTACAAGCACACTCACTTACAGTGCCACATGCCAAGATGACTTGTATCTAGTAAGAGAAGTATCTATACCGAGGATGTCATTTATAAGTAGTGTACTGCGCTCAGCCTTTCCTAAGTTATGTAGAACAAAACAGATTTATGTCAGATACATAGTAATGGATACCTTGGAGATAATTCCATCAATCTAACTGCATTGTAACTTAGTAAAAACTTTGATGGACCTACTTGTGTACTCATAGGTTTTATGCTGACAAATATGCATCAATATTTAAAACATTTAAAATGTCACTTAGATCACTTTTTTCCATGGTATCCATAAACTGTCTATTTTGCAAGCAACGTACACTATAAAAGGCTAAATTGGTAACAGTTTGATATTATTACTTAGTTGTTGTTCAAATACTCACTAAAATAATACTTCAAATACTTACTAAGACAACAAACAATAACTAAAGTATACAGTTACAATATCTACTTTTAATATATTTGATTAAAATGAATCTTAGATAACTACATCTACAATTCTGTACAACAATATTCTTCAGTTATATATGTACTATAACTACAAATCACATTTATTCCAACTCACCACACTTCTCAATTGTAACTTTTTTTGAAGGTTTTCCACTTTTTGATCCAAGACTTTCCATTTTGCTAACAACATCCATTCCTTCTACAACTGACCCAAAAACAACATGTTTCCTGTCAAGCCAAGGAGTTGCCGCAGTTGTTATAAAAAACTGTGAGCCATTTGTATTGGGACCCGCATTCGCCATTGACAATATACCCGGCCCAGTATGCTTCAGCTTAAAGTTTTCATCTTGGAAAGTTCTTCCATAAATTGACTTTCCTCCAGTGCCATTGTGATTAGTGAAATCCCCTCCTTGGCACATAAAGTTAGGTATAATCCGATGGAAGGATGAACCCTGGTATCCAAAACCTTTTTCACCAGTACATAATGCTCGAAAATTTTCAGCAGTTTTAGGGACTTCATCTGTGTTCAGTTTCATAACAATACGACCCAAGGGCGCACCATCTGCAGTCACATCAAAGAATACTTTCTTTTCTGGCTGGGTCGAGGCAAAACGCAAAGCAGCGGCTGAATAGACTGTGCCATTAATAATGGTACGTCGCAGGATAGCAGAAATAGCCATTAGAACTTATATCGAACCTGAAAAACGAAATAAAATTAATGAGAAAAGTGAAATGTTAATGATATGGCGTACCTACTGGTCACTAAGCTTAATTCGTGATAATCTGCAAAAACAGGAATCCATAAGGTAAATACAACATGAGGATTGAGACACTGATGTGATGGTTTTGGAAGAATTGGGACGGGGTGAGGTGAAGGTTCTACACATGTAGCACTTAGTAGCAAGCTTAGTAGCCACAGAGTACATTGAATATAAGTTAGTAGCTTTGCGGCATTTTGGCCGGCAGTGCGTATCGCATGCGGCACATTTTTTTAGCCTGATGCCTGATTCTTTCAAACATTTGAAATGGTTGAATTTAGGTCGTTAAACAAAAATCCAGTTGAACATGCAGGGGACATGTTATTTCAGTAGAGGTTATATTTGACTAACCTAAACTAACCTTGTAAAAAAAAAGCTATTTCATGAGTTATTCCTTATAAATTATCTCCGCTAATACAATTATTAGTACAATTTGGAATTTATAACGTTCCTTGTCGTCGAATTAAATGAACAAAAATAATGTACCTACCTATTGCAGAGACAAGTTACTATCTAGGTATTTATGGCAGAGACAAGTAACATAAATATAATTAGATTGAAGTGAAGAATGCCGAGTTAAAAAAAATTATGTTATTGTCGACTAAAATAGTTAATTATTGAAAATTTCAACAACTTACGTTGTACAAAATAATGATGAATGTTTTCTTTCCTTGTTTATATCTCAAACCTATTCTAATATTATTTGGCGCTTCCTTTTAAATTTACCCTCATCCTAATGTAGCGCCTACTGGTGGGCGTTGCGACGAGAAACCGTTTCAAAAAACCGTTCTCGGCTCTGCGACGGTGAAACCGTTTTTACGTCCTGGGTAAAACAGTTAACAGTTTTCGTTGCACAAACCAGTCTTCGAATAACTGGTAGTCGTCCTCGTTCCACGTTCGTTTTTCAAAACAGTTATTACAATCAAAAGTGAACTTTATGACGATGACATACAGTCGAAAATGAATGTATTCAACGACACGTTCGTTCTCAAAACAGTTATTACAATCAAAAGTGAACTTTATGTCGATGACATACAGTCGAGAATGAATTTATTCAACGACACGTTCGTTCTCAAAACAGTTCTTACAATCAAAAGTGAACTATAAGCCTATGACATACAGTCGATAATGTTAATGTATTACCAGTAGACTAACCTACCTAATATTATCAAATATGTTTCGTTCTAAAGAACGGTTGTCGTCGCAACTGGTTTGCAAACCAGTTGCAACGATAACCGTTTTCTGCAACCGTTTTCGTCGTCGGCGAAACGGTTACGTTTCGTTTGTCGAAAATACGATAACGACCCACCACTAGACTAGCGCCCCCAATTTAATGCATTTTGACGGACACTGTATTATTTTAGATATGATGTTACTACTTATCTTCTACTCTCCATAAGTGTAACGATCGCAATCACATCTGATAGGTTAAAATAGGCCTATTACACTGCACTTACCACAGGTTCCTGTGGTAAGGGTGGGCGTGGCCGCTAATTTGAGCGTCGCTTATTACAAAGCAATAAGGACCAATTTAGGGACTCTTAATCCCTAAGTGTTATTACACTACACTGATTTAAAATGAAGGGTCCCTGTGAAAAGTGCAGTGTAATAGGCCTATAACACCTCAGGTTAACACTCTTCCACTATTGGACAAAATCCATTGACGCAGCAACAATACTATAAATTCAGCCAATCACAACAATTGATACTGTCACAATGATTCTTACTCAATTGAAAATGACAAATCATTCAATTAACAATTTTAAGTTTCATCGTCGTTGATCTCTGGTCGTTGATATTGGCGAGGTGTATTATACCCATTTGGTACAAACGCAAGCCATAAAACCAAGAATTGAATTGAAGAAAAGAAAATAATAAGATCTCTAACAAGTAACTAATACTAAGAATTAACATGCAATGCCTTAGATTATTGGTATCCCAATTACGACGCCCAGTAAAGAATAAATCTCTGTTTTTGTGTCCTAACCAAAATAAATATCAAGAATCACCCCGGTTTTATGGTCTGGATATTAAAGTTGACGATGATTCAGGTAAGTCATCACTGTTTTAATTCTTGATTATAATAATTATTGCCATTTTAATTTATTACTAACACTGAATGGACCGATTGACATGAAACTTTCAAGGCCCAAAACAAAATGTACTTAAATTTAATAATTATTCAGACTTCAACAATCCTTGAATTTGTCCTTCCTAAGATGTAGTTTTTAGACCTTGCTTTTTATTGAGAATATCCCAAACAAGCAACTTTTCTATACATCATTATAAGTATAAATCTTTTCTCTTAACTGCTGTAAAATTGCTTCATTTTAAAAAACAATACATACAATTGGCTCTTTTTCAAGTAGGAAACCAGATTGATCATTGTTTCCCTGCAAATCAGAGAAAAGTATACTATACAAGTCTTGGCTGAAATTATCAATTCTTAGCCTCGTTTCTAGAAAGTCCACTTCACCTGTTCCTTCCATATTTACTCAGCAATGAATTGCTTTACTTCTGGTCTGAGCAGTAATGTACTATTTTTGCCATTATAGACACAATCATCTCTGAGCTATGTAAAGGAGACCATAATTTAGAGAAAAAGTTAAAAGTGCTGATGCTTGAAGTAGAAGTAATGCGTCAAGATGGCCGCTATGCTCCAGACTGCATACAACAGGATCAGTGGAAACGATTGCTGCAAATGTCTAGTAGGAATCAAAGAACAAATTACTTAACATTTCTTTGGAAGCTTGAAAAGAAGAAAGAAAACCAAAAAGTATGTTATATATGCAAATGTTATACTTAATATTATAAATGCAAGTTTGGATGAATGGATGTTTGTTGACAATCATGCCTGAACGGCTGAACAGATCTGGATGAAATTTGGCTCAGAGATAGATTATAATACATAGGCTACTTTTTATCCTGGAAAATGAAAGTTCCTGTGGAAACAAAAAACCTCAATCCACATGGATGTAGTCGCAGGCAGTAGCTAGTGTATTTATTTATAGCTAATGCTCAGCATGTGTTGCAGTGGGACTCTGACATGTGCTAACAACAGTTACTATAGTCTCAACTCAATCAGATAAAATATGGGCAAACATATAGAATACAAACAATGCTTTCTTTCTACTGGGCAGGCTTCCGCACTTAAACCTCCAGTTGGAGGTCTGTTGTATGTGAGTTGCCCCTCCCCACTGGAGTTTTCACTCCAGCCATCCGAGCTGGCTCCAGAAGCCTAGAAGATCGCCCAGGGTGTCTAGGGCCTCTCGTAGCGAAGTTGGGGATCCAAGGTGTCGCCACATAAAAAATCCTGACCAACGGCAGCTTAAACTTCCATTAAAATCAATTGGCTTCTTGGGCACCCAAGTAGAATAGCTGCCATTGAAAAGCTTGTTTGATTCCTATGACTTCTATGGCTGCTGGAAAGGCTAAATGATTAGGAATTTACTTGATTATTTATTTTACTAAGTGATATAATTTTATTATTATAGTTTATTTGTAACGGCTTTTTTTCTAATAGACTAAAAAAGAAGCTAGAAGAAAAGAGCTTGAGGAATCACCACCTGAAGAAATTAGAGAGTATCCAGATGATCTCTTATATGGCATCAAGCATCAATCAATGTTCCTACGCATTCGAGATCAGAGTATAAATATGTTTGATAACTACAGGTATATTTAATATTAAATTAGTCCAACATATTGATGCTAACCAAAATATCAAGTGTTTATCAGTGGTCCCATTGAGTTGACCCATTGATGGGGCCAGTGGTAATTTTATTTATTAATAATATTTAATGTCTAATCTGAGTAATTAAAAATATTACAGAGCACTTCAAGCTATGATTTATGGACAATCAGTTATTATAGACTGTTCATATGAAGAGCATATGGTATGGAGAGAAACAATCAATGCAGCTAAGCAGATGACTTTTGTGTTTGGTGACAACAGAATACATAAGCACCCCTTTAATTTGCATATGTGCAATGTTGATCCAAATGGAGAATTTATGAAACAGTTAAAAAAGAATATACCATCTCTCGAAGAGCCATGGTTTCCACTGAATATTCATGAAAAAAGCTATTTAGATTTGTTTCCGAAAGATAAACTTGTGTATTTAACACCACATTGTAGAGAAGAGCTAAGTTATTTTGATCCTGATGCAGTGTACATTGTTGGATGCATGGTTGATAAGGTTCTTATAATACTTCCTTGTATTGTTGTATATTTGTGAGTATTCAAAAAGTTACAAAATAAACTTCTTTTTTTTTCAGATTAACAATGAACCTCTTTCACTGGCAAAAGCAAAGAGAGATGGCCTAGCAATGGCTAAACTGCCCCTTGATAGGTATTTAGAATGGGCTCCCGGTGCAAAGAAAAACTTGAACATAAATCACATGATTCCAATTCTCTTGGATTTAAAACTAACTGGAGACTGGGAATTTTCCCTGAGACACATTCCAAGAAGGAAACTGATGGAAACTAAAATATTAGCCATGCAAAAAAGATTTTCAAATACTTCTCTTAACAAAGATGACTTATTCAAAAGTTTTAAAAGTGTACGTAGAAATAGTTCACTATCCATAAATGAGAAGAAGATGAAATCAAAAAAGTCTTTATATGATGATGATAATATATAAGGAAAAATTACATGATAAAAATATAAGTTTAGTCTTTATTTCATACTTTTATTTTTTCTTAGTCTTAAAAATGTATATTTTTCCTTTACAATAAAGGATTTCGATAATTCATTTCAAAGTAGAATAATCTAATTTTGTACAATATAATATAAACAACTCTATATGAAGACACATATTGTTACAGATACCTAATAAAATAATTACATTCTACACAAATACCCAATTTGGATTTCTTTTTAATGTGTACTGTGGATTAAAATTAAAAATACACATAAGTGTTAGTACAATTACTTACAATAATGCAGACTTTACATAAAACATAAAAATGCCTATTGCACACAATTCAAACCAAGTCCTTCAACATACTATTAATATGCTTGGCATATTTTCATCCTATTCTATACCATTAACATTTTACAAAAAGAGATAATATTTCAAATAAAAGATATATTATTGTGAATGGTGTCTCTGAAGTAAAATGTATAATATTATATTAAGGCTATTTTATCCTACTACTATTCTGCACTGCATACATAATATAGTCTATTTATAAATAAAAATATTGTACGAAGATGACTCAGGGTAAAGGTGGTAATGTACGCATGTCAACATCTGTACTCGGTAAAACATCTGTATTTGTTTCGGAGCGCTGCTTGATAGTGGCAAGAATTTCTTGAAGATTTGAAGGTAGAGCAATATCTGCTAACGGGACAACTGCAGGCGACGGCGGGGTCAACGGCCGCGATGGGGAATACGCCTCATTCTAAAAGAAAACATTACTATGCAATCGCAATCTATACTAATACTAATATATACTAATATTATAAAGAGGTAAAGTTTGTAACGTTGTACGAGGTAATCTCTGGATGTACTGAACCGATTTTGATGATTCTGGTAACAATAGAAAGCCACTTTATTTGTGTCATAGGCTATAATATAATATCCCGAAAAATTAGGGAGTCCCCGTGGGAATTTAAAAAACTTATTTCACGCGAACGAAGTCGCGGGCTAGTCTGCTAGTATAATAATAGACACGACGTGAAAATCACTTGTTTGAAATGACAGATCATAAATTTTTCTCAAACATGCATGGAAATATTGTCATTATTTTCGAAAAAAGAACACGCGAAGTATCGAATTTTCGGACAAAGAAAATCAAATCCATTGCAGGAGCGTTTTTTGAATTTGGAACATTACAACGCTCCTGCAATGTTGTATGAAACGGCGTGCTGGGGTTATTAAATACTCTTTGATCGGATGTTGTCTCTTGTCTGTACTCTTGTCATTCTTGGCATACCATAGTCTCTTTGCTTAGTACAAATTGGTGGCTGTATAACCATAAAAAAAAATTGGCGGCAAAGTTGAAAATTCGTCTTGATTTGTGATTTACATACCTACTTAATAAATATAATTTTAATAATAAGTAAAATGAGTTCCAACGGTTCAGAGAGTGAAATGGAGATTTATTGTACTCCACCAGATTTAAGATCAGAAGCCAAATTGGCAATGGAAAACCTGCTTCCAGCGAAGTCCAAAGAAAAATACATGAAAGTATATGAAAATTTTATGAGTTGGAAAAACGAGAAAAAAGTGAACATTTTCTCCAAAACAGTATTTTGGGCATATTTTAATGAGATTGCTAAAACTAAAAAGCCATCTACATTATGGGCAATTTATTCCATGCTGAAGTACAGTACAGTTCATATTAAAAACGGCATTAACTTGAAAAATTATGGGAACTTAACTACTTTTCTTAAACGACAATCGACCGGATTCAAAAGCAAGAAATCGAAAATTTTTACTGGCGAAAACTTAAAGCAATTTTTTATTAAAGCCCCAGATGCGACAATATTTAGCGACAAAGGTAAATTAAATTTAATGTATAAC
The DNA here is from genome assembly GCA_964035005.1 of Erebia palarica. Classification (NCBI taxonomy): domain Eukaryota; kingdom Metazoa; phylum Arthropoda; class Insecta; order Lepidoptera; family Nymphalidae; genus Erebia; species Erebia palarica. The sequence continues at coordinate 25,472,158 of OZ035992.1, read as the reverse complement.
TTAAAAAGTATGTTTTATTTCCCTGCATTCTTTTGAGAAAAGCACTATATATGCCTCGGCGGAAATGGCAATTGCCTGTCTCGTATTAGTGAAGTCCTCGCCTGCGGCTCGGCCTTCAAACTCATACTCGACCTGCAATTGCCTATTTCCCAGCCTTTGCAATAATGTACTATTAAAATTCCTTTACCATCTAGGTATTAAATTATTTAATAGTTCCTTTTTTTAGAAGCTCAAAGGCTACTTTTTATACCGGAAAATTAAGGAGTTCCCACGGAAATAAAACTGAATTCACATAACAGGTAGATCTGAGTAATAGGCCTATTACACTGCACTTTTCACAGGGCCATGTGGAAAGGGCATGGCCGCTAGTTTTGGTGTCGCTTATTACCAAATTAATGACCCTTTCTTCCTAAATCTTATTACACTACAGTGATTCAGGGTGAGGGTCCCTGTGAAAAGTGCAGTGTAATAGGGCTATTACTCCTAACAAAATTGCCTTCAAAAATGTGTTACCTCCCCGGGCTGCGAGGAGTCTGCCTGCGCCATCTTGCGGATCTGCTGCTTCTGCTCCTCGATCTGGCGGTTGAGCTCCTCCATCTTGGTGCGCAGCGTGTCGGCCGGCGGCCCGCTGCTGCCCGACGACGAGCCGGGGCTGTACGCCTCCTCCACGTCCGCCGCCGCTGCACACACAAACACACACGGTCACCTCGGGAAATAACACGTATAGTCCGTGTCACGGAAGAGGTCCCGCGGCAATTAGTGAAACTACTGCATTTTACCAGGGTTGTACAGGATAATTATACTAGTGTGGGTTACTTTATTAGAATAAAAAGAGTCTATTAGTAGAAAGAATAAAACTTTAATAATTAACACTACATAGAAAACACAATATAAATAAAAAATGAAAGGGTAAAAAGTACTTAGAGCTATTCACAACAATAAAACATTAGGTAGATTACGCGACACGTGCGTACGTGAGTGCAGGCTCACTAAGGTAGAGCTTCGACGACGGTTAATAGCGTACTGGCTTCGTGTCCGAAATGGACAGTTTTTAACTCTCGTCCCTAAACAACTACGTCGTGGCGTTAGCTACTTATTATTTCTTGGAATTACAATTAGGGGTCGCTACACTAGCAACAACAACAAAGACCTAAATTTACGTACGGGCAAAGACTAGTTTATGACGGCACAAGACGGGTGTGAAGCGCGCTCTACAGTTAGGACCCCCAATTTTTTTCTATGAAAAGGCCCATCTAATACCTACATATATATCGATGACTACACTAGCGGCACGCTATGATGGCCGGTTTGACACATTACAATAGTGATGTGGAATGTCAATTTATTCTCGAACAAAAAACAATTAAGTTTTGTTTTTGTACCTGATTAAATAGGTTTAATAAAACAAAAATGTATATGTTTATTTAATTTATTTGAACGAACTGAATATTTGAACGAAAATGAATATACATACTTTATATGCACACAAGAAACATATGAATACAAAAGATACCAAAAAAGGTGCCACAAAAGGCCATAATTAATCAGATTCGTCCATACTACTATTTTCACTGTCGTCACTGCTATCATCACATACATTAATAATTATATGTTCGTTTTCTATAATATTATCTATTTTCACATCTCTTTCATAATCTTCCCTTATTAATTTAACAGTTCTATTCACAACCTTTTCCCAGTCTCCTTTAGTCACATGTTCACAAGCTTCTTCTAATAATTTTAGCATTTTTTTTGTGGTAAATGGGGGTTCTGTATTGTGTCTTGCAGCATATCCCTTAATTTGAGCCCACACCAACTCAATCGCATTATACTCACAATGGTAAGGCGGTAACCGTATAACTCTGTGCCCATGTTCTAATGCTATTTCGTCAATGACGTATCGGATCTTGGTTGGTTTGTTTTCTTTTAAAAGACGTACTAATTCCGCTTTTAACATATTCATGTTTGCATCTACGCCATTTTTACGAAGCCATGCGACGATATCAGCTTTCTTTTGGGATTGGGCAGGTGGCTTGTCAATTTGCATCGAGTGGTATGGGGCGTTGTCCATAATTATAATAGATGGTTCAGGGAGGCTACACAACATTGAGGTAAACCATTCAGTAAAATTTTCTCCATTCATGTCTTCATGATAGTCTCCAGTGGTTTTTGACGCAAAAGCCATGAGAGAACCTTCGACAAACCCGTTGATGGTTCCGGCGTGACAAATTATAAGTCGCGATCCTTTTCCTACAGGAACTTTGGAAGTAGATGCTGCTGTGTCATCGTTCCAAGAACGGCCTACAGTATGGTTAGCATTAAGCCATGTTTCATCCAAGAACACAACATTTTGCCAATTTTTGATTTCTTTCACTTGCCGTAAAAAAGTATACCTTGCCATCGCTATATCAAATCTTTCCATCAATATTTTGCGTTTGTTACATTTTTTGTATCGAAATCCAATGGTCTTCAAAATCTTCGTTAAAGAACTTTCCCCACCGAAGAATAATCCAGCTTCCTTCAGTGAATGCACCAACTTTTTTCTTGTTGGATACTCCTTCTGTAAATAGTAGCCGTAAACATGTCTTCGGATAGCATCGGCATCAAAGCTATCGATGCCTACGACTGGTTTTGCTCGTTTTCTCTTTTTTGGTGTGTGAAGTTTATTTTCTTCTGTGCCAGTCTCGCCATATTTTTTTTTAGTTATCCGTCTAACAGTTCGTTGTCCAATATTAAGCGCATCAGCTACGCGTTCAACCACTGACGTTATAGGTAAAATTGGCCCTCCATTTTGAGCTTCACGATCGAAATAGTTACGAAGGCGTATTACGAACTCACGTGTCTGACTATTTAGAACAGTTCTCTGCGTACGTTCGGTCATATCGACGAAATCCACAACAAAGGGCTTGAACAGAGTCCAAATTAACGAGCAAGGGTCAACAGTAATGCAGTATCAATATTTGAAATCCAAAGCCAGGTCAAAACTATATCACAATCGCATTGCACTGACAGTTTATACTTTTCGAAGCAACGTCAATTCGAAACTGCTTTGTTTTGCATTGAGCATTGACGCGAGTTTGCCGGAGGTAGTAGTTGTGCTAGCCAGCGATCCTATGTGACGATCGTATTAGATTCCATTTTTAAAAATTTATTGATATTTTTTTGCGATTTCAGAGGTTTGTCCACATAGTGAAAATTGTTCATATTCACAATTGTATACATTCACCCCTTAAATGGTGCAAACTGATTTTTCTACACTTGTATACATTTAAGAAATCAATTTAATAAATAAATTTTGAGTCCTAAACCTAAAACTACATTCGATAAAATTTATGAATCTCTGCACATCACTATCGTCAATAAAGTAATACAATTATTTCCTTCAAAGTCGTTATCAATTAATACGGAACTTCATGAGAAACTACATTCGATAAAATTTATGAATCTCTGCACATCACTATCGTCAATAAAGTAATACAATTATTTCCTTCAAAGTCGTTATCAATTAATACGGAACTTCATGAGCGGACAAACGTCAAACCGGCCATCATAGCGTGCCGCTAGTTTAGCAATGATAATGTCACCGTAAGATTGTAAAAACCGTTAGATTATAATCTAACTCGCGACATCGCAAACTGTCGAAAGACTATAATTTAACGCATTATTTTTAGGTAAATTGTAATATGTTAGGTATTTTAACCTGATAGAACCTAAGTGCCATGCCTGCGGCCGAGCACTACCTGATTATTTATGTCGAACCCTAACCTTACCTACTAAAAACTGACAAGAAAACATAAATACAATGAATATTTCAAAAATTGGCACTCAGAACATTGAACGGTTCAGAATCTGTCGACAGTTTACAATTTCGCGAGTTAGATTATAATCTTACGGTGACAATAATAACGTTTATACCGGTGTGTGATATTGCGAGTAAAGTCTTATAGTGTAACTATCCGAACGCGGATAATATGGTAGGTTACGTTTTGGCGAGAGATAACAGCGGGAGAGGATTCCCCTTGCCATCTCTGTTGGCGAAAGTTTTTGTGTGGTGTGGTGTCAGTTGTGCAAATATAAATAAATCTAAGTTTACGAAAATATTACGTTTTTGAATATTTTTTTTAACAATTAAAAATACTTTATTATATTGTTGGATAACTACATAACCGACAAATCTAACTACAAAAAAGTAAGCTCGCTAAGATTCTCAAGACTCAAGAGATATCATATTATAGCTATCTCTCTGCGTCGTATTCCTCATTACTGAGGGTCGTGACTTCTTTCCATTAATATAATGATAGTTTTCTTGGGATAATATGCGGTGGGTTCACACGTCCTTCCGCATACGACTCGACTAAAAGTATTTAAACTCTAATGGTTTTATAACGGCTATAATCAGATGTTAGTGATAATAACCGAGAACGACGGCTTAACGTGGCCCAATTTGAACGTACAAATGTGGTCACCCATCCTGTTACCGACTATGGTCAACTTTGCTTAATAATCGCAATGGACTGATATGCGTTGTCACAGCTAGGCCACTCGTCCCTCAATAGTTGTTCAAAACTGCTATAAAACCATAGCACGCTGCAGGCTATAAACTATAAATTTTTCGCATGCTTTTAATTATGGTATTATATTATATACTTATAAATATGGTATATATGCGCATGAAAGCATATGAAGTACGCTCACAGCAGCGCGTTACGCGAGACTAACGGTCGGCCGGCGCGCTACCGGCGCTACTAAACGAACTACGAAGAACCGCTCGCACTCGCACGTCATAGCACCGTAGCAACTTAAACGCTCCTCGGATAGCATGCTGTCCGTGCTATGGAAAAAAAGCGTGCTATGCTATGCTACGATTTATTAACCACTAATAGGGATGATGACAACTCAATCAAATCAGCAACTCTATCAAACTTAAAAACGCCCTTCTAGTATTTCCATACTAGAAGGGTTGTATGAAATTTACCATTGTGACGTCATCCAATTTCAACGCACTTTTTTTCTTTAATCTGTATTATAAAATGGTTCTCTAACTTATAGGCCTATTACACTGCACTTTTCACAGGGATCCTTACACTTGAATCAGTGTAGTGTAATAAGATTTAGGGAGCAAGGGTCCCTAATTCCTTCCTTTAATCCTTATTGCAGTGTAATAAGCGACGGTCTAACTTCCGTCCACGCCCACAGGGCCCTGTGAAAAATGCAGTGTAATAGGCCTATTATAACTAGCCGAGGATGTGAATTTTAGGTCTTTTTGAAGACCCTCTATTTAATAATCAGTTAGAAATAATTTATTTTTGATATAGGCATCATCCCTATTATAATCCGCATGTAACTTGAATACCTACCCAATGAAGCAGCAATTTTATCCTTGACGGAGTTGGAGAGAGCGTGCGTGGTGTATGACGGCAGCGGCAGACTGCGCGGCGCGCGCTGGCGCGGCGACAGCGGCGGCGTGTACGACTTCTTGCGAGACTCGCGCGCCACCTGGCGGACAAATGTTTCTCTTATTACTCTGATGATATCAAGCTAAAAATATGTCACCGTTAGATTATAATCTAACTCGCGAAATTCTAAACTGTCGAAAGATTGTAAACTATTCAATGTTCTTAGTGTAAATTTTTCAAATATTCATTTTATATACGTTTTCTTGTCTTTTTCTTGTAGGTTGACGACCTCCGTGGCGCAGTGTGTAGCGCTGTGTCTTAACGTGCGGAGATCCGGGGTTCTATCCCCGGCAGGGTCAATTTGGGAATTTATAATTTCTGAATTTTCCCTGGTCTGTCCGGTCCTGTCTGGTCTGCCTGTTCCGGTACGATGCCGTGTAGAAACCGAATAGGGGTATGGGTTTAATATAACTGCCATGCCCCTAACAGGTTAGCCCGCTACCATCTTAGACTGCATCATCACTTACCATCAGGTGAGATGGCGGTCAAGGGCTAACACAAAGCAAAATGAAAGAAGCACGCGTTGCAAAAACAAATTGGTATATCCCAGCCACAAATTAAAAATTTTTAGCCGCGGCCCATTATGCAGAACAATAAACATTTATAATAAAATCCCAAAATATATCACTGACGAGAAAAACGACACAACATTTAAGTGGAAACTCAAACGATGGCTTATACATAATTGTTTCTATGAGATAGATGAGTTACTCGGAGCTCAAAACTAACCGTACTCAAGACCTCAATTGCATGACAGCTACGTTTTGTTTGTAATTATTAATCTGACTTATTTTATAATAAACTGACTGAATTCATTCTTAAAATATATTGACATTATGTAGTTATGTATTTAATTTAGTATTGTGTTGTTAATTATATTTAATTTCATTATTGTATTGTTAGTTGTATTCTATTGTTAATTATATTGAATTCCATTATTGTATTGTTAGTTGTATTGTATAGGTGCATAATGATAATATGTTTTAAATTAAAAATCAAAATTGTAATTAAAATTAAATGAAACCTGCAATTGCATTTGCAGCATTACTATGCCCTGACAGGGCCTCATGTAATGATTATTAAATAAATAAATAAAATAAATAAATAAATAAACTTGTAGTGGATAAAAAAAAAAAAAAAAAGGTTAGGTTAGGGTTCGACATAAATAATCAAGTAGTCAAGCACTTAGGTTTTATCGGGTTTAAATACCTATCAGATTACAATCTACCGGAAAATAATGCGTTAAATTCTAATCTTTCGACAGTTTAGAATTTCGCGAGTTAGATTATAATCTAACTGTTTTTACAATCTCACGGTGACAAATACATTATAACTTGTTATGTACAGTTAGTTATACAAAAAGTAAAGGCCATGTTATAAAAAGCGTGTGGTGTCGTGGGACATCAGATAGGAACGAAATTCCTTATTACATATATATTAATTTCAAGTACTAGTCGAGGTATAAATAAAAACAACGCGAGCATGTCGCCGACATTCGTAATTAAACTTTAATGTTTTAGAGTTAAGGTTTAAATTCGAATAAACTATAGATAACAATCGTGACATGCTCGCGTTGTTACGAAGACAAAAGGTCTTAAATATTAACATACATTCGAAATGAAACTTTAATGCTTTAGTGTTAATTAAGGTTTAATTTCGAATAAACTATACATAAAAAGTCTTACTCCACGCATACTTGTTAGGGACGTTTTTTGCCGGCTAGGGTACCCCTCCGAATCGTCCCATAAGGTACTTCGTTCCCAAAATAATATAGATCAATAAATCGGCTACTAAGCAGGTACAAAGTCATCGGTCCTTTACGTTAAAAGAACATATATTTCTATTTGTTGCATAAAAATACGTGGCTGCCGTGCAGTGCCACCAGTGGGCGCAAGCCCTTATAAAAATATACCTACAATTTGTACTAATGCAATACCTGTCATACTAAACTTTTCTGGTCTAGTATTGGGGTCAGAATCAGAAATTATTTATTGCATGATACACATAATATTACAAAGGTGGTACAAAAGATAAAAAGACGAGTTTGAAAAAAAGAAAAATTGGTGTTTTAGGATTTACCAACTTTTAAACTTGTCCAGGCTGATATTACATAGTGTCTGGGTGGTTTGAATAATCTGACTTCTAAGATATTATAACATCGCATATTACTTTGCGCACACGCACAGCGGACGCATGCGTCCAAGTGCGGAAAATAATCCCAGGATGATAGAAGATAGATTACTTTGCGTGAAAATAAATACGGGCATTATGAACGGCAACCTTTCATTTGTGGGTACACGAAAAATAATTTGACAGATCTAAAGCTTGATCCATAAAGGTTTAATAGGCCTAATAAACTGCGCTTTTTACAGGGTCCTGTGGTAAGGGTGGGTGTGGCCGCTAGTTAGAGCGTCGCTTATTACACAGAAATAAGGACGTATCTAGGGACCCTTTTTTCCTAAATCTTATTACACTACACTGATTCAAGTGAAAAGTGCAGTGTAATAGACCTATTACCCATGTGAAATTAATAGCACCAGAGACAGAAGAACGTGTCTTACATCCAAGTATCCCCTAGCCATAAAACCCTCAAACGTTGTTTTTGCCATGTCGATTTCTACGAATTTTAGTAAATTGCTGAAGTTAACTAGCTGCAAGCATTTGCAGTCAATCAGTGCATAAACTTATGAATGTTATTAATTGCATGTGGAAACTTGGCTTACGGTTTCCACTCTTTTATTAAGGATGCGGCGAGGTTTCCCTCTCTTGTAAATTCGCAATTCAACATTTTCAATTATTTTAGAAGTCTCAGAATAGTACGCAGTATTTTACACATTATCATTGGCATTAAAAATTCGGACATTTTAGACAAAATATATTTATTGTAATTTTATACTTATAGAAAATATATAGTATTTGGAAATAAAATTACTAGTATTTTGCCCCGCCATTTTTAGCGCCAAGTTATTATGCCCTTTAATCTACTATGATACGATCGAAATTACCGACATTGAAATGGATTTTAGCTATTATTTATTCATAGGTACAAAACAGTGGCATTAATTTGAGACGTACAAAGAAAATAGTAGGTACCACTGTTTCTGGACAAGGAAATAAGTCTATAAGAGAATAAAATAAGTTTCTGGAAAGTAGGAATAGGGTCAGGAATGGGTGTTTTATTTTATTTTGTAAAGAAAATATTACAAGACAGTACACCATAATGATACTATGTACTAAAGTATTTTCTATGTACAACTTATCTCACAAATAAATAACAAGAATTATAATCAATATAATGTATATTTTAACATGTTAATTGATATAAAATAGCCAATAAAGTCTGTACATTTATTAATTTATTTAAAGTCCTTCGAGGCTACATTACTTAATTTAATCTTTGTGAGATTATCTATCTTATAATTAAGTACCTATGCAATTTTTATATCATTGAGTATGTACTAAAACAAAAATAATACTACAATATAGACATTATCTCATAACCTTTCTTCTTCTATGACTTGTTGCTGTTGTGTAACTTCTTTATTTTCTAATTTTTAACAATGTATAATTAATGATTTTTTCATAACCTGTAATTATATTATTATAACTTACATTTTATGCAATCTACTTTTACTTAGATGACTTAAAAGGTAATCAAGGCTCTTTTGCAACTTGAAAATGACTTAGACCCTTATTATTAAACCGACATCAGCTAAGAACAGGTTCTCAAGTATCCATTTAAATTTCTAAGATAGGCAGATACTTGAGAACATGTTCTTAGCTGATGTCTGTATATGGGCCTTAGTATCACACGAGCTCAATACGCCCTCCACCCCTCGAGGAAATAAGTGCGCAATAGGCATGATGACAGTAACCAAGAATCAATGAAATTATGAATTTATCTAATGAAATAGGATTCATGGATTATAAAAAAACCTATTTATTTTTCTATTTCGAGTGAGATTGCTATTTATTTTGATAAAATAAAACTATAAAATACAGCAATCCGCCATAATGGATTAAACGCCTAGAAGCGAATGATTGTTTGTTTTCGAGCTTTGACAATCACACTATTGTTTACTGCACACTGCACAGAGTACATTGATAAAAACAATAGTGACGTCACAAACGGAGCCATGACACCGGCGAGCGTTTTGGCGTGAACTTTAAAATTTAAATTTCAAATGCCAATTTTATCTACCAACCCTAATTTTTCTGCTGAAATAATATATTTTTTCGTAATAGTATACTTCCGAACATAATCTGACCATTTTTCAAAATCAGTCATCATATGCCTAGTTGCCCAACATTAAATAAGTACTTAATGTGTAATGAAGCCCTTTCCTCCGGACTCGGCATCAACTGACCTTGGCGGGCACTGGGTCATGCGGCGTGGCGGCGGGCGGGGCGGCGCGCTTCCTGCGCTGGCGGATGATGATCGCGAGCAGCAGGTGCGTGCGCAGCTCGCCGAGCCCGGGCCCGTCCAGCGGCAGCAGCACCGCCGGCAGCGGCGTGTGCGCCGGCGCCGGCACTATGTACAGATCCTTCACTGTCGCCGTGTTCGACACCTTCACCACGCCCAGCCTGCAACGTTATCACTGGTGTCAGTCTGCTCGAACGAAACGGTCCTGCTCTACGATTCTGATTCGAACTGGCAGGATGTGGAATACCCTTCTAGCGCATGTCTTCCCTGCAGTGTTGCCAACCACTATGGAGCGTCCCCCCCCCCCCAATAGCAGATAAATACCCCCTGTTCCCTCCTAACACCAACTTGAAATCCCCTAGCTTTCGCTAAAATAACCCTGGTCCCAAATAGGCACCAATATCAAAATATTGAAATGAATGAAAAATACACACTTTCAAAATGAAATGGACGTTTATTTCCATTGGGCATGACATGTAAGTAACTTATTCTAAAGAAACAAGACTTATTTCATGTTTCGAATTTCATCGAAGTCAGGATAATTATCAATTATTTCGTCTAAGACATCATGAACCTGGCTATCGAGTTGCGATTTACTATTGCCTGTATTTTTAAAGTCATACATAATGACGTTAAATAATTTATGTTGTACGTAGAAAAAGCACGTTCGACACTTGTTTGCCCCCAAAAATGCCCCTGGAAAAACTCCTTTCCATCTAACTTGCCCCTAAATTTAGGAGGAAAACCCAAAAGTTGGCAACACTAATTCCCTGCCGCGTTTACCTTAAGTACCTTCAAGGCAAGAGTGAATAGACATCTTCTAGGCAAGCGCACTCCAACCTAGACCTCATCATTACTTCGTATTAAGCATGATTGTCGTCAAGCGCTCGCCTATTCTTTGATAAAAAAAAGGTGTTTGTAACTAAATGCTGTGTGGACATAGATTTTTAATAATCCCCTGTCAATACTGCGATTTTCCGGGATGAAAAAAGTTTGTCTTGGGAATTTAGGCTGTATATTTTGTACAATTTCGCAAAAATCAGTTCAACCGATGGGCCGTGAAACGGAAACAGAAACGAAAATACACACTTCGTATACTATCTTGCTTATTATAAGTGTTGGTCTTTAAATCACAACGTAACAAATCAACCTATTTTTTTCATCCAAGAACTAGAGAAAGGCGAAAATCACGAATTTTTCGCCGGGAAAATTAAAAAGTTACCATGGTATTTTTTCAAATACCTTATTATACAAAGTAAATTTTATTATATTATTCGTAAGGATAAACGTAAAATATATTAAGTTATTTGATGAATAACATGTTAAAGATCAGAATTTAATAATCAGGCTCTACATCCGCAAGTTAATTGAGGAATAACTAAGTATATGCTTCACAAAGTGTACTCTTGTAAATTCTGAAAAAATACAATACCTATTTCGACTACTAAGGTAGCTGTAGAGTGCAATGTACTGCATTTTCTCTTCGTCATTAGCGGCTTGCAGCTTCAGTATGACTATATCCTTGTTGCTTGTCCTCTTCATCTTGCTGATGTAATCCCACACCGTGTCGGGGTTTATTCTGCCCACTATGTCCAACTCTGGTGAGAGGTCGTCTTCCAAGTCCACAGCATTGCCTGACACCTAGAAAAAAACACACAATCTTTAAGCCCTCTGGCTGGTCTTTTTAAAATGAGTTGGCAAAAGACTTTTGTGAGCCTCAAAACAGCATTGTGTGTTGTTTATCAAAGTCTATTGGCACACAGTACTTGGGTATTGGCTACCTCAAACAGCTGTTTGGTATGTCAGTTATGTACTGCGGTAGTGACGAATACCGCGGCCCGGTAGTGAGATACTTCCGTCCGAACGGCTGAACAGATCTGGATGAAATTTGGCACAGACATAGATTATAGTCAGGAATAACACATAGGCTACTTTTAATCCCGGAAAATTAAAAAAGTTCCCGCGGGAACCAAAAAGCCTCAATCCACGCGTACGACGTTGCGTTTTTATTCAAAGCAGCTATTTTTGAATAAAAACGCTATAATCTAGATGTTTATGATTATTATTATCGACATAAATAACAGGACACTGAGTATCACGGAAATATATCAACTAATTACTTTACCAAAGTAGATTACTCTATGTCTATTTCATTCTAGTAAACTAGCATCTTATCTTACTAATATTATAAATGCGAAAGTTTGGATGGATGTATGGATATATGCATGTTTGTTACTCAATCACGCCCCAACGGCTGAACGGATATGGCTGAAATTTGGCACGAGATAGATTATAGTCTGGAATAGCACATGGCTACTTTTTATCCCGGAAAATTAAAGAGTCCCCGCGGGAACCAAAAAACCTCAAACCATGCAGACGAAGTCGCGGGCATTCGCTAGTTAGTATTAAAATTTAAAAAATCAATCTTACCTCGTGCGCCGCTACGTAGAACCTAGCGACATCTACCATGTTGATGCAGCCGTTCCATACCGTTGCTGCCGAATGTTCAACGGTACTGGTTGGCTCCTGGTCGCTTTCGGCTTCTGCTACCATGGAATAATCAATATTTTAACATATTTCTTTAAATAAATAGCAATATTTAATAAAACCCATACTAATGTTGAAGAATGCGAAAGTATCAGTGTCGCCTTTTCAAGGCTCAAGCATTGACCGATAATAACGAAATTTGGCACAGGATAGAGAAGCTAACTGTGCCAAATTGGAACGGACGGGGGTTTTAAAAAAACCCTAAATATATGTGTTCAAAGCTAATACCATAGAACGAAAAACATAAGTAATCACAGTTTCCGCAATATTTCGCTCTTTTATTTGTTATATTTAGTTTATTACCAAGGCCTAGTTAAATGTCTGGAAATACCTACATACCTATATATCAATTTATCGATGAGTTACAATAAATCAGAGCCAATCTTTACTGCCATTTCGGAAAATTATGACAATGATAGAGCCCATAGACATCTCAGTCCACTTATTTAAAAAAAATTTAAACTTTCGAATTAGTAAAATAATAAACTACTTACCTGATATTTTGTCTTGTTTCACTAAATATTGGGGAGGTGAGAGAGTCAAATTTCCGTTTTTCGTGTCTATCGAGAAGGATTTGGTGACATCATCATCCACGTTACCATACTCCGATATTTCGTTCTTATAGCTGTCCTCGTACACATCTTCATGAGACTTCCTCAGATCCTCCTCGGAAAATGCTGAAGTTATCATTGGCTCGTGGGGATCATATTCAGGGTGTATTTCTTTCATCATAGCGGATTTCGGCCTCTCTATTGAATCTGAATCTGTGGAACTAAACAAAAAAAAGGCTTTGAAGTAATGGCTGTATATTCACCCAATAGCCCAAGACTGTTCACAAGTTTTACACATGATGCAAAAAACGGCATAAGTGTGTATGGTTTAGTAAAAAAATTCAAAATATACCTAGAATATGCTTACAGGTGATACGTAATGTTTGTGAAAATCAGTCAAATATATGTCACCGTAAGATTGTAAAAACAGTTAGATTATAATCTAACTCGCGAAATCGCAAAGTGTCGAAAGATTACAATTTAACGCATCATTTTCCGGTAGATTGTAATCTGTTAGGTTTATTAACCCGATAGAACCTAACCTGAACTACCTGATTATCTATGTCGAACCCTAACCTAACCTACATGAAACAGACAAGAAAACGTAAATACAATGAATATTTCAAAAATTAACACTCAGAACATTTAACGGATCACAATCTTTCGACAGTTTACAATTTCGCAAGTTAGATTATAGTGACAAATATACAAATACACAATACTGTTACTGTAAACGCATGTTCTTTGCACTGTGGGGAAAAAGTATTCACATTCAAGCAAATTTTCGATAAAAAAAAACTCACTCGTTTTTGCTCTTGTTGGAAACAGCCTCCTGTGAACGCGAGCGGATTTTCAGCTTCTCATCGGAACTGCGCCGGCGCGTGGCGCGCGCTCGTTCGTCTCGCGAAGGGCGGCGCTTCCCGCTGTCCCGGGACGACGAGCGACGCGACGAGCGGCGTAACGATCGCGACCGGCCTCGACTTCGAGAGGTAGACCTATTTTGGCGATTTTGGAAAAATCAAAAAATAAATGAAAAATTAAATCATATTTTTATACGACTGCCTGAAAAAAGGAGTATATTGTTTCCAGGGTTCATGTATGTATGTATGTATGTATGTATGTATGTATGTATGTATGTATGTATGTATGTATGTATGTATGTATGTATGTATGTATGTAAGTATGTATGTATGTGAGTTTGTATATTCCACCATAACTTCTATACGCCTAAAGCGATTTTGATAAATGAGGTATCGTTAGAATCCCTAGCTTATTCCGGGTGACTAGTAAAATTAAAAAAAAAAATATGGGGTGACCATGCCCCGCATTAAAGACTAAAGTTGAAAAAAAAAATCGAAAATAAGATTAACTATGTAATCATCATCTAGAAAATGATGAGTAGATTCCAAAAATATATAACACTATAGTTCAATATCCAGTGATTCACAAACAAATATCATTTAATAAAAATGTGAATAAGATTCCAAAGGCTATTAATGCAAATCGCTTCTTAAGGAGGTAAACTCCGAAAATAATATAGCAGGGCAGTCGTAGTTTTTAATTCGTTAAATTAATTTCACTTGTTGTAAAGTTTATTATATAATGCATTCAGGATGCTGATGGGTCTGCCTAGATACTGCAGTGCGTCGGGGATGTTTGCCGATGCGCGTGTGGATTGCTTCTACACTACCATGCGCAAACGGTACACATCCCTGGTGCGCATGGTTTGGGCTAGCTCCAATGGCGTCCTGAGGGCATTTGCCGACAGCTTTGATTGTCAGTACCTGAACCATTGACATATGGTACACATGCTGACAAATCAAGGCTGTCTTAGATAAGGTTTTAGGATTAGGTAGTTTTAGATTTACTAACATTAGGTTATTGTGTGCTTCTTACTAACAAAATTTTATGTTCTTTATGGTTGAATTAAAGGATTTTTATTTTTATTTTTTATTTTATTTATTTATTATTATTAATTTGACTTATTTCATGACTTTTAATTCAATTTGAGCTGGGTGTACATAAAAAATATTATTAAGTTAATACTGTTTGTCAAATAAACCTATCCCATGGAACAAGAAGTGTTACTACGTCGATATACTTAATTTAATTAATTAATGATAAACCTGATAACAACTCATATAAAACGAGAAAGTTTTGGATCTGATCATTCATTCGACAGTGGTCATATTCAGAGATTAAGTAATGTAGCTACTTGCTGTAATATTTGATGAAGTGTTAAGTTTGTGATAAGGAAGTGATGAATATATTGATTTCGTGCAAGTTTCGAGTATTATTCCACGGAAATATCCCTCTGAGCCTTTATTTTTTCACATGAAACACAGGTTCAAAAACTTTTACTCGATTATGACTCCTTTTCGGACTATTATTTTTAATTTAACCGTAACACGTTCCATTACATCAAACAAGTTTTAAAGACGAATAGAAATCACATCAAACTCACCGTATAGAGTCACACCGCAGCGCATTTTACATGCGGTTAGAGAAATTGAAGTGTCTACACATACGCATTAAAGTCCATATTGGCGTGGACATGAGGCGGCATATGATACCAACCGAACGTGTATGGTATACACATTCCAAATGGCGATGATTACTATCATTATGACCAAGTAATTTGGTGCTCAAAAAGGGGGTTACCTGGAAAATTTCTCGGTAGTCATTAAAAATTTCAACAACTTACGTTGTACAAAATAATGATGTATGTTTTCTTTCCTTGTTTATTTCTCAAACCTACTCTAATAATATTGGCGCTTTCTTTTGAATTTACCCTGATGCTAATGTGGCGCCTCTAATTTAATGCATTTCGACGGACACATTTCTATACACAGATGATCCTCCTAATAGGCTTATTACATATTATTACTTTCATATATTACTTATTACATAGGCGTGGCCGCTAATTAGAGCGTCGCTTATTACACAGCAATAAGGACCAATATAGGGACCCTTTCACCCTTGATCTTATTACACTACACTGAATCAAGTGTAAGGGTCCCTGAGAAAAGTGCAGTGTAATATGCCTATTACCTCTACCCTATAGATACGAGGTAGCAAAGTGAAAATTCGGAAAGAGCGCGTCGAAATCTATAAAATACCCCAATTTTCAAAACTCCCGAGAAACTTTGCAGGTAAAACTCCCAAATGATTGTATTATTATTAATTCTAAATTATAAGATACTTTTCATTTACGTCAGGCCTGGTTTTTTTGTATGGGATTTGATACATCTCCATTTCTAAAAAATCACACAATACCTGGAATGTTCTCTGGACCGTCGCTTAGATTTGGCTCTCGATCGTGACCTATGCCTGGAACGCTCCCTAGTAACAGATTTTTCCTTTGTGACTTCTGCCTTGGACTTCTCTTTCGACTTAGATCTCGACCGGCTGGGTTTCTTTTCGGAACGGCGCGATGACCGCCGCTCTTTTTCCTTCCCTTCAGATTTCCGTCTCGAAGATCGGGATTTCCTTTTTTCCAAGTCTCTCTTAGATTCCTTTTCTTTCTTTCTTATACTGTTCCCGTTTTCTTTGTCTTTCTTTTTGCCGCTGCCGTGTTTCTTGTGTGCTGCATCTTTCTTAGTCCTGTGGACAAAATATACAGTTAAAAGATAATCATTATATAAGACCTAGTCATACACAACATGATACAGCGCAACTCGTTACTCGTAACGACGTCCTATACTCGCTGTGTGAATAAGATTTCTATCACCAGGATCTGATCGCTCGAAAGTTCGCTGTAATCAAGCGTTCAGAATAACGTTCTGGGTCGTGTCGCCAGTAGTGTGACCAGGATTTATTAAATTTGATGAATAATGCCATCCATTAGTTTTACTTACGCTTCTTCTGTCTGTGTAGTACCATCGGGCGCTAAACCATCACCAACTGCATCATTGAGTGCTGTAACCAAATCTTCCACTGGTACATTTGGGTCCAATTCTGTCGATACTGATTCTTTTGTTTCCATTACCTATAAAATAATAGGAGATATAAAATATATAAGATATAAAATTATTTAGAATCTTGAAATAATATAAGATTTTCGTTAATTATTTTATTATATTTTTACCTCCTCTCCCTTATGCGTTTTCAAGACATACGTTTTGCTTGCTGCTAAAAGATCAATTTCTGATTTCTTTATTAATTCTAACTGATGTTTTTCTTGTTGGTCTCTCCATTCTGCTAATTCTTGACTGGCTAGTTCTTCTGGCGAGAGCCTTACCTACAACAAAAACTTTTATTAGCATATCTGATATCACACAACAAACTCGCCATTAATACAATATACACAACACCATTGAATTCCTCGACCAGTGTTGCCAGTTCTAGACTAGATTTGACAGTCATAAAGGCAATAAGGCCTTGTACAAACTCGCTTTAATTTTCCGCCTAACAATGATTATTGATAATATTAAAAGAAAACATACCAATTGCTTGGGTGTTATCACTCGTTTCCGAATTTTTTCCCACAGCGACAAGTTCTTACGGTCCTTGATATTGAACATAAGCGATCTGTATTTGGCTTTATATTTCATACCCACATCTCTATTAAACAGTTCGTGGAGCTCAAGCTCGGTTTCGTTCGCAAACTGTAGGATTTCTTCTTCCGTGAACTTCGGTCCATCGCTCTCGGCCATTCGTATGGAGATTTGCTCTTGTAACGATTTCCTCACATTGTCCCTTATAGGGTCTTCTGAACTCATTCTGGGTTTTTTCTCGGAGGAATCCTTCCGCCGCGAGGTGGACGGCGATACTGCCGGTGGCTGTAGTAAGACAATTATCGTGAGCGCGCCAAAATCGAGCCTTAATCAAAGTGTAAACATACCAAGGTTGATTCGCATTACATAAGTATTGTTTTGTAAATTACACCACAAATAGATCAGCGGCCGAAAGGACTAAATCATATAACTTAATATCAGTATATTTAGTTAATTAATCCAGTAATAACCAGAAAACAAATTTGAATGAGTATTTGATTCTAATCAATAATATTTTATTGTGAATAGCAACATCAGTGTAAGGAAATGTACCTATTCAAATAACGTCTATAAGACGTAACCCAATCCCCCTTTTCAAACAACGGAGCTTATGAAACTAAAAGTCGAAACACAAGTCGTCTTATAAACAGCGACCTAACATGAAACAAACAAATTAATATGCACAAAACTTATAACACGATACGGTAACATATTATTTTAGTACCCAAATATGCTGGCCCTTATTATCAATGTGTTAAAGTTTATTTCCCCAATCTTACGTCACTTATATACAATGATGTTTAATAGGTGAGTCAGCGCATAAAGTCGCGGAAGTTTTTCAATCCACAGGTATACGGAGATTAGGATTTACGATTCTTCCTTTTAGACATGTGTGTCCTGCATAAAATGAGTTCATGAAAAAGATTAATATTACCAACGATTTTGCGTCTATTCATACGGAACACAGTACCAAAACCATATCGCAGCGGCAAAAATGTCGTCATGCTCGCTGCAGCCACAGCGTAAGTATAAAATTCCCGCGACTTCATCCGCGAGGATTAAGATATTTTGATTCCCGCGGGAGCTTTTTAATTTTCCGGGATAAAAAGTAGCCTATGTCCTGGGATATAATCTACCATACCAAATTTCTAATTTTTTTTTTAAATTAAATTTCTGTAATCAAAAGCAGATGGGCAGTGAAAGCTTAGCAGACAGACAGACACACTTTCGCATTTATAATATTAGTATGGAAGTATGGATTCATACAGTGGTTCGACGTCCATACAAAACCATGATAATTGTAGCATCTATAGTTAGGGTACTCTCAGCTAGTATGGTTGAGAAAGGTAGGTTAAAGTTAGGAAATTGCATACAAATTTGACATTAGAGTGACAGAATTTTGTATTGAAAATCCTGCCAGATTTCTGTCACGCAGCGTAATTGCTGTTTAGATGCAGAAAGAACCTATCTCCTTAGATTGTGCTACAACTGTCTAATGTTGCGTTTTCGCAATTTGTAATTACGTGTAGTTGCGTGCGAGTAGTTGCTTGATGGTCACTATGTAACTGAAATGGAGCTAGACATTTACCTAAATTGTGTTGAACCCTACGACATTTTTACCGTTGCGTTTTGCCGTTGTTGGGGTGGAGCAGTAGCACGTCTGAAAGGACCCTTAGAGAAAAAAAATGACAAACCTTTTCAACCAATGACTGTGATCTACTCAACGTCGAACGAACAATTTTCTTAGGTTCACTCGCAACTTTATTGGAAGACTTTGGGGTGTCAAATAATTGCTGTTGCTGGAGCTTTGGTGTCACAGGGGTCTTAGGCCTTGGTGTGGTTTTGACTTCTTCCTTCAGCGACGGCAGAAGCGTCTTTACCATCTTTTCCCTAGGTTCAGCTTGAGGGGTTCTCGCTTGCGGCGTCTGAGGCGACTGAGGTGACTGTTCGACAGATTTCCTAGGGATCCTTGCAAAGTTCAGCGTGGTTTGAATTTTATTTGGCTCAAGTGATGGCTTTTTCCTTATAACATTTGGTTTGATGGCGGTCAAAGTACCAGGACGAACGACTTCGAATGTCGGATTCTTTTGAAGCCAAATTTTAAGATTCTCTGCTGTGGGAGCATTAGGTCCTGCGAGGAGTCTTCCGGATTTCCGTTCGTAAACAATAACCTACAACAGATAAATTTTAAGTTATTTATAATATGTATTGGAAATTAGCTGTGTATAAAATAAGCTACAGACATTACATTTGCACTTTGAAGTTATTTTTTCTGTCGAACAATCTCTAAACACATTTTTATTAAATGATAATTTTTTGTGAATTACTGGATATTGAGCTATAGTGTTATATAAAATTATGAGTAGATTCCAAAAATATATAACATTATAGTTCAATATCCAGTATATTTATTTCAAAGGCATATTTACAAACTAAAAAACTAAAAACCTAATCTAAAAGACCGCTACCAGTGGGCAGCGTGCCCAGAATGCTGGCAGCATTGCCGCGTTGAATAGCAATGCTCACTTGAAGTTATTGTTATGGTATATCTTTAAGTTTTTTTACTAGAATTTGTTTGTTAAAATCATATTATTTTAAGTAAAAAAATAATATACAAATATATAGATATATATGAATGCAGGCTGTATTTAAATTATCATTAATTAATAAGTCTAAAAAAAAAGGTTCTTATATGTTTATTAGATGTATTGGTGGCAGTTTTTAACCAACCTTAATGTATAATAAAAGTAAGTATAGTTGTTTAGTGTATTTTTTAAATAGTTCTTAGTTTCATATTTCATAAATTAAACATTTTGTTAGCACAGTAGACAAATAATTATGTAAATTCCCAGCCCAGTAAATTGTATTAGCCACATAGTCAAGTGTAATACTGTTGCTTACCCTGGACTCAGTGGGTTTGTCTTGTGGTTTGGAGGCAGGGGGGCTGCCTAGTGAGTCTTGCGCGTGTTTGAGTATGCATGCATCGCTGCAGTATATGCTACTAGCTCGTGCGGGTTTCTTACAGACAATGCAAGTTGTTTTTGAGGATAATTCTTTTGTGATAGCGGGTTGAGGTGTACTTACTCCTGCGTTATCCTTTGCCATTGTGGGCACCTAAAAAATAAGTTATAATATAATACTTTTATTTTTTGGGGAAATACAACTTTTATTATTTTGTTTGACAACTTCATCTGCCATTTTGTCAAAATATTTGTTACATTAAAAATGATATACTTATTTATCTAAATAGTTCACAATAGATTGTGGTAGAAGTATTTCAATATTAAAGGATTGTTTAGATTTTGTTTAAATCATTTTTAAAATAAGTATAACAGAATGGAAATGTTTTGCTTAGTTTTATAACAAAAAAAATTTACTTATTTATTTATTCATATTCAATGGGGGCTACCGCGTTTAAATTCGCAGCTAGAGGCGCTAGTGTAGTGTGAGGTCTCCGAAATGTCAAATAGGTATTATCACTGGGCCTTTATCGCGGGTCTAATTATTCCATTAATGTATTTAGCAATACCGGATTAATTAATGAAGATGTAATTTACGTATCAATGAATGTCAGTGCTCTGCGCTTTGAAAGAGCTAAAAAAAAAAGTGCAAAATTTAGCAGGTAGACAGAAGAAGTCAGAAGCTAGTACATTATGTCCCTGGTTCCTGTGTGCTTACTAATTTAAAACTATTTTTTTGTCAAAATTTTGCTTGTTTACCGAATTTACAGCTTTACTAAGGACCATACTCGCCAGTGGCGCCTACTAGTGAGCATAAAAACGGTAGCCCTCATTGCCTCATTTGCATAGTAGCTTGACAAAAACTGCAGCTTATAAGACCCCAAGTTTGAGTCCATGACCGGCCAAAATAACTATTGAGTTTCTCTGCCTAGATTTTGAATGTTACTGTTAATGCCTCCATACATTGGAAAGCATGTAAAGCAGCTAATCCTGCATCTGATCTCTGTTATCTTGTCAAATTGCTGCTTCAATAGGCTATGAGAATAAGGGAATATATACATCCACTATATAACACTTGGTGTCGAGATTTGCTGTTGGGACCAATTTCGATTGCATAGCCACAAATCATTGATTGGCGCCAACCATATACACTTTATTTCATTTTTAAAAAATATTTTTGAGTCAGGAGTATAGAGATTGTGCCCATGACTTGTACTATAATTATAGAATTGGAGAGGATTTACCTTGGCAATATTCTTTCCAGCAGGGGTATTCTTAACACAATTGGGGCACCGCCACTCGATGCCCTGCTCCTCCATTTGCTGCCCCATAGCCTTGGTGATGTTAACACACTTGCCATGGAACCAGTCCTCGCAGCCATCGCAGCAAATCATGAAACGGTTGTTGTGTGGTTGCTTGCATATGCACCATAACCTATGAAAGTGTGAACTATATGGTATCTATTATAAAGTGGTTGAAGTAACATATTTTTTCAGTTACCTTTTGTGAAACTAGCTGGGCATTTTCCAGCAAAAAACGTTAATTCTCTGCATTATATTTACCCACTATCGCATGCATAGTGACAAATCAAGGTGACTTGGTTATATTGTCAAAACTCGCCAAATATATTTCGCTCATCAGACTGGGAGTTAGTTAAAAAACGATTTTTCTTACTTCAGTAGCCATTATTGACTACAGTTAAAGTAATTGCTACTGAAACCATCACAATAATTTGTGGATTAGGGTCATTGATTAAAACAGATTTGTAAAATGGTATCTGAGCCAATTTTGAAAATTCAGTTTATCTTTTGAGTGAAATCATAAAAACAGTCATGTCTTCCTTTACTTTAAAGTATGCTTTTTAGCCATTGGATAAAGGTTGACAAGACTCGTTTAAAATTATAGTAAATTGGCTGATGCTCGCGACTTCATCCGCGTGGATTGAGGGCTTTTTGGTTCCCGCGGGATGCTACTTTTTTAGCCTATTTCTGTGCCAAATTTCATCCAGATCCGTTCAGCCATTCTGACATGATTGAGTAACAAACATCCATCCATTCAAACTTTTCTCATTTATAATCTACTAGCGGTCGCCCGCGACTTCGTCCGCGTACAATTTCTGATTTCCTTTTCCCGCAGCAAAAGGCCTACTTATAGCAGCTATATAGCATCGGCAGGTACCTAAATCCCGTCAGGTTATTAGTTTTAAATTATAATAACCTGTACAATCAATTTTACGCAAATTCTCCCCAAAGAGGGTGAAAAGGGGCCTGCAAGTTTGTTTGAAAGTCATTTGATTTGAAGTTAGAGGCTTGAAAATCGGGATGTAGGTTATTAGTTTTAAATAATAATAACCTGAGTAAGCAGTTTTACGAAAATCCACCTAGGGTTTGAAATTGGGGTTGGAAGCTTCCATGTAGGTTATAAGTTTTTAAAATCTTGCTGGCTTTTTGCAGCAGGGAAAATCTCATACGAAATTAGAAACTGTATGCCGACGAAGTCGCGGGCGACTACTAGTATTAGTATAGATTGGAGATTCCTTGTATACTCAAAATCATCAATGAATAGTTATATATAATAGTAGATACATGAGTTATCTATGTACAGTTGTTATGGCTGTAGATGCTACTAGATCTGTGGAAGACATACGGAGTTGTTAGCTTGAACTGTGACCACCACAACAAGGGTGTCTCCTTAATATAAAAACAGGAAAAAACTACCATCTTGCTATAGTTTAAATCATTAACAACCAGTCAGCCAATAATGAAACCTGATAAAATTTTGGCAATATAATATTTTCTTCTTGTTAAAAGACAATCTATCATACCTGTTAGGATCATCTTCTGAATTCCAGCTTTCTTGAGATTCTGCTGCCATTTTTTCAACAGGTGCAGCCTGAAGTAATGTTTCTTGCTTTTTATTTGTCAATTTCTTATTGATGTACTGCTTTGAAACATGATGCACAATTGGTTCAGGAGTGGCTAATACTGTGGTATGAGTCAGTGTAGTTGCTGGAATAACCATACTCTCCACTGATGTGCTTGAGGTATCCAGCTGGTTTTTTCTCTTAGATGATCTAGTTGCTGGTGCTTCTATAGGCGGCAATGTAATGACTCTGCCATCTCTTCGAACAATTTCTATGGGGTCTTTGCGGGGAACAAGAGTTTTTACAGTCTTTTGTGGATTGTACGGATTAGTAGGTGTTTGATCTTGTTGATAGCTGGTGAGTTGGTGAGCTTGATGTACAAGCGCTTTTTGTGGAGTTTCCACTTTGCCCAACACTTGTTTGTCTATCACTTCTTGCAAATTTTCAGAACTCTCTACCAATTGTGCCACATGCATTAACAGATCTTCAGTTAAGCCATGTTCTTCAGGTTGTAAACCCCCAAGTAAATCTAATGTTGGGGAGAGTGGGCCAGCCAGTCCCGGACTGTTGATAATGTTAGCAGAAGATATACTTGGCACAACCTTCATTGGTTGGGGTGAATTGTCCTGCAATATCTGAGCCAAGCTTGCATCATCCAGTTGGGGCATTGGGTCATAACCTTTAGATTTGTCTGCAATATTGGCACCAACTTTAATCTGCCTGATGTAAGTTTTCAGCGGAGGTTTTGTTTCTTCAGAGACTGTTTGACCAATTGGTTTTTCTTCACTGGATTCAGGTTTAACACTATCAATGGATTTTCTATTTGATTGCACAGGTTCTTTCTCTGATTTGCCAGGTACTTTATTTTCTGTGGAGACCCTTCTAATAACATCTGGTGTTGAAAACAAGGATGTCATATCTGTCAACAAAGCTGACATGTGTGCTGGAGGTTTTTTATCCTTCTTAATAACTTTCGGGGCTAGTTTAGGTGCAAGTTTGTTTGGATCTGAAGTAGTGGCAGATGTTGCCGTCACTGTGGTAGCAGGAATTAAATTGTCTAAATCCAGCTGCTTCTTTTCCAAATATGGGTTCTTACTTAAAAGTTTTTCTTTAATATCTTTTCTTAGTATAGTTTTATTTATTTTCAGTTTTGGTGCTAATTTAAGATCTGCCTTCACAATTTTTGTAGCTTGAACACTTTTCAATATCCTGGGTTTGGATTTAAGTTTTCTTGGTTTAAATGCTGCTGGTTTTTCTTTTGTTTCTTTGTAATCTGAATCTGAATCTCTATCAGCTGTACTGTCACCTGAAGAGCTTATTGATGATGATTCTGTATTTTCCTCCACTGTAGGTGTTTTATCCACCTCACTTAAGATTTTAGACTTTGTAAATACAGGTAGTGGTTTAGTTAATACATCATTACCTTTTATGATTATAGAAGGCTCAGTGGTATTTAGGACAATCTTTTTTCCTTTGGGTATTATTTGTTGCTCCAAAATAGTGATCTTTTTTGGGGTTGTAGCTGGTTTTGGTGGTGGTGTATGTGTTATTTCAATAACAGGGTCATCAAACGTAAACTGTTCACTCTTCTGGGGTAAAGTCTGACTTGGTGATTTAAGTGGTGTATAGCAATGGTCGTTTTGAAATCCCAACAAACTGTTTTCTCTTGTTTCAATTTTTAACGATTGTAACATTTCTGCTCCACTATCTGAAATATAAAAAAAAATTTTTTCCTAATAATTAACTCCATTGTATAGCATTCTACAATAAATACAGGTATTTTTAATTTTGGTTTATAAATATTATACTTATTATTATATTAATAATAACTGCAGCTATATCTGTTGATACATAAACTAAATTGACAAGCCTAGTCCTATCCCTTACCACACCACTCAGTCCACTAGGATCCACTTTTTGGATCTGTCACCATAAGATTGTAAAATCTGTTAGATTATAATCTAACTCGCGAAATTCTAAACTGTCGAAAGATTGTAAACTGTTCAATGTTTTGAGTGTCAATCTTTGAAATATTCATTTTATTTACGTTTTCTTGTCTCTTTCTTGTAGGTTAGGTTAGGGTTCGACATAAAAAACCAAGTAGTGCCCGGGTGCAGGCCGACACTTAGGTTTTATTGGGTTTAAATACCCATCAGATTACAATCTACCGGAAAATAATGCGTTAAATTCTAATCTCTTGACAGTTTAGAATTTCATGAGTTAGATTATAATCTAACGGTTTTTACAATATTACGGTGCCATATATAAGCAATTCTTCAATAATTCTTGTATTTGATAAATACTAGCTTATTTTCTTGTTTATTATGCACCTAACCTTTTTAACAGTATGACTATTGACTATGTATTATTGAAGTTCATGTTTTAGAATTACAATCCTTGTTTTGGAGACATCAAGGTATGTGACAAAGTGACCATCATACTTTGAAATGAGACTACTTTAAGCGATGATATTTTGCCCCCTTATGGAAATAAATTTATGGAAGAAGTTTACCATATTTAATGATGCTATCTGGCTCATCATAGTAACTGTCTACAGATAATGTAACATGAGGAATTTTATCATCCTCATTTTCTGAATCTGTAGCATCATCTGGCCTTCCTTCATGGCCAACTCGCACCACACTTATACCAGCAGCTTGAGATCCATCTGTCCCTGAAAAATATTTTAATCCACTAATCTCCAGGTGCGAAAAACTGAGGAAAGAGCATATAATCCCTACTTAAAAGAGGCTTATGTCCATCAGTGGATGCACAATGGCTGATGATGACTCTCCAGGTGTCAATTACTTTTCAATTATAATAGTGAGATATGAATGAATGAATTGAGGCTATGTATAGTGTATATGTCACTGTAAAGATTCAAAAACCGTTAGATTGTAATCTAACTAGCGAAATTGTAAACTGTCGACAGATTGAAAATCATTCAATGTTCCGAGTGTCATTTTTTGAAATAATATTTTTGGGTAAATGGTAATCTGTTAGGTATATTAACCCGATAGAACCTAAGTGCCGGGCCTGCCGCCGGGCACTACCTAATTATTTACGTCGAACCCTAACCTAACCTACAAGAAATAGACAAGAAAACGTAAATACAAGGAATATTTCAACAATTGACACTCAGAACGGTTTACAATCATTCGACAGTTTACAATTTCGCGAGTTAGATTATAATCTAACGGTTTTTACAATCTTACGGTGACATACATACAGTACTTACAAAAAAAATTTATTATATTTACCAAAACAAACAAAATAAAGATACAAAATATGTTCAGTTATGTATTTAAGATGAAGCTATACTCAAGCACCGGAGTCTAATATCACGCCGCAGGTAAGTTGTGGAAATTTTTAGTATGCATGTTTGTTGAATAATATTGAGAGTAAGTATATCATTGTTATATTATCTTCGTCACTCTAAAGGATCACCATAAGTAAATCCCCATAAAAAATTTCTTATTAACTCTTACCCATAAGAGTTCCCAATAAATTTTGGTCCACCGACAACGAACCATCCTTGTTTACAATAACAACCACTGAACTATCCGTTTTTGTTGACGGCCCGTTCAGGTCCGTATAGTTAGTAATCACGGTATTGGACATTGTTCATCACAATTTATGCAACTAGCTTTATGCAAGCCCTCTATTTTTAGCCTACTTTGAAAACACATGCCATCGCGTCTATCTCCATACACACTCGAGTCCTGACGCCATTTTGAAATCAATCAAAACGAAACTGCGCGCGTTATTAGATTTTCTATAAAAAGCAGTACATATTCAAAATATCTCAGTTTGATGTTTATAAACAAACTAGATTAAATTAATAAACACAGTTCATCAGAACTAAATCAATATATTGTGTTTTTTATGTTTAAATTCACGAAATAAACGCGCTGATGAAAATCCACAGACAAACTTTTTACCAGAGACAAGTAACATATAGGATCAGAGACAGGCAACTCCATAGACACAATTTGAAGTAGATAACGGATAGTAGTGGGAGTGACCTTGAACGTAAATTACATCTATAAAATTCATTCATTAAAAAAATCACGTCTCTCACTCTAGCCTGTTACGTCTTCCGACGGGTTTCATTCATGACCAGAACGACTCGCTCTAACTTGATATACATAATTAAATTTCGATGACGCAATTAGCGGAACCGGAAGTAGTTAGGGATGGGCAACCTACGCGAAAAACCGGTAATAGTGATGTGATTTGAACGTATCGGTTTTAGATTTATTTAGCAAATACCGGTTTTTCTAATTACCGGTTTGCTAGTAATTCAGGATATTATAGAATTTTTCAAAAGCAAAATTAAAATAAATTTCAGAGATCTAATTTATTTATTATAAACAAAAATCTTACATCAAAATCATATAAAAAAACTATAATATATAATAACTATATAATATTTAACTTTGTGTTTGATCCAGCAAAACATACATTTAAAAAATATAACTGAAAGTTTGGATAATATTATGTAAATGTTTTCCTGATACTACTGATTTAAATGCTCTTGATTTTAGTAATAAAGTCATTGATAAAGTATCTTGAAGCATTACTTCCTTTTTAGTCAGTCGGTACTTGGTAGCATCAAAATATTGTTTTTAAGTTGTTTCAAAACTTTGTTTCAATATAAATTACCACTTGCATAACAAGAGCAATTTTTTCTAACTAGCTCTATGATTTCTCGTGCCATAACAGTAGGGTCCAATAACTATTTCTTCCCCCATTTTTCTTTGCCCTATTTTTGAGTTAAAGTCGCCCATCAGAATAGTAACTTTACCAACCATATTTTCAGCTTTACGAAGCTGCTCGTAGAAGTCTACGATGTCCTCAGTAGTTGCATCTAAAGTTGGTGCGTAAGCCTGGATAATGGTTAGTTCGATTTCAGAAAAGCGGAACTTTAATAGGCATACTCTTTCCGAGAGTCCAGTGTAGCTCTCAATGTTAAACTTAAGTTTCTTTTTGATTAAAAATCCTACACCGTGTTGTTTTCCCTGTGAAGCATAAAATGTGATCCTCATGTTCAATTATCTCGGTGCCGGACCTTCGAACTTCAGACAGGCCTATGATGTCGTAATTAATATGGTCCAAAGCTTCTTTGAGGAGTTCCAGCCTGGCTGGTGACGGCAAAGATCTGACTTTGTATGTGCAGATAAATAGTTTTTGCGTTTGATTGTTGTTTGGAGGGTTTTGGTCAGTATCTCCCGCGGCGACCACCCGAATTGGGAGATTTGTATTTGTAAACAATACAATCCCCAAACTATATATACGCTCCAAATAAACAGTAATGAAATAATCCAAATTTTTGGGGACAGTGCAAAAATTGACGTGTTTTGGATTCAATAAAGAAGAATACTAAGCTATAATTAGACGAAATAACTTAAAATATTCGCCACAAAAAGAAAAACTAGACGACTTTGTTACTCGCATATGAAATGAAATTCCTGGGCATTTTACATTATTATTATTATGACATCCCACAGAAAAAACAGAGCACTTCACCATAGTTGATAACTTAAAAGTACAACAAAATACATGAAAATATTCACAAAACAGGTAATTATTCACAACTGAAACATCGGAAGCACAACAGACGCCATTTATAGTTAGCAAAAAATTGGTTCGCCCCGAAAGTGACTTGTATGTAAAAACCGAAACATATTAATTAAAAATACATTCAATTTGCATTTCGTTTATTTTCTTGTTTTCACTTGTAGTAGAAAATCGCGATAATTTAGTACGTTTTTGACACTATCGACACTTATTTGCCATACTCCCAACTAGAAGCATTAGCAGTTTTCCCACAAAATATGATAAAAATGGTATGATAGCAATATAAATAGATATAGTAAACTATCGCTTTCTCATACTGTGTATGCTGATTTGCAATCTAGCTTTTTAATAGATCTTTGGTGCCAAAATATATTTATTTGGTTGTTTTTACGCAGACCACTAATTACAAAATTAATGGGCCACTGCACTTACGAAGGGCCCTTAGGAAGGTGGGCGTGGCCGCTAGTTTGAACGTCACTTATTACCCAGCAATAAGGACCAAATTTGGGACCCTTATCCCTATATCTTATTACACTACACTGATTTAAACAATAAGGTCCCTTGTATAAGTGTAGTGTAATAGACCTATTACAGTCTATTTGAAGGGGCAGCGTAAAACATGTAAATAAAACATACCAGTCACGACATTTCAAGTTTGTTATCAATATTTTCATTGTTGTATTTCACAAATCACTCACAAACGTGTTATTTCCTGAGGTAAAACATTTAAAGTTTATTATATACTCAAAAGTAATTCCATTCAAGCATTATGAAGCTAATAATTTATCAAATAACTAGCAAGAATCCCAAAATAATAACAAAGACTAATGACCTAATGGGTGTTTGACATTTTTATATAGAATGATTCCATAGAGATGTGACATGAAAAGTGAACCATAGACTGAATGATAGGAGCAGGTTTAGTCGATTGTAAAAATCGAAAATCGATTACCACATTCTATGATTATGAACTTACCTTGTGATGTTGAAGACGATATTATAATTAAACCTTTCACTAACATCTTATCACTAACTTGATAATAGTCGTTAAACCCCAAGCTTACCCGCATTGGAGCAGCGTAATGGGTCTAAGTTCTAATTTCCTCTGTCCTATGAGAGTGGAGGCCTGTGCCCAGCAGTGGGACGTTAATGAGCTGTAGTGATCAGTGATCAAGTACCGACTTGCTAAAAAAATTGTGTGTGTCAGCTCCGACGTATGAATGGAGTTAACTCATAACGAACAATTATAAAATAAATGAGGGTGAATGAACGCATTTATTATATTACTGAAAGCATGCTTAATACATTTATTTATATTAATTATATAATTTATATTCATCAAAATACATTACATAGTCATGGAAACATAATCAAGTGATACCATGGATACATGTACATAACGTAACGGAGAAAGTTTGAATTCCACTACAGCCTATTAACGTCCCACTGCTGGGCACAGGCCTCCACTCTCATAGGAGAGAGGGAATTAGGAGCTTAGACCCACCACGCTGCTCCAATGCGGGTTGGCGGGCTTTAACGACTATTATCATGTTAGTGATAATAACCGGGACCGACGGCTTAACGTGCTCTCCGAGGCACAGGGGTGAAACACCGCCAACTTCCAACTCCGGGCTGGCACTGAGAATTTCATACTTGAAAAACCCAATACCTAACAATTTTTATGCCCGACCGGGAATCGAACCCAGGACCTCGTGATCCGCAGTCGACTACGCTAACCGCTAGACCAACGAGGCAGTCAAGTTTGAATTCACTTCCCATAAATTTTCATACCCCGGGTTTATTTAAGAAAATCTATTTACAATCGGCTAAGCCTGCTCTTATCATTCAGTGTGAGATCTATAGAGACAACTTTGACTTTGCTTAGACTTAAGACATGGTTAAAACAAGATAGATTTATGTTACTCTCTTATGTCCATCTTGTTTTGACTCTGAGTAAAGTCTGACCCAAGTCAAAGTACGCTCTATAGAGCTCAACATCAGTCCGTAGAAGCGACTGTATGTGGTAATCGATTTCAGAATGTATTCATTCAATCGTTCAGTCCCAACTAGTCTGTCAATGTTTCCATCACTATATTATGTCCAATGACAATTATAATCACGTGATCTGACGCCATATTTGTTAAAAAATTTTACTTTTCCTCGTCAAATAGACTGTACAATATATGCCAAGTCTATGACCACATCACAGTTCACACCTTTGATTTTTTTAAGGTCCACACGCAGCATAGATAAATATGTACAACCTATTAAGCCACGGAGTCCACCATGTAGCTGGTAGTTGTTGTCATTGAAGTCATTGGTGTTCTGTGATTCTGTCATGTGGCTCATTGGCCCTCATTTTCTGGTTAACTTGTCTCTGTCTCTGCCGTATACTTTGTTCTGTGTCTCTACCTCCTGGCCTCATTGATTGTCAATTAAGTTGGACACGAGTGTATTTATTTAGTTACTTTTTTTTATGAAAGAGTCAATAAAAGTGTTTTGAAATTATTGTAACCATGAGTTATTCAAAATTTGATCTTACATTTAAAATAGGCCAATATTTAGATAGGCATCTTGTGTTTCCCTTGTTAGAATTTTTGGCAGCGAAAGAGGTACACAACATAATAATTAATACCCTTGTATTTTTTGATGTATCTCTTTAATTGATTATTTTATTTAAAGTTTACCATCTATTCCATGTCCAGTACCCATAATATGATTTGTATTTGAACATTAATTAAGGTTTTTAAGAAATTCAATAATTGCTAACCTTAAATTTACAGACTTATGACCAATCAGAACTATTACAAGCTAAGTTGGAAATTCTCAGTAAAACAAACATGATAGATTATGTTATCGATATCAGAAGGATGCTTTATCCAGATGAAGACACACCAGAAGTAAGTACATAACTGTGTCACAGTGTTAGTTTATTTTTTTGAGACTAAAGCAATAACCGGGTTGATCCTGGTTGATTCAGTTGTACAACAAAAGTTTAATTGCTGAAATTGTATTTACATATAATGAGAAAAATTAAATAAATACAAACATTTAAGTTTATTTCAAGCAACAGACTAATAATAAAAAATTAATAATGGAATTATGCTAACATTTAGTCAAATAAACTAAACAATCATTCAAGAGGTGATCATGCTAATCAGCATATTGATGGATGAATCTGTAGCATCTTATGTTGAAATCAGGATACAATAATTCTGGTTGGCTACAGCAACAGGGCTATCTCATCAAAGCATTATTACGTTGCAAGAGTATTGCTCTTGGAAGTGACCTATTCATATATGATAGACTAGCAGATGCCGGCGACTAAGTAATCTTAAATAAACTTATTTAGTTGCATGTGAAATATGTTTTTAAATTCCCACAGGAACTCCCTAATTTTTCGGGTTAATATATAACCTGTAACACTCGCAAATAATGTGACTTTCTATTTTTTTTTTCAGGAGATTAAATCAAGGAGAGGTGTAGTATTGTCACAACTTCAGGAACTGCAAGATGCAGTTGAGCCTGTGTTAAAACTTATGCAGCGGGATGATGTCATGAAAACTGTGGAAACCATGAGAGACCCAAAAACTCTTATAAACTATTTGACAACAAACAAAGAGTTTGAGGTAGCCTGTATTTTAAATTTTTTACCTTCACTTTGAAATTATTCACATAGTCCACCACAATAGCAAATGCAGATTTGCACACCTTTGAGAATATTATGAAAGTTACCTCACAATTATTTCCTTATCCACTATTATTTTTAAAGCAAGCAATACTTATATTCTGTCCAACCATTTAACTTTTGACACAAGCACGCCTATGAAGTTTCATAATGATTGACAGGCAACCATCAACAAAAAAATACCATACTTATAGATGCAATTTTTTTTTTACAATAAGTGAATGGACCTGTTTTCCCATATTGTAACTCATGTACTCATCTAGTAATTACCAGTACAACAAATAGTTTTGAAGCTGTAACACAAGCTCTCTTGATTGTCACCACACATCATTGGCGATGGATAGTTTCTATGGCCTGCATGATTGATGTTGCCAAATAATTAAATATACATTTACTGTACTGCTTTACATAAATTATTAATTTTAATACATAATATTATATTATAGTCATATATACACCTTGGTATGTTTTTAAAACAATACAAAATGTTGAGCAAAAATAAAATATCAACACGTCAAATCGATTAGGACTTCATAAATACAGTCCATTGTTGGCAAAAATCGAATTGGTAATACATTAAGGCATCATTAACTTGAGCTGCCAAAAGTTAAATGAATGATTGGCCTGAGAATAATTGTGCAATTGCATGTAACTTAAGTAAAAGATAAGTGCATGCCTCATAGGATTCAAAGTCTGGATATTCTTAACCACTAGTTTATCTAGGAAATATATTTTTTGGTAAATAAATTGTACATGAAGAATTTATTTTCAGTTCAAAATTGAGATGATTGACAGCATGTATCAGTTAGCAAAATATCGCTATGAATGCGGTAATTATGTTGAGTCATCATCATACTTATACTTCTGTCAGCTAGTTATGTCTCCAACAGATAAGGTACGTGAATACTAATTAAAACTAAGGGTTGATTGCACCATCGATGGTAATGGTTATCATTAAAATTTATATGACCTAAAACAAAACACTTCGGGTAACAAAAGTCAGGGTTCTTTCCACATTTTATTGAAATTTTACTTTGTCTTAATCATTGATAATATATGAATACTGACTGGTGCCCATCAAATGGTGCCACTCACTTTACGAGATATTTGGTGGGAAAATTTAATGGCAACAATTACCATCAACTGTGCAATTGACTCTTTAAAAATTGTGCTTTTGCTTTTAATGTTTGTAATAATCTGTATTGCCACTTTTAATTCATAAATCACAGTGAAAAAAGAAATTATATTTTTCAGTTTCTATTTTAGACTTATCTTCAAAACTGATCATTCTGTTGCTGAGGACATATCCTGAAAAGTATTTTTTTAAGAAAAATTTTCGATTACTCAAGCAACTAAACTGTATCTTTCTAAAATGTAAAAAAAACTAAACAACTTACAATATTAAATGATGCCCCATTATCAAATTGTGGATGATATTGACTCCTGTGAACTTGTAGTTGAGATGTGGTATTAAACCACTGTCCACAAATTTCACACTGGTAGACAAGTGCTGGTGCATATGCACAATTAGTGTCATCAGAGGTCTTAGGCATAAAATGCCCCAATTTATATCTGTAAAATAATACATTTCATTAACAAGGAGATCATAGCATGTACCTAATAAGTGCAAATAAGGCTCACCTATGATTATATAGCTGATCGTAGTTCCTAAATTTACGATCGCAAGCATTGCAAAGTAACAGCTTAGGCAATGAAAATTGGTAACACATTTTTAGCCACAGACATGTCAGCCAATGTTGCTCTGCAGTTTTGTAACATGAAAAAGCAATATCACATACGTTACATTCGAAACTATTTGTAACTGAATGCAGTTTAGAGTGTCTTAGCAGTCTAGGGATACATGTGAATACTTTTTCGCAAAATTCGCATTGTAACAGTGATGAGGTTTTAATTTCCTGGACAAAATCAGTGTTGTTTGAGTTACAGCATTGATTTGCATGCTCATGGGCCAAATCCTGTCTTGGCCAGACCTGAAAGCATTCAGTGCATGTCCAAACTAACTGCCAACGCTGTTGTGTGTCTAAATTAGCATGTCTCACAGAAAAATGTCTGCGCAGGCCCGTTTCATATACAAAACACTTTCCGCATGCATTGCAGGGATAAGACTTTAATGGTTTTGGATTGATTATGTCCAATATTTCTTTCTTTTTAGTATAATTTAAAGTTCTATTTAGCATGTGAATGTTTTCCATTATTAAAGCATTGTTCTTGTTTACTTTTTCTAGACAACATTCTAGAGGATCCATTCCATCAATCATTTTGTTATCAAAATTGAATTTATTTGAGTAAAATTCTGACATTTTATACTCCTTTTGTCTCATGTCGTTAATCTTTGGTAGTTTGTTTGGGGCCTCATAATGCTTCATATACATATTTAGCTGACTATTGGATTCACCTGAATGAGCGTTCCTTGTGTGATAATTTTCTTTTATATCTTTATTCAGAATGCTGTTAAGGTATTTGTCTGCAAAATCCACTACCTTAAAGCAGGAATCTAAATTTAAGTGACTAATATTATTATCCGAAACCATTTTCACGACTAGGCGTGGTTTATCTTTTACTTTCTTTTTCATTTCGCTATTACCATCTTGCCAATCACTAAATTTAATCTCTGAAGAATCTTTATCATTTTCCCCAAATGTAATCTGTAAAGTTTTATAATTATTATTCTCTTCCTCAAACTTACGAACAATTAATTTGGCTGACATCTTGTTGATATTGATTACTAATGACAATATTATTTGTCATATTTTTTTTTAAATACGGGCATTAAAAAAAGCCTGCTATGTATGGTTATCCTTTTTGCTACAATAATGCAGTTTCATTTACACATGGTAAATGAAATTGCACTATTGTCCAGTATTGTACTTACCACTGTCCAGAAGTTAAGATACTAAAGGCCAAAAAAATATATTTACGAAATTGTTATTGAAACGATTGAATTAAATTTTTATTTAGATTTTAATGTATTTTTAATTTGTAAAATAGTTTTAATTTGATATTTTTTTTAGTAATTAATAATTTATTTTTCTTTTACATTACATACACATTTTTATTGAAACATATTATTTCCAGAATTATTTATCGGTTCTGTGGGGTAAATTAGCCAGTGAGATTCTGGTCCAAAATTGGGATGGAGCTCTGGACGATTTGACCAAATTGCGCGAGTTCATCGACAATGGCGGCGCGGGCGCCACGGCAAGCAACATGCACGCTCTTCAGCAACGCACGTGGCTCGTGCACTGGTCGCTTTTCGTTTTCTTCAACCACGTCAAGGGCCGCGACCTCATCATTGAGATGTTCCTGTACAAGCCTCTGTGAGTCCTCCCCATAAGCTGTGAACCATTTTATCAAAATTGAATTTATTTTGCATCCATTAAGTTTGTCCACAACGGCAACCCTAGTACCACTTGTGATACAACTTCCACATGTAATAAAGTAATACCTTTGTCATATGTTATGACGACGTCGTTAAAAATCATTGGGTTTAGTGGTTGAGCCTTTGATACATAATCAAAGGGTTGCGCTTTAAAAGGTTACTAAAGGTGCTACTCATCACATTTCACGAAAGAAGTCCCCTCGCGGCAAAAGTACTCGCACGTTTGTGCAATTTCTGTATGTATCAGGTACATAAATTGCCGCATAAATTACATACAAATATTATAAATGCGTAAGTGTCTGTCTGCTACGTTTTCACGGCCCATCTGCTCAACCGATTTTGATGAAATTTGGTACAGGGATAGATTGTATCCCGGGGAAGGACATAGGCTACTTTTTATCCCAGAAAATTAAAGAGTTCCCGCGGGAATCAAAAAATCTTAATCCACGCGGACGAAGCCGCGGGAATCATCTAGTAAGCATATAATTTTAGAAATCGCCTTAATGATTGCCAAGGCAAACCTTCGTCATGATAAAGAAGTATAAGTGAAATTTATAATGTTCTTGCAGGTATTTAAACGCTATCCAGACAATGTGTCCGCACATCCTCCGCTACTTGGCCACCGCCGTCATTATCAACCGTTCGCGCAGAAACGCTCTCAAAGATCTTGTCAAGGTCATTCAACAAGAAGCCTACACTTATAGGTAACCTAACAAGAATTAAAAAGTTACCAAGATATTTGAGACTAATGACTCATTTTCTAGTTGATCACACGTACAAACGGGAGAGGGTTGCGCCCAGACCGGCCATATTTTCCATTTCCACATGGTTTCATGTGGAAATCTTTGGAAAAAAAATTCGTTTACGAAAGTTGACAAAGTCAGCAATACATAATATATCGCTGATCAAAGTTTTGCAATTCTAATTTCTTGAAGTAAAACGAGTTTGAGTTGAATATATAAAATCGGTATATTGCGTCAACTGTAAACCTTTGCATGCCAGATATGTTTTTGTCAGTTATAATATTTGCGGTTTAATTTTCCAGGGACCCAATAACTGAGTTCATTGAACATCTGTACGTAAACTTCGACTTTGAAGCCGCGCGGAGGAAACTAAACCAGTGCCAGGCTGTTCTCTTGACAGACTTCTTTTTAATCGCCTGTTTAGAAGAGTTTGTTGAGAATGCTCGTCTCATGATCTTCGAAACTTTCTGCCGTATTCATCAAGTCATCAGTATAGGGTATGAATTTCACTTACTTATTGTTTTTAGGGGTCCATACCTCAAAAGGAAAAAGCGGAACCCTTATCACTTTGTTGTCTGTCAAGACCGTTTTTCTCAGGAACGCTGATCATCAAACTGAAATTCAAATACTCTGGTCTACTGTCCCTTAGAGCTGTAAAAAATCAAACTTCTAAGCCAACGCAATCAAAAGATACAGCCGTTTATACCGCAAATTTTCGACACTCGCTAGGAAATCAAAACTGACAGGGTACTTCCCGTGAACTCAGAATCTTGAAATTTGGTACAAAGCAACGTCTTATAGCACAAATAAAGGAAAAATTGCGAAATTAATTGAAACATGAATTTTTAGTTACATCATATTTGAATTAAAATATTTTTAATAATTTCGCTAAAGCCGCTTTTCATGGCTTACTTGGTGTCATCGTAGCTATCAAAAGATGTACTGTTTTTGAGGAATTAACAATTATTAGTGATAATCTAAAAGATTGAAAGGTAATCCGACCTCACCACACACATAACAGTCCATATCTTGAAAACTGCTGAACTGATTTTCATGAAACTTGCACTGTTCCCTAAGTTTAGGTAAATGTAAGCCTATATAAAAAGAATGGTCATAATCCGATTAATAGTTTACACCATTACACCATTTAATTTAGATGAATATCGTATGACTATGAGATATCATAGAAATAAAGTACTGTGCAACAAAACTGGCGCGGCTGCGGCCGGTGAGGTGAGGGCGGGGGCGTACTCTTACAATATAATATTAAAAAATTAATAATATAACAGTGCTAAATGTAAAACCTGATTTGCTGCCCACTGTGTATGAACTAAGCTGATGCCCGCGACTTCGTCTGCATGGATTGTGATTTGTTGGTTCCCGTGGTAACTCTGTCATTTTCCGGGATAAAAAGTCTGTGTTATTCCAGACTTTAATCTATCCCTGTGCCAAATTTCATCCAGATCCGTTCAGCCGTTCTAGAGTTAAGTGTTCAAACAAATCAGACTTTGTTTGATATATTAAGATTGGTCCCACCCATGCGAAGCCAGGTTGGGTCGCTAGTATTATGATAAAACTTTTGTCAATCCATGGGTTTTGTATTATTCAGACAAGTGACACGAGTTTTGTCTTTCAGAATGTTAGCAGAGAATTTGAATATGCAGCCTGATGAAGCAGAGTGCTGGATCGTGAATTTGATCCGCAATGCTCGTTTGGACGCTAAAATTGACTCGAAGTTAGGCCACGTGGTCATGGGGGCGCAGCCGCTGTCGCCCTACCAACAACTGGTGGAGAGGATCGACTCGTTGGCGGTGCGCTCGGAAGCCCTGACGTCCTTAGTAGAGAGGAAACAGAAGACTCGAAACCAAGATGTAAGTTTAGTTGGCGACTTTGTTTCGAAACTGCACAGGATTTGAGGACTTATTGCTTAAAAGTTAACCTAACATGAACTTGTTTGTTTCAGATTCGTTGGGGAGCACAAGAATTTTAAGTTAAGAAGTTTCTTTATGAAATATCTTTTTATAAATGAAGCATTTTAATAAATACATACCTACCTAAATGGGCTTCTTTTTTACAACATGTCCGCATTATTATGATAGGAAAACTATACAGTCAGTAAGACATTTAACAATTTATAGAACATTATGAATTCTACTAAGGTCTGTGCTACTGTACACATGGTAAAAATACATAAAAAACATCATCACATTTAAAATTTTTAATCTCTCATTTCACATTCTAATTACTCTACAGGTTTTATTGTTATAAATCTAGATAAAATAAAGGCAACCATTATAGTACAGGATACAAATATAACCACAAACATATAGAATGTATCTTCTGAAAATACATCAGTAAATGCTGGTATTTGATTGTAAATCTCCTCTACAACATGCAAGTTCCCCTTGGTGGACTTAGTCATGTTTGTTTACTTCTTTTTGCCTTTCTTTTCTGATTTTGTTGTTAAAGTACTGGATATTTGTTCAGCCGGTGCCAATGGTGTGATATGCTTGTTCAATAATTGTAATAATTCTAAACAGGTAAGGTTGCCACTTTTGAACGTTACTTTCTTTATATTAGCAGTTTCTGAAAAAAAATAAAATTTAACAACACAGTAGGACCATGAGGAAATTTGATCATTATTGATACTCACAGGGGTGGGCATGGAGTACTTATATATGTCACCGTAAGATTGTAAAAACCGAATATATTATAATCTATCTCGCGAAATTCTAAACTGTCGAAAGATTGTAAACTGTTCAATGTTCTGAGTGTAAATTTTTGAAATATTCATTTTATTTACGTTTTCTTGTCTCTTTCTTGTAGGTTAGGTTAGGGTTCGACATAAATAAGCAAGTAGAGCCTGGCCGCAGGCCTGGCACTTAGGTTTTATCGGGTTTAAATACCTATCAGATTACAATCTACCGCAAAATAATGCATTAAATTCTAACCTTTCGATAGTTTAGAATTTCGCAAGTTAGATTATAATCTAACGGTTTTTACAATCTTACGGTGACATATATATAATATTAGAAACATGAAATTTAAAAAAAAAACCTCTACAATGTGGCAAATGAAAAAGAGACAAATAATTTCTAGTACTTTTTAAGATGCAGCAAGCCAGCTTAATGCTGTGAAAATATCTGCATAAAAATGTACTTAGAACTTGAGATGTAACATTTATGTTCTGTTACTTTAATAAAGTATTTTAAATTTAATCGTAATCAAAGTGATAAAACTTACCAGCAATAGATGGTACAATGGTAATATCAACTATTGGTTCACTTCGGTCACATACAATCTCAGTTTTAAGGGTGCAGTTGGGATTTGTTAAAATTATTTTTGGGGAGCTCATATAATGTAAGAAATTTCTGAAAGAAAAGAAATTGTACAGATATTTCTATTTGTGAACTACTTGATCACAAACCACCAATAATAGTTACAAAACTTGTGCATCACACTATATTCTCGATAACGATTGATATAAATAGAACATAATTTTGTCCTAAATAAGGTAGGGTACGGGTAGCTGCCTCCTCAGATCAAATTAAAAAAATTACCTTGTGTGTATTACATTATCACCGAATGGATCAAATTTTACAGTTATTCGTTTAGCAGCTTTAAGATTAACAGCACGTAATTGCTTCCCAATTGCAGACACAACACCCCCAGATCTTCGTATAGTACCGCTGTACGGGATAGACATAATTTTCTTTCAGGAAAATGGAAAGTCCGGGAAATTATTCTTTGTCCATAGAGCACTGCATAGACAACGACAAGATCTTATATGTCAACCTCCTTTGAGTCAAAGGCTTATGTCAAAGGCTTTGACATAAGCCTCAGATTAAATGCTTAGAGCAATATACATGTTTCTCTTTTTAACCACAGACCAGGTAGTTTTTTTTTATTAACTTTTTCTACTACTCCACTCCAGGTTCCAACCCTACTGAACACAGACCCAAGGAGGTAGGAAATTAGTATCTTCTCTTACCAGTCAGTTGCATTGAGACCACTAACCACCACAGATCCCGTAGACAGACTTAAATAAACCATCACAGATCAATAACATTGGATAGCCATATAAATACAATTATACATATCATAGCACATTTAGAAGGCACTCATGCCAAACGCCATGCCATTAACGAGAAAAAACGGTCTCAAAAATGTTCACAAAAACATCACTTGTGGCCTCACTTTCAAGTTTTAAGTTTATGATAAGATAAGCCACCAGAGCCGGAGCCGTAAATGAAGACAATAGTAATGAAAAATAAATAATGTCAAAATAGCTGACTGAGACTGAACGTCAACGTCAATTTGCAAGTAAATGCCTAAAGTGCAGTTTACAGCCACATTAATATAATCACATTGATACAAATTATAATTTTAAGCACGAGGGCTTTGTTCTATCTTATTTTCAAGCTTTTGTTTATTTAAACTTTTGTCAAGATGTACCCCGTTGGCCAACGTAAGCATAGTAGTCTTGATATCATTACAACCACGAGTCAGCAAGGCAGCATCATCCTTTGTTTGACTGGCCTAAATAATGTCCCCGTGGGCATAAAAGTGACTAGCGAGGCCTAATTATTACATTTTAAGTCAAAGATTTGTTTGTGTAAAGTGTCAATGATGCAAAGGTTAGTTTGTTGTCTCAGCTCCAGCGGGGGAGACGAGTGCTGGTGCCGTGAGTGTGCCCGGATCCGTGAGTGCGGCGGCGGGCACCACGGGCGCCTCCCCCGGTGCGCCGACCACCGCGCCGACCACGGGCAGCTCTCCGACCGGTGTGACGACTGGCACGCTCGTGTCCCCCGCGGCAGCGCCGCCGCCTGACCTGCCTGTGCTGACCTGCCCGCGCCGCCCCAACCTCGGTCATGAGGGCCGACCGATCATGCTCCGTGCAAACCATTTCCAAATATCAATGCCAAGAGGATTTGTGCATCATTATGATGTCAATATACAACCTGATAAGTGTCCTAGGAAGGTTTGTTCAACATGTTTTAACTTTATTGAATTTAATATATCTAATATCCACATTAAAATCCATACTAATATTATAAATACGAAAGTGCCTGTGTGTCTGTCTGTTAAGCTTTAGCAGCCAACAACTGTGAAATTGTGTACAGAGATAGGGCATATCCCAAGGAAGGACATAGGTTACTTTTTATCCTGTAAAATTAAGGCGTTCCAGCAGGGACTAAAATGAAGTTGTGGGCATCATCTAATATCTAATAAATAACAGTTGATTTAGGTATGTAGAGAAAATATTTAAGAAATGGTTATCAAGGCAGTAAGTAATAGTGCTGATCTTAATGAAATATGAATCTGCTTTTTAATAGTTTTTTATTATTTAAGGTTGTTCTTATTTCATTTCAGGTAAATAGAGAAATTGTTGAAACTATGGTAAATTGTTACAATAAAATATTTGGTGCTCTAAAACCTGTGTTTGATGGTAGAAACAATTTGTATACAAGAGATCCACTGCCTATTGGCAATGATAGAGTTGAGCTTGAAGTTATTTTGCCTGGAGAAGGAAAGGACAGAGTGTTTCGTGTCACTATTAAATGGGTAGCACAGGTAAGAATAACATCTATATATTATATAATTTTATCATAAATATATAATGTAATGTGCAATGTATATCAATTGCTTGAAAAATAATTATAGATTTTTTAAATTTTAACTGATATATGCTTATTATTCTCCACAAAATTGCACTTTACAAACTGGGTTATACAAAATCCACTCTCATCTGGGGAAATAAAAAGAATTTCCCTTAATTTTTTAAGGGAATCCAATTATTGATCTCTGAAAAGTGCTTCGTAAGAGTTCATTTTGTTCTATTATGTAAAAATAAAATATTCAGCAGACATCAGTGTAATTTTATAATGAAAAATCAATGATTATTAAATAACGATAAATAATTATCCTTAAGGATAACAAGACCCTTAATTGAATTATACTCATGTTGTAACTGTGAAGGTCATAAAATCGCTATCAACACTTAATACTCAGTACACTACTCATATCTACGATACACTATTAATTTACTTAGCTAAGATGATAAATGATGTAATTTAAATCATAGATTATTTTCCTTTTGATAATATTATGCTTTTATTAACTACTAACGGTCCACCGTGGCTTTGCACAGGTAGCCCTAATCATCATAATAGTCCATACTAGGGTTGTAACGGAGGCGTTTTTAGTGGAAGCAGAGGCGGAGATGGATTTCTCCAATCACATCATCAATTTTCTGTGCTTTATTTTTCTATGCCATGAATCCCACATTTGAATATTTTTGAGGATTCTTTTAAGGACAGTTGCCTTTTTGCTTGTTGTAATGGTGTTACTGATGGCACCTGCTTGTAAGTCAACTTAAACAAACCTCCATTACAACTCTGCAAAAAAAATTGCGGAGGCGGATGCAGAAGCAGAGGTACGAATTCTTGCGAAAGTTCCGCACTTACGGAGGTGGAGGCGAGGTTCTGTTACAACCCTAGTCAATACCCAATAATAGCCAGGCGGCACTGGGCAGGTTTTACATTACGGCCGGCCGCGTCTCATTCTGTTGTACGTTACTTTATTTCTATGATATCATCTAAGATATTCATCTAAATTAAATAATGTAAACAGCGAATTTGGTCTATATTAAATATTTGAGATGAGAGATTAATACTATGTCAGTACAAACACCTTCGAAATTAAAGCTTTGTTTTAGACCAAATCATGAAAATGGTTATTGTGAGACAACCTTAAAGGATAGATATATGCTATCACAGACTTTTGTTTAGAACTTTTTGAGAGGAACAATTCCACCATACATTATTTTCGTGTAACTTTTACTATTTGCGCAGCGCACGCCACGGAAGCTTTCAGATTTGACGATTTTTTTCCGACTTAATTCACATTATTGCAATATTCATAAGGATCCCTAATATTTTTGAAAATAAAATATAGCCTTTGTTACTCGCTGATAAAGTAGCTTTCTATAAGTGAAAGAATTTGTAAAATTCAAACAAACAAACAAATCTTTCCTCTTTATAATATTAGTTTAGATATCACTCACACACTCACTCATTCTCACTCACTAATCCAGATATCTCAGGAACTATAAAGCATACAAACTTGACATTTAGAGTGGCATAGACATCGGCTAAGAAACAGTTTTGAGAGAATTCTAAGGGTAAGGGATGAAATGGGGGTTGGGAGGTTACATGAAAGTTAATAGTTTTAAATAATTAAAAACTGCAAAAGCAAAATAATATGTAATTGTATAGCCTCTATAGATAGGCCTTTTGCAGCTGATAAATTTCATAATCTCATAGGAAATTAGAATTAGAATTAGAGATTGTACCTATTTGAACAAAGCCGCTGGCAACCACTAGTATTCATAGGACAACATGCCATTTAAAAGTTCATTGTTGATTGTATATTCGACAATTAATAATAGCTTTATCATATTTTATTCACAATACATTTATTTGCAGGTTTCCTTAAAATGTTTTCCTGTACAAAATGTGTGTTAAACTATAAAATTTAAGTTTGTAATTTTTGATTACTACTTACACCCTTTTTGATTATAATATTATAT
The DNA here is from genome assembly GCA_964035005.1 of Erebia palarica. NCBI lineage: Eukaryota > Metazoa > Arthropoda > Insecta > Lepidoptera > Nymphalidae > Erebia > Erebia palarica. Next base: position 25,427,860 of record OZ035992.1, on the reverse strand, counting down.
GAAACCGTCTAAAAATATAGTATTAATTTATACTATTGATTGATTAATTATTATAATCAATAACAATAATATTTTTATGTTACAAATTTAGAGTAACCACATGCTACAAATTCATACAAACTTATAATTGTTTCATGGTTTTTCCTCATTAGGTGTCATTATTTGCACTGGAAGAAGCTTTAGAAGGTCGTACAAGGCAGATTCCATATGATGCTATACTGGCTCTGGATGTAGTAATGAGACATTTGCCCTCAATGATGTACACTCCAGTTGGAAGGTCATTCTTTTCATCTCCTGAAGGATATTATCACCCTCTTGGTGGTGGTAGGGAGGTATGGTTCGGTTTCCACCAGTCTGTGAGACCAAGCCAATGGAAAATGATGCTTAATATTGATGGTATGTTCCTTTCAACATTTAGTTTTTTTATGTGCAAAATTTATTTTCAATTTATAATTAAATAATATAATAATAATCATTACTTATGTAGCAAAAAATTGTTGGTTGTGTGTTTTGTTGTTGATGTTTATTGTAAGTATATTGTGTAGATTTTACTTCAGTAAAATTAAACAAATTTGGTTTAATTTTTTCTCTAACTGAGGCAAGAAACATTGTATAAGAAAGGTTGCCGTTTCTAACATGTTGCGAAGCAAACTGAATTGTATCTGCTCACCTAAGTGTATGAGAAGTGAAAGTGAGGAGGGAACTTAAAATAATTAAGTTATTTCACTTTTCACCAAGTACAATATGTAGAGAGGATAAATACCTGTTTAAATTGTAGAATTCATTAGAATTGTTTCATATTAGTTAAATCTTAAGCCTTACATCAAACGTAGACTATAAAAAGTAAAAGATTGTATCTATTCTGATTGATAATATTATAATAATAATTACTCTTACAGTGTCTGCAACTGCCTTTTATAAAGCACAACCTGTCATAGAATTTATGTGTGAAGTGTTAGATATAAGGGACATTAATGAACAAAGGAAACCACTGACTGATTCTCAAAGAGTGAAGTTTACCAAAGAAATCAAAGGACTCAAGATTGAAATAACTCATTGTGGCACCATGAAGCGGAAATACAGAGTGTGTAATGTCACACGTAGACCTGCACAGATGCAGTCGTAAGTGATACAGAAATAAAATAGACCTCATTACTTTTTTTCTTACTAAAACTTTATTATTTCCTGAGGTCTTAACCTAATGGTATACTGCAAAACAACATGCGTTAGAGCCCCATACGTTGATTTTTTTATACACCTTAGGCGCCGATTCCAGCTTTTGTGTCTGTTATGAAAGTATGTTATCAGTTATTTGTGCTCTACAAAATTAATTTTTGCTTGTGGTACAACTAAAATCGGAGACTTACTTTGTACTACTTCTAATTAAATGTTAACGTTTGCAGTATAACTTAATACACTTATCCATAGGACCACAGAAGTCAAAATAAGTGTACATGTGTTAATAAAGAAGCCAGATTGTTGCCGTGCTTCAAAATTGTAATGAGTTATTGTAAAAGTAAACTTATTTGCACACAGATTAATATACATAGCTTTGGATTGTAGAATGTTCTTTTAAATTATTATTGTAAATTTGCTTGTCTTATTTCGAGTTCTGCAGTAAAATCTAATAATTGATGAATATTTTTTCCGTGGCAATTTCTAATACTTATTTAAGAGTTTTGCAGCAAAATCGAATACCTGATAAATGTTTTTAGTTTCCCTCTACAATTGGAAAACGGACAAACAGTAGAATGTACTGTAGCTAAATATTTCTTGGATAAGTATAAAATGAAACTCCGATACCCGCATCTGCCGTGCCTACAAGTGGGGCAGGAGCACAAGCACACGTACCTGCCGCTCGAAGTGTGCAACATTGTGCCCGGACAGCGGTGCATCAAGAAACTGACCGATATGCAGACGTCGACCATGATCAAGGCTACTGCAAGATCGGCTCCTGACAGGTAAATTATGGAACCAACTTCCTTCTGTGTTTCCCTCATGATTATAATGTGGGGCTAATCAAAGGATGGATAAAAAAATATCTCAAAAGCTGGCAATGCATTGATGGTTCCTCTGGTGCTGCAAATGTTCATGGGCGGCGGTAATCATTTAATATCAGGTGACCCGCCTGCTAGTTTGGTTGTTTTATATAAAAAAAAAGGTTCTATGATTTCTAAGGAGATAAAAGAAATCGTCAGTTCAAATATTTATAAATGTTCTATTGATACAATAAGGATTTTAAATCTTGTCCTTGGGTCAAGAAAAATGAATGCATTTTCGTTAATACAACTCTTACTCTCATTATGTTGAAATGGAAACAATTTAAATAAGAGATAAATGATGAAAAAGCATGGCTTTGACTTGCTCCAGCAATGCTTAGGACTGCGGTTAGTTATGTATCTTCACATTAACAAATAAATAAACTACATTCGAAATTAAACTTTATTGCCTTAGTGTTAAGGTTCATATTTTAATAATTAAAAAATAATAATCAAATATTCGTTTTCACTTCTATCGGCAGTCCCTATGACTGGCAATTTTTTTTATATGAGACTTCTAAGGGCAAAACACACAGGGAATGGGTGCGGGTCGGGCGCGACACGGGTCGGGTGCGCGACGGGTTGAATTCCTTGTATTTATTTGGACGACATCACACAGAACGCGGGTGCGGGTCGGGCGCGTGGCGGGTGACGCTGTGTGATGTCATCCATATAAATACAAGGAATTCAACCCGACCCGTGCCGCGCCCGACCCGCAACCGTTCCCCGTGTGTTTGGCGCTTAAAAGATAAAATATTATATAAATAACTCATGCAGGCTGTGCCACTTTTTTCGCCTAATGTGCGTGATCATTGGCAGGGAGCGCGAAATCAACAATCTGGTGCGGCGCGCGAACTTCAACACGGATCTGTACGTGAAGGAATTCGGCCTCACCATCTCCAATAACATGATGGAGGTGCGCGGTCGTGTGCTGCCGCCGCCCAAGCTGCAGTACGGCGGTCGCGTGTCCTCGCTCGGCGGACAAGTAAGTGACCTGATTTTTGAAGTGAAAACTTATTTAGGCGCATTGACCACTTTTTGGTAGGAGATAAAATAGTGGAAACGCGTGACCGACAACATGACCGACACCATGACCGACACCATAACCGACACCGTGACCGAAACCGCGCGTTGTTACGAAGGCAAAAGGTCCTAAATATAAATATAGTACATTCGTAATTAAACTTTAATGCGTAGCATTTAAGGCCTAAACTAGGTTTATACTTGAATTTTTTTTTAAATTATTTTAAATATTCGTTTTCACTTCTATTGGCATTTTTGAAGTGAGAACTTCTTTAGGCGCGTTGTGCGTTGGTAGGGGGTAAAAATGTAGATTCGCGTGACCGTGACATAACGCGAACATATAAATATACTACATTCGAAATTAAACTTCATTCGAAAAGAAAAGTTTATTATGCAGTGCTCAGACAATTCGCCAATGCCGAATTGACTTGCCCTGTGTTTCTATTTAAATTGATTGACTTTTTGTTATATTTCTTACACAGCAGGCGTTGCCCAATCAAGGCGTGTGGGATATGCGAGGCAAGCAGTTCTTCATGGGAGTCGAAATTCGAGTCTGGGCGATCGCGTGCTTTGCTCCCCAGCGGACTGTCAGAGAAGATGCATTGAAGTAAGAATATATCTAAGTAAAATAATTCAAACTTAATATAGAACCTTCGTTTTTTTCAAGGTACCTCAATTTTTACATGTACACCATATTATATACATTTTAAATCTTATATATAAAATTCTCGTGTCACAATGTTAGTTACCATACTCCTCCTAAACAGCTTGATTTTTATGAAATTTTATATGCATATTCAGAAGGTCGGAGTATCGGAAATCCCCGACTAGTTATATTATATATGTCACCGTAAGATTGTAAAAACCGTTAGATTATAATCTAACTCGCGAAATTGCAAATTGTCGAATGATTACAATTTAACGCATTATTTGTCGGTAGATTGTAATTTGTTAGTTACATTAACCCGATAGAACCTAAGTGCACTACCACTACCTGATTATTTATGTCCAACCTTAACCTAACCTACAAGAAACAGACAAGAAAACGTAAATACAATGAATATTTCAAAAATTCACTCAGAACATTGAATGGTTCACAATCTTTCGACAGTTTACAATTTCGCGAGTTAGATTATAATCTAACGGTTTAGAACGGTTTTGCCTTAGAAGAATATGACCTTTCTGGCACAGTCACACTCAAAATGTTGGAAAAAAAACACAAAAAGTGTTAACTAAGCGTTTCTTTCTTGCCAGGAACTTTACACAACAACTGCAGAAGATCTCGAACGACGCAGGAATGCCGATCATTGGGCAGCCCTGTTTCTGCAAGTACGCAACAGGGCCGGACCAGGTGGAGCCAATGTTCAAATACCTCAAGTCCACGTTCGTGCAGCTGCAGCTAGTCGTCGTGGTGCTGCCTGGCAAGACGCCTGTTTACGGTGAGTAGCGTTTCTTGCCAGACACTGCACAGTGGGGTTGATGCCTATCCGCTACAGCCCATTAACGTCCCACTCCTGGGCACAGGCCTCCACTCTCATAGGAGGGAATTAGAGCTTAGACCCACCACGCTGCTCCAGTGCGGGTTGGCGGGCTTTAACGACTATTATCATGTTAGTGACAATAACCGGGACCGACGACTTAACGTGCTCTCCGAGGCACGGGGGTGAAACACCGCCAACTTCCTAACTGAACTAAAGACCTAAAATTCACATACTCGGTTAGTTTTGAGTTTAAAATAAAATAATAAAATAAATAAAAAAAGTGCGTTATATTTTATGACGTCACAACTGTGAATTTCATACAACTTCCATTCTAGAAGTGCGTTTTTCAGTTTGATAAATAGTTGCTGATTTGATCGAGTTGTCATTATCCCTATTGAAAATTTCGAACTACGCAGGGATGACAATAATTGGGCGGCCTTGCTGCTACAAGTACAAATGGGTCCACTTTTTACTTATTACTCTGCACTCATGTTAGAGTACTCGACATAGCTGTCGTGGCTGAAATGGCTGTGGCGGTGCACGGAACTCGGAGAACCGACAGGTGTTGGAGTCCAAAGGTGCTTGACTGGCGAACTTATACCGGAAAGTTATGATTCTTTTTTCTTATTTTCAAATTATTGAAAGGTATATCATATCAGAAAAACATTCCATAATATCAATCATGATCATTGCAAATAATCAGCGTTCCAAGAATGCAAAAATTCTCTGGAATAACATTCTAAATGATTACGTTTTTTATAGCTGAAGTGAAACGTGTGGGAGATACGGTACTCGGAATGGCGACGCAGTGTGTTCAAGCCAAGAATGTCAACAAAACGTCGCCGCAAACGCTTAGCAATCTGTGCCTCAAAATCAATGTCAAACTAGGCGGTATCAATTCAATTCTGGTGCCATCATTACGTCCAAAGGTTAGTCTATATCAAAGTTAGCGTCGTTTAGCGCTTTTAATGATGTTGTGACGCCATCTTAGTTTCACATTCATTTTGTTTATTCTAACTGAATGTACTAACTGTTTTCACCAGGTTTTTAACGAGCCGGTGATATTCTTGGGTGTGGACGTAACGCACCCGCCAGCGGGTGACAACAAGAAGCCGTCCATCGCAGCGGTGGTGGGTTCCATGGACGCGCATCCCTCGCGATACGCGGCAACAGTGCGCGTGCAGCAACACAGGTAATATATACACACACACCCTTGTGCTGTTTGCGTCTTTGGGCACGTTATAATTCTCGATAATATCGTAGATTCAATGCCACATTGTTCGTTCCAGACAAGAGATTGTCCACGAGATGAGCAGCATGGTACAAGAGCTGCTGATCATGTTCTACAAGAGCACGGGCGGGTTCAAGCCGCACCGCATCATCATGTACCGCGACGGCATCTCCGAGGGGCAGTTCATACACGTGCTGCAGCACGAGCTCACCGCCGTGCGGGAGGCCTGCATCAAGGTACTGATCGTGTTCTACAAGAGCACGGGCGGGTTCAAGCCGCACCGCATCATCATGTACCGCGACGGCATCTCCGAGGGGCAGTTCATACACGTGCTGCAGCACGAGCTCACCGCCGTGCGGGAGGCCTGCATCAAGGTACTGATCGTGTTCTACAAGAGCACGGGCGGGTTCAAGCCGCACCGCATCATCATGTACCGCGACGGCATCTCCGAGGGGCAGTTCATACACGTGCTGCAGCATGAGCTCACCGCCGTGCGGGAGGCCTGCGTCAAGGTACTGATAGTGTTCTACAAGAGCACGGGCGGGTTCAAGCCGCACCGCATCATCATGTACCGCGACGGCATCTCCGAGGGGCAGTTCATACACGTGCTGCAGCACGAGCTCACCGCCGTGCGGGAGGCCTGCATCAAGGTACTGATCGTGTTCTACAAGAGCACGGGCGGGTTCAAGCCGCACCGCATCATCATGTACTGTGACGGCATCTCCGAGGGGCAGCTTTTGGCATATCGGGAGCGTATTTGTATGCTCGACCTATGCAATAGGAAGATCTTCCTCCGAGCCGGTGTTATGCTCGAGGATCCCAGCTGGGCCTTCTGTTGTAGGTTGAAAGTTCTATATATAGTTCAATTCCGAAAGAACTTCGTAATCGTGATTCAGGCGACGACACGTGATTGGCTATCGTTAGTACTTTGTTCGGGCTGCGTCGTGTTTACTTCGAAGATCCAACCAACCGCTCTATCTCTATCTATATCATGTAGGTATGTGCCCCTACAGGCAAATTTTTTCTCACACACGACATCAGTCTGAGGCCCGTTTTAATAAACCGACATCAGCTAAGAACATGTTTGTAAGTATAGGTCAATCTATGGTAAAGACCGTTCTTAAGCAAAGATTGACCGATCCTTGAGAATGTGTTCTTAGCTGAAGTTATGAATACGGGCCTAGATGACATTTGAATTTCAAATCCCCGATCGACGGAGCCCCCTACGACGGTACGGCTTGATGCAATGGCCCACGGATTTCGGACTCAATCGCGGTCAAAATGTCATGACACTATTTCCTTAGGCTGTGGATTATGGTGGGCACAAAATTTCCGTGGGTTGCCCACGCGCCAAAATTTGGCTTAAAGATTTCCAACTCACGATCAAATTTTGGTTGTACGCTTCGACTTTAGTCTAAATATATTAACCTCAATGACGAGCTTAAGTCTGACCTGATATAATGTTTCTTACTTGTTGTTGAACTTCAACCTTGTTCCTCCTTCTCCACTCTACCACAGAACAGCAATAAATCGTCAGTGTTGGCATCCTTATGTGGTTGACGTCCAATCTGTTCGCACGAAACGTTCTTGCTCGATGTTTCTGATCCGAACCGCTAGGGTGTGGAACAACCTCCCAGCGCACTTGTTACCTGCCACGTACAACTTAGGTACCTTCTAAGTAACAGTGAATAGGCATCTTCTAGGCAAGCGCGCTCCAACCTAGACTTCATCATTGCTTTGCACTAAGCACAATTATCATCAAGCGCAAGCCTATGTCACAATTATTAAAAAAATTGGGTGTGAGATTCACACACGGCAGAAGTAAAACTTCAGAAAGTAGCCTCCGAGAGAATGAGATAAATATAACTTGTATTCTATCTACAGTCCAAATCCTATTATGAAAATGTTTGTCTCTTTTTGGTGTCGCTTTTTCGTTTCATCGAATTTTCAAATCACAAGAATTCTAACTAAATTTCACTTAAAATTAATATTGGCAGTCCTATATAGGGACTGCCGATAAAAGTGAAAACTAATATTTAATATTATTTAAAATAACAACACAGCACTTACACAAACACACAGCACTAAATAATTATTAAAATATAAACCTTAAAACAAAGGCATTAAAGTTTAATTACGAATGTACTATATTATATACCGTAAGTTTGTAAAAACTGTTAGATTATAATCTAACTCGCCAAATCGCAATGTGTCGGAAAATTTAAATTTAACGCATTATTTTCCGTTAGATTGTAATCTGTTAAGTTTATTAACCCGATAGAACCTAAGTGAACGGTGCACATTAAAAACGACTGAGGTTTTTGTGGCACTGTTTCTAACAAATTTCAAGTTAATTTTATAAGATTAATAATAAATAAATAAATAAATACTACTGATATTTTGCCTTAAGAAGAATGGTGTCGCATGACTCGACGCGCCTAAAGAAGTTTTCACTTCAAAAATGTCCGCCTCATATCGGTGTGGTTGTTGGCAGCTGGAGGCGGAGTACAAGCCGGGCATCACGTTCATAGTGGTGCAGAAGCGGCACCACACGCGGCTGTTCTGCGCCGACAAGAAGGAGCAGTCGGGCAAGTCGGGCAACATCCCCGCGGGCACCACCGTCGACCTGGGCATCACGCACCCCACCGAGTTCGATTTCTACCTGTGCAGCCACCAGGGCATCCAGGTACGCCTCCACTACTACTACAGCTCACTAACGTCCCACTGTTGGGCACAGGCCTCCACTCTCATAGGAGAGAGGGAATTAGAGCTTATAGTCTTATTACACTCCCCTTTTCTCAGGGACCCTTTAACTTAAATCAGTGTAGTGTAATAAGATTTAGATAGTAAAGGTCCCTAAAGTGGTCCTTATTGCTGTTTAATAAGCGACGCTCTAAGTAGCGGCCACGCCCACCCTTACCACGGGGCCCTGTAAAAAGTGCAGTTTATTAGGCCTATTAGACCTTCGCTTAATACACAGCAATAAGAAACAAAAAAAGGACCCTTTCTTCCTAAATATTATTACGCTACACTGATTTAGGTGTAATAGGCCTATTACACTGGACTTTTCATAGGGACCCTTACACTTGATTCAGTGTAGTGTAATAAGATTTAGATAGAAAGGGTCCCTAAAGTGGTCATTATTGCTGTTTAATAAGCGACGCTCGAACTAGCGACCACGCCCACCCTTATTTCAGGGCACTGTAAGTGCAGTGTTATAGGCCTATAAGGGTCCCTTGAAAAAGTGTAGTGTAATAGGCCCATTAACGGTGTATTGCTCTGCTTCATTAAAGGGCACCTCCCGTCCATCTCACTACCACGTGCTATGGGACGACAACCACTTCGGCTCCGACGAGCTGCAGTGCCTCACGTACCAGCTATGTCACACGTACGTTCGTTGCACGCGTTCCGTCTCAATCCCAGCGCCCGCGTACTACGCACATTTAGTCGCATTCCGCGCGCGCTACCATTTGGTAGAAAAGGAACATGATTCCGGAGAAGGCAGCCACCAATCCGCCTGCAGCGAAGACCGCACGCCCGGTGCAATGGCGCGCGCTATCACAGTCCACGCGGTCACCAAGAAGGTTATGTATTTCGCTTAAGATTAGGCTAACTCTTGGCCGGTCTCGTCAGATTCTGAGTAGTGGTTATCAAGTAAACTTAAGCCGCGGTTTATACGGACAAGATATGCTGCTAGGCATTGAATTCTATGACCCGGTGACAGCGTCGCTACTATCTATGAAAAAAAAAGAAACGAAAAACTAAACAGTCATAAAAATGAATTCAAATTTTGGCCACCGGATCAGATAATTTTGACGAACTGTATAAATGTATAGAAATGCTATTACGAACAAAAAACCTATGAAGTTGTCTAACTATGTGACACAAAGGACATTGTTCCGTCCCCATACAAAGTTCGCCTAAGAACCAACCGTAATAAAACATTGATTACTGGGTTCAAAATAATACCTTTTTATACTTGAGAGCAGATTAAAACTACGGACACTTGCAAGAAAATTACTTATTACCAAAAATATTTTCAATTTTGAGTTTATTTCAGCATTCACGATCAATCTACTTGAACAAATAAATATCATCTCTATCCATTTGTAATAGAGCTGTAAACAGTATGTAGATAAGACAAGATTCGCCGTAGTTCATCAAAAACATTAAAGATGGCGTTATTAATAATGCAGGTATCGTCATATCGTTCATCGAGAACTTCACAGATGGCGTTAAAAATATTAAATTATTGTACTTTCAATAGATGGCGCTGCGAGATTCCGAATACTAGCGCACTTAGCACTTTAAGCGGCTTTTATCTTGTTTCTTACGATACAGATCTAGCGCTCAAGCGGTGGTATTGTATATTATTTAAAACCTAAGTTATTGATCTGTGGTTAATAATCCAGAGACGGAAACGTATAGTAATCAATTAAATACCCATTTACTTATTTTTAAATTAATTTGAAGTGTCCGTTAAATTCTGATATTTGGAATAAAGACTATAAATTAAGCTAAGATTTACTGTATATTTCAAACGTGTGTTGATTCTTAGGCGAATTTGGTCAATATCCTTTCAAACTAAGCCAAAATGACAGGACCTAATGAATTGCTATATCTTTCGCAATGCTCCCCGTGGCAAAGGATATCACTTTTTGAACTGTCAATTAAGTTTTAGATTTTACACTATAGAATTAGCGCAAAATTATTGGCTAAGTTAACCAGTTACAGCCAGGTAAATGTTTTGTTAATGCGTGGTACATAGAAATCGTTGTTTTTTGGCGTTATTTAAACACACGCGTGGCGTAGGCATCTCGTCATCGGAATGCTAGGCTCTGTATAAACCGCGACTTACCTTAGGTTTAGGTTATCAAATAAGAATTATATTTTTTCACCGACATGCAATGAAGAGCTCGATATAGGTGAAACATGCTTAGCGCTTAAGATATTTGTTATTTTATTTTTATTCTATCAATCATAGATTTTACGTACCTTTATTATATTGAAATAAAACTAACAAATTTTGAAGGAATTATTATATTAAATTGAAATCGATAAAACAATCTTAGAATAATGTGTTTTTAAAATATTGTTCTTCCAATTTTCTATTAACAACACTACACGACTCAAATTATAGCCCCATACTTCGTATCGTATATTACAATACATGTTATATTTCTAAACAAATGTGTCGTCTTTAATAATTTATTAATAGAAATACGTAGGTATTTTTGTAGATCGTAATCCTGTACATAATAAAAACTGATAAAATTTGACGTGACCGACCAATGTATGTAAAAAGCTGCTATTTATAGAAACAATTTATACATAATTATGTACCTATGCAAAAGACATCCGTAACTATATGATCTATCTACTAATATTGGATTGTATTCATTTGGATCTCATCCTTATAAGCATTGTTTACGTTATAATGTACAGTGTCACTATGCTGTGGATAGGTTTGTGCAATGCTCCTTGCATACGTTGGTTCAATAAGTTGGTTCCTTGTATCTCGGCGAACGGCCACGACCATTTTTGGCATTTATTTCCGCGTACGACCAGCGACTGGTGTGGGTTTATATCTAGGACTCAATTTTCTTGTGTGATCAACGTAAAATGTGATTTTGTTAAACAACATAATTATAGCAGGACAAGGACACTATACTGCATACTGAAGACTTGTAAATCATTTGTTCCTAAAATCAATTTCGGAATGAAAATCGCATTTGTTAACGATAAAACAGCTATTTGTAGTAGACTTACATATGAAATAGAAATTCTGGATCTTTTACGCTTTCTTTCGTTGCTCTGCATGAACAAAACAAACTGCACCCAGAAAAATGCGATTTAATGATATTCTACTTAGAAATACATCAAACCACAATGACTGACTAGGTAGTTAGCTCTTTCACCCAGTAAGACGCAAGGACAACACCTTATATCTCCATTCAGTGTAATTTAATAAATCTTAGAGGCGTTACTTTGGACCAACGTAAACTTGGAGGCTCTAGTAGTAATAGTCTAGACATTAGGTAGCTTTTCCCGAACGGTTGCTACAAACAAACAGTTGAAGGATCCCCTTGTAACTTTATTTGACATTTAACAACCATTAAGTAATGCTAACATTGCATCGATTGTTAATTGGGTATTTGACGACTACTCAAATAAATTATTTTTTAGTAATTATTAAGTAGAAGATCTCCCAAAAGTCGAAATATCCACGTCCCCTGTTAGTTTTATGTTGAATAACTATTTTTAACTATCGGTTAAAGTAAAAAAATGCGTCGAACTTTGATAACGTCACTATTCAATTTTTCATACAAAATCCCATACTAAGCACGCGTCTTGATATTTGAAAAAAGGTTGCTGATTTGTGTAGTTGTCAAATACCCAATTACCAAAGAGGAGCTGACGTGAAATGGACATCAAATAGTGTCTGCGAACATATCCTCGCACCCGCAATTGCAAGTTTATTTATCTGTCTGCCCGTATTGTATTTGAATTTATTGATGGGTTCTGCTGTAAACAAAAAAAACTCAAAGCTGACACTTTTTCTGTTCGATTCTGTATGGTGTATTTATTAGAATAGAATAGAATGAATGAATATGTGTTACAATGATGGTAACAGTATGACAAGTCGCAGCATATCCAGCAAGGCAACCCTGACAAAATCATTTTTTTATTGATCGAAAATCGCAACCTGTTATTTCTAAATTTACTCTAAACAGAACTCATGATTTGACAGTGAAGATTAGCGCTACGCTGACAGATGACGACGGAGTTGCTAAATGTCAAAAAGATACTGGGTTATCTCCAATAAATTTCGAACGCAATTTTATAGGTTTGACGAGTGAGGCATGAATGTCAATATTGTTTGGACGTCTTACAATACAGTTTGTAGCGAAAGATTTTCAAGATCATTAACAATTTCACCAAACCATAGACACATTTTTAATAAAAATAGAAATATAGAGAGGTGATTTTATAGCGAATTTTTCTGGCAGACTGGTTGTCCGAACGTCTATATTACACATTATATTGTTATGTTAAATGTGAAGCTATATTATATATCATTTAAGTGCAATGGACTCGAATAATCAGTTAATGTAAAATAGTTGCATTCTTTACTTAAACTGATCGCATTTTACAGCATAACATACCCGCAAGTAATGAATTTTTCGTTCTGTAAATGCATACTCAAGATACTACTACATTAGTTTCCGTGGTCAACTTTTGGTGAGATTTAGAAATTGGTTGCATGCGGTTCATCGTGTATTATGCGAACAGAAATATTTGCTATTGTGCATTTATAATATTATAAATGGCTTAATACAACAACATACATATCCAAAAGGCGTCAAAGGTAGTTTAGGTTTTATATATACAATGTGTACTTCGGTATATAATGTCGTATGTTCGGTGTAAGCATTCACTCAGCTATCCATATACAGCTACTTTGGTATTATTATATTTTTAAACAGTTATTTAACAATTAATAATAATTAATGAAGCTGGTAGCATCGTAGACACTATAATTTATATAATAGATACAAGTGTAACATATTGCATATAAGCGCTTTAAGCATGTTTGCATTATTTAGTTTTTTTTATTTGGAATGATACTTGTGCATTATTATTACAATTGGCAGTTTAGCGCATGTCTAAAAACGCTTCCCGACTTCCGATTATTTAGAAATCAGAAGGTAGGTAGCTAAGTTTCGTGCACTAAACTATAATTACAAACATATTTTAATGTAATTAGTTTTATTAATAATATAATACACATAAATCGAAGATTCTAAAAATTATCCGCGCTCTAAATTGTTGTATTGATATATTGTGCGTTATATAACGAGTGACTAACAAACAGCTAAATTATTAGGTATATAATATATAAGATTAGATTTAGAAATATGTATAGCACTCAACCATCTTGACGTCCCTCTTAATAAATGCCCACAATATCTACAGTTATATGGCGAATAGTATATTTTATCCTTACATGGATGTTATACAAGGGAATCGACGTTAGTCGTTATAATAGGTGACAAATTATGTTAATTGTAAGTTAAGTAAATACTAAATGATGATTGATTTGTATGAATGCTTTATCTAAATCAACGGAGCATGGTTCAGGTGTCGATAAAAATACATTATGCGCGATACGATAAAAGGAGAATAAATAGAGTTTTTATTTTTAATCTATTGACTGTTTCATATATAATATGCTGGGTAATGAGACTATGGTTTACGGATTTCAGATAGTACACACCGCAGTACTAATCAATCGTTTTGTCTTGGATTATATATTTTTATGCATTCTTAGGCAGAATAGTTGACAATATGCTATCAACTGTTTTGACGCACAGTAAAAGGTTAGGCGTTAGACATAAATATTCAGGTAGTGCCACAGGCCACACTTATGTTCTATTGGGTTAATATACGTAATAGATTATAATCTACCGAAAAATAATGCGTTAAATTGTAAGCAGTATGTTACGGTTCACAATCTTTCGACAGTTTACAATCTCGCTAAGATAGATAATCTGACGGTATTTACGGTGACATATACACCGCAAAAATTATCAGATGCCCTAGATAAATTATCTTACTCATGTACAATAATTATAGTAACATCACGAGCATATCTGGATTCATTGATAACGAATTTTGATAAAATGTTCTAGTTTTTAGATCTTTTGAAAAGTTGAATTATACAAGTCAATGAAATCTGATAGCGGTAGATCTTCTTTTTTAGCCGAATAAGTCAAAATTTAAAAAAAAAGTGTGTACCTACTTATGTACGCACGCAAGAAGTTATACTTTTTGGTAGCAAATAATAAATATCTTGAATATTGTTATCAGTTCTCACCCAACATACAGTAAATGTATTTATTTTTATTTTGTTGGTAGACCTTATTCTGCAAGACTTTTATGTTGATCAACTAACTTCAGGGTGTCGAATTTGGGTGTCGGTGTGCGCGCGCATCGTAAAAATTCATTCTGATATTTTTTTCCTAACGCGACATATGAAGTTTAACTTCAACAACGTTTGCAATAGACAAATGAATGTTTTCGTCTATTTAAATCTTTTAAGCTGACACTTCAGTACTCGTTAAAAAATCATGTAGCACTTAAGCAACGATGCATAGGAATTGCGTAGCAATTTGTAATGCTTGGAGGTTAATTCTGTTTAAACTATTTTATAATCCTACAAATATCTGCATAATTGAGTGGCTTACTTATCGCTAAATTAGATGTAGTGGATAAAATATAATCTTATGTAAAATTGAAACATTTAAAGACGTAGCCGACATTTATGTAATAGGGTAAGGTTGCAATCATTGGACCACTTAACTTAAAACTGCCATATCACCAAAAATGTTAGAGTATATGGACATATGACTCAACAGTTTCTTAGGCCTTATACCCAAGTATTCACAGCTGTTATATCAGATTTTTTACTTTAAGCATAAATACACAAAATACAAAAAAATATTTTTGGGGTGGTTGCCTTGTTTGGACCACTGTCTCCTTGATTGAACCACCTAGTTGCTATAATTGGACTTAGGAAATTTTATGGACTGGTCCATTCATGGCACCCAAGGATTTTAGTAAATAAAAGGCTAAAGATCATTACTAAATACAGTCTTTATTTCTTTTTTGCAGTCTAATTGAAAAGTCTTTTACATTAAATAATAATCAACTATAACAAGTTTTAATCTATTTTTTAAAAAGTTTTCAACGACTATAAAATAGGTAGCTAGTTCAAATTGTATTTTGTGGGTTTGGTCGTTGAACCACTTAACCTAATAAAAAATAGTATGTGAAACTTCGCATTTGCTGCGAGTACGCAAAAAATATCCTAATGCACCAACCACATTACACAAAATCAACATATGACACAAAATAACAAAGTAATTATTAGTAATAGTAATTAAAAGACTTTACTGTAACTTTTAACATAAACATTGAACTATGGTACTCAATCAGTCAAGTCTTAAAATGTGAGATTGATTCATTGACAACCTAATACCTATTATAAGTTTGTAAAACATAACATTTGCAGAAATATGCAGTAAAGATATAGCAAAAAAACAACATTAAACACAAGTCACTGAATGTTTTGAATTAAATTACAAAACTATACTTAAATATAATACAAATTTTGGTTTTTGAGATCAATCAGCGACATGATGGACAAAAATATTTCTTTATCCCCTTTTTTACACAAGCACACTCTTCATGCACCCAACATTTACATACTAGACATTGTATCATGTCTTCAATCGAGCATAAAACACAAATCTTACAAAACCACTTTTCCAACTCTTCTTGTGGAACGTCTTTAACAGCTTTAACTTTTTTAGTTTTTTGTTTAAAATTCGTTGGTTTTGATTTAGCTTTATTTTTGGCTGCTTCTAATTCCCTTTTGTATGGAGATGACGTTAGTTCTAACGCACGTTGGGGTTTACGGCTTCTTTTTCTTAGCTCTTGAATAACCTTCTTTGCACATGGAGATATACTAGCTATTTGGAAATCGGAACTAGTGCTTGGACCTGGTTGTTTGCTGGGTTCTGGTCTGCTGGTAGTAGCTGTTGAAACTGACTGATCAGTAAGAGCATGAATTTCTGAATCTGAATGGGTAGCTGATACAAGTGGCTGAAGTTCATTTTCTGTTTGATTTTCAGAGCTAGTGCCCATATCAGGACAAGTTTGTTCCTCCAGAGAACATTGAATTTGTCGCCGTCTTACTTGTCTCAATCCTTGAATAGCTTTATTTGCACCTAAAGATTCACCTGTTATTGGTACTTCGGAGCTAGTGCTTAGAATTGATTGATTGTTTCGATCATGTGCAGTATGTTCAGCTGAATGAACATCAGACGCGATAAGCTGCAGAGCATTTTGTGAATGAGATTCAGAGCTATGACTTAAATCTGGATGGTTTTGACTTGGTCCTGGATTTTGCTCCATAAGCCTGATGGTATTTGTTGTTCTTGTAGCATCTGGTATCAAATAGAAGGGATCTACATCCATGTTCTCGTCATTACTTTGAACTTCATTATTGTGGTCGTCCGTTGTTGTGATGAACTCGTAGTCTTGGAAAATGTCTTTGTTTAGTGGCCAAATACCACATTTCTCAAATCCACTTACAGCATTTCCTACAGATGCTGCTCGGGCATAAGCTCTTCCAAAAAGCATCGAGATCTGAAATGCTGTAACGCATCGCCCAGGGTTACTGCGCAACCATTTTTCCGTCTCATCTATAAAATAATAGCTCAATGGTCTGAAGAAAGATGTGTCAAGTGGTTGAAGTTTATTTGAAGTGTGTGCGGGAAGTGATAGTAGCACAACATTGTGGTTTTTCGCATATTCAATAGCTTCTAGGTTTTTTGTGTGGCTTGTGTGCCCATCAAGTATCAAAAGGACCTTCTTTTCAGGAGATGGCTTTACAGTTTCCACAAAGTGCTGAATCCAGACAAAGAAAATTTCTTTGTTTATATAACCACTGTCAGGATTAAATGCGAATATTGAGCCCGGCGGTGCACCATCTTGTAGCTCATCTTTAGCACGTTTCCGTTTGAAAATGATGAGTGGAGGAATAAAATTCCCAGATGCGCTTGCACAACATACAGCTGTTGTAGTGGTGCCACGTTCACCACTCGTAATAGCCCCAACTTGATGTTTCCCTCTCTGCGCCAGTATTTTTCTGGGTTTTCTTTGAACCGTAGAGAGGCCTGTCTCATCTACGTTAAAAATATTTCTTGGATCGTTTATACCATGTTCGTCCATAACTCGTTCTAACTTTTCAAAAAAGTCATTCACTGTTGGTTTATTAAAGGCTGTAGCTCTATTAAACGAAGTTGCTCTTGGTTGTCTCAGACTTATTTCAGGATGACGCTTTAGAAATCCATAATACCATTTTTTACCGGCCATTCCTTTTTCTTTATTAAATCTGTGCTTCAAACCATTTTTCTCTGCTATTTTAAAAGCCAAACTTCTGACGTCAGTTGGTATGATGCCGTATAAACAACGTTCCATCTCCAAAATATGATTTACTAACTTTTTTTCCAAATCGGGTGTGAGATCTCCTTCGGAGCCTACAATCTGCTTTTCCCCTTTAGCTTTCACATTCTTGCTGTCAAATCTTCTTTTTAACGTTGCTTTAGGCACACCAAATATCCTGCTAGCTTCATTCAAACCAGCTTCTTTCTTACTCAAAGCCAACAATGCTAATTTCATGCTGCCTTCATTCCACTTATAATAGTGGCCTCGCTTCGCCATGCTAAAACAAAAAAAAGAAATAAAATTACTATTTTAGAAGTTTCTTTGATTGGACCGGTTCAATGGGAGAAACTTACATGGGTCCATTGATGGCAACTCACTGTGATCGCAATCAAAACAAAATTTAAAAATAAGTTTAAATATTTTGTGGCATGTTATTAGTAAGTTAGCCGAACAGATAAATATGCCAAGCTAATAAAAATAATTGAGTTGAAAATACCTTACAAATCTGTACTTACATGGTTAAGAATGTCGCATTAATTTTACATCGGGAGCTCGTGAAACACACCGACGTACGTCCTGCCTCAACGAAGCCTGCGGCGGCACTGAAGGTTGAGGGGCCGGGTGCGGGGTCAAATAGCTAGCGTCTTGTTATAACGGACTATTTTTATGACTGTTGGTTTTAGAGAAACCTAAGTGGTCCAAACAAAGCGCTGGTCCAATGATTGCAACCTTACCCTATTTGCTATTTAAATGATTCCAACACAATTTGCCAAAAATAGTGATACTATAATTTTATTGTAGACTAGATGATGCCCGCGACTACATACATCCGTACCAAATTTTATCAAAAATGGCTGACAGGAAGGGCCGTGAAAGTGTAGCATACAAACAGACACACTTTTGCATCTATAATATTAGGATGGAGGAACTAAATAGCCATTTAATGCCTTAACAAAAAACGAAACACCTAACATTAATCTCAATAGACTTAACATAAATACACATAATATGTTATATTTATGTTCCATTGAGATAAATATTTTGTTTTTATTCGTCGTCGCCAACTCTAGCGACAGACGTCCTCTGCCGCTTGTGCCGCTTTTCTTTTAATAAAATTAAGATTCGTTGGATAGTGCAAACCACTGATGATGATCAACTGAAAAATCGGCCTTTCATTAATTTGTTTTATGAGTCATATTTCTGTTAATTAAACTTGTTAATTGTTTTTATTATACTATTATAAGCGATATGCGAAAAAGTACATATTTTATTCAATTACTTAATTTATTAAGTTTACTAACAAGATTATATTGTGTCACGACTCATGATTTCATGAATCATGATAAGATCCGAAAGAAATGCCAACTACGCTAGTAAGTATATTAATGATTAATGGATTTGGTAAGAGCTTTGGAAAAGTTATTGTTTTAAATTTTTTAATTATTCCAATAAGTTAGCATACATACAAGTCAGTATCGTAATGAATGCTTTTAAAGTTAAAACATCGTTGACACGATGCACGCTTTAATTTTTGTCGCATGGTCTCAGTGCTTCAACAAACCGCTTTATATAGTATAAAAACACTAATTGTCTTGTTTTTAACTAATTTTTGAATAGATATAAGGTAGGTAGTTATAGTAGATATCGTCGCTTTTGATGCTAATTGTTCTTTGTTATTTAATGTTAGGCTTCACAAAATATTTAGATAATGAAAATGAACTTTCAAATCAATACTGGTACATATTTTGTATACAAAAGGAAAGCAAATGAAAAATGCAGATGACATATTGTTAGTTTGTGTACTAATGTATTAGCGCCGTTTAAGGATCCACGTTTTGTTAAGATGCATATCGGATCATAGCCTTAAGCGTCTGTCGACATTTGTATTTTCGCCCTTTATGATACCTAATATACAGCAATGTCAGCCATTCTATACTCACGCGTTTACGGACCAATAAAAGATTGACCAAGATATGAGTGTGAAAGCACAATTAATCATTTGCTTAGCGCCACCAATGTCCTAGCGCTTTCAGTATCGCTGGGTATATATTATTATGAACCTATCGTCTGCGTTACATGCGTCGTACGCTTAACAGCCGGTCCACACGGCGCGTTGCGTCGTCGCAACGCATATATTTTGGGGCTGCGTCATTGCAGCGTTACTACACCGACGTCGCAATGAGTACACCCCCGCCCGCTTCGTCTCGGGGGTGCAGTTCCGTCGTGAGTGCGTTGCGTCGACGCAGCGCACCGTGTGTATACTATGATTAATAGTATGTAAAACGACGCAGCGACAGCGCTACGTCGACGCAACGCGCCGTGCGGGGCCGGCCGTAACTAAATGATCCTCAATGCACCTTTATCCGGTTGTGTTCAAAATATGCACATGCAATTCACATAGAAACGTTCTCATTAAAAGCGACTTTAACAATACATATATTTTTTTTTAATAGTAATGATAACTCTCATAAAACAAGGGCCACCATGATGTACCAACCAAACTAGGTGTAAGAAAGTTTTATCTTTTTAATCGAGATAGCTATAGTGAAACCAATTGATCAAAATGAATTCATACCTAAATGTTATAAAAACTCTTAGAATGTAATATGTAGGTATAGGATTAGAATTCGTTAGCAGAATAGTACCTACTTTAAAATGTAAAAGACCATTAATAATTTCGCACATTCAGTCGTATATTATGAGGCAATTAATAATTTATTACCAGCAGGTACCTACTTAGTGGACAATATTTTTGTACTCATATATTAGGTATACAATGATTGTACTAGATTGGCATTGTACCATACAAGGGCGTACTGTAATTATTCTATATTTTTAAATATTATATACACTATACAGGGTGGAAAAAACGATCGGGACGTGGAGGGAAGGAATAAGTATATCAAATTCTGTTTAAGGATTTTTTTTAATTAAGAATAAGTATATCTGCATTAAAACATTTTGAAAAATCTTACCTGTTTCGCGATTTTTTTTGTATTCTTGCATTTTTAGCTACGATTCCCGGGTCAGGTAAGCTTTTTAGCAACCTACTTTTCCTTTCCATGTCACATTCGTTTTTCCACTCTGTATAATAAGTATGTTCTTCTTCCTATTTACGGGAACATAGCTAAATAGATCTTAACTGTTAACAGCTACAAAATTGGTTGAAATTTATCGTAATCACACACAGATGAGGATGATTATGGCTAAGGGTTTATTACTATAAGTTAATTATAATATTAGCGTAATTAGAAATGTGTTCTCTACATAAATGTGTGCATTCTGAATTCATGTGTGCTCTGCTTTTGTCGACTTTTGTATACTGAGTACTTATTTTGTTTGAAAATTTATACATATTAAATTCATATTACTATCTAAAATATGTGAAACTATCAAGTCTTAAGAAAAATAAATATTTTCAATCATGAAATATATCGATATTGTGGTTGCGATTCAGGAAATATCAAAGATATAAATCGTTAGTTTTATTTCACATGAACAATAATTGAGTTTTTTTGTAAGTATTTGAATCACTTTAAAAATGGTAAATGTTAAATTTGCGTAGAAAACTAAATATTTCCTAGCTTTGCCCATCAATGTCTCCTCAGTTGTAAAAAATGCACAGAAGCGGTAGTACCATGGCTGAACTATAAAACAATTTGATTGCTGTACAAAGTGGTGTTGATTCGAGTGACATGAGTATAATGATAAAAAATAGTATTTAAAGATTTTATGTTCTTATCCTCTAGAGCTTAGATCATCTACACTCTACAGTTTATGGACGAAGCCACATACGTAACTTTAAGTTTGAGCCCACATTAGCAAACACCATCATGACTTATATCTAACGATTTAAATCTTTGAAAATTATATACCAACTGGATAAAATGCACGTCAATCGTTTCATTTCAACAAAGTATATTAATGTATGGTAAAGTTATTTAAATGTATGGTCTCGTATTCTAAATGTTGTGGGGCGCTAACGTAAATACCGAGGATTGTATGTAGGTGTAAGTTATATTCAACACTTAATTGTTAGGTATAATAGGAATTAATAAATTAAAAGTATAGTCCAAAAATGCAATATTAATGTATTCATCTCTACATACCGCGATACCAAAAGTTTCTGGCTCTGATTGTACCGCCTGTAGTAATAATATTATGACATTTAATGGATTCTATACCTAGCTTTTCTATTTTCTGGTATGAAATATCAGTTTTAAAGGCAAAAGGTCAGAATAGTTTTCTTCTACTTAATTTAAGTACTTGAGATGACTAACATATTAATTTGACAAGGATTAATAATACTACGTCTGTTATAACACCTTCGCAAGTAAAGCATTGTTTTATACCAAATTTGAAAATCACAAATATTATGGTTATTGTGAGACAACCATAAAAGATGTATATAATATGTTATCGCAGACTTTTTTTAGAAATTTTTGAGAGGAACAATTCCTCTATACATTGTTTTAATGTAACTTTAACTATTTATGCTGTACACGCCACGGAAGCTCTCAGATGAGACGATTTTTTCCGAATTCATTCACATTATTGCAATTTTCGTAGGGATCTCTAATTTTTTTCAAAATAAAATATATGTTACTCGCTGATAGAGTAGCTTTGTATACGTGAAAGAATTTTTAAAATCGGTTGAGTTTATCCATTACAAACATTCAAACAATTAAATCTCTCCTCTTTATATTAGAAGTATAGATAGCATATCTAAAAGTTCACTCAAAAAAGTAAATAAATATACCTACCTACTATAGGGGTGTTTACTGTTTAGTAAAAATTTAATTAATCACTTTAACTAAAAGTTATTATTATCTAATAAATAATTGTAATTCATTATTACATAATATTATATAGAGAATAAATTTTGAACTTTTGCCTTTAATAATTTTATTGTTATTGGACCATATAATCTACGAATCAGCCAATACTTTATGTGAGTAAAAATAGTCGTAGTAGATAGCATATAATTTTAAATAATTTGCACGTTTTTTTTATTATTGTGTAGACTCCACCAGTTATTAAGGTTTCGATATAGATTTGTATAATAGATTCCAAATTTCTTCGTGCAGGGTATGCGAACACTAAATATTGTAATTGTTGCGCTCAATTTGCGTATATAATTGTTATTTATTCTTTGTGATGACAAGGAATGCAGGTGATCTTGTGTTACGGATCGAGTGTATTGTGTTCGCGCATATTTGGGGATTTGCTACCTTGAATGATTTTGTATTACAGATAGGTTCAAGTCAGTTCTTGAAGCTAAACCTGAAACCTGATTTACATTCGATATCTAACTTACCTACTATAATGCGCGTCCACAACACTCGATTTATGATTCCAACCTTTTTATGATTTTAAGTATTCAATTTGTTCAATACCTGTAAATATGTAATACGCAGTGCTGCCAAAATGCCACCCCGATATTCAAAATAAATAAAAAAGGTTTTTTAAAGCAAATTCATCAAATAAAAAGCGTTTTTTTAAGTTAATTCTTCAGTCATTAGGCATCTAAACCCAACAAACGCATCCTGCAGAAAAGGAGGGGGTATTTGTGTACGTTCCTGCTACACGCAATGAATAAGTGCCCCTTTATATTGACAGACTTAGTATGACAAACGCTTATAATTATTATGTAAAAGCAAAGTCAGTACCTTAAGTTAATACCAAAAGATCTAAAGTTCATAAGTTTTTATAGCTAACCATTTTAATGTATGTAAATCACATATATATATATATATATAATTATTGTATTGCATGTTGTAAACAAGTCCGCCTTTACTATTTATTAGAATGTGTACTCGTCCGCTAAAAAATCACTTAAATACATATCTTCATAGATGTTTGACCAAATAACTCAATTTCGACTGTCGAGTGTTATTTGAATAGTATTAACTTTAAACTGTTTTACGCCCGTCGCATTTTCTCTGTTAGGGCCGCCGCACATGTGGTCCGGTTTCAGAATTCGGTTTCCTGACTGGAGTCCGTCACGATCGGGTCGTGTGAATAGATGGTTGAATTTAGTAAAAACATGGGACAGTTTCTAGCCTGAATTGCTTTAATCTTGGGCCAAGAGAAGACCTTAGGCCCAGATATCATGCATCTTAGCTAAAATGCATTGTGAAAACAAAAATACCTACTATACATTCAACAAACACAAAAACTAAGATTATAGTAATCTACAATACGTACATTACTACACCACTTATACTTTTTATCCTTATCAATATCCTCCCAATTCGTAAATATCTTTTCCCAGGCTTGATGTTTTAAATCAAGCTGGACTCCAGACTTCAGAGGACTTTCAGAGGAAAACTGGTTAAACTGCATGCACGCACTTTCATCGACAAAGGGTCTAGCGGAAAGGGCTGAGTGAGCAAAAAGAGTTCAAAAAGAGCTCACTCAAGACATCTGTCAGAATTCTTTGTTAGTAGAAGTGTAAACGTATTTTGTATAGCTCGTTCCGCTCATCACCTATTTGCAGTGGAAGCCCCGCTTTAACCGAACGGGCGAACCGAACGCCGTACGTCGCTTCGTAGATAATATGTAGAAAACGCGCCTTCGGGTATCAGATTCGGTTATTTGACCGTTAGTCGACCCGACGCATCGGCCGTACATTCTGACTGAACATTAGGTTTATTAACTCTATGGGTAGAATTGTGCGTGTGCGCGAACTATTATTTTGTATGGAATTGACACTTTCGGATGTCCTGATTCAGTAACCGTATCCGGGAACCGGGATACTAAAACCTGACATGTGCGGCGGTCCTAATTGGATTCTACTTAAAACAAATTTCTATTTTCTTGTTGGATTTTGCAAATTGCATCGTAGGTTCATTACATGAGCTAAGGCAGGGTAAAAATGTACAAATTTAATTAAAGTCTAATTTTTAATCAGAATATAATAAAACCTGTTTATTTTTACTTACATGCCTGCTAAAGCGAACCTATAAGCCCCTGAAGGTACCTGACCTATTTTCCGTTAATTTTTATGTGTAGGTATCTGCGGTAGTGTTCGTATAACTTAATAAATTATAATATCGCAATTGCCAAAAAGAAAATAGAAAAAATGCATCCATTAACAGGAACTTTCCTCTGGCTTCGTGGCAAAAGGGTATTTGACAACGTGCAGCGTGATCTCTATTTTTTAAATAAGCTTTCTGACCAATAAGTTAAAAATTGTAAGGAGTTGTTATTTTACCTTGGGCGAATATTTTACACATCAGTCAATAATTAAAATGTTTTCATTAAAACCTATATACCAAATATAAAAGCAATTAGCAACACCTATTCCATATATTATATCATTATTGCCTTTAATTTAAAATGTAGGTATTATTTTATTTCTCGAGGCTTTAATTTACTTAAAAAAACATCTTTATACGCGAATACAATGTAAAGTTCCCTGTGTTTCATGAATCATGGATTTATAATTTTTATTAAATTGAGAATCAGTAATAGCAATATTAATTTTGTTACTTTTTATAATATTCATTTATTCGTTAAGGTTTATCAGACACCAGTAGTAATTGTAATAATTGTGGACGAATACTATTAATTAGTTACACATTATGTGTATGGGTTGAAATCAAGTTTAATATTGTCTTCGGTCGAAATACAATATTATGTTCATTCAATATTTTCTTTATTATTTCC
This sequence comes from Erebia palarica, assembly GCA_964035005.1. Lineage (NCBI taxonomy): Eukaryota > Metazoa > Arthropoda > Insecta > Lepidoptera > Nymphalidae > Erebia > Erebia palarica. Next base: position 25,402,400 of record OZ035992.1, on the reverse strand, counting down.
CCATTTAGAGGCCCAATTGTCTAAGAAAGTCGTCATCATTTGAGAGCTTAAAACATCACGGTTAAGGTTACGTTCTCAGTAAATTGCCATTTCTACGATTACTTTGAGCTTTGGTCGAACGGCTAATTCTAAGCTACGGATGTGTCAAACCCACCACATGTTTGATTGAACATCTAGTGATCTAAGCTATGAAAATCAATCGCTCATATTGTTGGGTTAAGACATCAATCTGTAGCTAAGCTACGTAGCACATTTTCTCTGGTGGAAAGGCAGCCTAACTAGGTCATCTAGATGCTTTTCGATATACAGGCAGGCATCTTTAACTATGATTAAGATTTTCTTACGCAATTGTACTACAGATCAAAATTTAATCAGAATTATTATAAGATAAATAAAAAATAAAATGTACCTACTTAGGTGCACTGTTTTGCTTATTACTGTCTATGTTCTTTTTGAGACATCGTCGGCCTACTATTCCTGGCCTGAGGTTAAATTTTCGGACACGCACTTCTACCATTTCGAAGTTAGGTATGTTGGTTTTAAGAAATTAAATATCACTTACTTTATCGGTGAAAGAAAATATCGAAACCTGCATGCCTGTTCTTCATAATTTTCACAAACTTCAAAGATGTGTGATGTTGCCAATCGGCACTTGTCCAGCGTGGTGGACAGCGGTCCAACCCCTTTCCTCATTCTGAGAGAAGACTCGTGCTCAGACCAGCTCGCCGATAGGTGGTGATGATGACGATTTTCAGTTTTCAGAAAGGATCTTTGCCTTTCAGCATTAAGGGCGGTACTCGGACAGCATTCGCTTTGCACGTTTGGGATTCGTTGCGCGAGCCTCTGTTACGCAAGCATTATTTTGTTCGCAAAACAGTTTGAGTTGAGTGAGTTTGAGTGAGTACGTGTATACAAACACTAACACACTACGCATTGCATTCTTTCATTGCCACCTCGTCATAATAAAAAGTTTGCCACATAAACTAATTCTTACGTTGTCGTAAAGCTGTGCTTGCGAAAGAACGCTTGGTAACTAAAATATTGTGCATGCATATAACAAACGCTCGCGCAACGAATACTCGCAAAGGCAAATTTGCTAAGAGAATGCTCTCGGTGAGGCTCCCCTGTTACTAAAGAGATGTTATCTAACAACTAAAGAGGTGTCAAGTAAGAGACCATTAGATTTAAATACATAAATTTATTTACCATCTTCAAATGTATTTAATGTAAATAATAGGTTTTAATTAAAGGAAAAGCTAAGCATCTTATAAAAATATCTTCTTTTGAACTGGACTCAACAGGCGTCGGCAAGTACATCGTACAAAGTCTCCTAGTCGTTATATAAATTTACAACTTAATGTGAATTCAACAAGTATATGTTTATATAAAAGTGCTCACCGCGAAGCGATTCAAACATAGTCTTTTCTTACATATCGATTCTCACTAAACATACGAGATAGTGGACATATAAATAGACACCATAACAATCAGAACAATCATGGAATGCTGTGTGAAAAAAAATCATTGATAGAGAGAATAACCATAGGTAAAAAGCTCTCGTATATCGATATCTCAATAAGCTGCTTTGAAATGACCACGCCGCGCGCCGTTTTTTATTATTTTAAAGCGTATCTAGTTCTAATACCTAGATTTGCTTTTTGAAAGCAAATTATAATAAACTAACTAACCTCAAATGCATTAAATAGTCAAATACTTCTTTTTATTGAATATATTTTCATTATATCGACAATTTATAAGTTAAGCACCCTGGGTGTGTCCTAAGAAAATTGTTCAACATAGTTCACGATCAATATTATCTGTTTTTCGTTAGGATATTATCTTGATAGATTTCGAATTGACGATATTTGTTCGTTTACTAAAAAGTTAAATATGTCGACTATATAAAAAACAGTAAATAAAGTGAATGAACTACAAGTTTAATTCGCTATAATCCTATATCTTCAGGAGATCTTGACTCGACAATGCACGAAGATGCTCCGGTGTCGGAGTGAAACGTACGTTGAGAGTGATTTGGAGGATTTGTGTGGTGTGGTGTTGTGCCTGTGCGAATTGCTGGGTGGTGGGTGTCGCATGCTGCAGGTGAAAGACACGCACTGTACCACACAGATTTGTCTACTGTAGCGGATTATAGCGAATTAAACTTGTAGTTCATTCACTCTCATGGACTTCCGCAAAGTAACGCCTGCTTCTATTCAATAGTAAATAAAGTATTTTGAGCATCTAATACTAGGCTAAAAGATAATATTTGAGAAACATTAAGTACTTTTGAAACTAGCATTAAAGAGTACAAAGACACTTATTATAACACCAAACACAATAATCAATAAAAAATAGGCAATTATTGCGGGGTTTATGGAGTGCTAATAATTCGATCAGTACATTTTTTAAATATGGAAATAGGAATACAATAATATTCGTAACCTATGCAATTAGATAGCTTGAGATAAAAGTGAATATTCCAAGCGTAGGGACAATTTAATTTTATAACCTTTCTCGATTCACTCGATTTTAAACATTAAAATTAGCTTTCGTCGAGTTCACATGGGTTTTATAAATTTTACCTTTTTGTCATATACGACTAAAATATTTCACTGGGATCAATCGTCTGTCTTTAGGATGCCAAAGTAGTGGATGCAATGTACAAACGCGAAAGATACCTTTAGAACGCCTGTGTATATTATTTTTTATATGCAATAATGAATTTAAAACAAACAAAATACTATCATATCCAGATTCTGTTAGGATGACAGTTAGCACTCTATCATTTTCTCTCCTGTAATAAGAGGAAAAGAGATAAACCTATTTTTATTATCCTAATAGCATCTGGATTGGGTTTAAATACTGTCAGTGTGTAGATCTGTCAGTCGGTCAAGACAAGTATCTATACTAATATTATAAATGCGAAAGTTTGGATGGATGGATGTATAGATAGATGTTTGTTACTCAATCACGCCCGAACGGCGGAACGGATTTGGATGAAATTTGGCACAGAGATAGATTAGTCTAGAATAACACATAGGCTACTTTTTATCCCGGAAAATTAAGGAGTACGGAACCAAAAAAACCTCAATCCACGCGGACGTAGTCGCGGGCATCAGCTAGTTTTTATATACTCGCTGCCCGTCCCCGCTTTGTCCGAGTGGAATTTTTAAAAAAACATGGTCCAAAAGTCCTAGGATAGTAATAGATATATGTTCATGCCCTGTTTAAACGTGGAATTTATTAAAAAAAACTCCTTGTCAGTCGTCAGTCCAGTCGAACAAACTCAAAATTTCAAGTTTCTAGCCTCAGTGGTAGTATCACGATAGCTTTCACCCCAATTAAATACACCCATAGGCGTGGAATAGTGTAGCCGCCATACAGAATTATAAAGTTTCTAACTCCAGCTGTTTAACCTGAGTTTATAGATCAGCCATTCAGTCAGGACAAGCTGTTTTTTATATGATCACCTGTAATAGCGCGGCTTACATAGATAAATTATATAAAAAGGTCTGAACCGATTTTGAAAATTCTGGTACCAATAGAAAGCCTCATTATTTGTGAGTGTCACAGGCTATATTATCCCGAAAATTAAGGAGTTCCCGTGGCAATTTACAAAACTTATTTCACGCGAACGAAGTACGGGCAAGTCTGCCAGTAATGAATTTAAAAAAAAAAAAGATCAATCGAGTCACATATCAAATTGTCCCTATGCTGTGGAGCGCGGCGTGGTGCGACTGCGGTGAGGGCGCGCGTGGAGTTGTGTGACGTCACTGAGCGGTGTGACGTCACTGATTGGTGTGACGTCACTAAGGCAGCGGCTTGTCCTCGGGGATGGTGGGCGAGGTGGCGCCGCTAGCGGAGCGGCTCGCATCGCGCAGCGCTTCGTCGAAGCTCTGAGTTGAATTGGACCTGGACGCCACTTTACCCTGCAACGTTATCATACTAATATTATGCGAGTGTGTTTGTTTGTTGTAATAAGTAGGAACACTCGATAACCATTTTAATCTTACTTTATTAGCAATTTATAAACGTCTCCAATCGCCCGTCACGGTCGAGGGCGCTATAGAGGAAATCAGACCATAGATGGACCATAGATAGATACGTCAGTTTCCGTCTAACAGTTGGTTTATTGGTTTGTACTTCAATCACATCGCAACGGAGCAACGGATCGACGTGATTTTTTAACTTAACTGCCTGTGTTAAACCCTTTTTCTGACAAACCGCCTGAGGTATCGAGAAGAATACGGAATACTAAGGTATTTTATACTAATTTGCTGTACAGACTACAGATATCAAGTTTATATTTTGGCTCTCTAAAAAGTTAAAATTTTTAAGCGTATTAATTTAAGCGTAGTCTACTAGACTTTGTATAAAACCTAGGCATTTCTGAAGCATAGAGCCAGACCTAATAAATATTAAAAATATTAGTACCTAAAGCAAAGAAGATGCAAAGCGAATTTTGAACCAAAGAGCCTCACAGCAAAATCTAATAAACCAAAAGTTTTATGATCATTCCTCCATTACCTAATTCATTAAAAAATATTGAATTAGGTAAAATTGATTGATGATTCCACAATAATTGTCGATGGTATTTTCATTACTAACGAATTAATTCTTAGTTATTCGGGTCTTGTCTCGTCAACTAGCTTGTAAAATAAATCCCATCAAAAACATAAATGTAAAATGAGAGCCAAGTTCAAAATTGTGATATATATGCCTAGGTTGTTGACTGCAGCGACAAAAGAAGTGAGATCTAAATGGGTGCCAAGTTCAATGGTCAGTCCTGCAATTTATTTATTCCATCAAAAACATAAATGTGAAATGAGAGCCAAATTCAAAATTGTGATATATATGCCTTGGTTGTTGACTTCAGCGACAAAAGAAGTGAGATCTAAATGGGTGCCAAGTTCAATGGTCAGTCCTGCAATTTATTTATCCCATAAAAAAATTATAGTTAAATTATTATTAAGTAGGTGTGAACTTGGCACCCATTTAGATCTCACTTCTTTTGTCGCTGAAGTCAACAACCAAGGCATATATATCACAATTTTGAATTTGGCTCTCATTTCACATTTATGTTTTTGATGGAATAAATAAATTGCAGGACTGACCATTGAACTTGGCACCCATTTAGATCTCACTTCTTTTGTCGCTGCAGTCAACAACCTAGGCATATATATCACAATTTTGAACTTGGCTCTCATTTTACATTTATGTTTTTGATGGGATATCATTACTTTTTGTACAGAAATTATTGACCTCAATCTCAAACTCAAAAAATAATTATTCAAAATATGTACCTATAAAGTACACCTTCTGAACGTCATGCTTACAGAGCATAAGAGGTGATGGTGATAATTAACTACGGTATCTTAAAACTAAAGCTACGAGGGTTCCAAACGTGCCCTGGTCTGAGAAGAGCCCGCAATAAACTCCGCTTTTTTTTTATTATCACCATCTCACAAATATTTGAAATTATATTTATTTTATTTATTTATTTATTTATTTAATGCCTTTAAAAAAATATATCAAAAATTACACCACAATTTTGCAGACCAAAGCACTAGACTAAAAACACAGGCTGGCGTTTGTAAAGTGCAGCCCAAATAGACCGTAGTCTGCGTTAGGGCTGACAAAAAGATCGACGAAGTTATATCACTAAAGTTCACAAAATGTAGCATGATACTTTACTTATTTTAAATATATCTGTTTAGTAATAATGACGAACAAAAGATTTTATTTTAGATATAAATGTAACTCACGTTAGACTTATAGCCTGAATTGTCTATTAAGGCAAACATAATAATAATTATTTAATACATATAAATATACATATATTATAAAAATAGTACTAATGTTTTTCAACGAGTTTTAGTTTAGCATAAAGTTTTTAAATAAGAACAGTTAGTGCAACAGTGTTAAGTAAGATACCCACTAGTTTAAACTATAGGTACTTGGATAGTTAAAACAAAAATTACAGGATAAGGTGTTCTAAATAAAACTATTATTATAACTGATTTCAACAGATCTTGTCATAAAGGCATTTAAATTCTTCAGATGAGCATTCTAGGAGAAATTTTTTTATAATAGATATTAGTTTATTCCTTGATGAAGGGTGCTGGGCACATAGAATTAAATTAGATATCCCTGTAGGAAGATTGTTAAACAGTTTCGGGGCCGCAGCTGTACAATGCCTACTCGTGAATCCAGACGTCCGTAGGGGAATTGAACATTTTTGTTTCCTTTGCCTAAGGTGACTGATAATTCTCTCCAGGGGAAAATTGTCAATATATTTTGCCATATACATCGCTAATTGCCATATATATATTTTTCTTGGGGTTAGTACTTTACTCAACATAAATAACTCTTCCGTAGGAAATCTTCGATTTTTTCTTAATATTATTTTAAGATTAAGTTTTTGAGCCTTATTTAGACCATCCAGTATGGTTGATCCACATGAACCCCATGCTATAATGCCATACAAAATTAACGACTGAGTTAAAGAGCTATACACTCTTAACAATAGGTTAGTGCTTAAAATGTTTCTTAGACTATTATAATATATATAGCTCGATTACCACTCACTGACTGACTCACTCATTGACATAATTGTTCTCCTAGAAAGAGACAGAAAATGATACAATGATGTATGAGAGATGTGTACGAGTGCGGGAGTCGAGTAGGGAAAAATTATGACATTTCGGAAAAACAAGATGGCGGCCGACGTGCTTTTTGTAACTCTTTTGTTTTCCAACCGATTTCGTTACAACTCGCAGTGATTGAAGAAATTAGGAAAAGATCTATAGAAAAAGTGGAAAAAATTCGGAAAACAAGATGGCGGCCGAGCTGTAGTGTTTTAAAATTTTTGATTTTTCGACCTCGAACCGCGGCGCCACAGATCCGAAACGGCGTGGTCGAGCATAATTTTTTTTTCTATTTCCGCCTACAACTATCCTGTATTTTGACAGAATGGGAGTGGTTTTCAAAAAATCAAGATGGCGGCTGTCACGGCGGCCGTTCGGTTTGAGTTACGAAAAAACGCAATTTTAAAATTCAAATTTCTCGCAGTTGCCAACGTCGGAGCGTTTCGACTTCTACGGGGAGATTGTGTGTAAAGACTCGAGGTATGGATTGGGGAAAAAAAATTACCCCATTTCTCGGGAAAATTTCAAGATTTACCCCAAAAATAAAAAAATCTAAATACGAACTTTTTTAAAAATTCGAGTACGAGCAACCACGTGTCCCACTTGTACGAATGACATTTGGGTAATTTCGTCGCCGAGGTCTGGCAACACTGGAATTTATCAAAGAAAAAGTGATTTTCGACATGGTATTTTTTCAGGGGCTATCATGTCGGCTGGGTGCGAGCGAGATGAAAGATTGAAACGTCATCAGGAACGGTGTATCCTGTAGTTCACGGGAAAATTATAAAACTATGCAAAAATTTTTTGTGAAACGAGGTGGCGGCCATTTTGTATTCCTTTTGTGTTTTTGAAAATTTCGATCACGTCTTAGAGGCGGTTGGCAACATTTGGGAAAGTTGACATGTATGGATCGATTGTGTAACTCGACGGGCAGTATCGAGAAATAAAAACAGTGTTGCCACATTCGGGGTAGTTTTCGAGATTTTCCCTAAAAACTTCCTCCTGTAAAATTTTGTATGAAATTTTTTTTTTCCACATAAGGCTTCGTATGGAAGTCAGAAAATATAACTTGAAGCAAAATATGGAGACACCTGATGATTGAGGATTTCGGAGACGGGTGAAGGGCACGGCCAGGGTATTGAAGATAGGTGGGGAGTGCTCGAACAAATGTCACTCGAAACCTCATCCAATTGGCAATAAGTAAAAAAAAAATTCAAAATGGTGGATTCAAGATGGCTGCCATACAAATTTCGTGAGTGTCTATCTCGGAGAGTATGAGAGATGGAAATGTGGTTTCTTGGCAAGAGATGATCAGGACGAGGAGGTCTATTAAGCGAAATGAAAAAAAAAACAAGATGGCGGAATTTTTTTTTTCATACCAAATTATATGGCGAATATTGAAGGGACTGCAAGTATAGAACTATGCAAGATTTTGATACGGTTCCGTTTTACCCACGACGAGGCTCCCTGGGATTACAAAACAGGAAACTGATACCAAAGTTTTAAAAATCAGCGCCATTTTGAAATTCTTTGTTAATTGACCGATTTGGTTCGAAATCGATATTTAGGACTCCCTGGGGATATAAAACAGGAAACTGTTACCAAAATAAAAAAAAACCAGCGCCATTTTGAAATTCTTTGTTAATTGACCGATTTCGTTCAAAATCGATATTTAGGGCTGCCTGTGATTACAGAACAGGAAACTGATACCAAAATTTTAAAAAATCAGCGCAATTTTAAAAAATTTTGTTAATTGACCGATTTCGTTCAAAAACGATATTCAGGACTCCCTGGGATTACAAAATACGAAACTGTTACCAAAATTAAAAAAAAACAGCGCCATTTTGTAATTCTTTTTCAATTTACCGACTTCGTTCAAAATAGATATAAAGGACTTCCTGGGATTACAAAACAGGAAACTGGTACCAAATCTTAAAAAATCAGCGCCATTTTGAAATTTTTTGTTAATTGACCGATTTCGTTCAAAATCGATATTTAGGACTCCCTGGGGATACAAAACAGGAAACTGTTACCAAAATAAAAAAAACCAGCGCCATTTTGAAATTCTTTGTTAATTGACCGATTTCGTTCAAAATCGATATTTAGGACTCCCTGGGGATACAAAACAGGAAACTGTTACCAAAATAAAAAAAAACCAGCGCCATTTTGAAATTCTTTGTTAATTGACCGATTTCGTTCAAAATCGATATTTAGGGCTCCCTGTGATTACAGAACAGGAAACTGGTATCAAAATTTTTTAAAAGTCAGCGCCATTTTGAAATTCTTTGTTAATTGACCGATTTGGTTAAAAATCGATATTTAGGACTTCCTGGGATTACAAAACAGGAAACTGGTATCAAAATTTTAAAAAATCAGCGCCATTTTGAAATTCTTTGTTAATTGCCCGATTTCGTTCAAAATCCGTATTTAGGACTCCATGGGATTGCAAAACAGGAAACTGGTACCAAAATTTAAAAAAATCAGCGCCATTTTGAAATTCTTTGTTATTGTAGCGATTTCGTTCAAAATCGATATTTAGGACTTCCTCGAATTTCAAAACAGGAAACTGATACCAAAGTTTTAAATATCAGCGCTATTATGAAATTCTTTGTTATTGTAGCGATTTCGTTCAAAATCGATATTTAGGACTTCTTCGAATTTCAAAACAGGAAACTGATGCCAAAGTTTTAAATAATCAGCGCCATTTTGGAATTCTTTGTTAATTGACCGATTTCGTTCAAGATCGATATTTAGGACTCCATGGGGTTACTCAACAGTAAACTGTTACCAAAATTAAAAAAAACCAGCACTATTTTGAAATTCTTTGTTAATTGACAGATTTCGTTCAAAATCGATATCTGAGGATCCCTGGGATTAAAGAACAGGAAACTGATACAAAAGTTTTAAAAAATCAGCGCCATTTTGAAAATCTTTGTTAATTTACAGATTTAGTTCAAAATCGATATCTGAGGATCCCTGGGATTACAAAACAGGAAACCGATACCAAAGTTTTAAAAATTCAGCGCCATTTTGAAATTCTTTGTTAATTGATCGATTTCGTTCCAAATCGATATTTAGTACTCCATGGGATTACAAGACAGGAAACTGGTACCAAAATTAAAAAAAACCAGCACTATTTTGAAATTCTTTGTTAATTGACAGATTTCGTTCAAAATCGATATCTGAGGATCCCTGGGATTAAAAAACAGGAAACTGATACGAAAGTTTTAAAAAATCAGCGCCATTTTGAAAATCTTTGTTAATTTACAGATTTCGTTCAAAATCGATATCTGAGGATCCCTGGGATTACAAAACAGGAAACCGATACCAAAGTTTTAAAAATCAGCGTTATTTTGAAATTCTTTGGGAATTGACCAATTTAGTTCAAAATTGATATTTAGGACTCCCTGGGAATACAATACAGGAAACTGATATGAAATTTTAAAAAAATCTGCGCCATTTTGTAATTCTTTTTTAATTGACCGATTTAGTTCAAAATCGATATCTGAGGATCCCTGGGATTACAAAACAGAAAACTGATACCAAAGTATTAAAAAATCAGCGCCATTTTGTATTTTTTTTTAATCACAACCCGTGAGCTGCTTTAGCAGCTCACGCACAGAGCGAAAAACTAGTTATATATGTAGCTTAGGCTTCTGACTTTTTTAGTCAGCATATCCACTTGCTTATCCCACCTTAGATGTTGATCAATGATGATCCCAAGATAAGTCGTACTATTGGTGAATGACAGAGTTTTACAATTTACACAGCTAGACACGTTCAGACAGGAGTGAACTTGAATTTTCGGAGTAATGGTTGGAAGACCAGCACTAGTGGGGGAGAAACACATACATACAGTTTTATCTTCATTTAATGTTAGTAAATTACTGTCATACCACTCTTTAACCAGGCGTACACCATATTCAGCTTTTTGGATGGCACTATCCCATGTCGGGGCTTTGAACAATAGAACAGTATCATCTGCAAAACACAATGACTTAGCGTCTGTCAGTCTGTCTGTAAGTAGCGAACAAAAGTCGTTAAGATAAATATTAAACAAAATAGGTCCTAGGACGCTACCTTGAGGGACGCCAAACATAATTTCTGATGCGTTTACACCACTTACTTGGTTTTCAACCCGAACAAATTGTTTACGATTTTTAAGATAACTACTAAACCAATTTAGTGCATTTCCAGTGAATCCGTATATTTCCAATTTCTTTAACAATAATTTATGTGAAATGGTGTCAAAGGCCTTAGCTAGATCTATGAACACAGCAATTGTTTTATTTTTACTTTCATGGTTCAAGACTACCTGCTTTGTTAGTTCTGCAATTGCATCGCTGGATCCCATTCCCTCTTTAAATCCATACTGATTATCACATAAAAAGTCTGAAATGTAAATGTAAGCATTAATCCTAATTTTCATTATCTTTTCAATTATTTTTGAAGTAGTAGGCAAAAGTGAAATAGGACGGTAGTTCGTCATAACGTTAGTTGGTCCTTTTTTATGTAGTGGCATTATAATAGCAGTTTTTAAGGTCTGTGGAAATATTCCTGTTTTAAAACTTAAATTGATCAAAAATGTAAGTGGAGAAGCAATTTCATTGTTCAGTAGTTTAAAGATTTTAGATGTAAAGCCGTCATGTCCACAAGATTCAGTATTTCTTATAGAATTTATGCATTTACTTACTTCCACCGGGTTTGTAAGTTTTAAATAAAAAGATTTATCTATATGAGAGAAACTAATTTTATTACATAAGGATTGTTCTGTGGCACCTACTTTATTAAGATGCTTTTGTGCAAGATCATGGCCTACTGAACAGTAGAAATTATTCAGAGCGCTGGTAATCTTGTTTGGCTCTGTTGCAAAATTTATAATGTCTTTATTTATCAACATTTCTTTAATTGAGAATTTTTGTTTACTTTTTCGATTAGAAGCTTTGTTTAAAAGTTCCCATACCTTTTTAGAGTCCCCCGAGTATTTAAAAATTTTCTTTCTGTAGTATTTTTCTCTCACATCTTTAATCAAACGGTTACATAGATTTCTATATTTCAAGTAATTACTTCTATTAATAGAATCGTTAGGATACTTTTTAAACAGTCTATATAGTTTATTTCTTTTTTTGAATACACTTAAGTAGTCCATCTGTAATCCAAGGCTTTAATTTAACTTTGGAGCGAGGTATTCTTTTAAAAGTAGTGTTATTCCTAATATGCATACTGAGTATGTCATTAAATACTTGAAAGGCTATGTCGACATCTGTTTCCTTATAAACTACATCCCACGATTGACTACTTATATCCTGAAACAGCTGCTCGTAATCGATACATCGTTTCTGAAAAGGAGGGTTTTGCTTTTCAGCATCAGAATTATCATTATGTGAGTACACACTGCAAAGAGTGACATAGTGGTCAGTGATATCAGTTTTTAACACAGCAAATTTGGCAGTCTTGTTTCTAGTTAGTCTTACCATGCAGTGATCAAGACAACTATTGTCCCTGGTATATATATGTACTTATAATATAACATTACATAATCAGCCGCTGTAACAATTCATACCAATGCCTTGCTATCATTCAAATAATCCTTTACACTGTAATAGGACTTTTCTATTAGTTTAGTTTACGTTTTACATTAGTAGGTACTTATTATTCGGTTTAAGGTCAGTGTGTCACCCACCAGTAATTACATCACCCACCAGAGTTACACTGACATTGACAGATTACATCTATGGTCAGACTACCTCTACAGCACATTTCTACATCTCATCAATTATGATTGCAAAAGTTCAAAATCAAAAGTTTTTAGTGAAACATTGAAAACAAGCACGGTAAACAGTCGATATCACTAAAACCACTCTATACAATGAATACAAATCACAATGACTGACAGCTTGAACTGACGACTTCAAATACGTTTCTTCTTTTCTGTCAATGACGTTTCGTTGCACAAAATGCATGAATACGAAGGTAAGGTTTTAATGCAACTGTATTATTATTCATTATTATTTACATTAAAATAATAATTATGTGTCATTTTCAATAGTAAAGGAGTTACTACCACCGCTTAAAGCAGTATTGTTTCAAAATAACGGTTGAATGTCACGTACTTTGACGTCCTTAAAATAATGATTATAACACTACAACATAAATGTCAACAGTATTAAAATAATACGGCTTTAAGCAATGGTAGTATGCCCCGTGTCAGAGTTTTGATCTATACCTAGGTAGATCATAAAAATGACGATTTTTGTACGTTTATATCTAAATAACCATTTGAGGTGTGCTTATGAAATTTGGAGCACATATGTATCTCACGGGTCTCAATATATGCGCCAAATTTGACATGTTTATGTGAAATAGTTTTTGAGTTATGAGGGGGTCAAAAGTGGCTCCAAATGGTTCGTGTAATGTTACACACGGTGCTGCTCGCCAGTTTTTTTGAACTTTGGCTGGACACGCTTCCGCGTGTCTTGATTAATCCGCAAGGAACTAGTCGAGCATACACAGACCAAAATAAAAAAAATAATGTAACTTATTTCAATATTCGCACACAGCATCATATTATGAAAGTTTGACTACCAAACCTGAGGTTATATAAGTGGTGCCGAATAATTTGGTGGTTTATTGCGTGCGCTCTAATGTGCTTTATAACAGTCTGTCAGTGTTTCGAGATTGTCCGATATTGTTACATAAGTTCGCGGAATCACCAGCGTGCCTAATCCATCTCCAATTATGATATCGGGCGGTAAAACTATGTTCTTGACCGCACAGAAACCATATAACAGATGAAAGTAGCGGAAAATCGCGAGTATGGATTACTGAAATTGATGACGTGAGTCGCCTTTTGCTGTTAAACGTTTAAATTTAACTTTTGGTCATTATTTTAGCCACCATTCAGTTGATCATCCTTATCCTGCAAGTTCATTTACGATAAAATATTCATATAAACGACAACGAAATAACAGAGTTAATAGAATTAACCAAAATTTGCATGAAACAAAACTATTTCAAACTCAATGACCAATTTTATCAGCAAAAAGAGGGTTTAGCTATGGGCTCACCTCTAAGTCCTCTAATGGCTGATATATTTATGGACGATTTTGAAAACAAACATATTATCAAAAATAATAATATTATGTAGATGATATAATTATATGTTGGACTGGGTTAAACAGACAACTAGAAATATTTATCAAAAATCTAAACAAAATACACCCAAAAATTAAATTCAAATCAGAATTAGAACAAGATAACTCTATATACTTCCTTGATCTAACTATAACTCGTGCTAATACTAAACGTCAGTTTGGAATTTTCCGAAAACCCACATATACCGACACAACCATACCCGCTTCATCCTGCCATCCCTGGCAGCATAAACTCGCAGCGTTCCACAGCTATGTGCATAGGGTATAGGTCTATTCCACTCACGAAAGAAAACTATTTAAAAGAATTAAAAGTTATTTACCACATGGCACAGGCAAATGGATACAACACTAATATTGTTGATAATATGATTAAAAAACAACATTTAATGCGGATAAAAAGGACCTATATTCAGTACAACCTGAAAAAATAAATAAATACAAATCCAGTCTAACTTATTTCGGACCAGCGTCGGAGCGTATTGCTAAGGCACTTTTGAAGCACATGATATACATGTTGCATTTGGGACAAATAATACACTTAAAAGTATTTGCAACGGTAAAGATAAATTAAACAAAAAACAAAAATCGGGCATTTATAAACTTGAATGTTCAGAATGCAATGCCACATATATTGGTCAAAGAGGTCGTAAATTTGATACACGCTATAAAGAACATGTGGCGGCGGTTAGGAACAACCAAACCCAAAAGTCACATTTTGCTAAACATCTTCTAGATAGTGGGCACAAATTATCTTCTGATCATTCATATAAAATCTTACACACTTGCAATAAAGGCATAAGACTGAGCATGTTGGAACAATTAGAAATAATAAGACATAATAATAATAATCAGTTTAAATTACTTAACGAACAAGTTAACGTTTCAAATTCACCACTGCTTCTTTTATTTGAAGGGGGTAGGAGTCCGGGGGGTAATGGGCGGGGCAATAGTGGTGGGGGTTTAAAAGCGGTATCTAACACCGCGCATTTGACACGAACGTCACTAGACAATCTTGTATTGTAAAGTCTACATCTCCTGAAGATGCTCCGGTGTCGGGGCGAAACGTGCTTCGAGATTAGTATAAAAGTCTTGTGTGGTGGTGCATGTGAGTGGTGGTGGCATTGCTTGCTTGGGAACTTGGCTTTCTTGCTTGGTTGGGAAGGTAAACGGTGCTTCGCTTGTAACTTACAACAACTAGATTACAGCAAAATAATTGTAATCTTTTCTTACTTTCCAGATCCTTAATTATACCCATGTGAAAGTCATGTCGATCCACTGTGTTGCATTTGTAATATTACTTCGGATATAATACACGACATTATTTACATTTTCCAACGAGATTTCCGAACATTATGTACGCCATGTGCGCGAACAATGAATAAAACATCAATAACATCGTGCATCAGCAATTTACTAACTTGATATCTTAACTATTTTATTTCTAGATGTATCTTTTTAACATCGCGCCTCAATATATTGAATATCGCAATGGTCAAAGAGCCGGATATACAATGACCTTCACCGATCTGTTTACCAGATGAAACCTACTTTTTATTTTTATTTAATACTAGATAAATACGCCTAAAATAAGCTGCCTATCAAAATCCAGTCCAGGCTATTTTTAGATTAATTATTTTTTTTTGACAAGTTTATTATAGTCAATGCTATATGTATATATGCCCGTATATATATATATATATATTTAGTATATTTACCCTGGTCTGGCCTGGTGGGAGGCTTCGGCCGTGGCTAGTTACCACCCTACCGGCAAAGACGTGTCGCCAAGCGATTTAGCGTTCCGTTACGATGCCGTGTAGAAACCGAATGGGGGTATGGGTTTAATGTAACTACCATGCCCCTAACAGGTTAGCCCGATACCATCTTAGACTGCGTCATCACATACCATCGGGTGGGATCGCAGTCAAGGACTAACTTGTAGTGGATAAAAAAAATATTGATGCTCTATCAACGTTTGCGAGTTTCCAAAGTCGTACTAACCTTACAGAGACGTTACCTCACCTTAACGTTTTCGTAGGCGGTGCCGACGCGCTCCTCGATGGAGCGGAACGACTCGGAGTTGCGCATTTGGCCGAGCTTGCTCGACACGCCGGCCGTGATGCCGCCGAAGATCGACGTCGTCTTCTCGGCAGTCGATTTTATCACAGATTCAGTTTTTTGGTATCTGCGCGACAAAAATAAAAACGGCATCGGATGAAGGTACTCGGTTCACATAGCATGCTACATAGTCCGTGTCACGAACGAAGTCCTACATTTAATTGCATAACCATGCGACTAGGGCGCCGCCTCAGGGAGACTTCTTTCGAGACAAGGACTCTACATAAAATGTTGCACAGTAATAGAAATCCCATTACATGCTGAAAGGTACGGTTTGAGAGCTCCTGCTAAATTCACTCAGAGATTCCTTAGTGTCTTTGTAGTTTGTACAAGGTGATATTTGGTCAATCAATAAAACACCTCTACAAAATATTTACTTAAGTCAATCTATAATAATTAAACAAAACACTATGCCATAACGTATTTACAGTTTAAATAATTTAATGTTTTTTTACCATAACAGTACCATTCATCAGTCTCCGGAATGCAGACTTTCTCAGTACCTTTCAACTGAATCGTTTAAACTGATTGGTCGGGAAAGGTTGGCAGACATACAGACACACTTTCGCATTTATTATTTAAGGACTTATGGTATCATAGATTTAAAATCTGTAAGTAAAACGTGTTCTTATAGTAAGAGATCCCGTATATGAAATTTATACCCTCATCTGTTATTTATTTGTGATAAGAAATAAATGATAGATACTATTCACGATATGTCAATGAGTATGTTATCTATCATTTATTTCTTATCGCAAATAAATAACAGATGAGGGTAAAAATTTCTTATACCGGATCTTAGACCATTATGACTAACAGCAGGGCGACCGAGTATCTTCTGCATCAATCATTGTTACAGTATCAATTGTTGTGATTGGCTGAATTTAAGGTATTCTTGCTGCGTCAATGGATTTTGTCCAATAGTCGAAGAGTGTTATCCAACCAGAAGTGATTGCGATCGTTACACTGTAGTTGTCAGAGATACGCGGTCGCCCAGCAGGTTATTCCGTGTCCAACTATTTATTTTACTTTTGGCATATGCACGTCTATGATGTGACATTTACTGACAGGCAACCATCGACAAAAAAATGCAATACTCCATAGACGCATATCGTTTTTTCCAATAATGAAGCGACATTTTATCCCTTACTTCGTAACTCGTATACTCTTAACTAGTAATTACAAGTACGACTTTCTTTTTCACCTTATCTTTTTAAGCACCATACATCTTTAGCGATGGATGATGCTTAAAAACTGATGGTGCTATGACCTGACGGATTAATGTACATTTAGTACACTGATGTGTATAAATTATTTATTTTAGTAGACATTTTAATATACTTAGTCATTTAAACGCTTGGGTATGTATAAAAACAATAAAAAAATGTTGAGCAAAGTCAAATCGATTAAAACTTCTCCTTATAGAACATCATTGACTCCATCTGCCAAAAGTTAAATAAATGATTGGACAGAGCATAGGTTCCATACAATTTACAAACAAGGTGATACTTATAGATAGGTCAGTAGATTATCTTCAACAAGATTAGTCACAATCAAACTATCGAATTATCACTACATGCGCCGATAAAGTCAGTTTTCACAAAAATGACTCATACACTGAACATCAATGGATGCGTGACATCAATTGTTATCAAATATATGCAATGGAATAACGTTACGATTTTAATTCATCGCACGTAAATGTAAATACAGTAGTACAAATAATTATAGGTCATTGAATAGACGACCTGCAGGGCGACCGCGTATCTCTGACAGCTACAGTGTACCGATGGCAATCACCTCTGATTGGATAACACTTCCATTATTGGACAAAATCCATTGACGCAGCAAGAATACCATAAATTCAGCCAATCACAACTATTGATACTGTAACAATGATTGATGCAGAAGATACGCGGTCGCCCTGCTGATGCAACCCAGGTGTCAAACTCTATATAAAAATTATGTTCTATAGCTATCTTCTTATTGTAGTATTGCATCGATTTTATTTTATCGATAAATAAGTAAACTTCATAAATCTAAACTCATGAACTAAAGTGCCTGTTTTGAATTTATTAAGTTAGATTCTTAGAGCGCAGCGTTCTGAAATACTTAATAGGTACTCGTCTCTCGATGTAGCGGAAATTCATCACTACAACCCACTAACGTCCCACGGCTAGGCACAGACCTTCACCCTTAAAGGAGAGAGTGAATTAGAGCTTAGACCACCACGCAGCTCCAATGTGGATTGGTGTGCTGCAGCGGAAATTGTACCTAGTAAATTTTCTTTTGGGTTAGAACATAATATTAGTCAAAATTAAGTCCAGCACTGTAGCACAAGTAATTCCAGCGCAGTGTAAAAGGAAATGGCCAGCGGAAGTATGGGAGCTTGTCTAGAGATCAAAAATCAATGATTTCTTTATTATTGTAATATTTATAGTTTATAGTCTTCAGATATAATTAAACTTTGCATTATTTGAGCATGGATGAGGATAATATTGAAATAATAAAATTAGTTTTGCAAGAATTATGTAATTCCTTTAAAGATCACGCTACATTGTACTGCTGCCACACTAGATGGAGCTAAACGTTTTAGTTAGCGATTCTTTTCAACTATTCGACAACAGATAGCGCTAAACGTTTTGGTTAGCGAGTTTTTTCAACTATTTGACCACAGATGGCAGACAGATGCAATGCCAGAGGGCGTTATGTTCCTTTAAACGCAGTGGTTA
This sequence comes from Erebia palarica, assembly GCA_964035005.1. Taxonomy (NCBI): domain Eukaryota; kingdom Metazoa; phylum Arthropoda; class Insecta; order Lepidoptera; family Nymphalidae; genus Erebia; species Erebia palarica. The sequence goes on along the minus strand of OZ035992.1, from coordinate 25,383,752 downwards.
TTTGAAAATACTTTGTTCGATCAATTACACGTTTCATTGAGGCTTGTCAACTAACAAAAATAATTATATACAAAACATACATTTCCTTTTCAATACTATTTAATTGATCAAAAATAAATCACTCATAATATAGTGACTAAGGTTCTTAAATGGTATTCATGTAGGGTTACAAGATTATTGTTAGGCTTGGATAAAACGGAACGTCAAAATGGATCTTATATCTAATAATACAAGCGCTACCACATCCATTCCAAAAAAGCTAGCAATAAACTATGATTAAAAAATCGATAAAGGTTATTTATATAATAGGTAAAGTTAGTTAATGTTTTCCCATATATTTAGTGAAAAGTGAAAACCTTAACTGTACTTACATGGGTGATTCAGTCACAGCTTGTGTAAGCGCAGCCACACGAGTTTCTATCGATTGATAACTGTTATGTAACAAATCAAAAATCAAAAGAAAGAAACTATTAAGGCTTAGACAAACACAACGCGCGACGGAAACGAATCCAACGGGACTTCAAGTGGTGGGTTATACAATTATCTGTATGAAGGCGTTCATACAGCGGTGCATTTTGCTGCAATCGTTATTGCGCTCTGCAGTGAGAGGTTCTTTACAAAAAGTTCCAAACAAAACGTATGACCCTACTTAACCGCTAACGAGCAACTGTTTGACGCCTTCCACTAACCTCACTTACAAAAATAACAATTTTGTAATGTAAAGCAGTTTTTAGTGAAGTTAGAAGGGGCGCAAACCCGCGCCTGTTAGCATTCAAAATTAGCAATATAGACGCTCAGTACAATTTTCTAACGTGCTGCTGCTGAGTTGCTACCATGCCATACTACGTTGGTGCCGCCGCGCATTATATATGCCCAAGTCTTTATTCACGCCACCAACACCACTGCTACATTAAGAAAATGAGATGAAATATGAGCAAAAAAAGTTCAGCAAGCGAAGTGAATGTGATTGTTCTAACCCTCGAGAATAATATGTGATACAACTCAAGGAGTGTCGAAAAAACAATCTGTACTTACACTTGGCTCTCTTTGACGTTTTTCAATCCCTGGTTCACGTCTTCAGTGATCTCCTTCCACACTGTGATGCCAAGTTTTCGTTTTAATTCGGAGCTTTGACGCATCTAAACACACATGTTTTTTTGTAAGTTTATAGCAAATATAAATAAATTATTAAACATTATGAAACTTTGCGGTTGGATGGAGCTTGGATTAGCACATGGATGCGTATGCGCACGGTTGTGACGCAGAGAGGTGGTAATTTAGGCTTGCGATAAAAATGGTCAAACTCATGAGGAAAAGAAGTCAAAACTTCATTTAGATTTTAGAAGTTAGGTTTTCATAATATTATTATCTTAAAATTTTTGCTACCTACGTAGTGCAAAATAACCCCCTATATTGCCGATGACTAATTCGAGTGCCATGAAGGGCATTCGTACGTAGGTTAGTTTCAATATAGGTAAACAAAATTGTAAATAAGTATCTAATTTCAATTATTCATATTGTTTATGCAGAGTCAACAATGTTACGCACTAAAGGTGAAACAAAGAGGCAGGTACAATGACCGTGAAGATATTGCGAGACCCCGGCGATAATGTTCAAGCATATTTGATATTACTCATATCCATACTGCATGACTGAAAACCAATATTTTGTACTCTCGTTATACAAAACTTATATTATTTTCAACTATATTCAATGAACTTATGGATACTATCTTTCTAATTTATTATGTATAATCTAGACTCTAGAGTATTCTATTCTCTAGAAATACAGTCCCATAAACATGTCTGACCCGGTGGCCAAAATTGCAACAGATTTTTATGCTTGTTTAGTTTTTGTTTATCATTTATTTTTCATATCACAGCGTCGCTGTCACCGGGTCAGATAAGTTTGTTGGACTGTTTTTCTATAGAATAGAGAGTCGATCTTTGATTACTGGCGTATACAACTGATGAATTGTAAAAAAAATATTTTTACTTTTAAGTAAGTCATGCCGTGATGGCTAAATCGACGAGACTATATTAAGTAATAGTGGCCCTATTACACTACACTTTTTCAAGGGACCCTTGCACCTCAATCAGTGTAGTGTAATAAGATATAGAGAGAAAGGATTCCGAAATAGGTCCTTATTGCTGTGTAATAAGCGACGCCAAAACTAGCGGCCACTCTTTCCTCAGGGCCCTTTAAAAAGTGCAGTGTAATAAGGACCAGTTCCAGCAAGGGGCGGAGTCACGTTACGGCTCAACTCTTGCATCTAAGGAAATTTTAAGTAAGTACTTCAATTATTATACGATTGCCTGAAAAAAGGAGTATATTGTTTTCAGGGATCATGTATGTATGTATGTGAGTTTGTATATTCCACCATAACTTCTACACGCCTGAACCGATTTTGATAAATGAGGTATCGTTAGAATCCCTAGCTTATTCCGGGTGACATAGGCTAGTAAAATTTAAAAAAAATGATGGGGTGACCATGGTCCCGCATTAAAGACTAAAGTTGTTTTTTTTTTTTTCGAAAATAAGATTAACTGTATAATCATCATCTCGAAAATAATGAGTAGATTCCAAAAATATATAACACTATAGTTCAATATTCAGTGATTCACAAAAAAATATCATTTAATAAAAATGCGAATAAGATTCTAATTTTACTAGATTAATTTAGAATTTTAACTTCTTAGTTCGCTTTTTGGCAGGGCAGTCGTGTTTTTTAATACATTACTTTGCTCTGCAAAACCGTGCGAAGCGTGGCGATTTCGTCCTCGACCCTGGCGAGCTCCCGGCTCCACTCGGCGCGCAGCTGCTCGGCCTGCTCGGGCGTCAGCCCCGCAAGCTCGTCGGGAGTGTGCGCGTCACCCGCGCCCGCGCCCCCCATCGCCTCCTCAGCTAAACGAAATATCAGAAAAATATCCATCATCATCTCCACGCATTAACGGCCCACTACTGAGCACAGCTGAGCGACCGCGTATCTCTGACAGCTACAGTGTTACGATCGCAATCACCTCTGATTGGATAACACTTTCCACTATTGGACAAAATCCATTGACGCAGCAAGAATACCATAAATTCAGCCAATCACAACAATTGATACTGTAACAATGATTGATGCAGTAGATACGCGGTCGCCCTGCTGGTCTCTGAATGAAATGGGTTTAGAGATAAGACATGCTAGTTCACCACGCCGGCCAAGTGCAGATTGACAGACTAAAAAATACAACACTTTATTATTGAGCCAGGCCGGCCAGGAACTAATTCAGTGGAAAATTTATCTGCGAAGTTTTGTTCGTGTGATATTATTGGCTGGCTATGGGAAATCTTTAATTTAAGTTATATTGCATTAATTTTTGAGCAAATTGACCCATGAAATTGAGATAATCCATGCATCACAGCCTAGGATTTCGACGCAATTGGGTATTTGACAACTGATTATTGTCAAGTCAGTAACTTTAGTTTTCAAGTCAAAACGCGCTAAGGGCGCACATGTGATGTTGTATTAAATACTTGCTTCTGACGTCATCTAATTGATTATAATAATAAATCGATAGTCTAAATATATAAAAGGACAATGTGACTGACTGACTGATCTATCAACGCACAGCTTAAACCGCTGGACGGATCGGGCTGAAATTTGGCAAAGAAAGCTTTTAAGACGCAGGCATCCGCTAAGAAAGGGGTTTTAAAATTCAACCCTTAGAGGGGTAAAATAGGGGTTTGAAATTTGTATGAAAAACTTAACGTGAGTGGAACTGCAGACACAAAATAGTTTAATATGTTTTCAAACATAAAACTAACAGGGGACGTAAATGTAGCATTCACGTCCCCTATTGGGAGATCCTATATTTAATATTCATTAAAAAAAAAAAATAGTATAGGCAATATTCTAATTAGGAAACAGCGTTTACACATTCTTCCGCCGAACGCATTAGTGATGTACGCAATGTGTATCGGAGGCTGGATTATTGGAGGACTCCGCATATCGTTTACAATGTTTTAGTTGGTCTGATACATATTATCTGATGCAACTATATATACTTCTATAATTATATTATAAATGCGAAAGTTTGGATGGATGGATGTTTGTTACTCAATCATTGAACGGATGAACGGATCTGGATGAAATTTGGCACCGAGATAGATTATGGTCTGGAATAACACATAGGCTAATTTTTATCCCGGATAATTAAAGAGTTCCCCTGGGAACCTGGAAACTTCAATCCACGCGATCGAAGTCGCGGGATTAGCTAGTGTACTTTATATTATAAATGAATAACCAAACAGTAAAATAAGGGAGCCGAAACTCGGAAGCGTATCTATCAGCGATGCGCGAGGATGCGTGTGAAACTAATAGGTTCGCTTCACTTTAATAACACAGCTCTGGAGGAAAGCTCAGCTTTAAAAATATAAAGTATAAGTAAATTGACAACAGTCAAGGTGAAGCCCATCTTTCTTTAGATGTTATTTTTTTCAAAAGGAGGCAAGAAATAACTTATTCATACAATAAGTGCAGCTGGGATCTATGTAAATCATTGAACTTATGTTTTTAAATTAAATGCTACACATATCCCACAAATTATATCTCGAGTCGGGAAGCCAATATACAAATGACCAAATCCAGCAAGTTAAAACACAAGTCTCGGCATTCCTTAGCCTTTTCATACAAATTATAATTTGTATGAAAAGGTTAAGGGGGATCAGACGTATACAAAACTCAAAAATAATATAATAATTATTATATTCTTCTTGAGTTTTGTATGTTCACATCTAATTGCAACACGTGCGGACTAGTTTGTATGTACGTCTATAACACTGTTCTTTACAACGAGTAATTAAAAATGATATCTATTAAACTAACAAGGAATCTTTTAAATATATTTCTTAAGATAATAATAAACGAACCTCCAGGGGTGATACCGAGGAACTTTTTGTAATTTGTGTGGCTAGACATTCTGGCAAGATAAGGCTTCGATAAATCTTGGAATGTGACCCGAACTTCACGCATTTTTTTCCGAAATATCCGCAAGCGCCGCCGGCGATTGTCCATGTAAAATTCTGTTTCAATACATAGAGCGGACTCGGCAAGGTCGGGCAGCGCGCGCCACTCGGCCTCAGTGTCATCCTGTGGCCAGTTCACTATGTTCTCCAACTCGTCCAGCTCGTCGACGGCCACATCGAAGCTCGGAGTGGAGTCGTCATCCGGGGGCAGGAAGTACGGATCCTCCATGTACTCCAAACTGGCTGGCTCCACGCTCGCCTCCGCATGGCTCGCCATTCCATTCAATCTATCCACCTAGTCTACCGCGGCACTCTGACATATTCCCCACAGGTACAACCGATTGGTTCGGACGCAATATTCTCCAATACAGTGTTTCACACATTGGCGACAAAATTATGCCTACTTGCTAAACATTACATCGATGTTCTTCACTGTACTGTCATCGTTCTCTATGTTTTTTGCACTAATAAAACCGACTCGTATGACAAATAGCGCGCAATATGTGTTTTCGTTTCTTCCGCCACGTTGGGCTCCACGAGCACGACCGCCCGTGTTCGTCTCGCGTCGCTGCCTGAGTGCTCGTATTTGCCACTTTCACCGACAACTGTGCGAGCTAGATTCTGTCAGTTTTAATTCATGATCTTGACCTCTAATAGCGGACTTTATTATTTGTAACTACAACATTAAACTACTCTTTCAAAGTTTGAAACATACGGCGAAAATGCCCGTGAGATGGACGCGTGGACGGAAGAAAAAAACAACTTAAAACCAAGTTCGCCTGTTTGGCTAAAGTTTATTGACAGCGCCGGCGGCGGGTGAGAGGCGCGCGCTCAGCACTGGTCCATCGACTTTGAATACAAGAGGCATATTACGTCATTCCCGCTCGGCAATACAACAAAAAACGCTGATTGCGCAAATTATAATGACTCATATAAATCTATTTCTTCTGTAGAGAAATTTTTGTAATGGTTATATAAATGAAAAATAACTGCACTATATGTATGGATATTGCCCTTAGTTCAATAAAATAAATACTTATATATACTGTACTAGATGATACCCGCGACTTCGTCCGCGTGGATTAATTTTTTTGCTTCCCTCGCGAACTCCTTAATTTTACCAAGATAAAAGTAGCATATGTTCTTCCCCGGGATGCAACCCATCTGTATACCGGATTTCATCCAATCGGTTGAAAAGATGGGCCGTGAAAGCGTAGCCGACAGACAGACATACTTTCGCATTTATAATATTAGTATGGATATGGATTTCTATTAGATATTATTATAGGAACCTCCTTTGAAATATTAAAATTCTACATCAATGGGAACCTCTCAGGTAAAATACTTACCAACAAGGAAATAATATTTAAAAAAAAACTAACTCGTTAACTCATCTTTTGAGTTAAAAAATCAGGACCAGTATAATATATTATAAGAATAAGATTCATTTAGCATGTCAATCACAAGAATATTTTTGCCTCATTGTGCTAGGGGTGAAAATTAATTGGGTAGGTAAGTAAACTCGCCGGCATATTTAGCGGAACATAAAAAAAGGTCCATAATAAAAAAAATATGGTTTTATTTTAAAATCTACTTACTACACTTCTTTTGTTATTTAAAGTTTCATTTGTTTTACTTAAAATGAGATCACATTAAGAACAGATTTTGCGAGTAAAGGCTATTTGTGAAAAATGGTACATTTTTAAACTTTTCATGTAACCGGGAAAAGTGAAATTTAATATTAAAATAACAATTCATTAAATTAGAAAAATGGTTATTAATATTGCGTATTTCCTCCACGTGCTCTTATTAAAGTTTCTACCCGTCTAGGCATACTGAGAATGATGTTATCGATGATCTCCTGGGATAGTCTCCGCTATTCCTCAACTACGGCGATTCGCAGTTCTCCCACGTTGGCAGGAGCTGGAATTCTGGACTTAACTTTTCTTTTCAGCAAGTCCCAAACGTGCTCTATTGGGTTCATATTCGGTGATCTCACCGGCCACTCCAACAGTGATATTCATATCATCAAGATAAGCTTGAGTTACCCGAGCGGTATGCGGCCAAGCATTATCCTGCATAAAAACAAAATCTTCACCGATATATGGGGCAAACGGTACGACATTTTCTTCTAAAACTTCTCTGATATAGCGGTCTGCAGTCAGACTCCCTCTGTCAATCACTACCAAGTCTGTGCGAACTCCCAAACAAATGCCCGCCCAAACCATTATTGATCCACCACCGTATGCAACTGTAGTTTCAAAATTTGTCTGAATGTATCGTTCTCATCGATCGTTCTCCTTTGCGTCTGTATATTCTTTGCCTGCCGTCAATTTGATTTAAGAGAATTCTGCACTCATCACTAAACAATACCTTACTCCATTGGTCCGCGTTCCAAAGTCAATGTTCCTGAGCAAAAGTTAACCTGTTTCTACGTTGATTTACCTCGAGCCTTGGAGCCTTGGCGGGCACAAATGAACCCAAACCAGCTTCTTCGAGCCTTCTTCGTACCGTACGCTCACTTACGGTTACACCCCGCACTGCTTCTAACTCATGTCGGGCTTGGACGGCCGTCAAACGGGGGTTCCTACGTACACGAAGCCGAATGAAAGTGCGTCTTTTTCTGCCTTGTCCTGCTCTTCTCACATAAGTACCAGTCTCCCTGAACCGTTGGATACTGCGACGGATCGTAGATATTGTCGACGAAAATCTCTGGATATCACTCTGTAGGTTTGACCATTTCTTCGCATTTCGAGTGCCCTGGCAATCTCTGTTGGGGCTAAGTCAGGCGTAATTCAGTCATCAACTCCAGAAAGATACGCGATTAAAAAAAACTAACAAAAAACAGTATTTCAATGAAATTTTAAATCAAACTCAGAAGGAAGAAATACTCGAAGTTCGCTCCAGATAAGGTGTATTTGAATAAAATTAAAACAATTGCATAAAATGTGATGTTCAGTTGTTTTCTTAATTTGAAAATATTTCTTTTTAAATTAAATGACGTATAAACTAGCCAGCAACCTTATATGATACTGATATCAAACCTTTTTTTTATGTTCCGCTAAATATGCCGGCGAGTTTAGTTATACTTTTGTAAAATCTTTTGGGCGCTCAATTGTCCGTGTTATGTATGTACTTATGTAGCCTATGTCCTTGCCTGAGAATTGGGATGCAACCTATCACTTCTCTGTACTTTCAGAGATATTTTATAATTATATGATATACATAAAATGGCTCAGGTATAACAGTTACTTCAAATCATCTGATTGTTCTCTAGCACTTTATAAGTGTTTCATAGTTAGCTGATAGTACTAAGTTGAGATTTAAGATCTGACATAGTCTAAATACCTCGTTGGTCTAGTGGTTAGCATGTTTGACTGCGGCCGACCGGGTCCCGGGTTCGAGTCCCGGGTCGGGCCATAATTAAGTATCGGGTTTTTTGGATTAGAAATTAGAGTTAGGAAGTTGGCGGTGTTTCACCCCCGTGCCTCGGAGAGCACGTTAAGCCGTCGTTCCCGGTTATTATCACTAACATGATAATAGTCGTTAAAGCCCGCCAACCCGCATTGGAGCAGCGTGGTGGGTATAAGCTCTAATTCCCCCTCTCCTATGAGAGTGGAGGCCTGTGCCCAGCAGTGTGACGTTAATGGGCTGTAGTGATGATAGTCTAAATATATCAAATGAAAAGGTGACTGACTGACTTCTGTCAATGCACACTTCAAACCATTGGACACATGAGGCTGTTTAGCATATGGATAGCTATTGTAACATTGGCATTGGCAATTCAAACCCTAAGGAGGTAAAATAAGGGTTTGAAATTTACTAATAAAAATTACTCATAATGTGAGCGGACCAGCAGACAAGAACTAGTATATACTATAACTGGCGGTCCGCCCCGGCTTCGCATGGGTAGCTCTATTGATCATTATTAAGTCCATACCCAGTAATAGTCATTTAGACAATCGGCTCTGGTTGCAGCCGCTCCTATTTCTGTTGCGCGTTCATTTATTTCTATGATATCTTCTAAGATATATTCATCTGAATTAATGGTGTAAATGGTAAATTTGTTCTATATTAAGTACTTGAGATGACCAATCATTTTATTTTGATAAGGATTTATTTGTCAGTAAAAACAATTTCGAAAGTAAAGGTGTGTTCGAGCAAATTTGAAAATCATAAAATGGTTAATGTGAGACAACCTTAAAAGACAGATAGGTATACATGCTATCACTGACTTTTTTTAGAATATTTTGAGAGGAACAATTCCCCCATACATTGTTTTTGCGTAACTTTTACTAGTTTACGCAGCGCAAGCCAAGGAAGCTCTCCGTGAAGACATTTTTTTCTGACTCAATTCACATTATTGCAATTTTCATAGGGATCCCTATTTTTTTTAAAATTAAATATAGCCAATGTTACTCACTGATAAAGTAGCTTTTTATAAGTAAAATAATTTTTTAAATCGGTTGACTATTTTTTGAGAGTATCAATTACAAACATACGAATCTTTCCTCTTTTTATTATTAGTAAGGATATGAATAAGAGAGAATTAGGATCATTCATCTTATGTATCCACAGTATCTAGCAGGCAATAAAATTAAAGACTGCAGACTTTCTGCTAAGATTATCAAGGTGTTTTTGAAATACTAGTTTCAAACTGCAGTAGTTTTTTAAATTGCCATTTCTGATACATTCACAAACTACTTATTTTAGTATGTGTGGGCACTTATTAATTTAGAATATGCATGTGTCATATTTTTATGCCTGCCCACACTTATAATATTATGAAAAGTAGTGGCATAGTTCTATGTGTTAATGGAAATGGCCAGCCGTAATTAAACAGATATTATATGGGCTCTGGTTTAGTATATGTGCCGTGCAAAAGAGAGTTAATTTTTTTTTACAGAAAGGTATTAATGTAATAAACGTAACGCCAAAACGCAGACCCCCTCTCCCCCCTCCCCTCCCACCTCCGCCGCGGCATATATACCAAACCACAACCATTATATGTTCAACCATTTTTACTGAGATGGCTTACAAACTCCTGTCTTTCGATATTCTACTTTTGAGGAAAGAAAAGAGTTTGTCATATTTGCAATTGCATATTTTCGCTAGTAGTATGTACATTGACTTCAACAGTTCACCTTATATTTAATGTTGAGACACTTTTAATGTGCTAGGCTTCAATGATATTATTATAAGTAAGTATGTACAAAACAGCTTAATTATGTACTGTGTAGTTTTGACCTACAGTTACGCAGTGCACAGTTCATGTTAGTAATTATTTTGTTAATCAATAATTCAAGTTGATTTGCAGCTGAAAATTTAGAAAAATACATGGTTATCAAACCAAATTACTATCCACTATCTAGTGTGACCTCTGTATTTGCTATTCCGCTATACCTATCAAATTATGTTAATGGATTTACATGCAGTCAAGAATTTAAGATCATCATCTAAAATACTAAAGGATTGTTTTATCAATATATTTATATTATTATGATAAACATGACATTCATCGTGTCTATAAAATCAGTGTGAAGCCGGGCGAGTCGGCTAGTATAAATAATTATAGGTACTTGTATATGAACACTACGAACGATAGTTCTGGCATAGGTTTATCAAATATTAGCTTCCAATTGAAAATGTAATAAATCTTCCAAAATGTTTCAACATAGATGCCAGACTGAAGTTAATTAGTAAAAACTACTTACCTGTTTGAACACCACTCATATTGTTTGCAGGAAAAGTTCTTCAAGTATGTAATTTATCAATTTAAATGTAATTCAACACTTAGTTGGAAATGTTTATTCACAATTGAATATACTTAAAACGATACTTGCTATTCGTTGAGGTAAACACGTAATAAGTCTCAGCTCAAGAACTTTTATATTTTTATTGTATAAATCTCAGAATCAGAAAGTGTCTGGTGTCTCAGAAAAATGCCAATCAGAGACAAGTAACCTATAGGTTAAGCCAATTGCAACAATTGTCAATGTAATTCAGTCAGTGTTGCCGCTGGATTGCCGATTCCAAATGTATACCATCTATTGGGACCAGATGCTATTGGGAGCTTTATTGGGAGTACTGGGACCTTTGGAATTGAGCGACGTTCTATGTTATTCAGATGCTATCACGAATGATTGTGTTGATTTGATATTTTCATTTGTTTTTTTGTATTCTATTTGTTTGATTGTATTTTGTGAATAAAATGAGTGCTAAAAGATAACTATGAGCGTAATTAATAATTATTTAATTTATGAGGGTAAATATATATTTCAAAGTTTGAAAGTTTGAATAAGATGTTTATAGGTAGTGCCAACAGACCGCAAATAGAGATTTCTAAATCATTATAATTGAATAATAGACCCTTTAATAAAAAAAACAGCAACAATACCGAGTGCGTAGTTATATGTGCCACAGAAAACTAAAATATCAAACGTTAATATATAACGTTGTAACTAAAATAATCTAATTAAAGCTAAAGCTGGTAGGTATACATAATAAATCTTTAATTTCTATTACTATTTTTCTGACGCTACACAAAAGATCAGTACCAAAAAAGGCAACAAAAGGTAATAGCATCAAGACAATGAATCTCTACTATCATATCTAGATGCTATTAGGATAATAATTTTTGGAACTGAGTTCTTTTATTCTTAATAGCACCTGGATTAATAACATTTATAATATTAGTTTGGATGTCGGTCTACATACAATAGTCAAAATGTAAGTTTAAGTACAGTTGTGAAAAATAACAAAAACACGCAAATTCCTTGATTAAACTGCCCGAGATTTCGCTCACTGGGATTCATTTTATTAGTAGTATTTTCATAGTATTACTTTGTTTGTTTGACCTATCCGTCAGTTCAGGTCAAGCAATCCTGTGTTGTTTTTGTTATTCGACCATTTTCGTACGAAATCGGAATTGTCAGAATCGGCAGAGTGGTAACTGTACTTGTCTATCTTATAGACCATGGTGTATTGCTGTGTGTTAGGCAGCAAAAGCCGAACTGAACTTAAGTACGAAAACATAACCTAATACGTAAGTTTACAATTTTGACCTTATTTTTAACTGATTGTTACAGATAAAAACATGTTATATTTGTAAGGACTCGCATGAATGCTACAAAGTATAGATAATTTAATTAATATAAATCGCATACTTTATACGCTGACGGTATGTCTATATCTCTTTCTCTGTCTACGTACTACGGTATCCTCATGGAGGTAAGGTTACCTGTCTCTGCCTAGAATCCAGAGCCGTTAAACCAGTTAAATAAAAAAATACAGTTATCTCTGTTGGTTGTGTTCTGGTTGCGTTGATTTCCTTGCCTGACCATAAGTTACTTGTATCCTATATGTTACTTGTCTATGGTTACTTGTCTCTGTGCGTGACCAGCAGAAAAAATCGTCGAACATCTAAAATCAAAAATCATTCAACTGATTCAATAATCATTCAACATAAAGCGATAATATTGGAGTCAAAGTAGAGTTTAAAAAACTCAAAATCGAATAGAAGTCCTTTCTCTGTCTACGATTTATATGATAAATCCGCTCTTTGTTGTATGCACACAAAGTCTCAAGTGGTGAGTGTCAAAAAATTTCTAAATCTAATTTCAAAGCCTTGTGACGCCTTTTTTATTTTGTCAACGTAAATAATAAGCTAAGATAGTGTTAGTTGCAGTAAAACCGCATAAAATTCGATTGTGCGACCTTCCCGGCGTAGTGTTGAGCGCTGTGGTCTTCATAAGTGTGTGGTCCTCGATTCTCGCCCAGGTCGATTTGGGAATATATAATTTGTTAATTTTCTTACGTCTGGTCTGATGTAGCTTCGGTCGTGTTACCCCGCCGGCAAAGACGTGCGGCCTAGCTATTTATTGTTCCGTTAAGATGCTGTGTAGAAACTAAACTGATTACCCCTATCAGATTAGCCAGTTACCATCTTAGACTGCATGGTCACTTTAACAGATTGTGGTCAAGGGCTAACTTTTGGTAGAATAGAAAAATTCTTAAGTGCCTTTAAAATGATTGCCTTTTAACTGCCACTTTCAGATTTAGTCAGTGTCATTACATGAGGAACTCCTTAGTATAATAAAAATTCATGCTTAAATACATACTAAGGAATTCTGTAAGTAATGATTAGTGACTCCGAGTGTGGCAGTGAGTGTTTTAAAATGTAACTTGTTAATTAATAATATTTTTAAGCACAGATACTAACGAGGCCTACAAAGGGAAAGCAAATTGAAGCTGAAGCTTTTGTCACAATGTCCGCAACTGCATTATTTGGAAACACCTCGGGTCTCGGTGGCAGTTCCGGGGGAAATAAGCACATAGTGGAATTTAGGGCAGGCAGAATGACTCTCAAAGGGCGTATAGTATATCCGGACAAAAGGAAGGGCTTATTATATGTTTACCAAGGAGAAGACTCATTGATGCATTTTTGTTGGAAGGACCGTACCACTGGCGAAGTAGAGGATGATCTTTTGATATTCCCTGACGATTGTGAATTCAAACGAGTTAATGAATGCACAACAGGGAGGGTATATGTACTCAAATTCAAATCGTTCTCTAAGAAGTACTTCTTTTGGATGCAGGTTTGTAATCCTTGTTTAGTATTTAATTTTGAGAACTTAGTGTCGAAAGCACATAAAAAGTTTATTTGCATAAAAAACATTGGAATTTAATTGAACATAATTTTTTATAAGCACATACATTCAGTACTTAGTTTTTCTGTATTTACTTAATGCCAATTTGACATTTGACTGTGGGCTTATGGGCTACATGGGGTAATGGTTAAAAGCCTTTATTCGGTTTACACACAATTCACAAAATGAGAAAAAGCGGGAAAACGGGGCACGCGATGGTCATGTTTGGCTGGTAACTGACTAGCCAACCACCACTTGCATTGAGCATGCGGTTGGCGTCTTTCAAGAACTCACACATGTGTGGTAAGACTAAGGTCTAACTCATTTTGTTGTAATTTTGTTTCATGCTGACTTGTATGTGAGCCAAATAAAGGCTTTTAACCATCAGCCTGCATATAATTATAAACCCACAGGCCCCATACTTCTGCAGGAAAATGCTGTTGCAATCTAAAATGAAGGCAGGCATACCTGAAACTAACTATTAATTAGGGATAGAAACCAGTTCTAAGCTATTGGCTGTATAGAAACAGTATCATCATATTAAAATTTGAACATGTTGAAAAATTTTAGGAGCCTAAAACTGAAAAAGATGACGATTTATGCCGTCGCATCAACGAAGCTTTGAACAACCCGCCAACATCCGGCGAGCGTGGTGGCGGCGCCAGCGGCGGCCAGGATGGGGAGCTGCAAAACTTACTCAACAACATGTCTCAGCAACAGCTGATGCAGCTGTTTGGAGGGGTCGGCCAGATTGGGGGATTGTCATCACTGCTTGGCACCATGGGGTAATAAACTGTTAGATTGTTATGTTTAGACAACAACATATTGCAGCAACAACTGATGCAGCTGTTTGGAGAGGTTGCCAGATTGGGATTATCATCACTCCTAGATGAGGCAATAAACTATTAGATCTTCATCAAAAACTGCGTATGCCTGCAAATTCATCTGGGTGGATTGAGGTTTATCAGTTTCTGCAAGAACTCTTTAATTTTTTTAATAAAAAGCCTGTGTTTTTCCAGACTGTGCCAAATTTCGTCCAGATCCGTTCAGTCGTTCTGGCATGATTGAGTAACAAGCATCCATACATCCATCCAAACTTTAGCATTTATAATATTGGTATAGATGTGGCATAAGTCTAAATCTAAAATCAAGAGATTTTCTACAACAAATTATACAGCTTTTTGGAAGGTCAGCCAGATTGGGAAATTCTCATTACTTCTCAGCACTTTGTTACTAAATTTATCTCACCACTAAAACCATACCCATGGTTTAAATTAAAGGTTAAATACATAAGATACCACACACAACACTGGCAAAAATTTTGGCAGCATCTGTGCTGAGCAGTATGTGGCATATCTAAAAATCATTCAAAATCTGAGAATTGAATTGTATGTCAATGATGATCTAAGTTCTAAAGTAAGGATGGAGAATTTGTTTCCCCACTAAAATGTTACTTTGAAATAAACTGGCCATGTTGGTATTTTGTGTTTCATAGGACAACTAGCAGACTTGTCCACGACTTCGTTTGCATGACATAAGTTTTTAAATTCCCATGGGAACTCCCTTATTTATCTAGATAATATGTAGCCTATGACACTCACTAAAAATGAGGCTTTCTATTGGTACCAGAATTTTCAAAATCGGTTCAGTAGATCCAGAGATTCCAGATTCATCAATAAACTAGAATGATAACTTTCTTATAAATCTATACTACTCTTATAAAGAAGTAAAGTTTGTGAGTTTGTGAAGTTGTAGGGGGTACCCTCAAGAAAACCTCGTACCATCATGACTGCATCAGAGCTTACCCTTGGATGAAATAAACACGGGATAGGAAACAAGAAAAATTAAAGAAATCACGTTCGACTAACTTTAGCGGGGCTAGGGGAGAGTCCCTTGTTAATTTTCTGTCCAAATATTGACACAATTGCATGATAAAGTCGATCACTATGACAACACTATATCATAATAAATGGCGAAACTGCTCAGTTCGCAGCTAGAGGGTTTAGGCGAATATGGCCGATATCAAGAGCTTATAGGCCTATTACACTGCACTTTTCACAGGGACCCTTACACATGGACCAGTGTAGTGTAATAAGATATAGGGAGAAAGAGCCCCGAAACTATCTAACGCCACGCCCACCCTTTCCACAGGGCCCTGTGAAAAGTGCAGTGTAATAGGCCTGTAACTGCTAGGTGAATCAATCAATATTTATTATCATTATTTTATCGCAGCAACAACAGCAGCGGCGGCACGGGCGGCAGCCGCCAGTCGGGCAGCAGCAGCAGCTCGCGCGGCGGCTCGGCCCCGCGCACCACCGAGCCCAGCGCGCGGACTCCGGCGCGCCCGCGATACCCGGCAGCGCCTGCCGCCGCGCCCGCTTCCGCGCCCGCCTCCGCTTCCGCGCCCGCCGCCGCCGCCGCTCCCGCTCCTGCTGCTGCCACGCCTGCCGCTGCAACTGCCGCCTCCGCCGCCTCGGCAGCCGCTACTCCACGTGGTGAGATTTTATTTTTATTCCACAAGATAGCCCTTCAGGGATGAATTGAAAGTTGGAGAGTTGGTGTTAAGGGACTGCTTCTTTAGAATTATATTTAAAAAAACTTATACTCAATCAATCAATATTTATTTATTCAAATTAGGTACACTGTACACTTATTGACGTCCAATAACTTATAAAACGTGATGGTGATAATCAGTTACGCGCAGTGGCGTGCACAGGGTTTGAAGATAGGGTAGGGATTATTTTTTTATCCACTATAAGTTAGCCCTTGACTGCGATCTCACGTGATGGTAAGTAATGATGAAGTCTTAAGATGGTAGCGAGCTAACCTGTTAGGGTCATGGCTGTTATATTAAACCCATACCCCTATTCGGTTTCTACATGGCATCGTAATGGAACGCTTAATCGCTTGGCGGCACGTCTTTGCCGGTAGGGTTGTACCTAGCAACGGCCGTAGCCTCCCACCAGGCCAGACCAGGGAAAATTTAGTTAAGCCGTCAGGCCCAGTTATTATCACTAAGTTCTAATTCCCTCTCTCCTATGTGAGTAGAGGCCTGTGCTCAGCAGTGGGATGTTAATGGGCTGTAGTTTATTTCAGTAGCATAGTTAAACAAATGTTTAGACCTGTGGCTGTTTTATGAAATAATATAGAATAGAATAGAATGAATTTATTTGTCTGAATATGTCTGAATATATCTGAGTATGAAAAGTCGCAGCATATCCGTATTTTTATGTAATTATTTGAATAACATATTACAATTAGTATTTCTTTATTGGTTATATGGTACACAAAACAGGAAATAACTATAACTTTTCAGGTAAGTATTAAATGACAGGATCGGTTCTAAGTTAAAACCCAAAACATGTGCACACATACATCATCATGACTTATACACAAAATATACAAACTAAATATAAAAGACTAGTGCAGAGGCGTGCACAGGGTTTGTAGCTAGGGTGGGCATTAGTTAGTCAGAAAGCCTATTTACTGACTTATAATGAAATGAACATTGACGTATTTCTATTTAGGTAAGCGGTGCTTTTATGCCTCTATGAACTGCACGCCACTGGACTAGTGAATGAATGAATATGGAAATAAATAGATATTTAAGTGTTTAAAGTAAGAAATATAAATCAGAGAAATTAAGTATAGAATTTATAAAATTGATTATCAAATATATCAAGTATAATGTTATTTCTCAAACATGCTTGGAAATTTGAGCATTATTTTGACAACCTTCTTCGAGATAAATCGAACTTGCCGTACTGGCCAAATACATACGAGCAGCGGCCGGCAAAAGTTGTATGAAAATCCATATCTGTCGTGGTTTAGCGGCCAAATAAATTACATAGTAAATTCATATCTGTCGTTTAATTTAAAAATGGAACAATCTTTTACTCTGAGACATGGCAACCAAAGAGGTAACTTATCAAAGGTTTTATTTAAATTTCGAACTAGCTTGCAAATAGAAAGCTGTTTATTGAAAAAATAAAAACATATTAACAATTTAACGCGGGAAAAATTATTGTTGTTCGTTGTTCGTCATTGATTTTGAAATGTATTTGACAAACTGAGTTCAAGCGAAGACAATGAGTGTGATGAACTTACTTTAACGCCATCTGAAATTCAAGAGGCAGCAAGAGCCATAATAGAAAACTTGTTACCGCCAATATCGTAAGAAAAATATTTTTAAATAAAAAGTTCTGTCTAGTTACTACTTAGTTTTAATTTCCGCGCATTATTTGAGAAAAGCACTATACAAGCCTTGGCCACAACTAGGCATCGATGGACTCACGTATGTGTGCCTCGGCCCACATTTACACGTTCGTCCTTCACTGCCTGTTTTGCTGGCCGCTGCAGTAATGTACTAATACAATGTGTGCGGTGTGCGGTGTCAGGCGGGCAGATATTCCTGTCGGACCTGCAGCGCTACTTCTCAGCGCTGGGCACGGCGCCGGAGGGCGCGGGCGCGGAGGCGGGCGCGCGCGTGGACCTGGGCGCGGCGCTGGCGGCGCCCGACGTGCTGAGCACGGCCAGCGAGCCGCCGCACGCGCAGCGCCTGGCGCCGCACCTGCCGCCCGCGCCCGCCGCCGCCGCCGCGGACGATGTAAGGACCACCCTGCTCTCACCGCAGTTCGCCCAGGTGAACCCCCCCACGCGCGCCCACGCGTCCACCCCACACCCCCCCCACCCGCACCACCACCACCACCACCACCCAGCCAGACAGCCGCGAACCTTTTTTTTCGTTTAGGGGGGGAAAATCCCGTCCTAAACGAAAGCCAGCCCAGCCAGACCCGAACCTTTTTTTTTGTTGTTTAGGATGGGAAAATCCCCTCCTTAACGAAAGCCAGCCTAGCCAGCCCCGAACCTGCCACATCCATAACACCTAATCATACTTATATCACAGTGTACGCATACATATGTCACCGTAAGATTGTAAAAACCTTTATATTATAATCTAACTGGCGAAATTGTAAACTGTCGAAAGACTACAATTTAACGCATTATTTTTCGCTAGATTGTAATCTGTTAGGTATATTAACCCGATAGAGACGCAGGCCGGGCACATATGTCACCGTAAGATTGTAAAAACCGTTACATTATAATCTAACTCGCGAAATTACAAACTGTCGAAAGATTACAATTTAACGCATTATTTTTCGGTAGATTGCAATCTGTTAGGTATATAAACCCTATAAAACCTAAGTGCCCGGCCTTGTTTATGTCGAACCCTAACCTAACCTACAAGAAAGACACAAGAAAACGTAAATACAATTAATATTTCAAAAATTTTGAACAGTTCACAATCTGTCGACAGTTTAAAATTTCGCGAGTTAGATTATAATCTAACGGTTTTTACAATCTTACGGTGACATATCCACTAGATGATTCCTGCGACTTCGTCTGTGTGGATTAACATTTTTTAGCCTATGTCCATTCCCTGCATACAACCTATCCCTGTACTAAGTTTCATCAAAATCGGTTGAACAGATGGGCCGTAATAGCGTAGCGGACAGACAGATGGTTTTCGCATTTATAATATGAGTATGGATAGTGGGTCGGCGCCAGTACAAATGACATACCCGGCTACTGTGAAAGTTGTAAGACCTAGAAATTTGATAGGAATACACATATAAGTATGTTAGGCATACTAAATGACATTAGAGTGACCAAATTTGTATCCTCTTTCACAACTTCTGCCAGTTTCCTCTGTCACAACTCTGTCACCCCGCAGCTTAGCTGTCTAGGCACCACTGTCAAATGACTATTAAGAAAAAATTTATTTTCTTAGACTAACCCATAGAAAGTTGTGAATGCTAATAATAACTACTATAATGACTAATATTATAAATTCAGTTAAATGTTTGTCAGTCTGCCTGTCTGCTATTCGTCCACAGCCCATCTGTTCATTTTTGACGTTGGTAGTTGGTACGGAGATAGGTTTGTAGGAAGGACATAGGCCACCTTTTTATTCTGGACAATTATGAGTTTCTGTGGGAATTAAAAAACGCGACGAATTCGCGGGCATCATGTAGTATACTCTAAAAAGGGTTTGGCCATAATCCACAATGCTGGCCAAGTTCTGATTGGCAGAACATTATTAAGAACTCGCCTTCATTAACTTTCACTGTTAAAGCCAGTGAGATATTTAATTACTCAAAATGCACATTTCCCGGAGACTTTATAGGTGCGTGCATGTACCCCCTACCGTGTGAATCAGTAGGTGACTATGCTTTGGCCATACAGCCGAAATCATTGCCTTATATTGATATAATAATATAATACCAAAACGAGGCAGAAAGACGAGGTCTTATTAGAACAAGATAGGCGCTACATATATCAGTTCCTGAATATTATTTCCTTTGAAAAGCATTTAGAAAAATAGACAGAATTTTCAAACTTAAGTTCAGCTACCCTGATTCTGAACTAAATTTTCTTAGGCAACCCTCTTTTCTTGTTCCTTACTTTCTAGATGTCAGTTGGTAAGGAATTTGTTTGGTTAACAGCAAACAATTTAAAAAATGGTTACTCATACCTGAATCAGTAAAACCTTCACCTTCATTAGGCAACCCATGTGAGATTCATGTATTCATAAAAACATTTTTCATATGATTACCTATCAGATGGGTGAAGGACATTCTTATCTCATACCATATTATGTAAAATGCGATAATCAAATGAGAAGATCAAGACAAAATGAAAGATAACTTTTAGGTGGGAAAATTTAATGTTAACTATAACAGTGATTGACGGTAATTCACGCTAAACCTTAAAAACCTCGAATACAATGAAAGTGGTACGAAACATGTTCAAAGCAGCAGCTAGAAATTTTTATAATATGTAAAGAACTATATGCAGGCATAATGGGCCTATTACGCTACACTTTATCAAGGGACCCTTAAACCTGACCTAGTGTAGTATAAATAATAGTAGCAATAATATTTAGGGAGAAAGGGTCATTAATTTGGTCCTTGTTGCTGTGTAATAAGCGCGGCCACGGCAACCCTTTCCACAGGGCCCTTTGAAAAGTGCAGTGAAAGAGGCCTATAAGCACAGCAAAGCGCGTTCGAGTCAAGCTTCATACAGTTTTATTGTGAAGCTTATTAGCTCTTCAAATCGATTCAATTTTAATGAAATTACAGGCAGCCAATCAGTTTTCGTCAGCCCTGACCTCGGGGCAGATGGGACCAGTGGTGTCGCAATTCGGTCTGCCGGCCGACGTGGCTTCGGCGGCCAACACAGGCGACATGCAAGCCTTTTTCAAGGCTCTGGAGAGCGCTTCTTCTGGCTCTGACAGTAATAAGTCGCAGGACGCTGACAAGAAGAAGGAAAAACCTGAAAACGACAAGAATGATAAGAAAGACGGTGACGCTGGAATGTCGCTTGATTAAAATGTTAACAGTTCGTGAGGTGTAATGGGCCTGTTACACTACAATTTTTCAAGGGACCCTTTCACTTGAATCAGTGTAGTGTAATAAGATTTAGGGAGTAATGGTCCCTAATTTGGTCCTTATTGCTGTGTAATTAGGGACCACGCCCACCCTTTCACACAGGGCCCATAAACTGAGCTTTGCATTTGTGTGTGTCAATAAAATTATAGAACAAACTGTAAACCATCCATAAACAGGGCACAAGACGCGCGTGGTTGTCACAATACTATTGGTATTGTGGTAACACACACTTATTATTATGCAAAGCTCATCTCAAATCGCGGACTATGAACATATACATGGATATTCTTATTTCTTTCTTTAGATTTTATTTCACTTTTTATTGTAAAAAATATGCAATTAGTATTTACCTTAGAATGTACCTACTTGCTTCACCGCGACCGTGCAAACGCTAAATGCTGATAGTGACGTAGTTTCCAAGTAATTGGGAAAAATTTATGGGTCGTCGGATTCACTGTTTAGTTTTGTAGCATTTTTTTGAGTAGTTAATTTTTGTTCAATAATTGTTTAGTGGTTACGAAAATAAATACAGAATTGACATTTGGACTTTTTTTTGACAATCCTATTGTTTTCCTCATGTTTTTAGTAACCAATTATATTTTTGACATTCAATTTTTTAAATTAACTTAAAGTATATGTTGAATTCTACTACACAGTTACAACTAGGACTAAAGGGTATTAAATAAGCTTCTATTGTTTATTTCAAATATTGATTCTCAGGCAAATTTGGAGAATGTCTTTTTTAATGCATTTATCGTACGTCTTTTAGTAACAAATCTAATGCCAACTCTATTTCCCGTTTACCTTCTAGAATTTAGAGTAAGGTCATAATAATAATAATAAAAATGCGCATACATAATTTTATATTTTTTAATCTCTACTAGGCCTCGCGGTTAATTAAAGTGATCCGCGAAAGTATAGTTAACGCCAATCAAATAGGCGGCTCTGAGCTGGTGCGGGTGCTTGTTTGTGTCTCTGTGTCTGTCGAAGTCCATTCCATACTACGCGCGAAAATATGCCTTTGCGACGCGTCCTGCGGTCAACTTCACCGACGACGCTACTAAATGATTGGCGCGAGCTATAAACCAAACAAAAACCACAGTAAATCTGTTTACTGTGCAAAAACTGACATTGTATGTGACGTCATCACAAATTCAATATCGCGTGCTGCAAAAACGGATTTACTTTATTCCAGTGATCTCGCACACACCTGCAGCATTGAATACTGTAGCTGTACAACAGCGTTTATTAGAATTATGGATCTCTTGAGACTGCAACAACACCTCTGAATTAGTTGTTCAAAACTTATAAATCCAAAGCACGTTACGGACTATAAACTTTAATTTTTAGCACGCGTTTAAATACGTTATGTTATAACGTGTTTGATAAAGTAAGCGTGTGGGCTGCGTCAGCCGGCAGGCGCGATATGTCTCGCAGCACGCTAAATTTCGTAGCGCGCTAAATTCCGTAACACGCAAAGTTGACATTCACTCACAACAGTAACGCGAGACATACAACGACCTCAATTTACATAGACGGGCCCTGTCAAACAAAGAATGTGGACCTATTTTGCTAATGCCATCTAGTCTGCAAAGCGGGACAGCGCTATGGTGGGGACAAGGACAGGGCTATACAGGTTAGGAGCGTGCTCTAAAGGTTGGACGCCCAATATTTTTCTATGAAAGCGCCCATCTAGTACCTACATATATATCGATGGAGACATACCATCGGCCAGCGGCAGCGCGCTTCCGGCAAGCGGGCGTCGTTACAAGTGCTACGAGGCGCCGCGCGCAATCGCGTGATATTCATAACGCCGTAGCGTCATGGTGGCTTCTCACAAAACACGTTAACCGCGTTATGGAACAATAGCGCACTATGATATTCGCTACGTGTTATATTACCACCTCTACTCTGAATACATAATATTATGTAGTATGACGTATAAAGATGATCGTGATTTTTCGGGTGGTTGTTTTGCGGTTATTCGATAGTAGTGTCTAATTTAATAATTTGCGATTTCATGGTAAATAGTAGGTAGGTATATTCAGTTGTTGAATTTAGGTAGCATCTTGTATTTCTTTTGTTTACATCTTGTTCATAATGATGTCGGTGATAATTGGCTACGTTTGACAAACCCGGATTTCACAATCGATAGGGCTGTCTCTCCAGCCAGTTAATTTTTTTTTTAAATTGTAGTTAGGTATTTACACAGTTAAATCGGTCAATGTTATGTTAGTTGAAACTTGAAAGTCTTTTGTATGCAAAAAAAGTAATGTTTTAGGTGCATAATTAAACACCTAACTTAGTTATGGTAAACAAATCTATGGCGAAACTTTAAATTATTGCATGAATAGCTAGTCACAGATGTTTCCTCGAATACTAAACTATTAGTATGAGTAAATTATTGACGGGGTAAGTTTCTACTTACAAACAATTAAACAGATCGATGCAGCTTGATTGGAATTGGGATACTGACAAAATTAGTACGTACGCATGATTAGTACCTGATTACACACCAGCTCCAAGATTCGAATTTATATTAAATTAATTAATATGTCCGTGCTTATAGGCCTATTACAGCGTCGCTTATTACGCAGCAATAAGGATCAATCTAGGGACCCTTTCTCCATAAATCTTATTACACTACACTGATTCAAGTGTAAGGGTCCCTGTGAAAAGTGCAGTGTAATAGGCCTTTTAATTAAACTACATAAGTTTCGTAATTATTATTATCCGACTTTATTAGGCAGCCCTAAATTAAGATCAGCTCGGCAGGTAGTTGGCTCAGGCTTGGATTGCGTCGCGCGTGACCTCGAGAGGAGGCGGCGAGCGGGGAGCGAGGCGCTGGGGAATCCTTCTGGCGCCAGACCGGCATCGGAGTCTGCCCGCGCCCCGTGCCGCGTCCCACCGCGCTCACTCGAAATAGATGCATGGTGATTTACGCCTCAAGCGTATGAGTAAATATAAGTATAGAGCTTGCCTGCCTGCCTTGGCATGTCCGCTCGCTTTCCCGCCGCCCCCGCGTCCCGCCGATCCGTTCCCCGCGCAACATGTATCGCGAGCAAGTAATCGCGACTCGCGACCTACCATGCGTCTCCAACAGAATGCATGCGTGGGGCGTTATGACGTACACGTAGTCTTATAATAATATTATGTGAACTAAGCGTATCTAACGACGCGGACAAGGTGATTTTGGCTTGGGCATAGAAGTTTTTCTATAACCACTAGACGTAAGTACCAAATGTAGTTACATAACTAAACTCGCCGGCATATTTAGCGGAACATAAAAAAAGGTCCATAATTAAAAAAATATGGTTTTATTTTAAAATCTACTTACTACACTTCTTTTGTTATTATACGACTGCCTGAAAAAAGGAGTATATTGTTTTCAGGGTTCATGTATGTATGTATGTATGTAAGTATGTATGTATGTATGTGAGTTTGTATATTCCACCATAACTTCTATACGCCTTACCCGATTTTGATAAATGAGGTATCGTTAGAATCCCTAGCTTATTCCAGGTGACATAGGCTAGTAAAATTTAAAAGAAATTGATGGGGTGACCATGGTCCCGTATTAAAGACTAAAGTTGAAAAAAAAAATCGAAAATAACATTAACTATATAATCATCATCTAGAAAATGATGAGTAGATTCCAAAAATATATAACATTATAGTTCAATATCCAGTGATTCACAAACAAATATCATTTAATAAAAATGTGAATAAGACTCCAAAGGCATGCAAATCGCTTCATAAGGAGGTAAACTCCGAAAATAATATAGCAGGGCAGTCGTATTTTTTAATTCGTTAAATTAATTTCACTTGTTTAAAGTTTCATTTGTTTTACTTAAAATGAGATCACATTAAGAACAGATTTTGCGAGTAAAGGCTATTTGTGAAAAATGGTACATTTTTGAACTTTTCATGTAACCGGGAAAAGTGAAATTTAATATTAAAATAACAATTAATTAAATCAGAAAAATGATGATTAATATCGCGTATTTCCTCCACGTGCTCTTATTAAAGTTTCTACCCGTCTAGGCATACTGAGAATGATGTTATCGATGGTCTCCTGGGATAGTCTCCGCCATTCCTCAACTACGGCGATTCGCAGTTCTCCCACGTTGGCAGGAGCTGGAATTCTGGACTTAACTTTTCTTTTCAGCAAGTCCCAAACGTGCTCTATTGGGTTCATATCCGGTGATCTCGCCGGCCACTCCATAACAGTGATATTCATATCATTAAGATAAGCTTGAGTTACCCGAGCGGTATGCGGCCGAGCATTATCCTGCATAAAAACAAAATGAAAGAATAGAAGCAGTGCGGGGTGTAACCGTAAGTGAGCGTACGGTACGAAGAAGGCTCGAAGAAGCTGGTTTGGGTTCATTTGTGCCCGCCAAGGCTCCAAGGCTCGAGGTAAATCATCGTAGAAACAGGGTAACTTTTGCTCAGGAACATCGACTTTGGAACGCGGACCAAAGGAGTAAGGTATTGTTTAGTGATGAGTGCAGAATTCTCTTAAATCAAATTGACGGCAGGCAAAGAATATACAGACGCAAAGGAGAACGATACATTCAGACAAATTTTTAAACTACAGTTGCATACGGTGGTGGATCAATAATGGTTTGGGCGGGCATTTGTTTGGGAGTTCGCACAGACTTGGTAGTGATTGACAGAGGGACTCTGACTGCAGACCGCTATATCAAAGAAGTTTTAGAAGAAAATGTCGTACCGTTTGCCCCATATATCGGTGAAGATTTTGTTTTTATGCGTGTGTTTTGAAGCGGCAAGATTGTTCCATTGCAATACAACCGTTCGCGTCAATTCACATTCATGAGAGTTCATTATCGGGGCTGGCCGGTTAGCTGGCACTGGCGCAGTGGCTGGGCAAACGTGTCGTGGCAAAAAGAGCGGCGCGGGTGGCGTTGAGAGAGGACCGGTTCACTCGTACCACAGGTTCTTGTGCCTCTCTCCTTCATTCATCACGTCGTTGCTTCATATTAATATCATCTGGGTATACCATATTATAATAAGTACTTACCTAACTACTTTTCCAAATGTATGTCCTTTTATGATTGTAGGTACCTATCTACCTACTTTATTATTAGACTAGATGATCCGCGTGAATGAAGGTTTTTTTTTGTTTTCCGCGGGAACTCTTTAATTTTCCGGTATGAAATGTAGCCTATGTGTCAGGTTATTTAAGCTTTCTCCATCGATATATATACTATAATATGTAAGTAACTAGGTACATGGGCCCTTTCATAGAAAAATGTTGGTCGTCCGACTTGTAGGGCGTGCCCCTCACCTGTATAAGCCTGTCCTTGTCCCTGCCATAGCGCTGTCCCGCTTTTCAGACTAGATGGCGTTACTAAAATAAGTCCACATTCTTTGTTTGACAGGGCCCTTCTATATAAATTGAGGTCGTTGGCTTTTCCATTCCAAATTTCAGCCAAATCAGTTCAATCATTGCGGCGGCATGAAAGAGCTGTTTAATGAAAACGATTGGCTTAGACAATTGGGCCTCTGATAAGCCATCGATTTGATAAAAACCTAAGTAGGTGGATTTTACACAGATAGACCTAACTATTTATAGGTAAGTACGTATTTCTTTTGCTACACGGGTCAGCTCAAGGCCAGCTCCTGGTCATACCTCCGAAATATTTCGCCAATTATGCGATGGATAGACAGTAGGCACTTGGCAGACTACCTACTCTGAGGCCACGATTACACTTTTATTGAGTTTTTACGTACAAAAGTAGCATACGTAAATAACTTAACTAACATTTGCATGAAATACGCTACTTACGTTGACCTACAAGACTGTTTACATGTCGTAAGTTAGATTAGTTGCCTACTCATATGGCGACTTGCGTGAGTAAAAACTTACAATGGTACCTAGTCGTGGCCATGCAACTTTAATTAACAGAGGTGGGTAAATAATCAATTATTATTAGTCCTTACCTAGATTTTATTGCCGAGAAAATACCTACCTACATAGGTTGTAGAATAAGCACTACTTTTTAAGGAAATACCTACCGGCTTAATTATTTTGTATAGGTAGATATCATACCTAGATCGTTTTAATACTGTGGTTTTAATTTCATTTTGATAAGATTACGCCGTGCGTATGAAATGGAGAATAAGGAGATTGGTAGGTACCTAGTAGCAGCCCCGGATCTTCAATTTTTTCGAGGCGGGGCAAAAACTGAAAAATGCCGGCCCCGCCCGCCTATATTTTACCTTTGATTCTCATGTTTACAATTTTTTTATATTTGCTATTTTTTAATTTAAAAAACTGATTTTCAGTTTATTTTTAATTCAAATTCAATTTTTTTTTTTCTATCTGGCCAATTTTTGTCCTTGTAGGTATATCAAAATATATTGATTTTTTTGAGTTAGAGCTGCCTTTTGTTTATCAGCGCGCGACCGAAATGCTCGCGTCAGCACTTTTCTTAATTTTTTTCTGTTTCTATTATAGTGATAGAAACTTCTAGTTTGCTTCAGTTTGTCTACATACATACTAATTATATGTATTTTGTTTTAGTACTGTGGTATCTCCGCCCGGCCGGCCGCCCCTATTTCTGTTGCGCGTGAATTTATTTCTATATCTTCTAAGATATTCATCGGAATGAAATGGTGTAAAGAGTGAATTTGGTTAATATTAAATACTTGAGATGACCAACCATTTTATTTTGATAAGGATTAAAAGAATGTCAGTAAAACACCTTCGAAAGTAAAGCTTTGTTGTAAATTATAAAATCATAAAAATGGTTATTGTGAGGCAACCTTAAAAGATAGCTTAAAAGATGCTATCGGGGATTTATTTTAGAACTTTTTGAGGGGAACTATTCTACATTACATTGTTTTCGTGTAACTTTTACTATTTACGCAGCGCACGCCACAAAAGCTCTCAGATGAGAGGATTTTTTCCGACTTCATTCACATTATTGCAATTTTCGTAAGGATCTCTAATTTTTTGTAAATAGAAGATAGCCTATGTTACTCGCTGATAAGTAGCTATCTATAAGTGAAAGAATTTTTAAAATCGGTCGAGTAGTTTTTGAATTTATCCATTACAAACCTCAGACTAATATTCAATGTTTTAAACAAACAAACAAATCTTTCCTCTTTATAGCCCCGCGAAAGCGAAAAATAATTTTTATTTTATATAACTTACTGTCCATATAGTACTGGACATCTCAGTGGTCAAAGTTAATGATGACTTGTGTGTGTGTGTGTGTGTGTGTGTGTTGAGCTGCCAAGTTTGAATTTGCTGCCCGGGGTATGGGTGCCGCCCGGGACATGGGCCCCGGCTTGCCCCCCCCCCCCCGATCCGGGGCTGCCTAGTAGCTTAGTAGGTACCTACTTATACTATAAGAAACTCTTGTTTATTTATGAAGATGCAGCTTAATATTTATTAACCGACTTCAAAAAAAGGAGGAGGTTATCAATTCGACTGTATGTTTTTGTATGTTTGTTACGCGATTACTCCGCCAATTATGAATCAATTTTGATGATTCATCATGAACTTCAGACATGGCGAATGGAACTCCTCAATCGATAAGAGTAATTTTGATGATTCTTTTTTTTGTGATAGATCATACTTCAGAGGTGGTCCCATATAAATTTGGTGAAGATCTGATGAATATCTTCGGACAAGGCGAACGGAACTCCTCAATGGATAAGAGTACATTGCTCGGATCAGTGTAATAGCTTAGTAAATAGTAGGTTTTTAACCAGATAGCATATTAGGTATTTTAATACGTCACTCAGATCATATCTCCGAACATGGAGAACTGAACCACCGACTGAACTCCTCAATGGATAAGAGTAGGTACATACCTATTGCTCGCGATCAGTGTAATAGCTTAGTAGGTAAACAGTAGGTTTTCAACCAGACATCTATACTAATATAATAAATGCGAAAGTGTGTCCTGTCGGTCTGTCTGTCTGCTATGCTTTCACGGCCCATCTGTGCAACCGGTTTTGATTAAATTTGGTACAGATATAGGTTGTATCCCGGGGAAAGACTTAGGCCACTTTTTATCCCGGAAAATTCAACAGTTCCCGCGGAAATCAAAAACTTTATTCCACGCGGACGAAGTCGCGGGCATCATCTAGTAGCCGTGACCACTAAAAATTGTAAAATTAAAAAAAATTAAAACCGACTTCAATAACCATAAACACTAAATATTTTAATTTAATACCGAATAGGTATATTATATTTAGAAAAGTTAATGTAGTTCTATAATATTTTTTGGAGTCGGTGCCGCCAATGTGGAGAGTTGAAGACCCAAAACAATATGAAGAATAAACGATTCGTGCGGCTAATAATTGGCACCGACTCCAAAAAATATTATTATAGAACGCCATTAACTTTTCTAAATGTAATAAAGGTAGGTACTTAGGTATTCAGTAATAAATTAAAATATTTTTTTAGTGCTTGTGGTTATTGAAGTCGGTTTTTTTTTGTTTTAATATATGTATAGGTAGGTACCTGGGTGATAAAGTACGTAAAACTCAATTTTCTAGTGCGGAATGATGATTGTGCCTATTAGCCAATAGTACCTAGGTACGTCCATTGTAGAAGCCTCGGACGAGCTCACCTATAACGTAATTTAATAATAAAATGATGATGCAGTCCTAATACATAACCACTTGGAAACCGGTAGGTAGTTACATACCTGAGTGTAATTTACTGATGCACGCGACTTCACCCGCGTGGATGAGATTTTTTTAAATTCCCGCGGGAATGACCTTAATTTTCCGGGGGAAAAAGTTGCCGGGAAACAATACAATCTATTTCTGTATCAAAGTGTCAAGACGCTGGGCCGTGAAAGCGTAGCAGACGCACTTCCGCATTTATAATATAGATTTTTTCGATAAAACAAAAAGTACAGTTGAATGCAGAGTAAATGTATGGTGACACATAAATAGTCTATATCATCGCAATAGGTAACGTTTAGGTACGTAGGAGACCACCGAGTAGTACGGGACGTAGATTTTGGGCAGATGAATAACTTTGGGAAGTTTTTGTACACAGTTCACCACGCTGGGGATCTTGACAAATCTTTGAGGACTAATGGAGAACTTTCGGGTTTGGAGATTTCCTCTGGATGTTTCCCTTCACTATTAAAGCAAGTTTTACCAATCTCTTAAATCGCCCATAACTGGAACAGTTAGGTAGTTACGAGTGCCTGGAATCAAATCTCGTACTCCTGAATAGAAAACCGGGCGTTGGAGTAACTAGAGGCTATCACTTGTCACTACCCAAATGGAAAAATGCAAGCAAAATAACCCATAACTTAACAAGATAGGATAGTATAGCTGCTGCAGCTGGCGAGAGTTACAATATAATAAATGAAATACTCAGTTCGAACGTCATTAGTTACAACAGAGTATGAAAAGGCAGGTGTAGTTCGCCTCGCCTGGTACCTACCTACCTACTTACTGGTTTAGTAACTTCGGCGAGCCAAAAGTCAATGTGCTATAAATTGCATTCGGTATTCGATCTTACATGAACAACATTGCGATTAATAACATAATTCGTAATCAATGGTCTTATATGGAAATAGCAGTTCCAACATAATGGAATAGAATGCGACAGGGCTTGGATTGCGCAGGAATTGAGAAGTTTCATGATATCATAGAGCACTAGTGGCCCATTATCTACTAATACTCAGGTAGTTACATCAAAATATCAAATGTTTAAACACTTCATAAAAGTGCTTTTAGGTCCAATGAAGTCACGCCTCATCAAACACCATATTATTATTACTTATTCGGTAGGTTAATGTCGGCCGTTATTAAGGTAGAGTGACGTCATGCATCGGACGTCAGACGTCAATTTATACACAAAAATATTCTCGCAAGCGCAACTTTAAAGTTCCATAACTTTTTTCATTTGCTAGGATATTTAAATGAATCTTTTGTTTTTTGTTATAATTTACCTTAATTTTTATCATTATTTCTAAATACAAATAGGAAACTGATGGGCCTCTGGGCGTTCATCACTAGACATACTTAGCTACCTATCTCAGATCGCGGTAAAAAAATGAACTTGGCTTTGACACGCTACACGCTACCGCGTGTCTTGATCTTATGCACCGTGTATTGGTAATTGGTATAGCGCTGAGCCCGGCATAGGTACGTGAGAAGAGACTCTTTTCCCTTTGAGTCAGCTAAAGAAAAATTTAATTACAAACAGATAAACTCCGCATCCCCCGATCGCAAGAGGCACGAAAGTGTTTTGACTTCTGTGAAACACAATGAAACCATGGATGTATCAACTATCAACCACACGATTAGAAAAGAAAGAAAAAAATTAGAACGCGTTAGAACGTCTAAAATGCGTTACAGGTACTCACAGCGAAGTTTTCTGCAACAATTGGTTTACTACTCAAGTCTGAAAAATAAATTTGCATCAAACGTAGTTTCAAATAGATCGTACCTCCGCGTGGAGTGATAATTACTATAATAATTCCGCTTATGTAAAATAATTAATTATGCAAGTGTCTCACAGGTCACTGGTAACACAATGTAGAGCGACCCGTATTGAATTTACTCGTTCGTTTCATTTCGGTCGTTGCCGCTTTGACGTCTACCCAAATACGAATTTTAATAATTACCTATTACCTAGCTCAGCAGTCATTAGCAAGTACCTATACTTATAAGGAACCTAAACTTTTTATAACTAACTGATGCTCGCAGCTTTGGCTGCCAAGTTTTGGGTTTCTCGCTTTTAAAAGTTTTCATGGGAACTCTAGATTTTCCGCGGCAAAAAAGTAGCTTAGTCTGTTGCAGCGTGATCGAACGACAAACAGTTCTTTAAACATCCTACTCTATGCGACAAACCAATAAATCTACAATCAAGTGCACACTGGCCAATTTTTAAGGGTCCTTATACAATCAGGCCGCAGCCAACTTTAGGTATATAACTCGCCACACTACAGCATATATCTGTACGCATATATAGCACTACGCTCTACGCTCGATTTTATAGCCAACTAATCAATTTTGTAACTTGAAATATTTGATTATTTATTTACTACATATTATTATCTATGCCTCCGCGCCACATTATTATAGTAAATACTAGCAGACGCACCCCTGCTTCGCTCGGGTGAAATTTTTAAAAATTCCTTGGAGGTCGAATTTCCAAAAATCCTGAAACACGTGTTTCTTAAATCCCTATAGTAAAAATCTGTAGGTATTTAACTCGCCACAATACAAAATATTTCTGCAAGCACGTATACTCTACGCTAGACCACAGTAAACGGATGAAACTACCTAGAAACGTTCGAAACAGCTCACTCACACAAACATGCGCATCGACATTGCCGTCAGTAGTGATTGCTGCGTCATGACGAGTGGTCACGTATAAATCTATTTCCGCGATCTTTTTAAAAATGCAAGGAGTGTATTGCGTAGTATACAGCTGTTTGAACTCTGCTTCAACAAAACCGGAACTATCGTTTTTTAAATTCATTCTAAATCGATATTTGGGGTTCCCTGGGAACATAAAACAGGAAACTGGTAACAAATTTGAAAAAAATCTCTGTTATTGTACCGATTTCGTACAAAATCGATATATGAGGATCCCTAAGATCACAAGACAGGAAACTGTTACCAAAATTTAAAAAAATCAGAGCCATTTTGAAATGTTTGTTATTGGACCGATTTCAGTCAGCGCCGTTTTGAAATTCTCTGTTATTGTACCGATTTCGTTCAAAATCGATATCTGACGATCCCTGGGATCACAAAACAGGAAACTGGTACCAAAATTTAAAAAAAGTCAGCGCCATTTTGAAATTCTTTATTATCGTACTGATTTCGTTCAAAATCGATATCTGACGATCCCTGGGATCACAAAACAGGAAACTGGTACCAAAATTTAAAAAAAGTCAGCGCCATTTTGAAATTCTTTATTATCGTACCGATTTCGTTCAAAATCGATATCTGGGGTTCTCTGGGATCACAAAACCGGAAACTGGTACCAAACTTTAAAAAAAGTCAGCGCCATTTTGAAATTCTTTGTTATCGTACCGATTTCGTTCAAAATCGATATCTGGGGTTCCCTGGGATCACAAAATAGGAAACTTTTACCAGAAAATACCAAAATGGCGCTAATTTTTTAAAATTTTGGTAACAGTTTCCTGTTTTGTGATCTTAGGGATCCTCAGATATCGATTTTGAACGAAATCGGTACAATAACAGAGAATTTCAAAATGGCGCTGACTTTTTTAAAATTTTGGTACCAGTTTCCTGCTTTGTGATCCCAGGGATCGTCAGATATCGCTTTTGAACGAAATCAGTACAATAACAAAGAATTTCAAAATGGCGCTGAGTTTTTAAAATTTTGGTAACAGTTTCCTGTTTTGTGGTCTAAGGGATCCTCAGATATCGATTTTGAACAAAATCGGTACAATAACAGAGAATTTCAAAATGGCGCTGACTTTTTTATAATTCTGGTAAAAGTTTCATAATTTGTGATCCTAGGGAACCCCAGATATCGATTTTGAACGAAATCGGTACAATAACAGAGAATTTCAAAATGGCGCTCACTTTTTTAAAATTCTGGTAAAAGTTTCCTGTTTTGTGATCCCAGAGAACCCCAGATGTCGATTTTGAACGAAATCGGTACGATAACAAAGAATTTCAAAATGGCGCTGACTTTTTTTAAATTTTGGTACCAGTTTCCTGCTTTGTGATCCCAGGGACCGTCAGATATCGCTTTTGAACGAAATCGGTACAATAACAAAGAATTTCAAAATGGCGCTGAGTTTTTAAAATTTTGGTAACAGTTTCCTGTTTTGTGGTCTAAGGGATCCTCAGATATCGATTTTGAACGAAATCGGTACAATAACAGAGAATTTCAAAATGGCGCTGACTTTTTTTTAATTCTGGTAAAAGTTTCATAATTTGTGATCCTAGGGAACCCCAGATATCGATTTTGAACGAAATCGGTACAATAACAGAGAATTTCAAAATGGCGCTCACTTTTTTAAAATTCTGGTAAAAGTTTCCTGTTTTGTGATCCCAGAGAACCCCAGATATCGATTTTGAACGAAATCGGTACGATAACAAAGAATTTCAAAATGGCGCTGACTTTTTTTAAATTTTGGTACCAGTTTCCTGCTTTGTGATCCCAGGGATCGTCAGATATCGCTTTTGAACAAAATCGGTACATTAACAAAGAATTTCAAAATGGCGCTGATTTTTTAAAATTTTGGTAACAGTTTTCTGTTTTGTGGTCTTAGGGATCCTCAGATATCGATTTTGAACGAAATCTACCAATAACAGAGAATTTCAAAGGCGCTGACTTTTTTTTAATTCTGGTAAAATTTTCATATTTTGTGATCCTAGGGGACCCCAGATATCGATTTTGAACGAAATCGGTACAGTAACAGAGAATTTCAAAATGGCGCTGATTTTTTTTTTAATTTTGGGTAAAGTTTTCTGTTCAGTGATCCCAGGGAACACCAGATATCGATTTTGAACGAAATCAGGACGATAAAAAAGAATTTCAAAATGGCGCTTACCGTACTAAAATTATTGGGAAAGTTTGTTTGTTAGTAGGATTGTTCTTCAATCACGCCGTAACAGACTAACGTATTGACCTAATTTTTTGCATAGGTATAGTTGGCTATAATAATAATTGAGTGTAGTTAAGGGCTCTGGAGTGTCATAGACTTCAATTAAAACATTCATACATACTTCCAACATACATACACACTCACACACACACGCATAGGCATACATAGACTCCTAATCTCGTACCCTTTCCTTTTGGCTTTGCTGTAATGGGGTAAAAAAAAGGGTAATTGAGAACTTTCTTCTTTGTGTCGTTAACAATATCAAGTTTTATCAAGCGCAGTATACAACACGGTGTTAATTTTGTCGTAATAAATTTCATGCAAAAAGCGATACACCCACCCATTTACGAGCGCATCTCAGCGCGTACTGAGCGCCAAACGCCAAGCGGCCGGCTTCTTTCCATAGAAAATGTATGAAGAATTTTTTGTGTTGACACATAAATGACAAAGTATTTATTTGTATGCATAATGTTCCAGCATTTGGGTAGAGGACTATATAAGCCCCACTCTTTTGTTATTTTCAAGTTAAAATATGTAGCTGATCTAGCTTTATGGGTTCCTATCCAGACCCCATTTTTCGTCATTTTCAGCAGTTCTTGCGTTCGTAGAAACGTATTTATTCCGAAAATTTGTATGGGAGTGTGCATTTTTTATGGGGTCTAACTAGAGATGAATACATTACCTTTAATTTAATACCATAATATCCCAACAGCTGTTATTCCATTTATCTATAAATGGTACTTGAAAAAGTATGATATCTGTATAAGGGGCCTTAAGCAAGCGGGATTTTTATTACTTAGTGATTAAGTCACAGTTCCTTGATTCCTATCTTCAAGCCATATTGTAAACGCGATCGAACCCAACTTCACGGCAAGAGTCAAGATGTCACATGGAATGCGTATGATTTGTAACACAATAAACTGTTTGAAGCACTTCGTCAAGTGCGAGTGCTTTCAAGTTCCATTACTATTTCAATTTCTAGAAGCACGCACACGCAGTAGGTTATATGTATTTATGTTAGACGCATCGACGCACGCACGAAACGGTTTCCCAAGCCTCATCGCATCAACAGTGCTACCTCAAGTATGCGATCATAGATACATAATAGTAACAACTTTTAGAGTTCCGTAGTAAATAAAGGAACCTACGTCCAAACTATCACCCTATGTGTATGTGTGTGTAAGTTTTATTTCGTGCCACTAATTAATTGCAACAAAATCACATGTTTACTTATGACTAAAATAATTGTAATTCAGTGTAGGTACGCCGCGCTGTACAGTTATTGAAAACAATTGTGTAAACGTTAAAACAGAAGGATACCCAATACATTTTTGAAACACAAGCAGGCTAATTCCACCTTGAAAAAAATTGGTCTTCACTCTCGAGTGATATCTTGGGACAAGGACGTTTCTTAAACAGTTTTGGAAAAAACTATCCTGTACGGAACAATGACCATCATAGTTTTGCAACTAAAATGTTTACGGATCCATATAAGCGTGTTCTGGCACGAACTTGACGATTTATTTGGTAACAAAAAGTCTGACCTTGCTTACCTACTAACGTAAACAAAGAAAACTTCAATGAAAAAAGTTCTCATATAAACTTGGGAATTTGTTTAGAAAGGTATATTAATAGGCAGGAAGGTGGATACTACAGTATTCCCAAAGAATATTTTTCCAAGCCAGTTATATTTTCCTTTCGTGCAAATGATCTGCTGTTTACGTTCGTCTTATGACTCATGATGCAATGTGTTTGATCTGACGACATTAGCTTGTTATATAGGTCACCGTAAGATTGTAAAAACCGTTAGATTATAATCTAACTCGCGAAATTGTAAACTGTCGGAAGATTGTAAACCGTTCAATGTTCTGAGTGTAAATTTTTGAAATATTCATTGTATTTACGTTTTCTTGTCTGTTTCTTGTAGGTTAGGTTAGGGTTCGACATAAATAACCAGGTAGTATTAGTAGGTTTTATCGGGTATACCTAGCATATTACAATCTACTGAAAAATAATGCGTCAAATTGTAACCTTTCGATAGTTTGCAATTTCGCGAGTTAGATTATAATCTAACGGTTTTTACAATCTTACGGTGACATTTATAAACGTCACTGAATATTTTAGCATAAATTTATTATTGATTCAGGCATCAACTGCCCAATCACTATTTTGTGTATTTTCCTTCTCTGAATTGTTGAGAGGAATAGGTAGTAGGAACTTATGCCGGTGTCCAGGCCCAGGGCAATCATGTGAAAGTTAGTTTGTTTAATTATTTATTGCACACTAGCAGACTTGCCTGCAACTTCGTCCGCGTGAAATAAGTTTTTTAAATTCCCACGGGAACTCCCTAATTTTTTGGGATAATATATACCTACCTAGCCTATGACACTCACAAATAATGTGGCATTCTATTGGTACCAGAATTTTCAAATCGATTCAGTAGATCCAGAGATTACCCGAAGTCACAACGTCACAAAGTCAAACTTTACCTCTTTATAATATTAGTGTAGATAAACAAAATACAGTACAAAGGCGAAATATCTAGTGGTATTCTCTCCCAGTTAACCTTTGGTGCATAGAGGAATGAGCAACATAATATTTTAACAGGTTCGCACCGGACTTTCACAGACAATTATTACTTCAGTAAGTAGATATAAAGTGATCTAGGCACCATGGAGGCTACTTTTAGCGCGGGAGACAGACATGTAAAGGTGCAAGATTGCTCACGTGAGAACAAAAGCTTGGTTAAATATCAAATATGGTAATTTTTCGGTTTTATTGAGATTTGCAAACTAATCATCAGGAAGATATTTGTCAAGCGCAGATATCAGTTATATTTATCTAGCTCCGACTTTGTAGATGCATAAGATATAAGCCTAGCAGTAACACAGTAGATATGTGCTACGCTTCGAGCATTTAGGCAATATGTTACCATCCTATTCACAAGGGTCACTATGGCAACGAACGCTAGGCCCGTGGGCGCCGCGCCCCCGCCCTCCGGGAGGTCACAGGTACTTGATAATGATGCTATGATATAGTTAATTCCCGCTTACTTATTTCCAGCAATTACCTACATCTTTATTTAGTAGTAAAAGTTTATTATTGCGTTTTCTTAGAATATCTTAATGTTTGTATTTTGCAACGACCTCTACGATGACAAATTGTTAGCAAAGTTCTCCAGGTATTATGTGTCACCATACATTTACTCTGCATTCAACTCGCGCGCGAAATATATGTGCCAATCATTTACTAGGTAGGTATAGACAATGAGATATTCACTTTGCCCATTAGATATCTGGAAATGCCTGATGTAGCTATACTTTCATCAATATTCCTAAATTTTATAATTAAAATCTGAAAAGCTCAATGTCAATTTTAATTGATTCTCGGACTTGCTCGGCTGCTTCATACCTAAGTATTGACCACTGGGAAATGACATGACCAGTAACTGCCCTCCGATTTGGGACAATTTGCAGTATTTCCGTTTTTACAGTAAGGTTTAAAAATTAAAACCGAAATTACTATGGATTTATTATTCCGAATAAGGTCAAAGTTAAAATGTCTAAAAAAACAATACGTTTATTGTTTATATCATGAGCGTCCGCTTTCCTCTTTAAGCATTACTTCATTTTGACGTTCCGTTTTATCCAAGCCTAACAATAATCTTATAACCCTACATGATTAAGTAGGAACTATTATCTTATTATCTCTGATTATTTTATATTATTTTGTAATGACCTTTTATTAATTTAATTAACTAACTTTATTTTATTAAATTGCTATACAACTTTGATGATCTATACCAAATATTCATACACCACTAATTGGTAGAATGTATAGGGCTCTCAAACTGTAATCATACCAACTTTATATCACCTACATTCTCATAAATAAATTTTTATTTAACTATTTATTTATGAATACCATTTAAGTACCTTAGTCACTTTATTATGAGTCATTTATTTTTGATCAATTAAATAGTAATGAAAAGGAAATGTATATTTTGTTTATAATTATTTTTGTTAGTTGACAAGCCTCAATGATCGAACAAAGCATTTTCAAATAACCACTGCGTTTAAAGGAACGTAACGCTCTCTGACATTGCACGTGTCTGCCTCCTGTGATCGAATAGTTGAAAAAACTCGCTAACCAAAACGTTCAGCACCATCTGTTGTCGAATAGTTGCAAAGACTCGCTAACCAAAACGTTAAGCGCTAATTAGTGTGGCAGCAGTACAATTTAGCGTGATTTTTAAAGGAATACATAATTCTTGCAAATATAGTTTCATTATTCCAATATTATCCCCATCCATGCCCAAATAATGCAAAGCTTAATTATTTTCCTGAAAAACGTGGTTAGCAATACTTCAAAATATTTTTTTAGACTCGCTATCCACAACAACGCCATCTGAATAGGTACTATAAAATATAAAAATTACAATAATAAAGAAATCGTTGCTACACATTGATTTTTGATCTCTAGGCAAGCTCCCATAGTTCCGCTGGTCATCTCCTTTCATTCTTGAAAAATACCTACTTATGCAAGGAAATATGGTTATTGGGTCTAAAACGAATTAGGAACCTGTTAGTATACGAATATACACTGAGCTACGCCTTTAAAAATGCGGACACGACGTCGTAACCATCTGGTTATTGCGGTCAGATTCCGAAGAGCGAAGTGTTCTGCATGAATTGATTTCTTGCTAGAGCCTAGAAGTAATGTTGCAAATTGTGCTAACTACGTATACGTACAACTGCAGAAAATTATGGTACGAATTATGAAGTACGAATTAAATGCGGCATGGGGGCAATCCGCAAGTCATCACTTGTACGTACGAATTGTGAACCTCTCGGTAGCAGCTGCAACAGCGCCTGTTTATACCGACGGTTTATAACCGACTTCCAAAAAAGGAGGAGGTTCACAATTCAGCGCGTTTTTTTTAAATGTATTTGTATGCAGGTGCATATCTCCGTGGTTTCCGGACCGATTTGAAAAACGTAGTGTGCAGAAATCAAAAGTTTAAAAAATATATAAGTAGGGTTAGGTAATGGTTTAATGATTATACCGTTCGTTTTTGGCACAGGGTATCTAATAAAGGTACTACACTCGCATATATACCTTTATTCGATTTAGGGCAACATATTTTGGAAATAAGAAAGATATGGACATTTATTAGGATTACCTATCGGGAGGCCTCCTGTAAGTAAATACAGTGAACGAGCATTTCGAACAGAGGCCCAATTGCCTAAGCCAATCGTATTCATTTGACAGTTCATAACGTATAACTCGAACCCTTTAAGGAGTACATACATGCGTTTTCACGTGTAAGCAATTATGACCTCCTTAAACAGGTCGAATTATACGTTTGACAGACGATTACGACTACGATTTCCTTACATAATCGGGGGCCTGCTCCCCTATTCTGTAACTCAGTGGCTATCGAAAAATGAAAGCCACTGACATATATATTTTGTCCATTGAAGGTTTACTATGAAAAAATGAAAGAACATTTCATAGTAAAACTTCAATGGATAAAAAATATAAGTCAGTGGCTTTCATTTTTTGATAACCACTGAGTTACAGAATCGGGCTGCTGGTCTAGTAGTTATTATACCCTAAAATAGATACAATGCCATGTAAGTATTGAAAAGTATGTTTCATTTTAGCAGTGTTCAAATACAGCAACTCTTTAAAGTTAAGGTATATACAGTTATTATTGCATTCTTATATTACTCAACCAACAAGACAAGATGAAGTCTTGTATATGTCACCGTAACATTGCAAAAACCGTTAGATTGTAATCTAACTAGCGAAATTGTAAACTGTCGACATAATACAATTTAACACATTATTTACCTACAACACACACCGTTAGGTAACACAGGTATATTAACCCGATAAAACCTAAGTACTACTGATTATTTATGTCGAACCCTAACCTAACCTACAAGAAACAGACATTGAACAGTTCACAATCTGTCGACAGTTTACAATTTCGCTAGTTAGATTACAATCTAACGGTTTTTGCCAATATTACGGTGACATATAGATTTCATTTATTGCGAACTATCTGGAAAGGGTCCCAGCCTCCAGGCTATCTCGTTTTCATCAAAGGCTAACACCGTCATCTACTACCAAGTGAAGTTGTAGCCAACTTGTAATGGAATTAAAAATAATAATAAAAGAGATTCCTTTTCAAAATAGGTAGTGGGAAGCGAGTTAAGTTCTTAGAAATATCGGAATGGTAAATGTGAAAAAGTTGGTAACCCGAGGCGGCGGGAGGCGGTGGCGCGTGCTCGGGGGGATTCCGAGAATCGTAATACCGGTTCAACACAACTATTGACGGCTCTCCGGCCACGGCTGTGTCATTGTTTGTGACTGCAGTCCGAGAGAATAACGCCGATACCTCCGTCCTTGTCTATGGGTCTTGCTTAGAAATATAACTGAGCAATCTTAGGAAATTACGTAATAGAGTACTTAGCGTTTATGCGAGTTTAAGTAGGTACCTACCTACATAATTATGTAGGTTGGTTTGATAGGTACCTACATCACTTTTTTTTTTAAATTTTCGGTGATAAGTAAAAATGTAAGTTGCGTCAGTATGCTCATGCACAAATAAGATTATAGCTGATGCCCGTGACTTCGTCCGCCTGGTTTAAGGTTTTTTGATTCCCGCGGGATCTCCTTAATTTTCCGGGATAAAAGTAGCTTATGTCACTTTACAGGCCTTCAACTATACCCATGCCAATAATCACGTCGATCCGTTGCTCCGTTGCAGCGTGATTGAAGGACAAACCAACAAACAAACACACTTTCGCATTTATAATATTAGTATGATTTATGGTATATTACTAATGGTAGGTACAAAGTATTCTGATTTCTCTGAATGAGTCACAGTGTATCCTCAACGTGGGCAAACAGGTATCTTAGGTAAGATGGTAGGTAGTAGGTAGCTGCATTGCCATGAAGATATGAAATGCCCAAGACTTATCAATCTACCAATGCATCCAAAGCGCTGGATATATGTACATACCGACGAGTTAACCAATCAGAGGTTATTGCGATCGTTATACTAGGTATTGTAGGTGTCATTTTTAAATAACGTACTTCTGGGACGACGGTTATACTTCTCTGTTCAGGTCTAAAGGCGTTATAAAAACAAGCATAAAAAGCGTGTTCCTACTTTCATAAAACGGGTAACTCAATGTAAGCATACACAAAAGCTAAGCAGTTTAAGTATGAAAAATCAGTTCAATTATATTTTAGCAAGCAAAGCAAGGCTACTTGATAAGTAAGCTTACAACAAACAAGCAAACAATTTTTCAAATAATAATAATACAAAGCAATCTACTTATCCGGTTTAGACTTTTCAGAAGTTAGTCTAGGTAACGGGGTGGTTCGTTCTATGGAGACCTAACATTAAATCCTCAGTCGTTGAAACTTGGCTGGGTTGTATAATGGCATGAACCAAAAGCTACACAAAAATATCCAAAAGAATATCTATGCGGAAGTTAGGTATTTATACTTAAAACTTATTTTTTATGACTGCATATTATATTTTCTCGATTTATTTTTAAAATAATAATAGAAGGTAGTATAATTACACTCAAAATCGAAGTATCAAACGAAATAATCATGCAGGACATCGATATTTAAACCGATTTTATTATCAAACCTAAACTGCGTTTACGCGATAATGTTCCTTCCTGCTTTTACAATTGGGTATAGCATAAAAATATTTACTTCCTTTCTGATTTTTTATTGGATATTTATAATATACGTGTAACTTATGATACTTTATCATACTGTATAGTTTCATCGCCTGAGGAATTATTGTTGGGGTCAACTAGCTTTATTGCCTAGACTAAGTTTTAGGAATACAACCTATTCCATGAAACTACTTATTTGTTATTCAAGTTACGCTTAAGCCACAGTCCATATAATGATAATAAATGGTGGACAACATCTAATTTACTGATTGTTTGATCACGATTGTTGATACTAACTCAACAATTGAAAGCATCATAGTGTTATAGAAGTTGAAACAATGACTAAAAGTGCAACTGAAGCATTACGTAACATAGCCGGAACTACAAATTGGAATAAGAATATGATTAAATGAGCTAGGGACATACAAGAAAACGTAGCAGGTCAAAGACAAGACGGCAGCGATCTTTAAAGGCAGAATTACAGGCGTTCATCTGGATCATACCATGTTTGCAGCTCTGGATATATCATGGATCCGGTTGGAGATAAGAAGTAACCGCGTTTTGCACCATCAGGTTCAGGATTTCTAGAACTTAAAGCAGAAAGGAAATGTAAGTTTATTAGCCGCGTGGAGCTTGTGGCCTTGCAGTTTGCAAAGTGTGACAATTAATTATTTTTATGGACTGAGTTTGTGCTACT
This sequence comes from Erebia palarica, assembly GCA_964035005.1. NCBI lineage: Eukaryota > Metazoa > Arthropoda > Insecta > Lepidoptera > Nymphalidae > Erebia > Erebia palarica. Next base: position 25,340,636 of record OZ035992.1, on the reverse strand, counting down.
CTTGCCGAACTTGAGAATTTTGGAATAGTGTCGGATATCAACGTGATAATATTACCCACACAATATTAACAGTTATACTGTGACAGTATAACTGTTAATATTGTGTGGGTAATAAGCCATAGATTAAGTAATCCGAATATAGGGTAAGATTCATTAGACCCTTAGCAAAGCAAAAATTATTATCTTCAGTTTTTGCAAGCCAAATTCGCCACAACCGACTTTTGTTTTATAAACAACCTAACAATCGCTATCTTTCATTATTATAAATGATAATAATACTTAGTAGAACCACAGTAAACAGATACAACATGTTTACTGTGGTAGAACTTAGTACTACATTTTACCAATTCTGTGGTAGATAGAACTTGCAAATAGGTAAGTGACATTATCCTCATGAAATGCACGCAACATTTTTCACCCTAACTTTGAAACTCCTAAGGAAAATTAGAATCCTAGCCTGTACATATTTTCAGATAAGTCTTTACCTAACTTTACATAGCGTTTTATTAGGTAAATATTTTGTTGTAAATGCGCGGTTGTCACTTGTCAGTAGATATAGTAACAGTTGTTAATTTTTATAGCAATTTTGCGAAATATGATAACGACTGACGAGTGACGTCACCGATTTGTTGTTAAATAGTAATAAGTTTATATAATAATTTGCGTATTAATATACCTAGATAGGTACGATTACCTACATTTTAAAATAGAGACCGGAAAACATAATCCTATTCGGATAATTGATGAACTGGTAAAATTAGAGATCTATCATCTACTCAATTCTCACCCGGTTTCTAATCTTAGTTCATGTAGGTAGGTAGGTACTTTATATCGTTGATATGATTTGTAAATGTACCTACGCCACCACAGCTTACACTTAATTAATGCGGAGATCTCACGGAATTTCTACAAAAATCATATGCAGTTGGCGTGCAACGATTAATACAGGAAGGTAAAATATATGTATGTCACCGTAAGATTGTAAAAACCGTTAGATTATAATTTAACTCGCGAATTTCTAAACTGTCGAAAGATTACAATTTAACGCATTATTTTCCGGTAGATTGTAATATGATAGGTTTTTAAACCCGACAAAACCTAAGTGCCCAGCCTGCGGCTGAGCACTACTTGATTATTTATGTCGAACCCTAACCTAACCTACAAGAAAGAGACAAGAAAACGTAAATAAAATGAATATTTCAAAAATTTACACTCAGAACATTGAACAGTTTACAATCTTTCGACAGTTTAGAAATTCGCGAGTTAGATTATAATCTAACGGTTTTACAATCTTACGGTGACATGTATAACGAATGATTTGATTGGAACCAACTTTATCAACTCTCAAGTGGCATGTCATCACAAAAATATTACTTTTGGTTATCATGCGTAGGTGCGAAGAATGTCGGAAGCAGGAACACCTTCCCAAATATGAGTTCTGGCAAATTACCAAGCGTTGCTCTCAAGCCGCTTGTGTCACTCGACTGTATTTGTGATGAAAGCCAAATCTATTTAAAGAACATAACATTTCGCTCTAATAAAAACTTCAATATCCTTAGGAATGTAATAACTGGGCATCTAAAATAAATCTCTTCAAGCCGTCCTTGTGCATGTGATTTCATTTTTTATGTTTTAGTTCTTAAGTTTCTGGTACTAAATAAACAAATAATTATACTAAACTGTATACTTATGTATTATATTATTATTAAAACTTTTTGGACTAAAAATAAGCACTAGAATCTAAGTGCCCTGTGCCTACTTGAAAATAATATAAGGTAGGTAGGTACCAGGTAGGTATCTATTAGATGCAAACTTCCCTTCCAATTTTCGCATTTCCCGTAAAGTTATATATTCCGCTTAAGGGGTTAAGAAGGCCGAATGACCTTGACGAAACGCAGACCAGCGGGACTTTTGCCGACGGTAATGCCGTATAGCGGCCACGCCCGGAACTACGCAAACTAGGCCAAAGACTATAGACTGCAGAGGGAACAAGTGCTATTTTATGGGATAATGCCTATATTTATGTTTGCGCATAAATATCATAGGTCACAAATACGTAAACTTTCTTTAATACCTACCTATATCTTTACCTTGAGACCTTGCCATGAAATGTTCGATATCGTATCCGATACTAAATATTGTTTGCGCTTGTAGTAGGCACAGATTTAGATATAGGTACAAGTAATATTTCGTATTGGATCAATGCTAAAATGTAGGTAGTTCAAGTTAGTGTTGCAGAACTATCGATAGTTGACATCAAGCTAAAAGTTTTGAAACGTGCTACCTCCACCGAGGGATGAGTGGGGTACAGGGAGAGGAGATAGAGAATCAGGTACTAACTGCACACAATAAACCCCACTTTGCCGGAGCTGCGTAGTTTTTTTGTGAGTTTACTCCTTTAGAATCAATTTTCATATGTATGAGCCTGTGGTATGAAAATTTATGTGCAGTACTACGTCATGCGCAGCTCTGAGCACAGAGTCACTTAAAAAAAAGTCTGCGCCATTTTGAAATTCTTTGTTAAATAACCGATTTCGTTCAAAATTGATATTTACGGCTTTCTGGGATCACAAAACAGGAAACTGTTACCAAAATTTAAAAAAGTCGCTGCCATTTTGAAATTCTTTGTTAATTGACCGATTTCGTTCAAAATAGCATACGCACTACGAGTAAAATTATGTCTACCCGTTATCTCTCTCTGTCTACCGAAGCTAACATGGTTACTTGTCTCGTTACGTCAAAAGTAGAGATAAAAGTAATATTTCTAATCTGTGGTATTTTTCTCTACGAGCCCTTACATGTCGACTACTTTTTTCTTGTAATATACTGCATTTTGTGCATGTTAGGGTAAATGAAAAATTTGCCGGCAACGACAATATCTCTCTCTCTCGTCGCGAGATAATCTCGTTGTGCACATCCTAGACCTACTGGGATCACAAAACAGGAAACTTTTTTTTTTTTTTTTATTGCATGATAGGCTTGCGCTTGACGACAATCATGCTTAGTGCAAAGCAATGATGAGGTCTAGGTTGGAACGCGCTTGCCTAGAAGATGCCTATTCACTCTTGCCTTGAAGGTACTTAAGTTATAAGTGGCAGGAAACACGTGCGCTGGGAGGGTGTTCCACACCCTAGCGGTTCGTATCAGAAACGTCGAGCAAAAACGCTTCGTGCGAGCAAATTGAACGTCAACCACGTAAGGGTGCCAACGCTCACGGTTTCTCGCTGTTCTGTGGTAGAACGGAGAAGGGGGAACAAGGTTGTGAAGTTCCAGAGCACACTCCCCATGGTATATCCGATAGAACATCGATAAGCAGGCGACATTGCGTCGGTGTTGTAGACTCAGCAATTTCGCCTGCGTAAGTGATTGATCGCCAATTATTCTTAGGGCACGGCGATCTATCGAGTCTAATGTATCGAGTTGGTACTTGGCGGATCCATCCCAAAGGTGGCAGCAATACTCCATGCCAGAACGAACTTGTGCCTGATAAAGAATGAGGCGCTGCTCTGGCGTGAAGTACCGCTTCACTTTGTTCAGGATACCAAGTTTTTTGGCAGCTGTTTTGGCCTTTGACTCGATACATTTCCCGAAATTGAGGGAAACTGTTACCAAAATTTAACAAAGTTAGCGCCATTTTGAAATTCATGTTGTTATTATGTTTCCATGACTATGTAATGTATTTTGATGAATATAAAATATATGGTAATTAATATATGATGATAGCCACGGAGCTAGAGAATAGGAGTGCAGGTGTTCCCAGCTTGTCATCACGAATTTCGATTCCATATTATGATATTATCGATAAGGTTGTCTGGAAGAGATCGCTGGTTAGCGATAAGACCGCCTTATTGTACCTACATTTTAAGTTTTCATGTTTGTTCTTTTTCTTTTGTTTTTTTGTGGTGTACAATAAAGAATATACATACATACATACATACATACATACATACATACATACATACATACATACATACATACATACATACATACATACATACATACATACATACATACATACATACATACATACATACATACATACATACATACATACATACATACATACATACATACATACATACATACATACATACATACATACATACATACATACATACATACATACATACATACATACATACATACATACATACATACATGCATACATACATACATACATACATACATACATACATACATACATACATACATATATACATACATACATACATATTATATACGCTGAAATTATAATGCTTGCTTTTCCGCAGTCTCAGTCGCAGACAAAATGATTTTGTCTCGGTAGCATAATCGATTTACTAAAACAAAAGTTGTTAGAATTCAAAAATGGCACATTTACATCTGAGAAAGACAGACAGAAAGACACACTTACGCATACATTATAATTATTATTAGTATGTATTTTAGTTATTAGTAGCATTAATATTATTAGTAAGTAATTTTGCATTAAAGATATTATAATCTATTCCGTCGGGTCGGAGGAAAAAAAATCAAATTAAAGCTTATTAGCTTTAAAAACAATCAAAATTTAAGTAGCGAGTGCAGGTAGGTTGTTCCTCATCAAAATCATCTTGATTTGAATTTTTACAATCACTTGTCACTACAGAACCTTATTTAGTCTTTGCACCTACTTTGCACACTTAAAAAGTTAAATTCTTAAAAAAAATATATTTACACCTACTAATTTACAGATAAATACTGAACTAAGTATTTCTAAAATTTTAAATATGTACAAATGAGTATAAACCCTTCAAAATCGAAAATTAACTTTAAAAAATTCGCTCCGACACCGACGTGCAGTCCACCTTCGACAATGTCCCGAAACGGACTGCCGAAGGGCTCGCGGGTGTTTACAGGGCGACGGAGCAGCCACGTTCTCACTAATATACTTAAATTTCGAGGGAAAATTACTTTACACGAATGTTATAGGGAGTAAAAATAAAACTCTCCATTAAAAATATTGTAATTTTTAAGACCTATTTTTGTGTGCAAGAACTAATTAAAAAGCTTGTGCCGTTTTGCAGAACATTTTCAAAGTATGACAAAAGTAGATACTCTTTGGGGATTTTTTTCTGAAAGAGGGTTTGAAAAAAGTAAATTTTTTTTACAGTAGAAATGTTTATTAAGCCTATATCTTCCGTTACATATTTTTTCTTTACGGATTCAACTATCAGTTATTAAGACAATTTGACTTAAACATCCTAATACTGAGGCAGTTTGTCATCTCTTAAAGCCTTAAATAAAAGGGTCATTTTTATAACGTGGTCGGGTAGAAAGTGTACTTAATATAAAAATTATTATTATTAATATAAAAAAATTATCTGACATTATCATCGTTTACTAGGTATTGCATGCGAAACCTATAAAGCATTATTAAGGAAAGACAAGCGCTAGCGACAATGAATGGTTATTTATTTGGTCAAGTGGGACTTGGCTTCGCTGACTCACGATTATTATTATCTTCATCACATAATATCGCACATGTATATGATAAGATTACGTCATTTGTCTTTATACAGGTGTTTATACTTTATAAATTACCAATTAGCATTCAAACTTTATACTTTAACTTATTTTCTGCAAGATAATATTATTTCCCTGGTAGGTTTAGCCACGTTTTACACATACCTACTGATAATAATCACTATCGTCTAACACTGAAATATCTATAATCCAATCGAGATGCTATAAGGATAATAAAATAGATATCTCTTTTCATATTATTATGATTACAGTTCTTGAGAGAAAAGGATATAATGCTTAATGTCATCCTAATAGGTAGCATCTGGATATGATACCTAGTACCAAATAACATGTAAAGTCGACATGCCGCGAATGGCAGTTTAATAAGTGTACCTGAAACCCGGTCAAGTGCGAGTCAGACTTGCTCACCAACGCTTCCGCACCACCACACAATATAAATTATTTTAGTAAGTGACAAAAAAGATGTCATAACAACACGTAGGTAATCAGCTTTGAAATACTTATCTATTACATATTATGACGCTAAACTGGTAGCGCCTCTCAAACAATTCGACACCATAATATGAGTACGGAACCCTAATGAACGATTTTCGTATTTTTTCCTATACTTGTGCTTGTGAGACCTTGCTTCTTGCCAAATTTTGTGATTCTAGGTCAACGGGTAGTACGGAGTACCCTATAGGTTTTGATTTATTGGCGAGTGTCAAAATATGCGACGTAAACGGACGTATCTTTTGATTGTGTTGACTTAGCAGCTTGATTCTTTTTACAGCTCCGAGGGACTGTAGTCCTAAGTATTTGATATTAATTTCAATTTGATACCTCAATGCGTTGCTGAGAAAAAGGTGGTTGACAGACAGACAGGCGGACAACGAAGTGATCCTATAAGGCCCTAACGGTTCCTTTTTACCATTGAAAATGGTTAACAGATGCAAATCGCCTGAGACGTATTTTGGGCCATAGCTCCGAGGATTTTGGGAGGATCGAGATAGAAATAGTAGCAAGAGTATCGAGACACGTGTGAGCGTTTGAATTTTGAAAATCAGCTGGTAACTTTTTTGGAATTTTGAAAAATGTAATAAAGTCGGGTTTTTGGGGGTTTACTAAATTGTAAATATTTCGGAAAATAAAAATGACTAAGAAAATATTTAAAAAGCGGTCCCAGGGTATTTATTAGTTTAGCTACAAAATGGCGATTTTTTTTTGAAAATCGGTTAATAATTATGACCTATATGTAGGTGGTCCCTTTAGATTTGGAATTGTAGAAAAACGGGTATTTTCGTATATAAAAAGTAATGTAGTGATCTATGATTATTGACCGATCGTCATGGCAATGGTGTTAAAAGATGCGGATGCAGGCGAGAAGTGCATTCGAGGTGGAATTTTGAATTGTCTGCCCTACCACTAGAAAGTTTTAGTAAAGCGCGAAGCCAGAAACTCGCTTAAGAGGTCCTGAATGTAGCGAGCCGGCGACCTCCGTAGCGAAACAAAGGTCGAGTAGGTGAAGGATCGACGAAACGAGTCTTTTGGCGTAGCCCATCTATTTAACATCTACATTTTTATAAATCGTTATAAGTTTATAACCTATAAAAATTAAAATTTTTGGGTTTCTTGCCTATTCATCAAACAAACGTTTACTTTAGAATCAGCTTTCCGAACCGGTGGTAGAGTCTTAACGTTTCATAAGTGACACAAGTTGTCCAACATGAAATAAATAAATTATTTATCATTTATCATAAACACGTACTCTGTGCACCAAGGTTTGCATTCTATTGAACACGGAAATAAATACGCCTATCAGAGCGCAAACCTGTGCGCGATTGGAGGACTCGTGTTTCGAATTGAGCACGAGTTTGAAAGGAAGTTAGCGTAACCAACCCGTGCGGGTTTCGAGGAAGTACTTCCTTATATTGAACACGCAAACGTAAATATACGGTGACTGATCGTCATGTTAATGGTGTTAAAAGATGCCTTGCCATGCCAGTAATGTAGTTGTGTAATTTTAGGGAAGTAAATTTCAGTAAACATTTCTTATTATTAAACTATATAGTAATGAGTTATTCAAAAAAAAATAACCAATTTTTTTTGTATTCGACTGCAAAATCTGTGAATATTTTCCTCTTGAGGTATGGAGCCCTAGAAATTGATGAACGGATTTAAATAAGGATATTCCTAGAGAAGAATCCTACATTATGCATTACCTTCAGCGGCCAACCTGCACGCGAAAGGGATTGAGCTACAGCTAGGAATACACAACAAGTGAAATTAATTTAACGAATTAAAAAATACGACTGCCCTGCCATATTATTTTTGGAGTTTACCACCCTAAGAAGCGATTTGCATATAAATAGCCTTTGGAATCTTATTCATATTTTTTATTAAATATTTTTTTGTGAATCACTAAATATTGAACTATACAGTAGTATTGTATTATATAGTATTATATATAGTGTTATATATTTTTGGAATGTACTCATCATTTTCTAGATGATGATTATATAGTTAATCTTATTTTGGATTTTTTTTTTCAATTTTGGTCTTTAATGCGGGACCACGGTCACCCCATCAATTTTTTAAAAAAAATTACCAGCCTATGTCACCCGGAATAAGCTAGGGATTCTAACGATACCTCATTGATCAAAATCGGTTCAGGCGTATAGAAGTTATTATGGTGGAATATACAAACTCACATCCATACATACATACATACATACATGAACCCTGAAAACAATATACTCCTATTTTCAGGCAGTCTTATAAAAACAGCAACATGATCGGCTTTGCCACTATTACCTGTACTATTCTATTACCTTTTTTGTGTTATTACGCTGATTAGACGAATTCACGAATATTTCTAATAAATGGCGCAACTGCTGGTGGCCAATATTTCTTAGCCGTTTAGACTTGAGACGACCAATATTAAGATTAATATCGCGCTGCAAAAGTTTCTGCTTCTTTAGTTGGGTAGGTACCTACTTACGTTTCATTATTTTACCAGTTTTTGGGTTAAAATCTGAGAGACATTATAGGAAGTGTTCAAAATCTGCAGATCACACTCGTTGGACCAATTTCGGTACTACAAAACTAAAGCAAATAATATCTGATTTCAATAGTTTTAACTTTATTTTAACAATTATTTTAGTAATCTGCAGAAATTAACGTTCATAATAGGTATACATACATAAGCATTTCGTAATTTTCAATAACAAACTAATAGGGTTCCATTCTTCTTCATATTTATTTTCGCTTATAATTAAATAGTCTTTAACAGATACGTATTTATTAATTCCTTGAACCATGTTCGATTAGATACAGATATACATACTTAGGAAGGTAAGTAAACATAAAAATTCAAATCGTAAATGAAAGTTTGTTGCGCACTGTATAAATAATGACAACTGTTAACAGAAATATTTCTGGCAACAATCTCGCGTGCTTACGACGAACACATCGTCATGAGTAAACCGACTGCCTCGCGTTCATTCTCGCTATTGCGAATGAGATATTTCTGGAAGAAAACATTCTTGAACTTGAACAGAAGGACTTGCGAAGAATCATTTGAGGGATTCCACGGCTCATTATTAAACGAAAAAACCGGCTTTATTCTTATCTCGTGACTGGGAATAGTAATTTTGCAATCACTTTGGCAATGTCTGTGATATGATCATCTTTTATTATTTTAGTACTTATAGGCTGTGATATTATTATTGATTCCAACACAGGCTTTCCTGCATTATAAATCTTCGAATGAAGCGACTTATATAATTATGATAGAACTTCACTTTTAAAGTTCGTTTAATCACTAATATGATGATGCACAAATCAATGTAGAGTCTACAGATCAATAGGTACAGAATTCGTTAAGATTAGACATGCACCTGATGTCTACCATATGGTTGAACTTTCATTAAATTCCTTTGCGTTTGCGTGCCATTCATTCGCTATCGATTAGCTTGGTATAAATAAGTAGGCGTTACGTATAGCAGTGTATAGAACACCTAACAAGGAGCACAGCGGCAGGGCGCGGCCGAGCGAGCGGCCCGTCACAGCAACGTGTCGGTATAGCGGTCAGGCCAGCCAGCCGATGACCTGGATCCGAGGGAAGCCCGACTAGGTGGGGGAATTTTTGCTCACTTCGAGGCTTTCTTTAAGTGCCACATACAATCTTCCCAATAATAACTTTCTTAACTTTTATATTGTCTCTATAACGTGTCGCATCCCATGGAGCGTTTGTGATATTTGACTATTTTAATAGCGAACCAAATATTTCAGTCTGTAATTAAATCAGCATCGTAAAAAAGCAGTCGAGAGTAGGAACGCTACATGTAGGTAGGTAGGTAAATATTGTGTGTTCATTTCAACGCTTGCCACCAAGACGGGTTTCCCGCCCACGCGACTTTATGGCGCCCGAGTCCGCCTGACCGGACCAACAATTTACTCAATAGTTTCCAACGAGTCCACGTTTGATGTTATTATAAAAGAACGTATGAATATGATTACATAATTACAGCTAAGAAGATCACTCAATTCTTACTTGATTTTAAACCTAAAATCAAAAGTTGGTATCTATAGAACACTAGCAAAATAGAACACATGTTTTTAGAACATTTAAGGACAGCCAACCTTTGAGAGATATTATTATAAATAAACGAGCTAGAGTAGGTATGCGTGTAGATTATATTGTATGAAGATAACATGAAAAGTATACGTCACAGCTACATAGGTACCTATTACTCTTATTTTAATTTTATTATTGTGCACTACCGAATCAGCGCCATGATGGTGAACTGATAAGAAATATTCGTCTACCCCCATATAGTTTTGTCAAGGTCGTGATGTAACATGGCTGGTCAGCAACAGGCAAGTCTGCAGGAATGCCGACAAAACAACGCAACAAGTGCCCGCGCCCCCGCCTTAACGTCTGAATAACTGCTTGGTTGTGATGCTATATTTTTATAATACACGAGTGTAACAGTAGCCTGTTACATTTATGCCATAATAAATCTCTACCATAACTTTAGTTATGTACTTAGTTCTAACTTTATAATTATTAGTACTATGTTCGATAAGAGACTACATTCTTTGTTTATATCTACACAAGATAGTTTTTGTTAAATATATATAGTTATTAGTTAATAAACATGAAGTATATTTTTATTACCTTACAAGTTATAGTTTTATAAATATAAAATTCTCGTGTCACAATGTCTACCATACTCCTCCGAAACAGCTTGACCGATTTTTATGAAATTTTATATGCATATTCAGTAGGTCTGAGAATCGGCTAAGTACTATCTATTTTTCATACCCCTAAAACACCTCAATCCACGCGGCCGCAGTCGCGGGAAAGTAGAGTTAAAAAAACTTAGGTACATACGTACAAATAGATATTTTGTTTTATTGATACTAGCTGTAACATGCAATTTCGTAAATATTGCTGTGTAATAAAAAAAATATGCGGTAAGTATATTTTTTATATTTATTCATATCCTTAAAATAAATAAGTAGGTAAACTAAGCCCATACTTAGGACTGAATTAACTTGTCGGCTTATATGTACATTGCTGATAAAGGTAATAATAGGTAACTTACATCCTAGGTACGTCGACTTTTTAAAAAGTTGAATTCACAAAATGTTGAATTCCTAAAATGACTAGGTATTCTATTAATAACATGCCATAGGATCTGTGTATTTAATGAATGCCTAACGTGTAATTCATATTCGTCAATTCCGTGGTTCACTGGTTCCCTGACCAACAAGTAACAATCGAGCGACTGGGCGCTATCAGCATAGCGCGTGCGTCATCGCCTCCGCACAACTGATAAGCCCCTCGAATTATCATTGCAAATAATGTGCTTATACATTCATATCTGACTCGAGTGTCGAGGAGTTTCTCCACTACAAGTTATCATCTCAGTTTACCGACTAAATAACAAGATTAACATCCACAATGACGTGGCCTTTATTTCTTCAAGCGAAATATTTCGGTAAGTATAAGTAGGTAGGTATATGCTAACAGAAATTTGATAAAGAGGTCGTGATAGCGAGTTCACGCGATAAGTTAAATATAGGAAAATGCCACTAATTTATTAGTTCCAGTCTCTTTGAGATGAAAATATACTAATACCTAATCTATCTATATATAAACTTATAATAAAACTGTAACTGGATGATTTCTGTACATTTAATATATTCTGAAAATTTTAATCGGGGTATACTTTACCTTCTATCGATATTGAGCCTAAAACAGATTTTTATTTAATTTTTGTCTGTCTGTCTGTTTGTACCTATGGCCGCGCGTCACGCGAAAACTAATGAACGGATTTAAATGAAATTTGGTATAGCGGTAGCTGATACTCCGGGACAATATATAGGATAGTTTTTATCCCGATAGAAAATAAGGTTCCTCCAGGATAGGGTTTTTTTTGTTGATTTTACTCCATAACTCAGCGAAATCTGAACTGATTTGAATAAATCTTTCTTTATTAGAAGGTACCTATGTATCATCAGGTAAGTTTTGCCCAATTTTGATGAAGATTTGATAAATATTATCAGAGATAGGGGACAAAACTCCGCAAAAGATAACAGCAATTCACTTAATTAGGACTTAATAATATCTTTCTGGTGGCGTTTGAAGGAAACAAAATTAATATTGTAAAATTAATATTATAAAAAATTGCGACCAAGAGAAAAGCTGTCAACAGCCGTCAACATAATTTACTGTTAACGTCGGTATTTCTCATAGATGTAGGATGTAGACCAATCCTACATCTATGGTATTTCCATAATATTTCGATGCCATACCTGTTTGCCTGTGATATGTGGACTTAATTGCGTGTATTAAAAATGTCGTGACTCAATCTGAAGTCTGAACCAGAGTTTAAGTAGGTAGCTTGAAAGGGTAGATAACGAACTTTGCTACAGAAATTTTATCTGCAGCAGTATCTTCTGGAACGGAATCCTCAGTAAAGAAGCTCGAAGACAAATGCCGTAACCAAGAGCTTGATGTAGTTTAAGCAACCACATTAATTATATTTAAGGCTTCATTAAAAATATATTCATTCAATTTAGGTACACTTATTGACTCCGATTAGTAATTATAAAACATGATGGTGATAAACAGTAAAACTAAAGCTAGCGCAACGGGATTATGTCACTACCTACCTACAAGATGGCAAAAAGTTATCAAACAAAATGGCACATAGGTACCAAGGTACTACAATTACACATATAAAAGTTAAATATTAAAAAGTCTTTAATTTGTATTTTGTTGTCTTTTGTTGTAAAATACGGAGAAACTTTTTCTCCGACCATACTTATTATACAAATATTAAAAATGCGAAAGTTTGGATGGATGGACGGATAGGGTATTTGTTATTCAACTAGGTACTACACCGGCAAAACGGATCTGGATGAAATTTGGCATAGAGATGGATTATAGTCTGGACACGTTTGCTACTTTTAATTCCGGTAAATTAAAGAGTTCCCGCGGGAACCATACAACCTCAATAAAATGAAAATCATAATAGGCCTAACTATAACTAAATTTGTATGGAGAATTTTAAATCATAAATGAACAGTGGCATGTAAAGGCAATACCCGTTCTAGTCGAGCGCAACCGTTACGAAATCATTGCTGCATGAAAATTATACGATCGGAGCTACCGATAGTCAATAATAATTACTCTACGGCCATACTCTACCATAGCCCACTGTAGGTAGGTAAAAGTTACCGTGGCAATTATACGTGTTCAGTGTTTCAGATTCCACAGAATATTTTAATACAACTAATACCTACGTCCACATATTGTATACATGTGTATATAATTTTGTTTAATCTATGAAACTATTATAGTAGGTAGGTATATTTAAGTAAAGAATCCTTGTAACTTTTGAATGCAAAATTATAAAATTAGGGGAAGATGCTCACAGCCAGTTCTGAAATGATTGTACTTAATATTATGTATACGTGTTGACTGTTGATTATGGACTTATTTTGCATATTTTTATCATAAATTCGTAAAGATGGCACTGTAATCGCAGTGTTAAAGTCCGTGCATAGATAGATAGGTATAAATAGATTACAACGCGCGACCGATCCGGTTGCGGTGAAGGAAGGAGATAGATATAACGCGCCATGAATCACTTCTTCGCCAACTGCCGCACACTCGCACAATACGAGCCGCGCGGAGAGGTCACGGGCGGCGGGGGGCAGGGAGCTATACCCGAACGGAACGAAACGATACGAGCGAAGTACAACTAAAAACAGTTTAACAGACAACCGAGACGCGGTAGCGTGCGTCGCCCGTTTCTGGAATGTACGTTCATCCGAAATACATTCACGGTTCTTAGATAAAAATATAGGAAATTACTTACGTGTGAATAATTATCTTAAGCGAAAAAGAGAGTGGTATTTTATTCGAGTGTAAGTTGTGACGTTAACAGAAGTGTATGAGAGTGTGTGTGTGTCGTGGCGTGGATCGTCGCGCAATTATTAACGATGATTCACTTGCGCGCGGGTGAAATGCAGCCTATCGGACTTGTTGACATATGTTCAGGAGGAGTAAACAAATGATATTAAGAATACTTCCAATATAATGGTGGATTGATTCATTGTCCCGCGGCCGGTAAGACATCTTTATTAAGTACATAATGATTGATTTTGCTACGTATTGCCATTAGGAAAGATGCTATAGGTAGGTGCATAGGTACCTATGCCTAAATTCACATCTACCTCAGTACTACTAATTATTATGCCTTCAAAATATCTACTACTCAATGTTTTAATTCACACATAATAATTGATTGTTTGATAAATAAATATTGAGCGAACGATAGAACGATAAAGTGTCAATTTTACGAAGAAGAATGATTGCGATTTAGGTAAACAGTACCTACCTATCATAGATAGGCATTTTCTTCAGTATCCTTGTTGGATCCCTTAGTAACTATTCTACTTGGATGCCATATAACGATAAAGAATTAGAAGTTACAATAAAAGACTAGGTTCGTAGGTAGAACGCTTATTAATTTATTCGCCATAATTATCTTATAATAGGCAAAAACGGCTTCATACAATTGAATTTAAACAATAGATCCACTAAAAATATTATAATCGTGAGCGGTTAGACCTAGTAACATATTATGGAAGTAAATAGCTGTAGTCTGTAGGTAGACCTACCTATATATTGTATACGTACGTACGTATATAGAACAGTAGGTAGGTATATTCTCGTAGAAAGTTTTATTATTTATAACACCGTAATTAATTTACGCTTAAAATCTCGCACTTAATTATTTAGAAAAGGTCTCATCGGTTGCAGGTTTTGGACAGATTCCGTGGTTTATTGTAGTTAGTGAGTATAGCTCTTAAATTGTTTAAAGAAAAGGGGTTAAATAGTCTATTAGATTTTACATGACAGGTCTGGTCAGTCTCAGGTAAACGTATCTCCGTCTCTCGACTATAGACCATTTAATTCTTTGCGTAGATAGTTATGTAGGGGCTAAACAAGCTGGCGGCGTGCTGGCGGCAGACACAGGCGTCGCCAGGGCCGCCTGGCTTGGCGCCAGGCCGGCGGGCGGCGGCCGACCATCGGGATTCCTTTGTCTCTAAACACATCTTGACTTTTCTATAACACATCAAAATGTGACTCGTTGTAAAGGGATTATCCCTTTACGTACTTATCAACAAATTCAGAAACTGATTAACTCTTGCTATAAAAACGTTTTTTTATTAACGAGTTCAAATTAGGCAACCGTACCCAGCAAAGGTTTACTTGAATATTATACGGTTTCACACTAGTACGATATTAAGAGACTGGAGTGTATTCCACGCCGATCTGAACTATCCGGTAATCCGGTACATTTGTGTGCGTAATGCGTACTGCGTTTATTTGCTCGTTCGTTATAAACGAGTGGAGCGGCTTGCTTGTCTCCGGTTCTCAGAAATTGTAACGCCTTCTTAGAACGTAGCAACGCAACCCTCTACAAAATGCCTCGAGTGAGCGCAAACCGAGGTCGTCATTCTTACCACTACACGCGTTTGGATTGTATCACGATAAACACCTACACATGCAACGAAACATTCTTTTACAACTTGTCCTTTTTAAGTTTTGATAATTATAATATATAATGTAGAGTTACATAGTTTATTTCTATGACGTACAAATGCAATGTCTTACCACGCATAAAACAATTATTGCATATTAATTTTGTTTCTATATTCATCAATAGCATAGTAAAATATAACATGTTAATACTTAATTAGTTAAACGTAGAAATATATGCTGTAGGAAAATGCGGGGATATCCTCGTGTGAAGAGCGCAAGTTCGTGCTTACGTCATGATGATGTCACTAGTCACTAGTACTACGTATTAGAAACATAGTTCAGACATAAAATGACACAGCGTTTGTGTCTAGCGTCAAGGAATCGCCGCAGAATAACGTTGTTAAAATTCTGTAGAACAATGCATAGCTCAAACCACTCGGTTTAGAAACTTTAACATGACTTTACTTTACTTTATAACTTTAACTTTTACAGAATGAAACACCTGCAGTGTTTAATTCTGTAATGCAGATTTTGGAAAATTCCAACGGGATCTTCAAATAACCTGAATTTACCGTTTTACGGTGACTTGTCGCGGGGAAAAGCTAGTGTTTGAATGAAGTACTGTGTTTGTGATAAAAAGCGAACATTAGTAAACTATGTTAAGCTTAACATAGGTACTTAGTAATATTTTAAAAAATCCTTTGTCTATGAACCTAAAAAAAAATCTAATAAAAGTACTTACAAGCTTATTGCCTCAATTTCCTCGTGTTTAATTTGTTATTTATTTATTCAGGTTTTTAAAACTCAGTAATAATTTCTTTAATTTCTTGCGGAGTGGTATTCTACGTCTATAAAGGGGACCTATATGCCCTACATCATAAATTGCTAAGCCCAGGAGGTTTGAGCCGTACGTGGATATTTCAGCGAGTTAGTTACCATCTCCTGTTATGCACGTAGAAGAATTATTTACTGTACCTATCATATACATACTGTTTTTATTGATTTATTTCTGATATCTATTACAGGTACGAAAGTCGCGTAAAAGATGCCGCTTACACAAGAAAAACGCTTGGATAATAAATTCTCTAACAACAATGACCACAGCTATCTTCATAAGAAGTTCAAAAAAATGGCATCTACTATGTCAATGCTTCCGGGCAGTTCAATCAAGGGGGAAGAAAGTGGATATCAAGAAACCAGTCTTTTACAAGTTACTAGTAGTTCTACTATTACCAACGGAAGTATTGCAGCAGCTCACCCAGAAATAGAAAAAATTAAAGTTATATACGATAAGCGCAGCATGGATGTGGAAAAAAATGTACAAACTAATTTTAACGATGAAAACATTAGATTAAGTGATGTAAATAGTTTTGTTCAAATGCCTGGTAAGACCAGTTTTTCTGAAGAATTTTTACATAAGACTGAAATCCTTGAAAATGATTTTATAAAGGAAACTTACAGTGGAGGAACAGGGCGATATATATGCCCATATTGTAAAATATCATGTGCCAAGCCATCAGTTCTACAAAAACATATCAGAGCTCATACAAACGAGAGACCGTTTCCATGTATACCTTGTGGATTTGCTTTTAAAACCAAGTCCAATTTATATAAACATAGAAGGTCAAGAACGCATGCTTTGCGATTACAAGGCGCTGATATCGCTAGCACAATTAACGATGATGACCTATCAGGTGATTCTGAAAGCGATACGTCAATACCACCAACGTCCTTATCGGGTTCAGATAGAGATCATAGTTCGGATACTTCAATGATTCGTTCAGAAAAAAGACCTAGTGAGTTTTCATCTCCTGAGTTAATGAACGACAGTAACAGTATGTCACTACATATGCTTTCTACTTTAAATGACAACAAATCAAAAACAATTTATAAACCCAAGTTCAGAGCAGCTTTTTATCATGGAGTGGATGAGAAAGATAAGATAAAAAAGTCTATTTCACAGAATGCTGACTTTCTTACGGAACATATCTCTAAAATTATATCAGATAATGAGGCCATTGTTGATGTTATTGAAACTCCTCTACAAAAAAAATATGGCAAAATTAAACAAATAGCGGAAAGTAAGCAGTTTTTAAATGAAATCGAAATAGCACCAGAACTGACACCACTAAATTTAACAAAAAATAGTTACGATACTGAAAATTTGATCCGGAAGAGGTCTCACTCAGACAGTTTTGCTCAGATCTTCGAAGATCAAAAGCACCCTCTAAATCCCGAAGGTTCAATAATTAAAGACCTCCTTCTTAAAACTAAGGCCAATGGAGTTAATCCTGTAACAAGTGAACTAGTTGATGGATTGGGACCCCTCTACGTTTGTCCTTTATGCCAAATAGTATATAGAAGTGCTGATAATTTAGAAGTTCATCGGTTGTATTATTGCAAAGGTGCCCTATCAAATAATTCCACGGCAGTGAATACTGCTCAAAAAGATATAAAAAGTACAAGACCTGAAAATATATATTTTAGAAGTAATTCTATTAATGTTCGATTGCCTGAAAATTCGACGAGTCCAGTTTGCAGAAATAATACTTCACCTAAATCACCACCTTCAAAAAATAAACCCGATAACCTTGTGATTTTAAAGCCAGATTGTAATGATATAATAGCACCGTTACCATCTCCAGGACCATTACTTGGTAACACGCGACTAGTTGATTCTAGATTGCCATCTGAATTCAATAAAAAGACTGAGACATTAAAAGTGAGACCTAAAGAATCTAGTCCAAAGCGAAGACTTGACAGCAGATCGGAAACATACAGTCCTCGCCTTTTGGATAACTCATCACCTCGATCTAGCGATTTATTTTCTCAACCTAAAATCAGATGTATAGATATAAATACGTCTTCTTTGAGATCAATGGAGGAAATGCCACCACATATACGGCATAACTCTACGTCTCTGCAAATGTTTGGAGGTGAAGTAAAAATAGTCGATCACTCTGGCAGTACCACAACTTTACGCATAGAGCCCAGTAAAACTCAACTTTCTCCGATTTTAATACATCAAAATCTTTCTCCTTCAAAGTTTGCTAATGATTTAGAAGCAAGCAGCGTTGTTGTTAGATCAGGTCTTCATTCTGGAGGCACAATTGTCCATAATCCTCCAACACCAAAAGAAACTGTTAGCACATCTCAGACTCAAACATCCAGAATTTCAGTGTCTACTCCAACCCAGAACTCCAACTTGTTAAATGTTCATGACATAACTCACTTCCAATTCCCACCGTTAAGTGCCATTACAGCATATAACCCCTTAACACTGCCTCCGCTTAGCCCGTCTTTGTCACCTAATGGCGCTACAACTATATTTCACGGCGGAAAATTTATACCTCATGTCCCAGGAATACCTGGTCCCAATACGCCTGGCCTACTAGTCGGAAATAATAACATACAATTTAAAAACAATGAGTGTCTTAAGAACGTGGCCAAGTTCGAACACATTTCAGATAGTTCATCAATAATTAATATGCATGCTAGAAAAGGACCAAGTGCAAATTACGATAGAATTTTTAATTCGAAAAGTCCTAGTACAAAATCTAATAATGAAATGGAAAGACATAGTCAAAATAAAGATAGTTACAATGCAGATTTACAAAGCGTTTCCAATGTGCCAATAATAAAAATAAAACACGTAGATGAACCCATACCTACTTCATTTCCTAACAATAATGTCAGAGTAGCACTACGAACTGAAGGTGCTGTTAAACGAAATGCTGAAGGCTTTCCGAAAACGCCTGCATCAAAAGAAAATTCTAATTACTTATTTATTAAGGGCAAAGTGAAGGATTCTATTTTGCAACCTCTTAGAAATGCCGATAGTAAATCTGAAAATGAAATCCAGAATTTTAATTTTGAAAATCTTATTGCTAAAGTAGAAATATACAATAATCAAATTCCAAGTTCTTCAGACGTCCAGAAAAATTGTAATGTACAAGAAACATGTGCTACTTCACTTCAAAATGAAAGGTCAGAAACCTCCTACTTCCAAAAAAACTTAGCAACAAAGTCACTTA
Organism: Erebia palarica; assembly: GCA_964035005.1. NCBI lineage: Eukaryota > Metazoa > Arthropoda > Insecta > Lepidoptera > Nymphalidae > Erebia > Erebia palarica. Next base: position 25,321,049 of record OZ035992.1, on the reverse strand, counting down.
CCGATGACAGAAAACCAAAGTTTTTAAGGCCATCAACATTGCCTCTAAAACCTGGCACGTTTACTCCAAAAAAGCACCATGGAATAACACCCAATGCTAATACAATGCCACTAATATCTCCTGAAACACCCCGCCCAGCAAAAGCTTATGGGCAACTCTACTTAAATGGCAATGCTTATACTTACTTGGGCTTAAAATGCTCAACTAAAGTTTTTTACTGCACTATCAATCGTCCACAGCCAACTTATGTACCAAATCAACATTTCTTATCGATGTATAGTAATTGGCAGGTAATTACGATGGAACATTTTGAATGTAATGTTATATATTGTTTGTTGGTCGATTGTGTGGTAAATGAGTGACTATATTTACAGTTATTATCTGAGCTGACGCCAGACCCGCTGGGACTTTCAGCATCGTCTGCTATGTCTCTATATGACTCACGTCATCGACCGCAAAACGTGGCTGTAGCTGTGATTAAACAGGATCTTATATTGACTCATTCATCGCAATGGAATAAAAATTCGAAGGACAATAAACAGGTATACAATCTACTGGAATATGTTACAATTCACATACATTTTATGTTATGTATAATAATATAGATACACTATTATATATCTTGACGTCTATTTTATGTGTCTAGACGGCCACAAATGGGCGTTAAATAAAAAAAAAACTGGCGAGTTAAGAAATACTGAGTTCCTTAATGTCACTGATTAGATTATTTTTTTTGTGAAAGTGTCCAGTTACTCAAGTTAGTTTTCGATAGCCCTCATTATTTAATAGGCAGGAATCAAATCTGTTCACCAGTCTTAACCTTGTATGGATTGGCTTTAGAGCTTTTGTATAACGCAAAGCCGAAGTTAAGGAAGGTATGCGCGAAGGTTTTGAATGAAGCGACCCGGTGACGTAACGTAATGAAACGAAGGTCGAGTAGGTGAAGCTGAATGATGGTACAACGAAAGCCTTTTGGCGTAGCCCATTAAAATGTCTGTCAGCCCATGATTTATAATTAAAATGTTATTGCTTCTCAACATAATTAGTGGAACGATAATGTTTTTTATTAAACGACTAAGTGTACTGGCATACTAGACACTTCCATTGCAAATTTAATCTTATCACTATCACAAGCGTCTAATAAGGTCTAATTTTTAAAAGCTAGGTTTTATCTTTATTGAACGACCACTTGTGGCCAGCTAGACGCTTTATTTAGACTTTTGTTAATTTAATTTATCTAACAATATAACAGGCATCTAAAGTTTAAGTTAAATTCAAGCACATCTTGATATTCTTAAAACAAGGTTTTATTAATAAGTAATAACAAATCCAGAGTTAATATTAAGAACTTTTATGAATTAATGTTTAATGAGTTATTTTTAAAATTTCAGATTATACCTTTTATGGATACAGGAAGGTCGGACGATTTAAGGAATATTGCTGATAATATTGCAACATCCAAAAAAGAAGTAACTGGTGGTTTCGAAAGCAATGAGGAATATACATACGTACGTGGTCGCGGTAGAGGACGTTACGTTTGTTCTGAATGTGGGATTCGTTGTAAAAAGCCTTCTATGCTGAAGAAACATATTCGAACTCATACCGATGTCCGACCTTATACATGCGTTCATTGCGTTTTTAGGTAAATATTCATACCAATACTATAAGTACGAAAGTGTGTCTGTCTATCTGCTACGCTTTCAAGGTTCTTTTCAACCTATTTCGACAAAGTTTGGTACAGAAATAGATTGCATTCAGGCCCCAAGAAAGGATACAAGTTACTCGTTATCCCTGATAAGTATCTAAAGCACTCCCACGGGATTTTTCAACTACTAATACCCCAAAGTAAGTCGCGGGCATCATCTAGTACTATATCAGTTTTTAAAATCATTTCGAATATTATTAACAATAGCAGACATTTCAGCTTTAAAACAAAAGGCAATTTGACAAAACATATGAAGAGTAAAGCTCATTACAAGAAATGTTGCGAGTTAGGAATAAATCCAAATGACGGCAATGACGGTGAAGGTATCGAAATGGCACAGTGTTCGGGCGAAACTGACGACGAAACTGATTCAGATGGGGATGAAGGGAACGAAGGCGAAACAGAATCAAGTGGTATGTAATCAAATCTGATGTTGATTTTCATTAATTAAGCTGCTTAGACATACCAAGATAAAATCTTGAAAATACTCAAGAAAATATTGATGTTACAATATTAAATATTTACTTATGTTTAATAATAAATTTAACCTAATTAGTTACTAACCATATTTCTAGCAAAGTAATAAAAAATATAAATTAATTCTGTCTGCTGCCAATATTATGTCGTGTGATTTGTAGGCAAAGTATAATATCAAAAGTATTATAACATCACTGTTAAGTATACTCATTATTGTTCAAGTCAAGAAGAGAAGAGGTATAATAGTTTAATTTCCGAATGCATAGGTGCCCGGTACACAGCCAATCTGGATCGCGGTGATTTCTTAGTGAAAAATATATCATTTTTAATCGTCAGACGTAAAGTAAAAGCTAAGTATAATTTTTGTCTTTTTTCAGATACAGAGATTTGTAAATCTCGACTACCAGAACACGAAGCTGCCCACTGTTTACTATCTTTAGGTGGTAGTAGACCAGCTACGTCGGCGACTCCAGGGTTAATAACTAGTGCCAGGCCAACTACTTATCCTTATACACCTGTCTCGTTAGACAATGAAGCAAATAACACTCCGGAGCAATTACAAATCATAGTAGATTCAAAAATGGATGTTGATAACGAGCCAATGGATCTTAGCAAAAATGAAGTAAGAGCACTCAATAACGTGCCGGAAATACCAACTGCGAGAGAATCCAGTGTCTTGGCATCGTTAGCTTCAAATACAGCTAAGTTACCTCAACATCAAAGTCAGTGGGGCAATGGAGAGCCAATGCTACACACGTATTTAACAGAACGGGCTCTATTAGACTCAAAAATCAAACAAAGTCAACTAACGTGCAACCCTAAAACAAGAAAAATCGATTTGGAGAACTCTATGTTTCCAAACACGGAGGGTTATGAAAAGGGGCATAAAAAGACCTTAAATACTTTTTCAGTCAAAATTAACACTAGTGACTTCATGAACAGATTTCCTGTAAAAAAAAATGATACTTTAAGTGAGGGAATTTCACCAAATTCAACGATGCCCCTAAATAGTGAAGCTATGGCTAAATCTCCTTGTTATCCACATTCGGAAAACACTAATATTGAACATACAAAACAAACAAGAATTAAACCTTTGAAAGGGTTTAATAACCCTTTAGAAAGTCATGCAGATATTATAACAAGTGACGAAAGTAACGGGAGTAAGATTCACACAGAGGAAAAAGCAAGAGTGGACGGGCAATCTGACTTGATTGAAATAAAACCACCTCTATCAGAATATGACTCAGGGGAATGCCACGTAGATACTGAAAAGACGGATGTTGACGGTACTTCTTATTCATCAGAAAAACTGATGGAAGATGACCAGCGTGTATGTTTTTTTTGTAAAGAGACATTTACTAAACCACCGAGGCCATTTAGATGTAGTATATGCGCTGTTAGCTTTCGAACCAGGGGTCATCTATTGGTGCATGAGCGTTCGGCATCTCATAATATAAAAATTTCAATGACACCCAATTCCGAAAATGCAAAACACGTGGTTTCGGAATATCTTAAACATGCCCGAATAAATCCCACGAAATCCCTTGATGATCCTGGCCATAATCAGCGAGATATATCTAGTGAAGATCATGAAAGAAGCAAGATACCCATGGAAGAAAATATAAGAATAGAGAATAATATGGACGGTGAGGGAGTAAAATTGCCCTTAACAGAAACTGAGCCCATGGCATCTAAAGAAGTAAATGAAGGAAAAGATTATGAAATAGAAGATGATTGGAGAGACTGTGATTTCTGTAACAAAATGTTCAGAGAACCAGCGCAATTAAAATTGCATTTGAATATACATTACATGGAGAGGCCATTTAGGTGTAGTGTTTGCGCTGTTAGTAATCGGACAAAAGAGTTTCTCTTAAAACATGATCGTTTATCCTATCAAACTAATGTAACGAAGAAACCTAATTCAGAAAACGCAAAATACGTAGTTTCAGAATATTTAAAACATGCCCGAATAAATCCCATTAAAAATTTTGATGATCCTTTACAAAATCAACCAGAAATATCAAGTGACGACAGCAATGCAGGTAAGATCCCGTTGGAAGAAAAAATAAGATTAGATGAAAGTTCTGAAGGTGACGGAATAAAATTAGCCCCAACGGAATATGACGGAAACAAATTTGACTCTGTTGCACCTAAAGTAGTAATTGGGGTTGGGGGTGTAGCATTCAAAGTGACTAAAGGAAAAGATTTTGAGGGCACTTCTTACTCTCCTGGAAAGCTAATGGAAGATGGGCGAAGAGTTTGTGATTTCTGTAACAAAACGTTCACAAAACCATCGCAGTTAAGGCTACACCTTAATATACACTATATGGAGAGACCATTTAGATGTAGTGTTTGTGCTGTAAGTTTTCGAACAAGAGGTCACCTTCAGAAACATGAGCGTTCAGCCTCTCATCACAATAAAGTTTCAATGACATCTACATTCGGTGCAGCGTCGTCTTTTAATCCGCGACCTTTTCGCTGTTCAGATTGTAATATAGCATTTAGAATACATGGACATTTAGCTAAGCATCTTAGAAGTAAAATGCATGTGATGCGTCTCGAGTGTTTGTTTAAACTACCGTTCGGTACTTTTACCGAAATTGAGCGAGCAGGTCTCAGTTTAACAGATATCGATACCACAGATTGTGCAAGTTCGCTAGCCAGTCTTCAGACACTAGCAAGGAAGTTGCACGAAAAAGACCCCACGAAGCTGGAATACAGAGAACCAAGCGGTGCGTTACCGTCTCTACCTCCGGTAGGCAGGGACTCTTCGGAAGACGAAGATTCGAGTGTGATTACAGAAAAGACGTGTGACAGTGTTAATGATACTGAGATAAAGACTATTGAAAATAATAAAGGTCATGATACCGAACTAAGAGTTAATTATAGTGCCACAGATAATTAGTGCCAAAATTATGTAAGTAGATTATTTTAATGTGCAATTTTGTTTTGATTTTTAATTTAAAATTTAAGTATCCAAACTGGGGTTTCACTCAGTTATTTGTGAAAACAAAATGATGCGCTTTAACTATATTAATAGTCGTATTTTATTTTATGTATGTATAGTTCATGTAAATATCTCAAATTGAAGTAATTTTAATGTTGTTATATTTGCTTCCATATTAGGCTTAGTTATTATTGTTACTATATACAGCTCTAAATAAGAATTATTAAGATATTTGTTAAATGTTCTTGAATGTGAGGCAAGACACAGATAACTTGATACAACACAATTCAGTTTTCCAAAACGTAGTAATATGTGGTCCATGATTAATGTTAAAGAATGTATAAAATATCATTGAAACATATTACATATTGAAAAGTGTAGTATAGTTATTACTCTTTTGTATGTATTTTTATAAAATATATAACATAATGTATTTACACTGAACAACTATTACTTCCAAAATCCTATTATAGTATCATAATGTAATTGGCATATCAACTTCCCGAAATTTAGCCTAAAGATGTTTTGATGAGTCTTCCATATCGAAAAAATAGTACTTGTGCTAGGTATTTGTTTTATACTAGTAACTTCAATTGGGTAAATATTTGACTTGTGTGATGTGAAGCCTCTATAAAATTACAGGTCGGTACATTATAGTAATTCATGATTTCTGCTACATACACTAACAGTAGCTAGACTGGTATTAAATCTTATCAGAAATTTTGGCACCCAGAATATTGAGTGAACGTGGCCTCAAGGTCAAAGGCGCTCTGGGTGCGATCCCCAGAGAGACGCAAGGTTCAAATCTGGCTGATTCTGCAATTTTTGATACGAGTGTATGATTTATTTTTTCTACTACATATTAAACGAACCAGATCCCTATGTATTGCGCTGTTCTTGCCTACTGTTCTGAAAGGTAAGTTAGTGCGATTTTAAGGGCGACCTCTATATATTTCATAATTATCTTATTATATTAATTTGCATTTACAATACATATTATAAACCACACTAATATCTACTTAATTCAGTTTTAGGTCAATATTTCATTTTACCCACTAACTAATATTTTGTATTATTTTCATTAGAACTAAAAGTACTAGTTTAATTTTTAATCAATCATATTTAAGACACCATCCATATTAATTATTGCAGGATCACTATAATTAAGATATTTTCTATATATGTATATCTCTCAATACAAGGTTGATCACATGTTTGTGTATTATAATGTTTAGAAAGATTTACAGATTTTTTTTGTAAATTATTTATTTAATTTGATGGAAATTTTTAATTTGAACATAATTAATGCCAACATGCCTATAATGATGAAAATGTTGAATGTTGTTATGTATAACGATGTATACCTATCTCCCGGTCTTTTTTATTTGAACGATAAGGGTACGTTCACACTGCGAAAAACATTCTCGCGATTTGTTTCGCGTACGGATTTCACCGACTGTGTATGCGGTGAGCGTCATTCAACTCCTTACAACACAAAATATTCGCGCGAATATAATTCTTACTGCACCGCATGAAATTATATCAAACCAGCCATTTTATTTTCGAAATAATTCGCGCGAATATTTTTCGCAGTGCGAACGTACCCTAAATCACTTATTTATTTATCCAATACTTTAAAATGACGGGATATAATATATAGCTTTTTTACAAATATATTGTATGTTATATTTTTGTATTAAAAGTATGTGTTGTAAGACAAATGAAAAAGAACGTAATATATGCCGATTTTCTACCAGGGCTAGCGACAAATCTGGAAAAATTCCGTGAGCGTAAAATTGTGTGCGTATTTTCTTCGTCTTTTATTATAGAGTATTTCAGTTTGCCACAATGTAACGATCCGATATCCCGATAGGTATGTCTCTAGCCATTGGAATTAATTAAGAATTTTATAAAACTTTATTCATTTAATGTTAAACTGGCTGATGTCCGCGACTTCGTCCGCGTGGTCTTTGATTTTCTTAATGCCCGCGGGGACTCTTTTCCGGGTTAAAAAGTAGTCTGTCACTGTCTAGGTCCTTTTGCATAGGTATATATTATATACAGGCAAAGAATAACATCGATCCGTTGTTCTGTTGCGACGTGATTTAAGGACAAATACAAACAAATTTCGAATTTTTTATATCAAGTAGATAAACTATGGCAAAATAAAATTGTTTATATTGTTATAACTAACCTTCAACTGACGATATTTATGATAGCGGCCTGTGATTCGGCCGCTATCTAGAATTTTCAAAGAAAGCGGTGTCGATGTCCGAACTAAGGACTGAAACAGTAACCGAAATAAGGGGTTTAAACACTGTTTTTTGAAACTTATAAAATAAACACTTATAACGGAAACAGAAACGATATTGTAACCCAATCAATCTGTTACCGTTTATTTCTGTTAACAAGTGTTTTTATCTGTAACCCTAATAGGTACATGCCCTAACAAACTGCACGGTGTGACAACGCGTTCTTCTCAGTTCATTGGATTTTACACACACTGACACAACATGACCCTGTTTTTCATAAAACAATTGCAACCGTCGGTGCTTTTAACTTAGGTACAAATTTGAATATGCGTCAACAGAAATTTGGCAACGTTGCTATTTCGGTTACACCTTTCGGTTAACCCTTTATTTCTGGTACAGATTCATTTCCGTTACAGAAATATAAGTGTTTCGAATTAACAGAATTAAAAACACATTCTAAAGGGTTACAGCATCGATTCTGTTACGCTTATATTTCTGTAACCTTTATGAATCTGTTTTTCAGTCCCTTGTCCGAACACTATTTATATCGTCAGATTATAATAGATCATTTAGTCGCAACACCGACGGTTATAAATGTATAATTACATCACTTATGATTTAAGTAATGCATTCCGATAAATCTGACATGAAATATCTCTAAAATTGATGATATACCTACTCACAAAACGACTTATTTGTATTTTTTTATCATCTAGTTTCTTTTAGAAATTTAAGGTTCAAGATGCGTCAGTGATTTAAAAAAAATACCGGATTGGCGGCTTCCGTTCCAAAATCTTTAAGTCCCTATATCATTTGAATCTATAGTGTAGGTCTATACTATTACAATGTTGAAAAAATAAGTAACTACTTGATAGTAGATGTAATAATTATTAAGTACATAATATTGTATTTTTATACTACAAGATCTAGAAAAGGCAACTGGTATTTTTATCTAATAAAATTGGTACCTAATAGGTTAATAAATACAAACATGTCAAATATTTGCCCATTTATTGTTTACTATACATTATATTATAGATATTTTATAATGATAAGATTAAAGTAAATGTAAAATTAAAATATATTTTTATTTCTTCTTATCGGGCGTCAAATACAACCACTGATTTTTTTATTAAGAAAATTGTTGTAGTATGCATATTCTATATTATAGGATTGATGTTAAATATATATAAAAAGCTGCAAAAAAATATTTTATGAATCATTTTCAAAAATGCCATGCTTCTGGTTACCTTGCGTTGCCGGTAAGTCATTTATTTTTAGTCATGCGTGTTCAAAATTTTATAAAGTAAAAATAAATTATTTTGAAGATTGGTTTACGTTGGAATTTATCATCAAGCTAAATTTGTTTATATACCTACTTATGTAGAAAAGCTCAATAAATTATTATTTTACCAGAAATTTAGTTACTTATAACAAAATTTATATTAATTATTCACCCAACAGATAGATTGAGCTAATATTTATAATATTAATAATCGAAATGTAACGTTTAGGCAAACGATAGCTATGTCAAGAACTGTTACTCATTGGCCAGTGCACACCAGATTTAATTTGTGCTGTGTTTGACCAAGATTTGATCAATTATCTTTGACACCTTGGGAAGCCCATTTCGGTACTCCAATATCTTTGACAAATATTTTTCAAGTTGCTGCCAATACTATCCTTTAAATTAAACAAGTAAATGGAGGAGCAATTATTATATGTCCGTGCATCGAATTCAAATGTTATATTAACCATATAATTATTATTAATAAAAAGTATTTAAATACTATAATAAGTATCCAAGATAGATATACTTAAAGAATTATAATAAGAGGATCAATTATTTTTAAAGAAAATATGTAATCAAATTTTGGGTTGCTAGCACATTTGAAGCAAATCATCTAATTTGTATGATCAGCTTTAGACTGAAATTTGACTAATGGCATACAACCTCATTCAATACTTGAAATAGTAACAGAAAATAATAACAAACCAACACACTAACTATTAAAAAAAAAAAAAAAATACACAGGGCTTATTATTAAGCATGGGCCTATTAAGACAGTTGTAATTATAGGTTCCTGATAATCCCAATGGGTCTGGCCATTAATGCTAGTAAGTGGTATCAACTCTACTAAAAACTACGAAAACTGAATATAAAGCTTTTAGTATGTACATTTTAAATGAATCATTAAAAACCACAAGTGTGCCTTAATTAAAGCCAGTGTGAAACATGCAACAACCTCTTACCGCAAATTGAGAAAAGTGTAAGATTTAAGCAGTCTTCACAAAAATAAACACTGCCTGGATTTAAATGAAATTGATGATAGTGTTATTGTATATAATATAAGTTCAGACTTATTTTGATATTTAAACATAAGACCGGTGTTCTCCAGTTCACCAATATAGTGTATTGGTGTTATTACTGCAAATGTATATGTATATTTTTAATAGATTTAAACGACAAACATATCAAAGAAACATTGGTTTACTCCCTGATTATTTTGCCAATCATTGTATTTTTTAATGAACATTATGTGATATGTTAATGTAAAAACCACAGCATATCATTGTATTTTGTAGTGTCTCATATGTCTGAATACTACACTAAATTATTCGATTACATGGACCTCATAGATTGGCTCAATTTAAGCCATGCTTCATATACCTACGTTTTTGATACAGCAAAATGATCAGGTGCGTGTCTTATATTTCACCAAGTGCATGCAGAAGCTAAGTCCTAGTTAAAAGTGAACCAGGCCCTTACCAGGCCATTACGTATAACCGATTGCTACAGTGCAGTGATCTAACTGAATAATCATTATTAGGCTGTTAGACAAATTCAAATTAAAGCAATGAGATGACATTGAAGTTTAAACTTTTCATTGACTGTAAAAGGATTTAGATGTTGAAAAGGATACATCTCTTCGTTCTCTTCTTGTACATAATGCGGTAACCACATTCCCTACATCTGATTGGATCTCTAGGCTTAATTTCATTTTCTCTATGGCATTCTGAAAATAAGTAATTTTTTTAGTGTTAATATGTTCACAAAGCTGTGATGAATAAATACAACTTTTGTTTGTAAATTAGAAATTGTGATAAATAACTTGCTCCGGCGGAATCACAGAATTGAGCTTGGCTAAGTAAAATCTCTTATTTTTTTCTTAGTCACTATTCTAATGAGAGTAACAAAAAAGCAATAACTTTATTGCTTCAGAACAAAGTTAATTATGTAACTGAGACAATAAAAATGTGAATATCTCTATAATAGCAAATCTCTAAAAAAACAGGTTTTAATACAGTGGTGCCGATTCTGTAATGTAACATCTCTAAACTAAACTAAAATGGCAGCTTTAAATCTAGTTCTGTCCCTTTCCGTAGGGAGTATTATGAAAGGGTTAGCAATATTTATAATGCTCTAATTTTAGTTTAGTTTAGAGATTGTGCACTACAGAATCAGCCCCAGTATAAACTTAAAATAGCGACACTGAAGGGCCTGCACATTTTATTGCAGAGCGGGCATCAGCTAGTTTATATTAAATATTGTTCAGTTTGAAAGTGTGTGAGCAACTAAGAATAGGATAACATATAGTATAAAAACCTAGTGACAGTCTAGCAGCTGAGGTTAACACGTGCAAGGCAATCACAATAAACAAAAGAGCAAATTTTTTTAAATCTTTGCTGCATATGATGCTGACAGTAGAGGTGAATATGGGCTAGATACAATACAAAATAATAAAAAAGTACACAACTGCATTACTTATTATTTAGGGAAACTTAGAAAGTACTGCTTATTGCTTAATCCTGGCATAAGTAATGTAATCATTATTTGGAGTGGGTGTGTCATTTACATATAGCTACCCCTTTAAATATGCTATGTATAACTTTAAGGATATAGGTTTGGAGATAACAATATAGTTAAGTTTAGTTATAGGGTACTACTGAATTACTCAATTTTTATCAATGATAGTTCTATATGTGTGAAGAGGGTTTTAATATGATGCTTATAGTCCGTCAAACTTCTCTGATGCAGTGATAACATTGCTAGTATATCTGTCACCATACGATTGTAAAAACCGTTAGATTATAATCTAACTAGCGAAATTAGAAACTGTCGAAAGATTGTGAACCGTTCAATGTTCTGAGTATCAATTTTTGAAATATTCATTGTATTTACGTTTTCTTGTCTGTTTCTTGTAGGTTAGGTTAGGGTTTGACATAAATAATCAGGTAGGTTTTATCGGGTTAATATACCTAACAGATTACAATCTACCGAAAAATAATGCATTAAATTGTAATCTTTCGACAGTTTCCAATTCCATGAGTTAGATTATAATCTAACAGTTTTTACAATCCTACGGTGACATATTTATATTAAAAATAAAATAACAGGCATAAAAATCATTTCCAATTTTGGTTCCGCCACTGGGTCAGACAAGCTAGACGGACTATAGGGCTTATGAATCTTTCTATTGTAGTAGGTAGGTACCGGCCAAGGTGCTACCTACTTAGATCAATGCATGAATTGGACTAAGGACATTAGCTTTTAATAAACATAATCAAGTTATAATTTAAATAGTTACCTCCACAAACATATATCATAGGCACTTTAGTCACAGACGGTTCTTTAGCACTTGTGTCAGCCATATCTCAATTCTTCAGGAAAACTGCGTAGAATCTAGGAGAACAAGGCGGATCTACAAAAGAACATTAATTTTCTTACACGTGTTTCAATGTTATGACCCTTAGTTTATCAAAATTATTGGTATGAAACATCGATGTATTAAACAGACTAATTGTACTAAATCATAAAAATCCCTACCTGGTACCTATTGGGAAAGGGTATAAAATAAAGTAAACTTGAAGTTGAAAACGCACGGTAACAAAAACACTAATAATTAATTCCGTCTAAACAGAAACAAGGTAAATATCCTTTATGTTACTTGTCTCTGCCAGGTCTCTGCAAGCAACTAGGTTATCTCTGGTTAACTTGTCTCTGGTTATTTAGTGTCACATGTTACTTGTCTCGGAGTGTCACTGTCAAGCTGCTGTCAAGTATGAAGTACCAGAGACAAGTAATATATACGTACAGAATAAGATAGACTAGCTATCAGCGTATACAGTATACGATAGCGATAGTTTAACTTAAAATCAAGTCTAAAGATCCAAGAACACTAAAATAAAATGGTTAAGTGTAGTGCACCGCTGTGCGGCAATTCTTCATATAGGAAAACATCCGAACTTTTCATCGGTAAGTTTTCATGTACCATGAAGTCTCTTAATTTGGTTAGATGTTTACTGTGATATTATTAATAATCGTTGGGCATTTTGGAAGCAGTCCCTATTTATTTTATGTGCAAAACTCGTAAATAGTTATAGTAACTTTGGTTCTAGTAGATTCCTGTTACAATATTTATCAATTAATTAATACCTCTGATCTTGTTTAACGTTTCTTATACTTGTACAATTTTACAGGGCCGTATTCAGGCTCAAGTTTTGTTTCGTAGGTATATTTTGAAGGTTGATTAGATAAAAAGATAGATATTATAATATCATCAATCAAATTTTTCAGGTTTCCAAAGGACGAAAATCTAAAAACTGCGTGGTTGCTTAACATGAATAAAAAAAATTGGCAGCCCAAATCATCGAGTGTGCTACGTTCTAAGCATTTTGAAGCACATTTAGTGGATCACAGTGGCATTCGTACCGTACTTACTTCTAGTGCAATTCCAACGATCTTTGATTCATCGTTTCAAGAAGTAAGTTTCTAGTTGTTCTTATCTTAACTATGTTAGGTACCTACTAAAACCATTAACGTAAATATTGATAGCTATGTAGCTGTTTACCTATTTGTATTACCTATTAAATTTTTAATACTAGACAATGATTATTTATTACTTTTGTTTTCAGAATATATCTACATCATCACTAAAAGGCCCAGTAAAAAGAAAAGCTGCTAGAAATCAAGTTTTGATGGACTTGCAAAATTTACAGCCTAGTACCTCAAGTGTAATCCTACATTATGTACGTATTTTACTATCGTCTGTCTGGTATTCTGGCATTGTATGAAAGAGAGGCATACTGCATTACTAGCATTTTTGTCAAATTGAGTGTTAAACATATTAGAATCTGATAGAAAAGGTAGAGTCAGAAATCTCGTACGATGCTGTAAACAAACCAATAAGGGGTATGGGCTTAATATGACTGCCATAACCCTAACAGGTTAACCCACTGCTATCTTAGACTGCACCATCACAACAAAACAAAATTACAGAAAGTGATGGCTTTATATTATTTGTTTATATTTTGTTTTCAGAATGTACCTGCACCGTTACTACCAGTAGAACCAGGCCCAAGTAAAAGTGTTTCGCGAGATTTTTTGCGAGATAAGGAACTCAACAAACTTAAAACTAAAAATTTACTCAAAAATAAAAAAATCAAAGCTATGAAACAACAAAACCGACGGTTAAAAACTAAAGTGGCTAAGTTCTCAGATATTATATCTAATCTTAAGAATAAACTAAATAATGATGAAGTCCATATCTTGTCAGGAATGCAGGTAAAAAACAAAGACTTTTTTATGAGATATTTAAAAAAATCACAAAAGTCTACTTTAGAAAAGTTATTTTCACCAGAACTAAGGTCATTTGCATTACAATTAAATTTCTACTCTCCAAGAGCATATAAATTTGTTCGAGACTCTTTTGATACCGTTTTACCTCACCCAGTCACACTAGCGCGCTGGTATAAGAAAATTGACGCGGAACCAGGTTTCACCGCTGAGAGCTTCGACACTTTAGAGGCCTTAGCAAAAAATAGCGAACATAAAGTATTTGTAAATTTAAGTATTGATGAAATGGCTATAAGAAAAGGGTTAGTCTGGGACGGGACCGAAAACAAATTCAAAGGATACATAGATACAGATACTAATGTCTCGGATGACAGTCTACCTTTGGCCACACAGGCCTTAGTTATCCTAATAACAGCAATAAATTTTAATTGGATATTACCGATCGGATATTTTTTTATAGCTTCAATGACAGGTGAACAGCGAGCCAATATTGTGAAATTGGCAATTGAAATGTTATATAAAATCAATATTTTTGTTTGTGGCTTGACATTTGATGGCGCTGCATCTAACATCAGCATGTCGAATCATTTAGGATGTAATTTTAATTTAAAAAATTTGAAACCCTACTTCATGTTTGAAAGTATAGGAGTAAATGTTTTTTATGATCCCTGCCACATGATAAAACTTATTAGAAACACGTTAGGTGAATTAGGATGTTTTATTGATAAAGATGGTAACATGATAAATTTTAAATATCTTAGTGCATTGCTTCATGTTCAGACAGAAAAAGGATTACACCTCGCCAACAAATTGAAACAGGCCCACATTTTATTTTCAAAACAAAAATTAAAGTTAATTTGGCGGTGCAATTGCTCAGCAGGTCAGTTGCAGACGCACTTTCTTTTTGTGAGGATAATTTTTACGAGTTTAAAGGTGCTAGTGCTACAATAAAATTTATAAACATAGTCAACGACACCTTCGATGTTTTGAATAGTCGTTCTACATTGGCACCAGGTTATAAAAAAGCATTATGTAGTGCTAACATTCAGAAAGCCAAAGAACTGTCCCAAATATGCAAAGACTACTTTACGCATTTAAAACTCTCTAATGGCAATTTAATAACCGAATCACCACGCAAAACAGGTTTTATTGGATTTATTATTTGTTTACAAAGTGCACTAAATATGTACGAAGATTTAATTTGTAAAGAAAAACTAAGATTTCTAACTCTTTATAAAATCAGCCAGGACTTTTTAGAAATGTTTTTTTGGAAAAATGAGAGCTAGAGGTGGATTTAATGATAACCCTAATGTTGTTCAGTTTAAGTCTGCCTATAAAAAAAATATCATAAGGTTAAAATTAAAAATACAAAACGATGGATTTATAATACCAAATCCTATACTAACCGTTAGCAGCAGCAATAAACCTATAGATACAGTAAATAGTACAACTCCTAGTTTTGAAAAAAATGTAATGGAACTTTGTAACATGAATGAAGATGACGTTGATTGCTTTCTTGACAATATCATGTCTACTCCTTTGGATGAGTACACTCACCACGTCACAGTTTATATTGCAGGGTTCATAGCTAGAAAAATTATTACAGTTGTCCATTGTTATATTTGTCAAATGCTGATGCTAGGAGAAAAAGAAAACTTTTTGTGTTCCTTAATCAAGAAAAAGGACAGGGGAGGTTTGATTTACCCATCGAATGGTTTCATTAAAATAATTCAATCGTGTGAAAAAGTTTTAAAAATGATTAAAGGAAATATTAATTATAATAGCATGATGATGTATATAGCTGATTTATTGAATAATTGTAGTGAATTTAAAACCAATGATGAACATGATTTCAATCATTTGCGATTATTGATTAAGGTGATTGTTAAATTTTATGTTGATTTAAGAATGAAGCATAATGCAAAGCAAAGCAATCTATCGGAAAGAAATTATTTAAAAAAATTTGTTTTGTTCAAAAATAAATAATTGAAACTCGATTGTTTTTATTTATTTTGCATATTTATCTATAAATAGTTATACTAGTAAAAAGCTAGTTTGCTTTTTACTAGTATAACTATTTCATTCGAGTGAAGTGTCACGCCATAACATCTAGCACGAAGTGAATCATCAAAGGGTTATATTATTCTATGATCATCAATCAGCAGGCCTATTCAGTATCTCAGTGGGTATAAAATAACGTTAGTTACTGAAAATGTGCCTATCAAATAACTACCAAACCATCACTTTACATTGTGTAACCTCAGTTCCCAACCGAGATGAAGTCACAGGAACTGCATCCCGGTTGGAAGTTAAGGTTACAGAATGTTAAATAAGGGTTTATCCTACGATTTGATGACAACTTTCCGTAGTTTCCAAATTTATTTCATATCACAGATACTAAATAGGCCTGCAGGTTGGTCGCTACGCTTCGGTAGTATCTATAATAATCTGGCAATAGTTTTCTCTGATTATGAATTTCAAGGGCCTAGTGACTCGTCGCGTAAATAACAGAACCAAATCATCGCAAGTTTACGCGAATGTTCGTACGAACACAAGTAGGTGTCCTTAATTCCTAATTGACACACGCGATGTATTGATGCGAATAAAATGGTTTGATTACTATTTCACGCGAACTTAGGTCGGTCGTACGAATAAAAACAGATCATTCAGGCCAACCAACATCGATATTCGAGCGATAATCGTGCAGATTAAAGATTGACTTTAGATAATCGCATCACGCCACTGCCATCTCAATGCTCGCGCGATTAAAGATACGATATCTATTAGGACACCGACGTGATGATCGCGATTCGCGTACCTAATCGCATTCTAATAGGACAACGCCTCAAGTCTGATTCCACGTTACGAGTCCAATCCCTCACCCTCGCTTGCCTGAGTTCGGCCCTGTTTATTGTCAATGTGTGCCTGAGATTTGTATGTAGGCGTAATTGGTACGCCAATTTTGTTCTTATGTTATGTCTGCTTCTGGTTTGTATGTCTGTGGTATTCGCTGATAGCTATCTAGTCTATCATACATAGACTCTGTTACGGAAATTATCTGAGCGGAAAATACATAGAGCACGTGAACTGCACGTGACATTAACTTGTCTGTCTGTGGTACCAAATATATTCTCTTTGTAGGCAGAGACAACTCAGACAAGTAACATAAAGGAACCAAAAGGAACTAAAAAAACAAAAACATTGGGATATTTCTGGTGATTTTTGATGGAAAAAAATATAGTTTCAAAAGGTTTCATTTTGAAGAAAAAACGGATAACTGACCTGTGTACATATTTAATTTAAAAGTAATTAACTTCTTTCTTGTTGATAAGTTTTTAATTACTAGTAGAATTATGAAAATGCATTTTCTAGAAAACTTTGATCCCGAAACTTCAGCACGCGAACGACGCAAACTAAATCGCAAAAGTTATTTCATGAAGTGAGTAATAACCTAGTCATATACATAAACCATAAATACTTAATATTTCTTAATATTATTACGTAAAATATTATTTTTGAATTTTCACTGTATGAGCTATGTATGTTTTTTTTTTCTATGTATATTTTTATTTCAGTCGCAAAACAAAAAAACTATACAATGAACGTGGACTGATAGCTGCTACGGGTAAAGACCTGTGTGACTGCTTAGATGAAGCATGTCCAGGTTGCCACTACCCCTGTGTTAAGTGCAGCTCCAATAAATGTGGACATGAGTGCAGGTACCTTGATTTAATTTGATCGGAGTTTGATGCTAGCTGATACTATTCTATTTGAAATGAGCAGCTATTCAGTACAAAAATAGTGTTATAAGCTGTCAGTCCAGCTGGCTCACATCAATAGATTTTTGTGTAGAATGGCTAATTCAATGCATAGTAACTATGCGTCTCACATGCTTCGGACCTACCATATCCCTGGCCATACCTCTGGTGGTACGGTGGGTAAAGAGAAAGTGGATGCAGGGCCATCCCATCCATCCCACATCAAACCAGTGTTTTTCATAAACAGCTTTGCATTATTATTATTTTATAAGAGGGAATGTGCATTGAAGATTATTTGAATATCTATAATAGAACAAAACATAACATATTTATAACAAATACATAAATAACATAAATTTGCATGTTATGGTGCATAAATACTCCTGGGCCCATATTAATAAACCAACAAAGATCGGGTTCTCAAGTATCAGTCAATCTATGCTTAAGACCTGTCTTAACCCTAGACTGACTGATACTTGACAACATGTCTTAGTGTTTATGATTTTGGGCCCTGCCCCCTATTTTCTAATTTAGTAGCTATCAAAAAATGAAAGGAACTGACATATTTTTATCCATTGAAGGTTTGCTATGAAAACATTATTGTTATTTCATAGCAAACCTACAAAACAATGGATATATGGCTTTCATTTACGATTGCCTGAGTTACAGAATAGTGCTGCTGGGTTTACCTATAGATAGCATTCAAAACTGGTACACAACTGTACACTTTTTGAATGTCTGAGCTTGTTTGGTTTTAGAAGAAGCTTACTTTGTACAGCTCAACTGGGTATTATTTTTATTAATATTGTAAGCTAAGCTGTTAACACTACTCATTGTGAAGCTTTCTTATAACATTTGTGGTCCTTTTAAAATGTAGTATTATATTGCCTATTTTGTGGTTACTTCATGTTGTTTGTGTATTTTAGAGTTAATAGAAACTGGATGGTTGAAAAGATTGAAATAGAAGGCAATGATTTTGTTGTCAAGAATGTTTATAAGAAAAAGTGATTCCAGGAACTCAAGCAGTTATGAATTTATGATACATTGTGGATTTCTTTAGTTGAAAAAAAAGAGGTCAAGAATAATTAACTATTAACAAAGGAAACTTATAATTAGAAGAAAACACGGCAGAGGACTAAGTCATAAATGTATTCAAACTAAAAATCAGTGATACTCATATATTGGCGAGTAACTTAAAAAAGTATTCCACCTCTAATTCCCCATCTTCTGGAAGATCTGTGCAATGAACTGCGTTATGTATATTATTTTTTCCATATAGGGCTCTTATGGAATCTGGATACAGTTGACGGCTTAGATCCTGCAAACAATTGGTAATTAAAATTTGATTGGTCTATTTTGTATTGGACAATAAAAGTTTGTGTTGCAATTCGTGTTGTCTTTTACGAAGGGGCTCGGCCCTCATCAGATAATCGGTAGCCCATATTTTTGTCGGCGGAAAATTAAACAGATTGCAATACTAAAACGCACACGTCTTACAAAAAGTCAGTCAAAAATTAATATAACGAATTAAAAAATACGACTGCTCTGCCATATTATTTTTGGAGTTTACCTCCATAAGAAGAGATTTGCATTATAGCCTTTGGAATCTTAATCATATTTTTTATTAAATGATATTTTTTTGTGAATCACTAAATATTGAACTATAGTGTTATATATTTTTGGAATCTACTCATTTTCTAGATGATGATTATATAGTTAATCTTATTTTCGTTTTTTTTTCAATTTTGGTCTTTAATGCGGGACCATCAATTTTTTTAAAATTTTACTAGCCTATGTCATCCGGAATAAGCTAGGGATTCTAACGGAACCTCAATTATCAAAATCAGTTCAGGCGCATAGAAGTTATGGTGGAATATACAAACTCACATACATACATACATACATGAACCCTGAAAACAATATACTCCTTTTTTCAGGCAGTCGTATAAAAACAAAGTCGGTGCAACCCGATTGTCGATGGAAAATGAAACGTTGGGAAATTTATGCGCTAACGCATACTTTTCGCCGGCAGTCTGAAGTGAATTCATGACGTGCACTTCCCAAGATAGCCACCGAAACGGACAAAGTGAGGGACGTGTGCGTTGAGTCAGTGGTAAAGTCGGTCCGATTATCGAACCTACAACTGTCTGACGTGGGCGTAGCCTACCAATAGTTTTTAATTTATACGAATGTGTGTTTGATTATTGTTTGTTATAATAATATGACAAACAACAAACACGTATTTCTGTCAGTGATAGTTACAGAATTTAAGTTTCAGTTTTTCATGGAAATATTGATTTCACTAAATTCAGCAGATTCGTAATTTCGCCATGGAGGTGACCATACTATCATCATTCACCACATTTAATGAAATCTGAATCAGGCTCATTTATCTGTACTTACAGTAGATTTTCCCTGTGCATTTTTCGTAAGGGCGTTTTTTCATTGGCCGACGCCGAGTACCGACTCACAGAATGCTTATGTCACCGTAAGATTGTGAAAACCGTTAGATTGTAATCTATGTAGCGAGATTGTAAACTGTCGAAAGATTGCAATTTAACGCATTAGTTTTCGGTAGATTGTAATCTGTTAAGTAATTATCCAGCTAGAACTTAAGTGCTTACCTGATTACCTGACCTATAAGAAAGAGAAGAAAAGTAAATACAATTAACAATCTGTCGACAGTTTACTATTTAGCCAGATGCAAACCGTATAAATATTAGCAATTATTATGCCGTCGCGTTAATTGCAGCAGCTGCTGTTAAATAAATTCTTACGTCTTAATAATTTTTAATAGCAATCAACGTGACGTGAATAATTGCTAATATTTCTTTACAGTAGGTATGTATGTTCATAACGTCTGTGAGAGGTGATATCTAGTGAAATGCCCGATGAATAGCGTCAGTTCTTATAATATTTACATAGGTTTTACGCATACGTTAATACTGCACAAGAATGAGCTTTTCTAATTATGGTTCATTTTTGGTAACGATAACACGGCCATATTTAGTGAAAGGCGCCCATCAGCTTGCGGGCAGGCTTTCACTATAGTCATCAGTGGAGAGTGCAGCACCCACCTATTACTGAATCAGCTTTTCTAGCGTTCGTTACGTGTCGGTCAGTGCAAAAGCATCGTAAGTCTGTATTGTGCATAGGTATTATCGGCCAATGAAAAAACAGCCTAAGTCTAAACTAGCCCTTAGTTTAACTTACAGGATCTCTTGGCCCACATAACTTTCTAAATTCACAAACACAATTAAGCCGAGGATCGTTGCATTTCACCTCCAGTGCAATACATTTTCCTTCTGCCAAATGAATACACATGGCCTGAAACAAAAGAGTTTTGAATGAACAGTTTTAATTAAGTAGGGTCTAGGACTATAAGCCAAAGACTAGGATAGATTTCCGTACAGAAACCTCTTTCCTTTGTTGAGTCGTTAAATCATTTCATGATACCCCAATATCTTGTTTCACGTAGTTGTAAAGTCGTCGCCAGGTCATGCAAAGTGACTGAAATGATCTCCGGTTTTTAAACCTAGCATGGGCAAACTACTTACCATTACATAATATTCAGATATGGATCTGAATACTAAGTAAGCACAGAAGCTCTGCAAAGTCGACTCCACCCGGGCTATGTCGACAGGTCATCACGTAATTTCCTTCCGTCGCGTCGTCGCATGCCTTACTATATATGTTCGTACTTATAGTACGCCCGCGAATTGAATGCAGAACTTTGTATGTGTCACCATACATAAGCTTTGCATTCAACTCGTGCGCGATCTATAGTTGTATTATTAGAGTATTAATCGAAAATTACCTCATATTCTGGCAATACTTCCTTGTATACTTCAAAGAACTCCTCAGCATTGGATAGTTTTACAGAAAACATGGCTATAGCTGATATGTAAAACTTTTGAGAAGTCGCAATTTGTTCTAAGATCGCTCCAACATTGCCATCGATTATAACATGTGGCTTTATAATACAACAGGTGCAGTTTTTGAAAGTTGCTCGAAAAGGAATTCTAGGAATTCCCTTTTCGTAACCAAAAAACTTGTCTAGCATCTAAAAAGACATCATACAAACTTAGAAATTGTACCTTACGTAGGTACCTATTGTTTATTTGTTGTGTGGAAAAAAGTAGGTAAAGATAGAGAGCTCGCGGCACGAGATCGAATGATTTAGCACAAAGGCAAGGTTTATGGAAAAATTAAAATGTTTCTGACTAGGATTTGACACTGCAACTAGGCTATTATGGGTGGGTAGCATGAAATGGATGGGGAAGAGCCCATGCCAGATAGCATTCAAAACAAGGAAATATTTTTCTTTTTATTGTATTTACAAATTAGCCTTTGAATGCGATCTGACCAGGTGGTAAGTGATGATTCAGTCTAAGATGGCAGCGGATTAGCTGTTAGGGATATGGCCAATATTAAAAGTAATAACCTTTGTTTAACCTTAAGTTTAACCCTTGCTCCTAGTCATTGGTACATGGCATCGAACCTGAACGCTAAATCGTTTGGCGGCACCCTACCCACCCTACCGGCACGTCTTTACCGGTAGGGTCGGCCCTTGTTTAGGGCCCAGAGTTAGGTCAAGAAACCATATATTATTGGCAGATAAATAATTTAGAACTTCATAGATTTTTAGTCATGCGTGGAGAAAAGAGGGAGTTTTAGCCGATTTGGAGTCGGATGTCCATGAGGATTTTTTCCTCTTACAGGCAAAAATAATTATTAAAGCAGCCAACCACGGCTGCCTCTTCGAGGGACATGCAACCATGGGCAACGTTTTTAAGTTTATTTTCCCCGTAAAGTCTTCGGAGCGTGCCTGGAGCAGCTGTCGCCGGATCGGTGGTGCCCAAACACTCGCGCCATTTTTTTACAGCATCGGGCGCAACTAGTTCTAAGCCGATTACTTCGCCAGTTGTTATGTAATTTATTATAATACTGGAAACAGACACTTTATATTACTTATGTTTTGTGCCTATATTTCATAATTGCCTGATGTTTACTTAATTTTAATTGCTAATTCGGATATATGTCACCGTAAGGTTGTAAAAACCGTTAGATTATAATCTAACTCGCGAAATTCTAAACTGTCGAAAGATTACAATTTAACGCATTATTTTCCGGTAGATTGTAATCTGGTAGGTATTTAAACCCGATAAAACCTAAGTGCCCGGCCTGGGGCCGGGCACTACTTGATTGTTTATGTCGAACCCTAACCTAACCTACAAGAAAGAGACAAGAAAACGTAAATAAAATGAATATTTCAAAAATTTAAACTCAGAACATTGAACAGTTTACAATCTTTCGACAGTTTAGAATTTCGCGAGTTAGATTATAATCTAACGGTTTTTACAATCTTACGGTGACATATAGGTACAAAGTAAAATTACTTTGGGTCTACCAGCACAATCGACGATGATTCGAGTCAGGGCCTTTGCACTTAGAACATTTTTCTGTTGTATGGGGATGTTAGTTCCACAACTTCCTAAAGGATGGCGCTCATGGCGCTTATCTTGTACTTAAAGTATGTATACTTAAAAGTCTGTGATCAGGGTCTGTGATGGCGCTGAACTAAGTGTTCGTTCAGAAGCTTATGTTTTAGATAAATTAATGATTTTGCCATTTATATAAACACAAAGCTATTAAATAATAAACCTTTTTTTTTGAGCAGAATATGAGTTATCTTAGATAATTTATAAAGATTTATCTGTTATAAATTAAGTTTAGTGGAATGAGTCAGAAGTTTAATGAAACATTTGTGTTTTAATTTCCAAACGTGGACAGCCGCCATTTGAAAGTTTGAAATTCGACATTGACATTGACGTTTTCTGGCATGCCTGATGCCGGGTGGATAAAACAAAATTATTATTTTTTTGATA
Source organism: Erebia palarica (assembly GCA_964035005.1). Taxonomy (NCBI): domain Eukaryota; kingdom Metazoa; phylum Arthropoda; class Insecta; order Lepidoptera; family Nymphalidae; genus Erebia; species Erebia palarica. The sequence continues at coordinate 25,297,445 of OZ035992.1, read as the reverse complement.
AATTCGTTACAATGTGAAACTATATTTAATAGAGTGTGTATTAAGTGTGTACGATGTGAAAAACATGAAACTGTGGAATAATTGTTATACTTATGTATATTTTTTGTAATTGAGATTATATGAGAAAATAATCAACATGCGTTTCATTTACTATCATCTGAACATCTTTTACAGTTTGTGTTTATCGTATAACAATTTATCTTAATTATTACAAGGTCACATAATTCTATTGTTGCAGAATTAGGTGATCTTGTAATAATTAAGATAAATTATTATACAATACACTTTGTAATAGTACTTTATCATTGTGCTATGGTTATGTATATATACATATTTTAGTTGGACAACTTCCCGATAGATGTCGCTGTACATGGAAAGTCGAGTAGCAACTCTATACCAGTATATATAATGTACTCTGTGATTCGAGTTTACAAAATGGTGTGGTAAAACCATTAGGTCACATGCAAGTAGGTAGGTACCTTATAACAAGAATGATGAATAAGAATTTTTTTGTAGTTTTTTTACTTTTGCTAAATATACGTCGCCGGGTCGCAGCATTTTTCCATGCATTAGTTATAGGTATCTACCTGCCGCATCCCATTCAGGTATGCTTTCTTCTAAGAGAAATTATTCTAGGAAAGAAGGAAAGTTTCTTACGGTAACATATTACTACCAGCAACATTCTGGTATAACTCCATTGCAAAATCTTTATCGATTTTTCCATTTTTCATTCGTACTATACGGAACCCCTTTTTCATAATGAACGTTATGATCTTCCCATGTGCACTCGGTGGAACTGGCTTTATTAAAGCAAAAGTGCTATAAGTAGATAAATATATTACCAAAATGGGCTTAGCGCAGTAAAATATACTTCTCAAAACCTGAATCGAGATACAGTTTACCTTTGAACGTTGTGATAAAGAAGTTTTCGAGTCGCAGGTGCACAATCCCTGATGTATAACAATTTGGAAAAAATATTGACGATATTTCCAATTTGAAGCATTTCCCGTTTTAATGGCGGGAACTGAACGCGTTTAAGTAGGTTTTTCCCCTCCTTAGTATTGATGATTTGTACAGAATTATCAAACGGAAAAAAATTTAGTACCAATTCCTTTGTTTCATCACCTTCCCCATCAAACATTTCACACAAAAATGTGTATTTGTCAAAATAATCATAAACCTGCAATAAGTTGGCAAAAAGTATTTTAAATTAAACTATCAAGCCCTGTCCTGCCTGTTTAGGGTAGATAAAGAAATTTTAGAGTACGCCCTATGACCGCCAAATAATATAAAAAGTACCTACCTGGCTGACCGAATATAATGTACTCTGTGCTGACCGAGCTGTGCTCGGTATTTTTTTTATGGTAATTCGTGTTTTTTGGAAATTATATTTAAATACAAATTAAGTACATACTGAAGAAATATGAAGAATATTTTTCGATCTTACCGACATAATAATAAAAACATATGAACTGGTTATACAAATAAAAAGTCACGAGTGCAATTGGGCTCCCAATAGGTAATAGTTTTTCTCACAAAAGAAGGAACTCGAAAAATAGGGAAAAAATATCTGACTGGTGCCATCTGGACTCGAACCGGGGTCTTCTGGTTTTTGGCTCGCCCAATTTCCCATCTGAGCTATTATAACGTAGATGACGGCAAAATTTACCTTCCTATTCTAATGATATTCTCAAACTCAAACTGCAGCAGCAGTTTTCACTGAAAATATGGATAAAACGACATTTTTTTAAAATGAATCTTAACTAGATCGATTTATCGCCCCCGAAACCCCCTGCATACAAAATTTCATAAAAATCGTTTTAATCGTTTCCGAGATTCAGTTTACTAGAATTGCTCGTATAAAGGTTAGATAATGTATGGTACCTACCATTTCGAAATAGCAAGTTGCTTGATGTCCCCGTAGTAAATATGTTCCTTGTGCTTGGTTTCCTCAGTTTTCTCGAAATATACCTATAATACCTATAATATATGTATATGAAAATTGTATAAAAGATGGAAATCAAGATAAAATCCAGAAAGAACTAGAAAATTGTGATGACTTTTTGCTTGTTCTTGTATTGTAAACGTTGGTGATAGGTTTCGTATATCACACAGTAGTCTTTGTCGTATATTTGAGTGATTTACCAAACAGCTGATTGTGACCGTAATTTTTTCAGATAGGTACTTGAACCCTTTGATAATATTTATATTAAATAATCCTTTGATTTTATTTAAAAGAGAAGAGGATATGTTGCATTTTACTCAATTATAGTTATACGATGCATTTTATTATTAAAACATGTAAAACTATGTTTTGACTTTTCTTACTTACTAAAAGCTACGTTATTCGAACGAGATAGGTGTATTATATTATTACGTGAACGTGTCGCGCAATTTTCATATGACGTCATCAAATTAAGCAATTGAAGCCAATTTTTTCTAACTACAAATGGCGTCTGTTGTGCTTCCGGTGTTTCAGTTGTGAATAAATACCTGTTTTGTGAATATTTTCATGTATTTTGTTTTACTTTTAAATAATCAACTATGGTGTAGTGCTCAGTTGTGGGATGTCATAATAAGGATAATGTAAAACGCCCAGGAATTTCATTTCATAGGTGAGTAACAAAGTCGTGTAGTTTTTCTTTTTGTGGCTAATATTTTAAGTTATTTCGTCTAATTATATCTTAGTTTCTTCTTTACTGAATCCAAAACACGTAAATTTTTGCGCTGTCCCCAAAATTTGGATTATTTCATTACTTTTTGTTTGGAGTGTATAATATTATATAGTGTTGGGATTGTATTGTTTACAAATAAAGTGAATATCGATAAAATTAAAACTTCATATCACCCTTACTATTTCTCTGAGGGGTAGAGAGATGAAATTAAACAGTCAGCTTCTATTTATAATATTGCCAAACTCATTTTAGGCAGTAGCGATGATAACCTAGTGATTAAGAAACCCGATCTCCGTTATGGTGCCTCGTATTCGAAAGTTACAGTGTCTATTTAAGTGTTTTCTGGTCGCTTCATTGCAGTTATAGTGTATCATTTTAACAAATGTTTTACAATTGTTTCAGATTCCCAAAATATCATGAATTAAGGCTAGGATGGCTGAATGCTATAAACAGACCTGAGTACAAGCCTACAAAAAGTAGCAGAATATGTAGGCATCATTTCAATGGGAATGACACTCTAAACCACATCTCAAACATAATGCCTGCCCATTTCTACGTTTACCAGTAAGTATCTTTACTCAATATTCTTGTGTGTGATGAATAATAAAAACAGAAATTATATTATATTATACTATATCTATATATATTGTTAAAGATATAATCAAAGCCTTTGATTTTATATATACGAGAGGATATAAACATCATATTTAAATTGAAGCTTCCGGTAAGTAAAAATGGCGTATGGGCGGAGCTTAAGCTGCCCCTTAGGGCTGCTATTATCGATAAATAAATAATCGATATAAAATTATCACAAATAAAATTAATAAATAATTAAACATAATATCTTGAAAAAACACTAGTATACATAAATTACAAATACTAGATTCGTATTTTCTAATGAACAAGCTGATGCCCGCGACTACGTCCGCGTGAATTGAGGTTTTTTGGTTCCCGCTAGACTAGAAAAACTAGCCGGCATGTTATTCCAGACTATAATCTATATTTGTTCCAAATTTCATATATATCAATTTGGGCATGATAAACAACACCATCCATATATCCCAACTTCGCGTTTATAATATGTGTTAGTATAGATTTATATTATTAGTTCATGTGAACCTTACAAACGATACTGTTTCATAATATAAGTTGGAATTTAATAAGTACATTTACATTTTACATTTTAAGTAAGTTGGCTTTCTGAACTCCGTTTAGCGAATGAATTAAAAAATTAGCCACTGGAATCTTCTATGATCCATTGATCGCAGTCACAAGAAATACTAGAGCTTCCGTGGCATATTCCAGTGAATCACTGTCAATATTGTTCCCGGTATTTACACGGCCGCGATATATTTTCTTCACACTATCCCACTCAAGAGATTTTCGAATGTAAATCGTACACATTTATTTATAATTAAGCTGCGAAAAATTGGATGCAAACTATTTTCCGTGAATTTTTTAAGCGTGATTAAGGATTCCTTACTGAACCCGGGTTCAGCGTCTACACTCTCATACCACTTACACAGCGTTCTTGGTTATGGCAAGGCAGTATTATATGTTGATCTGACATACTCGTAAGCTTTTGGAGATAAAAAATTCAATGTCAAAGCAAAAGTTCTTAGTTCTGGACTATACGTTTTAGGGACCGACTGACCTCAGTGCTTTAAATTTTGTCGCTTGAGAAATTCTTTTGGACCCGAACATTCATTAAGAATATTTAAATTACCATGACTTATCATTTGTTTTTTAATTAAATCAGGATTTCCGGCTAATGATTTTTTTTCTTTCTTCGAGTCTAAAATATATAATTTCATCTTACTTGTACTGTAGTTTGAGGAACATCATCATAATAATTTATTCCAGGAAACAAATTGAAGAGATTTGTGCAATTGTATTGTACGTGTTCCTGACTGACTAGTCGACGGAAGCGCTATATATACTGTTAAAAAAAACTCATGTATTTCAATTTATATTAAAATAGTAATATATATAAAATTTTGCTCACAGTAATTGTCCCCGTAGTAGTTGGAAATTATTCCAATAAGACCAGCTAATGGTATTAATGTATCCCGTATGGCAATACAGCACAAAATTTGATCAAGCAAAGAGCTTAGTAAATCTGTACAGATAGATTTAAATATACCTATAAGAAATAATTTTGTCTTACTTGACACAAATTAAGGTCCATTTCTTGTAAGGGTTGCCTTGCCTGTTGCCCAGGTGGTAAATTCTGCAATAACAAAATTTGTCAAATTTTATTATTTGGATTAGAAGAAAGCATTATTGAGAAGTTTACATAATAAATTTTATCATTCAACACAAATTCATCACAGAAATTGAGTAAAGATTCTTACTGGTATACGTAGAAATGGGAAGGCATCATCTTTGAGACGCTGGCGGTTTAGGGTATAATTAATATCGTTCTCCGTAAAATGATAACTACATATTTTGCTTGCATTTGTGGGTTTGAAATCAGGTCTGTTAATGGCATTTAGCCATTTCAGCCTTAATTCAAGACTTTTTGGGAAACTGAAACAATTGTAAAACATTAGTTAAAATGATATACAATAACTACAATGAAGGGACCAAAAACCACTTAAATAGACACTAATTTTTGTAAACGTGACACCATATCGGAGATCGGGTGTCTTAATCACTAGATTATCATCGCTACAATCTAAAATGAGTTTGGCAATATTATAAGTAGAATCTGACTGTTCAATTTCATCCATCTACCCCTCAGAGTGAGAAACAGTAAGAGTTATATGAAATTTTAATTTTATCGATATTCAATTTATTTATAAACAATACAATCCCCGCACTATATTATATACACTCTATACAAAAACTAATTAAATAATTCAATTTTTTGGGGACAGCGCAAAAATTTACGTGTTTTGGATTCAGTAAAGAAGAAACTAAGATATAATTAGACGAAATAACTTAAAATATTCGCCACAAAAAGAAAAACTACACGACTTTGTTACTCACCTATGAAATGAAATTCCTGGGCGTTTTACAATGTTATTATTACGACACCCCACAACTAAGCACTTCACCATAGTTGATTACATGAGACTAAGCAAAAACACATGAAAATAATCAAAAAACAGGTAATTATTCACAACTGACACACCGGAAGCACAACAGACGCCATTTAGAGTTGGCAAAAAATTGGCTTCAATAGCTAAATTTGATGACGTCATATGACAATTGCACGACACGTTCACGCAATATACACACAATACACCTGTCTTGTTCTAATAACGTAGCTTTATGTAAGTAAGAAAAGTCAAATCATAGTTTTACATGTTTTATTAAAAAAATGCATCGTTATTAGTATTTTGCAACATATTAATAAAATCAAAGATCAAAGCTTGAACCCAAAAGTTTGTGGTAGGGTACCTAGTTTCAAAATATTAAAAAAACATGTTTATAGGGCCAATTTAAATTATGCGTCTTGACATTTCACATCTGTGACGGCAATTTGGCTTTGACATTTGTTAATGACATTTGGTTCAATTTGGTTGTTTGAATTTGAATTTGTTTGTTGTTGTTGATATGGTGGATGGTAATTTATCTAAAAAAAAAAATAAGAGTTTGAATTTTTGATTCGTTCATTCACAGTAATCAGAATTTCAACAGTTAATTTATTTGGCATAAGAAATCCTATCAGAAATCTTAATCAAATTTAGCAAGTTTGCTATGTAAAATGGTACTAAAACTTTATTACCTACTTAAAAACTGTTCTTCGTTCACTTTCAAAGTAATAAATACATTTAATTGTTATCAGGAAGGTGCATATAAAGACAAATTTTCATTTATCGGGGAATGGTACGATAATCAGGCAAGCCTCATACGCCGGTTCAACATTTTCTACTATCCCACTGATGACACAGTAGAAATGTACGACCTCAAGAATCGAAAGACTTTTTTGCGAAGAATTAAAGTGAATGGCGTGACTTTAGACAATTTTTTCATTGGATCAACTTTGCCTATTTTAGGAAGATTGGTAAAAATCGTCGACTTTGCATGTGAAGACACTAAAAAAAAATTACACAAGGATGTACAAATGTAAGGCATCTGCTTCTTATTTTATTAAATGTACCTCCTCAGTATTGTATGTTGTAAAACAGTTCTTACCTGGGTACAACCGAGCTACACTTGAGCCTTTCCCTGAAATCCTGAAAGAACTTAAGAATGACATCTATCCAGATAAACTTAGAAAGTAAAACATGTAACTATGTAGATACAAAATTCCATTAAAATCAGTCAAGTAGTGTTTAAAAAAAATCCAATAACATGTTTTAATATTATACTATAATAATCCTTGTTTCAAATGGCAATTTTTTGGATTTCAGAACCTTTGCAATGATTAAACCAATGCCTAGCAACATAGCAGGCAAAATTATAACACATTTGCATGAGAAAGGCATGAAAATAACAAAAATGAAGAAAACAGTCTTAACTGTTGATGACATAAACTTCATATACCGCCAAAATCTGACAGATGCAACATTTCCGTAAGTATTAACTGCTAGCTCTTTATTTTTTACAAGAAAATACCCACAACTTATCGGGTATCTGTATAAAAAAATTTAAAAATCATGAAAAAAAATTATTAAAATCATGGGATTCAAAAGTCTGAGGGAAACTTTGACTTTCCTAGATAAAACTTATCCTTATACCTGTGCCTATCTTCAAGATTCAAATGATAAATGATTAATGATTTATTTATTCCATGTAGGACAACTTGTGTCACTTATGAAACTTTAAGACTCTACTACTATTCTATATACTGTACTATACTATACTATACTATTCTGCTGAGAAGAACGGGCAAGAAACTCAGCAGTTGCTCTTTTCATAGAAAAGAAAAGGTTACAATATGTAGACAACACAACACATATGTTACAAGTATTACACTGAGTTGTGTGTCACTGGATGCGAGGCCGGTTGCTTCCATGCAACTTTGGCATTAATAAAATCATCGATTGTGTAATAACCTCGACTTAACAAATGCTGTTTAACACAGTCTTTAAATCTATGTAATGGCAAATCCAGAAACTCTTTGGGAATCATATTATAAAAGCGTACACACAACCCCACAAAGGATTTCTGCACATTGCACACACGATACGACGCTGTTACTAGCTTATGGCGGTTTCTAGTGTATCAATTGTGAGTATCACTTATTTGATTGTAAAGATTAATGTTCTAGAAGGGACCGTAAGAACAGCAATCTCTTTAAATTTTTCACGAAGTGATATGCGTGATCCGAGTTTATAAATAGAACGGATGGCTCTTTTCAGCAATATAAAAATGGATTGGATTTAATCTACCTGTTATAATATTATCACTTGTGTCACAATAAGTTCAGTGGTTTTTAATTTAAAAAGCTTAGCTGGTAAGCTTTAAAAATGTAACAGACAGATACAGATTTGCATTTATCATATTCAGTATTGATTAATCATCAATTTACCCTTACTTATCAATGGAGAAATTTTCATATATTTTTTGAAGTTGATGCTTGTGAGAATAATTTTGTTACACGCGGCGCTCCATCGTGTGACGTCATTTGACCTAGACGACGCAGTACGTATTCGCCGAGTGCAAACAAATTTAGCGTTGTTTTTTGTTTATTACCCGATGGCAGAAGTTAGATAAGAAGAAAAAATATCGATACATCGATACACAACACGGCGGGCAATACACCTATGTATTGTAAACATGACAATCCAAACAACCAGTACTTACCTACAATCTGTTTATGAAACGTTTTTTATTTAGAAATCATAGTTGTAAGTTAGACCTTGTGGCTGATGAAATAAACTTAAAAGCATATACTTACCTAAAAGCTTAACTCTGTACGGGAGCAGGTGATATGGCTCGACCGTAACAAAGGATGATCATCCTCCGAGCGGGTGATGTGCTCGGGGACCACTGGTCCGACCGTTCATCGTTGGAGGTCGTATATATAGCGTAATTCAGAGAACGCTTCGTAATCGTGAGTTGGGCTCTTCGTGGTCGCGTGAATCGTACTAGTAATGCCATCTATTGGATTATGTGCCGACTGCGAAGACCGCCACATCACTCCCCTTCGAGTCTGGAGGTCGTATATATAGCGTAATTCAGAGAACGCTTCGTAATCGTGAGTTGGGCTCTTCGTGGTCGCGTGAATCGTACTAGTAATGCCATCTATTGGAATATGTGCGGACTACGAAGACCGCCACATCACTCCCCTTCGAGTCTGGAGGGCGTCAGCATTCAGTTGAGCGGCGTTGCAAGCATCTAGAGAAGTGGCGTCGATGAACATTCAGGTAAGCGCTGCGTCGGGAAGTACTCAGTGAAGCGGCGTCGTGCAACAACCAGGGTAGTGGCGTTGTAGGCTCATACTACTCTGAGGCTGTGTGGCCCACTTGTGCGGCTGGTACTGGCGTCGACGGGCTGTGTACTGATATGCTGTTGCGTATCGACTATTGCTGGCCGCTGAGCGTGTGGCTCTGTGAGCGGCTGTGCTGGAACATCGGTCGGCGTTGCTGCGTTGTGTTGCTGTGCTGCGTTGGTTGCTGTGCTGCGTTGGTTGCTGTGCTGCGTTGAGTTTTATCGTGCTGCGTTGGATTGCTGTGCTGCTGGTGCTGCGTTGTGATGCTGTTGTGTCCCGCTGTGCGTACTGATGATGCTGTCCTCGCTGCGATGACTGCAGGGTTTATATTGTGATGTACGATGTTGCTCAAGTCTGACGAGTGAGGGCGTGACGTCGGCTTGATGTGCGTCGGCACCTTGTGACGTCACGTCGGCTTGTTTTCGATCGTCGGCGGCGGCTTGGAGATCACGTCGGCTTGTTTTTGATCGTCGGCGGCGGCTTGGACATCACGTTGATTTGTTATCGTCGGCGGCGGCTTGAAGATCACGTTGGCGGCGGCATGGAGATCACGTCGGGGTCACCAATGTACGGGAGCAGGTGATATGGCTCGACCGTAACAAAGGATGATCATCCTCCGAGCGGGTGATGTGCTCGGGGACCACTGGTCCGACCGTTCATCGTTGGAGGTCGTATATATAGCGTAATTCAGAGAACGCTTCGTAATCGTGAGTTGGGCTCTTCGTGGTCGCGTGAATCGTACTAGTAATGCCATCTATTGGATTATGTGCGGACTGCGAAGACCGCCACAACTCCATTTATTTCAGCACTAACATTTAAAGAAAAAAGTCCATCACTGTGTATCACTGTCCATCACTGTGTCCATCACTATCAATATTAGGCAAATTATCACTTTATCCTTTGATGAAGCCTTCTTCCATTATAGTGTAACTACCGGTAGGACGCCCGCGACTTCGTTCGCGTGGCATAAGTTTTTAATTACCACAGAAACTCCTTAATTTTCCGGAATAAAAAGATGCCTATGTCACTCTCCCTGGTCCTCATCGATATATATTATATACCCATGCAAAAAATCACGGTACTCCGTTGCTCTGTTGCGGCGTGATTGAAGGACGGACATCTCCTTGGAGATAGAAATTACTAAAATTGTGAAATACGTAACGGAAGCCAAGTTGAAAAACGATGGAATTTCATAAAAACTTTCAACCCCTATTTTACTCCTTTGGGAGTAGAATTTTGAAAAATCTTTCTTAGTGGATACCTACTCTTCACAAAGAACACAACCTCCAAATCTCATGCCTCTAAGACCAGCGGTCTAAGCCTATAAGTCAGTCAGTCAGTCAGGACTTTAAATTTTATATAATATATATATATATATATATATATATATATATATATATATATATAAACTACACACTCATAAATAAAAAGGAAACAAACATCTGTACGTAAATAAACACGAAAGAAACAAGACTGGCGCCCCTCTGAAACGAATACTTGAATGATTCGTGGAGCGGCGATCTCGGACAAGTCAGATGACGTCACAGGCGAATCAGAAACCACAGTTCCGTACTAAAATAATCTACATCTCAGTCATTTATTGATGGATTTCAATTTTTTTTTCAGTGATTGATTAGTTTTGATCTATATTTTAATATCATTACGTTGAATATAATATTGAGCGGGCCTCAATATTATATTCAACGCACACCTCCACCATAGCGGAGATGTGCGGAGATGTCGGAAGCGGAGACGAGAAGAGATGTTTTTCAGCCAGGGTGTATCCATCGAAGCTGTGCGGAGATGCGTACTGGTTAGACTGGAGTGGAGATGTGTGCTGGCTAGAACGGAACGTGCGGCGAGTGTGGGATGTTAAGATGAACGCAGTTTTTTATCTACTACAAGTTAGCCCTTGACTGCAATCTCACCTGATGTTAAGTGATGATGCAGTCTAAGATAGTAGCGAGCTTACTTGTTAAGGGCACGGCATCGTACCGGAACGCTAAATCGCTTGGCGGCACGTCTTTGCCGGTAAGGCGGTAACTAGCCATAGGCGCCACCACACCCACACTCCCACCAGGCCAGACCAGGGTAAATTCAGAAATTATAAATTCTCAATCGATCTCGGATCTACCCGGGACCTGCGTACGTTAAGACAACAGCGCTCACCACTACGTCAGGAAGGTTTTCAAAGTTTAGCACGATCAGACACGAAAGGCAGATGAATCAGCCATTTCGCTATTACAAAAGCTGTATCTTCTTTTACTTGAAGAAGAAGGACTAGTGAGAGAGACGTGAGAGTGGGATGCATGGGCGCGGGATCTGCGACGCCGCTCACATATCTTCTCGTCTCCGCTGCGCGCCGTCGCCGGCTTGCGAGCATCAGCCCACATCTCCGCATCAGTCGCGCCATACAAATATCATACGTCTCCGCTCAGCAGTATCCACTGAAGCAGAGTGGAGACGAGATGTGGGAATAACGAAATTATATTGGTTGTTTAAATCACTCCCCTCTCCTCTCGTCTCCGCTCTGGTGGAGTCCGGGCCTAATAACATCATGAAACTTCTCCATTTTTCAATTATTAAGGACAAGTATAAGGGCCTGTTATGGTATGTTTGAAGCATAACTCTGATTTAACTCATCATTGAGATGTTGTGGTGTAGGGAGTTAAGAGTAAATTGTGTTGCATAGCATTATACACAAGTAAAAATATAAGCCAATGCACTCCATGCATTGTTATGTGACTTGCTCCCAAAACAGTTACGCTACATGTATTGCTTTTTGATGTTACTGGCTCCCACCCTGCTATTGTATGATGATGGACTTTGAGAAACCTTTCCACAAGTCCCAATAATAATTGTACAAAGTTTCAACTCAATGAACCATGCATAGGTATTGGGCAGACAGAGTAACAGAAAAACATTAATTGTATATAAGATAAGTAAATTTATTCTTTCAGCTTCCTTCTTGATCATCTCACTGGACAGCAAGTACTTTGTTTGGAACTTGTGGGTAAAGAATCGGTAACTGCCTGTCTGAAAATCCTTGGAGATAGGGACCCGCTTAAAGCGGAGCCAGGCACTATAAGAGCGTTGTATGGTACTGATCCTGTAAGAAATTGTGCACATGTCTCCCCCAATACAGAAGCTGCGATAGAGGTAGGTACATTATAAGTTTTAATATTATATCCACATATATGATGCATGAAACTTAATCTCCATGGACTTAGGTTTGTTAGAATCTTAGAAACTCTTTTGATTTTGCTGTATAAAGATTATCCTGTGCTGTGCCGGGTCAGCTATTTAAACAAATTCATATCTATCAGGCTCTTGGTAGAGGATTGCCCAAGATGCCTTGTGTTAGGTAGTGTATATGACACTTAAATCATAATACTAGTCTATGGTTTATAGTTCATATTAATATGAATTAAAGAAAGAGTTAAAAGTAGGCTATAAAATACGCAATTAGGCAATAGAAAACGCACAGTCGTCGACGCTTCACTTGGCTCTACACGATATTTTACTCTCCTTTAACTAATTAGCTTATATTCCTCGGACTAATACCAGATATCACTGCCTAAATAAAATAAAAAAATTAATAATTTCAGGATCTAGAATATGTGTTTCCACCACCCCCTCTATCGTCAATACGACTTCGGTTGACAGCAACTCTGTCTAACTGCACGTTGTGTATAGTGAAACCGCACGCCGTGCGCGAGGGCAAACTTGGAGCAGCGTTGGAAGCCATTGACGAGGGAGGCTTCAATGTTACTGCATTAAATATGTTCATTGTCGAGAATATTAATGCTGGTGAATTCTATGAAGTGTACAAAGGCATTGTCCAGGAATATCAGGTAATAGCTTATTAAGATTAAAGATTAATTAATAAAAGAGCTTAAGCAACTTATTTACACATGAGCGAAGTGAGGGCATTCATAGTTCGAGGGTGTAAATTGGTGGATAACTTTTTAAATCGATTCTGAGGAAAGTAAATAAATTCCTAAAGCAATAAAAAGTTTTATTAAATATAAAATTATGGTTTCTAATGTAAATGTGTAAAATAACAATTTATTATTAAAATATTGGTTATGTAATTATTTTAAAGTATTTGTAGCATATAATATGTATGAAAAAACAGATTACCCCCGCGATTTCGTACGCTTCTATTAAGGTAGGTATCTTTAAAATCTCTTCAGAAATCTTTGCAAGCTATTTCTGTACCGAATTAGGTTAGATAATCAGTTAATAGAATCAGTCCTGATAAGTCGACGGCCCCTACGTAAAATCATCGAAAGTCAAAATTTACGTTTTTTTTATTAGCTCAATTCTCTTTGTATCGTATTCCTCATTGCTGAGGGATGTGACAACCTTCCCATTAATCACATAATGGCAGGGAGTTTCTTGGCATAATAATGCGGTGGGTTCGCAGGTCCTTCCGAATAATCAGTAGTAATATTAGTATGGATTGGTTTTTTTAGGGTATGGTAGAAGAGTTGTCGAGCGGTCGCTGTGTGGCCATGGAGGTGGTCGCTAAGGACAAGAACGTCAACACAGCGGTGGAGTTCAGGAAGCTGGTTGGCCCCTCAGACCCGGTATGTTGAAACACGCTCACACATGCAAACACACACACACACACACACACAGACACACACACACATACGCACGCACACACGCACGCACACACGCACGCACACACACGCGCACACACACACACACACACACACACACACACACACACACACACACACAAACACGCACGCACGCACGCACACACAAATGCGCGCGATTCATTGATTTAATCCATTTACCTGTATGCGCGGGTAAACGAAAAACATCCAGAAAAATTATCTACTGCAGCGTGCGTCGACGAAGGCTGCGCGCTTTAACACCGAAATGGACTCCTTTTTATTATGGTTTCTAGCGAACATCTGGGGTATAAACACGATTAGTAAATCGCGTAAAATGGCATAATTTACAGCCTAAATTGTATATTGAACGTTGAACAGATGTGCCTTGAGAACATAGACAGCTGATAGATAAAAAACTTAAAAATCTTTGATCTTTGTAACCGTACTCATAAATATAATAATAATCTAAATGAATATCCTTATTTCCTTACTAATTTTATAAACGCGAATGTTTGTATGTATGGATGTATGGGTATAAGGATGTTTGTTACTCTTTCACGCCAGAACGGCTGAACGGCTCTGGATGAAATTTGGCACAGAGACAGATAATAGTCTAGAATAGCGCATAGCCTAATTTTTATCCCGGAAAATAAGATTTTCCGCGGGAATCAAAAAACCTCAATCCACGCGGACGAAGTCGCAGGCATCAGCTAATAAATATATATAAATATAAATGCTAAATAGTAGTGCCCTGCTCTACTGAGATCGGTTGGTTATCACTGACAGGTATATTGCTGCCAATATACCTGACACTGTTTAGGGGAACGAAATGAGCGGCAGCGGGGCGATGCAATTAGTTGGAGAGCTGGCGTCGAATTTCGCCGCAATTTTGTCGTACTCATTTGAAAACTATATCCACGTTTTAAACCGCAAAATTTGTCTGGCGATTTGCAGGTATTATTGAAATTACTCAATAAATACGTGATTAAAATGTCAGATTGCCAAAAGTATATTTTTTGGGAATTTTGATAATAATATTTTTGAAGAGAAATAACCGCAAACGCTCTACCAGACTCGCAGGACTGGATTCGCCAGTTGACGAAATAATTTTTTTCACAATTTCAGTTTCCCTAAAGGGCCTTCCCGAAATTCGTCGCCACGAAATCCGAAAAGTCTCGGCCGTCGCTAGTTTCGTATTTGACGCCTGTTAGTTGACCGCTCAGCCCGCCAAGCAATAATTATTGTTGATGTTACTATTGCACATGATGATAATCTGGTGAAAGCAGAAAAGGAAAAAGTATCGAAATACTTGGTGGACCTTGCTCCCGAGATCACCGCCATGTGGAGTGTTGACCCAATGATTGTTGTACCGATAGTTGTATCAGTTAACGGTCTTATTGCGAAAAGTTTCGACCAACACCTCAAAAACCTTTCGTTGGATTAAGGACCGTTGGTTTAAGGGTCGGGTACAGAAGGTAGTTATCCTTGAGACGGCACGAGTCGTGAGGAGGTTCCTCTCTCTGGAGCCCTGACCACCGGCTGCTTGGGTCCTTCCCCGCAGGAAGTGGAAGTTTTATAGAATTATTTTTAAAGGTGTTTTGTGTAGTATTTTTATAATTTTTATTTAAAACATGTTTAGGAATAATTTTATAGAAATCAGTATATAAATAAAGGAGAGTATGTCTTATAATTATAAATGCGAAATATGTAAGTATGTTTGTATGTTAGTTTGTCTTTCAATCATGCCGCAACAGAGCAAACAACGGATCGACGTGACTTTTTCATGTCGATCCGTCAATGTTCGGATTTATAAAATCACAAATAACGAAGTCACAGGCATCGTCTAGTTTTTAAAGAAAGACTTTTTGTTTCAGGAAATCGCAAGGCTACTACGTCCTCATACCTTAAGAGCTAAGCTCGGGAAAACGAAAGTGCAAAACGCCATACACTGTAGCGATTTAGCTGAGGATGGTTTGCTGGAAGTCGAGTATTTTTTCAAGATTCTAAATCTTTAATTTAAAGGCTGATTACTTAATTTAATATTTGTGGATGGATTTTATGTGAGGCTTGATTGTAAAGGATATCGCACACCTCAAGACCCCTAGAGCCGCAACAAGACGCATAGCACAGAATATATAATCGTACTACTTATAGACGTTGCACTCTTAAAGCCTTATAAAAGCCTAAGTAAGATGGTTAACTACATAAATGGTGTGCTATTTTCGTAATGAAGTTTGGCGTTCATCGCGTTAAAGGCTCCGCTCCTATTTCCTAAATTACTGATGTACGAAAATGTTCTTGTCATGTACGGCTATAATAATATGGACTGAATTTGCTCCATAGTCCATGTAAATATTTTAAATTTTGTACGATCTTTATGTTCGCTTCATATTTGAACAATGTTTTTCAGTAAATCTTATTCGCTGGTCGATGGAATATTACTGCACACTTCTGACATTTAGTTTGAAATAATTGTTATTGAATTTTTGTTTGGTGTAATTTTTTTATAGCACCTATAGCTTTCTTTGAAATGATAAATGTGTTTTATAAAAATTTGCACAAAAACTAAATAGTCATAGTTCGACTTTGTTCGCCTTAAGTTATTACGCTTTTATAAAATTAAAGACTGATGAAATCAAATTTGAATACATACATAATTATAAATGCAGACTTGAACTGAATAAAGCGCATTTAAAGATTTTTTTGTTTATTATTTTGAGATTATTGCAATTTACACGGTCTATTAATATATTGTTCTAAGAACATCAAGTCTTCTTAAGTACGTATCCTAATTACCTTATTAAAAAAATATCCTGTTCCGCGGGACCGGAAAACCCTCAATCCACGCGGACGAAATCGCGGGCATTAGCTAGTTCACATATAAGTAATGAATAAAATAGCAGAAAAACATCAAGAGCGCGGATTTTAAATTGAATAATGTTGAGATGTTACGTAGGTACTTACCTAATTAGAATGCCTACCTATAAATAGCCCAAATATAAGTTGGTGCTAACTGCTAATAGGTTGAGACTTATTCAATTTCTATCTAATTATCAATCAATCACGTCCTATCATTATTTATATATTAAGGTAACTAGCATACCTACTTATGAAGACTTGATATTCTTAGAGCAATGTATTAATAGAACTGTCTAATTTTCCGGGATAAAAAGTAGCCTATGTGTTATTCCAGACTATAATCTATCTCTGTGCCAAATTTCATCCAGATCAGTTCAGCCGTTGGGGCGTGATTGAATAACAAATATCCATCCATACGTCCATACATCTTTACATCCATCCATACAAGCTTTCGCATTTATAATTTTAGTATAGATTAACAATATGATTCTGTTACCTACGTCCGTTTTAGGTAAGTCTTGAAGTGGTCGTAGGTATATACCAGAGATAATACCATACGGCTTTAATTTAAAGTACCTATTTACTTATATTTTTTTCTATGAATAATCAGTTCCAGACAGTAAAGTTCATTTAATTGTTTCCTTAGGTAACTATTATTAAAAATACCTTTAAGTAGGATGACGAGAGGCTTAGTTGCGACAACGCATATAGGTATAAGTTGATAGCGATTGTTAAGCAACGTTGACCCAAGTCGGTAACTGGATGGGTGACCGAATTCGGAAGTCATAATTTGGCCATTTCATTTCCTTCGTGCCTCGGAGAAAACGTTAAACCGTCGGTCCCGGTTATTATCACTAAAATCTGATTATAATCGTTACTAACCCATGAGTTGAAATAGTAGGTACTCTTAGTAGAGTTTTTAGTCATATGCGTTAGGACCAGGGACCCACCGCATTATTATCCCATGAAAATGTCATTGTGTGATTAATGGAAAGGGGTCAAGACCATCGCCAATAAGGAATACGACACAGAGAGAGATAGGCAGGATAAAATGCCAGATTCTAAATGTAGCCAATTCTGTTGTAGTTTGTACGTCTCTAAAGTGAACTAAAATGGTTAGGTTCAAATCTAGTGCCATCTTTTTCTACATGAAGCATTATGAAAGCTATAACAATGGAGTTGAGAAATTGTGTTCCTATAATAGAATTAGCCACGCTGTAGCAAAACAGACTGATTAATCCATAATATTATTATTCTATGGGTTACTCTCATGCCATGGTGTATAATTAGTATTAGGTACATATCCAATGGTTGGTAGGGACAAGTGGAACAGGCCGCTCTATGTACCAACTACATACTCATGGGTACATGATATCTTAGCTATCATCCATGTCATGGTCTGATTACATTGATTTTAAACCAGCTAAGTACCTACCCACTTATCTTAGGATGTAGGTTACTACTTAATGGGTAGTTAAGTACTTTCATGTTCAAGATAACTGATTTAGGTACCATTTACCAATGTCAAAAATATTTTTGTAAAATAAGTACTTAAGTAGGTATAAAAATACTCATAATAAATAATTGGGCAGACCAGCCAGTAGCTGGTACATTTCGGTCAAAAGGCCGAATACCCTAAATCATTAAGGATCTTGTGCCTTAGTATTAAAACAAAAAAAATGTTTAAAAAAATCAAGGCCTTTTTTATCAATTAACTAGTGGGCCCGGCAGACGTTGTCCTGCCCTGAATCTAGAACCCGAATGCAGCGCCCCCTACCGGGTCCAATTATGAATATAAACCAGCTCTGGATCCACTCAAACAGACACAAAACATTCCATCTAAATCGGTCCAGCCGTTCTCGAGTTTTAGCGAGACAAACGAACAGCAATTGATTTATATATATAGATAATTAATAATTATAATGAAATACAACAATAAATGTGAGTCATATAATCATTATACTTACGAATGGTACCTACTACTGCTATGTAAAACAAAATTGAGCAAAATAACGTTATTGTTTTTTTATTAGTAAGGGGTTGAGGACACTAATTCCTAAATTACACTGAACATCATTCATTGTTATCAATTTAACAATACACGTAACAAGAAGAATACGTCTGATATTTTTATAATATTATTATTATTTATGTAAGGTAGGCACATAACATTACATACATATTTACAACATTTTTAATAAATAATGGGTAAGTATACCTCAGCTTAAATATACTCAATGAGTTGTGAATTCTTGATATTTTTATTATGGCTGTTACCAACGACATTACGTAAATCGATGGTTGTATCAATATCACAGAATTTGAGTTATCTATGTAGGTGCCTACTTATAAGTTTATGCATGTGATTAAATTTATGTCCTTTCTAGTTTAGATCCCGTCTGATTAGACTTTAATATTTGCTGCACAAACAATGATCGGATGCTTATCCCGCTGGATTTAGCAAAGAACCATAATTAACTCAACGGTTGAAGAACTAATCAGTTGTAGGTACGAGTATTAATGGGAACTACTCAATATATTTACAACATCCAGATTTCTAAGAATGGGTAATTGCAGGTAATTACTACATAATGACTAGCATAATTACCAATTTATAATGTTATTTATATACTATAAATAACATTGTGTAAAATTAAAGTATACTGATATACTTCATAGTAGAGGAGTTACCTTCTGACAGAAGGTAGGACTAAACGGACTACAAAAAGCTTACCTTCTTTCATCTTAATTTTCATGCAATATTTTTGAAATTAAATGAAAAACACATTAATTTAATCGTGTCTTGCAGATTAAAGGACTTGACCGGTGGAACTATGGCAGCTTGCCTAGGTGTCAAAAATCAATGTTCAGCAATGATTTCTTTATTATTGTAATTGTAATATTTCACTGTTTTCAGATAAAAAAGTTTTAGGAATCTGAAGGCTCGGAAAACTGCGAAAATGAACAAATAAAATTTCACCAAAAGACTGCTTTCCCACACTAGATGGCGCTATTTATTGTGTTGAGCGAGTCTAAAAAAATATTTTCAAGTATTATTTCTTTATTATTGTAATTGTTATATTTTATAGTTTTCAAATAAAAAAGTTTCAGGAGTCTGAAGGCTCTGAAAACTGAGAAAATAAATAAAAAAAGTCTCACCAAAAACTGGTTTCCCACACTAGATGGCGCCAGTTATTGTGGTGAGTCTAGAAAATATTTTTAAGTATTGCACACTACTTTTGATTAACAAGTTCAACTATTCGACCACAGATGGCAGCATATGCAATGTGAAAGGGCGTTCCTTTAGTTCGCAGTATTTCAAAATGCTTTGTTCGATCTATTAGTTTGAGACTTGTCAAAAAATAAAAATAATGATAAACAAAACATACATTTCCTTTTCATTACTATTTAATTGATCAAAAATAAATCATTCATAATAATATAATGACTAAGGTACTTAAATGGTATTCATGTAGGGTTACAAGATTATTATTAGGCATGGATATAATGGAACGTCAAAATGGAGTAGTGCTTATAGAGGAAAGCGGACGCTTAAGATTTAAACAATAAACGTACTGTTTTTTTTTGTCATTTGAACCCTGACCTTATTTGGAATAATAAATCCATAATAATTTCGTTTTGAATTTTTAAACCTTACTGTAAAAACGGAAATCCTGTGCATTGTCCCGAATCGGAGGGCAATTACTGGTCATGTCCTTTCTTCTAAATTTCCCTAAAACGGGTAAGTAGTCTTTAACACTGGGAATTTTAAAGCGGCCACCAAGTGCTGGAACGATCAACTGCCAACACTACAATTGTCACAATCTTTTGGGACTTTTGAAACAAAGTACAAATTCAAAAAAAATTCAAAATTCAAAATTCTTTATTTGCAGAAACATTCTTCACAATGAGATGTTATTTGTTAGTTTTCAGTATAAATGTTTCACCTTATAATAAGGCATGCAAATTTACATATTTTGTTTATACTATTTATTATTTGAAATTTAAAAATTCATCTATTGTGTAGAAGCACCTTTCCGTAAGCCACCTTTTTAGTCTTGACTTAAATAGATTGAAAGTGAGTTCTCTAATTGCTTTGGGAATTTTATTGTAGATTTTACTGCGCAGTTGTTTACTAGAATGGCACTTCTACATCCTGGCATTCTTTTTTTTGTGGGATCTCTAAGTAGAACCTTGCTTTTGACTTCTAAATTTTCAAAAAGTTGCGGATTCTTTTTCACGAATATTCCTACTTCTAAAATATATAGACATGGTAATGTTAGTAGCTTTAAATAATGGTTTACACGATTGGAGGGGTCCTGCTCCACATACAGCTCTTATGCATTTTTTCTGTTCTATAAAAAGTATTTTTAGATGTGTGGAACAGCCCCATACTACTAGTCCGTACCTCAATAATGAACCAACGTAAGCATGGTATGCTATAAGGGCGGAGTTTTCACCTACTGTCTGTCTTAACTGCCTTAAAGCAAATGCAAACCTATTTACTCGTGTGCATGTGTGTAAGATGTGAGGTTTCCATGAACAATGCTGATCTAGGATCAATCTTAAGAAGTTTACCTCAGAACAATGTTGGAGTTTTTTACCTTGGTAGTTTAATTCTAGAATTTTGTTTTTTGTTTGATGATTTGAGAACTGTACATATTTTGTTTTCGTTAGATTTATTTGCAATTTATTAATTTGGAGCCAGTTGACAATTTTGTTTACTGTTTTTATTTCATTATCAAAGTCATTTTTCTGTTTATCATTAGGAATCGCAATGGATATGTCATACAAAACTAAGTTATGTCGGTTTTTATGATTTTATTTAATTACCTACTCTACTATTTATATTATTGGTTTGTATAGTTAGTTTTGTAATATTTATATTTTTAATAATTTATAACCCATTATTTATTATTAGATTAGTAAGATATTAAAAATAATAATATCAATATAATATTAAATTGATTACTGCAATAACTATTATACTTAGTTTCGTCACTCTACTAAATTAAACTAGTAGATATTTAAATTATTATAAAATAGAGTGTAGACCTCACTCTAATTAATAATAATTTAGCTAAGTAGTTTTAAGTTTAATGTCTGTGATCATATTATAATAAACGTTTTCTTTATTTCTTTAAAGACTGGCTAGCTGAAGGTCACTACAGCCCATTATCGTCCCACTGCTGGGCACAGGCCTCCACTCTCATGGTAGAGAGGGAATTAGAGCTTAGACCCACCACGCTGCTCCAATGCGGGTTGGCGGCTTTAACGACTATTATCATGTTCGTGATAATAACCGGGACCGACGGCTTAACGTGCTCTCCGAGGCACGGGGGTGAAACACCGTCCACTTCCTAACTCCGGGCTAGTACTGGGAATTTCTAATCCGAAAAGTAAAAAGTAAAAAAAAATGCTGGATAGGTTTTGTTCTAAACCTGGTAACTCTGATCCATACAGCGAGATGAAGCACGTTTACGGCAGTCTGTAAGTTTCCTGTTGTCTAGGCTCTAGCCATTGAACATAAGAATGTGTAATGAATATGTTTGCAGGTAACGTGATCTGCCCAGCTCAGTGTTGCGAATTGCGACATACACGGACGTATCGACACGTCTGGATTATAGATTGTTAATTCAATGCTATAAACAGACATAATCACATCAATTGTTAGCGACAATGACATTGTTTGTGATTCTGCACTTGAAGGTGCGAGTCGCGACCCGCAGGTGCGACCGCCGTAAGCTAAACGACGGTTTGTTCAAAAAAACCAAGCGGATTGTTGCTGAGTAGTATAAGTGTATTTCAGAATTTAATTATATAGTTACTTGCCTACTAGAATTTTGTCGGCAAATTCTAAATTTTTGTCGGCTCTCCTTTGTACAATTTTCTTTCCGAACCAGTGGTACAGTCAAGACATGACGTATCATAAGATACGCCTGTATGTACTGCATGAAATAATTAAATACTGAGGCCCACGACTTCGTTTGCGTGGATTGAGGTTTTTGGTTTCCGCGGGAACTCTTTAATATGCCGGGATAAAAAGTAACCTATGTGTTATTCCAGACTTTAATTAGAGTCTCTGTGTCAAATATCATCTATAATTATTATAGTTTCGTTCAGTCGTTCTAGCGTGATTGAGTAACAAACATCATAATCCTCCATCCATCTAAACTTTCGCATTTATGATGTTTTAGTATTAGTAGGTATAGATTAGTGTAGATATGACAAAATCTCAAACTAATAACGCCGAAAATCTATTCTAATATTATAAATGCGAAAGTTCCTTGGATGTTTGTGACGAAGACGTGCACAATTCTTTGACTGTACCTACTTAACATTATGCGATTTAATTAGGTGAATGGGAAAAAAAATAAAAATGTAGGCTTTACATGTTGATCATCTAGAGCGGGTTTGCAAAAAAAGAAATATATAACTTCCTGAGTAATCCTCGCATCTAGAATGTGGTCGCGATCCATCGAACCTGACTATTATCAAAACAATAGCTTTAGGTCACTGTACGCACAACGTGGCTATGGAAACTATTTCGGTCGGTTCACAGCATGCTTTCACCGCAGTCTGCTATGGTGTGGCGTTGCTTTGACACGATATAATATTATATATTATGCCTTTTGAATAATTAGGTGGCTCGTGGTCCGAATGGCGTTTGACGTATGCTCAATGGTGGGAAGTACACGGGGTTGCGATGGTTGCGGGTGCGACAGTGTCGCGGAAATCTCGTTGGATCCGACACGCGTGCAAAAAGCGGTATATTACACGCGTACGAATCTCCACAAAGATAGAGTTAAACAAACTGAATTAAAAATTGAATCATTCATTGTGAACGTTCTAAAATAATCGCAGTATAATTAATTACTCGAGTGAAGTTAATTTTTACGATAAGACTTATTTTTGTTTGCAAATGCGGTGAGTGTGATTTGGAAAGGTTTTCTTTTTATTCATTCCTCTAATCGAAATCGATTGGAAATTTAATCGACAAAATTGTACTTAAAAATAATTTCAGTATATTATAATTTTATTTGCACGTTCAGATTAAATTAAAAAAAAATTACCTACTAAGTTATAGGTAAACGATATACATAGGTGGTCTTCAAGTAGGTAAACAAAATACAACAGATTTCTTCTAGAAAGGGAATCGTTACAAAAGTACAAATAGACGCCGTTATGTATACCTACTTATTTATTTTACATTTTTATTCACAGTTTATCACTTTAAAATCATGCTTTAATTGCTTTATAAATAAAGATAGATAAGCACAGGATGTACTTAGGTTTGTTTTTGTAAACAAATTAAGGAGTTTGCCGTTTTAGGCTGATCAAAAATTTAAATATTAAACCTACTTAGATTATAGACTATAGCGGATACCTACGTATATATATTTTTTGAATACTTGAAAATCATATTGATATAAAACGCGAAAATGATATAGGCATGAAAATGTTAAAGTTACCTTAGCGATTATGTATCAAAATTAGAGCGACATACATAGGTATATCAACATTATAATTTGCTTAAAAAATATTTAGGTTGCAAATAACCACGCTTGAATACTTTCGCTAGGGTGTCAGCTAATTTTATAAACCCTCAGGCCAATAAAATTTGGTAAACAGTTCTAGTTTACCTAATTATAAACTTTCTATAGTATGCCTTGGAGCGTTATTATTTATTTGAAAACAAAAAAAAATCTCAAAATTCACAAGTCCGGTATAAAGTGCTTATATGTCAACGGTTCGCTTAAATAAGCTAGGTATACCGGTGTCGACGTACGTGTAGCATAAAAGGATGTTTGGTACTCGGTTTGTTGGTAGTAAACAATTCGCCAATTTCCCTTAACTCAGTGCTACTACGATAAAGCTGCATATAAATTCTACAGTACGGCTGCGGAGAACAGTCGCGTACAAAGCTCCTCCTCCACCAAAACGTCTAGATAAGCGCCTATACTGCGGTCATACCTAAATCCAGCCCTGCTTGCCTGAGAGAAGCCTATATAAGTGGCCTCAAATTATTTTCAGCAAAACAATAGATAAGTGCCGAATTCAGAACCTTCTCCTTTTTAGAAGTCGGTTAAAAAGAGCATCATACAGACATGCCAAATAAATCGTAGGGTTTTAGTTTTTTTTATTAAACCTTGGTAAAATCAAATAACGAAAGAAAGTTTTATTTGACTGTTTTCTTTTTCAAAAATATTATAGGTAAGTACCTTTTTGAGTTCAAATCAAAATGGCAGATTCTTTGAATAAACTAATAAAGAAGTCACTGGATTTTTTAAAAGATTGGTTGTTAATTTCTCATTTTGAAAGTTACTAACAAAATTCTTGGTTGAACTCTTACAAATTACCTACCGTACGCATGCGGTTTTCAGCTAAGTATTTTGTGTTTTAGGAGCGTCGTCTTAAAAGGGAAAAAACGAAGCTGAAACGTAAACCAGCGTAGGTAATTAAACTTCTACCGTAGGTATAGGTTGTGTATGTATTGTTAACGACTTACGAGTACTAGTAGAACCTATAATAAGGTAAACATTAAACCGTCTACTTAGGTAGGAAGAGCCATCTTATAAAGGCGTAGACTAGTAGAGTCAAATTTTAAGGTTGATAATGGTTTGTTATCTTGATTTTGTTTAGAAAATTTGAATATCAAATTATGTACAAAAAACCGGCCAAGTGCAAGTCGGACTCATGCACCGTGGGTTGCGTTACCATAATTTGTTTAAGATAATTAATAATTGACCTCTATATAATGAAAACGGTGCTACACAATTGACGAAGTTAAATAAACTTTATAGTAATATACCTATGTTATCAGTTCAGTATCAGTGGCTTATCACTGATTTATAAACAGTCTATAGAGTCCGTATTTTTCCTGTAAAGCTTACAGATATCTCTGAACAGAAATCCCTTTTATTTCGGACCGCATACCTAACTAAGTTTGTGTGTAAATGTTTATGGCTGATTTCTCAAAAACTATCCTGGCTATTTAACTTCCTTATATTTTTCGTGGACTTCTATCAACTCTAATTATTACAGATTTTCGGCTTTGCAAACTTCGGAGGCAAGGGGGGGGGGGCGACGGGGGGGGGCATAAGTCAAAACATATTTCTGTAGCTAGAAGGTACCTATACTATACTAAAATATGCAAATGTGACCGGACGGACAAAGTCGCACCATAAGGATTGCGAACCTACCTTTCAGGTACGCAACCATTTATTCGGTTGCGAAGGTGCTACGTCACCAGGAAGCTGCATGTGCCTAATTAGTTCAATGCACATATGCATTATTTATAAAGGTTATGTGAAGAATGAAGATGCCATTCCTACTCTGAATATATATAAGTAATGCCATATTTTAAATTCAGTAGCATATAATTATACAATCTAGATACTAGTGATGTGCCGGATCGTTAAAAATGTATATCCGCGGATACGGATCCGGATACGGAAATTTGGTGTCAAGATCCACGGATACGGATTTTAACTTTTTACTCAATTTGTGTCGGTGCGCGTGACCTTGAAACTCATTACGATAAATGTTTGCAAAAAAGGTGCCAAATATTTGGTTTTAAGAAATAAAAAAAATAATCTGAATGGAATTAAATAGCTTTTCTTCGCTACCTTATCACCTATAATATAAAGAATTTCATCTTTGTATTGAAAATTAATAAAGTAAAACATCCGTAAAAAGATCCTTCAAAAAAGTAACGCATATGGATACGGATATTTCTTCACCCGCGGATATCCGCGGATACAGATACGGATATCCGTCACATCACTAGTAGATACATATAATTTTATTCTCTATAACACACGTATGTAGGTAGGTAAGTAAAGAATAGTTTTGAGATAATCCGTGCGCGATCACTAGTGTGCGCAGAAATCGTCTTTGTGTGCCATTTCATCGTACAGCTGCATTTCGTGGAGCTTTTACATACTCCGCCGCTGAATGTTGGAATAATATACCACCACCGATAAAAGATGTTAAACACAAGTATTCCTTATAGTAACTACAACTTAAATAATTTCTTCTTAGCAAACAATTACAATTCCAGGATCATGCAGCGGAGTTTTCTTTTCTTTAGATTTTACAATATTATTTTATGATTTGAAAAGTATCTGGTTGTAAATAGGTTAATTTTCCATGTAGGTACTGTTTATTTATTTATATATATTTGATTGGTTTTATTTTTATTTTTAACTAGCCTCATAATTTAATTAGAATATTTTAAAATATTTTTTAATTTCTAATGACTACGAGTTTAATGATCAAGTACTGGAGGCATCATGGTAACATTTACCTTAAGGTATTGTAATGTGTGGTACAATGGTGAGAATAAATAAATAAACAGAAAATAGAGTATAAAGGGGAAAGTGTGTCTTTCTGTCTGCTTTGCTTTCACGGCCTATTTGTTCAACTGATTCTGAAAAAATTTAGTATAGGGATATGTTGCATCTCGGGGAAGGACATACCTACTTAGGTCACTTTTCATCCCGGAAAAATTTGAGAGTTAAGAATTAAGAAACATTAATCCAAGCGGACGAAGTCGCAGGTATCATCTAGTATTTCTATTAAATACTTACATAGTTGTACAGGATATTAGTTTTTGGTACATTCGTTACAAAGAAAAACTTCTAACTAAAACTAAAATCTTCTTGCTACCAAAACCGTTAAGCTGTTTAAAAAATATTGGCACGACATGTGCAATTAATTTAAGTAAGTAAATTACAAACAAACCAGAGTGCTGTAGATCCCGAGGAAGACCTAGAGACTGGTGATTTTCTAAATAGATCATTATTATGCAAAGTAGGAGGCGATCCATAAACGTCTGACTGGTCTAATTGAAAATTATAAATTTTTAAGAGTATTTTTTATACTTATTGAGACCGCATGCACTCTATACGAAATTTTTTTGGAAATTCAACCTCAGATTTTTTAAATGGAAACTCGTCAATTTTCCAGTCTCTTAAATCTTTTCTTAACTTTGGTTAGGAATGAAAATTCGTGTTTCACGGTTTTTTGAAATACCACCCAAACCATCCCGGTTCAGCGGGTGCCGGTTCAGCCGGTGCGGCTCAATAAAATAAGTACTTATTGCACGTTTTGTTAATCACGAAGCCGCGATATGAGATGAACGTATAAATTCTGTTTAGTTATTTCAATAGTTATGAAATCTTTCAACTGCGGTGAGCGTAATTTTGCGCAACGTCGTGACGGCTCCGAGGCAATTGTTAGACCAACATTAACTATCTCACCATTATTTTTTATTGTATTTCCATATCATAAAACTGGTGATTCAATTAACTGTTATTATAATAATTTATCGCAAATATTCATAATATTACTGTTATGTGTCCGTCCTATTTGTTATACCTACCTATAAAAAAAGTTGTTCGTTGTTGTCGTTGGGAAAGTCTGTCTGAAAACCGAGGGGATTGGAGGCACTTAGTTCAGCAGCATATCACCGAATTCAATAATAAAGGGAGGCTAGATCTCTGGACGCTTATCGTGACTAACTTAAGAGTAGACCACCCTCCAATATAATTTACAGTTATATTGATGTTACCCTGTCACGTCCTCACTGTGCACGTTTATTCCGTGCTAAAATAGGGTACATCAGTCACAACATGGCACATCAGCGAAGCCCTTATTCAAATTTAAATACCTGAAAGTGTAATCAAACTTTAGTTCACATCTCATAATCACAAGTAAAACACCTTTCAGGATCTAGAATCCATATTGAATATTATAAAAATACGAAAGTGTGTTTGTCTGTCAATTCATGAGATTTTTGACGAATTTGGGTACAATGGCCTAGTTCAGAGAAATGGCACAGTCTACCTATCCCGAAAATTCATAGAGTTCCTACGGGATTCGAGGTTTCTACGTTTTCAAAAAGCTAAATTCACGCGGACAAAGTTGCGACATCATTTACTTTTGCATATAACTAAATGATGCCTGTATTTTAAGACTATAACAGGTTCTGGAATTGCCTTGCAACTAGCGCACAGGCCATGTTTTGAATAATGGAGATGAAAAGTGTTCCGCCAATCAGAGTCGGCACACAAACCCATGCTTCCTGTTACATGCTACTAACTATAGCAATGCGAACACGCACCATTCGACTAAATAATATTATTATACGTAGACCTACTCTTTGATCATAGTTTCTCATAGAGTCGGAAATTATAGTCGTCATACTTCATCATCATGATTTAAACACATTGCCGGTTCAATACTAAGCACGAGTCTTCTCTCGGAATGAGAACAGTTTGGCTAGTCCATAGTCCACCACGCTGGTCAAGTGCAGATTGGCATACTTTTGCACACACCTTCGAGAACATTATGAAGAACTCCCGGGCATACCGCTTTCCGCTCGATGTTTTGCTTCACCGTTCGAAGCAAGTGATATTTTTCTTAAGCGCATATAGATATCTGTGAAAAGTTAGAAGTGCGTGCTCGAACCTGCGATCCTGTATAGGAGGTTGGATATATTATAAACCACTAGTACGTTATGATCGCTTCAACTTATAAATTGCTCATAGTTACGAGTATATAGGCACAGAATAGGTAATAGTACGATATACGAGTAGGTTCCGTTATTGAACCAGCATATAGTTGGCCAATAGAACGTAGGAATTACGCTTTCATGGCCCATCTGTTCAACCGATTTTGATGAAATTTGGCAGCTTAGGGCTGGGGATATTTAATCTACACTAATCTATACATACCTACCAATACTAAAATATTATTTAGGTATGCGAAAGTTTGGTTGGCATCATCTTGTGGGTAGGTATAGTGGTAGATTGCATCCCAGGGTAGGACAACTGCTCTTAACTTACTTATCCCGGAAAAGTAAGGAGTTCCCACAGGAATAAAAAGCTTATTTCACGGGGACGAATTCAAAATCCGCTTAAACGGAAAAATTTACTATTCTTGCAGGTAAAACAACATTTCCATGCACCAAGAAAATCAACTAGTCAGAATACATGCAGGGGATTGGATAACTAAACATTTTCCCACGTAGGACTGACCCTCGTGTGGAAAAACTGATTGGTTGTAAACTGCAGAAATATAATATAGCAAAATGCAGTTCATACGCTCCTTCTTTCAAAGGATTACAGATGATCTCAAGCAAAAGAAGCTTATACCTCTTAAAATACTATTTTTCGTTCACGCTTCCAGTAAGTATCACTTGGATTTACTAGCTATTGATTTACAGTTAAGTAAGTGGCACATGTTGCCTTGAAAATACTGAAGGTTAGTTAAATGTTAAACAAAGATTCTTGAGGCGCACGTTCAATATGACTTTTAGTTATCTGTTCATATAACACGTATGTTACTCGGTAAGGTACATACATTTATAAGTACCTAGATGCAAGATTAAGGTACCTAATATATCTACATACCGACATGTTTTAGTGCGGCCATACACGGACTGCTCGAGCAGTTAGCCTGTGATCAACATACACGGACCGCTCTAGCAGTCGTAGTCAACAGCTTGAAACTACCATTGATAACTGCTGCCAACCGCCCGAAGCAGTTGCAACTGCTCGAGCGGTCCATGTATGTGTGTACGTAGAAGAGACTGTAGTTCACTATGCAGTAGCAGTTCCAAGCAGTCCATTCTGACTGCTACAAGCTGTCCGTGTTTCTGAGGCCTAACAATTCTTACGTTTATATCACGCAGAGATGGAATGGACCGAAATCCAAGCGATTCAATAATAATATGTTCTTTGAGTTATAAACAGCATTGTTGTTGGTCAATGTATTTATTTTAAATAAATAATCATCAGGTGTATTTAAATTTGCCGTTGGGTCTCATTGGAGATGCTCGACCAGCTGAATCAGAACCAGTGGGTACCTATAATAATTGCTAATTCTAGTACTTTGAATTCGCTTTGTGGATTTTTAGGGCGAGCAAACTAATTTAATAGCATTTATCTGTGAATCTGCTAGATCTGCATGTGACCAAGGACGACCTAGGACGCACGTGCGTGCGTGCGTGCAGCGTGACTATACGAGTATTAGGTATTTGAACGACCTCCCTGGCTCAGTGGTGAGCGCTGTGGTCTTATGGCGGGAGGTCCCGGGTTCTTGGCAGGGTCAATTTGGGAATTTATATAATTTCTGTTCGGGTGAAGACTAGTTACCACCCTACGGGAAAAGACAAACCGCCAAGCGATTTAGCGTTCCGGCAAAGAATAGGTGCATAATAATATGGTTCCGGTATGATGCTGTGTATTTAACCGATTAGGGATACGGGTTTGACGTAACCGCCACATTCCTAACAGGTTAGCCCGCTGCTATCGTAGACTGCATCATCACTTTCCATCAGGTGAGATCGCAGTCAAGGGCTAACTTGTAGGGGAATAAATAAATGCTACTTTTGCTAGGGGACTCCTCGGCTCAGAGTTGAAATGACGGATGAATGACGCTGGTTTATTTTTCAGCTTTGTTCGTCCTATACCCGTACCTCACAATACACATGCGAGAGCTCGGCATCAATGTGGAAGAGACGGCCATCATGTCGGCCGTGACGCCGGTCATCTCTATAGTGATGCCCCCTCTCGCCGGCATGCTTGCTGACAAGATCGGGAACTTCAGGGTTAGTCAATAGGTATATTTACTTATAAGTTACCAGGTAGATACGACCACAGAATAATTTATCGTAATAAACCTACACTGAAAACTAAAAACCTAAATTATCAGCTTAACCACTGGAACGAGGCAGTGTGCCCAGAATGCTGGCTTTGCTATTAAATTCATTTCAATACCTACTTATTTCAATAAATTAAATAATAACTAGCTGATGCCCGCGACTTCGTCCGCGTGGATTTTGGTTCTCGCGGGAACTCTTTAATTTTCCGGGATAAAAAAGTAGCCTGTGTTATTGTAGACTACTTATTATCTAGCCCTGTACCAAATTTCATCCCGATCCGTTTAGTCATTCTGGCGTGATTGTAACAAATATCTATCCATAGATCCATCCATACATCGATCCAAACTTTTGCATTTATAATATTAGTATAAAAGTATAGATAGGCAGGCAGATAATAACCATATATACCTACTTAGACTACGTTTCAAAAGGTCTAATTAGTCAAAGCTAATCCTCAATGACTAGAATTTTGTCCAATTCTGACTACAATAGCCATTACCTTGTATTGTGTTCGTATGATGGCAATGTCGAATGTTGCCCCGTTCCTATTCACCAGCAGTAGGTACTGCTCGCTAGTACGAGATTTTAGTGAAAACGGAATTCGATGTCGAGTATGTAGGACCGTAAATCGGAGTATTAGTGAAAAAAAGCATTGGTTTGTCCGCACGGCACAAAATTAAGTCTGCGCAGTCTATTTGTACAGCTGGTTCAGGTTCTGTTGGTGTAAATTAGACGTGTTGACTTGAAGTAGGTATATCTAAGTCCGCGGGTGAGCTCCGAGGAATCCTATGGAATGTTAAAGTAATGATCTAGAGTTTTTTAAAGTCCATAACAATACTGCGATCGCAAAATCACACGCGTCGAGCTCGACACTAGTGCTGGGAGCGAACTGGATACGGAGCGCCGATCGGAGGTGGCGTACAACCTTCGCTTCTTCAGACCCCGATCCCTCGGAGCTCATGCGCCGACTATAGGTACTTGCCGATGTCTGTGCTCACGCCTCACACCAACTTTTGTCTGCAACAGTCTGCCCAGCGTTTAATATATCTGTGGAGTTTGGACCCGCTTTTGGATCTATATCACACTAATTGCTTCGGCAGCTAAAAAAACCAAACAGTTTTCGCGATATGAAAACCCGTACGAGGTGATAAAGGTAACAGTGAGTCGACGACGTGGACGACGCTTTTGCGTCACACGACCGCAGTGGCGGAAGCGACTCTGTCTTTTATTGGCGTATGCCTACATTAGTTAGGGATCATTGCTTTTGTGAGCTCGGACCCATATTCGGTAGGTACATTATAACAATAACAATAGGTCATAGTTACTACACAGTAGACTTCACGAGCAAATAATAGGCGCTTAGGTCCGTGACGAATTCTTATTCACCTGTCTGTGAACAGATTTGGTAAACCTACTTAACAAATTAGGTAAATCATGTACAAACTTTGTTCTACAAAAATGTTTTCAAAAAATTCTATTTTACAATTTTTATTAACATTAGAACGCAATGATTTAGTGATATCAATATATGCGTAAGTGCTAAATGCATAGGTATTCGCATATTTTTTTCCGCGAATCACTGTATTTGCGATGTTTGCAAACCGTCCACGTCTTTATTCACGGTTGTCATTGTTGGACAACTTCAATGTCGGTTCGATCGTTTACGCTGATCATTCCTCTTAAACGCTACATCCTGTTGTTGGCTTATTCAGATGCTATTTTATTTCCTGAAAATTATATTCACTGAATAAATTATTCATCATATTTGTATCAGTTTAGTAGTATCAGTTTTTCGAAGGTATGGGAGAGATGAGTGGGGTCATATACTTATTACTTAAAAAACATTTGTCATGTCAAACATTTCATTTTAGGAGTGTTTAGGGTGTCCTCTGTCCGCCCAAGATTTCCATGATTCTGTCTATATAATTATATGCCCATGTCGAAAACCCATTAAGTATCTAGGATTTTCATTGTTTCACTATAGGTGTGATTTTTAAGGCAATTTTGTGATTAGCGCAAAAGTTCAGGTTTAGGGAATATGCTTATTTTTCTTTTTGTTCTAGTTACTCTTAGCCCTGTCTTCTGCGCTCGGCGGAGCGTCAGCTCTACTCTTGCTGGCTGTTCCAGTGGGGCGCATTACCGTAACTTTTCCCCCTGACGTAGACTTGCTTGCATCCTGTGATAATGGCGCCCTACGTCTGCAACAAGTTCGGGATCATCCTTGCATACCGCTTCATCCTTTTGCTTATGATGTCAATTTAACGTAAGTATTGATAACTTCAGAATTTTGATGATTATATTTGTATAATGACAATAAAGTAACAAAACCATTGAAAATTACGCAGATCTATTTAGTTTCATGGAACATCGTTTTCAAAGTTCAGAAAATATTTATAAAAGTTAATAAAATTATAGAGATTAAGGTATACTGTCTTGGAAGTACTTATTACGTTAACGTGCCTATCTTTATGTTTTCACAGAGTGTTATCGTGCGGTTTTGTTTGTGAATTGCCACATGGAGTTTCTCCAGAAGAAATAGAGGCTATTGTCCATGCAAACTCATACGACGTGCATTTGAAATCACAAACTGAGTCACAACGCCTTGTATACCGTAACACGGTTTCCTCATTGTTAGCTCGAAAAGAAAGACCGATAAGAGACCACAGCACTTCGCGTATTATGACTAACGATCCCTATTTTAACTCCACTGCGACTAAGGTTGCTGATAATAGAATATTCTTTCCTTCGCCTCAACTGTATCAAATAGATTGTTCTCACGAGGGAAACAATGCTACATGTTTGTTTGGAAAAAAGAACTACATCAATGACTCTATCGAAGAAATCCAAGAAATGAAGACATTCCGTATTCGAATAACTCACGATGCTCAGAAAAATGCTATGGAAGTTCGAAATTATTGGGTGAATGCTATATCTTTAAACAATATCACTAAATTAGAAGAAGACTACGAAGGAATTGATACAACCGTGTGCAGAAACAATTTTGACGAGGTACTAATTTTGTGCTAATTTGGAATAGTGTACCTACTGATTTCT
Organism: Erebia palarica; assembly: GCA_964035005.1. NCBI lineage: Eukaryota > Metazoa > Arthropoda > Insecta > Lepidoptera > Nymphalidae > Erebia > Erebia palarica. Next base: position 25,263,173 of record OZ035992.1, on the reverse strand, counting down.
TTTTGACAAAAGGTTGAATGTTTAAATCGAGATACGTCGATTACTGTAGAGCTTGAACCTTAAACGATCTAGTATAGGTCCACATAGTAGGTACATTATATTATTCTTACAGTTGCCTCGCAATGTTTTTATAGTACCTACTTAATTTAAAATTGGTAAAATTATTCAAAATTACAAAAAAATATGCGATCTGCATGATAGGCAAACTAGAGGCCGCCATAAGCTCGTGACTCCAACACTTCGTCTCAAGAAGGTCCGAAGGTCGTTCGTGGGAATGAGCATTCTATTTTATAACAAAATTCCACAACCTATCTTAAACTTGCCTTTACAAGGTTTAAGAAGTCCATTAAAAGTATGCTCCAGAAAAAAACTACTGTTGAAGATTACGTAAATGACAAAGGAGCATGGATTTGACTCGCTCCAGCAATGCTAAGGAGAGCTGTTAGTGTATTCTACAAATTAATGTCATTGTAAATTATTTTTTACAAAAGAGCAACCGCCGAGTTTCTTGCTGGTTCTTCTCGGTAGGAATGGCATTCTGAACCAGTGGTAGATTCACTCGACGATTCAAAAGTACTTGTAAAAGTTTATTTGAATAAAAAAACATTTGAATTTTGAATTTTTAATTTATAGGTCAATCAGATGTAAATAATTTGTTTCCGTATGTAAATATAATAAATCGTTTCTACCGGTTTCGCCATCACAATAGACACTAGAAACACATAACACATCTGTAAATTTTAAAGTTCTTGTTTGTTCTTGTATTAAATGATATCAGGAGTTACATTTTTTTTCAGGGAGTCAAGGGCGACACAATCTGGGTCAACGCAGCATCAAAAAGTTTAACCAAGTGTTCAGTGGCTTGCGCAGCCACAGCGGCCAGAAAAAGTCTTTGTGGTAACCGACAACAACAGATTGAGCTGGACCCATCATTTACCTTCTGGGCGTACTTGGCTGTAAGTGAAAACCAATTGTATCTTATCAATTATTGCTATTTTGAAAAGCTACGCGCTTCTACCTGCAAAGTAAAGGGAGCAGGGACAGGTATATCAGTTTTTTAAATTCCACTACAAGTTATCCCTTGACTGCGATCTCACCTCTTTCTATAGATCTAGATAAATGTTTTAATAGAGCTAGAGTACAATGTTTTTCAAATTTTAAAGTTATGACATGTAAACGAACGATTGTCCTCATTATGTTTGGTTCTTAATTTTTTTAAATCAACACTGGTATGTTATTACTAATGCAAAAAGGGGTAATTAATTATAGAAGAGAATTAATTATAAGATGCATAAAAAATGTAACCCTACAAAAAAAAAAAAAAAATATATATATATATATATATATATATATATATATAATATGCAACCTACACAATTACCCTATTTTAAATATAATATATATTTAAAATGCAACCCACACAGCCACGGCCCGACCCGTTACATCTTGTAAGTTGTACCTAGGTTCTATGATCTAATATTAACGTAATGAAAGTTTAGTAGAGTCACGTGAAGAAAATGCATGCAAATTGGGAAGCGGATATGCCTTGATAGGAAGATTGCCGGATAATCGTCACTAACTGCGCGCGAACTTGATACCCGACGTTGCGGCCTGACCCATTGCCACTCTGTCCCCGTTCTATACTCCGTCCGTCGTACGGCCGTCTACGTTTTAACGCACTATTGATTTAATCTAGAAAATTCTTTGCCCTTTCAATTCACTTAAAGCATTAAATTACGTAACTTGTTGAGCGCTTTTGCATCCGTTCTCAACCTTAATAACTTGAATAGAAACTTCCGAAATAGGTAGGTAACGAAATTGAATGCGATATGAATATGCAGCTACCTGCTTAGGTCCGCGTTCTCGGTGCTTCATGATTAATAATAAATTAAAAAAAGCTACGTTAGGATTTTTTTTATTAACCTCTTAGGCATGTCTCTGTATTCAGTGTCCATCAATTAATTTGATAATACAGGTAATGGAGGAAAGGATACTTAATTAATATTATGTATTTATTAGAGATAGTACTCGCTCTGTACACTATTTATTAACATTATATTTGCAACGTCATTACTCTGATTAGGACATCAATTTGACCTAGCACTAGGTAGCACACTTTGCTGCGGATGATATTTTTTATTTTATTTGTACTTTCTCTTATGTAACTAATTGCCAATTGAGTACTCGAGTCATTCAACATAATAATGTACATAGTTATGGGTACATTAGAGCTATGTAAGCACACATAAAGCTTGAGGCCGCACATGGATGTTTCATAATCACATAGGCGAGACGTCGTGATCTACGCTCACCTTGTCCCCGATGCATGAGAGCTTGCCTCGTCTGTGATTGTTTTAGTTACAGGCACTCACTCTGTTACTGCTTTTATGGATAATTCATTTTAATTTACACATTGTGCTAACTGCATTTTGTCTAAAATTTAAGAAAATTTAAGAAAAGCTGCGTTGTTTTTTCTCTTAGGTATAATTTTTTTGCAATTCTCTAGAAGAAGGGACATAGGTATTTACTAGCTGATGCCAGCGACTTCGTCCGCATGGATTGGGATTGTTTGGTTTCCGCGGGTACTCTTTTATTTTCCGAGATAAAAAGTAGTATATTTCAGACTATAATCCATCTGTATTCCAAATTTCATCAAGATCCCTTTAGCCGTTCTGGCGTGATTGAGTAACAAATTACCATCCATCCATCCAAACTTTCGCATTTATAATAGATAACATTTTACTACATAGGTATTTAATTGGAAGATCTTTCTCAAGTAATGTAAATAATGGTCCTACATAAACTAGTTCTTCAGAGTGAGGCTTACTATTGCAAAATTTATTAATCTTAATAAGTTTATACATTCCCACGTTCAGTGAACATCTAACAATGCTATTGTGTACTCATTCATCTAAAGAGTTCCTAGATACACATTCAACAATGATCAGCATCACTTTACGTATCTATATGACGTATGTATTACACTTACATATTTGAATAAGTCATAATAAAAAAAATTTAAAAAACACGACTCCCCTGCTAAAAACTAGTTAAATTAGAATCTTATTCACATTTCTATAAAATTATATTTTTTTGTGAATCACTGGATATTGAACTATAGTGTTATATATTTTTGGAATCTATTCATAATTTTCTAGATGATGATTATATAGTTAAATCTTATATTCGATTTTTTTTCAACTTTAGTCTGTAATGCGGGATCATGGTCATCCCATCTTTTTTTTTAATTTTACTAGCCTATGTCACCCGGAATAAGCTAGGGATTCTAACAATACCTCATTTATCAAAATCGGTTCAGGCGTATAGAAGTTAATGGTGTAATATAGAAACTCACATACATACATACATACATATGTATGTATGTGAGTTCATGTATGCACAAGAACCCTGAAAACAAAAAAGGAGTATACTCCTTTTTTCAGGCAGTCGTATAAAAAAAACTATTCGACAATATATCAATTAGCCAGTATTACCATTCGCAGACAGGGAGTTGCATCGCTAGGTGTAGATTTGATCATTGATCCTCGAATGAATCGTTGAATATAACATTATTGCACTGGTTATATAATATTTATATAGTTACTTGACAATCGTTATCGCGTCAACAATTAGTTGATCAAAAGTCGACTTAGTTAAGTAGGTACGTAAACGAAGAAATCGGCAACTAATCAAAACCCACCGCTAGATTTAAGCTAAAAATAATATACCTCTTATAACGAATCCGCCGAGGAATCTACAATCAAAGAGTTAATAGTGTGTACAATACTCTGGTTAAAGTTGAATTTGTGTTGAGAAGTTGATTCTTTTATAGATAACCGACTAAGTTTTAACTCTTTTTCCGTATGAGAATAATGTCAAAGATGCTGGCGCTATTGTACTCCTTGAATGAGCTGGCGTAGCTCCTCGTTCACCAGATGTGACACTGCATAATTATTCATATCACAAATTTTTGCCAGACAAAAAAGAACGCACAGCGGGAAGGTTGGGCATTGTTTCAATAAAATCGAATTGATGTTCGTATTGTCAGCAACTGACAAATTTTCACGGAATTTTTCTGACAAATTTTCATAATATGCGGCTGGACTAAACTATACCTATTACATTGTAACGTGGCTCAGCACCTTACAATAGTCAATAAGGTAACTAAAGTCCTCAATAGATGCTGTAATAATAATGATCAAACCACACAAATACTGTATTGCAGGTTCGTGTATTTATCGGAATCATCGGCGGTACAGCGTTCGCCATGTTTGAGGGAGCAGTGATTTCGATCGTGAGGGATCAGAGGGCAGACTATGGCCTTCAGAGAGTCTACGGCAGTATAGGCGGCATGATATCCTCGCCGCTCTCCGGATTGCTGATTGACTATGCTAGTAGGGGGAAAGGTTATACTGATTTCAGGTGGGTATCTATTCATTTAAAGTAATTTTGCTATATTTTATTATTTCATGCTTTTTAATATTAATTGTGGCATCTTTTAATTTTAAGTTTGTCATCATATGCCAGTCGCTAGATAGTCGCTAGGTTGCTATCGTCGAATACAGCTCCTATCAGTAACAAAACCGTTTTTATTTATCGGGTTATGACATTATAACTCTGCGAACTTCATCTAGTTCCCGGCGCACCCGGGAATAATGCAGCTATTTTATTAGACAAATGAATGAATTGAAGTAAATCTAATATCGTAAAACTGTGTTATACTTAGTTAACCGCGCCTCGACTTTTTGCCACGGCATTTCTTACTCTCCTCACGCAAATTTGACTTCGCCTCGACTAGTTAATGCCACAGAATATAATATCATATTTGAAATCCAAAAAAATCAAATCGTTTATTTTTTCAATCATTTTGTTACACCATACAGTATGATCTTGACTTGATATTACTTATAATTATAATATAAATTAGCTACATGTTGCAAGATCAAGAACTGGCTTTCCTAGCTAGATTATAATAGTACTGATATAGGTACTTACGCAATGCGATAATGCGCACCAAATTCTTGATATCCGCAAAAAACAGACGAGAGGAAGGACGTTAATGAATTACTAAAGAAACATAATCTTGCTGTTCGATTATGTCATATATATCCAAAGAAATATCGCATATCGGGGGCTTATAATGCATTACCTACCCGAGATATAGTTACAAAAAGTATCAGATTTAAGAACTACGTGTTTACATTTCAGGCCGGCTTTTTACCTGTATGCAGTTTTGAAAGTCCTCTCCGGCGTTCTGATGCTGAGTATCGATCTTGAGTTCAAGCAGCCCGCTCAGAACCTGTTGGAGGATGTTATTTCTGTGTTTAGAAATATCGAAATTGTGGCGCTCTTCATTGCTTGCTTCCTAATGGGTAAGTGTTTTATTTCAGAACATATGTATAGTAGCTTCGTTAACAATGTACATACATTGTTAACGAACCTACTATATGAAGCTACTATAGGATGCTGATTTTTTACTAGAAGTGCAGAGAGTAGGTATCAGTACGTCATCCTGTTTAGTTTTAAGCGAAGAAAAAACACGCGACTTCGTGATTTAGCTGTCCTCGTAGAGGTTACGAGGCCAGAACAAATGATTTCAAAGGCAGGTTTTTTTTCTTTTCTCTGTTAGTTACATCCATGAGATGGTTTCACTATATTTATGACGTTGAGTTCCCTTTCCATCCCAAAATTCTAGTCACGAAGACTGATATATTGGAGATTACGATACAGTGTCACTAAGCGGATTCCTATGTCTATGGTTCCATTAATTTGGAGATGCTGATGGACTCCAAATTCCCTCCATAAATAGCTTTTCAAGACGATTAATTATTTATTGTGGGTACCGAAGTATTGTACTATTCACCAACATTTTAATATTTTATCAATTCCAGGAACCGCGTGGGGCTATATCGAAAGCTTCCTATTCTGGTTGCTCCAGGATCTGGGAGCTTCTCGCTCTCTGATGGGCATCACCATCACAGTGGGAGGAGTTGCTGGCTTGCCCCTGTTGGTGCTTTCTGGACCGATCATTAAGAAACTTGGCCATGCTAACGTTCTGTTCATCGGTTTCCTCTTTTATGCTATTCGACTTCTTGGTAAGTAGTTAAGCAATAAAGTACCTAGACAGTAAACCTGTAGAAAGTAGTACTACTGTAAAGCGTAGACAGTAGACCTAAACTACCTAAACACATTTCTTTCAAGTTAATTTTGTATTGGCGCTACGTTAGTACACAACCGGTCACAAAATCACGTCAGATCATCCTTCAGGACGCTATGGACATGGTGACATGTATTTCAAACAGACAAATCAGTAAAATGCATCCTGTGACAAATTTCTTGATGGAAACCTCTTGATTTTTTAAAAAAATTAATGAGCGCACTTAGAGCGATACGTCTGGACTCTCCCACGTAATAGATAATAGTACGACTCTACCACTAATTCGAAAAATCGATTCTACTGAGAAGAGCCGGCTATGAACTCAGTAAGCAGCAGCAGCTTTTACAAAATGATTTCCATGTTTGTTGAATAGTGTTTATATATTATAGGCTTAGGTACTTACTCAGAAATTTTCTGTGGTTTATAACCCTTATACATATTTAGTAAGCCCTTGGCTTCGGTAAGTGATGATTAAAGATTGTAGCTGGTATGATAGGGTTTACTAGTTATACCTATTAAGCTCATATCTCTAACAGGTTTCTATACGTAGCATCGTATCGCTAAATACTTCGCTGGTAGGGTGGTAACTAGCCAAATTCCATTCCAATAGAACGCCTTGTGGATCCTCAGGTTACTCGTTGATCTACAACCCGTGGCTGTGCCTGGTGTTCGAGGCCCTGGAGTCGGTGACGTCATCGCTGTCCTTCACAGCGGCCGTCACGTACGCGGCGAGTCTGTCCTCCACCACCACCGACACCTCCGTACAAGGACTGTTGGGAGGAATCTATTATGGAGTTGGTGAGTTCCTCTACTTTTTGTTTTCTAATATTAGGTAGAAGCAGGCGTTGCTTTGCGGAAGTTCATCATAATGAAGTAACCAGAAATTTTATTCGCTATAATCCGCGACAACAGGAAAATCTATGTGGTACAGTGGTTCTCACCACACCACAGAAATCCCCGAAGAACTAGCCTCAACGTACGTTTCACTCCGATGCCGGAGCATCTTCAGGAGATGTTGCCTCCACAATGGACGATTGTGAAGCAGAATTCCATCATTTTTGTTTTCTGTTGTGTGTATTTTTTCGCACATGCCTGAGGCGTTAAGTGTTCTTGGCAATGTTTATATTTTACGTTAACTAAGTAGGTAAGTAATGAGTTGAAACGAGACACTGCACTCCTAATAAAATTTACAAAAATAAATATAAGGGCAACGTCGAGATACACTTCATCTCAGCCAGTTCATCTGTTGTAAGTAATATCGCCGTCCCTGGTTTTTCTCGCGGATAATTTCAGCCAGTTGAGCTAACTTCAGCTGCACTAGTGGTAGATTTTTTATCTATTCGATCGCTTTAAAGTTAGCTAAATACGATTTGTATTTATTTAACTTGTATTTAGCAGGTTAAGCGCATTGGGTTGAGCGCCAGCTTTTATCTGTCAGCGAGCTCTTGACAATTCTATACAAAACATACCTTTAAAGACTATCTTTAGCGCGGAATGGGTAAAAATTTCCAACAAAGCCCCCCAGAATTCAAGCAGGTTACCAGGTCGGTGAGTTACGAGGTAAATTATTGATATTTGATCAAATGTCAATAATCACACAGCCAAATGAATGGTGCTATGAAAGTATGAAACGTTTGTAATATGAGGGAGTAAGAATGATTAGAAATAGTCTAATAGAGTACTAGAATCCCTAGCTTATTCCGGGTGACATAGGTTACTAATTTTTTTAAAAAACTTGATGGGGTGACCATGTTCCCGCATTAAAGACTAAATTTGAAAAAAATAATTCTAAAATAAGATTAACTATATAATCATCATCTAGGAAATGATCAGTAGATTCCAAAAATATATAACACTATAGTTCAATATCCAGGGATGCACAAATAAATATCATTTATTAAAAATGTGAATAAGATTCTAATGTAACTAGATTAATTTAGATTATTTGCAGGGCAGTCGTGTTTTTTAATTATTTTAATTATGACTTGTATAGAATCTTTATTTAAACGAAGAATTGTATACGAGAGGGCCTTCCACGTAAAGAGTTTGTGAGTAGGTACTTAAATGCGGATTTGAAGCCCAAATCTACTAAAACATAGGTCGATGTGCAAAGATTGGTCCATCACCATTTTTATGGATTCAAATTCATCATGTAGGTACCACTTTACACAAATATTTGATCTAACTTTTAATCTTTCTAGGCAAAGGTTCTGGCAGTCTTATCGGGGGTTATTTGATGAAATTCTTCGGAACAAGACCTACATATCAAATTTTCGCTGCTGCAATGTTTGTTACCGGCTGCCTTTACTACCTCTTCAATCAGTTTTATATCCGTAAGAGAACTAAACTGGTCGAGGAGAGCGACATCTGCAAAAAGAAGCCTTCGTTAGACGTCGAGAGTCGAGACACAAGTCGTGAAGTTACCAGCAAGGAGACTGAAAAGACGAGTACGCCGCCAGATGTCGCCGCTAAATCTGAAGTTAAGAATTGTAACAATGAAACAACTGACGACTCAAATAAGCCGAAAAGCCCAAACATTCTAATAGTGCCGGAAACTATAGATGGCAGTAGTAACTCTGGTTTCGATAATCCTGCATATAATGAGAACGAAAGCGGGCATTCTGTTCATAATGACGTGAAAAAAAACGACAAACCTCCCAGTGTTTGATATCATGTCGTGATAAATAAGTATTATTTTTGGACTACAAATGATCATATCATAAGTGTACCTACCTAATTTTAATATATTGTGTAATTTTTTATATAAGTTAGTTATATGTCTGTATTTATTATTATTAAAGAATTTTCTACACAAATACCTACACAAGCCCATTTTTAGGGTTCCGTACCTCAAAAGGAAAAAACGGAACCCTTATAGGATCACTTTGTTTTCCGTCCGTCTGTCCGTCAAGGCCCTTTTTCTCGGGAACGCATGGAGGTATCAAGCTGAAATTCATATCAAATACTCAGGTCTACTGTCCCTTGGAGCTGTGAAAAAATCAAACTTCTAAAGTAACGTAATCAAAAGATACAGCCGTTTATGCTGCAACTTTGCGACACTCGCAAGGGAATCAAAACCTACCTTCCCGTGAACTCAGAACCTTGAAATTTGGTACGAAGCAACATCTTATAGTACAGATAAAGGAAAAATTGCGAAAAGCATAAATTTTTAGTAACATCATAGAATAAAAATATTTTTAATAGTTAAATGATAATAATCGGGACCTACGGCTTAACGTGCTCGAGGCACAGAGCCACAGAGGAAACGAAAAGGCCAAATTTGAACCACCAAATTCGGTCTCCCATCCAGTTACCGACTTGGGTCAACGTTGCTTAACAATCGCAATCGACTAATATGCGTTATCACAACTAGGCCACTCGTTCCGGCCTTTCAGAATGCAAGCTACGCCTATTTCGTTACAATCGGCGCAATCGGACATTTTGATGTCGGACCATTGTTTTGCAGTGGGTCGTTTTGCGAATAGGGGACGTCTTGTGCTCGAAATAATTTAACTTACAGTATTACATCAATCGAGGCGTTGGATAGATAATTAGATAGCATAAAAAACCATCTTCCATTCTCTACCATAAAAAGAGAGCCAGAAATGCTTAGACGTAAAATAATTAGGTAGACATAGCCATCATTACCCTTTTTTCAATACTACCATTAAATAGTTTATACAAATATGTGACACTTTCTACCAAGTCTTCGTCGCGAGTGACATTGATTATCCCGCTAATAGTGTAAATTTTAACCAGACATGGGTCATCCAAATCGTGCTTCAGGCGTTCTACATACTGCAGTACCGCTATAAATTAGCACAATTTTGTTCAGAATTGTCAATTCAAAAACCAACGCAAAGGTGTGCTTTGTATAACATCTAACATTTTCAAACTAGAATTTGAGTGGGACACTTGTTGCAAGTGCGGGTGGACAAATGCATAGATAACATTTAAAATGAATTTTAAAATACTTATTTATACGATAAGTGTGGTTATATGTGAATACAGTGCTAGCTCATTAAATTTTCCTGGACCTCGAGTGTATGTTGTTACTCCATCCGCACGAATTTTTAAAAACGATGTTAGGAAGCCAACGCCATTCTATTATCATAACTGGATGAGAAGGATGGATACAGAATCGAGTTCTACTACAACTACATCTACGACCACAGAATCTTCTACGCCAGAGGTGAAGACTCCCGATTTAATATTTGCAGAATTTGATTCAGATGGTTCCAAGCAGAAATCTATAAGAAAATTATTAGAAAAGGAAATAATAACACAAAAGAAAACTACTATGAGTCCTATATATGTGCCTGATGAGGAGGAAAACAAAGTCACCCGTGTGGTTAATTATGGTTTGCCAGTGAAAACAATAAACGTCAGTGAAACTTCCACTGAAAGTAATAAATATTCTCATAATATACACCAAGATGATTTTTACAATAACTTGCCTGCGCCAATGAATGTAACAGTTCCACCGCTGATATTGCCTACTACAACAACAAAAATAACAACTACTCTTTCTCCAATGAATTATAATAATGTACAACATATATGGCATGTGATTGATAGTGAAAAATCTGATCAGTATTCAAATAAATGGGAAGAAATATCATTAGATTCTAAAAACGAGGAAGTTGCAAATGATGAAAGCGGAGATGAGACAAATCACCGCCCAGACAGCGATACTACTAAACAAGAAATTGACGATGACGATGTAACCATCGACGACAGTTTTGCTTTACCAGGGTAATTTATTAACAACCTTTTTTATTTATTTTGCCTCACAAAATTTGACTATAAATATTTTCTAGATTTTCAACTAATTTATTTGTAAACATCCTACTTTTATATTTTATCGTTTTATTATTATTTCTAAGTAAATGTAGTCACAGTGTTGCCGTTTTCTTTGCAGATTTGCCACAAATCCTGGAAATGGAGCCGAAAATGAATCTAGAGCTATAAGAACTGAACAAAACATACGATTTCCTTACATTAATTTAAAACCGTTTCAGATAAAATCATCGAAAAAACCTTCAGTAAATAATATACCGAACGGTAAAAAGAGTAACTTGTACACAAATTTAGATAATTTCTACGACTTAAAAAATCCAGTGAGAGGCGAAGTTCAAGATGTCGTTCCTTCATCTCCACCTATTGATCGTTACAATCCAGCCCAACCATACTTACCGCAACAGAAATACGGTAGTAATATGTCAAAACAGTCGAGTCCAACGAAAGCAACTGCGAGCTTAGTGCCTCCGCCTCCGCCACCACCAACTGGTAATGACTTCCCGACTCCAACAAGATATGAACCTTTTCCTCCATATGCACCATCTGCTCCTGACTTTGGTGCAGCGCCTGCACCTGCACCACCCGTCTCTGTATCGATAACACCTTCAAACAGTGCAGATATAACTAGTGATTTCGAGACATCTGTTCCAAGTCCCAGTGATGATGGCTTTACAATGGGTACAGGTTATCGTTACAAAGCACCATCCGACAATGGAGATAGTGATAATGTTCCTCCTATAATGAATACAGGATATCATTACAAACCACCTCAAGGACCCGCACCTCAGTTCTATCCTACGCCTGTACCACCGAGTAAACAATTTCAAGGCTTTTCATATAATAAGCCCAGCATGACCGCAGATACCTTTTCAGCACCTGATAAGCCAGAATTTCAAGGGTTTCATTACAGTAAGCCAGTATATCATAAGCCGCCTGCTGACAGTATGCCACCAAGCTATGGATCTACAATCATCAATGGGCACGACGATTTTCCGCCTGACAAGTATGAACACGACGATTCTCCTCCACATACCTACGAACACAACGATAGTTCTCCGCATATAGAAGAAGACGATGGTTCACCTCCTTATATTCATGATTCTGATGACGATATGACTTATGATAAGCCATACGGCGCAGTTAAAGGAGGACATGATATGATAGGTCCTGATATGGGTATGAAGCCTCCTTCACCGCCATCACTTCAAACAGATGTCAAACCAGGTGCTTACGGTCCCTCCAACGATTACGGATTTCCCAGCGATTTCCCCACGGAGTTCAAATTCCCTCTAGATTTTGATGACCATTATCACGGTCACGATCACGAACACGAACATTACCATATTGTCGAACATCCAACGACGACGACGGAAACACCTCGTGTTAATAGATTCAGTTACTACTATTTAGGAAAGAAATTGTATTATCTACCATTGTATTTTAGCGTATACTTTATTATCTACGTAGGAGCGTTAATTATTAAGGCTGTATTGCGACACAAAATAGTTTATCCTAATAGTTGGAGACCAAATACTACGACAGCTACCTTCTTTTCAAAAAGATCAGTAGATGAGTATCTTTCCCATGAAAACCTTCACGGATTAACAAAAAAAGTGACTAATGCAATCGCGTCAGCCGCAGAAAAGTACATGGACAGAAAAGACAAATTAAGTTAAAATCAAATAAATGAAAAGACCCAAAACTGTAAATAAAAATAGATTATTAAATAAAAATAGATTTAGATGTTATTAGAAATTTGAATTATTGTAGTTTAAAGGTGCGTTAAGAACTGGACATACTTAGATGCTTGTTAGGTTTTTTTTGTTACATTGAGTATTTGTTCATTATCTTAACGTTGGAAATAATAAATTTATGGTTTTATAAATAAAATGTTATTGTTATTTGAACTTTCCTATTATCATGAACGGCTCTCGGCATAAGTACAAAATAGTGCATATTAACTCCATCGATGAGTCCAGTGAAAACCTTTTCTTGCAGCATCAATGGAAAATGGAAAGCATCATCAGAGGGCGAGGGAGATCATCTCGCTAATGCGAAGCATCGAATCTGTCAGCTGTGGGACGAGGTCATCAGGTTTCAGAGATAAGCATTTAGGTACGGTCCACGTCAAAAGTCCATACATAGTTTAACTGCTAAAACTGTGTGCAAGTAATATGAATCTCTCATCCGCACAAACAATCCGTCCAAAATATTTACCTTGATTTAACAGCCTTAGGTTCGAACCATTGCTGTTCAATGCTACTTAGATTATTGCTATAAATTGTTAACGTCAACCTATAAGATGGATATTATTTATATGTAAGTTTCAGGGTGACTTTGTAACTAACAAGGCATCGTGTTTGCTTATTCTATATGGACTTTTGGCGTTAACTGTACAATCCAATTATTATTGATGTGGGTTTAATATAATTGCCATACCCCTAATAGTAATAGGTCAGCCTACTATCAACTTACACTGGTACCACAGTAAGATCGCAGTCAAAGGCTAACTTTTTGAAATATAAAAACGGCGTGTGGCCCTGAGACGAATCTCATCTGCCCCTAAAAATATTAATTCATGATTATTGATTGCTACGATTTTACTGTTACGATTAGATTTATTTAAAGACTAGAGATTGATAAAGGATACTATTTTTCCCGGAATATCAAAGAGATCCCACGGTATTTTTAACAGTCTAAATCCACGCGGATGATGTCACGGGATTTTCTAGTTTTCGTTATAATTTCTAAACTAGCTTTGTAGCTTTCAGCCGTAGTTACCAACCTACCAAGCTAGCATAGATCACGATACGACACGAGATAGGTACGTATAAGATGGCGCAAACACAGAATAGGATAATTACAGTCATTTAATTACTATACTATACTTACATAATATGGGTTACGAAGTTATAATAATAATTAAATTAAACTGTGGCATGGGTTTAATAATAACTGTCATACCTACTTCTTACAATGAAAATCGTAGTCATACAATTAGGTACTAAAATTCTTCACCAATAAATATAATGCACTCATTTAATCTGTTGAGCAAAAAAATATATTTGAAAACATTTTGAGCATTATTTTAATAAAAAATTATTCGAATTAATACTCGTTCAAAAAATGCTTTGAAACTTTAGCTCTTCCCAGACATGGACACTTGTGTACTTACCTAATTAAAAAAGCTAGAATTATAAGTACCTAAGTATATTAAAACCAAGCTGCTAACTATCCTGTTTTGCTTTAATTAGAATCCTTCATCAAAGCTTTTCTGAGATGAACTTTTCTCGCTGCTTTTTCAATTTAAGTTTCATAATTAGGTCGTAGAGTCGGCGTCGTATCAAACTGATAAACATTCACAGTCATTCACAGTTGACCATAACTCTTTTGCGTGGACTTCCACAGTATCCATTTTGATATTCGGTCTTGCCGCTTCTGAACAATTATAGTACTTAATTTATAATATGAAACAGGACAACTGTACGGTACGGTACGGCATTTTTAATGCATACTATAATAGGTACAGATAGAGAATAAGCATTCAACAAATATCATTTATCATTGGTTTAATAACTTTACTAAGTTCGTTTAATAAGTTATTTAAAAAAACGTAAATTACCACTAAGTAGTTACTTCGTACCAATTTAATTAAAATGTATGCCATAATCATGAAAAGCGTCATACATTTTGCCATACCGCATCAGTGTTCTATATGTCACCGTAAGATTGTAAAAACCGTTAGATTATAATCTAACTCGCGAAATTGTAAACTGTCGAAAGATTGTGAGTTCTGAGTGACATTTTTTGAAATATTCATTGTATTTACGTTTTCTTGTCTGTTTCTTGTAGGTTAGGTTAGGTTAGGTTCGACAGGTTTGCACTTTGGTTTTATCGGGTTAATAAACCTAACAGATTACAATTTAACGAAAAATAATACGTTAAATTGTAATCTTTCGACAGTTTGCAATTTCGCGAGTTAGATTATAATCTAACGGTTCTTACAATCTTACGGTGACATAAATAAGAGTAAATAAAAACTCGTATCACATGAATTTGTCCAATTAACTACGCCACATAGCAACATGGGCAGTAAACGCCTGTATTGACTTGAGTTTAGCTTTCTTTTTGTGGTAAAGAATATAGCACCGTGACTCCAATCCTGTAAATTCAATTTACACACCACTTAGGAGGACAGTGCATGTCGTATGTTTACAGAATTCATAATATTTCAGTCATGCCCTACAAGCGGTTAACTTAGACGAATCATTTTGAAACGGCCAGTCTGTTGATCACCATGCGATACAGTACATCCTGTAGAAAGTGACGTGGATTAAAAAGTTCACTTGTTCATTGTTTTTTTTTAATTAAGTTAAAAACTGACACGGTGGTTTTGAAAACGATAGTGTTTAAATTTTAAACATTCAATTTTTAAAGCTTTTTGTTTAATGGAATAATAAAGTAAGCTCGTATTTAAAGTGTGAAGTGTACACATTTCGAAGTTATTAAAATCGGGTTTAGGGCGGTGTTGTTGCTTTTTTGAGCCTCCAATTATTGTAGTCTACGATTCTACCATAGAAAATATCAGAAATAGAGTGATATGGTCAGAGGCATAATAGCGATGTCTTTGCACGGGCTGGTGTTAACGGGGGCGGTTGCGCTGGCGCTATGGGCGGCCGGCGTTACCGCGGGCGCCGCTCGCTATGACACAGCGACGCCCTACGCACCGCCCGCCGTTAAATACAAGTACATTCCATTGCAGTAAGTATAGTTTATCTAAAAATTGCCCTATTTGATTATCTTATTATGCTGCTTTTTCTTAGAGATTCATAACAAATTATTGTTGTTGTAGTATATACTGAAGTGCAGCCAGCATTCATACAACTATTCCACGCGGGCGTGATTTGTACAGTACTTAGATTATTGTAAAACAATATGTCTATGAAAATAAATACGTATTACCGAATATTTACATTTTAGGTATTAGTAGGTAGATGTGGGTGCGCTATCTGAAGCTGAGGATTTGTTTCTAATAGTCTGCTACTGCTAAGATAGGCAACTAGGAGCCCAGATAAAAAAGTTACTATTTTGCTCCGAGACTATGCATTTGCTTCCGCGTTTACACCTTGATCCTTATTTGATACCTAAAATTGGCTAAAGCGTTTCTTCAAGTTACGTGACTAGAGTTATACTGTCTAATTCTGCTATTAATTAATAATGTAGTTGCAGTTTGCACTACAGAAAAATTTACGTACCTAATGTATTTTTTAAAGCTCGAGCAGTGCAGTTGATACACCCGATACAGATGATGAAGTCGAAGAAGATACTTCAAGTTCGGGCATGCCGACTTCTGAGTTGATTCTTACCCTGTTCCGCACCGCCCTAGACGTAGTCAGAAAAATCAACAAAAATCGTGCTGCAGCAGGCTTACACAACACTAGCAGAAACAGTACTTCTGTCCAGGTTTGTGACATTAAACTTTATACCTTTGGTTCCCGATAGCCAGACCAGTCGTGTAAAAAACTGTCATTACCAATGGGTTACTTGTTACTTAATTCGTTGCTGCGATAAATCTACGTCATTTCGTACTCCCCTACAAGTTAGCCCTTAACTGCGATATTACCTGTTGGTGGTCAGTGATGATGCAGTCGAAGATGGTAGCGGCCCCACCTAATCTGACAGTGGATGGCAGTTACATTAAAAACTCATGCCCCTCATCGGTTTTATACTGCATCGTGCCGGAACGCTAAATCGTTCTATAGGACATTGTCACAAACATGGACGATTCTTTATTTTTACAATTTAGTTTCACCCGGTGTCTGTCTGTAATCAAACCTTACAAGTTAAATTTGACCCACTTCCCGGTTTACGATTGAGCTGAAGTTTTGCTGAGCTGTTTTAGTCTAGATGACTATGTATGGTTATAAGGGACGTCATTCTAATCCAACATGTCGAACTCCCGAAATGGCGGACTATTTACTTTTTATGCACCCCCGTGCCATGGATAAGAATTAAAAGGTTTGCTGAGAAGAATACGAAAAATAAAATGACGTCACACTAAATTCAATATGGCGAACGATAAAAGCTTGTTTGAAAAAATATTACCTATCTATTGTTCATGAACCTCTAGTAGGTAAAATAATATGGAGTAAGTACTCAGGAATTTCTGCCAAGAAGGACACTAACATAATCATTATGTAAATGAAGTTAAAATTATGAACTGCATTATTGCATTATTCAGTAGGGTTGAAACCAACTTTGTTGTATTGAAAAATGTACAAAAAATAACTTTGAATATAAAGTACAAGCATTAAGAATGATAACCGACCATGAAAGAGGGGCATGATAACGGCACAGTCTGAACTAGGTGACCGGGTGTCAACGCTAATTGTCCACGTTAGCCGGTCAGGCCGGTACCCTTTTTCAGTTTGCTTAGACATGCAATTGTGGCCTGAGCACACACAGCTAAAAATGCAGTCGACTAATCGCTGTGGCTGATTCTAAAAGTATCGTGTGCCTTTAATAAAATTTACTAAAGGCACACGGTATTTTTAGAATCAGAAATATAAGAGCTACATTTTGGAGTGACACAGTTGGATGCAAAATTCAACTCGCACCTTATTAAACGGCAACATTTTTGCTTCCAAATCTGAAATCACAAATAAGTAGTGCAATTTTTGCCACATATTTCCAACTTAACTTTTTATAAATATAGCGCTAAATGATAGTTTCTGTTATAGTTGCGTCGAAAACACGTAGTTAATGGTACGTTAGACTCTGGAAGAGGTTTTGAGGATTATTATGACGAGCACCACGACCACGAGACGACTACTACCGAGAAGCCTATGAAGCAAGGAAGATACACTGACCCCTGGGCTGGATACTACGATTGGATCATCAACGAGGGTTCTTTCAAGTTTTGGAGCGTTTTCCAGGTAAAACTAGTATTTTAATTATTAGCGTGCAAACTTGATGTATGAGCAAACGTGATAGTGGTTTATAAACAGCAGTGAGCCGGCAATGAGGCAATGGTGAGCACACGTGTAGGCATGCTATATTATAAAGTAAAGAGTTAACCACGGCCCAGGATCTGAAGCATCAAAAGGAATGGCTGATGCATTTACTACAGTATTTTTAATATTTGATGTTGTATAAGATATATGATATTTTACATCCGAGTTTTCTTCTATATTAATCTTAATGAGACACTGAGAGTTCTTTCCAAAGATACATTTTGGAGATTAGAACGGAATTATTGGCATAATAAATGCTGCGCAATGGAAGACGAAAATCTCCCTTAAACCTAAAAATTGGTGAAGTTAAAAAATACCTAGAAATCATCAGCCTATAAGTAAAACGAGTGTAGGCAATCTCGACCTAGTTTATTATTGAAAATTGAGTAGCCCGGTGACCGACTTTTGCTCGAGATTTAAAACTATGTCACGCGTCGCAGACTAATACTAAAGTATTAGATTTACTACATATACTCAGATAATCTCTATTTTGCGAACTTTGTGAATATTTTGAAGATTCCGAATATTTATTCGTTTATTAGATCTTACAATTCTTGTTACCGTAATCACGGGAGGGACCCCGCCAAGACGGGGCACTACCTACCTACCTTTTCTAGAAGCGTTTCGTCGAATTTTCGATCTTACAATTCTTATTAAGTAATTATTCTAAATTGGATTATTTTGAATAGTTACGGTAACAAGAATTTACTTTTATCGCAGCTAATATTATAAATTCCAAAGTGTATCTCTGTGTCTGGCACTCTTTTACGGTCTGTTCGACTGATTTTAATAAAGTTTAGTACAGAGATAGGATGCATCCCTGGTAAGGACATACCTAGGCTTCATATCACGGAAAATCAAAAAATTTTCAACAATCTAATCGGACGTCGCGGGCACCTTCAATAAGCAAAGTGAAGCAGGGCTTTATTAGTGAAAAAAAAGAATATTCTTAACTTAATACTAGGTTATGAAATTTCATGTAATCTGCACGAATAATATGGATAATATCAACATAATTTCCCAAGATTGTCACATGACAAATGTTAGGCGAACAAATAATTCCGACCTCAAATTCATTGTAGCGCATCGTACCAAAAAATTATCATCAGCCCTGTTTGTTATTTACCGCAAAAACAGTAATTCCGTTGTTTTATGGTACACCAGATAACTTACCTGCAAACACAAGCTGATGTCTATGGCTTTGGCAATGACATAGTTTGAATACGACCACCATATATATATGCACATTATGAATAATATGATGTATTAGTCGAAGTATTTTTTAAAGACCTTGCACGTCTCAATTTTGTCACCAATTCATTTTTTATAAAGTACAGATTCTATGTACTTTATAAAGTACAGATTTATGTATAAGTAGGTATAGTTAAAACGTCATTTTCCTATGTAATTTCATTGTTTTAAATTATTATGCCATATCGGAAACACGTCTTTAACGTTATGTTCATCGGGAGCGTGATATCATTTTCACGGTCATATTTTAAGTGCTTCTTCTTTGAGTCCTCAAGCGTTTCCTGATATTTTTTATAGGCAGCCATGTAGTGCTAAATTAGCACGATGTGTTCTTTCCTATCAAATTTGTACATAATTATTCTTAACAAACAATGATAAACTTAAATATAATACAGGTATATAAGGTACTTTTGTTTGAAACTTGAAGGCAAAGACTAGGTTTTAAGATTCTTGACGTTAAATATCTAATGTAAATAGACGTTTAACATTAATCTTTCGCTCGTCACTGTTGTATTTCCGTATTGCTTTAAAAGTTTATCTTCCTGAGAAGTCAAAAATGTGTAGTATCCGAAAGAGGTTGAACGTGATCACTTAGTAGCAGTGGCTGCGAGCGTGCAGGCCGTGGTATTGAATTACACGCGCAGTCTGTGTTAGGGTAAAACCACACTAGGGACCGGACAGGACAAAACGGCAGTGCGAAACGTACACGTTGGAGGGGAACAAAGTTTTCCCTGTGTCACGCCAGTCTGTTCAGCTCCATATAAAAATAAGTCCCTTAAAGTGTCGAAGCTTGCTTGCCGAATTGAGAATGAATGCGTAGACATATATGTATTACGGTTTGTACTCGTAGGTACCTAATGCGAGGTTTTAAGGAAATATATGAAGCCCACCACATTAACAGAGCATGGCAGAAACTAAACTCACATGCAGTGTGAATGTCTAATAGGACACAGTTTCTTGCGTCAGGTAGGTAACTTAAGACCTTAATCTTCTCACTTATGTAATGTGGAAAAAATATGATAACAGTAATGACAAAATCTTATAATATAAAAGGTAATTTTTTGAGCAGATGAGATGCAATGCCGTTCTGCAAAATTCTATGAATCATATTTTATCAATGTAGTTGCGGGCATCATCTGCCCGCGACTCCGTCCGCGTGGATTGTGGTTTTTAGTTCCCGCGCGAACTCTTTATTTTTCCGGGATAGCCTATTTGTTATTCCAGACTATAATCTGTCTCTGTGCCAAATTCCAAAAATTGTGCCAAAAAGATCCGTCCAGCCGTTCTAGATTTATAAGTGTTCGAACAAACCCGACTTTGTTTTATATATTACTAGCTTATGCCCGCGATTTCGTCCGCGTGGATTGAGGTTTTTTGGTTCCCGTGAGAACTCTTTAATTTTCAGGGATAACAATAGCCTATGTGCTACTCCAGAACAATAATCTATCATGTGCAAAATTTCATCCAGATCCGTTCAGCCGTTCTGGCGTGATTGAGTAACAAACATCCATCCATACATACATACATCCATCCATCCCAACTTTCACATTTGTAATATTAGTAGAAGAAGATTAGTGATGAGGTTTTAGTGAGTTCGCAGATGATAAGATGGAACGCCGATTTGAAAGATAGTATTAATTGAATCATTAAAGTAAACATTGTTGAATATTTGGAATTTGCGATGAGGTTTAAAAAGATATGAAAGAAGAAAGAAAGAAAGAAAACGTTTTTATTTGATCACAATATTTAGTATAAGAGACTCAAAATAGTTAAAGCATACCTACTTTTTATTTGCTGAAAATGGAAAATTTTGTTTTTAATTTTAAAAAATGATACTTGCTTCCAAATACAGTGCCACAAACTTATCTGACCTGGTGAGTGGTGTCAGCGCCGTAGAAATATAAAATTAAAAAAAAAACTTAACAGGCATAGAAATTAATTCGAATTTTGGCCACCGAGTCAAATAAGTTTGACGGACTATGTGTAAGTTCTGTTTGCGTTGATAAAAATATTGTCGGTGTTGAATTTATCAAGTTCACGCCTCTAGGCCAAACACTTTTATTTACTTATATGCGTAAATTAATAACAGCAATTACTTAAATTAAGCTATCCATAACCAATTATTTACACGATATCATAATTACTCAAATATTTATAATTGCTTGGATCATAATTAGTTTTCTCGCGTTGCAAGAGTGCAACGCATACAATACAAAATTAATAGAACACTAGATGATGCCCGAAACTTCGTCCGCATAGATATAGGTTTTTTTAAATTCTGCGGGAACTCTTTGATTTTATAGGATAAACTATCTATAGATGGACCGTGAAAACGTAGCAGGCAGAGTCAGACCGACACACTTTCGCATTTATAATATTAATAAGTACGGATTTACAGAAAACTCAATAGGTAAGTATACGTTACATTTGACGAACTGTAGAAATCTCAGACTTAGAAAATACACACCGATTTACTTTAATAAGTGCCATTCGTAATATTTCAGTGCGGCAATGTTATTGGAACTGATTTTCTTTTTTTTTACAGCTCTTCACGGCAGCAGTTCTACTCTACGCCTGCTTATCAGCAATATACTATGCAAAATTCAACCCTATAATCCCGGACTACAGTTTAGAATACGACGACTATTTTTTAGAGCGTAACATGGGGAGGAAAGCTAGAAGTATAGATGCTTCTGAAACTCCCTCAGGACTTAGTTGGATGAATCCAACAATGTTTCAGTTTGTTTTAGATGCTATATCAAAACATTATGAAGACCAATGACAAAAGACTGAATTAGCTGTTTACAACCTTAAAATATCTAAAGTTGTTGGTTACTCAAATATAACTGTTATATAGTTATTAAAGATCCCTTTAAATTTCCATTAAATCGTAGGTACCTTTTAATAACTTATGTAACCATTACCTGTACTAAAAAGTCTTTGTAGAGTCATGCGCAAGCCCTAGGTACCTAAATAGAACTATAAAATGTACACAATATACATTAGGCAAACTACGGCCACAGATTTAAAACAGCTAATTTACCGGTTTTTGATTTGTTGTTATAATAACTCAGACAGTCAACTCATACCGGTATACCTAGGTAAGCTTTTCAAAGAAAGTATTAGGATATTAAAAATAGCTAGCTAGCTATAGATAAAAGGAGCTCAGCAGAGAACGGTAAGAGCCCCTCCAACTGAAAAGCTTTTATGTCTAAATACGACTCTATTGTACCCAGTTCCTGGGTGATATAATTTATTAAAAATATGTTCTATACAGGAAAACGACAGCATTTAATTGATAGACATAGTCGAGTGACATGGGCTTTTGTTACCCTGTATTAAACCAATCCGATTACATGGAACTTTATGCAAACCTTCCTGTAATCAGTTAATTAAGTTTTCGTCAAGTATTTTGTAATTATTAGAATACTAAATAAATAGCGTTTAATGCGTAGTCAAAAATATGCTCAATTATAATATTAAATTATTTGGCAATTTATTTTATTTAATCAAATTATCAACACAGGTAATTTGTATATACTCAATCCAGTTCCTAGACTTTTCAGTGATTAATAACTTTGCCAAGAAAGATTGTTAATTACAAACTGGAATTAAAATAAATTACTCGGATGTATACATAATAGCTGATTTTGGTCATCAAGATCAACCAAGATTGTTCAAAAATGTTACTGTGAAATTTAGGAACCTCAGGGCACTTTGTGCACTAGTCAAACTAAATTGAGGGCATTGCATTCTCAGAAAATAGGCTTGTTTTACTACGACTAGTTTAAAGAATATTTTCACGGAGTGTAGATTAAATGCCTTCTAGCACGAGATATACAAAGCAAGACTCTGTGTCGCCTGGCCAGCTAATATTATTCCTATGTTCAGCCCTTTATGTGGAACAGGAAGCATAAACAGGACCGATTAGTAATTCCAGTTTCTTCCAACGTAAATGTGTTTGTGTTGTGCAAAGAAATTTTATGACTTTTTAAAGGCTGGCTAAAGTTACTGAACAAATAACTTGTCTAAAGCGCCATTGAGAGCGACCTAATAAAATAAGCTGAAAAATAAAATTCAAAAATGCTCTTTTCACAGTAGTAAGTGAAAATAAATTAAATGCATCTCTTTCTCTTTTATGGCACATAGGTACTCTTCAAATACGTCTTGGCTAGATCGATTTGTAGGAGCGTAAATTATGTTGGCAGTGGTCGACCCAGAGTTCGACGGCCGGTCGCTCGGACTACTCGTAGTCTAGGATATTTACAGGATGTCGCTAACACCGCCTGCCGGCCGGCCAGTCTGCAACGTATTATCACAAAGCATTATTCGCGTTTTCCCTCTAACTGTAATGTGTTATGAATCATAATTTTTTCACTCATATTGTTAGAAGCTCATTTAAAAATTTGCAACAAAAAATAAA
The DNA here is from genome assembly GCA_964035005.1 of Erebia palarica. NCBI lineage: Eukaryota > Metazoa > Arthropoda > Insecta > Lepidoptera > Nymphalidae > Erebia > Erebia palarica. The sequence goes on along the minus strand of OZ035992.1, from coordinate 25,239,529 downwards.
AAGCTGGTTTAATTTAGTTTTTACCTACCTAGTTTTTTGTCCGCGTGGACAAAATTTATTTTCTTAGTTATTTAGTTTATAAATTTTTCAGGGTATAGGATATCTACATTCCATATTTCGGTTCAGTTGTTGTGAAGTCCAGGAGTAACAAACATATTATAATAATATGTAGATGGCTGACTGCCATCCTAAAATATATAAAACGTCCCAACATTCACATTTAATTATACTTAATATTAGTAAGATACAATAAGTTAAGTACTGAAGGTTGTCTCCTTCTGTGTAATAACTTATTATATGTTAAAAGTTTACCTATCATAATAATATGAAGAAGTAATCTAGAGGTATAGCTATAGCTTTATTTTAGTGAAGCGAGTCCATTCTATGCGTACTACTTAAAGCATTTCATACAGTATTATAAACATGATTTGAGAGGTTTAGTCTATCAGTCTTGTAAGTTTTACGATAACTTAACTAAGTCACTTAACTTCTTCAGTGATGTTTGTCAATGCAAGAGGGTTCCAAAAGCGGCCTGGTCTTAGAAGAAGCCTACAGCCAGTCTCCTATCAGGTAACAGTTCCGTCAACAGATAACGTTTCGCATCATAGGCGATTATCGAGCGATCAATTAGGCTATCTCACGCTTCAGCGGTAAACCACAACAGTTTCCGTATTTTTGCGGTTCTCTATCGCTTTGCGTGCACTTCACTTATCTGAGGTGGCACCGTTATGTCCGAGAGCTGTGTATTGCTGTGGTAGAGCTAAGGCTCTTAGTGCGTTTTGCTTTGGGCGGGTTGGCGCGCCAGTTCAACGCTCAAGCGATGCGCAAACGCACAGCCTTTAAGGCAGTTATACAGCGCGGGTGTCTCTTATTTGTTTAAACTGTGCCCTAACGCGATTAACTGGCACACAGTTGTTTTATGAACAAATAAACGAACTGAGTGAACTGTGTTTATTCGGTATTCTAAAAACTTCCAGGGGATTGCTGAGCTGCTATTTTACGGGTAAGTTATATGTCTTTTAATATTCAAAGTCCAGGATATTAAAGTGCGAAGTTTACTAGGTCAACAATTTGATGTCATAGTTTCAAAATGACTATAAAATCGGGACCTTAGCTATAAAAGCTATATTAGCCGAAAGCACCTGGAACTAAATATATATATTTTTGTTTATAATAATTCAATAGCTATGATAATAATTACATCAATTAATTTACTTTAGAAGTTCATCAATGCGGATAATTCAATCATCGCGTATTAATTAACGTTAATTTCAATTCGTGAGTGTTTTTCATCGTGTTGGTGAACTTTGAGGACCTTTAAAAGTATACTCGCATATACATGTTTTTAAGTAATGAGCACAGATTGCATTCCATACAGGCAAAAAGATACAAGTTCCCGGGTTCGATTCTTATAAGTAAAATTAGAAAATCACCTAACCTCAACATGACACGCATAGGTACCTACCTACTGCAGTTATTATACCTACTGGCTACTGCACATTAGGTAGGTACCTACGCTGGTAGAAAATATGAAGAGAAAAAGTAGTTACCTGAATAATTATTATGAAAATATTATTTATTATTGGGCACATTGCCTCATTGCAGCGGATTGAATAATATTTAGTTTTTAACTTAGATTTTATGAAAATTACTAGATATCGCTAAAATCTAATTAACAATTATAATTATAAGTTTTTAATAAAAATAAATTCCACACTAAAAATAAAAAATACTGCACATAAAGTAACGAAAACGCGTGCCTTGTATAATTTCCCTTGAAAAGACATCAACGCGGTCTATTGCTCCGAGCATGCGGTATAACTCGATATATCGATATATTGTGATATGGAACAGGTTTGTATGTGTGTACGGTGTAATTAAACTTCACTGCACTATAATATATTCATATGACTTTTATATAACCGGTTTAACATAATATACTTATAAAATTATATAAAATTTATTTATATTATTGCAGATATATTTTCTAATCGTAAATGGTGATAATAAAAATCTTCAATAAATGTGTTCTCTACTTTCTCCGAAATATTAAGCAGCTACTTACACCGATAAAGATAACAATTTAAATAATTCGGCCTTATGTACTTTGTTCAAAATGCCTAGATCCTAAGATCCAATTTTATGCAAGCTAATATAGTTGAAGTTGAGAGCAAAATATCCATTACGGTTACAAACTTCTGTGCTTACCTCATAAAGATATCTGCAGTTTCATCGGGCCGCAGTTTTAGCGGTTTCGACGCCCGGCTTCCTATTCGTGTGATCGGGAGTTCGATCCCGTCCACGCACCATTATATTATTACATTTTATATTTTATTATATTTTTTGGTATTATATTACGTTTTAAGAAATCACTTGTTTTTATGGGTGAAGGTAAACTTGGTGAGGTCTCAGGGCACCTGCACATCCGAGAGTTTTCATAATGTTCTCAAAAGGTGTGTGAAGTTTGCCTATCCGCACTTGGCCAATGTGGTGGACTATAGCCAGACCCTTCTCATTCTGAGAAGCGACTCGAAGCGAGCGAAGTGCTGAGTGGTACTGATAAAACTATCATTAATGTAACGTACCTGAAGTATTTGTTTTTTTTAATGCAACTGTAACCCATCTAAATTATATAAACCTAATATAGGTAGGTTTTTATTTTCCGTTATAAAATAGTCAACATGTTATCACAATCATTAAGAGACCGGTTGAATTAATTTCATCCGGTGACTCATTATACATATACTGCAGGTTTTACTAAACGTTGGTTAAAAAAACAGTTGATCTTAAAATTGTATTGTATTATGTATATATATTTTTTAATCCACTAAAAGTTATCCCATGACTGCCATCTCACCTGATGGTAAGAGTTGATGCAGTCTTAGATGGTATCGGGCTAACCTGTGTTATGACAGTTATATTAAACCCATACTTACCCCTAATCGGTTTCTACACGGCATCGTACCGGAACACTAAATCGCTTTGCGGCACGTCTTTGCCGATAGGGTATATTAAAACAAGTACTAGATTTTTTTAATTTTAATACAAAAAAAATTCAGGTAGTATTTCGTTTGTAACTTTGTATGCTACTTTATAAAGTAGCATACAAACATATAACTTATAGCATATAACTTATAAGTTTATGTACATTCTTGGCATAAACGAGTCTACCCATACTAATATATTTTTTATGATTCTTTGTAGTGAAGGAAAGTTCATGGCATTCAGATGTACTTACTTACCAGTAAAATCTGTAAATGTCGACCGAAAACTATATTAAAATACATGATATTGATTTAACTATATAATATATCTAAATTAAAAGATAGATGGTTAGATACTTGTAATCGCAAGCTTTATATTAAAACATGAATTTTATACCGCATACGATTTTGGTTTTACGGCTCTTATAAATATTTGTATAATCTATTATGTACATGTTGCTTAGTTTATGATATCCAATTTAAGATTTAATGCACACAAACGTGCGTCGTCGTAAGGAAATCCTGTGCTCTAAGTCCTCCGGAAAACGTATCTATTACGAGTCAACATGAAGATCATATCACACATATATTTGTAAAAAGTTTTTTTTTCTTTTTTATCAACCTGGTGGTAAGTGATGATGCAGTCTAAGATACCCCTAATCGATTTCTACACGGCATCGTGCAAGAACGCTAAGTCGCTTGGCGGCACGTCTTTGCCTGTAGGGTGGTAACTAGCCAAAGGTTTTAATGTTTAATCAACGAAATATCAAATTCAAAAAAAAAACAAATTCGGGTTTAATTTAATGTTTAATCAACTGGTCCCATTCAAATGTCTGATGCAATACTGGAAGAGAATAAGTTACGTCTCATCGGCTCACTTTATAACCGACCTTGGCGAGAGAAATTCTTAAGCTCTTTTCAATCGTTTTTTTGCGATACGAAATGGACCATCCTTTTTTCATTTGTGGTTTGTCTGTAACACTAAGATGTTTCATGTTGCTTTCATGGAAATTTTATGTTAAATTTCGTTCGTTATAGCGATTATTCGCATTAACTAGGTACCTATGTGTAACGTGAGAAGAGAATTATTAATTTTTTTTAACGATCATAGGCTCTAAAATCGTTGTAACTAATATCATATTTACTATGTTAACATTTTACTGAAAAGGTATAGGCCGACTTTGATACGGTTTTTTGCACCACAAGTTTTATCTCAGAGCAGGTAGTATACATATATGATATTATGTTTTGAGATATTATCGGCAATCAGGGGGCGCTGTGGTAGTGGTTATTTTGTTTGGATTAAAATTGTTCAATTGTTTGATTTACTTTCCAGAAATAGAACCAAACTTGTAAACAAAGCAAAGATCTAATCATAATATTCGTCACTCAAAGTCAACTTACCAATGATAACAATGCAATGGTGATTATAATCAATCATAATATCAACGTACAGGTCGCGCGCGATTTGAATGCAGAGCTGATGTATGATGGCACATACAAAAGCTCTGCATTCAACTTACGCGCGTACTATATATATACATTTACTACCTGTTTATTAATTTGTCATATGTATTTAAACATTAGACGTGCTACATTAATGACAGTGATTAAATTAAAGGCCGTTTACCGTAGTTTGCCGTGAGCGCTTCTAAAACATGGAGATCAATAACTTGGTACCTGTCCGTTTCATTCTTGTAGCTATAGGTACTTAGATAGGTATTTATATTTTTTTCACACATTATATTTTAAGTGTACGTACGTACGAATTATTATAATATGAATATCTATCAGCTACCACTTTTACTTTTCCTTGAGTTTATAAAAATTAATGACCTCCTGATGATGATGATGATTCTGCACGATGTTTTGGACGTAAACTTTGTCCTCATAATTTAAATTTTCAATAAAAAAATCTTTCTATTGAAAATTTGGATTGCAAATGATGTTACAGGTCTTTAATTAAATCTGCTCTGATAAAACCTCCCCGAAATCAAATTCTGGCGGCGGCCTTTTTGTTATTCCTGTACAACGGCGTTCATATCTCACACATAGATAATTGTTAATTTATCATCATCGTCACACCGTTTACAAAGTGTAACGCACTTTACCTATTTTGAATTAATATACTTTGGGTTTAAGTTAGACACTAGCAAAGCACTAGGGATCCAGGTAACATTGACTTCCCTACGATAAACAAGTCAACCCAGTACGAGTCAATATATCGATAGGATATAATAAAAAGTACCTTGGTAGGTAGAAATGTAGACCGCTTGGCTTTAAAAATAATTTCTTATAAAATTAACTAAACGCGAGCTGTGTAGCTAAACGTCACACGTCACTAGTATCTTCGATTATTGACATATTTAGATAAAAAACTCGATTAATTGGTAGAGTGAATTGAATACTCTAAATGTCAAGATTTTAATTTAAAAAATCTTTATTAACGTTTCCAACAAATAACACCAGGCCAGAATGATTGTTTGTTTTTTTATTGCAGTTAAAAACATATTATGAAGAATTTAAAAGTACGTATACTTAGAATCTTTTTCGTTTTCATCTTGAAAAAAAAAACTTTTGTAAAAGTCTACGCGAACCGTGTAGCTAATCGTCACTAGTATCTTCAATTTGGTCAGTCCATCGCATTGTCGAAGTGTCAATACACTTAGTATACCACCAAGTGACTCCCTCTGGTGTTGCTTGGTGGTATACTAAGTATATAGACTTCCAAAATAGATACCTAACTATATATTTTTCTCTACTTGTAGTTTTAACCTACTCATGTGATGTGAGGATTCCCTGTTTTATATTTATCTTCACTAACATTAAATAGGCTAACTTTAAATAAGTCTTTGAGCTAATTTAATCATTGTCATAACTGATTTTCAAACAGCAAACTGGAGTTACACTATCAATCACATTTCACACTTTTGCACTTGTGTAAGCAAAGTTCTTATCTGATGTTACGTCGTTCGTTATCATAGCTCTATTCAATGTTAATGTCAATGTACCATCACTATAAGCCTTATGTACCAACAGTCTTTGTTACCTTTTCTTTTTCCCTTACGTCATGGGTACCTTAGTGAATGGATCATAATGTACAGTTACTTGGCTCGCGAGCAATCTGTCATGTCATTGCCGAGATGATTACGGTTTTGTATGGTTGTTACTGATATTTCTTCACACGTAACTTCCTTCCATTTTCACCAAAAGCTAGTAAGAAATTTTCTAAGTATCGTGAAGTTACAAACTTTTTTGCATATCCATTTTCCCGATAAAAAACCAAATACAACATTTTCTGCTTTAATATTTACAAAAATCTTATAACAGGTGATCTCAGCTGGCAAGTTTAGTTGTTTTTGTCATGAAGATGGCTCTAATGAATAGTTATAATGTTATGGCTGGGTCTATATTACTTACTTTTTTTTAAACTATACAAAGTTTACAAAAATTATCATAACAATTCAGTCACACAATTAAAATACTCGTTGCCGTAAATCTGAACACAATTAAGTATTTTGAATAAAGGAAACTGAAATTTGGATTTATATTTCTCACATTTTTTACATACTTCAGAACTCAACGATGCTTTAAATAAAATAAACTAAAAAAAACGGTAAGATAACATGGATATGTAAAAATTTCGTCTAAATGCTTTGGTTAGCGCTAAAATATAAAATAATACATGAATTTAGCGAATTTTTAAAAGTTAATCAGGGTGGTTAAAAAAGGAAAACATTTACGATTTTGTTAGCTATATTTTGTGTACCTACCTAAATAGATTTTTTACTTATTATCATTGTTTTATGAAACGACGCTCGTGTTCCCAAAGCACGCAGTAAATAGCGTGTAGTTACATCACTATGACTTATCAACCTGCAGGCTAGAATTACAGCCGTGACGTCACTGCCAAGGTCAATGGGTCTTGAGCCACCGCGAGGACGCTGAGCAAGGAGGCTTCGTGACAGTCATCAGTATCAATTCGTGACCGAAGAACTAGGAAATGTTTCTGATAGCCATTCTGATAGTCTCTTAAATATTATAAGTTGTAAAAAAACTCAAAAGCTGCTAAAATTACACATTTCACAACCAAATATCACTAAAAGTCAATCGTATCTGGCTAATAAGTTTCTTATTTCTATTTCCCGTGTCATATTTAATTAAGAGCTGTTTCTCGCTCTGAATATAGGTATAGGACCTTATACGGTGGCTCTAGCCTCTCATTTCTATGATAAATTCTGTTCAGTGGTTTTTGTGCAGAATGTAAGTGGCCAAAGATCCTCTCATAAGATGTGCTGGCGTAGATTACTTGACGATTATGTTTTGTGCTTCACGGTACCTGCCCGTGCCGTTCTTTGTTATACATATATGTACTTTATTATGCCTTGCGACGTAACCACATACTTGTTAATTTTTATCCGGGAATATAATAACCGCCATTGTCTAAAATATTATATCATGTATACTTACCTACCTAAATTGTCCCTGAGTTTTTGTTGTTACTATTCTTCACAAAATATCATGTCCATGAATATGCAATTTTTAAACTCCTATATTATTTACTTTTACTCCATTACTAATGCTTCCACGTGCTTCAAGCACCGTAGTGGTCCGAATTCCTTAAGAATTCGCGTTACTCCACCTACATAGATTTATTTATACGCCACGGATCAACATTAAAGCCGTGTATACTAGGCTTGACCTACTTAGTCAATGTATGCAAATATTATGGAAAGATTATAAAAATGATGAATGGGTTGTTGCATGAATGACGTTAACGAATTGATTAGATATTTTAACATATTTTAAATAAATCTTTATACCTACGTAGTACCTAAGTACCTATCCCTCCTTAAAAATAAAAGTAGGGTAATGGAGAAAGCCGAAAAACAGTTCAATGAAGATTTTAGTAAGCCTTATTTTATTAATCTCTTAAGTACAGCGTAACGATCGCAATAATCTCTGTTTAATACTCTTCCACTAAGAATTATATTGACGCAGATAGCTCTTGGGTAGGTAAATTGCAATGAAGCAGAGTACTACTTCATTGAAATTTATCTACCCAAGAGACTAGCAATAAGTATACACAAGCAAAAGCATACCGACTCAATCGACATTGACATTGTAGTCGAGCTTCGACATCTCAACGGCCATGAAATTGTTGAACTCTCTACGTTCTTTGTTTACCAACACTTCGCTGATTATATAAATAGCAGCTATGTATTTTAATGCTTTGAAGCGTGTTTGAAGCGAGTTAAGGATTTTATAATTAAGTTACTTCACGGTTTGAAAATAATTCATCATCATCATATCCGCCATCGGACATTCACTGCTGAACATGCCTTTCGTAAAAAACGCCTGCACACCCGGTTCACAGCTTTCCTCATCCAGCCTCTTCCCGGCCGTCTTTATATCACCGATCCAACGTGCTGAAGGGCGGGGCGCCCTACGCTTATAGTATTACGTGGTCTCCACTCTAGAACCTTCCGGCTCCAACTCTATACAACCTCTGTGAAAGCAGGTGGTAGTTACTAGGTAGGAATGGGGCGTTAGTGGCCTGTGGGTGCGACCTTTATAATGCTTTCATCGAAAGTTGCTTAAAAATTCAAATCTTCATATGAATTTTGCACGGGCAATGTTGTCTTTACTGACGTATCAATTAATAGAAGTAACGTAAATACATACTACACAGATCGTCTGTACCTCGTCGCGAAGGTCTGATAGACAATCAGTGATTATTCTCACGGTGTGTGAGTCAAGAACTCAGTACCTAAGTTGCTAACTCATTGCCCAGAGCAAGGTTCCGTCTGCTTGAGTAACGATACGTGCTAACGATGTAAACTACCCGCTATAATCATTAAACTATAAGGGCGTTATGCTTTGAAGTTAGAACTTAGGTATATCTGCTGTCTATGTCACTTGTAGTACAATGGGTAAGGTCGGATACCTAACCACTACAGCCCATTAACGTCCCACTGCTGGGCACAGGCCTCCACTCTCATAGGAGAGTGGGAATTAGAGCCTAGACCCACCACGCTGCTCCAATGCGGGTTGGCGGGCTTTAACGACTATTATCATGTTAGTGATAATAACCGGGACCGACGGCTTAACGTGCTCTCCGAGGTACGAGGGTGAAACACCGCCAACTTCCTAACTCCGGGCTAGTACTGAGAATTTCTAGTCAGACAAACCCAATACTCAATTATAGCCCGACCCGGGACTCGAACCCGGACCCTTGTCGGCCGCAGTCGAACATGCCAACCACTAGACCAACGAGGCAGTAATAGGATACCTAACATCTATACTAATATTATAAATGCGAAAGTTTGGATGGATGGATGTTTGTTACTCAATCACGCCAGAACGGCTGAACGGATCTGTATGAAATTTGGCACAGAGATAGATTATAGTCTGGAATAACACCTATGCTACTTTTCATCCCGGAATATTAAAGAGTTCCCACGGAAACCAAAATACCTCAATCCAACCGGAGGAAGTCGCGGACATTAGCTAGTACTAATAAGTCTGCATGTTGGTCTAGTCGGTAGTTTTTCTGACGCGGATCATGCAGTCTGGGGTTAGAGTCCCGAATCAGGCCAAAATAAGTGTACTAAACGTACTATTACCTATTGTATGGTATTAACCAGAATTTGCTGTCAAGTTAATTTTTTAAGAGCAGTCTAGAGTTTGGACAGTCGATCTTTGACAGATACGGTGGATCTAGTATACAATATTTTCATCATACCTACTATACACGTGGTGAACTATCACCACCATCGTTCACCACTAAGTGAACCACGATATGATGCTGACGATAATGACAAAAAATATTATATAAAATTAACATCTATATTTAGATCTTAACTTACTATATCTTACTATCCATAGTAATATTATAAATGCGAAGTTTGGATGGATGTATGGACGTATGGATGTATGGATGTTTGTTACTCAATCATGCCCCAAAGGCTGAACGAATCTGGCTGAAATTTGGCACAGAGATAATCTGGAATAGCACATAGGCTACTTTTTATCCCGGAAAATTAAAGAGTTCCTGCGCGAACCAAAAAACCTCAAACCACGCAGACGATGTCGCGGGCATTCGCTAGTTGCCGATAAATTAATAAGTAGTGAGCTGATGCTGATAGATATTTTTATGGCCCAATATTATCACTGTGCCTTCCTGATTCTGATAGCAATCAACGATTAATATCGTACATCAGTTTTTATGTTTATTTCATGAATAAATAAAAAAAGACTTGGTAGACAAAGATCTGTCGAAAAAATATTCATCGAATTGTTATCGACACTAATGGAAAAAATTGGCCGTGAATTGAGGCCAGTATTGAAAAAAATTTAGGTAAGTATCAGAAATATTAAAAATAGAGACGTTGAAATATTTTCTATTGACTAAACTGTATTGAATTTTTGAATTTAAACAACTATACTAACTATCAAATAGCTCAACTTCGTACGAGTGGAATAAGTTTTTTATTCCCACGGGAACTCCCAGGAAAAAGTAGCCTATGTCACTCTCCAGGTTTGAAAACTATGTAAACCCATAAAAAAAAGTGGCAGTCATAGGGATAGTGCCGATAGAAGTGAAAACGAATATTGATTTTAATTATGATTTTTTTAATAAAAAATTAAGATATAAACCTTAACACTAGACCATTAAAGTTTAGTAAATTTATATTTAAGACCTTTTGTCTTTGTAACAAGCATGTCGCTATTCGCGAGCATGTCGGTCATGAGAATCTACAAGTTTACCCCCAACCAAAAAGTGCTCAACGCGGCTAAAGAAGTCTTCACTTCAAAAAAACACGTCGATCTATTGTTCTGTTTCGGCGTGATTGAAGGACAACCCTTTAAAATGTACTATGATGTAAGAGTAGATACTGTACGCGTTGTGTTAGTGTTACTTTTTTACTTAGGTAGATACTTACTTTAAGTAAATTACAAAATTAGAGGGCAGTTTAGAGCCTCATTGGTAAACGATGACGCGGCTGTTTTACAAGCCCATACGATAGCTCGTATTTCAATTGTTGATTAAAACCCCATTCCCAATCAAGAAGCATCAACGTATAACTTCTAAGTTACTTCGAAGCTGTTAAGTACAGTTATCCACTTGTATAAGCGTCCTTGTTACTTGTATTTTATTTATTAGCGCGGGGTACACGACCGAACAAATCGAAACCGGTTATCAAGCTTCGATTGTTACTTATTTATGTAAATGAAACAAATAGGGGGACAACCGGATGAACTTGTATTGGGTGTAACGCCGAAGACGAGACCCGTTAGGAGTCGTGGCATAATTTATTAAATCTAATTTGAATTTAATAAGTTGTAGGTAAACCAAAAAAATAAGCTGTTTTATTGATACAAAACTTTCTCTTAGCTAAATAACAGAACAAAAACTCCTCGAAAATTATAATGCCTCGGCGTTATTCGACAGCATGCACATCTTTTTAAAATCTAAAAGCTAAGACACTCGTGCATTGTGCTGGTTTGGCATTACAGAAAGCTAAAAACCAAAGAAAGAAGAAGGAACATAAAGCGTAAATTAATATTTTTCCAATGCACTACACGTCCTTTATTCATAGTACTCAATAAGCTAAAAAGCAAGAAAAGAAAAACGAACGTAATAAAATAAAAAGCTGAAATTAATATTTTTCCGATGCGCCACACGTCCTTCGTTCATAGTAGGTACTCAATAAGAATGCAAGGCATGGACCCTTGCCCGCAAACAGGGGTACACTCGCAAACTGGAATTTACTTGCATTGCTTGCAACTAACAATGCTGTAATAAATGAAATGAACTTGTATGATATAAATACTTTATTTTATCATAATTTACTAGGGCCCGTATTAATGAGCCGATATCAACTAAAAACATATACTCAAGTAGATACCGTTAAATCTATAGGCAGGCTTATGACCGGTCTTTAGCATAGATTGACCGATACTTGAGAACCTGTTCTAAGCTGATGTCGGTTTATTAATACGGGTCTAGATAATTTTATTAGGAGAACCGTGCGCAAAAAATTTTTTCATTTCATAGTTTAGGTTATTCGGAGTCTACTAGTCCAAATTTTACTTTTAAATGAAATAATTTCTTACTCTTTAATGTTTAGAGAACAAAAAAAGTTACTTACCTTCATAACATAATATAATTTCTTTGTTTCAGATAAAAATACCATGTGACGAACTACGTTTCCATATTATGTCGTTAACGCTAGGGAGTGAAGTGATGGACTAGTCACTAGTGTGTTCAAAATGCATACTATGGACACTTTGGGCTACGGTCACAAGAAGTACCGGCCTCCGGTGTCCCCTAACAGTTTTTACCATCATGACTATTACTCCAGGCATACGACTCTTCGACCACAGGTAAGTCTTTATAAGCTGAAGCCTTTTGAATTTAAGACTAATCAGAGGCCCAATTGTCTAAGCAAATCGTCATCAATTGACAGCTAACGTATTACTCGAACTGCATTCATAATTTTTAACCAGCAGCCATCTATGACTACCTCAAACAGATCGAAATATCTGTGTGACAAACGATTACGATTTCCTTACAGGGGCAGAGCCTTTACAATGTAACTATTCTAGGTACATATATTTTGGTATGAAGTATGACAGGTCACAACCATGTGGTACAAAATCTAAAGTCCAAAAGTTTGAGCTATGGAATTATAGTCCAAAAATTCGAATTTAAGGCGAGGAGTTGTTTTATGACTCAGGAAGTTAGGCCCATAGGGCTTCGATTGTTCTACGTTTTCAATTTCTTACTTTTATAAAGTTCATTATATTTTGCGTTTATTTGTTAAAATTTTACTACCTAATCAAACCAGCGTTTTGTTCATCGTATATTTTTCGAAATAAGATGTTCGCTTACGCAATGTTTGAGTACGTCGTTGAATATTTGCAAATCACTGTGTTCATTACGTCGTCAACTTACAAGTTCAACGAACTGATGATTTTGAACAGTAGGATCGGGTACGTGGAAGAATCTTTATTGATGCAGTCTACCTATTTACTTATTTAGGTTATTTAATTATTGACCATAGCGGAAGGTTAGACCACAAATTATTGTACTGGAATGACTTACACTGTGGTTTATTAAATTACCTATCATCAGATATTTTGATGTCGTGTGTCGGAGGGAATAGTTGAATTCCAACTTATTGTTTTTATATATAGAATAATCATTGTTTATTGGTTCATTTTCGGCGGTTCGCCTTTACGTTAAATGAATCATTTCTCGGAGAACAGAGCCTGAGCCCCTCTGCCGTCTAGTAAAATTCCTGGCATACCTGTTTATAATAATAATAAAGACATTCTCTGATATTTTATAGGCAAGAAGGAATGCGACGATATCCGCAGAATTTTCTGTATGTATCTGTTTATGGAATATTCACTTTGAATGTGGATGCAAATTTAAAAATCTAAAATCTTTGACTCCCATGTTGTGTATTAACGAACGTGCTGCCCAAGATTAGACAGGACCTTGCAATCCATTGATGAATGGCATACGTACTTCAGAAGTTCAGCTGTAGTAATTTATTATTTCTCTACATTTCTCGAGTCCGAAATCTGATGCCCGTTGAAATAGAGTCTGAGTATTGTTTATAATTCCACTACAAGTTAGCCCTGGACTGCGATCTCACCTGATGGTGAGTGATGATGCTGTCTGAGATGCTAGCAGGGTAACCTGTTAGGGGGTATGACAGTTATATTAAACCCAATACTTCTAAGCGAGTTCTGCACGGCACTGTATTGGAACGAAAGAAGCCACTAGACCTAGACAGGAAAATCCAAATATTATTATTTCCCACCCTGTCGCGGATCGAACTCGGGACTGGGCTAAGTAATAACAAAAAATAAAGTAGGTTCCCACTGTCATTTACTTCCTAAAACTTAAGTAGTCCATGCTTTAATATATGAGATGTTTCAAATTGATTTCGTAGCCAACCTAAGGGCCGTTGGGCCGGTCCCGTTAGAAGAACGGTATCCAATCCAACAATGATCGTAAACGGAACAAAGCCACTTACTCATTATTGTATTTCGAACTAGAGGACGCCCGCGACTTCGTTCACGTGTCCCAAGTTGTCACGTGTCTTGTTCAACAAGTACCCAACTATAATGCAAAAAATGCAAGAAATCACGTCGATCCGTTGCTCTGTTGCGGCGTGATTAAAGGACAAACTCTCTATTTGACGTTTTTGGGGATAGAAATTTCAAAAACTGTAAAATCCGTAATTCATGTTTAGCGGAAGCTCAATTACCAAGTTTCATGGCTATAACTTGAAAAATAAAGGACTTTCATACAAACTTTCAACCCCTATTTTACCCCTTTTGGGGTGGAATTTCGAAAAACCTTTTCTTAGTGGATACTTAGTCTTCACTCTCCAAATTTCATGTCTCTAGGACCAGCGGCTTAGGCTGTGCGTTGATATATAAGTCAGTCAGTCAGTCAGTCAGGGCTTTGAATTTTATATATTATAGATGAGAATAAAAGTTTGATATACTATTAGGAATCCAAATGATACATTTTAAAATATTGTAGACCATTCTTAGTAAGACTTTTGTGTTCTCCAAAATTAGCTTCAAAATGAATAAGAAATGGAAGTGTTAGTCTGGCGAAGGCGAGGTTGGCCTGAAGTGAATCTTGTCCTGGGGAGAGATTTCCTTCGGCTGTGGAATGTCAGGGTCTTTGGGACAAACCGCGGATCAACACATGCGGATCTCGTTGCAGTGTGTACCTCTGATACGGATAAAGGATACGGATTTTAGCCGTATCCGAAAAAGAGTTAGGTCACTGGCTACACGCTCTGCCATCTCATAGCTTGGGAACGATTCTCGACCGGACAGCGCTTCGTGTGGCAGTTTGCTTACGCTTGGGAATAAAGGTATGAGAGCCTCATTACTGTCCTTGTGGCAGCCACGTGGATCAGTTTGGTCACCATGGACTCAGTTGCATTCGGAGCACAGGCCGCTTATATCGCCACGGTGCTCTCAATGATATCGTCCGTCGCGCTCTGGCCACTGTTTCCATTTCTGCACAACTGGAACCCTCAGTTCAACTTTGTTCAGGGATGTCGGCAAGAGGCCGGACGGGATGACTATAGTATCGTGGTCGATGGGTCGTGCACTAGTGTGGGATGCAACCTGCGTTGATACGTTGGCCGCGGCCCACCTACCGGGCTCGTGCCTAAAGGCGAGTGCAGCTGCCGAATCTGCTGTTGCTTAAGCGTCAAAAATACTCATTCATTACTAAGGACTACGTTAGGTACGTTAGGTACGTTACGTTACTAGGAGACTCTGGGCCCATGGTCATCGGACTCGAAGAATTTAATAAATGTCGTGTCCCAAAAACTGATCCACGCCTCTCGTGACCAAAGAGCTGGCGCTTATTTGGCCCAACGGCTTAGCCTTGCCATTCAACGAGGTAATAGCGAAAGTGTTTTGGGCACCATGCCCATTAACGATCACTTTGACGGGTTGTATTTTTTGTAAATAGAATTAGTTTTTTAATTCGATTTTTATTTATTTGTGAGTTTTAATTAAAACAATTTGTATGATGTTAACATCCTATGTAAAAATGTTATAAATATACCTATTGTTCCATATTTATGTAAGAAATGGAATAGCTTTAGACATTTACTTCTCTATATCTTCTTATTCTCTATATTTCCATTTGAGCACACAATTTTATTGAATAAATAAATTGAAAGCCTTATAAATACTAATTTAAAAAAAATATTTATGCTGTCAGCGAAAGTGGTTTGTTTGTAGCAAGTCAGTTATTTATTGCTAAAATAAGTACGCACGTAAAATACTAGGTATACTAGGCCTAACTACTTACAACCATTTTTCTTCTGCCTTAATATTTGCTTAAACAAACCCTTGTACAAACAACTTAGTTTAACTTAGTTTCAAACTCATAATGTTCACTGATAATTAAGAAAAAGGAAAATATTCACGCGCCAGTAATCTACATCATTATTATTTATATGAGGAATTTTTACCGCTACGCTGGCCCCGTTATATTATCTACCTAGTACTATATTATAGGTAACGGCTAAGTTATAGATACTTAGAAGTACCTACTAAAGCTATTTATGCGTCGTAGACTTAGCAAAATTGGTTAATTTCGAGCTCGCCGACCTGATCTTAGGGTCTCACCACAGATCAAAAGAGTCCTTTTTTGTGGGTCTCACCACATTCACATCACAAAGAATGAAGTAATTTATAGTATGTTAGCTCTCGTATTACGCATTATATAATGTATTTATTTATTTATAATGAACATCTATAATGTCGAAACGTTTTTCAAAAAATAGAAGAACTCGAAACATTTCCTTATAACCGTTATTAAATTTTCCTGAATTATCATTTCCACTGATAGGGCGATCGCTGATTTATATTTGTTTCGTTAAGAACCCTTATATTCTACTCGTGAATAATATGCTAAGCTATTACATAAGAATTGCCAAGTATTGTTCTTGATTCTATAAGTATATTATAATGCTGCTAGAAAAAAAAATTCGTATCCATGATTACCCACTAACTAATTAATGTACCTAAACGTAGTCGTGTCAATAAATGACGATTGCAATGGTCTTGCAAATCATACACAATTGTATGATGATACTAATTACGTAGCTAATAAACGATACAGTTACAAAACAATGAAAATCACGGAGTGAAGCCAAGTGCACGTTAATGCGACGTAGAAAATAAGCACAGCAGTGATGTAATGAAAAATGAGATACAAGTGCACGCAAGCGTTGCTTCGCGTCACGCAATGATGCGGCTGAGCTAAGACAGTACCTAAAATCCAATAAAAACCCAGGAAGCTTGCCTCGTGCCCCGTGATGCTGCTAATGAATATAATGAATAATATTCTTCCGCGTGTTTAACTAATTAAACACCGATACTATAACTTACGGCGTGAATATGCGATGTGGATCCATAGCGCAACTGACCGTAAAGGCACGAGCTTTTAATGGTGTTTTGTTGCAATTATATTGGAAGTCAATGAGATTACTGTGCAAAATGTATTCGAAAAGATGGAAGTAAGAAGTTTATTATGCATAACGGTGAATTGGAATAGATTCACTGATGTTTTCAAGTTTTTGTGGAATCGTTTGACGCTCAATATTGAAGCTGGTGTTTTCAAATTATTTTATCACCCAGAATTATTGCTGGTGTAAAGCCACTGCCCTGGTATTCTAATAATTGTTTAAACTCAAGTGTAAACTACACTATACCTAAAATTACTTAAAAACACTAAAATCAGCATAACATGGCTATTAAAGTCCATTGTTTTCCGCAGTGGTACCCTTTGGTTACAAAATAAAAGCGATGTAACCGTAGGTAGGTACTCAAAAACATTTAATAAAATCATAACTAGCCACACCAAGAAGAAAGTAGCATAGGCTTTGTCGAACAAAAGTCACCAGACCCAGGGTCAAGTGTCACGTAACGGTAAATCTAAACAAATTAGATTTTTGCAAGTTAATTAATTTACAACCAATAAGTAACGGGCTTAGTACACTTATTTAGTCGGACAGTGATTAAGTATAATAAAGTTGCGTTAAAATAGACTTTTATAGGGAACAGGTATTAGATTCGACTTTCATCTGGTCGTAAAAGTAAGAACGTGCAGAAACTTTGGACGTAAAACAGTTTATCGCAGACGCTGATTTGGAAATCTTCTTGATATTATAAATTCAATTAAAAATAACTTAAACTTAAACTGTAGAAAGTATACACTTTCTCTCTATATTTTTAATGTAAGTAGAAAAATAAGGTTAATACACGTATTTGTTCCGAGTAGATAACGCCTAGTTTTATTTAGTGGAACAGGAACATGAAATTGTTGTTCAAAGTGCATACGGTCAATTAGATTTATGGCTGTTTAAGCAGTTAAATAACAGTGGCACAAAATAATTCATACTCAATAATATGCCAATTTATTCAAACAAACTATAAAATAAAACTGGGCATCCTCGAAACGCAAGCTCTTAAACAGCTTAAGAAAAATATTTTCAAGTTTTAACGAGCACGCAGGGCTACCAAGAACCGCACTTGTAGATACGAGTTCTTTTAAAACTTGGTCTATTTTTACACACGCGATACGTGTAAGATTATAAGCGAGGTTGAGTGTAGCTTTTGTAATCGCAATGCAGTATTACGTGCGCCGCGGTCCAGGTTTGCCTTGCACTTGAAGCGTCTTCAGTGCAATAGCCGGCTGCGGCCGTGGCAAGGCGACGGGGCCAGTTCACTCGCTGAAACAAGTCGAGCCGCCTGAGGCTCTCTGGCTGGCATTTACGAGCGCTCGCCCGCTTTGTTGATACTTTAGGGCTACACTCATGCATACTATTTAGAATTTACTACTGTAGCAGCTTTCCATACGATTTTATTTTATAGCATGCACCTCGATGGTTATCTACTAATTATTATTTATCTCCGTAAGTTTATGGTTTTGAATGAATCCATCCTGAAACTCTGCTACGCCTACGTTCGTTCCAGGTACAACGACAGAAGCTTTTATTCGAAGAGATTCAAGTACTTTGACGGTAAGTATACCTAAGTCAATCCTGCCATTTTCATCGACATTCCCTTAATTTTAGGGAGCTCTTGCTTTTACGTAGCTATGATATTTTAAAGGGATGAAAACAGACATTTCTCAAAAAAAACAGTCATCAAGAAAAAACCAGAAGTGCCCTGCAGGCCTATCAAATTATGACATGTACGAACACAAAATTAAGGGATATCCTTTTCAAATATATTTAATAGTCTCACGTACAGATTTTCGGTAGATAAAAATTTTATAATACTTATTGCCATAAATTTTTTGCTTTAGGTATTCATTAAATAAAATCTCAGCCATCCTCTCAAGAAACGTGCTCTGGAACTTTGATTTTGCTTGTAATTATCATGTGTGCATCGTACAAAATAAACACCGGAGCATGTTATTTTAATTTTTTTTCAATTTTCAATTCGTCGGACTGGCTCACAAGTGTCAAGTAAAGATCACTGGCCCCTGAATTATGATGGGATATAAAATATTTTCTTGCTTCCTTTCAAGGTCACAAATTTCAGACTTACTGAAGGAATATAGAGAACCAATTCACAGTTTCAGAGAAATTTGTGTGACGCGGCTCTGGTAATGACCAGAGAAATAACCAGAGACTCATGTAGTGTTTGTTGTACACCGGTAATACAGTGATAGTCTAGTGACTAGTCAGTATTCATTAGTGGTTAAGAATTCCAATTTGTACCTGGTCAAACCCTGTTTCATTCTGAGAGAAGATCCATGCTCAGAAATGGGCTGGCGATGATGATGATGACATATCATGCGCTCCGTTTTACCTTCACAGTCGAAACCTTAGGGAAAACACGCCTACGCCTTCAGGAGATAGTAGAATCCACTAGTAAAGCGCGTCATTGCCAGACGTGAGACGATAGGTGATAGTTACTACTCTAAACAAAAGCTCTAATGTTTCAAATAAATTGGCTATTGGCTGTAATAATGAATTAGGGTGATAACAAAACAATGTGCCTTCGTCATTAGCGAGTACGTCCTAACAATGGATATAAGGAAAGTGATCTCAGTAATTATGTGTGTCAGTGGGTCCTACCTTTCTCTTTACAATCTTTGATTTGAAAAAATGTTTCTAGCTGAACTAGTGATACAGATATTATTTTCATAGATAGATATAAAAATTGCAATAGAAAGTGATTCTTGCTTCCGCAGCTAAGCATCTAGGTACTAGGAAGTGTCAGAAAAGATACCTATAGTGTTTTTTTATTCGTTGATTCCTTGGTCTGTCCTTCAATCACGCCGCAGCCCGCACTATAGAATTCGATTTGATTTTCCGAATGGACCTGGAGAGTGACAGGCTACTTTTAATCCCGAAAAAAGAGTTCCCATGGGCTTTTTAAAACCTTTATCTAGGCAGACGAAGACCAAGGTTATGGGCCAAGTGGCAGACGAAGTCGCAGGCATATCAACGCCCAGCCCAAGCCCTTGGATCTCTAGATTTTCAAAATCCAACAAGAAGAAAAACTTTTAGGTAGACAAAGAATAAAGGTTTTTTCGAAATTCCCACCGGGCGGCCGCTAGTCATCTAATACTTATATCTATATACATAAACTTTCTATTATAAATGCGAAAGTTTGGATGAATGGATGTATGTTACTCAATCACGCCAGAATGGCTAAACGGATCTAGATGAAATTTGGCACAGATATTATAATCTGGAATAACATATAGGCTACTTTTAATACCGGAAAATTAAAGAGTTCCTGTGGAAATAAAAAAAATCAATCCACGCGGCGAAGTTGCAGGCACCAGCTAGTAATTCCAAAAAGCTAAAGTACTTATGTAGACTTTAGGTACAAGTATAAAAAAGTCTGGTAAACTTGTGATGAATGTGCGTCAAATATATTTTTTTATTTAACTTTGAAACGTAATACACAGACAACCCACATAAAAAGTGAAAATAAAAGAGGATCGCAAGAAAGTGAGTTAGGAGTCGAGATAGCCATAAACTTCAGAAATAAAATGCTTAAGAAGAAAATAATAATGAGCGTGCAGAGCACAGGCGATGCGAGGCTTTGACCGATCTGGGTTCATTGGTCGCGGATAGATCCAACACTTTAATTATAACCCACTATGAAGGGTGTTCTGCACATTCGTAGTATTTTTCTACACCGCTCATTATACTATACGAAAATATACATCTACAAGATTACAGAAATACCCAATCCGAAAATAATGACGACCCGCACACAGTGGTGAGCGCTATGATCTTAAAATAGATTTAGACAATTAGATTTGGGAATGTATAATTCCTGCACTATCTCTTTCTGGTCTGGTGGGAGGCACATAGGGCCCGTGACTATGCCACGTCCGTACTGGCAAAGACTGCCGCCAGGTGCCAACCGAATAAAGCATTCCGGTACGATGCCTCGTTGCAACTTGCAACTGATTGCAATACCTCTATCAGGTTAGCCCGCTACCACTTAGGTGACAACCGCAGTTAACAAATAGTTGAATAAAAAAAAATGCACAATCAGCAGAGGATTATTGAGATATATTATAGAGAATAGCCACATTTTAAGAATAGTTTGTTTTCAGAAGCACCTCACTAAAATTCGATGGGCCGTAGTCGCGTCGACAAAGTTTGTGTTTTTTGCAAATGTGTTTCTACCAAAAGAAGAATTATAACGAATTCCCCTAGAGGGACAAAGCATTTTCGTAAAGGTTATAAGTTATAACGAAATTACTGAAAAATATTACGGGCCCGAACCCTCGGGCTTCGCCCACCAATAGGTATAAAACCTATTTGTATTTTCTTTGAAAGGGGTAAAGGCAGATTTTCAGCCGATTGTTATTTACAATAACAATATCTGTTTTAGTAAGGCCACGATACGAAGTATATAACTTCGGATAAACATATTATTACCATTTTGATAATATTAATACTAGGTAACCCGCCCCGGTTTCACTTGGGTGGCAGTTGAATTAGTGGGCACTATACTCCGAACAAATTTATAATATAACTAACCCGTAGGTTTTTAACACACATTATCCAATGTCTTCCTCATGAAATTATCTGAATGATAAGGTGCACTGAGAAGACTTTTTAAGGGGTTCCGTACCCCAACAGGAAAAAAGAAACCCTTATAGGATCACTTCGTTGTCCGTCTGTCTGTCTGTCGGACGGTCTGTCTGTTTGCCAACCATCTTTTTCTCGGGAACGCGAGGTATCAAGTTGAAATTAGTATCAGATAATTTCATTTCTTACAAAGCTATTACATCGCTATGGATTTGCCGAAGCTCTGTCACTCATTTCGGTAGCGGCTCCCGGTGTTGTTGTAAAATTAGGATTAAAGAAATTAATGTAGGTACGACCTCAAAGATACCGCTTTTATTTGCCAAAATAAACAAGTTAGAAGTTTGCGTCCGTTCTCGTTTAATTACCTATCATAATTATTATTAACGCACGTGCGTGTTTGCCTGTTTGCCACAGCCGACTAGGTAAACTGAATTTGTGGGTGTATATTGTGATACAGTCGAAACTCTTATCCTAAATGGAATATTCAATTCATGTAGGACTTGTGCCGCTTATGATTTTTCAGGACTCTTGTACTGTACCACCTATATATTAAAACTTTTGTCTAAACTGAGTTTGCCGGAAAATATCAGAAATAATTATTTATTTCTGACTCTTGCTCCATGCAGTAACATATTCTGTTCTACCACATGTAAAATAAGAGTTACTTGGCCCTACCTACCTCCAGAGTGTTAAATAATGGTCTAGGCCAGAAGACTTGCTTCGTCGACCCTCCGTTAAACTACATTTTTGACTTCGATTTTTAATGAACAATACTAAGTATTTTTTTTAAATTAATGTATTGACCAAAACCAATCGTGCACATGGGGACAGACGGACAGTAATAACCTTCTTTATCAATCTAGATCATAATAACTAGTGGTTCGCCCCGAACTGAGACCTCGCGGTATCCATAAGATAGTTTTAACTATATATTGTAATAGTTAACTTTTAACATTAGACGCAAAATAGCTAAAGAGTTATTGGAGAAACGAATAAACTTTTACAGAGCGCCATTTATTGACATCATTGTGAAGTTCTGTTAAATATACTGAAGCTCATTAAAAATTAAATAATTTCGTTTCCTTATAATATTTATCTTATTTTGGTATTTGTTGTTCATAAAGTTTTAGGCTCAGCCTTTCATAAAATTGAGAGTTCTGAGGTCAACTTTGGAAGTTAGAAAATTTCCACTTTAAAAGCCCCCCATTTCGTAAATATTAGGGGAAAAATGAAAAAAAAAAATATTGGACTCTGTTCCTAATTATCTATAAAATTATATACCGCAACCCTATGTAACGCGATAAAAAATATTTTACTTCGCATTCGCTTCTATGAGAGCCTCCCTGAAATAAGATTTTTATAATTTTTTAGGCCATATTCGGCTGGAGGCCATCGGTTTATTTATTATATTTAATTACAGTCAGTAATTCAGAAGTTATAAGACTCTGACAGACGTACGGACGGAGGGACAGACAAGTGCAAATTCACTCAAGTAGACTCAGAGATCTTCGCTTCGCTCAGTCAATAATACTCGTAATATTAGGTAGGTATAATGAAGTTTGCAGCTGCAAATACTTAGTATCAATTTCAACAATAGCCAACTTCTACATCTCGAATATGTTTATCTATTGCAATCTTTACAATATTACTAATCGTTAAAGATTAATGGAAGATGATTGTTATTAACAAATAAACAATGCAATGTTGATTATATTCTTTATGCGGGCAAATTACACGTTCCTTACGCAGCATTAGCCCTTCGGATATGCACCTGTGATTAAACAACTTCTATACGACTACGTAGTTATTCTATTTATTAGCTTTGAAGGGCAATTTTAATCTAATAAAGGCCTGACCTTATGTTTTATGTGAGTTTATAAACATAGGTATATAACTGCAATATGCAGTGTGCAAAGGATTGCTTCATGATAAGGAAAATGGTTACAGTGATCATTAATGCATAGGTATAAATAAGCATTAATCGAGAACGTAGCATGGAAAGTTATTTCATGAATATTATACGATATATTCGGTACGAATAAAAAGCTTGAACCTAATACTGAACATTCCTAAAGATTAAAGAACCCCATTAAATAGGTATACTAACAATATCCACGTTAGTAAGCATAATTTGCACTTACACTGCTTATTTTTTATTTGATAACTCTACAAATATATATTTTTCTACTAAATTTCACTATACAAATACATAATTAATTTTATTATAGGTGTTGGAGTGACCAACATGACAGGCGTGAGAATTTACGTATCTTCGAATTTACGTGGGTCGGGCTTAACTTTATCGCTGTATTACTGTAAACCTTTTAGCTTGCAACTTCCGTCGTGGCCTGTCTTGGAACACCTTTTAAGTACAAGATACTTGCGGGACATTTAAAATGTACATTTTTAGGGTGCCGTACCTCAAAAGGAAAAAACGGAACCCTTAATATACCCTTAACGGAACACTTTGTTGTCCGACAGACGAAGACCCGGACGGAAGGACAGTCAAGACCCTTTTTCTCAGGAACGCATGGAGGTATCAAGCTGAAATTCATATAAAATACTCAGGTCTACTGTCCCTTGGATCTGTGGAAAAAATCAAACTTTAGAAGTTTGATTACCAATCAAAAGATACAACCGTTTATGCTGCAAATTTTCGACACTCTCAAGGGAATCTAAGCCTACAGGGTACTTCTCGTGAACTCGGAATCTTGAAATTAGGTACGAAGCAACGTCAGCTTGATACCGCCAAGCACAGATAAAGGATAAATTGAGAAAAGCATAAATTTTTTGTTACATCATAGAATTTAAATATTTTTAATAATTGTGTACGGGACCCTCGGTACGCAAGTCCGACACTCACTTGGCCGGTTTTTTATAAAGAAACATACTTGTTAACATAGAGGTCGTTGCACATATCTATGGATTTTTCCACCTAAAATTGACAATAATTTAAGCATTAATATCTTTACAAAATAATAGGAAATACAATAACTTTCATAATTCACTTCGGTGGTATCCGGTTTAGGTATTTTTCTCCTTAATAACATGCCAACTTTGAGTCGCAATTCATCTTACAAGAAACGAGCTCTAAAATAAAATGTTGGAACGCAAATCGAATTCATTTTTGCCTTTTTTTCGTCGAGGGTATAAAATGAAGCTTCACACAATAGGTCGTAAATTTTCATTAGCCACTACATCTTTGGACATTCCTAATTTCATATTTTATGGATTGTGGTTTGTCTGTCATTATAATATATAAGTAGCCTCCATGTTAATCCAGACTATAATGTATCTCTGTGCTAAATTTCATCCAGATCCCTTCAGCCGTTCTGGCGTGAAAGAGTAACAAACATCCATACATCCGTACTCACAAACTTTCGCGTTTATAATATTAAAGTAAGATACGATAAGATAGATAGATACATGAGGTAGACTTTTCTTCATATTCACAAACATAACTATTAGTTTCAACTGATAAAAGTTTAACTGAATGCGGCCTAGCATTTTATATCGATCATTCACCTTGGGTTTGATTACTTCCTGCCTTATTGGTTTCTAACAAGCACACCAAATTGCTCCAAAAAGAAACTAAAACTAAAACCTGTGGACGGACGCAAGGTCAGTGACCGAGTCCTTGACCTACACACATTTGACCATGGGCTCTTCGTAAATAGTGTTTGTCTTCAAAGAAAATTTAAGTCAGATTTAACAACTTATGTCAGAGTCTTTAGATAAAGTTAGTTACAAGTTTAGTATTTTAGTTTTTCATTGAATATGAGATATTATTTTTAAAAAACATACATACTTTTGCAGTTGCACAGTGCACTGCCTCTAGCAGTCAATTATTGCAAAAGGGATATATATATTTTAAAAACCCAGCTGTTTCATTTTATTTGAATCAGTTTCTTTTTCCACTACTACCAACGAAATAGAATGAGTACTACTAAAATTCTACATCAATGGCTACAATAGCTTCGATTCTTTGATTACTTTGATAGGGGCTTCGTAGGCCATTGAGATGGGTTTTCTATCGAACTTGACTTTTCCGCTTCGCTGTATTTCAAGCCTCTTAAATAACTCTTGATGCGATACAAAAACTCTTTTCATATCTTTTTGCCCTTTCGTTTCGTTTCGTTTCGAAATAAAACAGGAAATATTATTCAAACTAGTATGCGTAACCTTGTGGTTATAATGAACGAATTTTGGAGACAGAAGGTATGAATGATCATTATATTCGCCCACCATTTGAGACGATTCAGCGTTGTCGTCACCACTTTCGACGCCTTTTATGTATGAAGGTGACCCACATTTTATAAATTGTTTATGGGTGACTTGGCGATTGGCGGAGAAAGTGGTCGGATGAATGAAAGTCTAAATTTGTCTACCTATGTCTAGCAGAAGAAAGAACTACGCTTATTTATATGTATGTCGTTTGACAAATGTGATTGGTAGAATAGTAGCCTCTTCTTTTTAGAATTAAGTATATTAGGTTTATTCTAAAAAAACCGTCCAACTGCGAGTCGGACTCGCGCACTGAGGGTTCCGTACAAACCTGTAGTAAGTTTAAAGTTATTAAAAATATTTTTATTATATGATATAACTAAAAATGTATGCTTTTCGCAATTTTTCTTTTATCTGTCCTATAAGAGGTTGCTTCGTACCAAATTTTAAAATTCTGAGTTCACGGGAAGTACCCCGTAGGGTTTGATTTCCTTGCGAGTGGCGAAAATTTTCAGCATAATCGGCTGTATCTTTTGATGGCGTTGGCTTAGAAGTTTGATTTTTTCACAGCTCCAAGGGATAGTAGACCTGAGTATTTGATATGAATTCCTTGGACGGAAAACAAAGTGATCCTATAAGGGTTCCGTTTTTTCCTTTTGAGGTACGGAACCCTAAAAATAAAGTAAGAAATAGGAAACTTAGTATTTATCATTATTTTGTTTGCTCTGAATCAAGTGCTAGTAATCAAGTACGTGCTCGGGAGGGCACGATTCAACTTTACCGTGCCTGGACTTTTGAGCAAATGACTGTTATTTATTGCCATTCACGCTGTCCTTTAATGCAATCCAATCTTCCATACGACCACTGCTGACATGGCCTTTTTGGGATTGCGCCACGAACTCCGGTCTTTCGCCTTCTTCGTACTTCTTGGAGTCATTCGAAGTCGTCTAAACACTGCGCTTGGCGTTTCACTGTCTCTATTCTCTAGCACTTCAAATCGGTCGGATCGATGCTAAATAAATTGCCATTTCAGCTGACTAGCACTCACTCACTAATTTCAATCCATTGCCGGCTCATTACTAAGCACGAGTCTTCTCTCAGAATGAGAAGGGTATGGCCAATACGCTGGCCAAGTGTGAATTGGCATGCAACCGCTTACTCTACTTATTATATTAATATAGGTACCTGAAACTTATTACTCTTCTTAAAATAAAACCAGCCTATATAAATTTTTTCGTCTTTCTACACTAAATGCATAGCATAATAGAGAGGTAGTGCGGCGAAGGCAACAGCGCATCGACAGCGCGAGTCCCGTTACTTGACACACTGGCGCCTGGCTCACAGCCTCTATAGCCAGAGGCAAACGATCCCAAAACGCAATGTAGGGTGAAATTTTATGCTGATTGCACATAACAGTGTGCACGGCAGTAGCAGTTCAATACCTATGGGCAAGTCAGCGGTCTGCGTTTATACCTACCGTTTGGTCACGCTAAATAAATATAGAGGCTTTCAACAGCAGATGCTGCGTATGATCGAGCTGGAGCCAGATGCTCTTACGGCACGCCTCAGATGTGCGATATCAAGTATAGGTATTTCTCCAAACAAACGATAACAAAAACCGAAAAGGCCAACGTCCGTAGGTACATTAACGTAAAAAAGCTCTAATCATCAAAATATGGGTGCCTATCAGGGAAAATCCCAGTAGGATAGTTATCAACTTAAGTCAAATATTAGGTAGGCTATGCTGTGTACAGTCTACCGTAAGTGAAGTTCATAAGTTCATCAGCTGTTACATTTTAGTGTTATCATTGACTAGCATCCGAAAAAAAACATAATAATATAATACTCCTCTAGATAAGAATCAGTAGTTAGCCTGCTTTGTACCTAGGTACAAAAGTTCACTATTATAGGTAGGCACCTAGCCGAAAGTCTTTATGTAGTTAACTCAACAGCCAGACATCCGCCAGATATGAATTTTGGTTATGAATTTTGATTCTTAACATCCTCCTAGGCGAGTAACCAAGATTTAATTTACAGTTTTATTAATAATTTAATAGTAAACTATTAGTAAAAGATTTTATACACGTACACAGAGCATCACATTAGATACCTCAACTATGAAGTACAGTTTCTTAGTTGTCACGTTACAGTTAACTCAGTAAACACAATACACAGAAAAGGCGATATTAAACTAAATGATGCGTACAATAAAACGATGTAGAGCTTTAGAATTATTGTTACAGTTACTGTACAGTCAATGGCTATATCACCGTAAGATTGTAAAAACCGTTAGATTATAATCTAACTCGCGAAATTGTAAACTATCGAAAGATTGTGAACTGTTCAATGTTCTAAGTGTTAATTTTTGAAATATTAATTGTATTTACGTTTTATTGTCTCTTTCTTGTAGGTTAGGCTTTTTTTTTTTTTTTTTTTTTTTTTTTTTTTTTTTTTTTTTACGCTGGGAAATGCGTTTAGGCATCCCTCTCGGAAGCAGGCAGTGTGAAACTGCGGTGCTTCCGAGAGGGTATGTGGGACTCACTGGCACTCCAGAATACCCACTAAAACCCAGCGGCGCTCCTGCGCATCGCCTTAAGGCTGGGTTACGGGAACACGCAATCATCCGCGACCCAGCCAGCGACGTCCGCCCAAGCGGACCCTCCTGCGGGGGGCATGCTGCCCCGACTCCCCCTGATGTTCCTCCGCGACTGAGGCTCAACGGGCGACAACGACGACGACGACGACGAAAACGACGACGACGACGACGGACTGGCCGCCCGGAGCTCCCGTCAGGGTGGGAGGCGCCGGTCTTGCGCGCGCCTCCTGCGCCCGGCCCTTCGGCGGCGGAGAGGGTCTGCGTCGGCAGCAGCCTCACGCAGCCGTTCCGCCGCCTCCTTCTGGGACATCACCTCCTCGCAGAAGGAGCTTGTAGGTTAGGCTAACCTAACCTACAAGAAAGAGACAATAAAACGTTATTTAGGTCGAACCCTAAGGTTCGACCTAAATAACGAGGTGGTAAATAAATAGGTAGGTTTTATCGGGTTTATATATCTATCAGATTACAATCTACCGGAAAATAATACGTTAAATTGTAATCTTTCGACACTTTGCGATTTCGCGAGTTAGATTATAATCTAACGGTATTTACAATCTTACGGTGACAGCTATAAAGCACATGAAGTCATAATCTGTCAGGAATGTGAATGCAAAGAAATAGTCACGTCATTATGGCAATCAATGTGCTATCTTCAATGGATCGGCCGGTGAGCCGTATGCTGCATTCTACATTTTTATACACCTACATTCTTCGCCGGTGACAACTGTTGTATTCAGATTAAGATTAGGTTAATTCGCAGGTATGGTGGCACCAGATTAAGTACTTAATAAGTAGTCCCCCTTAATAAGTGAGCCTGCATCAGTAAGTATTAGGCGCTTAAAGCTTAAATTTCTGGTTGATTATAAAATTATTAATGTTTTCATAATCGACCCAAGTCTGAATATTTTCAACGATAAAAGTGAAAGAGTTGTAGAAGAGATAAGAGACCTCGGTATTTAGGAAAGCAGAAACCAAGTAGTAGAAAAGTCAAGTAAAAGAACTTATCGTAAAGGATCAGGATGCCATTTAAATGAGATATGTTTTTTGGTAAGATCATGCTTAACTCCAAGCTTGTGCACCATACGAATGTTGGATGACAGGATAAAATCTGAGTTAACCTATTGGCTATTATATAAATCTTAATATTTCACACTTGTGAAATATGAAGTCGCTTGACGTTTTTGTCATTGAGCTGATTTTTGTCATTGACCTGGAAGAGCTTAGTCAACTCGTAATCTGGTTACGTTGAGTGGGCATGACTGTCGAGCAAAACATATATGCCTTAAAACATGTGCGCAGCTGATAAATACCTAACCTACCTACCTAACCTAAGCGCAGACAAATTACCACACAAATCAAGATGAACATAAAGTAAGTATTACGAAAAAAAACATCTATACCTACTAAGAATTATTTGGGCGAGACGGGGTACTTAGTGACAAGAGTTACAAAAGTTAGGTAATAACTTACAGTTTACCGAGTATCAGCGGTCAAAGTTTGGCCACTAAAAGATAATCTATTTCTGCCTTACAATCGATTCGTTTCAAATGGAAAGCAGGTTTCAACGTTTGAATTATTTAGTGCTTTTGAGTTTTGATGATTCAAAAGATAACAGTCGGTAAAATTTAGACAAGTATAATAGAGCCTGCAGTAGTTTTATCTCGCGGTCCGTTGTAGCTGCGAAAAACTCAAGCTTCTGTCAACGCAATCAAAAGATACAGCCGTGAATGCCTCATATTTTGCATATTTTGACGCTCGCCAATAAATCAAAACCTATAGAGTACTTCCCGTTGAACAAGAATCATGAAATTTGGCGAGAAGCAAGGTCTAATAGGAAAAAAATTGGGTTCCGTATTCATAGAGTATCGAATTGTTTGCCGGCCGCTACTAGTTTACGTCATATTATGTAAGCCAGTTATTTCACAGCTGATTAGGTACGTGTTGTTATATCATCTTTCTTGTTATTTACTAAAATAATTTATATTGTGTGCCGGTACGGAACCCTTTGTGGGCGAGTCTGACTCGCACTTGAACGGTGTTTTTGTACAGAATGATTTGTAGACACACCTGCCTTTTTTTCCAATAGATAAGAGATAAGAATTTTAAGCGCTATATAGATACCACAAAAGCAATGCTATGATTCATTAGATTCCCATGCTCATTGGCTGATTTTTTGTTACTTATATTAACTGATATGAAAAATATTAACATTGTTCTTTGATCTTTAGGTATTTTTTGGTATTAAATATGTATGTATGGCTTAATTATGTTCACACAGCTTCTAGACACGTTTCGGTAGTAAGCATAAATTTATATATAATAACATACATATAATTAAATAATGATAATCTTCTGTTCTAAAATGATATCAGTTTCAGCAATCATCAAACATTGAGATAGCCAATGAAGCTTTTAGAACATGTGTCTACCTAGGAATTTTCGAACGTTAATTTTAGGTTATAGCATAACCTAAGTCTCGGTAATATTTATCTAATGATTAATAAATAATTAATTAATGAATCGATCGAATCATTCAAATGATCATTTCATGACTCAGTTGCTATGTCTAGATTTAGCAGTTTTTGTTTATCATAGATTCGAATATCATTCATCATATCATTTATCTCTGATTTATCTTAAATTACGTAAAAGCACAAAGTTAAACATGCGTCGGATGCGTGAGGATGTCACGACAACTATTAAAAACTTAAGTCATTTCATAATGAGACGGCATTGTATTTTGATACCAGCATAAATTAAAACTAATTATGATTTCATGTTGACTTGTAAGTTTACCTACGGTGCCCAAACGTTTGCAAAATCAAAACAAGTCTATGGAATTAAGTTGCTACCCCGTATCCGCGTTTTGCTGTGTTTTCTCATAAAAACTTGTCGTTCTTAATGCAACTTTGTCCACGTTGATAGTTTTTAAAAGTTCATGGGAATACTTCGATTTTTCAAGATTTTCTAAAGTAGCACCCTGTGCACAGAAGTCGTTAAGGGCTAAATTCCGTCAAGCACGGTTAAGCCGTAAAAAGCCGTTTAATAAGATAAAAGGCCGAAAAAATGGATAGATGGACAAAATAATGATTAATCTGAGTACTTGACTCCACGCTTATATTTTTCACTAGCTCATGCCCGCAAGTTCGTCCACGTGCTTTAAGTTTTTTTATTCCCGCGGGAACTCCTTAATTTTCCTTGAAATATGATTTTGATACGCTTGTTTTAAAAATTGAGTTATTTATGCTCACCCTATAAACGATGAATCTCGTGGATGAAACAATTTTCAATGTTACCATGATTAATGTGTTAGTTGCTGCGTCAAAACTATTACGGGCTCACCCATGACCTGGACGGAGCTGCGAACAAACCTTGCCCAGTAATTACCATATGTAAACACAGTTTACTCGTGTGCCTCGTCAGTCTAGTGGTAAGCATGTTCCACTGCGGCTGATGAGGTCCCGGGTTCGAGTCCCGGGTCAATAATAATTAAGTATTGGGGTTTCCCTCTCTCCTATGAGAGTGGAGGCCTCTGACCAGCAGTGGTACGTTAATAGGCTGTTAATAGTGGTGGTGGTGGGGGTTTTCTGGCAAGAAATTCTCATTACTAGCCCGGAGTTGGGAAGTTGGAGGTGTGACACCCCCGTGCCTCGGAGAGCACGTTTAGCTGTCGGTCCTGCGCCTGATCTCTCTTAGGTCGAGTCGAAGTTTCCGTCCCATCGGGCTATGAGAGCGAAGGAACAGAGAGTGCACCTGTTTTTACGCACACACTTGTGCACTATAATATCCTGCGCAGATGGCTAATCCCTCTGGAGATTGGCCGCCGTGGGCGAAATTCGGTCGGGAGGACCTTATTAATAATAATAATTGTGTGTTTAATAATAATATTAAACACAGTTTTAATTGACGAAAACTCATTAGCAATTCGGGGCTAAAACATCGCTTGAAAGCGCTAAAGCCTCGTGAATGCCGAAGAGAAACTTATAAAGACTTCTGAGAACTTTTTGACGCGACTTCTGAAACTTTGAAATACCCATATTTCATCTTATCAGGAAAGAACGAAGGAGGAAATGGTCTATAGTTAATTTAGGTATATGTCACCGTAAGATTGTGAAAACCGTTGGATTGTAATCTATCTAGCGAAATTGTAAACTGTCGAAAGATTATAATTTAACGCATTATTTTTCGGTAGATTGCAATCTGTTAGGTATATTAACCCGATTGAACCTAAGTGATTTGATTTGAGTGATGTGAGAACCTGATTATTTATGTCGAACCCTAACCTAACGAAAGAGACAAGAAAACGTAAACACAATGAATATTTCAAAAATTTACACTCAGAACATCGAACGGTTCTCAATCTGTCAACAATTTACAATATATCGAGAACAAAAAAGCTTTAGATTGCAATCTAACGGTTTTTGCAATTTTACGGTGACATATATACATTTTATCGGTGTATTTTTGTTTATTGACAGCGATCTCAATTTAGTGGTCAAGTATCTAAACTGGTACATAATATACGACCTAAGGGCGAAAAAATAGTAGGTACAAACAAGACAGGACAAAAACAGCGCGAAACGTCAACGTCAACATTGTATGAAACGTTTTGTCGTGTCGCGTAGTATGTGCAGTACTATAGTGTAACAATGTATACGCAGATTTTTCGTCAGCCTTTTTGTCCGTAGTGTGCTTTCGCCCTAAAAATAAAATGAAGGAGATGCGCAGTCTTAGGAGGGAACGGGAAACCTTGAAGCCGAATGCAAAGTGTGCTTTTCAAGGGTTTTTACTAAGTACCTGAGTAAATGTTTCAGAATCTTCAGGGGCTTTCCAGCGAAAGTAGGTATTCACCTATAGGTACTTCTAGCTGCGTTACAATTACTCTGTTTTCCGCGAGACGAAAGGAATGCGAAGTGGAATAGAATAAACGAATCATACTTTATACTATCATCATCATACTAATATACATGCGAAAGTGTTGTTTGTTGGTTTATTGGTTTGTCCTTCTATCACGCTGCAACAGAGCAACGGATTGACGTGATTTTTTTGCATGGGTATAGTTGAGGACCCGGGAGAGTGACACAGGCTACTTTTTATCCCAGAAAATTAAGGAGTTCCCGTGGGAATCAAAAAACCTTATTCCACGCAAACGAAGTCGTTGGCATCTGCTAGGCAGCTAAGTGTCTAATAAACTCGTTTATTTCACATTTATTCCAACAAAGTCGTATAATAATTGGCGTGCTAGTACGAGTATAGATAAGGGTAGTCTCGGTCATTGGACATCAGGTACCTATAACGAGGTCCTGCGTGAGGTCATGTAATGCAAGGCCGCCCGCTTACCTGTACTATAACAAGTATTATGTACATCTTGAAAGAACAGGCATAATATTATGCAGGGATATCTGAGGCTTACTAAGTATCTGTTTTAAATTCCACCACAAGTGAGCCCTTGGCTGCGATCTCACCTGGTGGCAACTGGCAAGTAATGCTGCAGTGTAAGATGGTAGCGGGCTTAAGTAGGTACCTACATGTTATGGCAGTTGTATTATAACTATATAACCTATAACCCATAACCCTAATCGGTTTCACGGCATCGTACCGGAACGCTAAATCGCTTAGCGCCACGATAAAATTCAGACATTATAAATTTCCAAATTGACCTTACCATGGGATTGGGTCTTGGGAACTTGGGTCCTCTCGTATATGTCATAAACCATATTTAAAATATATATTATAAATGAGAAAGTGTGTATGTCTGTCTGTTAGGTTACAGTCTGGGGAAGGACATAAGATACTTTTTTTTCCGTAAAATTAAAGAGTTCCCGCGGGAATTAAAAAAAACCACGCTGACGAAGTTGCGGGCATCATCTGTATTATATACATAGGTAGTGGGTATGATCGTGTACTTATGTCAATGAGCTAAGACACAAAGGCCTCTAGTCTAAAGTCAAGTTACGGGAAAACAACACAAATTACGGTCTACACATGAGGAGTACTTAGGATGTAGTATCATCTAGTAGATAAATAAGCTCAATTAATTACATGGAGTAATTAGTTGAGCTTATTTATCTACTAGATGATTCCCGCGACTTCATCCACATTCCCGCGGGAATTCTTTAATTTTGCGGGATATAAAGTAGCCTATGTCCTTACCCGAGATACAACCTACCCCTGTACTAAATTACATCAAAATCGGCAGATGGGCCGTGAAAGCGTAACAGGCAGACAGACGGACAGAAAGACAAACAGACACACTTTCGCATATTAGTATGGTTTATGGATGTAATAACTTAAACTACTTAATAACGTCGGACTGCCAAGATTACATAGGACGTACAAAGGAGTTTTGGTTAGAATAGACAACTAAACTTAAATAAGTGATGGCATTAAAATGCCCTATGCCTTTAAGCTCAGGACCTAATACGAATATGCAATCAGAGGTGATTGCGATGGTCACACTGTAGCAATCATAAATACGTAATAAGACCCCAAAGATGAAAATGTCTGACAAGCTTACATGTTATATCACTTTACTACTTGTATGTATGTGACCTAGTACAATCTTGGAAACAGCGGACTTGGCAAGATGCCCAGAGTGAGAACACACGTACCTACTACTCTCACAAAAGAAATTAAAAAAAAATTGCACGCTCTGTATCTACCGCAAGATATATATGGGTTATATATACGAATATATTGGTACATATTAAATCGTGATATAATGTGGACGAAGTCGCGGGCGACCTCTAGTTTCATATAAATCCCATACTTAGGACGCGTTTTGACGTCTAAAATAAGGAGCTGATTTGACTATTTGTCAAATACTCAATTGCCGGAATTTTCATTCTGTTTCAGCTCAATATAGAACGAACATCATTGGTAGGTACGTATAGCTATTATTCTCGTTATTCATATGCTGTTTTAATAATGGTTTAAACTTTCTGTCCGTTCGTTTGTTATACGACTGCCTGCAAAAAAGAGTATATTTTTTTCAAGGTTTATGTATGTATGTATGTATACGCCTGAACCGATTTTGAAAAATGAGATATCGTTAGAATCCCTCCGGGTGACATAGGCTAGTAATTTTTTTTTTAAATTGATGGGGTGACCATTTCCAGCATGAAAGAATAAAGTTGAAAAAAAAAATCGAATATAAGATTAACCATATAAATAATCATCATCTAGAAAATGATGAGTAGATTCCAAAAATACCTATCACTGTAGTTCAATATCCAGTGATTCACAAAAAATATCATTTAATAAAAATGTGAATTCTTTAATTTACATTTTTTACTTTTTAGTTCGTTTTTTGGCAGAGCAGTCGTGTTTTTTAATTTATTTAATTATGATTTCATACATTTATTGTACTGGTTGTTTTTACTATGAAAAGGATATCAAAAAAGTTAATTGGAGAAGGTCGAGATTTTTGGGAATCATAATTCCGTTAATAGATATCAAATCAGTTGCAGGAATCATTTTACAACGAAGTTATCAATAGGGATTATTCCTTTAATTTGTCAAAGGATGTTAGCGGTTCCATGGTGTAATGGTTAGCACTCTGGACTCTGAATCCAGCGATCCGAGTTCAAATCTCGGTGGGACCTTACTTTATTTTACTTACTTTATTTATTCTTTATTTTATTTAGTTTGAAAGTAAAAAAAGAAATTGAAATAAGAGCGTAAATGAATGTATTTCAGTTTTTATTAATTGAGTATTTGACTTCTATTAAAATAAATTATATTTTTTTCTCAAACATTTTTTTTTTTTATTGAAAATAATACAATAGAACTTAATGCTAGCTAGCCTAACCTAATTACTATATAAATCATGCCCACGTGGAATGGTGGCAAGAATGCTGGCTGCA
Source organism: Erebia palarica (assembly GCA_964035005.1). Lineage (NCBI taxonomy): Eukaryota > Metazoa > Arthropoda > Insecta > Lepidoptera > Nymphalidae > Erebia > Erebia palarica. The sequence continues at coordinate 25,203,225 of OZ035992.1, read as the reverse complement.
TTTCCGCGCTGGACAGCCAGGCTGATCCTTTGCGCAAAAAATGAGCCAGCCCTTCTGTCACCAGATGAGGCAATTAACCGAATAATATTATTAATATTATTAATTATATTTTTTAGTGATTATTAAATATAGGATCTTCCATAAGTCGTAATATCTACGTCCCCTGCTAGTTTTATGTCCAATAAGCATTTGAAACGATCGATTACAGTAAAAAAGTGCGTCGAACTTTGATGACGTCACAATTCAAAATTTCATACAAAATCACACACTAAGCGCGCGTTTTGATGTTTAAAAAAAGTTGCTGATTTGACTTGTCAAATACCCAATTAGGATTTATTTTGATTAAGATACATAGGCAATAGGCATAGCCTCAAGTTTAATAATTAATTAATAATTTAAATAAAAGTTCATTGACATTGAGATTTACGTAGGAAGGTAATATTTATGTAGGTAGTAAAAAGAAAGACACGATCTACCTTACAACTGAAAGGTATTTGCTATACGTAGATTAATCGAATATAAACCTTAAGTGCTTTATTTGCATGGAGTAAGTTACTTCGTATAGCGGGTGCAAATATGTCATTCTTCCGTCAATAATAATCTATGGAGCTATCATCAATCTAAACGTGACCGGGTGTTTTAATCAGGACTGGGCTGCAGCGAGAGCGATGAAGGAAAGCAGATGTTCTACATATTATAATATCATTGAGGAAAGTTGCACAAACACCAGCGCAAATGGACGAAAATACACTACAGACAGGACAGGACAAAACGTCAGAGCGAAACGTCGTCGACGGCGACACGACAAAACGTATTTCCTATATGAAGCGAGAGCTACGCCCGGACGTTTTCTCCTGTTCTGTCCGAAGTATGTTTTCGCCCTATATCGAGAGACGCTCAAGTGCGAGGTATATTAAATTTTAAAGCACCTTGATCAGGAAGTAAGGATTTTCAGTTACAAAATTTTACGATGCGTGTGCTATTAACATAGAACTAAGCAAGTCTCATTGGATTATATTTCTTAAGACTAAATATAAGTATTAGTTAATAATTACTTTTACTAATTATTCTTACCTGGTTTTCCCGCTCCACATTTTCATTCCATTGCTGTGGCAATTTAATACATGTACGAACATACATATATATCCAAATAATTATTAGGTAAGTAGGTACTAACTTATAGTTACTGTGGTTTTAGCGGGTCTTTTATTATTAGGGCAGTACCTGGGTGACCGAGCTGTGCTCGGTTTTTTTTTTGGTAAATCGTGTTTTTTGGAAATTATATTTAAATACAAATTACATACGGAATAAATATGAATAATTTTTTTCACTCTTACCGTTATTTAAATAAAAAATCACGAGTGCAATTGGGCTCCCAGTAATACTTTTCTTTTCTTACAAAAGAAGGAGCTTGAAAAAAAGGGGAACCGGGCCTTCTGGTTTTTAGACCGCCCAATTTCCCAACTGAGCTATTATAACCGCCAAAGAGTAGATGACGGCCAAATTTACCTTCGTATTCTATTATTGATATTGCAGCAGTTTTCACTGAAAATACGGATGAAACGACATTTTCTAAAAAGGAATCCTAGCTACATCGATTTATCGCCCCCGAAACTCCCGCATACTAAATTTCATGAAAATCGTTTTAGCCGTTTCCGAGATCAGATTGAACAAGAATTGCTCGATTAAAGGTATTATATTTAAATATGTACGATGCCGTGTAGAAACCGAATAGGGGTATGGGTTTAATATAACTGCCATGCCCCTAACAGGCTAGCTCGCTACCATCTTAAACTGCATCATCACTTAGCATCAGCTGAGATCGCAGTCAAGGGCTTGTAGTAGATAAAAAATTATACTAGAGGTCGCCCGCGACTTCGTCCGCGTACAATTTCTAATTTCTGTTCGTCAATTTTAAATCAATTGCTGTTCGTTTGTCTCGCTAAAACTCGAGAACGACTGGACCGATTTAGATGGAAATTTTTGTGTGTGTTTGAGTGAATCCAGGGCTGGTTTATATTCATAATTTGATGCTGCAATCGGGTTCTAGGTTCAGGGCAGGACAACGTCTGCTGAGCTCCCTTGTTTAGGCATAAATCTCATCATTTTTAAGTAGATATGTTTAGCTCTCTTTTTGTGCGTTGGTTTGTCTCTTTTTTTCTCAGTTTGAACTTTTTTTTAGTCTCTAAAAATCAAATTAGTTTTCATATCATCTAACAATATACCAATGCAAAAGTGTGTATATTTGTTGGTTTGTCCTTTAAACATGCCACAATAAAGTAACGGATCGACGTGATTTTTTGCAATGGGGTTTTTTTTAAAAACGCCGGTTTCCTCGTCATGCTTCCCTCAATAACCGTTAAATTGCATTAAACGTACATAAATTCTAAAAGTAAAGAAGTGCGTGCTTCGGATTCGAACCTAATTAAGTTTTTATATATTTCGTAATAGGACTTACTTAAAATTGTTATTGTGATACCTAACTACAAGAATACATGCACGTCGCGATATAATTTACTGCCTCGCAGGTGAATATCCTTATTATATAATACTTTCGTACCTACAATTATCCGGAGGATATCGGCGGTGTCCTCAACAAAAGTCGGTTTAATTACATAAGTAACGCGTCTCTTTAGATATAAAGCGACGCGACGTTCAAAAATGTAACGGGCAGGTTAACAGGTTTAAAATATGTTAGCCCTTAATATAGCCCTATACATAAAGGAATAGGTAATACCTATTCAGTGGTTGGACTAAACTACCATTTTTAACTATACTATAGTGTTTACAATAGTTTATAGAAAATTATGGAACGATATGCAAATTATACTTAATATAATGATTAGTTACATTCCTCCGATACATACAACATAAGTATTATTTTGAATAGGATAGTTACCACCTGAGTATTTAGATAACTAAGGCAAACAGGAGTTTAGTATTGAAGTTCTTTCTTCTTAGTAGAAACTGCTTTCTACCGTTCGTGGAGTCTTAAGCTTGACATGTGAGCCTAGCCATAGTTAGCGTACCTACGTACATCATGCTAATATTATAAACTAGATAATGCCGCGACTTCGTCCGCGTGGTTCAAGTTATTTTGATTCCGGGGGAACTCATTTGAATTTCATTTTCTGGGATAAAAGTAGCCTATATCCTTTCCCGGGATATAACCTATTCCTGTACCAAATTTCATCAAAATCGGTTGAACAAATGGGCCGTGAAAGCGTAGAAGACAAGCAGACAGACAGACAGACGGAAAGACAGAGAGACAGACACACTTTCGCATTTATAATATTAGTATGGATACTTAGTAAGTAAGTAATTAAAAACACTTTATTACACACAAACAAATCGTGATAGAAAAAAACGGTTACGGTGTAAAGGCGGCCTTATCACTATGAGTGATCTCTTCCAGGAGATTGGTTGCATGATGACAGGGCGGTGCACACGTGTAAATTTCTAACAGAAAAATTATAACAATCTACTACTTAACTATTACAATATAATAAACTTATATAACAGTACATAGGTACTATAGTTACATACTATTTTACTTATGAAAATATAAATCTAAAAATAAAATATACATAATATTATATACTCCTATAATAATTTTATGTGATATCATAAACTTACTTATACGAGCTTTACATAGATATTTATACTTATAAAGCGATAAATAGTTAAAAATTACTATTTATCGCGATAATACTATTTATAACGATGTTTTAAAAGTTGACACCGACACAGAGTGTCGGATATCCCGCGGTAGCGCATTCCAGAGAATCACAGCTTTGACAGTGAGGAAGTCACCGTAGCATTGCGAGCGACTGCTTGGCATCGCCAATTTGTTGTCGTTCTTTGAACGAAGGTTGAGAAGATGACTAGACCGAAGAAAATTAAATCTTTCCTTTAGATATGGAGGAGTATGTGGAAGAAAGAGGATAGAGGAGAGGAGTAAAGGATATAGAAATATTGAGTTATGTGGTCAAATTTTCTCAGCCCAAACACAAATCTGATAGCCATATTTTGCAGAATTTCAAGCTTATTAAGGAGAATCTGTGGTAAATCAGAATAGCATGAATCTGCATAATCTAAGAGGGGAAGCAGAAGTGATTGAGCCAGGGATATTTTGGTTTTGGCCGGTAATTTTTTTTTCCATCTTCTCAACCTACCGATCACGGCGTAAATCTTTCGACTAACTGCAGTTATCTGAGGCGCCCCGGAAAATGAGTTGTCTATAATAAGACCCTGGTTTTTGACAGTGCTGAAAATTTCCAAATTAGTGCCATTAAATACTACAGGAGGGAGAGATGAAGGGTTAATTTTGGCAATTTGCTGACATGATCCAAATAAAGAAACCTGCGACCTACTTGCATTTACACACGTATGGGTTATATGACTTACTCCAGTTGCTCGCAGTATTGAGTTCGGAATTTAGTCGTGCTATAGCACAAGAGTTGTTGATGTGTAAATTTGCAAATCGTCAGCGTAGAGATGAAAGGATAGTGAGAGAAGGTCAGTCATAGAGTTGATGAAAATAGAGAAGAGAAGAGGAGACAGAACACCTCCTTGAGGTACACCCGCACTAAGACAGCAGAATGACGAGTATTTATCATCAATACGTATGCATTGCTTGCGAACATAAAGGTAGGAGCGAAGCCAGCCAATAGCATTGGAGGAGACATTTATTGACTTCAGAACTGCTAGGAGAATATCAAAATTAACAGTATTGAAGGCATTTGAGAAATCAAGTAAGGTGAAAATACTAACTAGCCGACTATCAATCCCGTACCTTATGTCATCACAAATTTCGATCAAAGCAGTCATAGTGCTGTGCCCAGGGCGAAATCCGGATTGGTATGGACTCAGAATATTGTGCTTAGAGAGGAATAGTGAAAGTTGACTGTGGACCACACGTTCAAGCACTTTCGATAAAAATGGAAGATTTGAGATTGTTCGATAGTGAGAAAAGGTTGAAGGATTGGAAATTTTAGGAATGGGAATGACATAAGCCGAGCACCAAATATTCGGAAAAGTGTTAGAGGAAAGAGAGTAATTGAAAATATGGCAAAGGACAGGTTTTGTCAAGTGCCAGCAAAACCATTTACTTAGTACGTATTATGTTTGTGATATTAAAAATATACTTGTTCTCAGCATAGGTCGATTTTAGGATTTAGAGACTCTTTTAAATAAAATAAATGAAGGAGGTAAAAGATGCTTTTAAACATCTACTCGTACCTTTCAAAGAGTATTTTTAAAAGCGTTTGAAAATCTACATAGCGGGGTGAAAGCCTGTGCAGGTATAAAATAATAGAGAATAGCATTATATGGCTGGAATGTACATAATGTACAACTGGATGTGGTTCTTGGTTTTTTCCGTCAATTTATGCTGGCAGCAGTAGAGAGCAGTGAGTTTTATTGGATCGTAGGATAACTGGGGCTAATGCGGTACAATCCCACGGCCGTTCGGTACGTCCGTTGATATTTCCATTTCAGCTCTGTGCCCGGCATCTTTAATTTTATATGTCACTAGCGAATGCCCACGACTTCGTCTGCGTGGTTTGAGGTTTTTTGGTTCCCGTGGGAACTCTTTAATTTTCCGGGATAAATGTGCTATTCCAGACTATAATCTATCTCAGCCAAATTTCAGCCAGATCCGTTCAGCCGTTGGAGCGTGATTGAGTAACAAACATCCATACATCCATACATCCACACATCCATACATTCATACATCCACACATCCATACATCCATACATTCATGCATCCATACATCCATCCAAACTTTCGCATTTATAATATTAAGTAAGCTACTATAATATCAGTACATCAGGTGTTTTATCAGTAATATTGTGTTGATATTTTATCACTGTAGCCCTGTATAGGTTATGTAAAACCTGCATTAACCATTGCACTCTCTCAAGTGTTGTGATTAACTGCATTTATGGTATTTTTGCTGCTTAAATGGATATGAGCCTAATGAACATAATAATAAGCCATGGCTCATATCATACGGCCATTTGCCACCCGGTGTTTAGGCTCCAAAGCAAATTATCCGGGGCAGTGAAACACTTAACACCGGTGACAAAGAAAGAAAGTGCATTAAGAAGGAAATTAATTTAGGAGATGAATTTGCTCTCAGAAGGAGAACAAATATTATTATAATTATAATAATAAATTGCAATTTCGCGAGTTAGATTATAATCTAACGGTTTTTACAATCTTACGGTGACATATTCATACCATAGCACTGACTAGCATAGCATAACATGCATAGCATGGCAAAGAATAGCACTGCATAGCATAGCATAGCAGCACGACTTCAAATTTGGAACGCGTTAATTATGTTTGAAATTTCGATTGATTGGTCGTTACTTTGCATATTTTCTATTTTGAGTTTAATATTAAATTAAAATATGGGATGGGGCGTTAAAGACAACGGAATTGCAATGATTGCCTTGCACAAAGTGGGTATGGAGCCGTCGGTCATTTTCAAGACGCTTCAAGTGCTTGGTACCAGCCTTACGTTCGTTTATCGTACTATCGACAGATATACCAACTCTTTAACTGTCGAAGATCATAAAAGATCGGGGCGGCCATGTACTGTTACAACTAGAAAGGCTGTTAATGCTGTTAAGGACAGAATTCGCAGAAACTCCAAAAACCCCCCCACCCCACCCCCAACCCCAGGAAACAAAAAATTGTATCGCGAGAAATGAAGACTCCTGCTAGAACTCTATCGTGTATTATCAAACATGACCTGAGGGTCAGTGCTTATCGAAAGACAGGACAAGCCCTAAATCAATCCCTATAGGTAACGAGAGTGGATCGATCAAAACGCTTACCGTCCCGATACGCGGGTGAATGGCACAGAGATATCCTAATTACTGATGAAAAAAATTTCCACTATTGATGAGCATCATAACAAGCAAAATGTCAAAGTGTACGCTCATAGCTTTAAGGAAGCTTTGCAAGTGGTTGGAAAGATGCAACATGGTCATCTTCCTGCGTTAGTCATAGTTTGCTGGAGGGTGTCTTATCAAGGAGTCAAAAAGCTTTATTTTTGTGAAAAAGGATTAAAATCTTCAACCAAGTTGCATCAAGAGACCGTCTTAGATTGTTTTGTGAACCTCTCAGCAATATTCTTTTCAAAAATGTACCGTGGCCTTTCTAACAAGACTCTGAACCTGGTCGCAAAGCACGAACTACCCAAGCCCGGCTCGAAGTCAAAGTTCTGGACTTTATAAGAGCTGCAGATTGGCTCTCGTCTAGACCAGATCTGAACCCCTTGGACAACAAATTATGGTCAGTTTAGAGGACATGGTCTGCTCTAAACGGCAAGACGACATAGAGTCTCTTGAGATATCTCTAGAGCAAGCAGTAGCTAAATTTACGATTTAAACAGTGAGTAATTCCGTAGTGCGTAATTGATTCGTGGCAGGCAGACAAAAGGCCTCTATCACAACTTATGGTACCCATTTCGAATAAAACCATTTTCTGATTATTGCCCAGACTTCAATAAATACGTAAATATAAGTTTTATTAAGATTACATTACTCCATAAAAAAATAAATGCATTTTCATTTGTTACAGAACTTATGGCCATACTAGGTATAATATATATGTCACCGTAAGATTGTAAAAACCGTTAGATTATAATCTAACTCGCGAAATTCTAAACTGTCGAAAGATTAGAATTTAACGCATTATTTTCCGGTAGATTGTAATCTGATAGATATTTAAACCCGTTAAAACCTAAGTGCCCGGCCTGCGGCCGGGCACTACTTGATTATTTATGTCGAACCCTAACCTAACCTACAAGAAAGAGACAAGAAAACGTAAATAAAATGAGTATTTAAAAAATTTACACTCAGAACATTGAACAGTTTACAATCTTTCGACAGTTTAGAATTTCGCGAGTTAGATTATAATCTAACGGTTTTTACAATCTTACGGTGACATATATATTAATATTAGAATGAATCTTCGTTAATTAGTAGTTGACAGTTGAAAGTTAGTTGAGGTACTTACACGTTCGCGACGAAATTTTAAGTTTTTCTAGACACAATGCACAATGTTTGTGTTGTTTATTATAACTTATTACTATAACTATTTCAAATTGTGAATAATCTACTATTTTTGGTATAAAGTTTGCTCAAGTTAAGTCAAGGGACTAAAATGAGCGATTTCATACGAGATGTTTAGCTTACCGAGCGTAACGAGGTAGGTACGTCTGACATGATGGTATCCTCTCTTGCACATTCTTTGTTCTCATAAAAACGTTAAACGTATAATTAATGGACATCGTGTAATTATTCCGCCTAAAAACTAAACGGCCCGAAAAATTTGCCTCATCGTAATTCTGGCCTTGTTCCTTGAATGTTATGGACTACGGTGCTCCGTGCTATACCAAACACTGTAGGAATTCAAAAGTATTGCAAGAACGTCAGATCGGCTTCGCTCTTTATGTAGCTTCTAATTAAGTTAATTATATTAATTCCATCATTTTTACCCGACCACAGGAGGGCTACGTGTGTATAAGAACTGAAACAGTAACCGAAATAAGGGTTTAAACACTGTTTTTTGAATCTGTTATAAAACAGAAACGGAAACAGAAACGATACTGTAACTCAATCAATCTGTAACCGTTTATTTCTGTTAATAAGTATTTTTATCTGTAACCCTAATAAGCACATGCTCTAACAAACTGCACGGTGTGACAACGCGTTCTTCTCACTTCATTGGGCACTTTACACACACTGACACAACATAGTCATGTTTTTCTTAAAACAATAGGCATGATGACAGTAACCAAGAATCAATGAAATTATGTATTCATCTAATAAAGTAGGATTCATGGATTATAAAAAACGTATTTATTTTTCTTTTTCGAGTGAGATTGTTGTTTATTTTGATAAAATAAAACTATAAAATATAGCAATCCGCCATAATGGATTAAACACCAAGAAGCGAATGACGTCACAATTGTTTGTTTTCGATCTTTGACAATCACACTATTGTTTACTGCACACTGCACAGAGTAATGTAATGTAACCAATGGTACAAACAATAGTGACGTCACAAACGACGCCATGACACCAGCGAGCGTTATGGTGCGAATTTTAAAATTTAAATTTCAAATCCCAATTTTATCTACCAAACCTTATTTTTTTGCTGGAATAATATATTTTTTCGAAATAGTAGATACTTCCGAACATAATCTGACCATTTTTCAAAATCAGTCATCATGCCTATTGCAACCATCGGTGCTTTCAACTTAGGTTAAAATTTGAATACGCGTCTAATAAGAAGAAGAATCTGTTTTTAAGTCCATGCGTATTTTTAGCTAATGTAAATACGTACGTATGTAATGTTTTCGGTTCCCTCATTTGCCTCGTAGGTCTTTTTGTATGCATGTTCGAATGCGGCCGACAAGGCCCCGGGTGCAAGTCCCGGGTCTGGCCATAGCATGTATTGGCTTTTCTGACAAGAAAATCTCAGTACCAGCCCGGAGTTAGGAAGTTGGCGGTGATTCACCCCCATGCCTCGGAGAGCACGTTGAGCCGGGTCCTGCGCCTGATCTGATCCGGTCGTGTGGCATTTTCCGTCCCTATGATGGCTATGGGAGTAAAGGAACTGAGAGTGCACCTGTCAAGGACCTTGGCTTAAAGGTCCTTGGCACCTGTGTATTCGCACACGTTTGTGTGCTATAATATCTCCGGCGCAGATGACTAATCTCTCTGGAGGTAGGCCGCCGTGGCCGAAATACGTTCAGGAGGACATTATTTCCTTTTTATTTGCCAAAGAAGATAACTTGGACAAAACTTCCTTGCTACTGCTACGATTTCACACAGATAGACAGACAAACACTTTTAATTTTTAATATCAGTATATAGATAGAAAAGCGGAATACTACTCACTCACTCACGCTCGGAAACAACAAAACATACAAACCTGTGGAAGGTAAATTCATTCTATGGCATGTAGGTACATCAGCTAATAATTAAAAAAAATTAAGACACGACTGCTCTGCCAAAAAACGAACTAAAAATTTTACTAATACTATTTTTTTTTTCAACTTTAATTTTACTAGCCTATGTCACCTAAAATAAGCGAGGGATTCTAACGATACCTCATTTATCAAAATCGGTTCAGGCGTATAGAAGTTATGGTGGAGTATACAAACTCACATACATACTTACATACATGAACCCTGAAAACTACTCCTTTTTTCAGGCAGTCGTATAAATACGGTTTTGAGAAAATTCATGACAGAATGGGGTTTGGGACTTACCTACGTAGGTAAAGCCATCCGCCATACCTACTTGGTCTATGGGAAAGATATGATATGAGAGACATGTCGCCACGTCTCCTCTATTTTAAACCTACGTATATGCCACGCAAATCGCAATATAGCTAAACGGCAGCAGCCAGCACTCAAGTGTAGAAGCTGCCACGACCTGCCTAAACCTGGAGGAAAACTTCACTGAGCCTTATTACTTACGTCGGTTTTTGTGCGCGCTCAAAATGACCTCAATTCGAAGCTTGAGGGAAAAACCAAGGTATAATTGAGGCTAATTTGGCTCTTATTCAAGGCTGCTGCAATTGGACACGTATGCATACTTAGAAGTATTATTCTGTGACAAAGCTTTGGATGCGACGCCCGAAATACCTAAGTACGTATGTTTGCCTTTCTATGCAGATAGAGTCCATCTACCTATTCGTATTTTGTAATACCAAGCCTAGTTATGATGATAAACGACGTTAAATGACAGGTATGATGAGGGAAATACCACGACATACAGCCCACCGTCGGCGATTCCCAGAGCATGGAGGCACGGGGTACACTATGCTTGTTCCCATCGGCTTGGCACGATAATGACCGAGCGAAACTCAAGCAATTTTCGACGCCGGTATTTGACGAGGCCAAATATAAGTGATTTAAGATTTACTACGAACCTTCTAAATTATTTCCTAAAATATGTCCGCGCCGTAATTTTTGCGTATGAAATTCTTGGTTGCTTTTATTTTGTCACTCGCAATTTCGTCCCCGTTTCTGTATCTATTTTTATCCAAATTTCTGTATCTATTTTTAGTATAACTATGAGATAGGTAGTGATCTTTCATTCAGCCTAAAGAATTATTTTTGAATATGGGGCTCCTCGTAGCCCACTGCCCGCCCACCTACGCATGGACAGTTGTTATAAATGTAGGTACTGGTCTAGATTTAGAGTGGATTATTTTATATTCTGTAGTCTGTTGAAGAATTATCTATCTCAAATCTCAGCACGTCATTCATGAATTCGCTTTGATATCAAACGTAGTATAATCGAAGCGTAGACGTACGGTCTACTACATAAGTGGTGTGGGTGGTATTTAAACGATTTATTACCATAAATTAGCAGTCAAATTTAAGAGATTTTACAACTGTATCGGTTGTCGCTACATACCTGTTTATTTCAAAGTTTAATGGCCCAGTGTGTCATTATTATCATTTTTATTTTTCATAGTTTTTTATGGACGCGACGGAACTGTTGTGGTAAAAATGCATTTGTCGTTAGAGGTTTTGTGCGTGTGATAGCACTCACATAGTTTAGGTAGGTAATCGTTATTTATACCAAGGATTACGGTAGTAAATCCTTGTTGTAGTCAATCATAATTTTATTTTCAGAGCGAATATCGGTTCGCTGGCGGAGGATACACGCGCGCTCCCAGCAGCGGGCGTAGCAGTGGCCTCTGCTCTGCGGCGCTGGTGGGCGGAGCGCTTCTGGCTGCAGTCGCTGTGCTAGCCGTCGCTGCTCTGGCATTCTACATGGGAGCCCTACGGCCAGATAATGGGGAACGTAAGTCAGTTTTCGGTATACTGGTGTTGGCTACGCGCGCTCCGAGTAGCGGCCGTAGCAGCGGTTTCTGCTCCGCGGCACTGGGGGGCGGAGCGCGGTTAGCTGCACTAGCCGTCGCTGCGCTAATATTCTACACGGCAGTCCTACCAACAGATAATAAGTACAAAATACAGCAAAAGTAAGTAATAGGCCTTTACACTGTACTTTTCACATGGACCCTTACACTTGAATCAGTGTAGTGTAATAAGATTTAGGAAGAAAGGGTCCCTAAATTGGTCCTTATTGCTGTGTAATAAGCGACGCTCTAACTAGCGGTCACGCCCAGCTTTACCACAGGGCCCTGTAAAAAGTGAGTGTAATAGGCCTCTATGCCATCGGTTACTGGCGGGAGCTACGCGCACTTCGAACAGCGGGCGTAGCAGAGGTGTCTGCTCCGTGGCACTGGTGGGCGGAGCTGCGCTGCGCTAGCATTCTACATGAGAGCCCTACTGACGTCATCAGGAAAGTGTAGGAATCATACGCTATTATTACAATAACAATGCTAACGGTCAATTGCGATAAAATGCCATCACCGTATAATGCTCGCAAACATCTCTGATTGGCCGGCACTCTTAACTTGAGTTCTAACTAAGAACTAAGAGTTCCGGCCATTCAGAGGTAGAGTAGATACAGTAAGAATACCGTAAATATGCCAATCTCATACATTAGGAAAATGATTGATGCAGTTTTTCCACAGTCGGTCAGCTGTATTACCAGAATGTTTGATCATTACAGCAATAATGACGTTCGAGGGTACGTTTCGAGTTACGCGAGGGGACGTGTACGGCGGGGTACCTAACAGCCCAGCGTGGCGGGAGCGAGCTCGGCGGTACGGTGCGTCGCTGCGACAAGTGTACGCTGCGCCTTCGCCTCTGCGACATGCCTTCGCGGGGGCACTGGTCACAGGCTTCGGAGATCGACGACTAGATGTTAATTTCAAATTGTATTTAGATAGGAGAAAAATACCTAGGTAATTCAAACAAATTGCCTCCATTTCTGTGATTTTACGTACTCATATGAGATGTTTAATTAAGTCTTTGTTTATATTTACAGTTCCCTAACAAATATAGAGGAAACATTAAAAAATATTTTAATACAAGACTTATTATCCAAGCATCCAGCATTCGGACAAATAAAAATTGACACGACAAGCATTGCTATCAAAAGAGATTTAGAACACACATACCACTCAGAGCAATATGTTAAGGAAGCCTTGAATGAAAGCATGGCTACCAATAATGTAAAGACTCCAACATCTCAAAATTCAAAAGACAAAACTTTAGAAAGTAGAATAGGTGTCGTTAGAAAAACTACCATAAAACCCAATAGACCGATGAAAAAAGGTGATTCAGATGAACCTGATATTGACACTGATAATATACCTGTGCTGCAAGGTTCCTTTCAAATAACTAAAACAGAAGCAGATATAACCGAAAATAAGCATACTTCAAATCCGACACGGGCCGAAGAAAAAAGTAGTCACAAACAATCCTCGACTACAACTACTAAATCTCCCACGACTAAATTAACTACAGTTAGGACAGTAAGTACTAGAAAAATTCCGACATCAACACAGAAAAGCCGACCTATGACTATAAAATCTATATTAAATATAAAACCAAAGACCGACACGAATACTAATAAAGAAAAAGATATAAGTACTAGCAAACCCATAATTTCAACACCCACAACTACCAGAACGACTTCAACAACAAAGCCTACAACAACATCAACTACAACTATAGGCACAATAACTAAGAACGTATCTCAAATTTTATTCGACCTTCTTACTAATGAAAACCACGATAAAGATTTACCAAAAATCGATACGCTGTTTACAGTTCCTCACGTTATGGACAATGAGCCATGGAGACCTATTACAAGGCCATATTATGAAACAACCAGCAAACAACCGGTGTTACGTGATGAAGAAAAAATTGAACAAGGCGCAGAAGATAGAATAGGCGTGGCCGAAGTTGTTGAAGATATATCCTTATTGGAAAGCATGCTAAGCACCGTGCCACCTACAAAACACAGGGAGAAAACAACACGCCGTCCCATTGGGCTTTATAATATAGATCCTCATTTAGCTGCTGATGTATATGTACCTAGTCCAGTGTACACTAGTTTTACGCTTCCTACTTTTGCACCACCCATAAAAAATATGGAAACATTGGGATCAAGTTATCCTAAGCCGCACCCATTGCCAGTTGATAAAATAAGTGGTGCAGTCGAAGTTATTCCCGAAACTATTTCAAAAACCTATGACAATGATGGTAAACCATTTGAAAGGCCTCCAAAAGAAAAGAAAACTTCAGTAACCATTAATGTTCTTCAGTTTGATCAACTTGATAATAGTACTGAAGAAGTATCTATAGAAGGTGCTTCGATAGTTAAGAAACAAAATGTATCATCTACAAGTAATCCATCAGTAACGGTAAGTACTACAACGGGAATTGAAAAAAATACTACAACTTCGAATGTTCCTATGATAGAGATAACCACGAGAGAACCTGTTAAAAATAAGACGAATGAACATAAGAAAGAAAACACCACTAAACGCCCGAACAATAAAGTATCAATTATACCAGCAACTGGCCTTCCACACCATACATGGGAACTAGTCAATACCTCAACAAGTAATAATGGGACGGTAAGTAAAATTTCGCCTCAAAAATACTACAATGATACTTTACAAGCTATAATCACGAGAAATGATGCTACCTCACCTAAAACAACACCAAAATTTCCTAGTAAGAGTTCTATACTACGAAATTTAACAGATATTATTAAACGATATTCACAAAATTCATCAGAGAAGCCTGAAATTTCTACAGTACGAACGACTTTAAAGCTGAATGCAACATCGGAGGATACTGAAAATGAATATCGCAATACGCGCAATGAAATGACCGGGTCAGTTGAAGTAGTTTCTGAAGAAGAACTTGATATTACAACAGCTCGAATAATAACATTAATGCCAGCGAAGTCTAATTTAGGAGTGAATCGACCGCTCCGACCAAGGCCAAAAATAGAATCACAAGTAAACAAGGAAAGCAAAAGGAGTTTTATAAGCAGTAAGATAGAATCCGAAAAAATAAATTTAGAACAAAATATAGATGATTTTATGTATAATTTAACTGAAATCATACCAGAGGCTTCAGAAGTTGTAACAGCTACTGCTTTTACTGATGCTGAGAAAACCAAAGTTTCTGCACCATCGAATGATGCTGAAAATTTAAAAGAATCGTTCAGTCCCATAGAAGGACCAGTATTTATGCCTTCAAGCGGCAACCGATTACCTAAGTCAAATGATAACTACTCATCTGTCGATAGTAACGTTGATGTATTCATGCTACCAAATAAATCAAATATCCCGGAAGGTACATTTCGAGTGTCATACCACGTTACTGGAAGCGTTAGTAGCAAACAGGCGGATAAAACCCAAAGTCTTCCAGCATACGAGCTAGCACTGGAGCCTGATGTAATATTGGAAATACCTGTAAACCAAAGTAGAACTTTAACTTTTGATAAATTAAAACAGCTGGCTAGTCTTGCTACCATTTCGGATTATAGTAACAATAGTTTTGAGCCCTTTCGGCCCTCAGGCAGTATAATTTCAACAAAAGCCATTCCATCAAGTTATACTTTGAATCAAGCAGGATTTAAAATATTGACAAAAACATACAATAAAGCACAATCTTCGAAACAAGAGGAAAACAGTTTTGATAAACCAGAAAAAGTATACAGTAAGCCGGATACGACGAAACACACTAAACCTAAGAAAGAAAAAGACATCGCTAAAGAACCTACCAAGATTGCTATCGGTAAGGATATTTTTAATTACATTATGTAACGACCTGCTTAATTTAAACTACTAATAATATCTAATCTATGTATTATTAACTTATTACCACCAGATGACTGTAACAACTCCACGTCATTTTCATGTGCCAGTGGTGCATGTATTCCGAAGACATCACGTTGTAATAAGCTACTGGACTGTCCGGGAGGTGATGACGAGCATGCATGCTCCTGCGCTGATTACCTCCGTGCCGAGTTTTCGCAATCAAAAATCTGCGATGGCTTCGTCGATTGTTGGGACTACTCTGACGAGAACAAATGTGGTAAGTTTTATTCTACTTTTAATTTGAACTGAAAACAATGATCATTTCACGATTATCATTAAGCTTAATACCTTTTCAGAATGGTGTGAAGAAGGTCAATTTGTATGTGCAAATGCTCGACAGTGCGTAGAAATGAGTAAAGTCTGTGATGGAACTCCCGACTGTCCTCTAGGCGATGATGAAAAAAGTTGCGTAGCTTTAGGCGATAGCATCGAAGACAACGAAGTGATTCCTTATAATGAAGAAGGTATTGCATAAAAAAACACTCACTCTCACACACTCACATTCATATTAGATATCTTAACTTCATTATTTAGATATAGCTTAAAAATTTTCATACCTATTTACCTGCAGATTTCATATAATATATTGGTTCAAATGTGCCATTTATTTAAGGAGAACACTGTTGCCTATAACACAGGTTTATACCTAGCTTAGGGACAGTTGGTTTTCTGTATTTCTGTAGTTCTGTATATTTTGTTTATGTAAGTACCTATTATATTTAAGAATATTTTGTAAGATCGTAAAATGCAGAAAATATTAGTTTTTATATATTTATTTGATCAATAAACATTTTATTTAGTTATGCATTTTGATAATTATTTAAATATTTATTATTAAATGCAGAAGATTTTAAAAATAAGTGTTGTTTATACCTACAGGTTTCGTCATGGTGAGGAAACGTGGCGTATGGGGCAGGTTATGCGTGGAAAGCTTTAATGACGTGGTTGCGCAAGCGCACAGCACTCTTAAATTACCAGATTTAGGCAGAGCTGTTTGTCGGGCTATGACTTTCAAGTAAGTAATTACGTATTCCAGAGCTGTTCCAAGACATCTTAAATAGGCTGTAAACTGAAAAGTATGGATAGCTTACTGCTTAAATTACACAAAAAAGCTGTATATCAGCTGAATCACCGTCCATAATGTAAGCTGATTAACTTCACCCAATTAAGAGAAAATAAATAATGATTTTTATTAAGATTGAAAATTGTATAGTTTACAGTAGGATTAAACGACCTACAGGAGAATTACTTAGATGCCAATGCAATAGATCATGTATCTGACCTAGGTACAGTTTTATGTGCATAAAGTCTATGCAGGTGACTGCTGCAAGCTCTTGCGGTCGAATCTTCAGACTTCAGTTAATCCTGTAGGTACCGCGATATAGTTACGCTTCCAGTAATTCGTAACGTGTAGGTATAATGTTATAATATAACGGGTCTTTATTTAACTTCCTAAGGAGTTTTGTTTGGAAAGGAAACTGAAAAAACACAGCCAAATACAATTCAAAATCTTTATGTTTCCACTTCCAGCGATTCACCGTGGGTGCGTGAGGCGCGTGAGGGTAGGGCAGTGAGTTCGGTGGGCTACTGGGAAGTGTCGCACAATGCGCACGCCCGCGCCGCTGACACGCGACTGACGTTCCGACGCTCGTCGTGCGCTCGACACCGAGCTCTGAGGATACGCTGCAAGGACTTGGACTGCGGTATACGACCGCACGCTGACGCTCAGCAGCCCAGGTAAAGAAGGCAAATCTTATCCTCTGCTATTATAATTGGGTACACAGATCACGGAGACAAGGAGATTTCCGTGATATGTGGTATTTGACAAGTCAAATCAGCAACTTTTTTCAAACGCCAAAACGCGCGCTTAGTATGGGATTTTGTATGAAATTCTGAATTGTGACGTCGTCAAAGTTTGATGTACATTTTTACTTCAATCGATAGTTTTAAATGGATATTGAACATAAAACTAACAGGGGACGTGGATATTACGACTTTTGGGAGATCCTCTATTTAATAATCACTAAAAAATATTTTATTTGACTAGTAGTCAAATAACCAAATAAAAAAAATATGTATGTAATAGCAGTTTATTTTGTTATGGCTTTTATTTAATTATGTAGTTGTTTAGTGCCGACCAAACAAACTCGCGGTTTTTTAAACGCTTCCCGTTGACATCGCTGATTGTGTTCGGGCTGGTAGCAAACGCTGCACAGAACTTAGCCTTAATCGATTCACTAGAACCTCGAATGCTTGACCTGAATTTTGAAAGCTTTTATGACTTTTAGTACATTTTGTCGAAGAATGCGTTGAAATAAATTTTCCTAGCTTCATTATTTGAGATTTTTAGAGAGTCTTACTTCGCCTAAGTTTCTAAGCGACTTCGCATTACAATACATATATCCCTTTCAGTTCCAGTTTCACTTAACCTTACAGATAAAACTTGAATGTGTTGTCTGTCATTGCTTATTATCAGAATATCAAAATATTGCCCGAAGCGCTCATGTAACTTTTAAAGTTAACATGAAATGTGCATAAATCGTAGCTTTGGGAGAGGTTACCTTCCCCAAAGGTGCGATTTACATAAATTAAATATTATATAAACTATTAATATAGTTTTAATACGTCGCTTTAAGAAACACATTTATTTATTTACTTGAAAAGTTACATTTGAGCCTATGCATGCAGATCAATTAGGATAAGTAGAAGTTTTGATGGCAAAATTGGCGAGGTACGCTGTACGGGTATCGGATATCGGTGTTGGTTGGTTAGGGCAGTTACTCACGAGCGCGTGCGGTGGGGCAGGGTGGTGGGCGGCGGGGGCGCGGCGGCCGGCGCGTGGCCCTGGCAGGCGGCGCTCTACCGCGACGGTGACTTCCAGTGCGGCGCAACGCTCATCGCGGCGCAATGGCTGCTGTCCGCTAGTCACTGCTTTTATGAGTGAGTTTTTTTGGCTATGATATTCATTATTCAACCAAACACAGCGTCTTCACCGGCGAAGACGAGGAACCCGATATCTTACGTCACCCGGACGTGGTCTTAACCCACGGCCTCGGGGGCGTATGGACTAATGTAGTCCAACCGACCTCCCTTTCGTCCCAACGTCATCCTAAGCCGCGGTCCGAGCCTCATAGGAGGCGCCCTTAGGAAGACGTTGTCCCCCTAATGTCATCGAGCCCTAGGGCTCTTTTCTCGGCGACGCCTAGCGCTCGCCCATCTCCCCGGTGTCGCTGTAGCGGCCAGTAGGGCCTACGCAGCATACTCAATCCGAAAAAAAAAGAAATTCAATTATATTGAGATTCAAATATAACCGTAGGCACGTATTTCATTTTTTAGTTTAGTCTACTTAAAAAAAATGTAAGTATACAAATGTAAGTAATGAAAAAAAAACACAATTTGTTAAGAAATGTTCATAAAACAGCCTACGATATTCAAATCGAGAAGTCAATTTACTACGATTTTGTCAAAATAGAGATGACACTAAACGGTCGGCTTTTGCGTTAGAATTTCCCATTGGCTTTGCTATGGAATTAATTGGAAATAATTGTCCTTTGTATCCAAGTTGACGTCATTCATACTCTTCTTTCTTTTGTTTGCATCGTGGTCGTGACTGCAGACAAGTGGCAACATGGCACCTAATTCAAATATGGTGTTAAAAGTAATCATTTCAAACATTTCAGAGCCACTGAAGCTCACTGGGTTGCTCGACTTGGCGCGTTACGACGCGGAGCATGGCCCCGAGGGCCGTGGGAGCGCATAACGCGCGTTCGTCAAATCGTTCTACACCCGCGATACGCACCGCGCGGTTTTAAGAACGACATAGCGTTGTTGCGCGTGGAACCGCTGCCGTTGCACGCTCGCCTGCGGCCGGCCTGCCTGCCGCCGCGGGGGACTCAGCCACCCGCCGGACACCACTGCACGGTCGTCGGCTGGGGACAACTATATGAACATGAACGTGTCTTCCGTGAGTTGATTCCTAATAAATTTGTCGAATCCTAATGATTCTATGCGACTTATAGGCGTATTACACTGCACTTTCCACAGAGTCCTGCGTTAAGGGTGGGCGCTAGTTAGAGCGTCGCTTATTACACAGCAATAAGGATCAAATTAGGGACCTTTTCTGCTAAATAGCATTACACTCACTGATTCAATTGTAAGGCCGCAAAAGTAATAGGCCTATTAGACATATTTAGACATCTTAGACTTTCTTAAACTATACTGCCTCGTTGGTCTAGCGGTTAGCGTAGTCGACAGCGGATCACGAGGTCCTGGGTTCGATTCCCGGTCGGGTATAAAAATTGTTAGGTATTGGGTTTTTCAATTAAGAAATTCTCAGTGCCAGCCCGGAGTTGGAAACGGCTATTATCACTAACATGATAATAGTCGTTAAAGCCCGACAACCCGCATTGGAGCAGCGTGGTGGGTCTAAGCTCCTAATTCCCTCTCCTATGAGAGTGGAGGCCTGTGCCCAGCAGCGGGACGTTAATAGGCTGCAGTGGATGGCAGTGGATACTAGATGATGCCCGCGACTTCGTCCGCGTGAATTAATGTTTTTTGATTCCCGCGGGAACTCTTTCATTTTCAATGAGATAAAATAATCCTTCGGGATAAAAAGTAGCCTATGTCCTTCCCCGCGATACCACCTATTCCTGTACCTACTAAATTTCATCAAAATGGGTTGAACAGATGGGCCGTGAAACAGCAAACAAACAGAGAGACAGATAGACGGATGGACAGACATACTTTCGCACTTATAATATATATTAGTATGTATAGTTGATGAAAGCAAGATATATTTTTCAAATCCTGGATACTTAAAATGAAAGCAAGATATATTTTTCAAATCCCTACTTACCGAGGTGCAAACTTCTATAATACCTAACTATGCCATATTCTAGCATACCGAACTTTTTACCTCCTGTTGACAGAGTAGATAACCTATCATACCGATGGCTTACCTGCTAAAACTATTTATTTATACTTTTTTTTATCCTCTACAAGTTAGCCCTTAACTGCGATCTCACCTGACGGTAAGTGATGATGCAGTCTAAGATGGTAGCGGGCTAACCTGTTAGGGGCATGGCAGTTATGTTAAACCCATACCCCTATTTGGTTTCTACACGGCATCGTACCGGATCGCTAAATTGCTTGGCGACACGGCTTTGCCGGTAGGGTGGTAACTAGCCACGATCGAAGCCTCCCACCAGGCAAATTTCATTTTAATTCATATACTTTGAAAGTGTAGAGAAAAGACATCAAGGGTCATGCATTGACCCGCATGACCTTTCAGTCCTCAGCAGCGAGTTTTTAAATCACAAACACTGCCAAGTAGCACACCACATGACACACACGTTCACAGACACTCCACACACCGAAACATACACGCACATACACACACACGATACACCACACATTCACCAGGAATCTGCCACTGGAATCCCATTGTTTCAAAGGCCGATTGACATCAAACGAGCGAATGCTCATTCTATCCCCTCTCCATCAATTCTACTAGTGTAAACAGAGACAGAGTATTCTTTCGATGATCTATCTTTGTTTGCATAGATTCTATGGAATATTCTAAGAATGCTCGCTCGATTGATCTAAACAGTGCTGGAGCGCGCGAACAGTAGCTTAGAGCGTTCTTACGTGTTTGGACGTGCTCGCTCCCCGGAGCGGTCTCTTCAAAGTGATCTTGAGTTCTAGCGTTTTATCGACATACCCGTTCGAAGTCAAATCATCATCAAAGGAATTCTAGTTCTTGGTTCTCATTCTTGCTCGTTGATATTTTGGTGTAAACGCTGACAACGAGCTTTCGTTTACACTAAAAGATCAAGAAAGAATGCTCTTATTCTAGCTCTAGCTCTTTGTTTGTTTGGTATAAACCCAGCTTTATAATCGCAGCGGATACCCTGCAAGAGGTGCAGTTGCCGGTGATATCGACGGCGGAATGCCGCCGCCGCACGAGACTGCTGCCGCTGTACCGCGTCACGGATGACATGTTCTGCGCTGGGTACGAGCGCGGAGGCCGGGACGCCTGCCTCGGAGACTCCGGCGGGCCGCTCATGTGCCAAGTGAGAAATCTATACTATCTATACTAGTCTATGCTAATATTATAAATGCGAAAGTTTGGATGGATGTATGGATGTTCGTTACCCAATCACGCCCCAACGGCTGAACGGATCTGGCTGAAATTTGGCAGAGATAGTTTATAGTCTGGAATAGCACATAGTTGAGGACCTAGAGAGTGACATAGGCTACTTTTTAACTCGGAAAATGAAAGAGTTCCCGCGGGAACCATAAAACCTCAAACCACGCAGACGAAGTCGCGGGCATTCGCTAGTACTTTATAGTACCTACCTTGAAATACTGCTATAAATACTGCCTTTCCTTCCCTATACTCAGAGGCATGCATTTGATAAATGATAATGTTTAATGATTTATTTATTTCATGTAGAACAACTTATGTCACTTATGAAACGTTAAGACTCTACCACCGGTTCGGAAAGTTTCTACTGAGAAGAGCCGGCAAGAAACTCAGCAGTTGCTCTTTTCATAGAAAAGAAAAGGTTACAATATGTAGACAACTGACAATATGTAATACTTGTAACGTATGTACGTTACAAGTGTTACACTGACTTGTGGGTTGTGGTTGTTTGAAGCTGGAGTAGGCATTAGTTGGTCAGAATACTTATTCACGAGCTGTTTTGATGAATCGCGAAAATGAGCATCGACGTATTTCGATTTGGGTAAGCTGTGCTTTTATGTCTCTATGAACTGCACACCACTGCCTATACCACCGGAGACCTATTCCGAATTCATCATCATCCACCCTAACGCTGGTCAACTATTGAGCACGGGTCTCCTAGATTAAAGTTAAGGTCACAACCCACCACGTGCGGAGAATTCAGTATTATTTGTTTTGTTGTACTAACATCTTAGCACTGAATCTGGGTGACAGACACCGATGACCGATAATAATGGTGTATTAGTACGTACGTACCTAAATTAGTACATTCAAAAACCTAAAAACTATGAAAATCATAGCAAATATTTCATTTGAGTTAAATTTATTAGAATACGCCACAAGCCATGAGTTCACCTAATAAGCGATGAGACCAACTTCCCTGCTAACATTTTCTAGATTCTATTGGAACTCGAACGCAGTCTTGCCAGGGGGAAAGACATCCGCGATTATATTGTTTCAACCCCATATAGGCTTCACCACTTCTTCAACCTTTATTTTTAACCTTCTTTATTATTTGTCCAGGAGTCGGACAGATGGTACATCTACGGTGTCACAAGCAACGGCTACGGCTGCGCTCGTGCGAACCGGCCCGGCGTCTACACCAAAGTGTCGCACTACATCGACTGGATTGACAGTGTGATGGCCGCCTTCACTCCCGAACAAAACGAAACACACACGCCATCAGACGAGCACTCCAACGAAGACTTCTACACAGATTTGGAGACAGCGGAAAACAAAAAAGTGCATAAACAATACGACACTTGCAGAGGTTTTAGATGTCCCCTCGGTGAATGTTTACCAGCGTCTAGCATTTGTAATGGATTCCTAGAATGCTCTGACGGTAGTGACGAGTGGAACTGTAGCGCACTAGTTACGAACTCTAGTAGATTCAAACCGGACTGATACGCAGTTGTAAAGCATAGGCGTAAATAAAGCCCCAAACAGAAAACGTGCGACGATTGCGTTATGAAGTGACACTGAAGTATCTACTCCTTGTAGGTATTACATGGAACTTAACAATATATAGCTAACTAGCGGATGCCCGCGACTTCATCCACGTGGTTTAAGTTTTTTTGATTCCCTGGGAACTTAATTTTCCGAGATAAAAAGTTGCAGCGTGATTGAAGGACAAACACACTTTCGCATTTATAATATTAGTACACAATCACTAACCTATAATGACAGCTCTATATCTAGTGCTGTTTTCCGCACAGAGAATTATGAAAGCAATCTTTTTATAGCTGTCATTATAATAGTTTAGAGATGTCACAGAATAAAAAACAATGAACGCCAGAAATTAGAATAAGTTGAGAAGGGATAAATAAGCGTTAGATGGGCAGCGACCCATCGCTTAACGCTATTTCTATAATAGATTCCTTCAAATTAATAATTTTTGTGAGCAAGTACTAAGGTCGAAATCAGTGACTTACTTTATTTGGGAAGCGTTTTTATACAGTTTATTTTATTAAACTGTATACAAACCTCGTACTTACTAAAGAAAAGTCCTAGGATAGGTACATATGTCGCGCGTTCTTTCGGAACAGGCCTTAAAGGCTTATGATAAATATAAAATCTTAATATTGTATAAGCCAGTAATTATTCATTAAATTGATTCGATTTCGACTGATACTGTATAAGTAAATGTAAGTGATATTTAAGTGTCGAATGTTAAATCTTGAATTCTTGAGCGAGCGAGAAATCTGCTATAATTGTTTACTTCTTTCCATGCCATAATTAATCCTTGGGCCTTGTACATATAGCTTTAAATATCTTATAGCCCAATTTTGTCTTAATTACGGCTATCATACCTATACTATTTATTAAATACATGGACTACCTTTTTCGTTTGAAATTTTCATTTTCATTATTTTAAATGGACGACGTAGCCCATGTTTAAAAATAAAAACCAGAAATAAACATTTGAAACTTTTTGGTATCTTTTTAATTATCTTTTCTACTACTTGCTCTTGGAAATTAATGGTTCATTATCAAACAAAACAATACGTAGGTACATTGGCTCTTTTATAGCCGCACGCCGGCAATTTCCAAAAATTGTCCTTAAGACGACAATACGAGTATGTTCATTGGAAGTAGGCAAGTTAGATTTTACTTGCAACAGTGTTCAATTATCGCTGTCTTTGGTATGTAACTGCAATGAAACTTCTAATATGAAGTCCTGTATTCCTGAATTAATAGGAAAGTTTATTGATTCCTCGCAAATTAGAGAAAAGTACCTACTATACAAGCCGCGGCCAAAATAGCAATTCACGGCCTCGTTTACGAAGATAAGCCTCGGCTAACGCCCCGTCCTCTTAAAAACACTTATTACTCGATATTACTCGACAATATTACACATAATAATATTAGACGATATTACTCGACCGTGAATTGCTTTATTTCTCGCCTGGGCAGTAATGTACTATTTTATTTATCTCCACATTTCGAGAGCATGGCAATGCCAAGTCGAGCTCTATTTTCATCAATAGTTCGCGCGCGACTGCATTCAACTCGCGCGCGAACCGTACCTCCAAGAACATTGTTTTTAAAAAAAGAAAACTCGATTTGCACTAGTATGTCCGCGTTAAGAAAATAGCGAAAAATAGTGAGACATTGCTTTTGGCAGTCTAAGCCACGCCCCCCGAAATCAAAAACTTTCTGCTTCCTTGCAACTTCCCTGGTGTGTCTGCCTGCCGACACTGTGCAAAATATATAACAACGATTAGAACTCCTCACGTTTGCTTAATTATGTAGGTACGTTTGTGGTAAAAAAAGAATGAGTATTCTTAAAAATTATTTTAATCAGACAAATAAATTAAAATCTCCAAAATAAGAATGACACAATAAATAATTACAATTCTTATTAGCGAAGTCATAATTTGACGAAACACAAACGATACTGAATAACAAAATTGTTTCCTATTACAATACTTCGATTAATACAATAATTAATTATTACGATATTCAATTACAAATGTCCTAATATAAAATATTTACTTAGAACAATCACATAATACCTACTTAGTCGATGGAAATGCTAATTTATGAAACCACGAAGAAAATAAACACGTAGGAGTATGTAAAGCGAGTACTTAATACATATTTATGTCAAATTGTTATTATTTCTTAATTTGAATGTAACTTAAATAGTAAAATATTTAAAAAAGAGAAGCGTCCATATTATATATTAAAGAAAAAAATATCGTATATGTTTCAGCATCAGCAGTTCCATCGAAAATGTTAAAAAACGTATTTAAATCAGTTACTTAGACAGTTAAGTTAGAGAAAGCTCTTACACGGTCGATAAATCGGGGTTTTAGAATCACTCTATTTAAGTTACGAATAGCCAAATTGCAAATTCAAACTAACGACATAGTTTCGAGACACACACACTTCTTTTGAGGGACCGAACTGACTTTAAACCTCTCTTGACATTAAACACGTACAAATAAAAAATTATTTACTGACGTAACAGGAAACTGGTAAAATTTCGTAAGTCAACACTAACTTTTCCAATCTATATTGCCTGCCAGTTTGTATTAAAGTAGGCTTCACTTAATTAACATTAAAGAGATCCTCACAAAAAATAGTAATGTAATGAATCGAAATACGTAAATATTGAAGTAAAGATGTTTTTATTCGGTCCCCGCTTACACCTAACCTTACGCTATATCCCGTACCAAGCGGTACTCCGAGCTATTTCATATGTGACGTCTAAAAAAATATCAAATACACGACTTAAGGAACATCTTTACATTCACATAAAGGCCAGTAAATATTTGAACGATAGTTATGTCTACGTCATATTGATTTATGTAATATGTATACCTTATACTCTAGGTTCGAGCGTAATGAGCAAGAAACTATATATGTAGAAGGAAATTTAGACTGATTATAAGCTTCGGGAACATTATAGCATTATTTTACATTTTTAAATTTTTAACGCGATCAATAATTGATACTGTAACGGTGCAGCCGTTTAATTATAACAATAATTAATTTATCGTATTGAAATTTGGTGCTTCCATGAAATTTAAACGAGATGTTATGGTCGTGAACCAATTTGTTAATTATAGTTTAGTTCATTGATCCAATTAGTGCAAAAGGGGATTGAAACTTTCTGGCATAGCGACCTGCCACCATTTTGATTTTTTTTCAAAATCGCGGCGCACGATGAATGTGGTATGTATGGATAGAGGGACACAGACGAACAAATAATGTCAAGTAACATAGTACCCCAAAGTGTCACGTTCCCAAGATAATTGGAGGTAAAGATAGACATATGAGGACAACGACAATCATTAAAAATAGACTTATTACGTGTCTACAGGCGTCAAATTGTATCCAAATAATCGTTCCCAGGTCGATTATTATTATTACTGTTTATTAGAGAGTAGGTACATTACTTACTACTAGGAGTACGAGAAATGTGTGTCATCGTTCTAATTATTATTAGGTATAGCGATCTTTAGTTCCACGTATCTCTGCAACGAGCAATTAAATAATCTAAGTCTGCAACGACATTATTTTATTGTTCATTTCATAATGCAGCGGGATGAAAGACATTAAGACAAGCCAACGCGCGCGCGAGATACTTTGACATAATATAGCGATTCATTGCGATGCGATGCGATTTAGTAGGCAAATAATTAATTGTAGTAGTAGTTTTCTCGTGCTCCGAGTAGTATGTAATGTACCTACTCTCTTCTAATAAACAGTAATAATAATAATCAATCTGGGAGCGATTATTTGGATACAATCTAACACCTGTAGACACGTAATAAGTCTATTTTTAATGATTGTCGTTGTCCTCATATGTCTATCTTTACCTCCAAATATCTCGGTAACGTGACACTTTGGGGTACTATGTTACTTGACATTATTTGTCCGTCTATGTGTCCTCTATCCATACATACCACATTCATCGTGCGCCGCGATTTTGAAAAAAAATCAAAATGGCGGCAGGTCGCTATGCCAGCTTCCATACAAAAAGTTTCAAACCCCTTTCATGCCAATATCTATATATTAATAAAATTTGCCTAAAAAATCGGACACTTATGGTCTATTCCCACCGCAGCGGAGTCTTAATTGAGCATTATTATCCGGATGTGACTGGAAAATGGTATAACAATAGACAATCCGGTGCTATGATTGTCTCAGTAATGTACAAAAACATAAGTGAGTGTGCTGGAGTAGGCAGTAAAAAATATCAAAGTACTTTAATAAATTGATAAATTCAAAGCACGCCACGATGTTATGAATAATTATAAATATATTAAAAAAGTACCTAGTTACTACTATTTCAGTTGTTACATAAATTATGATATTTTAAGCAAAGCAATTTTTAATACCAAAATACAAAGAATACTTCTATACATTTCCAAAATACTAAAAGTATTGATTAGAAACATGACAAACGAAAAATTTCTTATTACACATTTATTTTGTGGGTAGTTTTGTAGAGGAAACCATACAGATTATCTAATTTGGTTCTCTATCTAGTGAATGAGTAAAATAAAGTACCTATAAAGAGTTCCCGAGCTTTGATGAAGGGATGTTTGAGATCTAGCCCTTGTTCTCGACGGGCGTCGTAGTGAGGCCGGTGGGTGGCTTGCTGACCACCGTCTTGAATTGCTCCGGTATAGGATGCTCGGTCTGCAAACAAATTGCTTTGTGTTCAACAAGGACGCGCTTCACCCTACATTCTCCTTGAGATAGTCCAATCTAAGAATGAAAGCGTCTCACTAAACGTTTGGGTCTATGCACTAGTTGGTCAACACATTCGACCGTGGAATTCATGTCTAAATAGCCGGTAACTGAATGACCAACCGATTTGGTTGATTTGATAGTTATGCATATGAGCGCAAACACGGTGGAATCGCGTTCGTTTTAAGATGAAACGACCTCTACACTATTTTAATATAATAAATAATGTCCTCCCGACCGAATTTCGGCCACGGCGGCTAATTTCCAGAGAGATAAGCCTGCGCGGGGGATATTATAGTGCACAAATGTGTGCGCAAACGCAGGTGCTCTCTCGGTTTCTTTGCTCTCAGAGCCCGATGGGACGGATAATCCGACACGAACGGAGAGAGATCAGGCACAGGACCGACGGCTTTACGTGCTCTTTAAGGCACGGGGAGAAATACCGGCAACTTCCTAACTACGGGCTAGTACTGAGAATGTCTAGTCAAAAAAAACAATGCTTAATTATGGCCCGACCCGGGAATCAAACCCGGGACCACGTCAGCCGTAGTCTAACATGGTAAACACTAGACCAACGAGGCAGTCGATTTTAATATAATGAAAAGGTTTAAATGGAAAACGTAAGCCCAGTAGCCGTGTTTTATTGAATAGCCAATGCTAAGTGTTATTTATTAACATGTTATTCCACTTTATTGGACATTCGGTGTGCAATACTGTATTCCGACCTACATTGGTCGAAAGCTGCAAAGTTAAATTTCATGTTATGTTTACGATGACGGTGTTCTGTGAGTTTTTTCTTATTACTTATTTCCTTAGAAAATTGATGGAAATAAAACCTACAAAACCCATTAAGATTTCGTCATTTTTAGCACAAGAACGGAACGGAACGACGTACAAGCACTTTCAGTGATGTGTCCAATTGTTAACACCACTAAGAAGACGTTTCGTGCTTATGTTTGTGCGTTTGTGTTTTTGTGACGACTCTTTACATAAAAGGTAAGTTCTGTACGACACAACACACTTCTTGAATGTGAATTCTAGAACGTATACTCTAAACTATATTATACCGCTTTTCCTGTATAAAGTTTTCCTGTTATGTATGAACACGGGTAACGGATAAGTCCCTGACATTGAGTCCAGTTGATTCAGAGCTCGATAGGCCCACGCCCGGAAAAGTATGTGCTTAATGTTATCATCAACATGATTTAAACCAGAGCCGGCTCACTACAGAACACGGGTCTCCTCTCAGAATGAGAGGCGTTTGACCATGGTTCACCACGCTGGCCGAGTGCGGATTGGCACACACTTTCGAGAATATTATGAAGAGTTCTCAGACATGTAGGTTTCCTCACGATGTTTTCCTGCGCCGGTTATAGCAAATGATATTAAATTTCTTAAAATGCACACTACGAAGTCATGGGTACGTAAACTTATGAATATTATAGTAGCAGTATAGTTCCAAAAACTTCTCTCTAGTAAATATTAAAAATAAAATTAATGCAACTTAGTTCCAATTTTGGCCACTGAGCCAGATAAGTTGGCGTCCCTATAATATCACCACATAATATAATATCAATACAATATTTCACTTACGTAGTCGCCGTTAGCCTTTGGCACGAGAACGTTCATCTCCGAGGACTTGGAGGAAACTATCTCCACGTCGAGCGACTCCTTCGAGAGGTAGATCTGACAGCCGTCCGTCTTCTCGATCGAGACCGTTGGCACCTTGCCTAGCACCTAAACAAAAAAAAACCGACATAGTAGAGGTAGTCTACTCTGATGGTTCTACGCCCATACTATGTAATAATAAAAATCTGTCTTCGACAGTTGCATCCCAGTTTTATTCCGCAAAATCGAAGTTTTTTTTTTTCAATTCTGATACAATTAGAAGCTTTTAGCTTGTAACTGCGATCTCAACTGGTGGAAAGTGATGATGCAGTCCAAGATGGTAGCGGGCTTATACGGCAGGGTATGACGGTTTTGTGAATCCATTACTTATTTTGGTGAAACGGTTGTTTTATACCTGCCACGATATTGTGCGTGCGAGAACGCTAAACCGGTACGGCTTTGTCACTAGAGTGGTAAAATACGTCTACAGTCGAGCACTCTGAAGCCTCCCACGAATCCAATTGAGAGATGATTTAGATAGTATACATTTCCAAACTGCCCATAATGAGAATCGAACCTGGGACTAGTATAGTATAGGTACCACAAGTACACAGATCGTCAGAAACTCTGATCTTAGCTTTAGTTTCCACAATCCGAAGCCGTTACAGTGAACTTATAACTTTCCTGTGTAGATTCTGTTCATATTAATTAATAATTGAATTCTACAAAATTTAATTCTTCAGAAACATGCCCTCCGTACCCTTCATAACCACATTTCAGTCAAAATGCCAAGATCCTATTAAGATTTGCCCTCAAAACCCATCTCAACTTGCGATCTAATATAAACAGTCACCTCATGAAGTTACGAATTCATAAGAGGGATACCACAGCGTATTATATTATTTCTTTATTTTATTCTTTAGAATAGAAGCGTAAAATAATAAGACAGCTAAGTTCAGTAGTTTTTGGCACATAAAATCAATAGTCGTGCATGAACTCTGCGAAGTTATGTCATAAAATATTCGGGAAGTTTGTGTCGGTTCTCATAAATTAATTGTGTTCATATTACGGTAACCCGAGTGTTTCATATAACGGTTGTCCCGTTATATTACATTTCGAAACAGGTGCTCAGGTAAGTCTGAAATAATTATCCTAAGATCTATTTAATATAACATGTAGAACTTTAAAAATAATGTTCTGACTTTAGCAAATTATTTAAAAAATGTCTGCTTTTAGAGATATTTTATTTTTATTACGCAAGAAATCTTCGATCGCCAATGGGTGTACTCTTATAATAGTAAAAATATACTCTTATACGTAGTACTTGCAATTTAGGAGCGCGCGTGAACTTTATTGTAGTTACGTGAACTTTGCACATTGCGTAAGTGTGCGTGCCGTACGGAGCGGTCAGCCGTACGCACAATCACGTACACACATTTAGACGTATAAAAATGTATACAGATATAACTTCAACACAACCATGAGCCACGCGCACTCGTTAATTGCAAGACCTATAATTGATATAAGTTACAACAGCCCAACAACAACAATAACAACAGCCTAACACAGGTTAGCCCGCTACCATTTTAGACTGTATCATCACTTACCATCTAATGAGATCGCAGTCAAGGGCTAACTTTTAGTAGAATAAAAAAAAATCATAGGGACTGCCGATAGAAGTGAAAACGATTTTTTTTTAATTAATTTAATTAATAATAATAATCGTTTCTATTTATTTACGTAAGTTTATTATAACTCTTTTGGCCATATGTGTATTTATTTTGTATGCGGGCGTGAGAGCTAAATTAATGTCGATATTAATAATATAAAATAAATTATTCTTCTTAAAACTAAGGCACTAAATTTTAATTACGAATTTACTATATTAAGATCTTTTGTCTTAGGAGGAACGGTGTCGATCACGCGTATTCACATTTTTACCCCCTACCATAAAGTGCTCAACGCGCTTAAAGGAATTTTTACTACAGAAATGTCGGGAAATATCTTAAGGCGGTCACCCACTCACCTGCATCTGCACAGACTGGCAGTTGACGAACTCCACACTGGAGACGAGGTTGTCGAACACCACAGCGCACTTGGTGCACGAGTCCAGTACCACGCCGTTGATCTTCCCGCGCACGGTGAGCGCAGAGTCGCGGCATTTGAACATGTATACAACGTTGTTCATCTCGGCGTTCTCCACCACCAGATTGGAATTTCCTTTTTGGTACTCCTGTGAACAATTTATTAATAATCAATATTTAGCAAGAAAAGATTACAATTATTTTGCTATAATCCGCCAACAGAAAAAATTCTGTGTGGTCAAGCGTAGCACCGTTTACCTTCCCAACCAAGCAAGAAAGCCAAGTTCCCAAGCAAGCAATGCCACCACCACCAATACAATGCAAGATTGTCCTAGAGGACCTAGACAATCTTTGCTAGTTCATGCTTGACCATACAGAATTTTTTCTGTTGGCGGAATATAGCAAAATAATTGTAATCTTTTCTTGCTAAATTATGGACTTCCGCAAAGTAACGCCTGATTCTATCCAATATTTAATACTCAATACTCAATATCATTTATTCAATATAGGTACATTGTAGGTACACTTATTGACGTTAATAATTACTCACTTATAAAACATGATGGTGATAATCGGTAACGGTTAATTATTTAGAACATTTTTTGAAGTGAAACCTCTTTAGAATCATTGTGATTTGGAAATTCGATGAAACGAAAAAGCGACACCAAAAAACGATAAACATAATTATATTCCTAATAGGATTTAGCCTGCGAGAGAATGAGATAGAATACAAGATATATTTATCTCATTCTCGTGTAGGCTACTTTTCTGAAGTTTCACTTCTGCCGTCACGTACACTTTTTTTCAAATTGAGGAGCTATCTTTAAGTCTCACTGCGCACATACTCGGGAAATGTGAAAAATTACATACATATTAAAATTTTAATTAATATTTCTTTATACAGATGAATGAATGACTTGTAGATATAAAATGACTAAGTTGATTAAAATTTCCATCGTATTTACTCTGACTTGTAAATTTTGTGTAAAGGAAAAGTTTTCATTACTCGCAAAGCTTCAAAGTAGGTACATATCAGAATTGCCTCCTCGGTTGAACAAACTTCTGAGCAAGTATGAAGGCAATTGCCTTGACCGCGAACGCCCTTTTAATCATAACACCCAAAGGAATACTGCCTGAAGGAAAACATTAACATAATAATATTATGCTGGCTTACTAAATATTCAGAAACTAAGTTAAATAGATTGAAAGGGGGCATATTATTAATATAATATTATTATTAGCTACACGATTTAGCTATTAGCAATTTGAGTTCAGGTTTATTAATTATTATAATAATATTTAGCACAAACTACTAAGCTCTACAGTGTTCATGTTTGTAAATGGCATATAAACTTAAGTTTTAAAAGCTTCTATATAAAGGGGGTGTGGCAAAGTACGATGTTTGGACGCGATGAAAACTTGTTACTAGTGTGAATTTACGATGAAAAGTTTGGAAGCATATGACACTGAAAATTTAGGGCTTACTGACGTTCTTATATGAATTACTAGCTGATGCCCGCGACTTTGTACGCGTGGATTGAATTTTTTGGTTCCCGAGGGAACTCTTAAATGTTCCGGGATAAAATGTAGTCTATGTGTTATTCCAGACTAAAAACTATCTCTGTGCCAAATTTCACCCGAATCCGTTCAGCCGTTCTGGCGTGATTGAGTAACAAACATCCATCCATCCATACATACATCCATGCATCCAAACTTTTGCATTTATAATATTTGAATACCTAGATTAGTCTACTAAGAATGCGTTTCCACTAAATAAAAGCGGAACGATGCGGAGACGTGTTCAGCTTCCAGCAAGACCGACGAGTCTATTGAGAGATGATGTGACGAAATTATCACGTTATCTATCAATAATCCTGATTGGTCTATTGCTGCACGTCATCCCCAGTTAGCTTTTCTTTGCTTCCGTGAAAACTACTCCCAAGACGGGGGCGACTGTCCTTATAAATATGCAATAGGTTGGCGCAAAAGAAAAGATCAGCATGGTTGAATGGTAGATAATATTGCGTTAACATTACGAGATTAAGTGGACTTTGATTTCTGTCTCGATCATGATACGAAAGGACTCTGAGCAACCTCCGTAAAAAATAAGTAGCTAAAGATATCATAGTGGATACAGAGAATATACTTTGCCATTGAAAGAATGTTGATATTCCTTTATCTCAATAACTAATGCGGCAGAACGGCAGTACATCGGTTTTAAAAATAATTATTAATTTAAATAAAAAGTTGTATCTTAAAAAGGGTTTATGTTAAATCGCTTATTATGTGGTTAGCATCGCACGTGAAATTGCAGTCAATGTTTTCTCCATATCTGTACAAATGACCGAGGGATAGTAGTTTATCCAATTTTGTTAAGATCACCGGTTTACAGACAGGTTTTTGCAGTCGACACGAATAGCATCTTTCACCGTTTTCTTTATTGTAACTTTTATCTCAATACTCAATATGTTTTTAGATTTAAGAACCCTACTGGAATTAGCGGTTATTAAGATTCCATTAGGTTTCGGTTAAGCCAGATTCTCTTTTATAGTGGCCTAATTAAACCTCTATATATATTATTTCATAACTAAATAAATATTTAGAAGACTATTTAGAAATATTCACACTTGTCTCTTGTCAACGAAATAGCGATTAGATACGATGTCGCGTTAAAACCGATCCCCCCCTCCCCCCCGATTATGTAAGGAAATCGTAATCGTCTGTCAAACGTATAATTCGACCTGTTTAAGGAGGTCATAGATGCTTGCACGTCAAAACGCTTGTATGTACTCCTTAAAAAGTTCGAGGTATACGTTATGAACTGTCAAATGAATACGATTGGCTTAGACAATTGGGCCTCAGGTTTAGAATTGTCCTACCTTCCGTCTTCCTGATTACGTACTGTGCTTCGGTATTAGACCTCATTCCGTATTAGACCATTTTGTGTTCGGACGGTAAAATTATCATGTCTGAATGACACCCGAACATCGCTAATATGTTGATTAATAGATGTAGTAGATCAGCTACACATTTGCTTCCATACTAAATGGCAGATTTATCTAAATTCTCATGTTAGTTTAGAACTAAAGTAGGCCCTCAGGCAAGATCGCAGTCAGGCGCTAAATTGTTGTTATACTACTACTTTGCGAATTGAGAGCAGAATGTTCTTAAAACGTATTGCAGTCACGATGACCCATTTCTAGTGATCTCACGCTAATACGGGCGGGTGTGTCGAGAGCGACGCCTACGGGCTCGTAAACGGCGCAAAGCTGTGTCACAGCTGCGGGTTTTAAGATATATTGAGACAATTTACTGCTACTACGAAGTAAAACCACAAAAACTTCTAGCTTATCTCAATATGAGAATACTAATAAATAAAAATTCTTTCCAAAAAACCGACTTCCAAAGCCACTGTAAAGTAAAAAATAATTTTGATTTCTACACACTATGTTGAAGTCGGGCGAGCCTGATGCGTCAACTTTGCTTCTCTTTGTTATACCCACCCGACTTCAACATAGTGTGTAGAAATCAAAATTATTTTTTACTTTACAGTGGCTTTGGAAGTCGATTTTTTGGAAAGATTTTTTATTTTTTTAGTATCAAGAAATAAATAAATTTTCAAAACGGTTCAGAAACCACGGAGATACGCACCGACATTTTAAAAAATATACACGCCGAATTGAGCCTCCTCCTTTTTTGGAAGTCGGTTAAAAAGATAAAGTTTAGACTATCCTATGTTCCTAACAAGTGCGTACTGCGTAGTAAAACTAAATGAGACATTATAATAAGGTTTTCTATCGGCGTAGTTAATAACAGTGCTTATATAACATTATAATCATTCAAAATCTGAGGCCCAACTGTCTAAGCAAATTGTAGTCATTTCTTCGAGTCAAAGCTCTCAGCTTTAAACGTATCCGTCGAACTGTATAAGGAGTTCATACACATGTTTTTTGACGTGCGTCAACTCCTTAAACAGGTCGAACTATACGTTTAACAAACGATTACGAATCCCTTACACAATCGAGGGACTGGTGTGTGGCTAAAAATACTTCCTCATCATCCCAACTCCTTTCAGAATGAGAAGAGTTTTAGTCCATCTATAGACATAAGCAAAACCTCACACACCCTAATTGAGAACATTATAAAGAACTCTCGAGCAAACACAATTCCTACTTCACCGTTAAAGCAAGTGATATTTTATGCTTAACCTTACTTATCATAACTATCATATTACACATAATCATCTCCAAAAAGCTAGAAGTACGTCGGTCCGTCGTGCTGAAGGGCGCCCCACACTACGCGTACTTGGACGGTCTCTATACTCTAGAACGGCCGGCTCTCCCACACTACGCGTACTTGGACGGTCGCTCCAACGGCCAAACTACGTGCCTGAGGACCGAACTCCCAATGTCCCAAAAAGGAGGCCAATGCAACATCTAAAGTAAGAAAAAAATATAAAAAACTAGTGGGCCCGGCAGACGTTGTCCTGCCCTATCTTCCTCGCAATTTTTACATATTTTTCTCATCGTTTAAACCTTCCCTGGACTACGACAAACATTTCAAAACCAAAATCAGCTAAATCCGCCCACCCGTATCGAGTTTTAGCGAGACAAATGAACAGCAATTGATTTTTATATATATAGATATCAGAAAAATGTACTCACAATGACCCACTTCTTGCCATCCCTCGCGAACACAGGTGGTTTGTCGAGACTGCCCGCGCCGGGTGTCGGCAGCGGTTTGGCGGGCACCTTTGGGCTGGTCGCCTTGAAGGGCGCGGGGCCCTGCCGCAGCTGCGGGTTCTTGTGGGTTTGCATTTCCGACGTCACTTTGCGCAGACCTACCAACAGATGATGCCATTCATAGTGTCGCGTAACTAGGTGAATATTACACGTAACAAGATTTTTAATGAAATTTAAAAACAAATTAACATTAGTTCGTGAATTCGTAGAAAGAACAATGGAGTTAGTTTAGAGTCAGCAGACAGCGAGGCAACAATAAGTAAGAGGGGAATACGAGAGAACAAGAAAGAAGAAGTTTGAAAGAGAACCTCAGAGAAGTGCCATTTGCCCAAGAAGTTTGGAAGAGAACCTCAGAGAAGTGCCATTTGCCCTCGAATTGTGAACTCAATAAATCATTGTTAAATAACCCGCATCTCTCTCTGAATTTACGAACCCCAGCTGTAACAATATTCATTACTAGATAATGCCCGCGATTTCGTCCGCGTGGAAAAAGTTTAATTCCCACGGGAACTCCTCAATTTTCCAGGATAAAAATCTTGTGTCACTCTCCAGATCCTCAATTATACCCATGCAAAAAATCATGTCGATCTGTCAAAATATCGGCGTGATTGAAGAACAAACCTACAAACAAACAAACTTTATAATATTAGTATGATATTAAGGGGGCATAAAAAAATCTACTTCTGTATAGCTATTGAGTTCCCTATTTCGAAAACGTATTCAATTATTTTCAAATAGAAAGTGTATCAAATTGAAAGTGTACAATTATATTCAAATAATTTAAATGAAGTACCGACATAAATAAAACACAACGTATTTTATAGTGAATGTAGAACGAAATCAAATATGTAGCACTATTCACATACATACATATGGGTTGTGGTGTGATACTCGTATGTGGTACCTCGGAAATAAACCACAAGTTCGCTAACGCGAAGGCTTTCTATGAGATAAAAATATATTCGCAAACAAAATGGGTTAAACATAGGTACATTGTTTCCGGTAGGCAGGCACCCATAGAAATAATACCAATCATGTACAATGTTTGAATTTGGTTATGTGAATAGAATAAGCAATTGCTCTGTGGCGATCGTGATAGATTGAAAGATAACATTGTGGATCAAAATGGATAAAGTAAATTGGAAAACAGTATTAAATTCAGAAAATCAAACTGATATTGATGCTTATTCTGTTATACACAAAAAAGTCTGGAAAAACGGCCATGAGCGATAAGACCGCCTTTAAATGATATGGAGCTCTGTGTTAAAAGACAAGTCAAAGAGATTAGGATCTACGTAATTAGAAAAGACAAAAGATCTTTATTTTCCATTTTCTTTATTGTCCCACAGTAAACTTATTCCAGAGAAATCTGTACATCCCCATAAAATGAAGTCAAGTAAGGAATATTGTATGCGGCCTTTCAATTTCTGTTTTCAGTGAAAGGAGTATGTAATTCGGTTATTAGTAAATAGGTTTGCGAAGTCCTTGCCCCCGCAGACCTATACACTTAATGTGCCAAATTGATACGTTTAGAAACACTGGTTCAATATAGTTATACTGTTGAAATAAATAGTCCACTTTTCAGTTATTCCAGGTTTGTAAGTATAGATACATACACAATTTGCCTGAAAGTGACTTTATTTTGGTTAGGCCAGAACGTCTTTTGGACAGAACTTCATTTCTCAGACACGCTTTGACTTTCAGAGTTTACACTGCACTTTGGAATAAACAAAAGCATCGCGGAAAAATCTATCTTCACAGAGCTATAAATTCCTTGTTATTTATGTCACCGTAAGATTGTAAAAACCGTTAGATTATAATCTAACTCGCGAAATTCTAAACTGTCGAAAGATTAGAATTTAACGCATTATTTTCCGGTAGATTGTAATCTGATAGATATTTAAACCCGATAAAACCTAAGTGCCCGGCCTGCGGCCGGGCACTACTTGATTATTTATGTCGAACCCTAACCTAACCTATAAGAAAGAGACAAGAAAACGTTAATAAAATGAGTATTTAAAAAATTTACACTCAGAACATTGAACAGTTTACAATCTTTCGGCAGTTTAGAATTTCGCGAGTTAGATTATAATCTAACGGTTTTTACAATCTTACGGTGACATATATAACCTAAATCCCGAATATTCTAAAAAGCTTAAAGCAATGCACTCGACGTTAGCAATCCACCCAGTAGGTATACTTTATTTTTAAGAAGGTACTGTATTCTCGTAACTTCTTATCGATAGAATCTGATTCTGGTCAGACATACTTTTACATCCATGGGTAATAAAATTATTAATGGCGAGAATGTGTCTGTCTGTTTGCTAAGCTTTCACTTCTGATCTAGCGATTTTAACGAAAGAACAGAGTACATTCAGTACAGAGATAGATTACATCCCAAGATAGGACATACTTTTTATTCCGGAAAATTTGCAGTTCCCCGGGATTTTACACGAACTTTGATCCACGCGGACAAGGTCACGGGCATAATAATAATTAATAGTAGGCATGAATATCTTACCCAAGACAAAAACTCCGAGAAAGTACTAAATGTAAATAGACGAAGAGGTACTCACTGTTAGTAATGGCTTCACCCTTGTTAATTTCGGCGAAGAGAGCGCTTCTGTCATCGGCACTCATGTTCGCGAAGTCCACTTCGGGCAGCGGCGGTGGTGGAGGAAGGCCGCCGGGCGGGGGCGGGGGCGGTGCGCCTCCTTTGCCTGCCATCAAGGACTTGGTAAGGGTCGAAACGCAAAGGCGGGCAATTACCGACAGTCAAATATCCACTTCGAATATTAATAGGCCCGGTACAGTCCGCGAAGGAAAGCAATTGTAAGTGATAACTGGTAGCCTAGTGGCATAGACGCTCACGTCTTCCACCACTCTCAAGTGGTTTGGCTCGCGCACCTGTAACTTTTTTAAGCGTTTTTAGAAATTTAATAACCTAAATTTTATTAAAGGTTAAGGCAAAACAAAGTTAGGAAATTTGCATGCCCAAGAGTTCTTCGTAGTCTCAAAGGTGTGTGAAGTCTACCAATCCGCACTTGGCCAGCGTGATGGACTATGACTTGTTACCTAATTATGAAAGAAAAAGTAATATAATTTGAAAAGATATTCGGTTTTATGGTTGAATTTAGGTATAAGACGTACTTTTCAATACAATAAGCACTGCGTAAAGCCCAAACACAAAATGACGACTGAAAGGATCATAAATATAGGTAAATAATTGTTCCCTGTTATGTAGACTTCAAATTGGTTTCATCAGCTTAAAAATGTTAAAACCGATTAGCGGTACGGGTTTAATAAAACCAAATAATTTTCAGTACCATCTTCATATCAATTCATCACAGCTGGCCCACTACTTAAAATGAGAAGGATTTAGGCCTTAATCCACCACGCTGGCCAAGTGCGGATTGGCACATGATTATGGACCCACACGTACGCAGGTTTCCTCACGAAATTTTCCTTCACCTTTAAAGCAAGTTATATTTAATTGCTCATAGCTCCGAAAAGTTATATGTGACGGGACGAAGTTTGTACCACTAGGGTATTACTGCTATGGATTATCTTATCTTACTAATATTATAAATGCGAAAGTTTCGATGGATGTATGGATATATGGATGTTTGTTACTCAATCACGCCCTAATGGCTGAACGGATCTGGCTGAAATTTGGCACAGAGATAGATTATAGTCTGGAATAGCACATAAGCTAGCTTTTTATCCCGGAAAACTAAAGAGTTCCCGCGGGAACCAAAAACCTCAAACCACTCAGACGAAGTCGCGGGCAATCCCTAGTAATGGATATAATGTTTGTATCCACTGCATTTCTATGATATGTTGACATGACATTTCAGCAAAGTCAAAACAATATAGTCATTCCAGAGCTAGATTCAAATTAAAATACCTTCTACATTATTCAGCAGCATAATTTTTATTTCCCATTTCAAAGGGTAAAAGCTATCGAATAAATTAAGTCGGTTAGTGTAAACGCATAAAGAGATGGTTCACATTGACACACGAAATATTACGATCAATGCTAAATAAATTTAACGAATTTTATGACGTACCTAATCTAGTTTTGTTTTAAGGTTAATTGATTGTTGCCGGTAGCGCAATTAATTACAATATGAGGAATTCAACCATTTTGCATACCTCATCAATTTTAATTGCAATAGGTGGCATGGCATGCTTCCTATTCATGTTTGTTTTTCTCTTATTGACTGTCACCAGACTATCGACCAACTTTTCGCATAAAGATTAAGAAAACAGTGCTCCTTTATTGCAGGCCGTATAAAACTTCTACTTTACGAGTGATAAATTCCATTTTATTAGTTCGACGATGACGTGAAAATATCAGTAAATTAAATATGCTTGTTTAAGGATTTATGGAACCAGCTTCCACTTTCAAAACAGTGTTTATTCAAGGGACATGTATATGTATAAACAAATTGTTCAAAGACCGGCAATGCATTGACGATTCTTCCAGTGCTGCAAAAGTTCATGGGCGACGGTAATCACATGAATTGACCCGCCTTATCATTAACAAAACATTCATTTGAAGTTTATTAAGGCTCCGCTTTTACCAAGACTAAAATTAACGACCACTAATTAATTAGGTATCTAAGCTGATTTCCTTTGGAGACTAAGCAATGAAAATGAAAGAGTCCTATAATAAGGTCTAACACATCCTTAGCTTCCATGCAATCTCGCGTATTTCAAATAGAAAGACCGTTGATATAACAAAAGGATTATTCGTAGATATGCTTCCAAAATCCAAACTTACCAGACCAAACCAGCCCAGTGGTATGGTACTGCTTCACATACGCCTGCAGGTCGGACAGCAGTTGCACCCATGCTTTGCACCACTCTACGTGGGTCTTGTTCTTCTCTTTCCACTCTTTAAGCACGCGGTTCGTGTAGAACTGGCCAGCGTCGTTCATCTCCTTGACATAAGGTGCAGGAGTAGGCGCCACCGCGACCCAGCCAAGGGCGGGAATGCTCTCGGATATGGCGGAGAGATGGTTAAAGAAGTTCGAGGCGCGGTTCTTTTCGCGATATTGTTGGATTGCGGAGATTTTGTCGCTGGTCGGCTTGAGGAGTTGAACCTGTTCCCCATCTGATGGTTTTGACCGAGACGCTGCCAATTGTATGTAGCGGAGTTGTTCCCTAAAACAAACGAACTTTGACTGAAGATTGGGACATATCTTAAGCTCGAGATTACATAAGAACGCATCGCGCCAGTTGCATTGTTCGTACATGCTTTATGTGTTACAAAATTTTTGAAGCTGCTGCCTCGTAACGCTTGTTCCGAACACGAGCAGGGCTGATAATTTTTCAATGAGTTTGAAATTTAATAAATTAGTAAATATTCTCAAACATAAAATCTAACTAATCCAGCTATAAAATAAAAATTGTTGTTTTTATGTAAGTACGTTTAACGTTACTGAGTTCGTCATAAGCCGCATTGAAATGCATGCCGCGCATTAGCTACAAACACACACGCACACAAAGTTAATACCTTGCACTGCACCTGTTACCTACTAATCATAAGCTTATAGCGTTAAGAGTGCATATACTTATAACATGAAAAAGAACAAATAATTATTAAATAGTAAAA
The DNA here is from genome assembly GCA_964035005.1 of Erebia palarica. NCBI lineage: Eukaryota > Metazoa > Arthropoda > Insecta > Lepidoptera > Nymphalidae > Erebia > Erebia palarica. The sequence goes on along the minus strand of OZ035992.1, from coordinate 25,160,930 downwards.
AATACACTACCTACAACAATAGACAATATATACAAATTGTTAGGCTCTTACTGAAAAGCGTCGTTAACGAGGTTCGCGTGTGTAGCGATGTCCCCGCCGAGTTTTTTCGACAACTGCAAATAAGTCTGCAGCGGACCCTAGAACAAAAGAGATTAATATTAGGTAAACATTGCAGTTAATACCTATACCCATAGTGGTACAAATCCCGCATGATGTGATACTGGATGCTTTTGTATTTAGTATTACCGAATGTCGTCTGCTTTACAAAATGATGGTGATAATTGGACGTGTATGATGAAAACAAAAAAGAATACACGACCATGTCCTAGACCACAATTTTTCTGAGTTGCCCAAACTTTTAATCTCAAGTTAAATGTCAATAATATACTCGTTTAAATAAACTACGCAAACTGTTGTTGATGTAGTCGTTTATAGCGGATGACATGATAAATGGCCCATCCCGTCATTTATCACAAGGGCATGAACCCTGAAGGGAATATGGGCCACTTGAGTTCTTTTCACAGCAAAAATAGCCCTTTTTGCAGACGCAAGCAACTCCTTTAATACCTTTTCAGAGATAATAGGTATTGCGTAAATATTTATCAAGCTTACCTTCTTAGCAATATAGTAACTGTCACTAGGTGAAACAACAGTTCCTTAGTACTGTTAGGCCGGCCATACACGGACTGCTCAAACAGTTAGTTAGCCAGTGATGAACGTACACGGACCGCTCAAGCAGTGAGAAGCTGAGAGCTACCATTGATAACTGCTGCCTACCGCCCGAAGCAGTCGCAACTGCTCGAGCGGTTCCATGTATGTTTAAACGTAGAAGACTGTAGTTCACTATACAGTCGCAGCTTGAAGTAGTCAATCCTGAGTGCTTCAAGCTGTCCGTTTATGGCCGACCTTAGACTCAATGTATCGATAGATTTATAGGTATTATTTTTAATCTACGCCCTGCATGGTTGAAGGGGTACCTACACACTGGTCTGTGGACTCTATGATTGATCTTGTAATTATGGTGTGGCAGTCTTCGCAGTCCGCACATAATCCAATAGATGGCATTACTAGTACGATTCACGCGACCACAAAGAGCCCAACCCACGATTACGAAGCGTTCTCTGAATTACGCTATATATACGACCTCCAAAGATGAACGGGCGGACCAGTGGTCCCCGAGAACAACACCCGCTCGGAGGATGATCATCCTTTGTTACGGTCGAGCCATATCACCTGCTCCCGTACATTGGTGACCCCGACGTGATCTTCAAGCCGCCGCCGACGATCACAACAAGCCGACGTGATGTCACAACCGCCGCCGACGCACATCAAGCCGACGTCACGCCCTCACTCGTCAGACTTGAGCAACATCGTACATCACAATATAAACCTTGCAGTCATCGCAGCGAGGACAGCATCATCAGTACGCACAGCGGGACACAACAGCATCACAACGCAGCACAGCAGCACAACGCAGCACAGCAACCCAACGCAGCACGACAAAACTCAACGCAGCACAGCAACCAACGCAGCACAGCAACCAACGCAGCACAGCAACACAACGCAGCAACGCCGACCGATGTTCCGGCACAGCCGCTCACAGAGCCACACGCCCAGCGGCCAGCACAGTCGATACGCAACAGCATATCAGTACACAGCTGGTCGACGCCAGTACCAGCCGCACAAGTGGGTCACACAGCCTCAGAGTAGTTCATACTACTCTGAGGCTGTAGGCTGTAGGCTCATGCCTACAACGCCACTACCCTGGTTGTTGCACGACGCCGCTTCACTGAGTACTTCCCGACGCAGCGCTTACCTGAATGTTCAACGACGCCACTTCTCCAGATGCTTGCAACGCCGTTCAACTGAATGCTGACGCCCTCCAGACTCGAAGGGGAGTGATGTGGCGGTCTTCGCAGTCCGCACATAATCCAATAGATGGCATTACTAGTACAATTCACGCGACCACGAAGAGCCCAACTCACAATTACGAAGCATTCTCTGAATTACGCTATATATACGACCTCCAAAAATGAACGGTCGGACCAGTGGTCCCCGAGCACAACACCCGCTCGGAGGATGATCATCCTTTGTTACGGTCGAGCCATATCACCTGCTCCCGTACAATGGTATTAATAGTACGTGGGTACTAGGTAGTAAGTACTGTACTGTGGCTGTTTAGCCAACATGCTGGTTCTTCTCGGTAGGAATGGAATTAGAGCTAAGAAAGAAGAACTGTCTCGATTAAATACATAAAAACCTAAATCAAAATCGGTTCATTTATTTGGGAACTACGATGCCAAATTGGTAAATTATGTAAATTAGTAACCAAAATGCACACGTTAAATTTATGGTACCCCCACCCTCTATGTTTGCGTCAGGGGTTAAAAAAATTGAACCAGTGAGGGGTAAAAACATATTAAATGACTTTGTTCTGTTTTTTTTCTATCGTATCGGAAATAGTAGAGCCAGCAATATTTTACACGTTCTGTATAAATCTTCTAGTTTTTTGGTGCAAACAAAAATGGCATAGGTTTTCTAAACTTAGAAAAATTGATCTTCAGTCTAATCTAAGTAAAGTAGTTTGTGAGATGCAAGGATAAGCATAGAAACAAACCACCAACACTACCACTGCTGGGCACAGGCCTCCACTCTCATGAGAGAGAGGGAGCTTAGACCCACCACGCTGCTCCAATGCGGGTTGACGGGCTAGAAACAAACAAAGCTATAAACATAGACTATTCTTCCACACTAAAGGATTATCGCTACATAATCCCCCTAAGCAATAAAATCAAAGCTCCAGCGCTTTCGCAATTATCAGACAACAGTCACAAATAACATTGTAGAGCAAACAAATTGTCCTAACAAGGTCAGTCATTGTCGGTGTAAATCGATTGACGCTGTGTGTACTTCCCATGCGTCGATATGGACCTGGTATTTTAAAGAAACCAAAGAGTGTGAGCTTAAAATAACAAATCTATTAACTAAGTTGATTGAACATTTTAAAATCGGTCAACATAACTCAAAATGCTTGATTCAAAATAAACGAGGGAAGAACATCGTCTTGAAGACTTTAAAGTAAGCATTTTCAAACCAATTGTGTTTGAAATATATAATACCAAATGTAATACAATCTGCAAAGCTCACTTTGTTTGGCAGCTCTTAAATCAAGTCAAAGACAACGTCGTAAAGCAAACAAATTGTCTAAACAAGGGTGTAGACCATTGACGAAGTAAATGGATTAGTGCGGGTACGAGTACCTACTTACGCTCAGATAGACGCTACATAATATTTTCATACCATTTCAGAAATAAAATATAAAGTTAAAGGAATAAATGTTAACAAAGAAGTTAGCAAGTACAGCCACAAAATCACGTTACAGTAAACATCGTAAAGATAACAAATCTGTAGAAACTGGGGTGGATATTGCCGAATGCCGATACAAATTGATTGATTCGGCGATACTTCTGAGGGCATAAACAAGGAAGCCCGCTTATAATGCGCAACTAGACTCTCTTGTTTTGTCCCCAAGAAATACTCATTCCTTTGCTTTCTTTTTAATAATAATTCACTTCAATTCCAATTTTGCAATGCTCGACGAAATATTTCAATTAAATTCTCGTGCGAACACATTTTGTAAACAACCAGGTAAAAAAGTATTCCTTTATGGATACTTTTCCACAGGACAGAATTTCAATTTAATAATTCTTAGGTGAAGATATCACGCAGCGGGATCTCTACCTACGGAGTTAAAGATCACTAACCAAACCTAATCCAATTCTAGTTTGTACCTATGTTGTTTTTAGGGTTCCGTACCATAAAAGGAAAAAAGGAACCCTTATAGGATCCCTTCGTTGTCCGTCTGTTTGTCAACCACCTTTTTCTCGGGAATTCGTGGAGGTATCAAGTTGAAATTAATATCAAATACTTAGGTCTGCGGTCGCTTGGAGTTGTAAAAAAAATCAAGCTCCTAAGTCAACGCAATCGACAAAATACGGACAGTTTTGATGTCTATTTTGCCACTCGTCAATAAATCGCCACCTACATACGGTACTTCCAGTTTACCTAGAATCATTAAATTTGGCAAGAAGCAATTTCTCACAGCACAAGTATAGGAAAAAACCCGAGAATCGATAATTAGGGTTCCGTACTCATAGGGTGTCAAATTGTTTGTCAGGCGCTACCAGTTTAGCGCCATATGGAAGCCAGTTATTTCACAGCTGATTACGTGTTGTTATAAGTACTTCTTTCTTGTTAATTACTAAAATAATTTATTGTGTGGTGGTACGGAATCCTTTGTGCGCGAGTGTGAGTCGCATTTGCAGGACTTTATAAATTTTATTTGAAACTTTTCGATTCTACGCTCGAAGCTACTTGAACACGATTTCCTTCTCCAGCTTCCATTTCCATCCACACATCCGGTTTTATTACCACACCCGGTTCCTTTGGCGTATGTAAATACATTAGACTGACTTTACACACAAGAAATAAGGAGCTTTCTTTGCTTTGATCCGCAAGAAAATTCGTCTCAACAAGAGGCTTTCATATATCATCTACAGCGTCTGTCCTCCTTTGTTGTACAAAATGGTATATTTTACTATTGATAATGGCCTAGCACACTTTGCATTGGTTAACTTGGTTGGACGAATGTGCTGGATGGACTTGTGCCTTTAAAGCATTTGGTGGGAAAACCAACAGTTCTTTTTAAATAAATTAATATATATATAGGCTAACGCTTGGCTGCAATCAGACTTTGACGACCTCCGTGGCTCAGTGTTGAGCGCTGTTGCCTTAACGTGCGGAGGTCCCGGGTTCGATCCCCGCCAGGATGGAAATTTATAATTTCTGAATTTTCCCTGGTCTGGCCTGGTGGGAGACTTCGGCCGTTACTAGTTACCACCCTACCGGTAAAAGACGTGCCGCCAAGCGATTTAGCGTTCCGGTACGATGCCGTGTAGAAACCGAATTTATGGGTTTAATATATAACTGCCATACCCCTAACTGGAAGGTTAGCCCGCTTCCATCTTAGACTGCATCTTCACTTACCATCAGGTGAGATCGCAGTCAAGGGCTAACTTGTAGTGGATAAAAAAAAAAGTTGCTTGCAAGTGGTGATGCAGCCTAAAGTGGAGCCCGCTTGCCTAGAAGTTGCCTATTGCCTCTTGATACGAAGGTTCCTATATACCTCCGCTGAACTAACGGTGAGAGCTGAGAATACAGCTAAAGGCGGGTTAAGTGGGTTTAATTCAAAGCTTTTGAAACGACACTATGATTCGAAATATTCAAATCCGACCTCATGAAATTTGCTCCCAAGTTCCAGTATTGAAATGTCACAAAATAGAAAAAAAAATAACAAACAAGAAATCGAGACACGCGGAAGCGTGTCCAGCCAAAGTTCAAAAAAACTGGCGAGCAGCACCGTGTGTAATATTACACGAACCATTTGGAGCCACTTTTGACCCCCTCATAACTCAAAAACTATTTCACATAAACATGTCAAATTTGGCGCATATATTGAGACCCGTGAGATACATATGTGCTCCAAATTTCATAAGCACACCTCAAATGGTTATTTAGATATAAACGTACAAAAATCGTCATTTTTATGATCAAAGGTATAGATCAAAACTCTGACACGAGGCATGCTACCATTGATTAAAGCCGTATTATTTTAATATTGTTGACGTTTATGTTGTAGTGTTATAATCATTATTTTAAGGACGTCAAAGTACGTGACATTCAACCGTTAGTTTGAAACAATACTGCTTTAAGCGGTGGTAGTAACTCCTTAACTATTGAAAATGACACATAATTATTATTTTAATGTAAATAATAATGAATAATAATATAGTTGCATTAAAAACTTACCTTCGTATTCATACATTTTGTGCAACGAAACGTCATTGACAGAAAAGAAGAAGAAACTTATTTGAAGTCGTCAGTTCAAGCTGTCAGTCATTGTGATTTGTATTCATTGTTTATAGTGGTTTTAGTGATATCGACTGTTGACCGTGCTTGTTTTCAATGTTTCACAAAAAACTTTTGATTTTGAACTTTTGCAATCAAAATTGATGAGATGTAGAAATGTGCTGTAGAGGTAGTCTGACCATAGATGTAATCTGTCAATGTCAGTGTAACTCTAGGTATACTATATATTTTTCTTGAGAATTCTCGTCTTTAATTATCTTGTACAATGAGTCGTACAATAGAATTACTGGTGGGTGACACACTGACCTTACACCGAATAATAAGTACCTACTAATGTAAAACGTAAACTAAACTAATAGAAAAGTCCTATTACAGTGTAAAGGATTATTTGAATGATAGCAAGGCATGGGTATGAATTGTTATAGCGGCTGATAATGTAATGTTGTATTATAAGTACATATTATATATAATTTCAAATATTTGTGAGATAGTGATAATAAAAACAAAGCGGATGTTTGTTGCGGGCTCTTCTCAGACCAGGGCACGTTTGGAACCCTCGTAGCTTTAGTTTTAAGATATCGTAGTTAATTATCACCATCACGTCTTATGCTCTGTAAGCAAAACGTTCAGAAGGTGTACTTTGTAGGTAGATATTTTGAATAAATATGTTTTGAGTTTGAGATTGAGTTCAATAATTTCTGTACAAAAAGTAATGATATCCCATCAAAAACATAAATGTAAAATGAGAGCCAAGTTCAAAATTGTGATATATATGCCTTGGTTGTTGACTTCAGCGACAAAAGAAGTGAGATCTAAATGGGTGCCTAGTTCAATGGTCAGTCCTGCAATTTATTTATCCCATCAAAAACATAAATGTGAAATGAGAGCCAAATTCAAAATTGTGATATATATGCCTTGGTTGTTGACTTCAGCGACAAAAGAAGTGAGATCTAAATAGGTGCCAAGTTCAATGGTCAGTCCTGAAATTTATTTATAACAACATATAATATTTTATAACAACTTAAAATATCATTTCTTCTTATAACTTAGTACAAAATTTTGAAGACTAAGGCTTTGGCTTAGCTAGTTTCCATATACAAATTATTATTAAGTAGGTACCTAAAAGTACAGTTTCTACCAGCAAGCCAAATTTTCGGAAGAATAAAATAAGAACTTACAGCTTTACAACTTGTGAACGCTATAATTCGCATATGGAAACTAGCCAAGCCAAAGCCTTAGTCTTCAAAATTTTATACTAAGTTATAAGAAGAAATGATATTTTAAGTTGTTATAAAATATTATATGTTGTTATAAATAAATTTCAGGACTGACCATTGAACTTGGCACCTATTTAGATCTCACTTCTTTTGTCGCTGAAGTCAACAACCAAGGCATATATATCACAATTTTGAATTTGGCTCTCATTTCACATTTATGTTTTTGATGGGATAAATAAATTGCAGGACTGACCATTGAACTAGGCACCCATTTAGATCTCACTTCTTTTGTCGCTGAAGTCAACAACCAAGGCATATATATCACAATTTTGAACTTGGCTCTCATTTTACATTTATGTTTTTGATGGGATATAAATTAAACTAGACAACTCATATAATATTTCCAATCTTTTTGTTTGAAGTCCCTCAAGCCGGCTTAGGAAAACATGGAATTGGATAACTAAAATTACAAAATGTTTTAAATAAGCTTCAAAAGAGAAGTCGGTATTCAATTTGGGTTTACAGAACCGTAGAAAGTTTCAAGCATCATAAGCATTAAAATAATATCTACGGAAGAATTCTCTTTTGTGTAATTTTAATGAGAAAACATTCGATGCTTTACTTTTGTGTTTGTTATAACTTATAAGCAACTAGATGATGCCCGCGACTTCGTACGCGTGAATTAGTCTTTCTTTACTTTATCTACTACACGTAAGCCCTTGACTGCGATCTCACCTGACGGTAAGTGATAATGCAGTAAAGTTCAATTTTTGTATAATTTTTAAGTTCAGATTTTTTGTAGTATAACTTTTAATTTTACGCGCATAGGCTTTTTATTGTTTTTAGTGAGTGATTCTTCGATAAATTGTTCATTTAACAAGTGTCCTAAATTTGTCTAGTTTTTGAGGTTTTTTTAATGTAAAAGTTTTTAGTTGTCCAAATAAATATAAATATAAAGATGGTAGTTGTGCTAAGTTAATAACAATAATTAATCACCCAGGTAAGGTAAACATCACGTGGATCACAAAGAGTTCATAATAAGTGCAGAAAAGTATTGATTGTCGTTTGGGCCTTAACTCTTAAAAGATGCTGGAGTAGAGACACCAAATCAGACAGTCCAGCAACGTTAGTAGATCTAAGTAAACCAAGGAAAATAAAGAAGATTGATCCAAGATAACATCAAGGGAATCGTGAAGCCACAAAAAAATCAGGAGCGGCAGTCAGCAGTCAGCAGTCAGCACATGATCGTAGTTTGCAAAAAAGGCCTATACCTATCTACATTGTATAACATCGTTGACGTCAAACCAAAAGCTTAAAACGACGACTATGATGGCGCATGGCCACGACATTCTACTCGAGTTGCTTATTATTATCATATACTGCAAGTAACTAAAAGGTAAAGGTATCTAAAAGTAAGTATATGTATAAAAAGAAAATCTGAGCAACATATCAAGATACCTAGGTACTTAAGCAGTACGCTTCCAGCTCTACGTTAAGACAGACACTTTCTTGTCTCTAGAGCTAGTAGCCTGATCTTACCTGCATCAAGTCCTGGTATCCGTTGATACTCATACTGTCGGTCACTATGATCTCTATTGTCTGCGGCAGGGGCGGCGGTGGCGGCGGCGTGAAGGCACCGGCGGGAGAGGGCGCGGGGGAGCGGGGCGGGGTCGGCGTGCGCGTGCGCAGGACGGGCAAACGCTCCAAGCGCGACGTCACTCGCTCCAACCGCTCTATCAGAGCCTCGAGGTCTGCAGCCGGGCTTTGGGCTGTAACTGTAGGCTCCACTTCACTACCTAGACAACAAGAAAACAATTATAAAATAGGAGACATTATAATATCTACATGATATGAAAAAATAACATTATTACGGTAGTTAAAAACCGCCTGCCAACTCTTAACGAAATAACTATCAATATCAACCCTTTCAGCCGTTTTAAATAACATCGGATGTAGGTGTCAAAACAATGCCGTATATTAATGCCGTAATAACTGGCTGCAGTTATGGCATTCTTTCTGTGACAGTGGACTTTGGCCAAAAGCGAAAGAGTGTCGGCCAAACTTAAATGAAAGCGATCGTTGCACTGGAGCTATTATTTTACCTAACCGCTAAAATAAAATGAAAATAGAGTTGACTGTTATCTATTTATCAAAGAAGTAAGAACAATATAATATGTACCTATCATAATTTTTTAATGTACCTAACCAAAAGGTACAAATAGCCACGATGCAGTCTCATACCGGTGCATGTGTTGAAATAGGTATTACGGTATCTGTATGATTCAGTTGACTCACACCGTCACACGCTTATATTACACAAACGACTGTACCTGGGAAGTTCCGTCAATTAAACAAGATATTTGTGTTCGGTGTCCGTGACGTTGAGATTTATATAGAATTAATTAATAATTGTCCAACCATTTATTTTACTTTTGGCAGAGGCACGTCTATGTAGTGTCATTATTATTGAAAGGTAACCATCGACAAAAAATGCATGGAGTATTGCAGAGGCATATCGTTATTTACAATAGTGAAGCGACGTGCCCGATATTTCGTAACTCGTATACTTATCTAGTAATTACAAGTATGACTTTCCTTTTCAAAATAGTCACGGAGCTTCAACGCTAGCTTTCTTGATAGTCCTTGAAGCACCATACATCTTTAGCGATGGATGGTTTCTGTGACCAGACGGATTCGTGTACATTTTCTGTAGGTACTGTTGTATATTATGTACATGATTTATTTTAATACATACATTCATTTATTAGTCATTTGAACGCTTGGGTATGTTTAAAAAACAATAAAAAAAAATTGAGCAAAGATAAATCAATGTGTCAAATCGATTAAAACTTCTTCATAAATAAAGTCAATTATTATGAAAAATCGAATCAGTAACGCATTAGAACATTATTGAATCAAGCTGCCAAAAGTAAAATAAATGGTTGTACAATATAGTGAACATATCAATCGAAAATTAAAAATATTTAAAAATTTCTCAATAATGTTAATACATTTAATAAAATCTCCAAAATCGTATGAAGTAAGTTCAGACTGACTTACGTACAGGCTGTTATGTACTTATATTAATTTAAATTTGTCTAGAATTTACTAGCTATAGATTTTAGAATTAATAAAAGTATTTATATATTTTATAGTCTAATATTTAGGAGAAATAATCGTAAATATATGGTAATGGTAAGTATAAAAACAATTTCATCACTGTTCGTACCAATAACATTTTCATCAATATCATTGTCCACTTCATTAGTGTCAACAACTACTTCATTGACCGCACCCTGCTCCTCACGCAGTCTGTTTCTACGAGTTTCAAACATCTCTATCAAATTCCTCATACTCTTACCACTATCACCCTCCATTGTAATAAAAAAATCCACTTATTGCACCAAAATAAAGTTCAATTTTAATAATACACTGCAGTTTAATGTATCTTCTACGGACAATCACTATCTAATGACTAAGGTGCAGATATGATGCGATAATAATACCGAGCACTGACAAAAATGATGATAAAAGCCAACTTAAACGATTACGTTTACAAATAATACTATTGGAATGAAAGGGACAAAAATTATCAGTTAGTCATACCTACACTAAGAAAATAATCACTGTGATAATGATATGAATAATTTATTGACAAATAATTCATAAGTACTGCTGTAGTACATAGTATTCATAAGTATTATAAATGAGAAAATTGGTCTGCTACGATTTCGTATTTTCTCATGGCCCTTTAAATAAAGGGCCATCTCTTTAACCGATTATGATGAAAGGACATGACCAGTAATTGCCCTCCGATTCGGGACAATGCACAGGATTTCCGTTTTTACAGTAAGGTTTAAAAATTCAAAACGAAATTATTATGGATTTATTATTCCAAATAAGGTCAGGGTTCAAATGACAAAAAAAACAGTACGTTTATTGTTTAAATCTTGAGCGTCCGCTTTCCTCTTTAAGCACTACTCCATTTTGACGTTCCATTATATCCATGCCTATTAATAATCTTGTAACCCTACATGAATACCATTTAAGTACCTTAGTCATTATATTATGAATGATTTATTTTTGATCAATTAAATAGTAATGAAAAGGAAATGTATGTTTTGTTTATAATTATTTTTATTTTTTGACAAGTCTCAAACTAATAGATCGAACAAAGCATTTTCAAATACTGCGTTTAAAGGAACGCCCTTTCACATTGCATATGCCGCCATCTGTGGTCGAATAGTTGAACTGGAACGCCCTTTCACATTGCATATGCTGCCATCTGTGGTCGAATAGTTGAACTTGTTAACAAATGTAGTGAGCAATACTTAAAAATATTTTCTAGACTCACCACAATACATAGCGCCATCTAGTGTGGGAAAGCAGTTTTTGGTGAATCTTTTTTTATATATTTTCTCAGTTTTCAGAGCCTTCAGACTCCTGAAACTTTTTTATCTGAAAACTATAAAATATAACAATTACAATAATAAAGAAATAATACTTGAAAATATTTTTTTAGACTCGCTCAACACAATAAATAGCGCCATCTAGTGTGGAAAAGCAATCTTTTGGTGAAACTTTTTTTGTTCATTTTCGCAGTTTTCCGAGCCTTCAGACTCCTGAGACTTTTTTATCTGAAAACAGTGAAATATTACAATTACAATAATAAAGAAATCATTGCTGAACATTGATTTTTGACACCTAGGCAAGCTGCCATAGTTCCACCGGTCAAGTCCTTTGGTAAAGATAGGTTGTACTTACTGGTAAGGCGCCGTACGAATCGGGTAAACCGATTTTTAAAATTCTGGGAATCCTCACACTTCCTAGTATATATATACTAGAGATAGCAATGTTCGTGAGATCTAACACTCATCTTTTCAAAATGGCAAAGGATGTATTTCCAAAAGGAACTAGAAATAGGGAAAGACTGTTATTTAATAAAGCACCCAGAACGGCTACGTATTTGAAAAATTGTGCTGCAATGTGTGTTAAAGTAGGCTATATATAATGCTATTCCCAAATCAATAACTCGTAATAACGAGTTACTAAATTCAAGAATGCATTAAAAAAGTGCCTAGCACAATATGCATTCTACTCTATTGAAGAATTTCTGCAATAAAAAAAAAATTACTGATTTAATTGTAACAAATTCTAACTATAATTATTTTTAATTTAACTATTGACGTATAATTAATCATAGATTCGGTATATTTGACATTTTAACATTGACATTTTAATTGATGAAGCATTATATACTTTCTTATTAATTTATTATAATTATGACATTATAGCCATTCATTATATTGTAGCTTAGACTTATTGCAAGATTAGGTAATTTGAATGTCACTTGGTCTACAAAATCTGACGTTATTTGTAATTAATTATTCAAGACATTATTTATTTATTCAATGTAATACCTATGAAGTGTTATCCTAATACTAGAACATACTTGTACTATGCTATTTAAATATCTAACTACAAAAAAAATTGTACGTCAGGGTTGCCTGACTGGATATGCTGCAACTTTTCATACTGTAACTACCATTGTAACACATATTCAGACAAATAAATTATTCTATTCTATTCTATTCTATGATGTATTCCGGGCCGCGGCCCTCGGGGATAGACACAGGCTGCTTTGTATCCCGCAAAATAGAAAAGTTCCCGCGGGAGTCAAAAACTTAAATCCACGCGGGCGAAGTCGCGGGTATCATCTAGTAATAAAATATTGTTAAGAAGGATAATATCGTCGAAATGAAAATAATGTTAGCTTCTATAAATATAGAAGAAATAGGGACATTACATCAAGACAAAAAATAGTTACGAACATTATCTACGAATCTATGTTGGCAAAGTGACAAGTCTTGTTTGGATGCTAGATGTTTACGGCCGTTTCCTCAATGAAGTCTAGTTTATAAAAACATATTTTTTAAAGGCGCTTCACCTGCTACCTTTATAATGAAAAGCTACAAATGGTAGAGTCCTGACTCTTGAGTCCTGTCATAATATCTTAAGTGACAAAAGTTGTCCTACATGAAATAAATGATTTCATTTCAGCAACGTAGGTAGGTACTATACTTACCACCAAGATTTTTTCAAAATAGATACCTAATTATCATTTATCAGACTCTCTAATATATAGATGACAAAAAATGAAACCCATTATCAAAATTCTGTTAAAACCCTTCCAATCGCAAAGCCGAATTCATTAGAACTTCACAGTAGAACCCAGATGACGGTCGGAAAACTTTATTTGAATCGACAAGGCTAAAATAACTACCCTTTCCAGTGATCCTTACAGAAAAGGTCTATTAGCTCCTTCAATTTTGTTTAGTTTTTTTCGAATCAGATAGTACGAATGCAATTCAAATTCAAATGTTTTTTATTCAAATACACTTTTTACAAGTGCTTATGAATCAATATTCAATCAGTCAAGTCAAATTAATCTACCACTGGTTCGGAATGCCGTTCCTACCGAGAAGAACCAGCAAGAAACTCGGTGGTTGCTCTTTTGAAAAAAATAATATATATTTACAATTTCATTAATCTCAAGATACATAAGTAACCGCAGTCCTGAGCATTGCTGGAGCGAGTCAAATCCATGCGCTTTTATCATTTATATAATCTTCGACAGTATAATAACCTTTTTTCAGGAGCATTTTTTAATGATTATCTTAAACTTGTGTAAAGACAATGCGGCAAGGCTCAAAAGCCATATAAAAATAGGTCAAATTGAAGCTTCGAACAAAGTGGTTTCCTGATAATTCGTCAATATATTCGTCGTCCATTCGTGTCGTAAACGGTGATAATATTAAATTCTAGTGTAATCATGATAATCGCGAACGCCTAACGCCCGGTATTTGTTATTCACTACGTTTAAACGGAAATTGACAATGACCAGCGATCTTATAGTTCTAATTCAGCCCAAATTTTAACACGTAAAGCCAAAATTTTAAGTCACTAGTTGATGCCCGCGACTACGTCCGCGTGGACTGAGGTTTTTTTGTTCCCGCGGGAACTAGCCTGTATTATTCCAAACTATAATATATCTCTGAGTCAAATTTCATCCAGATCCGTTCAGCCTTTCTGGCGTGATTGAGTAACAAACATCCATCGATCCATCCAAACTTTCGCATTTATAATATTAGTATGGATATTTTGCAGACGTTTGCAAAATTTTTTGTTTGGTCACACAAGTATTTATAGCTGCTAATGAATCTACCGCGCATAATAGTCGGATCCAAATGTTGACTTTAAAGAAAACTCGCTAGTTAAATTACTGATGTTAATAAAGTAAAACTTCTTGAGATTGTTTGAGATTAACAGTCTCGCTAAAAGACCAATCAGTTCAGCTGTTTGGTCATCTTTTATAGAGGTGGTATAAAGTTCCATTTGTGATTAAAATATTGTGCTATTGATGATTAAAATATTAAGTAAACTTTTTCCACTACAAGTCAGTGCTTTCTAGCTGGAGGTGCAAATCAGTTTTATCCCAGGCCATTTTCGGCTAATAAGCGCTAAAACAGGGTGTACATCAATGCACCAAATCATGGGTACAGAAAATACCTGTAACAATGACTTCGTTGTACATAATACATCACGCATAATACTTTGAGGTAAACAGTGAGGGATACCACCCGAAAAAGGATAATATATTTATCAGTCTCCGGATCGATATAATGTGGGTCGCTATATAGCGCTACTCGCAGTCTTTATGCTCCGTTACTTGTAAATAATAAACTTTACTCAGACCCTATTAAGGTCGCCATATGTTTTCAGAACCGTTTAAACACGGCAAAACTTTAAGGAAAACAGTTTTTGCATTTTTAGTACTTTTAAAAACTTTATGTCCACGGAGAAACATGAAGACTACCTAATTATAACCTAAGCCATTACCTAGCAATGAAATATGTATAGCGCAGTAAAGATTACAAAATATTTCCCAGTACCATTCAGACAATAAAGAATATTTAAAGAAAATTAGGATCATCGTAATCGAAGCAAAGCGAATTTTACATGAGATTATTGAGAACTCTCGACGTGCTAAAGGGAAAATCGGGTGTTATTTTTGTATCGCTGCACGGCCAAGGCCAGTTTAACATGACTAACGCTCTTACGTAAAAACTGTAGAACAAGATTAATCTCAAATTGACCGTAGCTTGGGTACTACAGATGGAGTAAAGAATTTGAGGAATTCACCAAAAACTCCCTATAGAGCACAGATGGAGTAAAGAATTTATGTCACCCCAAATTCCCAAGAGTTTAAATACCCGAGGGGTTACAACGTGATACGTAATACACAAAGGAAAAGTATCGCTATTTCTTACCTAAATCGTAATTACAATATTTGAGGTTCTACGAACCTAAACCAAAACGCTATACTTGATAAGCTGACCTGAAATTTTAATGCTGTTCATACCTACCGATCAATGGGTATGCCAGCGTAACGTTGTGAATTATTTGATTATCCCGGTAAGTTTCAAATAATTTTAATTGACAAGTATCCTAGAATAATGTAATAGAAAGTAAGGTAAGGACCTATCACTTCGGGGATATGGATTAATACGTAACATTTTTTCTTTACTGGTGCCTTGAAAAGACATGCTTTCGGGTAGAAAGCAGAGACACAAGACAAAAGGTCATATTGATCGCGATTCGCGACACAAGGATAGCTTGCTCTCAAAAATGAAACGATCGCCGGGTGATAAGCATTTACAAAACACTGGATTTAAAAATACCTACATCAAATACCTACTGCATGGATAAGAAAATAACGTAACGATTATAAAACATAGCGTTAAGTTTCTGTACAAGAAAATTTACTAGAAATTCCTTTAATTTTGAAAATAAATATGTAACAATAAAGCAAAAGCACTACAAAAGGCTTTTGCCTTATTGTTATTTATGAACGGGAAAGAAATACTTAGGCGGATTAGAAAAGGCGTAACACACGATAAAACGAACTTTTACGAGTACGACACTTACAAAGCTAGCTACTATAACATGGTCATACCAGAGGTTCTTACCTAATGTTCTAAAATACCTTACATCGTAATACATGCCTCGTCATACCATTTAGGTCAAAGCTACCTTTGATCTGCGTATCCATATTGCAATGTGAAAGTTTGTCGGTCACCTTTTAAGGCCCATCTGTACCTACATTTGTTTTTGACGAAACTTGGTACACAGAGATATAGCTTACCGGAAAATCAGTTGTCTAGCAGGTTTTCTTTTTAGAACCATAGACATCTCTGTTACTTTATTTACTCGGGGGTTAATTTAAATATGAATAGTTAGCTAATAGTCCTATTACCTATCACTTCTGCTGACTATCTATCTATAGTTAGTTGACTGCCGTCTGCCCCTTGCTAAATAGCAGAATGTTCGACTGCGGCCACCATGCCTCGGAGAGCACGTTAAGCCGTCGATCCCAGTTATTATCTCTAACATAATAATAGTCTTTAAAGCTCACTAACCCGCATTGGAACAGCGTGGTGGATCTTAGCTCTAATTCTTTCTCTCCTACGAGAATGGAGGCCTGTGCCCAGCAGTGGAACGTATAAATGGGCTGTAGTGGGCTGTCATATTCGAATGATAACAATCTTTCTAATGAAATCTTCTAAATGATGGTAAAAACCTCATTGCGATCTACCAAGAAGTTTAGAAGCTTTTGTAAGCGATTACACAGACCAACGCGGATTACAACTTTGTTTAATACGATTTAGAGAAGAGATTACGTTGTTTCGCTCAGGAACCTAGTTATTCAACCAAATTACATTTTACATTATTCCAATTGGATAAACATTGTTTGCGAGTATTTAGGTTTTTGAAAATCCCCTGGGAATTGTTTGATTTTCCGGGATAGACATTCTGCAGAAATTGGTTGAACTGATGTGCTGTGAAAGCGTAGCAGTCAGGCACACGTGACAGACAGACAGGCACACTATTAATTTTGTTCAGTTGTTGTTTTTATTGTTTTAGAAGTCTTTTGCATCTTGCTCTTAGTTACTTAATATTATAAATGCGAACGTTTGGATGGATTTATGGATGTGTGGATCAGTGGCGTGCAGGTCATACAGGTATTAAAGCACTGCTTATTTTAATAAATTATACCCGTTTCAAAATACTGAAAATAAAATACATTTTAAGCTCACTCCTTCAAATAACTACATAGTTCCCGCACGGCGTAACTCGCGTCAGGTAATCGACAACCGACGAACGCCATCTATCGCTAGATGAGATCGCGCGAAGCCGAAAAGCTTACGAACTTTCTGCTTCTTTTGCGCGTCATCGTAGGCAGATATTCACGCGATTACACTAATCGCGTCATTCATTCATGGTTCTACTCGAAATCATGAACGAATGACGCGCATAAGAACCAGAGCTTCTGGCTTGTGATTGGTCAATCGCCAGGGTGAACCCTGGCGATCGACGATGACCAATTCACAAGCCGCTGCGCCGTAAGCGTCTGCCGTCTAGGGGTATGTTCCGATACACACCGCGAGCACTGTTCCAATACTCGTACTGGGGAGAAATTCGTTCCATTATGCCGTTACAGAATACTGCCGCAGTATCCTAGGGTAATATAATATGACGTCATAAATCGTCGCCATTTTCGTACTGTGAGCACTGACGTTTTCGAATTAAGGTGCTCTCAGTGCTTTGATCACGTGATCAACAGCGTCTAGAAATTTAACGGCTTGCACCATTGATTATTAATAAGCAATTATTGGTCGAAATAAGTTCATCACTTTTACTGTATAGTTATAACCTCATTAATAATTCGGTTATAAAGTTATTATGTATTAGGTTACTTGAAAAACAATATTTTCTTCTAAAACAATCTTTCTTATTTTCACGTCAAAACACCGCCAAAAAACATAGATGTCAGTATACTGGACTGCGTTCCATTTAATACCAACCATCCATAGTAACCAGTATAGCTAACTATAAAGGAACGGCTTCTCAGTTTACTAAATTTACGTCAAACCCTTACAGTGCTCATAGTGCATATCGGAACATACCCTAGATTGTATTTTCAAAAAAGCGCGCGTTTGAAAGTTAAAACTAACGAAGTTTTTATTTTCAAATAAGTAGCTTTTAATTATAAACATATTTTAATTATTTAATTTATCCAGATTTTTTTCGTAAATATAAGTACGGTTTTAGATCTTAAAAATTATTAAAAGTGTTAAAACAGTAACTTTTTTACGCCATTTTGTGTTCTCGTATTACTTGTTATTTGTCTCTGCTCGTAATGTTTTTCACTTTCGCGTCAGTTCACAGTGTTTTGATGTATTTTGTGAATTATAATGTTTGTGTGGGAATAAGTAAGTGAAGTAAATAAAAACCAATCGGATTTGTGCATGCATTGTGTAAAGGTTTATTCATAGAACGTACGTAATTATAATTTAGAAAATGGAAGAATATTCATGCGAAATCTGTATATGCGTTGCGTGTAAAAGGTACTTAGACAAAACTTTATTTTCTGTTATGTAAAATTAGATATTATTCGCAGGGAGTTTGTACCTTTGTTACAATATTATCACAAAAAAAGGCGGAAAAGTAACTCGAGTGGGTATGATTCTTTTAACTGGGTGTGTTCACATTAACAGTTTATTTTGTTTTTCTTACGTCTTATTTGGTACCTAATGCATGTCATATAGGAGCACTACGTGCCCTAATGCTTACCCTAAGCTCAAACCCTGTGCACGCCACTGGTGTTGATGGATGTATGTTACTCAATCACGCCCCAACGGATTAACGTATATGGATGAAATTTGGCACAAAGATAAATTATAGTCTGGAATAACACAAAATCTACTTTTTATCCCGGAAAATTAAAGAGTTCACGCGTGAACCGAAAACCTCCATCCACGCGGACGAAGTCGCGGGTATTCGCCAGTTGAATCATAAACGAAGTATCTCTTTACAAACTCAGATTCGGTTGCGACTTGTGGTATTGAAAAAGATAGCACAAGTTTCCTAAGCCGTACAACACTACGCTGTACGCAACGTACAGCAGCTAGACTCACCGTGAAACAATTACAAACCACAAATCAAACACGTGTAACTCAATAATTGTGCGAGTGTTGTTGGTTAGCACTTAGGATTGCACTTTCAATTTGCTGAAGACAATACGACCTGGAGTTACGAGAGTACTATAGAGATATCTAATACCAGATATTATGTATGTAAGTACTAGATGATGCCCACGACTTCGTCCGCGTTAATTAAGTTTTTTAATTCCCGCGGGAACTCCTAAATTTTCCGTGATAAAAAGAAGCCTATGTATGTAAGCCTATGTAAATAAGCCTAATCCTTCCCCGGGATATAAACTATCCCTGTTCCAAATTGTTCCCTTAAAAAGTTCTTAAAATAAGTCCGTAATAGCATATATCTATCTTTTAAGGTTGACTCACAATGAACATTTTTATGATTTATAAATTTGGTTTAAACCAATGTTATACCTACTTGCGAAGGTGTTTTTACCAACATAGTATTAATCCTTATCAAAATAAATACCCGTGCGAAGCCGGGGCGGATCGCTAGTGTTTAATAAATACCTACGCTGTTACTTAAGCTAAAAGAAACTGTAAAATGCTCTCTAATTTCAGCGGGCGCTTAATTCAACATAATTTACCGATAAAGCGGCAGATAGAAAAGAATTTGCTTTTAAAATGTTCACAGTATCTACTCATCGTAGCAATTAACGATGACTTAGTTATTAAATAGACCTACAAATTCAAGGGAATACAGGAATTGGAATGGATGTACTAAATCGAAGAGACAAACTTGTTGGAAGGACTTTTGTCAAGTCCTTTCAACGAGTTTGTCTTTTGTCTTACTAAACACAGAAGCTAGTTTACGGATTTCACAAAGTTTATAACAATTGATTGATAGATTCTTTGAGCGGATCCAGGTATACAATTGGCTATTTGACAGTTTTCGGAAAAATACTTAAAAATGTACGTGGGTTCATTTTATACCTCTTATTTTATCTCAAAAAAATCTTATTTGTATATAGAAAAAAATACAAATTTTAATACATGCGAGCTGTGACGTCATAGCTCAAAATAAAACAAAGCTAACTGAGATGCTCCAAATCATAAGTTATTTTGAGTGGAAAGTTTACAGCTTTATTATTGCAATTTTATTTTTTAATTATTATGAAAATGTATGTATGTATTATGAAAATGCTTGTAATTTATTATGAAAATTACAAGCTACAAGACGTGTAGAAATACCATAAATAATAATTAATTAATATCCTGACAAATTGTATAAACACATTCCTACAATAATAAACTCGCCGGCATATTTAGCGGAACATAAAAAAAAGGTTTGATATCAGTATCATATAAGGTTGCTGGCTGGTTTATACGTCATTTAATTTTAAAAGGAATATTTTCAAATTAAGAAAACAACTGAACATCACATTTTATGCAATTGTTTTAATTTTATTTAAATACACCTTATCTGGAGCGAACTTCGAGTATTTCTTCCTTCTGAGTTTGATTTAAAATTTCATTGAAATACTGTTTTTTGTTAGTTTTTTTTAATCGCGTATCTTTCTGGAGTTGATGACTGAATTATGCCTGACTTAGCCCCAACGGAGATTGCCAGGGCACTCGAAATGCGAAGAAATGGTCAAACCTACAGAGTGATATCCAGAGATCTTCGTCGACCAGTTTCAACGATCCATCGCAGTATCCAACGGTTCAGGGAGACCGGTACTTATGTGAGAAGAGCAGGACAAGGCTGAAAAAGACGCACTTCGAGTAGGGATGATCGTTTCATTCGGCTTCGTGTACGTAGGAACCCCCGTTTGACGGCCGTCCAAGCCCGACATGAGTTAGAAGCAGTGCGGGGTGTAACCGTAAGTGAGCGTACGGTACGAAGAAGGCTCGAAGAAGCTGGTTTGGGTTCATTTGTGCCCGCCAAGGCACCAAAGCTCGACGTAAATCATCGTAGAAACAGGTTAACTTTTGCTCATGGAACATCGACTTTGGAACGCGGACCAATGGAGTAAGGTATTATTTAGTGATGAGTGCAGAATTCTCTTAAATCAAATTGACGGCAGGCAAAGAATATACAGACGTAAAGGAGAACGATACATTCAGACAAATTTTGAAACTACGCATACGGTGGTGGATCAATAATGGTTTGGGCGGGCATTTGTTTGGGAGTTCGCACAGACTTGGTAGTGATTGACAGAGGGAGTCTGACTGCAGACCGCTATATCAGAGAAGTTTTAGAAGAAAATGTCGTACCGTTTGCCCCATATATCGGTGAAGATTTTGTTTTTATGCAGGATAATGCTCGGCCGCATACCGCTCGGGTAACTCAAGCTTATCTTAATGATATGAATATCACTGTTATGGAGGGGCCGGCGAGATCACCGGATATGAACCCAATAGAGCACGTTTGGGACTTGCTGAAAAGAAAAGTTAAGTCCAGAATTCCAGCTCCTGCCAACGTGGG
Source organism: Erebia palarica (assembly GCA_964035005.1). Lineage (NCBI taxonomy): Eukaryota > Metazoa > Arthropoda > Insecta > Lepidoptera > Nymphalidae > Erebia > Erebia palarica. The sequence continues at coordinate 25,139,298 of OZ035992.1, read as the reverse complement.
AGAACTGCGAATCGCCGTAGTTGAGGAATGGCGGAGACTATCCCAGGAGACCATCGATAACATCATTCTCAGTATGCCTAGACGGGTAGAAACTTTAATAAGACCACGTGGAGGAAATACGCGATATTAATCACCATTTTTCTAATTTAATTAATTGTTATTTTAATATTAAATTTCACTTTTCCTGGTTACATGAAAAGTTCAAAAATTTACCATTTTTCACAAAAAGCCTTTACTCGCAAAATCTGTTCTTAGTGTGATCTCATTTTAAGTAAAACAAATGAAACTTTAAATAACAAAAGAAGTGTAGTAAGTAGATTTTAAAATAAAACCATATTTTTTTAATTATGGACCTTTTTTTATGTTCCGCTAATATGCCGGCGAGTTTATGTCATAAACGTCGAAAGCACAGTTAATCTGCCGAGACCCGGAATTTAAATCGGATAAATCTGCGACTTTACTATGTGAAGACCACTTTGATGTTAGTATTAAGAAGAAATCAACATAAAACTCTGATCTAGCAAAAATGAATTAAACCTAACCTATCATTTTCTTCTTAGAACATGACATAAAATTAAAATAAATTATTTTTCTGTCACTTTACAGCAGTAGGCCTAAGTAATATTACTTTGTTTATTTCGGTACTTACATGGAAGTTTTTTACATTACGAAACTCGGCAGAGCAAAAGTTAGGATTACACGCAAATAAAGCAACCTTATTTATATGAATCGACTTTAGGCAGGTTTGCACTATCAGCTTTTGTATAGCCTGACTCCATTTCGTTAAACCTTTCACAAATTCAGTCGAAATATTTTAAGTTAATTTTCTCAACAAAACGAAAACGATTTATAGGCTTAATACACGACCTTACAGTGACGTTTGTTTGAGATAAAAAGTACTCTGTGGTTTGAGATGTGACGTCACACGACGCTAAATCAATGGCGCCCGCGCGAAGGTCTTGCAATCCACAGATAAAAAGACCCAAATTTATTTAGCAAAAATAAAATATTAACAATTTAATTTAATGCAAAAAACATATACTTTAATAGTTGTTAACCTTTGAACTACCCTAATTAACATATTTCGTTTATCGTTACAGCTGTCAAGTAGCCAATTTATAAAGGTTTAGTGCAAATTTGCCTAACCATGCAGATAGTCGAAAAAGAGGTAATTGATACTACAGAACTTGCCAGTTTTAAGCCGGGCCTGCCCGTCTAGTCTAGTATCTATACCATGTATTTCATGGTATATATACTATAGTATACCTAGTATAGGAATTTAAATACAATTTGCATAAATAGTAAAACATCTGCTGTGTTCATGGTTATGTGGTGGGGCTGTGTGCCATGTGGTAGGTGAGTAGCCATAATAGGAATAGGTACAGACAACAATGCCATTTATCTAGTTTAACTAACTACATCATGCTCAACGAGCCCGAACGCAGATATCCAAAGTGCCCGTGTTTGACCGGATGTGACTACTAATTTACAATAATACCTAGTTGATACTCCAAAAGACCACACTTCTATATTAATACTAGCTGATGCCCGCGACTCCGTCCGCGTGGATTGTGGTGTTTTAGGGTTATGAATAATAGATAGTAGCCGATCTATTGCTTGTTTAATATAATTGACCGAGCGAAGCGAAGGTCTCTGGGTCTACTTGAGTGAATATGCACTTGTCCGTCCTTCCGTTCGTCCGTCCGTCTGTTAGAGCCTTATAACTTCAAAGTGGAGTTTTTCTAACGTCCAAACTTGACCTCAGAACTCTCAATTTTCTGATAGGCTGAGCCTGAAACTTTATCAATTATTTGAATTATATCCTGTACTTGAACAACAAATACTAAAAAAAGATAAATATTTTAAGGAAACGAAACTATTTAATTTTTAATGAGCTTCAGTATTTTTAACAGAACTTCACAATGATGTCATTAGATGGCGCTCTGTAAAAGTTTATTCGTTTCTCCGATAACTCTTTCGCTCTCTTGCGTCTAATGTTAAAAGTTACAGTCGCTTCCAATTGGCAGAGTAAATCATGTAAACAAAACATACCAGTCACGACATTTCAACTTTGCTAACAATATTTTCACTGTTGTGTATTGCAAATCACTCACAAATTCCTGAAGTAAAACATTTATATTTCATAGTATACTGAAAAGTAATTCAATTTATGCACTAAGAAGCTATTAATCTAACAAATAACTTGTAAGAATCCCAAAATAGAAACACAGACTAATGACTTAATGGGTGTTTGACATATAAAAATTGAATGATTCCATAGAGATGTGACATGAAAAGTAAACCATAGACTGAATGATATGAGCGGGTTTAGTCGATTGTAAAAATCGAATATAGGTTCGCAGATCTTTAATCTCTTTATTACGGCAAGCAGTCAGCGGCCGCGCCGGCACAAAAAAATCCGGTCATTCGTTTCGCTGCTTCTATTGATGTTGTATGTTTCGGGTGTTCTCTGGTGCTATTTAGTTTTTATTTTCAACGACTTGGCTTTATTAACGGATTTTTGTTTGCTCTACGATTGGACTGTGTTAAACTTTGGACTGACGACCATTTGCTACTCTTCAAGGACATCGTTTTTGCATAAGAATTGGATTATTCGGAATTTATTTTATTTAGACAAGGTATGTAACTTATTTTATATTAAGTACCTATTAGTAATCAATGAAATTTTCAATATTTCATAATTTATTTAATTTTAGCTTGGATATATTTCGGATACAACGTTTTTAATATAGGTGCTGTTTCCGTGAAGTGAAATTTTCTATTTACAGCCTAATCGTCGCTGCATACAAATTATTTTATTTATTGTATTACCTTTTTATTACTAGGTTAGCTAGGTTATCTGCTTTACCAATTTGAACCAAAGGAATTTTTGGACAAGCCCAGCAATTTCGACTGTCTAATAGTAGGTGGGTTGGCGGGCTTTGACGACTATTATCAAGTAAGTGATAAGATGTTAGTGAAAGGTTTAATTATATCTTCTTCAACATCACAAGGTTATTTCGTAATCATAGTGTGTGGTAATCGATTTCAGAATGTATTCATTCAATCGTTCATTCACAACTAGTCTGTCAATGTTCGCATCACTATATGTCCAATGACAATTTTAATCACGTGACCTGAAGCCATATTTGATTACATTAATTCCTTCGCTTCGTGAAATCGACTTTAACTATGTCAATTATATAGTTAAAGCTATTTTATGGATACCGCGAGGTCTCAGTTCGGGGTGAACCACTAGTTTTAGGTTATTTATAAATTCCAATTCAAAATTTAGACTCCATCCGCGTGGATTGAGGTGTTTTAGGGGTATGAAAAATAGATAGTAGCCGATTCTCAGACCTAGTGAATATGTATATAAAATTACATAAAAGTCGGTCAAGCCGTTTCGGAGGAGTAGGTATGGTAACTAACATTGTGACACGAGAATTTTATATATAAGATTTTGAAAAAATCCGTAAGTACATTAGAACTCATAAGTTAAAGCCGTAATGTCAGGCCTTTTTATTCTTCTTCGCAGACCGTGCCTAATCTTATGGTTTTAAATTATCTAAAGGCATGGTAACTAAAGTTTGTTCAATAATAATAATTTTAATTCGGTAGAAATCATTATAAATAAATAGATAAATCAATCATTATACCTATCACTTTATCCTTCTTTTTACATTTACATTTGAAGCCTGACCTTGGCCGTTCAGTTGTACATAACGGTTATGTTGTACGTAACGCTAAGTCCATACTTGGTAATTACGTGCCAGGAGCATAATATTATGTTCTTAATTAATCTTTTAAAAGGCAATTTGAATTTTATATTTTTAGTTGTAGAAATGAAATAGGTATTTCCATGAGTAAGGAGTTGAGGACCACGTAGTGATCCAACTTCTGATCATTCGTTTATTGTTCTATCCAAGTCTAACAGAAACAACTACATATACATATAACAATATTAATTGAAAGTTTACCCAATTTACACAACACAACAAAAAACCGTGAAAAATTAATAAAATACCAACATGCATAAAACTGTGGTGACAGTAGATAATAATTAGGAAAAAAAATTGTGTGTGTCAGCTCCGACGCACGACTGGAGTTTACTCTTTACGAACGATTCTATGAAGAAAATATTAGTAAATAAATGAATTTTTTAATTACACCATGCTTGATATATTTATTTTAATTATATCATATATAGGAATTCATCATAATACATTACATAGTCACGGAAACATAAACAAGTGTTACCATGGAAACGTAAAGTCAATAACGTAACGGTGAGTTTGATTTTACTCCCCATAAATTTTCATACCCCGGGCTATATATATATATGTAAATCGATTCTAAAGGAGGTAATCTCCAAAAAGAATGCTGAAAATATTTGGTTCAAGTAACTATGTTGAAATAATTAAGCCCAGTTATTCAAAGGGCTCACTTATGGGCTCAAAACAGGCAATAAGAGCGGATCTCTTAAATTTTCAACGAGCCAGCAATCGCAATTCAATTATGCCAACCCAGGTTAAGGACACATTTTGATTACATAACTACGGGAAATTATGCATAGGTATAGCCGTACCTACTTTGTGCATAATTCATAATATGTTCATATAGTAGGTTAGTTCTGCAGTCATAATTGCCAAACTACTATATTTTGTGATGCGAAATAATTTAGATATTATACATATTATAGTTTACCTCAGCGTTAAAAGTTCATTTTGTTACAAGTGGGAGAATTGCCAGCCAGGTCAGGGAATATTACCGTCGATTCGACATATTTCTTTCATAGACCTAAATATTGGCAAGACTTATTATGATCTAGGTAGGTCGGGTAAGTAAAACGAAGTTTGGCGGTCATCACGCTAAAATTTTCTCTATTTTGAGCCGCATCTTTAAGCTTTGGGTAGCCTAAGCCTTATGCACCACCTTAAATCATCTAACCACTTGCACCTTTGGCAACCTTGAGCTATCTTGCCTGCAATCCTTTCTTGCAAAACTAGTCTTGGAAGTGAAAATTGGGCTCCTTTTTGTAAATGTCCGAAGAAAGCCAGTTTTCTCCGCATGATGGTGGACATGATTTTTTGTGGACTAGTTCCAGTACCATAGTGTTAGGTCTAAAGCTGTTCCAGGTGATCTTAAGTATTTTCCCTTAAAGTCTTAAGGGTAAATATGTATTATAGTATTATAATAAGCCTCTCATATACTTATTATAAAAGATAAAGGACATTGTGAGAAAAAATATGTACTTAACAGGCTATTTAATTCAGAATAACGTGTCGATATTTTAAAAAACACAGATTTCGCAGTCCTCGCAAGAATCGGAGCATTGAAAATGAAATGAAAATTTTGAATAACACAGTACAAGTTGAATAATAAGATTTCTTTATCGAGATTTACTTCCCTAAAATTACACAACTACATTACTTGCAAGGCATCTTTTAATACCATTACCATGACGATCGGTCAGCGTATATTTACGTTTGCATGTTCAATAGAAGGAAGTACTTCCTCGAAACCCGCACAGGTTTGTTACGCTAACTTCCTTTCAAACTCAATTAGAGGCACAAGTCCTCCAATCGCGCTGGGGTTTGCGCCCTGATAGGCGTATTTATTTCCGTGTTCAATAGAAGGCAGTAATTGCCTTGATGCACTGAATCCCTGTTTGTTTGATGTGAGGTGTTTGATGCATAGGCAAAATACCCAAAATTTTTAATTTTTATAGGTTATAAACTTATAACGATTTGTAAAAATGTAGATGTAAAATGGATGGGCTGCGCCAGTAGACTCGTTTTGTCGACCTCCTTCGCGAGCTTTTGGCTTCGCGCTTTACAAAAACACTCTAGGGGGAGGGCAGACAAGACTACGTGGAGTCGGATTGTGCTGATTCGGATCTACATTTTATAATAATATTTATGATGATAAAAGCGAAAGGTCATTGATTCATCACGATATCTCAGGAACTATATAGCATACTGACTTGAAATTTGTAAGATAGCTTCCTTCTATGGTGTAGACGGCCGCTAAGAAACGGTTTTGAGAAAATTCACCCCTAAGGGGTTAAAATGGGGGTTGGAAGTTTGTATGAAAGTCCTTTGTTTTTGAAGTTAGAGACATGAAAATTGGCAATTAAGTTAATAGCTATAAATAATAAAAACCTGTATAAGCAATTTTACGAATATCTACCCCAATAGGGGTGAAATGGGGGTCCAACCCCCATTTCACCCCTATTGGGGTAGCTTACATAAGGGCTCCCAAGTTTTTGAAGTTAGATACTTGAAAGTCGGCATAAAGGTTATTAGTTTTAAGTAATAATAAACTGCATAAGCAATTTCACGATTATCCACCCCAAAGGGCGTGAAAATGGGGGTTGAAAGCTTGCATGAAGGCTATAAGTTTTTGAAGTCAGCATTAAGGACTTATTAGTCATAAATAATAAAAACCTGCCGATGCTATATAGCTGCTTTAAGTAGGCCTTTTGCAACGGGAAAATCTCATAGGAAATTGATATTCTACGCGAACGAAGTTGCGGGCGACCGCTAGTTCACCATAAAATACCGTCGCCAACGATCCCAAACTCCCGTGCTGCACAGCGTTGTCGGATTGATCACCTTGAATTGAACACGCGTTTGGAAGAAAATTTCGGTTGCAAGCCCGTGCGCGAGTGGAAGACGAGTTCCATATATTGAACACGAGTTTGAATAGAGAGTTAGCACATCGAACCCGTGCGGGATTCGAGGCAATGCTGCCTTCTATTGAACACGCAAACGGAAATACGCGATCGGTCAATAATCACTCCAGCTTTTGTAGATTCTTAAAAAAATTAAAATCTCTTCTTCAAAATTTTTCAAAAATTTTTATACCGATTTTCAAAATTCCAACTCGAATGCACTTCTGGCCTGCATCCGCATCTTTTAATACCATTACCATGACGATCTGTCAAGAATCATAGAAGCTATATCACTTTTTACATACGAAAATACCCGTTTTTCTACCATTCCAAATCTAAAGGGACCACCGTCACAATAATTATTATTAACCAATTTTCAAACAAATTTCACAATTTTATAGCTAAACTAATACCCTAAGACTCTTCTTTTTTAAGTTTTTCTTATGCCGGGTTTTTTCCGAAATATTTACAATTTAGTAAACAAACACCCCCCAAAAAACTTTTACAGTTTTCCAAATTCCAAAAAAAGTAACCAGCCGATTTTCAAAATGCAAACGCTCACAGGTGTCCCGTTAAATTCCTCAACTCTTGGTACTATTCCCATCTCGATCCTCTTGAAATCCTCGGAGCTATGGCCAAAAATACGTCTCAGGCGATTTTTCAATGGTAAAAAACGTAGCATGTTTATAATATTATTGGTAGATGTACAATCATCGCGTCCATAGCTGTGTAAAACCTAAATTAACAATTGTGAATTATCCGAACAAATTCAAAACAAAAACAAAAGATTACATTCAAAACCAATATTATGTTTCCTAAAAGTTTGCGTAGGTAGATAACATAAATCCTGGTATTAATGACTCTAATTAGTAAACTACAGCTCGTCAACGGTAAGCAAATGTGAAATTCTTTAAATCGTAACGGAATAGGTACATAATAATAAGTTGAAACAACAATTATATTTAGTTGAGAATTTGAAAAAACTACATCGATTCTAAATCATGTAGAGCAAAACAAGAAATATTATCATTAAAAACACATGTCCTATATTAATGAGTAAAAAAAAGATGATTCACATGACACACCGTAACTGATTCATAATAAAATTAACTTTTAGATTATTTCCAATTTACTCTCAAAGGGATGTTATTAAACATTTTTATTATAATTTTTATTAATTTGGTCTGGTCTTAAAATTTTGAAACCTCCTTGATTTTCCAGAATAAAAAGTAACCTGTGGGCCGATCAGACATTGAAGCGTGATTGACAATGACAGGACAAACCAAAAAACAGACACACTTTATGATTTATAATTCTTGTATGGATGGCAATAAAACACACTTGAAAGTCGCAATATTCTTAGCAGACATTTATTATCTTAGTCGAATGACAGAATAACAGACATGTTGACCAGCGACAACAGTGCGGTATGACTCCACCTGTCCCTAATTTAGGGGAAAATATTTGCTTAATTTATTATTTAAATAGCTAGTATAACATGAAACCTTTATAGCTTACAGTTTACGAGAAAACCGAGCAGTTTTATGGGGGTTTTAGCACCAGAGGAATTCGCGCGCGATGTGTTCAACAAGACAGATCATAGCGCCTGCTTACCGAAGAAAATTCCACACTCCAAGGCAAATAATTAAACACAACTAAAACACAACGTAGAGACACCAACTGTTTTTTCACGCACTGATAAAATATCACTATCGTAGGCGTGCGCGTACGCTGTCCGTCTAATACTGACTCCAGTAAGTCCGTGGACGGATGTTGCAGTGATTCAGATCCACTGGCCGTTTTGCCGGTCGCCCGTTCTCTAGAAACTCTACTGGCAAAGGCTGACGCCACAATTCTGCACTCGCCTCGCCCGTTTTGGTACATCGATAATGAGTCACTTATTTTGGTGACGTAGGACAACAAGGATGTTCGAATAACTATTACAAGCAACGGCAATGACATTTTAATGAGTCAAACAGTTGTTGAAGAATCTATAGGTTCAGAAATGAATGGAATTAACGATCCTTTTAACTATAATATAATAATATGAAACACCAAAAATGTGACTAATCTATACTAATATTATAAAGAGGTAAAGTTTGTGAAGTTTTAGGGGGTAATCTCTGGATCTACTGAACCGATTTTGAAAGTTCTGGTACCAATAGAAAGCCACATTATTTGTGAGTGTTATAGGCTATATAAATTCCGATAAATTAGGGAGTTCCCGTGGGAATTGGAAAAACTTATAAGTGGCGCTTGCCATATCAACAAAATAATAAACAGCAGCGTGCAGTAGCAGCCTCTTAAGGTACATATCTACCAAAGTAGGAACATAGAAACTGCATTAATTGATTTTAATTGCTTTGGTACTTATCGCAGCGTAACTCGCTACAGCCAAACTGTTCCGCCTAATCAAGTACCAGGTGTAAAGCGAAAATACTACTTAGCCAGAGATGCTATTTCGTTAATGGATACAGTTAGACTTTGTAAACGTTGAGACCTACATGTTACGCTACACCGAGAACTTTCAACCTCATAAAGTAAAACTAATAAAAACTAAAAACTGGTCGACCGGAATACTTATATTTAGTTTGAATATTTTTAGAAACAATTCAAGAGCATCCTATTTTCGCCAATGATATCATTTTATGTGACTGCTATACTGCGATAATATGATATTATGATATCTAAGATAATTGTGCTCTTACAACACTGAAATTCATAAGGTCCTTAGGTATATTGATAAGTTTTTAAATTTATTTGACATAAACCATTGGTAGGAATTGGAAACTACATTTTACACGCTTGCGTACATTTTTCACGCTGGCGATGTATCTCTTTTATTGCCCATATTCTGCTATGTCAAGGTGGGTTATGCCCTTAAAAGTCCTTTTGTCCCATTAACAGCACGAATTACACCGAATGGTATTTATAGAAAAACAGTTACTGTTTCAAAGATAAACAAAACATGTTATTATCGTGACAAATAATCTGATTGTGACTTGTGTATGTTGTCGCTATGGCGCCAGTAACTATTTTTATAATATTAACGTATTTTATTTGATACGGAATACGGATGCTGGATTACCGAATTGGGAGCAGAGTATTAATTTAGGCATCAGCCAACCGCATTGATTTTCGCCGACCGGACCCTCAAACTGAATTCTGTGTTATGCAGAAGGAAGAAATCAGCTCTACGGGCATCGTTAATTCTCGTATTACGCTCGTGGGACAAATATTATATTATTTATATCTTATTAAAATTTCGATATCAATTATTACTAATGCTTCGAGTATAATAAGTTATACACTAATCATTAGTTTTACTTAGAAAGGATATCGTGTTAAGTAAATTCTATTACGGTACCTGAATCAGCAACAATAGGTCCCAGAGGATCAAATCTTACGCGATGTTCGACCGCCGCTCTAGCTGCACACACAAGATCAGAGAAGAACCGATGCCTTCGTAAAGCCAACTCGTCACGGCCTACTGGTGTAGCCGGGGGTTCTCTAGGTCCTTCGTTATCATTAACATGAGCTGCTTTTTTTTCGAATACATCGTCATCATCTGAACAAGATTCATGCCTCATTTTTGGTAGTTTTTCACCGAAATCCCCAATGTCTGACGTAGATTTCAATATGCCAGAAGATTTACGTCTTCCTAAGCGTACATCTATATTTGTCCGAGCCAACTCCTGCTCCAGATTTGCGAGTTCCTCCATAGTAGCAACATTCCTATAACCACAGTCAATTGAATATCTCTTGAATTCTGAACGTATTTTTTTGTAGTCAACTGAGTATCTTTTTTTCGCATATTCCGGATTTATATAAACATCGTCTGTATCTTCATCTTCTTTTTCATCGTTGCAAACCTTAGCCTCTTCTTCTACGAGTTCATCTTCTTCATGCACTATGTGGACGTTATCACTAACGACAATACTATCAACCTTTATTTCAACATCTTCCACGTTCACGCATTCCTTGGATAAATCACTCGAGCTCTCTGGGGCATACTTTTTTTCTGAATCGGAATCCATAGTGGTTTCCAAATTCTCTTTAAATTTCTCACTCTCCGTCGGAGACTCCATGATTTCAGATTTGGATTTATTTTTGTTAATTTTTTTACTCGGCCGTGCACAGCAACTTTTAAACATAATTTCGAACAACAAAAGTGTAAATTATAATTTCTTTAACTCGAAACATACGTTAAACTTTGATGAGTTATAACATTAAATATGAAAATTCTATTATGGTTTCAGTTGTTCATAACATTGTTGTGAAACGTTAATATAGCATTTCCGTGTGACAATTGCGTGTACAGCATAACAAAGTGTTGTGCGATAGTGTCGTCGTCGAGGTCGGCGGCCGGCCGGGCGAACGGCGGCGGGCGACTGGCGGCACTGACGCAGGGCGGATGCGCCGGCTGCCTGGCGCATCCTGCCAGCAGCCAACCACGCTCATTACTCTCTGGGCTTTTAAGGAGCCCGCAAAGCTTTGCACACAAGCACTATTGTGTACTTTTCCCACGGAATATTAAAAATTAACGTAAACGGTAAAGTACACGTACGGTAAAGAGACTACTGTACTCCAGACTGTACTAATAATGCTTACAAAGCTTGAATGGCATAGTTTTTAAAAATTTCAAAAAATAATTATTCTTTGAAGAATTCTCTGGTCTGGCCGTGGCTACCATGGCCGTGGTTACCACCCTACCGGCCAAAGACGTACCGTCAAGCGATTTAGCGTTTCGGTGCGATACCATGTAGAAACCGATTATAGCGGTATGGGTTTAATTTAACTGCCGTAACCCTAACAGGTTAGCCCGCTACCATCTTAAACTGCAACATCACTTACCATAAGGTGAGATCGCAGTCAAGGACTGACTTTTAGTGGAATATAAATACTTAAAAGAATCATAAAATTGTGGTTTCAGGATGCAGCCAGTAACGTTTCTAGAATAGGATCTAGCAGGAAAATAATTCTGTCCTGAACTATGAATTATGCTGATATAATCAATTTTTAACAAAATAAATATAAACATACATTTTCACTTGCTATGGCTCGTAATAAACACGAAAGATGACCTGTTTAGAATTTGGGTTTAATTTATTACCTATTTAAGTAAAATTAATCAACACATTTAATAAAACATACAAGAAAAAATTGCTCCAGGTCCGACAGGTAGAAGATAAAGTACTTATAAGAAGGGCAAAAATATTTTGTCTTTTTATTGCAGCAGAATAAAATTTGAAATAGGTCATAAGTAAATAGTAAAGTGAATCTACCAAGCAGTGGTTCAGCAAATGGTAACTGGGGGCTTCCTGTCATTTCTTAAAGAAGTATTATTTCCATATTGTTGACACTCTTGTTTCATAATTATTTAAATCCTTATTTTAGAGTCAAGGTACAGTCAAAGTCAAAAGTCCATACATACCTTTGCTGCTAAAACTGTGTGCAAGCAATCTGAATAACTCATTCACACAAACAAAATTAAAAAGAAAGAATTTAAATTAATTCTGTCCAAGATATTTAAATTAATTTGGCAACATTAAGTTTAAATCATTATTATACAATTCTACTTAGATTATTGCCACAAATTGTCAACACTGTCAACCTACAAGATGAATATTATTTATGTAAGTTTGGCAGTGACTTTGTAACTAACAAGCCATCTGGTTTGCTTCTTACATATATGGACTTTTGAAGTCAACTGTACATCAAATAAATCTGTCATATTTTTAAATTGTATGCCCACAGGCATCCCACAGGACTTGCTTACTTGAAAGGTATTTATGATTTATCTTGCAATTAGTGCATCATGATGTTGTTGAATGAAGCTGTATGTTGCTTATATGAAGGAGTTACACATGGATAGATAATATATTTGTTACTACAGCAGTAACAAATATATTAATAAGCATAGGGTGTTTTTTCGGGCCAGCAGCCTTATCTACAAAGGAATACATGTGAGACTGAGTGTGAAAAAAAAACTCACTACAGAAGAAGAAGTCTTAAGTATTATACAAGAAGTAGTGTTGAGTCCTGGGCGCAGAGAGCAAGACAGAGATTTACTGATAATTCTGGCTTCAGTTCTAAATAAGCAATATATCAATAATGGTCATCAAACCTGTTATAGCTGTTTAAATCATTTCAAGTTATTAATGACTCATTACTAAGCATCATTAAAAGTCTTTTGACATTTTTCCTTAATTAATTACACTATGTGGCAAACTATAAATAAAATAGGTCAAGCCTGCCTCAACAACAAACTTTGCTCATCATAATATGCCTAGCCAGTTTTTTCTCAGATAACTAATATAAATCATCACTATCCAATTTAAATAGAATTTTATCTACTTTATGAAAGGAGAACCTGACTTTCAATGTATAGTTCACACAACTAGAGCTAGAAACTTAAGAAGTTGTTGTACCTTGTACAGATGTAAAGCCCAGTAAGAAAGGATTTTGAGCAAGTCTAAACGGATTTAATCAGTTCAGAGTTGCAATCAATAGAGTATTACATATTGATAGAAATATTGTTTCAATGTTTAGAAGTATTCTAATTCACTAACAGCAAAACCATAGCAATTAATACTGGTCTAAGTATATCAGCTTACATATGAAGTTTATAAAGTTTAGAAGTGATGGAGAGAGTAACTCTATGAAGCCTCTTTGGGGTATTTAGCTCAGTTAAAGAAATTCATATACTGAGTAATTAAATAGATAAGTAAGCACGTCCAAAGAAAAACACCAATGTGTGCATACACATTGGTAAAAAAAAGAAAAACCTAGTGTTACAGGTAACAGCTAAGTAACAAAATAAGTTGTTACAATAACATTGAATGAAATTGTGTTTCATCCTTGTTATGTATTGTTTTGGTAACTTATGCCGAACCATAGCAGTCAATATTGGTTTTATTTAGGTAGTTATATCTATCTTTAATTGAAGTAAAGTTGCTATTTAAAATCTGTGACAGAAGTGCTGGAGAAAGTAGCATCAACTATTTTAAGTGTTCAATTTCATATACTATCCTACTGAGTAGGTATACATATTATAGTTCATTAAACTTATGTAGGTAAATTATTATAAATACCTACCTCGTATGGGTTTCTGAGTGACATTGACGCCGGTACATAATATAGAATGGCACGCCTCGCCGCAATATCTTAGCCCAATAAAAAACAAATTCAGAAAAGTAAAAACATAATTTTCTTCTAGTTTAAGTTTATGTTTAAAAAGAAGGTTCGTAATTTAAATTATAAATAAGTTGTAATTATGTATATTAATTACCGTTAGAGTAAGTAGCAAGGCATAAATTGGTACCTACTTGCCTAGTGGCGAAAAAAAAACTAAGATTGCAAGTTACACATCACAAACTATATAGAAAATCATATTTATTTAACTTTTATAACACTTTCATAGTTTCCTACTAGGAAACTATGAATTTAAACTCATAAAATGGATACAATGGTAATGTAGCTAAAACAAACTTCTTTGCAAATGGAATGGTACGATAATGTCACCAAAAAACAGTAATGTACTCACGGCTTAGCTAACGAATAAACCAGCAGGCAGCAACTGCAAATAAACTCAGTTTTCACTTATTTTTACTATTTCAGTACAAAATAATATAAAATCAGTCTTATTTAGATTCAATAGGTTACTTTGTCTTGTCAAATTATCCTACTCTATGGTCTTGTCAGATATGTCAGAAGTTGGTGGTCTACGATAGTCTGTGATTTAGAGTAAATACCTAGGTCATTGATCTGAGGTCTGTGATTTACACACAGGATTTAGGCTCAGAACTGGACTGAATCCAGAGCCATTAAACCAGTTCAATAAAATAAAAAAACACAGGATTTATAGGCTTATTACAATGCACTTTCCTTTGATTTTATCTTTATGGTATATGTAGGGATATGTCGCATTTTACTCAATTATAGTTATACGATGCATTTTGTTAATAAAACATGTAAAACTATGATTTGACTTTTCTTACTTAGTAAAAGCTACGTTATTAGAACGAGACAGATGTATTATGTTATTGCGTAAACGTGTCGCGCAATTGTCATATGATGTCATCAAATTTAGCTATTGAAGCCTATTTTTTACCAACTATAAATGGCGTCTGCTGTGCTTCCGGTAAGTCAGTAGTGAATAATTACCTGTTTTTTGATTATTTTCATGTGTTTTTGCTTAGTTTTATGTAATCAACTATGGTGAAGTGCTCAGTTGTAGGGTGGCGTAAAAATAATATTGTAAAACGCCCAGGAATTTCATTTCATAGGAGAGTAACAAAGTCGTCTAGTTTTTCTTTTTGTGGCTACTATTTTAAATTATTTCGACTAATTATAGCTTTGTTTCTTCTTTACTGCATCCATAACACGTAAATGTTTGCGCTGTCCATCAAAATTTGGATTATTTCATGAGTTTTTGTATAGAGTGTATTTATAATGCGGGGATTGTATTGGTTACAAATAAATTGAATATCGATAAAATTAAAATTTCATATAACTCTTACTGTTTCTCACTCTGAGAGGTAGAGAGATGAAATTGAACAGTCAGATTCTACTTATAATATTGCCAAACTCATTTTAGACTGTAGCGATGATAATCTAGTGATTAAGACACCCGATCTCCGATATGGTGTCGCGTGTTCGAAAATTACAGTGTCTATTTATGTGGTATAGGGTCCCTTCATTGCAGTTATTGTGTATAATTTTAACTAATGTTATACAATTGTTTCAGTTTCCCAAAAAGTCTTGAATTAAGGCTGTAATGGCTAAATGCCATTAACAGACCTGATTTCAAACCCACAAATGCAAGCAAAATATGAAGTTCTCATTTTACGGAGAACGATATTAATTATACACTAAATCGCCAGCGTCTCAAAGATGATGCCTGCCCATTTGTAATAAATATTTTTTTAAGTCAGAAATTTTAAATAAAAATTTTATGATATTATTAACTATCACGTCATTCAGTAACATTTTTCCATAATATCTAGATATTCCAACTAATATTATGAAACAGTTTTGTTTGTAAGGTTTCCATTCAACTGATAATATATACTAATATTATAAACGTGAAATATTGGATTTATGGATGGATGGAAGAGATAGATTATAGTCTGGAATAACACATCGGCTAGTTTTTTTTCCGGAAAATTACCGCGGGAACCTAAAAACCTCAATTCACGCGGACGGAGCCGCGGGCATCAGCTAGGTCATTATAAAATACGAATACTAGTGTTTTTCAACATATTATGTTTAATTATTTATTAATTTTATTTGTGGTAATTTTATATCAATTATGTAGGTATCGATAATACCAGCCCTAACCCCCAGCTTAAGCTCCGCCCATACGCCATTTTTACTTACCGGAAGCTTCAATTTAAATATGATGTTTCATATCCTCTCCTATATATAAAATCAAAGGCACTTTCGTTAGTTAGAGCGTCGCACAGCTATAAGGATCAATCTAGGGACCCTTACCTCCTAAATTTTATTACACTAAACTGAATCAAATGTAAGGGTCCATGTGAAAAGTGCAGTGTAATGCAGAGCAAAAGTGAGAGATCGGGCAAAAAAAAAACTTGATTTTCTTCGTCACGTATGTCATAGGGTGATTGTCAAATGTCACTGTCAGTTTTGTTTATTTTAATTTAGTGTTGTAATAATAATTATTTTTCTCAAACATGCATGGAAATATTGTCATTATTTTCGAAAAAATAACACGCGAAGTATCGAATTTTCGGACAAAGAAAATCAAATCCATTGCAGGAGCGTTTTTTTGAATTTGGAGGATTACAACGCTCCTGCAATGTTGTATGAAACAGCGTGCTGGGGCTATTAAATTCATAAGTCATTCTTGGCATACCATAGACTCTTTGCTTAGTACAAATTGGTGACTGTATAGCCATAAATGCGTTTGCCTGTCGGCACAGATGATAAAAAAAAATTGGCGGCAAAGCTGAAAATTCGTCTTGATTTGTTATATATATACATAAATATAAATTTAATAATAAGTAATATGAGTTCCAACGGTTCAGAGAGTGAAATGGAGATTGATTGTACTCCACTAGATTTAAGATCAGAAGCCAAATTGGCAATGGAAAACCTGCTTCCAGCGAAGTCCAAAGAAAAATACATGAAAGTATATGAAAATTTTATGAGTCGGAAAAACGAGAAAAAAGTGAACATTTTCTCCGAAACAATATTTTTGGCGTATTTTAATGAGATTGCTAAAACTAAAAAGCCATCTATATTATGGGCAATTTATTCCATGCTGAAATGTACAGTTCATGTTAAAAACGGCATTAACTTGAAAAATTATGGGAACTTAACTACTTTTCTTAAACTAAAATCGACCGGATTCAAAAGCAAGAAATAGAAAAAATTTACTGGCGAAAACATAAAGCAATTTTTAATTAAAGCCACCACTGCCATTGCCCACCTGCAAACCTCATCAGAAGTTCAACAAACAAACATAAATGTACCGGGGAAATCAATAACATTTTCTTTTAGTAATTGCCCCAATATATCTAATGTAACTTTTAATATTAATTAAATTTAATGTATAACATAAAAAGTAGGTTTTATTTCCCTGCATTCTTTTGAGAAAAGCACTATATATGCCTCGGCGGAAATGGCAATTGCCTGTCTCGTATTAGTGAAGTCCTCGCCTACGGCTAGGCCTTCAAAACTCGACCTGCAATTACCTATTTCCCAGCCTTTGCAATAATGTACTATTACGTCTGACTGAAATACTCAATTATTATTTAACCTATATTGTTGTATGTGTCACCGTAAGATTGTAAAAGCCGTTAGATTATAATCTCACTCGCGAAATTCTAAACTGTCGAAAGATTAGAATTTAACGCATTATTTTCCGGTAGATTGTAATCTGATAGGTATTTAAACCCGATAAAAGGCACTACTTGATTGTTTATGTCGAACCCTAACCTAACCTACAAGAAAGAGACAAGAAAACGTAAATAAAATGAATACTTCAAAAATAGACACTCAGAACATTGAAAAGTTTACAATCTTTCGACAGTTTAGAATTTCGCGAGTTAGATTATAATGTAACGGTTTTTACATTCTTACGGTGACATATGCACTATGTAGTGGAAAATGGGTAGTTTATCGAAATGGAATATTAATAGTCACAACTAATGCGCATAACCTAAGAACGAGAAAAAGGAAGAGGTTGCCCATGCCAGTGATGGTAGGATGACATCAAAGGCACAGCGGGAAGCATATTATGGCAAAGGATAGATGGTTATGGAGAGCCCTGGAGGAGGCCTATGCCCATGGGCAAACTGAATAAATAAAACAGTGTATTTACTAGTGTCTTAATTTATTTAATCTATTTATAAGAAAGTATAAATTAACAACAATTTGTGTATATGTGTGTTGTAAAAACCGTTAGATTATGATCAATGTTTACCTTAGCAGAAAACCAGCCTGATACAAATTCATGTTGCGCTTATATTATTATAGCGCATTATTATAATAATATAAGCCTTTATTACTTTGTACATGGTATGTCACAGTAAGATTGTAAAAACCATTAGATTGTAATCCAGCTCACAAAATTGTAAACTATCGACAGATTGTGAACCGTTCAATGTTTGAAATATTAATTGTATTTACGTTTTTCTGTGTCTTTCTTGTAGGTTAGGTTAGGGTTCGACATATATACAGGTACCGAAAAATAGTGCGTTAAATTGTAATCTGTCGACAGTTTACAATTTCGCTAGTTAGATTACAATCTTACAGTTTTTGGAAGTTTACGGTGACATACACCAATACAGCCTATTAACATCCCACTGCTGGGCACAGGCCTCCATTCTCATAGGAGAAAGGGAATTAGACGTTAGACCCACCACGCTGCTCCAATGTGGGTTGGCGGGCTTGAACGATTATCATGTTAATAGATTATTTACACGACTAGATATAGTATGTAACGCACGAAAACGTCCTCAAAATCCTCTACTATATATGGTAGACGACTCTCTCGCCTACTTCAGTAGCACTTGACTCACTACGCAGTGAACGGCTCCGGCAAAATAATTAAATATGCCGGTTTGTGGGGTTAAACTGTGCCACAATAATTATCCGTCGAAGCTTAATACGAAGTCCAAGATCTCATATCATCAGTAAGTTTTTATATTTGCTTAAGATTTTTTAAGAAAACACGATTTTTAATTTCGATGTTTTTTAGGTACGACGTACTGACTGGTGTTGCCAGCTAAGTATTGTGGTATTTTGCACATTATTGTGCAAAATAAATAATTTTGTTGTATGAGACACGTTGACGTGTGTGAACATTAATAATCTACATCTAGTTATTAATAAAATCAATTTGTTGCCAATAATAAAATATGTTAAAAAAATAATTATTCTAAATAATTATGATTGTTATTAGAAATTATATAAATATAAAAACTAAAATAAATTTTCTAATCAGTTATTAATTAATACTTAATTTAGATTAATTAATTAAACTAATTAATTAATAAATTAATTAATTTTAATTTACAAACTCGATAGAGTTACGTAGTTTCATTGCAGAGTTCCGTTAAGCACCTTTCAGCGCCATCGTCAGACCCTGGATATTATCTGCGAACAGAGTACTTGTCAACACGAATCAAACGAGCTCAAACTCGATAGAGTTACGTAGTTTCATTGCAGAGTTCCGTTAAGCACCTTTCAGCGCCCTCGTCAGACCCTGGATATCATCTGCGACCAGAGAGCTTGTCAAGAGTTCACTTGAATCTCCAAGAGATATCACGAGAAAACGGGTAGACAAATTTTTAAGATTAATAATAAATTGTATTTAAATTATATTTTGAGTTTTATTTTGATAAATTAAAAAATCCCCACTGGAATAAAAAATGGCAAATTATATAATATGATTAGGTACATGGTTATGATTGACATTTACAATAATATATGTACATAGTCTTGCAAGAATATCGATTTTGAAGGATTTTGAATTCATTGTTCTGCTCGGAACCTAGAAACCGATTGCAGCGCCACCTACCGGTTCCAATTGTAGATAACTATCTTGGGACACCAATAAGCACACACTAAAAATTCCATCAGAATCAGTCCAGCCGATATTTAGATAATGAAATAAATAAATAATTAATATTCAATAATAAAGTAATTACCTACTGATTAAGGTATTTTCCTTGTAAACTATTGATTTACATTAAACAAACAGTTTTACAAACGCATAGAATAAATATAATCATTAAAAACAATTTTATCCTACACCTTATTTCGAATTGATTTATCTACAAAATTGTGCAAACTTTTACGTTGCTGGTATCCCTAGGTTGAAGCTACGTCATTGACCCCGCCCCCCGCTACACTCACACATAGACGTGGCGGGGCCGGTTTATCGCGCATTGTTTGTTTGCGTTACTCCTTCTAGACGTGTAAGAATTCATTGTTATGGATAATAACCGGGGCCGACGGCTTAACGCTCTCCGAGGCACGGAGGTGAAATACCGCCAATTTCCTAACTCCGGGCTAGTACTGAGAATTTCTAATCAGAAAAACCCAATACTGAATTATGACCCGACCCGGGACTCGAACCCAGGACCTCGTCGGCCGCAGTCGAACATGATAACCACTAGACAAACGAGGCAGTTACGGTGACATATATATCTATTTTTTACTAACTATATCTAGTGATTTTAAATGTAAGTAAAATAAAATATAATTATAAAACTAAAGGAAAATGGAAAACAACAAAAACACAATAATTTTGTAAGTAATTTATTTTAATTAATTTATTTCAATTTTCTTGAAGGCAAAATTGTTTTACAGCATTCATCTTAATTTAAAAAAGTGCAAAATATTAACTATATTGCATTAAAGGCACACCAAAAGAGGCCAGTGTACGTAAAAACAATATATTTAAGTAATTTAAATACTTTATTTTAAAAATGGCCTTTCAATGTTTAGTGCTAATAAAAATATATTTATTTTGTAAAAATAATAATTATTTCTGTACATTAAATAGATAATTACACATTTAAAAGACAATGCGTGTATCGTTACAACCCCTCAATAGCGATGATATATTAGGTTGGATAAATATTCCTTATTAAAGATTGCGGCGTTTTCTATTCGTTGTTCGTTTAATTATTTAAAGGGCATTATAATTATTTAATTCTCGTCTTTTAAATACGAAGGTCGGAAGAAAAAAATTTTTTTACTAACTGGTTTTAGGGCTGTGGGTTCCAGCCCTCCTGAGCCTGAAGTTATTACAGTTACTAGCTCACTAATAACGCCTTCGCTCGCATGGCTCAAGAGGAGAAGTAACATTGGATGTAAGAAAAATAATATGCGACTTGTAATGTATTCCGACTTGTAACTCTGATCGAACAACGAATTGAAAAACACCGCCATATTAAATATTGTTGTATTAGGAAATACCTGTATGGATATTCCTATAATATAATAATGCTATTGAGGGGCTGTACCAGGTCCCAAAGATTTATGTGTCCTTTGAAACACGAACAGTATTTTTTACTTGTCATCTACTTATTCCATGAATTATATATTTCGTATATAATAATGTAAATATACGATTAAATTAATATTTCTGTAACAATATAAATTTTACTGATATAATAAATACAACATTTTATAAATCTTAAACGCAACTAAGTAAACATTCTAAAAAATAGTACAAAAAAACATGCATTTGTATGGTATTATGGCAAGGAAGTGAAAAAAGATGTAATTTTATTTTCGGTAACCATCTAAACACATTAAAGTACGGTGGTAGAGTCAAAACATGACGTAACATAAGAGACACCTGTATGTTCTACATGTTTTAAATAAATTGAATTGAGTTGAAAAACTAGCTGATGCCTGGGACTTCGTCCACGTGGATTGAGGTTTTTTGGTTCCCGCGGAACCTCTTAAATTTTCCGGTATGAAAAGTAGCTAACGTGTTATTCCAGACTATAATCTTTCTCAGTGCCAAATTCCATCCATATCTGATGATGATCTACATGTACTAATAATATTGTGCTCAGATGCCGTTGTTATACATTATTTATTTTTTATTCAAACTTGTACATACATATATACCTACTGTACCCATTAAACTAAAACTTATTATGCATTATTCAAATCCAGTTACATTTTATTTAAAAGAAAATTGTGCACATTTCACTTAAATCTATTCATTATTTCACTAAAATATAGTACAAAATTTCCATTTATTTTCTGTGGGCTTTAGGGATGGCTTATTCGGAAAAACTATTGCTAAAATATATTTTGTGGTGTAACATTATTATAAACAATTATTCAACATTATAAATGCTAAATCAAACATTTAACATATGAGTATTTACACACTAAGTATATACATATACTTAGATAAGCCGTGTATATGTCACCGTAAAATTGCAAAAACCGTCAGATTGCAATCTAACGCTTTTTATCTCGATAGATTGTAAACTGTCGACAGATTGTGAACCGTTCAATGTTCTTAGTAACAAATTTTGAAATATTCATTGTATTTACGTTTTCTTGTCTCTTTCTTGTAGGTTAGGTTAGGGTTCGACATAAATAATCAGGTAGTGCCGGAGGCCGGGAACTTATAGTATTATAGGAATCGGGGCTGAGGTAGCGGGCGGGTACGCCCTGCGCCCGACCGTCGCTTCATACCCCGCACACTCCGCATATACTAGTGCCGACCGTGACGCGAGAATACGTTTTATCGAGTCCTGTTTTAAATTTTGCAATAGCAGGGTTATATTATTAATAAATAGTACAATACTTCTATCAAAAGTTTCTTTGTCTGTGTAAATAGTTGTTTAATTTTTTAATTTTTAAGTACTGATTATTCTGATTAAGACAGATTAATTAGATTTGACGTTTATTTTGTACCGTTCATAATTAATTCACGCGCACAGATACTAAAGATGTGTTAGTATCGATAACGTAATATCGGCTAAATCACAACTCAATCTAATGAGATAACGTAATGACGTTGTATTACGTCAACATTCCTCGGACATCGCGCGCGAACTGTAGGTTCTATTGGGTTAATATTCCTAACAGATTACAATCTACCAAAAAATAATGCTTTAAATTATAGTCTTTCGTCCGTTCATAATTTCGCTAGATAGATTACAATCTGACGGGGTTTTCACAATCTTACAGTAACAATTATATACTAATTATATAATCTTTATAGCTGAAGGAGTGAGAACTCCGTTATCTAAAATCGAATCTGGGATCGCTAAAAGATCCTCCAATTAAATAAATGTAATGCTAGCAATGCTGTCACATTATAATGCAGACTTACAATTAATAAGCAAGTAGGTCTAAGCGATGTACTATGTATTTTTTTATTAATGTATTTGTAGTGATCACAAGTTATATAGATGAACCTTGATTTTGATATGAAAACTAGCTGGACATTTTTATTTCGTTAAAAATTAGAATATGACGTAATAATCGTCCAATCTTTGGTTCACTGGATACTATTGTAAGGACACTATTGTGCTCTCAACCATGTAGGATTTATTACCTGTCTTGCGTATTCTACCATAAATCAAAATCACAGTAAAATGCTACTTTGCTCTTATAAAAAATAAAAGTTTAGAACTATGGCTCCATTATTATAATAAAAATATATGAAGCTGTTAACTTACTCTAACATAGAATATACCTATTTATTATTTATTACATCTAGGACCTAGGTACTATATAATATGGCTTATACACACTAAGATTAATGATTTCTTATTGTAAATCTAATTCATATTACAAAATTAATAACACTTTTGCTGTCGCAAACGTAAAATATCCCGTAAACATATTGAGAAAAACTATTTAGTCTTTATTAAGCGGAATAACTCTATTTTATCCTAAACACGGTGTCATGATTTTGTGACAGATGATTCTTATTATTAAATAATATGATTATATAGTTTTATAAGTAGAAATAAACTGGGTGAATTCCTAAGTATAATCACTGATTAGATCTAAAGATAACACGTCATCATCATTTCTAAGGGAAGAGACAGGGACAGGATTTTTTAGAAACCAAATTCATATCTAAATTGCTCTATTACAACTAGCCCAGTCATTTGGTGCTCAAAAACCTAATGGTGCTAGTAAAAATACCAAATGCTTTCTTGCTTTGCTTACTTCCACAGTGTCATGTCGTGTGGCATTTTATTGTGGGGCAGAGCAGCTGAAATCCAATCCATTTTTATATTGCAGAAAAGAGCCACCCGTTCTATTTATAAACTCGGATCACGCGTATCACTTCGTGAAAAATTTAAAGAGATTGGTGTTCTTACGGTGCCTTCGCAATACATATACAATAATATAGTCTTTGTTAGGCAGAACATTAATCTTTACAAGAAAATAGGTGAAACTCACAATCGATACACTACAAACCGCCATAAGCTAGTAACAGCGTCGTATCGTGTGCGCAAGGTGCAGAAATCCTTTGTGGGGCCGAGTGTACGCTTTTATATGGTTCCCAAAGAGTTTCTGGATTTGCCATTACATAGATTTAAAGACTGTGTCAACCAGCATTTGTTAAGTCGAGGTTATTACACTATCGATGATTTTATTAACAACAAAGTTGCATGGAAGCAACCGGCCTCGCATCCAGTGACCCACAAGTCAGTGTAATACTTGTAACGTATGTGTTGTGTTGCCTACATATTGTAACCTTTTCTTTTCTATGAAAAGAGCAACTGCTGAGTTTCTTGCCGGTTCTTCTCAGTAGAATCAGCTTTCCGAACCGGTGGTAGAGTCTTAACGTTTCATAAGTGACACAAGTTGTTCTATATGAAATAAATAAATCATTTCATTTCATTTCAATGACTGGACTAAACACTAGGTACGGTGAAATTTGTGGTGTGCTCTTATAGAGAAACCTGTTGCAGTAATGTCTGAAAATTAGTCAGATGGCTATAAGACAAAGACAGCTTAATCGATTGTATTAACTACTAGGGTATGAATAGCCATAGGAATGCAATAATCACACGTTTAAAACGCCAAGGAAATGTTTATAAAATTTAATAAATTTTAAATAAGTATTTTTGACTAGTACTGTTTTAGAAGAATTTGTTTGGATATCTATCACAGTTTTTGTTTGGGTCATTTGTCTTCACGTGAAATAAAGTACCAAAATTACTATTTTTGTATAACTTTTCAAAGACTTCTATCTATTGTAAATATAGATTATAAGTAGTTTTTGTACATATTAGTTTTGTGCCCAAAATATATTATAATATATCATAATCCATTGTGGACCGTTTTGCCGGTATAATGAATATTAAAGTAAGGGCCACACAATCTTATTATGTTACACTTTTAATTTTGTTACTGGTATATCATTTTTAAAGACGTTCTTAGCGAATTATCAAAACACCATTAATGTTTAGTACTTCTTACATAACTAGTAGCAATTATGAAATTTTTATTACGATCTTACTGGCTCGCCCCCGGCGCCCGCACCGATCCGATGCGATTCTAATTGGAATTATTCACCTCTATTATTTACTATGAAATTGCGTTGATAATCGTATCTAAAAACAAAATCAAAATTTTGCCTGGTGGGAGGCTTCGGCCGTAGCCAGTTACCACCCTACCGGCAAAGACGTGTCGCCAAGCGATTACGCGTTCCGGTACGATGCCGTGTAGAAACCAAATAGGGGTATGGGTATATAACTGCCATGCCCCTAACAGGTTAGCCCGCTACCATCGTAGACTGCATCATCACTTACCACTAGGTGAGATTGCAGTCAAGGGCTAACATGTAGTGGAAATAAAAATACGATTCGATTCGACGCGATTCGGTTGTAGTAAACACCGGGCTTAATAATTACGTTCTGGTAGCGAGCATGTATCGATAAATCTAATTTTTCGTGTATGTTTATTTAACATAATTTATATTCCTGGATAGAGCCTAGTTATTATGCATCGTAGGATATGGCTCGTAGAAAGTTAATGTACCACCAATTATTAGCCAAGAATATTTCTTTATGTTTCTCATGATAGTTCACCAATAGGCGCGTTTTGGAGCCATAGTTCATGAATAAAGGTGTACAAATCATCGCTGACGGCCACCTGAATAAAAGAAAACATCAATTAATTTGTATAACATAAAATATTAAATAATTTAAATTGTTTTGATATCTTAACTGTATAAGCTTAAGAGAAAATAATAATAGTACACTGTACACGTGCTTTCATCACTGTTTCACTTTAACAATGAATATTGTATCTTTTATTTGTCATCCAATAATAAGATAATAAAATATCCCGATATTTAAATATTTAGTCTAAGTTTGAGTCTTACCCTACTATTCTACCCAGTATGAATCAAAATCCATACTAATATTATAAATGCGAAAGTATGCCTGTCTGTCTGCTACACTTTCCAGGCCCATCTGTTCAACCGATTTTGATGAAATTTGTTACAGGCTACTTTTTATTCCGGAAGATAGTGTTCCCGCGGGAATCAAAGAACTTTACCCACGCTGACGAAGTCGCGGGCATCATCTAGTATTCTAGTACTTAATTAGAGGTGGCAAATAAAGCACGTAGCGCAAAAGCATAGCACGCTTTTTTTCCATAGCACAGACAGCATGCTATCCGAGGAGCCTCTATGTTGTTACGGTGCTATGACACGCGAGCGCGCGCGGTGCTTTGTTCGTTTCATAGCACTAGTAGCGCCCGTAGCAGCGCCCGCCTGCCGGTAGCGCGCTGGCCGACCGTTAATCTCGTGTAACGCGCTGCTGTAAGCGTACATCATATGCTTTCATGCGTGCTATAGTATAGCATATTTAAAAGCACGCTATTTTTTTTTATTTTATAGCCTGTAGCGTGCTATAGTTTTATAGCAGTTTTACCTCTTCTCTCAACTCAACTCAACTCTACTTAATATATCCTTATTATCAATCTGATGTACAAAATATTCTAATTATCTAACTGTACCGACCTTGTAGGGAGTGGGGTTCAGGTTTCTCTTGATGTCCTGTCGCAAAGTACGTAGAGATGCCTGAACTCTCTCCCGGACCTCCGCTAGTGGCTTAGGATGAATACATATTCGGCCTTCCTTCCAGTATACCTGGTATTAAACGAAAACAATGAAGGAACTAGAAGTTTAATTTGCTATAATCCGCGACAATAGGTAAATCTATGTGGTACAGTGTGTATCCCGCACTATAGCCCGCGATATTCACCACACCACAGGAATCTTCCAAATTATTCTCAACGTACGTTTCGCTCCGATATTCTGGAGATGTTGACTTGACAATGAACATTCTTTAAACGAAAACATTTCCTGTTTCACATTATTTACTAGCCCTATGTAGCCGCTATAAGACCACCGGGAATACAGGAGAAGAGTTAAGTCATTTGATTAAATTCGCTTTATAAAAGCAATTGATTGTGAGTGAGTGTGAGATCTATAAGCCAAATGGCGTCATGCCAAAGAACGGAAATTACGTGCCCCCCATAATCCACAGCCTAAGTCAATGACGTCATGATCTTTTGACAATGAGTGTGAAATTCGTGGGCCATAACCTGACAAACTTAAACTATTTTGTTCAAAATTGGTACCAACAAAGTACACCTGAACGTCACGTTTAAAAAAATATAAGATGTGATGGTGATAATTAGCCACGGTATCTTAAAACTAAAGCTACGATGGTTCCAAACGCGACCTGGTTTGAGAAGAGCCCACAACAAACTCATAATACCACTAACGTATAGTATTTAGCGCATGAGGTATTAAAACAACAAAATTTTTACCCCTCCCCCGTCCTTGTCACAGTTGGTCACATTTATGAGACTTCCCCCTCCCTAGTATAACGTAAAATATCTTGCAATTTTACATCTAGAAACATCTAGTTGACTCGCCAACAAATCAATTTAAACCTTACAGATACCTACACATAGAGTTGGAAATATTTTTAAGTTGTTCGTTAATAGTTCAAATTTAGCATTTTAACATTTTGAAATGTGACGTCACGAAACTTAAGCCACCCACCCCTTGTCACACAATGTCACACTTTGTTGACCCCCTCCTCCCCCCATTAACGTGAGACGTACTTTATGGATGATCCCTTATAGTAAGTACCTTATAAAGATGTTCCACTTTGCTGGGTATCACGTAAGCCCGCTTTGACTCCTGGAAAGGATGCCGGCACAGAACCTTCTGCCCCACTTCTGGTGCTGGCTCCGATGATCGTTGGAGCAGATCGATCAATGCATGCCCATCCGCTCCGAATAACCTGTACGCCTAAGACAAATTGCTGCTTTCAAACCCAGTCTGTTGTATTCACGGCTAGTGTAACTTATGAGCCCTTATCGAAACGAAAATGTAACATATCTATTTTCACCAATAAGGGACATTTTGGGAATTAATAATTTCAGAATTTTCCCTGGTCTGACCTGGTGGGACGCTTCGGCCGTGGCAAAGACGTGCCGCCATGCGATTTAGTGTTCCGGTACGATGTAGTGTAGAAACCGATTAGGGGTATGGGTTTAATATAACTGCCATGCCCTTTTTAATATAACAGGTTAGCCCGCTACCATCCACGCTTTTCCAATGCAGGTTGGCGGCTTTAACGACTATTATCATGTTAGTGTTAATAACTGAGACAGAAACACGCTATCCTAGTGGTTCCTCGCTGCCTCCAAAGAGGCAGTTGCATAATTAAATAATTCCTAAATAATGCTTATTGCTTCTTAGACATAAAGAATAACTAAATTTGAAGAGAGATTGTCTACACTGTACAAAACTTACCTCTTTATGGCCAGGAATTGTGACTTTGCCTACGTCCTGACTCAGTTTAATTCGGGGCTGACCGTTGATTTCCACGAGTTTATATACACATCCCAAAGCTGGTTGGCGTTGGCAAGTCACTGTAATACAAATATAAACAGGAATGAATTTAGGGCATCATGATCACTGTCGCGATCTGCGAAAAGGGCAAAAATTATCATCGATTAAAAAAAAGTGTGGTGTCGTAGGATACCAGATAGGAACGAAGTTCTTTTTAACATAATTATTAATTATTTAAAAAATAAATAATAAACAAACACGTATAAATATACGTGTTTGTTTATTATTTATTTTTTTAATAAAAAAAATATAAACCTTAACTTTATATTAAAGACATTGGTCTTCGAAAAAAAAACTTATTCATTACGGACGTTTTTGCCGGCTAGGGTACCCATCCGCATTATCCCATAAGGAACTTCGTTCCAAAAAGGATACTTTCTTAATATTATCATAAGTGTCGGTCTGTCTACTACATTTTCACAGCTCATCTGTTGAACCGACTTCGACGAAATTTCGTACAGAGATAGGTTGTACTTATCCCAGGTGAGGTCATGATAGTAGGTTGCATCTACTATTTACCAGGAAGAAATCCTCACAGGATTTTTATAACTAGGTAATCCAGATCGTGATGATATGTGATATGAGCAGGGCCTTTGCACTTAGAACATTTTTCTGTTGTATGGGGATGTTAGTTCCACAACTCCCTAAAGGATGGCGCTCATGGCGCTTATCTTGTACTGAAAGTATGTATACTTAAAAGTCTGTGATCAGGGTCTGTGATGGCGCTAAACTAAGTGTTCGTTCAGAAGCTTATGTTTTAGATAAATTAATCATTTTGCCATTTATATAAACACTAAGCTAATAATATATAAAACTTTTTTTTTTGAGCAAAATATGAGTTATCTTAGATAATTTATAAAGATTTATCTGTTATAAATTAAGTTTAGTGGAACGAGTCAGAAGTTTAATGAAACATTTGTGTTTTAATTTCCAAACGTGGACGGCCGCCATTTTAAAGTTTGAAATTCGACATTGACATTGACGTTTTCTGGCATGCCGGATGCCGGGTGGATAAAATTATTATTTTTTTGATAAATTCGTTACAATGTGAAACTATAATATTAATAGCGTGTGTATTAAGTGTGTACGATGTGAAAAACATGAAACTGGAATAATTGTTATACTTTATGTATATATTTTGTAATTGAGAATATAAGAGAAAATAATCAACATGCGTTTCATTTACTAACGTCTGAACATCTTTACAGTTTGTGTTTATCGTTTAAGTAATAATTTATCTTAATTATTACAAGGTCACATAATTCTATAGTTGCAGAATTAGGTGATCTTGTAATAATTAAGATAAATTATTATACAATAGGTACACTTTGTAATATATAGTACTATAGCATTGTGCTACGGTTATACTTATACGGTTATACAACTTCCCGATAGATGTCGCTGTACATGGAAAGTCGAGTAGCAACTCTATACCAGTATATATAATGTACTCTGTGGATATGAGTCTTGGGCGTGAACTTTTGGACGCCATTACAAATTCAATGTGTCACCTACCTATTCCCTATCAATAGAATAGTTCGTTACAGCTATATAAGCTATACATATCATAACTCATAAGCCACACCTTTTCATTATTAAAATATAATTTAAAATATTATAATTATTATGTACCGATTTTTTTGCAACAGTTTACCGTTTAATTAAGTTTGAAACTTATATCGATATACTTAATGCGAATTGCAAGGCACCTCTTTACTCATGAATACGTAAATAAAATTGCTGTATGAACGAACACAATGACATGCAGAAGGCATCCTGCAATATTTTCCGCAAATTTCAGTACCTACTAAATTTTGCGAAAATGTTTACTAAACAATTAAAACTATTAGGAGAATGATCTGAATTATAATGAAGGTGAAAATAGCATTGGAATACACTTGGAAGATTCGTATTTAAAATATGCTAATACAATCACATCACAATTGCAGATTGCGAATTTGTTAAAGAACTGTGTCATGATATGACATAGTAAGTAATAACGCTACATCGTGTTAGGCATTAATCAATAGAGCTCGTTGTATTTCAGCCTTCATCTGATAAGATAATAATATTATTACGTTGATATTATAACAGTTTCGATTAAATATCTATCCTAAATAATCATAATACTTCCGCACGCAATACTAGCAAATGACCGCGATTCAAGGTGCTTTTAATATTCCTACTTGTGCGGGTGTTAAAAAGACACACGAGCAAGTACGCAAGCTTTGGCGTACTTAAGTCTTAAAAAAAACTATAAGTACGTTTACTATAATGTATTTACAACTGACTTAATAGGTTTTTGTTCAGTCCATGTGTATAAAAAAATATGATTAGGTATCTTAGTACTTACTAAGATACCTAATCAAAAAAAAATTCGACTTCGTCTGCGTTGATTATTTTTTGTGTATTCTCGCAGGACCTCCTTAATTTTCTGGGCTAAATAACAGCCTATATCCTTCCTCGGGATGCAACCTATCTCTGTACTAAATTTCATCAAAATCGGCTGAAAAGATGGGCCGTGAAAGCGTAACAGACAGACAAGCGGACAGACAGATAGACATACTTTCGCATTTATAATATCAGTATGGTCTATGAAATCGATATCATATTTTAGTTTTATAACTTATGTACATAATATAAATTACCAAGGTAATTACATCACAACTTGCAAACAGATAATCTTACAATATGACTAACACAAGGTTTCCCCGCAAAGCTTTAAAAGCAAACAGGGAAGGAAAATTAAATTATACGTAAATAGGTACGTTATTAAAACTAAATAGTATATAGATGTTATTTCAATATTGAAAGCCATTTAATAATACTAAAAAATAAAACAGGTTTCAGTATTATTTATCGTTTAACTATATAATTAAGACCTAAAGGCAAAAGAAATAGTAGAGAAAACCATAAACTCAAATTTTAGTATCCTTAGAAAATCATACCATTACTTATGTCCATCGATTTAAGGTTTTAGTAAGTCAATGCTTTATTCATTAAATATAACGACCACCAAGAAATAATTTCAGGCCCCTAAGCTTTATCGAAATAATATATTTGTTGACCAAATAAAGTAAATGTTCACCAAATCTTGTTTGATAAATACCTAATATATTAGCCAAGGATAGGTTAGAACATATATATTCATGTGCCCCAGGCGAGACACTTATAATAGGTTTATACAAGGTGTAAGGTAAATGGTATAACATACCGGCGGCTACCCATGCAATTTTGACGTTATAAACACTATGGCGGTGTTAAAAATTCAAAATTAATTATCTAAAACTTTCATACAAAATTAATTAGTTAATTAAGGAAAATAAATTTTGGCAACCCTGTGGCGATTAACAACCTCATACCTATTATTATTACGTAATACATAACTTACGCAACATCAATTTCTATTGCCCTAGTACAAACTACTAAGGCGACGAACTTTTGTTGTCCGAATGCCGCCGCGCAACTTTGACTGACATCACTGACCCAGCAGGGCGACCGGGTATCTTCTGCATCAATCATTGTTACAGTATCAATTGTTTTGATTGGCTGAATTTATGGTATTCTTGCTGCTTCAATGGATTTTGTCCAATAGTGGACGGTAGTAGTAGACGGTATTTACTGTCTAGTAGTGTTGTCATTGATGATAACGAGGTTTTGTGTTCGATTCCCGGGTCGGTTCAAATCTTGACTATTGACTAAGAATTCTCAGTAGGTAAGTACCTACCTGAGTTAGTAACGAAATTGGCGTTGATTACCTACCTACTCCCGTTCCTCGTAGAACATGTTAAGCCGTCTATCACTAGTAACGAGATCCTATCCTACCTATTTGTCGCTAAACCCACCAAACGCGGGTTAAAATGGAGCAGCATGGAAGCATGGATGTACTAATACATACTTCTGAGCTTAGAAGGTCTAATTTTAGCTCTTAATCACTACCTATTTCTTAGGTGCCTATTTGTTGGTGCCGGGTACTTATGAGAAATTCTGTACATAAAACTCAAACCTAAAAATGTTATGACCGAAATAGGACCGAAATCGAAATCGAACCCAGACTACGAGATTCGCAACCAAACCTGTAAACCACTGGTCACTCAGACGCTAATCATGTAGGTACGCTAGTTCATCATATTTAATAAAAATACAATGCTCTCCAAATCAACTTCTCACTACAAACAATCTCTTAAAATTTTATGTAAACCTGGTACATGCTAGAACGGATGGACGCTACCTACTAACACGCGGTATCCTCTTTGTAAACACCGCGCCTTTGATAGGTAGATAGATGCCGCCGCTCGCGCCGCGGGCCGACTTTGCAAAATGAATGATATTTTTTGGTAAGTTGTACATTACACCTAATTACGAATACTTGAATACTTCTACCTACCACTAGATACCTAACTACTTAATAAACAGTTACTAGTTAGTACTACGTTTTTTTTGGTATCGGGAGGGAAATCTTTAAAAGATGAGAGTTATATGAGATTTTTACTCACTAAAATCTCCTTGGTAGTCACCCTCAGCGCTGTGTTGGCCACAACCGAGCTGCCGACTACCAAGGGCAAGGTCAAGGGCAAGGGTCGTCCAAGGGTGAAACGACTGGAGCCCCCACTCCAGGCCGCTCCTGACCCTGATGTCCCTTAGACTGGGACTATTGAGTTGTTGGATCGGTGTGGTGGCCAGCGCCACAACAATGTCCTCGTCTCCGAGCGGGATCAGCTCGCTGTGGGGCTCGCTCAGCGGCCTCCTTCTTAACCATTACAGTTTCACAGAAGGAGACCACTGCCCTCCTTGCTCCGATCTCCGACACCATTGCCGCTATCGCAGCCGTTGGAGAGAGGTCACTTCCCACGTGACTGAATAGGACACGACGTTCAGGTTCCCAGACAGGGCATTCTTTAAGAGTGTGCTGCGCAGAGTCCTGGCGGCGTGGTGTGTAGTGGTGGCGGTGGCTACAGTGGTGACACCGCGGTTTCACCACTGTAGCCACCGCGAACCTACTACCTACTTTCTTAGCATGTACTTCTAACTACTAGTACTACCTACTTACTCGTAAAAGGGATCCAGATACCAGCATCCTGATGAAAGATGACAGTAGCACAGCTCACACCTCGTAGATCATGCACACACACACACATACACACACACACACGTACGACACAGGTCATACAGCAAAAAATGTAAGCTTGCTCACAGAAATGGTTCAATGTGTGAACCCGCTTTTTCTGTGCACAATTCCAATCTGCGCAGCACTGAGCACACCACACGAGTAAGCAATTTGGGGTGTTACTGTCTGAAATGCATCCAGGATTCTTTGGCGCATTTCTTCACTACTATTGCACTCCACTGCGTATCATAAAATAGTCTGAATTTGAATAACTCATTATCACTTAGGTACTTGCCAGCGTGACAGTTTTCGCGCAACTGTTGAAATCTCGAAAAACTAATAAAATAATACGATTCAAAAACAGGGTTTCCAGTCACGATTTTGATTTTACCCTACTAAAAAATATCCTTTATAAACCCTAAAAAAATTCTAAATTTCTAAATTTGGCAAGTTTACTATTTGTTGTAAGTTGGACATTTTAAACG
The DNA here is from genome assembly GCA_964035005.1 of Erebia palarica. Classification (NCBI taxonomy): domain Eukaryota; kingdom Metazoa; phylum Arthropoda; class Insecta; order Lepidoptera; family Nymphalidae; genus Erebia; species Erebia palarica. The sequence goes on along the minus strand of OZ035992.1, from coordinate 25,105,114 downwards.
GATTTTTTTACGTACGATGTAAAAGTCGGTAAACTTTATTTTACAATTTTCTTTGTAACTTTACTTTACTTTTTCTTTGTAATAACTTTACAGTTACGCTGAAATAAATATTTTCATTTTCATTATTTTAGTTATGTACCTAACAATTTAAACAGAGCATTCACAATTTTACCCAAAGTCGTTCTGTAAAATTCTTGTTTAATTTGTGTTATGTTTTTCCCCCAAGTTAGGGTAAAATTCCGAAAAGAAAACACTATCAAAAATTTAATTTCTAAAAATCTACTTTGTTCCATGCGTTCCTAGTACCGTCGGACGTCGCCCGTCAGCTTGGCTTTTTTTAATTTACCGACAATACCCTACATGTACGTACACAGGAATACGTCTAAACTCCGCCCTACGACAATATGGCCGAATTATTAGGGTTCCATTGCAAGATAATTGCAATTATGAAAATATCTTTAGTCACGAAGAAACTAAGTACCTACTTACTAGCTATCAAAAAAATATTGTAATTTGCGTAGGAGTTGAAGGCATTTTTGTTCACCAATTAATCCATCACTGTGCACTGCAGGCCTAATCTTTCATGAGAGATGTAGAAACTAACCTTCCACGCTGCTCCAATGCGGGTTGGTGGGTTCTAACGATTATTTGGACTTCAGGTTAAGTACTGTTATGTGATAATAACTGGGAGCACCGTAGCATCGTGGAGAAAAATTCTTCAATCGACCGAAGAACGGGTTTCTTTTCTCGTTGGTAATAAAAATTTCTTGGCAGAAAAACTCAAATTCTAATGATTTGATGGCTGACGATCGAATCTGGAACCCCAAGACCCGCAGCCGATCAAAGTACTACCAAAGACCATTAGAAACATTAACAACTAGTTAAAATTGAAAAATACGGGACCCACCTCGTGAATTAAAATGATTTAATAGGTTACTTGAATCTCTTTAATAGTCATAATTTCCTGGTATCTCGATTAAGTTTACTTACGTAAATGCACTAGTGGCGGTGTCTTTTGTACCTAAAGTCGGAACTGTACTACAAGCGATAATATTAATTATTATTATTGTATCGTTATGCAATTTGGCAATTCATTACAATTTACAAATCATTCAAAAAACAAACTACTCAGAATAATTAATTATTGATCAAAACTTCAACGAAGTAAGTCGAGAAATTAATCACAGAGAAAGGCGGCTCATAAAATAAGGATAAGGGACTGAATTTGACTTACGAAGTCCGAAACTAGTCGGGCATTTTTTTACAAAAATACGTGAGTTCTAGCCGGGCTTTTACTTTGAGAATTTTATTTCATGCCGAATAATGATTACTTAGCATCGCTATTGGATTTTATCGCAACGCTCGCGCTGGCAACGAGGCTTAAGATACGGTATTATTTGCAGTTCATTGGTATTGAATCAGCTGTTTTAAGGGATGCCACCTGAACATTTATGCAAAAATTTTGAAGTCCGCATAACTCCCCCAGGATATGAGCTACACGTCTCATGATATTTTTCCAGTATATCTATACACCATCTAACATAGGTAGCCGGCGGTATGTTATACCATTTACCTTACACCTTGTATAAAAAAAATATACTAAAAATGTGGTTGAAATTTTATATTCCTTTACTATTTTTAGTTAACAAGGATTATTTTGGAGTCATTTGCTTTATTAGGATAACAATATGTGAAACTTTTATTCATAATTTCACATAAAATAGGGTATCAAATATCTCTCTATTTATATTTATTTGGTAAGCCATTTAAATTTACGTAATATTTTGGATTAACGACGCAGACAATAATTATTAGCAATATGATTTTTAATAGATATCGCCACCTTTTTTTTTTTAATTAAACTAGTTTAAGTATTCCAACCGGCAATAAGGTAAGATTTTCCTAGCCAAACAAAATTGTGCTTGGTATGTTTTTATAGAGAGACATGCGGGCAAAATCACAGAATCTTCACTTCAAAAGTTGAAAGAAAAAAGAAATTCTTACCCAAATGAGTTCCAATTCCAAAGCAATCGATAGAATGACCTTGTTCATGCAAACTGAGTATGGTCTCTTCATTGATGTCATTCGAGGCGACAATGGTCAGACTGCTGAACCAGGGCAGTTGGAACTGCTCCGCAACCTGCTGGAAGGTGTCTCGAGCCAGTACGGACAAGTACGCCAGGTCACCACTGTCTATTCGAATCCCCACTGCTTTGTATCCACAGTCGTTCAACGCAAGTGCTACCGCGCAAAAGTTCAATAGACCACTCCTGTCAAGAAACGCTAAGCTGTAAATTGCCAGTGGAAGGAAGAATTTAAAATTTTTAGATTTGTAGGCTTAGTATGAGTTTGTAACGACAACGTTTATAGACTTCCGAGTATCGTAACACTATTGTAAAAGGAACAAAACCTGCCTTGTTTTAAGGGACGAGACGAGAGAAATCCACAATAATCCTCAAGCAAAAAACTTAGCGATAATCAAGTCATCTTCAGAACAAGGTACTATATTATCTCCATTTTGCTCCGTGGTTATTGGTTTTCGATACTCGAAATCCAACAACGTGGTCGAGATGCATACTTGTCCAACATTGCACACACAGCAAGCCACGAACGCGTGTATGGGTGGCTGTACGCAGCACCTATATAGTCATATTATGCCGACAGGAACTGTGCGTCACACAGTTCCATACCCTTACAACAAACAAGTTATCATTATACACCCGCAAGGAGCAACGCTGAGCGTATACCATAATATTATGCGTCGAAATAGTTAAGCATCAGAGTGAAATGGATCCAAACAACGTTGATTTAAAAGTCACAAATTCAGTGCTACTAACATTAGATGCATGGGATCGAGGAATGAAATATGTTGCATAAAAAATTTGGAAACAAGGTGTTTAAGGTTATTTTTTCTTTAACGCTAAAGTTACATCAAGTAATTAACTATTAACGAGCGGCGCTCGAATACACTACACCCTACACGTAAGTGTGATTTAAAATCTGGTGGTACGGATGCATAATAATGCATTTCGAATGTTCGCACTCTCAGTGTGACGTTCTACATCTTCGGAGCCCAAAGTGTCACTTATTATGACTGTGCCTAAATCTGTTACAGTACGCGAGACGTAAGATTAGCATTGCATTATATGTGTGAGTATGATAGTGCAGTGAAAATTATTGACAAACCTGCACATCTCGCGGTTTTAGCCGATTATAATGTACAAACGCATTTATCAGATAAGCAATCAAATTGAATTTATATCGTGTGTGAGTTGTCGGTAGATTTATCTCCAACTAAAATCAACTTGAGACAATTTGATCGACTAATCGAGTCAATTGTTTACCTATCAAATAAATTGATTCGTGTAGAATAGGCTCAACATTAAAAATCGCAAGCTTACGTCCCGTGGACTGAAGTTTGTCCCATCCCATCTATACTAAATGTAAGATTTATGCACTTAACAGGGAATCTGCTTATGCGGATTTACACATAATATGTCAGTTTGAAAGTCGTTACAGTTTTTGCGCTTTGTCTGATGTGGTAGGTATAATATAATGGACCAGAAAAGTAAATAAACTTTTTCAGGGACTACTCCCTAACTCTAAGCCCGCTGACTAAGCTGATGCCCGCGACTTCATCCGCGTTGTTTAATTTTTTTTTTATTACAGTGGGAACTAACTTATACCTGTACCAAATCAACAAAAACGGTTGAGCAGATGGGTCGTGAAAGCGTAGCAGACAGACACACTTTCGCATTTATAATATTTTATTAATGCCACAACATGGCGAGGTTTTTTATTTCTCTGCTTAGGCAATAACTGTGTTGCCCTTTGATCTCATATTTACATATCTATCTACATGTGTAAACAAAACAAATAAATATTAACACGTTTTCATTAGTCTTCATTAAGCTACTTTTAATTACTATCAGGGAATCCAGTTCCGACAACTTAATTGCAATTAACAAATTGGTTATTTTACAAATTAATCGACGTCACACCATGCCTCTAACCGTGTTACGTCTTGATCTTATTTATAAATATCAGCTATCTCTGTGCCATTGATAACGACGTTATATCCGCGACAAATATAGTAGATGCTTTATGTAACATAATTGAACTCAATTTTATGGATATATACGTTTCGATATAGATCAATGTACTTTAATCTTGGTTATTTCAAGGATATAAACATAAACAACACAACACAACAACATGACTGCCTCGTTGGTCTAGTATTTAGCACGTTTGACTGCGGCCGACGAGATTCCGGGTTCGAGTCCCGGGTCGGGCCATAATTAAGTATCGGGTTTTTCTGATTAGAAATTCCGAGTACTAGCCCGGAGTTAGGACGTTGGCGGTGTTTCACCCCCGTGCCTCGGAGAGCACGTTAAGCCGTCGGTGCCGGTTATTATCACTAAAATGATAATAGTCGTTAAAGCCCGCCAACCCGCAATGGAGCAGCGTCTAAGCTCGCTAATTCCCTCTATCCTATGAGAGTGGAGGCCTGTGCCCAGCAGTGGGACGTTAATGGTTTGTAGTGGTGGAAATATAAACAAAATATAGGGTAAACGTTGTTTAGACTTGAATACTTATGGATAAATAGAATTATTATTACTAGCACTAGTACCACTGTGGCGCACAGATAAGCCACTTTTTATACTCTAATATATTTTAATAGTTCGGACCAATGCAATGTATCTTTTGTATTTTTATGTAAATGCTTTTTTGTATTTTAAATCCCCAACATATATAACATATATAAAACCATTACAACATTATGCATTGTATTTTGTATGGCGCATGCGGCATTCATTTTTCAAATCATTGCAGATACGCGAGTCGCGACGCTCAAACCGATAAATACATTCACGAATTGAATAATATTTTCGCTATAGGAATTTTCGACAGATCTAATATACAACGTATATTAGATCTGTCTAAAATTCATATCGCGATCCTATCTAATATACGTTGCATATTAGATCTGTCGCTATATACGCCGTCGATCTATATACGCCGTATCAAAAATATAGTCACAACGGTGTTCACGTAATGATATATTCGTAAATGTAATATTGGCTTTAACGCATACATAGCGTGCGCCGCAGTGGGCTTAAGGAAAGATAAAACTATGACACTATATAACCGTGTAATGAATGAAATTCATGCAATTGGGTATTTGACAACTAGTGAAATAAATCCTTTTTTAGTGAGTATTAAATAAAGGATCTCCCAAAAGTCGTAATATCCACGTCCCCTGCTAGTTTTATTTTGAATAGCCATTTTAAACTATCTATTAAAGTAAAAAAAGTGCGTCGAACTTTGATGACGTCACAACTTAAAATTTCACACAAAATCCATACTAAGCACGCGTTTTGACGTTTGAAAAAAAACGTTGCTGATTTAACTAGTTGTCAAATACCCAATTATATTATTAAAAAGAGTAACTGTGAAAGTGTGCAATCCCTATACAATGCAACTGTGCCCAATGATTAAAATTGTCCCTGTTATAGGTCTTAAATTTTCTAGGACAATACGTCACACTGAAGCAAAATGTAGAGTCCTTTACGGACGTGTACTGGTATATGTACATTCAATCGGTTAGTGAAACGCCGTCCACGCGCGCTTCACTGCCAAAGCTTAGGAATGTCTCGAAACTACTATGTAAGAGTGGTACCGCAGGCACCATGTTATAGAATTACACGTGCTCTCTTGCATGGTTAATACCCAACCTAAGTGTGAGTCCCGTACCCAAGATGAATATATGAAAGTCTGGGCAATCGCCAAGACAACATTCAGCGAATATCCACATTACAAATGAACCACAGACGAGTGATGCAAAACAACAATAGGTTTATATCACCAAATTATGTCAATTATGTCAATATATGTCTTGCATGTTTACCTCAGTGTGCGTTCGACCGTGGTATATCCACACGTACTACGTATAGTCGAGTTTCGGAATCTACGACCATTGGATCCACAGTTGCTATTGTAGCCGGAATGCCCGTTCGTATTCTGGCGGTGGCGTGACGGTAAGCCTTGAAAGTTATACCTCTTCACATCGTAAGTGTCCACCAGTGCCAAGAACCCCGAAGGGAAGGCTTGGGCGTAGGATATCAGGGCGGCTAGTTCACCGTCGCTGGCCTCTTCCGGTGACACGTCAATGACAGCCGAGAGACGCCGGCGCCACTCTAGCGCGAGTTCGACGAGATTGCATTGTTTTTGTGTCTCTGCGTGTTTGAGTATGACTGTATGTAGGTCGTCGAGCGTGCTGAATGAGGTCACGAACGAGTGTGCGTGAGTCCCTTTGACGGGTATGTTAAACATCTTCCCGGCCAGAACGTTGCTCGTCCCGTCGAATCCACCTGCAAATGTACCGTGATAATTCCCGTTTACTTTTCAAGGTATCTTTGTTTCTATGATTTTTTTTCCAAATTCTACAACTTTATTAGAATACTTGACCAAAATTATTTGAAACACAATACTAGTTTACGGTTTGTGCGAAGTACGGGCAGAATACCTCATACCTCACAACAGAACGATAAGTTTAGGTACATCAACTCACAGGACTACCTATTGAAATTGACTCGGCCGCATTCATGCTTTCGATGTGACGCACGTAGGGTAGACGGCAACCTTAATTAATTTAACGAATTAAAAAATACAACTGCCCTGCCATATTATTTTTGGAGTTTACCTCCATAAGAAGCGATTTGCATATACAGCCTTTGGAATCTTATTCACATTTTTTATTAAATGATATTTTTTGTGAATCACTAAATATTGAACTATAGTGTTATATATTTTTGGAATCTACTCATCATTTTCTAGATGATGATTATATAGTTAATCTTATTTTCGAATTTTAATTTTCAATTTTGGTCTTTAATGCGGAACCATGGTCACCCCATTTTTTTTAAAATTTTACTAGCCTATATCACCCGGAATACGCTAGGGATTCTAACGATACCTCATTTATCAAAATCGGTTCAGGCGTATAAAAGTTATGGTGGAATATACAAACTCACATACATACATACATACATGAACCCTGAAAACAATATACTCCTTTTTTCAGGCAGTCGTATAAAAATTCACGCCGTACCTACCCTATTTTATGGTTACATATAGCACGAACTAAAATTTTGTGGATGTTTTGCATAACCATAGATAGGTACATTGAGGTTTCAGAACGCCTTAACGCTATTTCAACCACAATCAACCAACAAAAAGCTATTAAGAAGTTAGAAACTTAATTTACCCCTGAGTAATGGGTGAAGTATTCAATGTCAAGGTGCTTGCATGATACTGCCAAATTAAGAAACTTATTTGTTATTCGGGGCCCCTTGTGAGTCAATGGCGTTGGGCGTGTTATGTACGACCCCGCCGTGCCTGGTACCAGGCGGTTTGGTTTCACGGCAATAGGTAAGCTGCAGGATTACGCTAATATAATCAATAATAGGGTACCCAAATGTGTTCATTCGAATTTCATTTCCTCATTATTTTTGATGCAACCCAAATAAAACCCAACCAATGATAAAACTACTTAAAATTGGGAGTTAAATGAGATAGAAAGTATTTTTTTTCCTTAAACACGAATGACGGAGTTGAGAGCAAATCTCTATATTATGTAGCAACGTCACATCTATTGCCGTTCCTTTCCTTCCTTACCTTTCCTATCCTAATTAAACGATATCAGATTGAAGTTTTGTAACTTATTTATTTTAGCATAATCTATTTCAAATCAATTTAGGGCCACATATTTGCAAATAATATTTCGATAGAAAAAGATGAAAATTTGAACTTTGGATAACACATCTTGCTAGACCTGAGGATTTTCTAGTAAAAAAAAGCAATCTAGGACCTTCTACTTTTACTTACATAAAAATCTTACTTAAAAGGATATGTCCTTTTTAACCCCCGACGCAAAAAGAGAGGGTAGTAGAGAGATAATTATTATTTAACAAGTATTACACAGGTACTTGTTGGGTTCATGTAATTCGATACCTTTGTACGAATTGCACATTATTTTATACATATACATATTTAAACGCTCAAATCATGTTTGTCAGCATAAATAATGATTTTCCTATTAAGGGAAACCATTACTTAAGCTGACAAAGCTAAAATTTATATTTAACACTTGTTATTATCCGCAGTCGCATCGTTCTTTGAAATTTCTGTTGTTGTCAAGATACCTATTATACCGAAGTAATAGCCAGTTATATCATGCAGGCTATATGTATGCCCGTGGAAACTCGTGAGATTTCCTTGGCATCATAATCATTATTTCTACTTATCGCCTGCCGCCTACAGCTGTAGTACTGACCACGAGCTTCCTCTCAGATTCCGTACCTAAAGGAAAATTTTATCAAGATTAGACTTACCAACGTAAGAATATTTAGACGCGGAGAGGCCTCCATCTGGACCTTGCGCTCTTCTTAGTCCAAACTCAAGCAAAGATATATTTTTCCCCGCAACCATTCTATATCGAGCTGCATTTGTCGCCATTAAACTGAAATGAAAACAATTTATAAATATCAGAATACCCTTTTGTCAAAGTAGTGTCTTTTCTATTCTAGTAGGTAAAGTAATTTAGTTTAAAAGTATGTAGGTAATTATACTTTTTTTTTAAATTATATAGGCCAGCGTTTGGCTGCAATCAGACTTGCTTGCAAGTGGTGATGCAGCCTAAGCTGGAGCGCGCTTGCCTAAAAGATGCCTATTCACTCTTGATTTGAAGGTACCTATATTAAATAGTTAATACTATAGTTAGCGCAAAACGTATAGTCGTCTCTGAGCTGAGGTGCAAGTGCATGTTTGCGCAGCTCTCATACAAAATATCGAAGTCAACTACGTACGTACAACTACGCCCGAAAATAATAATATGCTATTGCGACGCGCCTTGCGGTCAACTTCAGATTCGACTATTTGATTACCGAGATATACCAACGTTTATTTCTGGTGCCCTATGAGTCCCACACGTCATACTAATATTATAAATGCGAAAGTGTGTTTGTTTGTTGGTTTATTGGTTTGTTCTTCAATCACTCTGCAACGGCGCAACGGAGCGACGTGATTTTTTGCATTTTGGTATAGTTGAGGACCTGGAGAGTGACATAGGCTACTTTTTATCCCGGAAAATTGAGTTCTCGAAGGAATTTAAAAAAACTTAACCACGCGGACAAAGTCGCGGGCATCAGCTAGTTTTTAATAAATTACGTGTTGTTCATTGACATCCATATTAAACATAAAGTGGTCATAAAAAAGTGCTAGATCAATTGAATTATCATTCAATCAGTAGTTAATAACCACAATAATAAAAACCATTTCATTATTTATTTTAATTAACATTTCCGTGGTGATATTTCAAATTTAACTCATATAATGATATATTATGAAAGATGGTAATTATATTTATCATAAATTAAAACCCATTAACACTATAATTTCGTACGCAATTATACTTAACATTAATAAATATCTCACTTTTATAGACTTGAACTGTCAATCACCTTAAGAGGAATTCTCCCGCCAGTTTCTCCATGCAAAAACATTTGTCTATTTCCTCCGTGGATAATTAGAGAAAATATTCTTAGACCATAAAATCCACATGTATCCGTACCATGCGCCTGTTTTCCTTTTTTTCGATAAGTTAATAATTTTAAAAACATGGAACCTTCAAAAATTACAAAAAATGGCCCAGCAGCGCGAAGGCTGCTCAATACCTATTCTCAAACTTTCCTGTTCATGCCGTATCCTCTTAAGTAATAAAAATACGCCTTCCCTTATTTATTTTTATGTAAATAGATAAGTAAGTAACTAGTTTGTATAAGCTACATTTTTTATACAATAAAGTACATAGATGCAAAACTAACTTATAACCGGAAAATTGCTGCTATTAATTCACCCAGCAGAGCTTGACTGATAAAATTAGATAGCACTAAGTATAACAAACCGAGCTAAATAGGGCTTATAGAGAACAATACACGACAGTTATTATTAATCGTATGCTATAAACAATGACATCAGAAGCAAGAAATCATACTGAAGCAAATGATTACTTATTAGTAATTATAACATACCCTACCCTAAGTTTCCCTCTATCTCGCACATTCTAACCTTTTCAAAAGTCTCAGTATACCACTGATAAATACAGTGGTTTTGCCACTGTCATCCTTTCCTTACTAATATTATAAACACGAAAGTTTGTGAGTATGTATGGATGTTTGTTACTCTTTCACGTCAGAACGGCTGAACGGATCTGGATGAAATTTGGCACAGGGATAGATTATAGTCTGGAATAACACATAGGCTACTTTTTATCCCGGAAAATTAAAGAGTTCCCGCGGGAACTAAAACACCTCAATCCACACGGACGAAGCCGCGGGCATCAGCTAGTCGTCAATAAAATTGAGGTCATTTTAGACACATATTTTATTGCAATTTAAGCTAGTTTTTTATATTGAAATATGGCAAGCAAAAATACTATTATATAGTTGTTTTCACCTTTATGGTATTAACTTAAGAGTTCCAATTCCATTCCAAAGTTGAAACTACAGTTGCATACGGTGGTGGATCAATAATGGTTTGGGCGGGCATTTGTTTGGGAGTTCGCACAGACTTGGTAGTGGTTGACAGAGGGAGTCTGACTGCAGACCGTTATATCAGAGAAGTTTTAGAAGAAAATGTCGTACCGTTTGCCCCATATATCGGTGAAGATTTTGTTTTTATGCAGGATAATGCTCGGCCGCATACCGCTCGGGTAACTCAAGCTTATCTTAATGATATGAATATCACTGTTATGGAGTGGCCGGCGAGATCACCGGATATGAACCCAATAGAGCACGTTTGGGACTTGCTAAAAAGAAAAGTTAAGTCCAGAATTCCAGCTCCTGCCAACGTGGGAGAACGAATCGCCGTAGTTGAGGAATGGCGGAGACTATCCCAGGAGACCATCGATAACATCATTCTCAGTATGCCTAGACGGGTAGAAACTTTAATAAGAGCACGTGGAGGAAATACGCGATATTAATCACCATTTTTCTAATTTAATTAATTGTTATTTTAATATTAAATTTCACTTTTCCCGGTTACATGAAAAGTTCAAAAATGTACCATTTTTCACAAATAGCCTTTACTCGCATAATCTGTTCTTAATGTGATCTCATTTTAAGTAAAACAAATGAAACTTTAAATAGCAAAAGAAGTGTAGTAAGTAGATTTTAAAATAAAACCATATTTTTTTAATTATGGACCTTTTTTTTATGTTCCGCTAAATATGCCGGCGAGTTTATATAAAATCCTCGTGTCACAATGTTAGTTACCATACTCCTCCGAAACGGCTTGACCGATTTTTATGAAATTTTGTATGCATATTCAGTAGGTCTGAGAATCGGCTACTATCTATTTTTCATACCCCTAAAACACCGGAGTCGCGGGCATCAGCTAGTAATATATATTTACAGGTTATATAATTCATGCAAATGTTATGTGATGTCATACATCACATAACATGGTATCTTATCTACTAGGTATGTAGCTTACCTTGCGAAGTTGACTAGAGTTAATAAGGTCGTCTCCAGTATTTGCGCAATAATGAGTGGACCTTCAACTCTCAACAGGGGAACTCTGAAATACAAGCGAATTTAATGTGAACCATCCATGCACCCAGAAATCCAAGTTGGGTTAGATAAGAACAGAGAAGGCTGTGGCGGTAACTGCGTTGTGCTCCGCTGTTGCCAAGCTTTCGAAGTTATTTTTTAACCACCCAGCATTTGCTGTTTAGGAAATGTATATATAAATATATTTCACACATTTCCTGGCGATTTTGGCATTTTATACCTACATTTCTTAGGAAATTTCTGGAATATCTTCCTTATTACATAGGTACATTTACGCGCATGATCTACGCAAATAATATGCCAATCATATATGTAATTACATGCATCTCTACGCATAAAATCCATACCTAATATACCTCTATACATACGCAATAAATGCGAAAGTATCTATCTGTGTATTTGTATGAAATTTGGTATAAGTATATAGGGTAAGTACATCCCGGGCATAGATTAATAGGCTTATTACACTGCACTTTTCTCAGGGACCCTTACACTGTAAATAAGTGTAGGTCCCTAATTTGGTCCATACGCTGTGTAATAAGCGACGCTCTAATTAGCGGCCACCCTTACCACAGTGCCTTGTGAACAGTACAGTGTAATAGGCCTATGACTACTCCGGGAAAGGACATAGGCTAATTTTTATATCGGAAAATTAAGTAGTTCCCCCGGGAATAAAAAACTCAATACAGTGCCCATAAAGCAATAATAACAAGTATCGACGATAAAAACCTGTTCAATGACATTATGAATTGAATAAAAATGTTCGATTACTATTGTATTTTCTTCACTTAGAATGCCTATGATTAAACAGCACATTTTTTTGGGTTCTGTACTCAAAGGGGAAAACGTAGCCAACTGCTGTCTGTCTAGCTGTCAGTTTCTAGCCCGTATGCTGTGGTGTGGTGTGTTGACCCAAACTCGAATATTGAATTATGAAATTATTTCAAAACAATTTTCAATACAGTTTAATAGGTATATGAAAAAGGAGCCGAAAACAATATTTTAGTTTACACGGGCATGTGCAACCTCCTACAAGTTTAGATCTACTTGAGTAGACCACGTTATGATAATGTAGATGATGCCTTCAGACACCTGACTATTGCGACTGATGTAGGCCAGGTATGTTGGTGCCGACCCCGTCGGACCGTGCTGTCTTTACGGCACGCGGAAGATCCCTATACAGCTCCGAACGGATTTTTGGTAGTGCGAAAAGACGAGCTATCTCAAACACTAAACAAGTCAGGAATTCGAAATTACTATACTGAATTTAAACAACGTAGTTTATGAGCTGTGACGCATGATTTTTTACCATAATATCTAAATGGTATATCCTAAGTTAACGTTTTACCAGCTTATGAACTATAGAAAATTCATAACCTGCTTATGAACTATAGACAAGGCATTAATTACGAAACTAATATATGTATATATATTTAAGAGCTAATCTTAATTGGACATAAAAATATATAGCTACAGAACAGAACCCTCAAAAAGCGACAACAAATTCTCACTTGGCCGGTTTTTTATGTTGTGTGCGTAAAACCTAAACATACTATTGTTGTATATTTCCCACTATAGACAGTAGACACGCGATGACCCAAATAATATAAAGTAAACTTTTTCTAATATATTATGTCTGTTCCAGGGACTGAAAAATAGATTCATAAGTGTTACAGAATGAATGTGTAACAGAATCGAAGCTGTAACCTGTGCTGTAACCCTTTTGAATGTGTTTTTAATTATGTTAACCCGAAACAATTATATTTCTGTAACAAAAACGAGTCTTTACCAGAAATGAAAGTGTTTTAAAGTGTAACCGAAATACTTAGCGACGTTGCCAAATTCACTGTTGATGCGTATTCAAATTAGTGTAACAGTTAAAAACACTTATTAGCAGAGATAAACGGTTACAGATATACCTAGTTGGTATCATTTCTGTTTCCGTTAAAAGTGTGTTCTGTTTCTGTTTTATAACAGTTTCAAAAAACAGCGTTTAAACCCTTATTTCGGTTACTGTTTCAGTCCTTAGTCTGTTCAACTGCAACAGATCGCATTATATTAAATCTATTTAAAAACCTACGATGCTAATAACGTAACATGTTGGTTGTAAGTATTGTATGAATTACAAATAACCTGACACAAGCCAACCATGTGAATGCCCCTAGTCTAAAATTAGGACGGAACACATATACGGAGCCAATTAAGATATTATAATTAGATATTATTTATTAAATGCTACACATATCGTAACTTCGTAAGCTACAATAAATACCCATTATATAATCATTAGAAAAATGCTCCTGAAAAAGGTTATTATACTGTCGAAGATTATATAAATGATAAAAGCGCATGGATTTGACTCGCTCCAGCAATGCTCAGGACTGCGGTTAGGTACTTGTGTATCTTTAGATTAATGCAATCGCAATTTTTTTTTTCAAAATATCAACCACCGAGTTTCTTGCTGGTTCTTCTCGGTAGGAACATCATTCCGAACCAGTGGTAGATTCATTCGACTATTCATAAGCAATTGTAAAAAGTCTATTTGAATAAAAAACATTTGAATTTTGAATTTTTCGCCTATTGGTCGGAACCCCATGAATTATTATCATTTTAAATTTAATTTATAAATCCTGTAATTAAATTCAAATTCAAATGTTTTTTTATTCAAATAAACTTTTACAAGTACTTTTGAATCGTCGAGTGAATCTACCACTGGTTTGTAAATACATAAATAATCTGTTCTTTTTTTGTGTTAAAATAAAAAAAGGAGGAAAGTGACTTAAGTTCAAGTAGGTACCCACTAATGAATACTTTTTATATAAACAATCAATAATTTTGTTATGTTTTACTATAATTATGTAATACTGGTGCCCACAACTTCCTTAATTTTCTGGAGTATTAGCCTATGTCCTTCCCCTGGATAGAACATATTATCTCAGTACCAAGTTTCATCAAAATCGTATTAAAAGATGGGGCGCGAAAGCAGACATACAGACACTTTCACATTTATAATATTAGTATGGATTTTGATTTGTAGAAAACTGATAATCATCTCAACCTCAAGCATATATGATTGAATATTTTAACACTAAAATAAGATACTTGTATGGTGTTAAGAATAGCTTTTATAAAGATTATTTATAGAAACTTTAAATTATTGTAGGTATCTCTGTTTTTAAGTATAGGTACATAATTAGATAGGTAATTATTATAAATTCTTGTGTCCTTTAAAACAAGTTAAAGTGGAATTTATTTCAGATAATTTAGAATCTACAGAAACATGGCAGAACATTAAAATAATACAAGCCAATTATTTCAAACAATCCCAAGACAGAAAATCCCAAAAATTCAAATTGGAGGTTTAAATTTGAATTGAGCATTCTGTAGTGTTCAGGAATTATTAAATTATGTTATGAAATATCACCTACCTAATATTGGTCCATAAAATATGGTTATGTTTAACGTGATGTAATTAATATTGTACAAATAGAGCCTCAAGTAAATAAACATTGCCGAAGTGATAGTAATAATTATTAAGGTCATGCATGTAATAGACACAAAAGCACATAGTACAAGCAAATAGTGTAAGTATATACAAGTAAATAGTTACTTAAAAGATAATATTACATTTAACTAAGAACTATTACCTATAAGCTAATGAGGCTAAGGAGCTATGTCTAATTTATGCAACTGATAAAAAAATGCAGGTTAATTGATCAATAAATATTTATGGAAATAATAGAAGAAAATTAAATACACAAACTTTGTAAGTTCTTGTATTTAATTTTCTTCTAGAACTTTGTAAGTTCTCCTATTTAATTTTCTTCTACTATTCAATAATATTTTCCATGTAATAAGTACTTCAATAAAAACTAACCTTGGAAAAGCCACAGAACCTTCCTCAATAGCACTCAATTTAATATCCTTACAAGTTAAGTCTTTAAGGTATTCAAAAAACGCTGGTTCAATATTTGCAGGCAAGGTTTGAACTAAATATTCAATATCTGAAAATTTTGTGTATGAAAGTATCATCATAACATTATTCGAAGAAAATATTAAAAATTATTATTATTAATTATTAAATATATAAATAATATTAGTGGTACCGGCAGATTTTCCTTTAATTTTCTGGGATAAAAAGTAGCATGTGTTTTTCCAGACTATAATCTTTCTCTGTGCCAAATTTCATCCAGATCCATTCGGCCATTCTGGTGTGATCGAGTAACAAACATCCATCCAAACTTATGCATTCATATTATAATATAGATATTGCATACCACTGTCAGAATAGTGAAAATTTTCCAAGAACTTGAGACATTCTTCAAGACCAGCAAATATAGTAAACTCGCCTTGAAATGGATTTGTACGAAAAAATAAATCAAAGACAGCAGTATCAGCAACTTTCCCTGATTTCCAATATGCATAGGCCATCGTTATTTGATATAGATCTGTAAAATGGTAATTCTTATTAAGTATTTAAACAGTCATACCTAACAATATCCTTAATTCCTTACCCATATCTATTTGGGAATAATAAAAAAAAAATTAACTAACTTTCAAATAGTACTTTGCACTGGTTATGAATAATTAAAAGAAAGATCAAAGAACTACCTAGCAGAAAACCTATGTGAATATATTATAAATTTAAGTTATTTTTAAATTTCGCTCCGATATTTTTAACCTAAATAATTGTTCGTAATAATTTGCAGTCGCAGGACTTACCTGTTAGCAAAGGTTGGACAATGCCATTCTGCCGAGCCATGTCTCTATTGTTTAGCAAATAATTACAGGACATTTTCGAACCCAGTTAGCAGTACACTGAAGCAGTAGTCAACGTTGGAAATGTACGATAACTGACGACCGACTAATGAGAGATTTAATTTCATCGTGATCAAGCAACCTCGTATTATCAGCGCGCCAAACACTGTTTGACGGAATTCTACTTACGCATGCGCATTTAATTTTCTATTTATTTTTAATGACTATTCAACTGCTATTCAACCTTGACTTGACTTGTGGTTTATTTATGATTTATGCTCATTGTCGATGGACGTGTACTATCTGTGGTTTACGGTTTAACGCATGGAGTAAATGCGTATAACGTTTTGAAGTAAATGTCAAATTGACAAATGGAAGAAACTTGAAGGCTTGCCGCTTGATCTGAGCTTGAAGGGTAGAATATATTCCGATGTGCACTGCGAGCAATTTAGTATACTGGGGAGCCGTCCCTTTATAGTTAGCTATACTGGTTACTGTTTATAACGGAACGCAGTCCAGTATACTGTCATCTATTTTTTTGCCGCTGCTTTTACGTAAAAATAATTATAATATAAATGTACTTGAAGTTATTTGTTCAATAAGAAAAAATATTGTTTGAATGTATGTAGTTAGTTATATTTAAAATTCTTGAATATTCAAGTCAATTGTCAATTGAATTAACTGCATAATAAAAGTAAGTATACTTTTTATTAAAAGAAAATATTGTTTTTCAAGTAACCTAATGCGTAATAACTTTATAACCGAATTATTAATGAGGTTATGTATGAACTTAGAAACAAATAATTGTTTATTAATAATAAATGGTGCAAGCCGTTTTTCGAATTTCTCCCCAGTAAGAGCACTGAACAGAGCTCGCAGTGAATATTGGAACATACCCGAAGGCTGCCTTCTTCAAAATAAAAATGAATATAATAACAGTTAAAGCACGGTAAACTACTGTGGTTATAGTATAAGTAACAATCGCAATCACCACTGACCATGAAGGTATCCATCCACTCTTCTGCTATTGACCAAAACCATTGCTGCAGCAAGAATGCCATAAATTCAGCCAATCACAACAATAGGCATGATGACTGATTTTTAAAAATGGTTCGGAAGTATCTACTCTTTCGAAAAAATATCTTATTTCAGCAGAAAAATAAGGTTTGGTAGATAAAATTGGTATTTGTAATTTTAAAATTCCCGCCAAAACGCTCGCGAGTGTCATGGCTTCGTTTGTGACGTCACATTGTTTTTACCTGGTTTTTACCTGGTTTTTACCAATGTACTCTGTGCAGTGTGCAGTAAATAATAGTGTGATGTAGTATTCTATAGTAATCTGTGAGTGTGATTGTCAAAGCTCGAAAACAGACGTACGTTACGTCATTCTCTTTTTGGCGTTTAATCCAATAGGGCGGATTGTTGTATTTTAGAGTTTTATTTTATCAAAATAAAATAGCAATCTAACTCGAAATAGAAAAATAAATACGTTTTTTATAATCGATGAATCCTATTTCATTTGATAAATTCATAATTTCATTGATTCTTGGTTACTGTCATCATGCCTTCTTCTTCTTCTCTTGGTTTATGGCTTTGAGTAGGTCATCATGCCTATTGAGACTATAGTCCATTGAAATGTTAAATTTTTTAGGCCTTACCTTGCGTTTTTTAGAGGACGCAATTTTATTTTTTTGATGTGTAAGGGGGGTCAGTGTAAAGCTAAAAACAAGTTTGTGGGGTCGCAACCCTTGTCCCACGGCCGCCATCTTGAAAATAGGGGTTGAAATGGTTTTTACGATATATCTCTTAAACTATTTATTTGATAAAAAAAAATTGTTAACATTTTTTGTTGCAAATTAAATTCTCTACAACTTTTGTCGTAGAACTATAAATAAAAAAGTTATAAGCGAAAATCTTCAGAAATTCGAGAAAAAAAATTATATTTTTTGATGTAACTTTTTTTTTAATCATTTTACGAAAAAATGATATCTGACCATTTTTGTAGATTGTTTTTTGAGGAACAACTTTTATTCACATCATTTTTTCAAATATTTAAAATTATTTTAAAAATCAATAATTGTTAAATACTGTTATGGAGTGAAAAAGAGTCAATAATTATTTTTTAATAATATTGCAAAATTTATAATTAAAAAAATTATAATAACAAAGTAAAAAAAAAAACAATAACTGATGACATATTATTAGTACACACGTATAAATAGGTATAGTTAAGAGTATTTCAAAATAGTACTCACTTCGGAGCGCTGTAAAAACTTAGCTATTGACTTAATGAAAAAATGATGAGAATAAAAGTTGTTCCTCAAAAAACGATCTACAAAAATGGTCAGATATCCTTTTTTCGTAAAATGATTAAAAAAAAGTTACATCGAAAAATATAAATTTTTTTCTCGAATTTCTGAAGATTTTCACTTATAACTTTTTTATTTATAGTTCTACGATGAAAAGTTGCTGGACCAAAGTTGTAGAAATTTTAATTTGCAACAAAAAATGTTAACAAATTTTTTTATCAAATAAATAGTTTAAGAGTTATATCGTAAAAACCATTTTAACCCCTATTTTCAAGATGGCGGCCGTGTGACAAGGGTGGAGACCCCACAAACTTGGTTTTAACTTTACACTGACCCCCCCTATACATCAAAAAAATAAAATTGCGTTTTCAAAAAAACGCAACCCCGAATGTAACTTTTCAATGGACTACTAATGATTGATGCAATAAGGATGATGACAACTCAATCAAATTAGCAAATCTTCAAACTTAAAAATGCACTTCTAGTTACAATAT
This sequence comes from Erebia palarica, assembly GCA_964035005.1. Taxonomy (NCBI): domain Eukaryota; kingdom Metazoa; phylum Arthropoda; class Insecta; order Lepidoptera; family Nymphalidae; genus Erebia; species Erebia palarica. The sequence continues at coordinate 25,085,923 of OZ035992.1, read as the reverse complement.
GTTTGGGGAACGCAGTTTGGGAATAGGCATGATGACAGTAACCAAGAATCAATGATATTATGAATTTATCTAATGAAATAGGATTCTAGGATTATAAAAAACGTATTTATTTTTCTATTTCGACTGAGATTGCTATTTATTTTGATAAAATAAAACTATAAAATACAGCAATCCGCCATAATGGATTAAACGCCGAGAAGCGAATGACGTCACAATTGTTTGTTTTCGAGCTTTGATAATCATACTATTGTTTACTGCACACTGTACGGAGTACATCCGTAAAAACAATAGTGACGTTGTGGCGAAGTCCCACGAGACCTACTGAACCCTCGGGAATGTCCGTTCCGACTCGCTTTCGGTCGGGATTCTCCCGGGCGTTCCAGTCAGTGAATTCTGAACCCCGACGACGGGAGGCCGCGTATACGCAACTTGTCCGGCTAATTCACTCGTACCAAACAATTAATTATTATACTTATTGTAACGTCCATAGTCCGTATATAGTGTTTTAAATCGATTATCATAATGTATCAATAGACTTTTGTAACCTAAATTAAATAACAACTTTCAATATATAATAATCTTAAATTACATGGGGTTTGTTTAACTTCAATCCTAACACGTCCCCATAACGTCACAAACGACGCCATGACACTCACGAGCGTTTTGGCGCGAATTTTAAAATTTAAATTTCAAATGCCAATTTTATCTACCAAATCTAATTTTCCTGCTGAAATAATATATTTTTTCGAAATAGTAGATACTTCTGAACATAATCTGACCATTTTTCAAAATCAGTCATCATGCCTATTAATTTCAAAATATTTACTAACTCGATTCCTTTGAAATTTTTGTGCGAATGGGATAGACAAGGACAGAGTGAATTTTTTGGAGACCCTAAACCATGACATGAATTTAAGGGTAGAAATGTCGTGCGAGTGAAACACGAAATGTGAGGTGATACCCTGTTGTTTTTTATTTTTGGTTTTTGTTCTTGAAATAGACAAATGGAACAGAATCTTTGGTTCTTGTTGTTTTACTCTGGAATGACTAACCATAGAGTGAAACAACTTTTTTAAACAAAGATACAGGTTATATTGTTTATTTTTTTGAGGTTCCATTTTCAAAAACGGGGTCATTTTTTGTTATTTTTTTGTTTATGTAAGTAAACAAGTTGTATGAAATTCACAATAGAGACGTCATCATATTTCAACGCACTTTTTTCTTTAATCTTTATTCTAAAATGGCTATCAAACTTTAAACTAACCGAGGATGTGAATTTTTAGGTGTTTTGGAAGACCCTCTATTTAATAATCAGTTAGAAATAATTAATTTTTGATTTACGCATCATCCCCATTCAGGCAACTTATGTTGTTCGTATTTGACCTGACAGGGACACTGACACAGGGTTTCATTTTCGTCTATGTTGCCACGGCTCTGAATCCTAGTGAAAATTGACTTTGCTTTCGATGTCACAAAATAAAATACCAAAACAGACGATTGAGAACGGGTAAAGCTAGCTCGGCCGTTTTTACTGTCAGGAAAATTAAAGAAATAAACAAGAAGTTAGAACGTCTTTTTTATACCACTGCCTGAAAAAAGCAGTATATTGTTTTCAGGGTCCATTCAGTATGTATGTATGTATGTATGTGAGTTTGTATATTCCACCATAACTTCTATACGCCTGAACCGATTTTGATAAATGAGGTATCGTTAGAATCCCTAGCTTATTCCAGGTGACAAGGGCTAGTAAAATTAAAAAAAAAATTATGGGTGAATAAAGTTGAAAATAAAAATCGAAAATAAGATTAACTATATAATCATCATCTAAAAAAGAAAGAGTTAATTCCAAAAATATATAACACTATAGTTCAATATTCAGTGATTCACAAAAAATATCATTTAAGTAATAAAGATGTGAATCAGATTCTATAATAATTTAACTGGATTAATTTAGATTTATAACTAGTTAGTTTTTTGTCAGGTCGTATTTTTTAATTTTTCTAATTATGATTCACTCCATCTCTATGACACTCGAAACTTACAAATCCTGTAACTAAGCCTGCATTAATAAAACGACGTCAACTAACAACACGTTCTCAAGTAATGGTCAATCTAGTTATTATAGTTCTTGGCTGTTCTTAGCTGATGTTGGTTTATTAATACGGGAATAAAGATCGCACAGAAACCTTGCAAAGGTTACTAGAGTTCAGAGAGCACAATATATAACTCGGTTACAACTTGAGGTCGCGGCTAGAGGATTGTCGCTTGTTAAATATCCTATATATATGTCACCGTAAGATTGTAAAACCCGTTAGATTATAATCTAACTCGCGAAATTCTAAACTGTCGAAAAATTGTAAACTGTTCAATGTTCTGAGTGTCAATTTTTGAAATATTCATTTTATTTACGTTTTCTTGTCTCTTTCTTGTAGGTTAGGTTAGGTTTCAAAGACACAGCACTTGGCCTCATTGCATCTTATCTCAGTGATCGCATTCAAACGGTATGTGTCAACGATGTGAAGTCATCCGGATCAGCCTCACTTATGGGTGTTCCTCAAGGCTCTATTCTAGGTCCCTGCATGTTCTTGGTGTATATAAATGATTTACCATATTAAGTACGTCCAAAATACTTGCGATATTCTGCTATTTGCTGACGACACGTCCTTGATTTTTAAAGTCGATAGAAACAAGGACAATTATGAAGGAAGTAAATAATGCAATTTCTCAAGTCACTTACTGGTTTACTGTAAACAATTTACTTTTAAACGCAAAGAAAACCAAGTGCATTGAATTCACATTGCCGAATACCAAGTCCACAGGAAACATAAATTTAACTGTAAATAATAATATCTTAAAAATAGAAGAGACCACTGTGTTCCTGGGGGTGACCTTAGATTCAAAGCTTGAATGGGGCACTCATATATCAAGTCTGGCTGGCAAACTCAGCTCTGCTGCTTACGCCGTTAGAAAGATTCGAGTTTACTGACATAACGTCAGTAAACTGCAAAAATTTTATATTTTTCTTACTTTCATAGTAAATTATGTCTTACGGAATCTTACTATGGGGTAAAGCGGCAGATATTTTAAAAAAAATTGAGTTACAAAAAAGGGCAATATAATTTAAAATTTTAAACCGCACGAATCCCTCAGAGAGAAATTTAAGGAAATAGGTATTCTTACAGTTGCCTCGCAATATATTTATAGTAATTTAATTTTCGTAAAACAGCATATTCACAATTACAAATAAATATGCGATCTGCATGATACGCAAACTAGAGGCCGCCATAAGCTCGTGACTCCATCACTCCGCCTCAAGAAGGTCCGAAGGTCGTTCGTGGGAATGAGCATTTTATTTTATAAAAAAATTCCACAGCCTATCTTAAACTTGCCTTTACACAAGTTTAAGAAGTCCATTAAAAGTATGCTCCTGAAAAAAGCTTATTATGCTGTTGAAGATTACGTAAATGACAAAGGAGCATGAATTTGACTCGCTCCAGCAATGCTAAGGACAGCTGTTACCTATGTATATCTATAAATTAATGAAATTGTAAATTTCTTTTCAAAAGAGGAACCGCCGAGTTTCTTGCTGGTTCTTCTCGGTAGGAATTCATTCCGAACCAGTGGTAGATTCACTCGACGATTCAAAAGTACTTGTAAAAGTTTATTTGAATAAAAAACATTTTGAATTTGAATTTGAACTTAAATTCCCAAGACGGCCTCGCCGGGACTCGAACCCGGGATCAGCGGGATCCGGGACCACGGTGCTTACCATTGCGCCAAGGAGGTCGTCAAACAAGAACTTTCAGAAAAGAGCAACTTCCGGGTCTCTTACCCACTCTTAGAAGAATGATGAAAAAAGAAAGAAGATGAGTTCCAACATATCATAGTTAGTGACACAACAACAAGGAAGCTTGGCAATGATTTACTTTATAGTTCCTTAGTTAAGATGATTTGTGAGATGGTGATAATAAAAGGAAAAAAAAACCGGCTGAGTTTGTTGTGGGCTCTTCTCAGACCAGGACGCGTTTGGAACCCTCGTAGCTTTAGTTTTAAGATACCGTAACCAATTATCACCATCATGTTTTTTAAGTAAATATTTTTTAACGTTAATAAGTGTACCTACAGTGTACCTTTATTGAATAAATGATATTGAGTATTGAGTTGTTATACATAAATAAAACATTTTATTTATTAATTTCACAGGGTATAATAAACTTGATATCGGAAAATCATAAGGTACCACAGGATTTAAAAAACCTTAATCTGTGCGAGATTAGAAGAAATTTAAAAGCAATACCTATTTAGTTGTCTCATATCTTTATTAAAGAATAATAGAGCATTTCATCATTAACTATTTGCATCAATACTAATAATAAAGAAAACAGACGATAAAAATTAACAAAGAAATACTGTTAAGGTATTATTACTATTATTGATCTATACAGAATAGGGATGAAGACAACTCAATCAAATCAGTAACTCTTTATCAAACTTAAAAACGCACTTCTAGTATGGAAGTTGTATGAAATTCATAGTTGCGATGTCATCAAAGGAGATCGGTCAGTTTCATACAAACTGTGACCTGACTGTAATGTGTCGCGACCATAAATGATTTAGGGTGGGATCGATTGATAATAATGCAGTGTATTAAATCTAATGATTTTTATTTTTTTTTAAAGCCGGAAATTGCTGGTAAATTCATGTTTGGTTTTGAGGTTAGGATTGAATACGACACCGACGCCATTATTCAAAAACAACCATTACCACTCCAGCATATTATGTCTTTCATTTATTTTGGAGTTTATGCCATTTTTGCATTTTTTAAGGCCTTTTATTAAAGTATTACACACACACAGACAATTTACTATGGTACTGGTAACTGGTAGGTACGTAAACAGCTATTAGGTATATCATATTTCATATTTTGTAAGTATAACTATTGTAGTTCGTCACAAATAAGTTACAATATTTTGAAAGATTGTTTGCTAATGTCTAGTTAGCAGTTAGCTTGCTATTGCTAGTGCAGGGCTCGGGGAGTGGACGTGCGAGTGGGCTGGCAGGTTTAGTTCAGTTTGTTTTGTTAAGTTTGAAGCAAAAGCTTTTTTTTTATATAATATAGGTATAGACTTACACACTAACATTTGAATTGCATATGGGATTTACATACAACTAGATTTTAGTTGCTTTAAGTTTTTAATTATGTTTTGACGATACCATTTGACTGATGACAGCTGTCACTTGACAGCTGTGACTCATTTTTGCTGTTTATTTGCCAAAAAACCTTATTTACACACAATTACTCACACATGAAACACATTAAACAAGATAAAAAACATTGCAAAAGGTAAAATGAAAAAATATATTTAGCGTAACTGCATTAGATTACGTGATGAAACGAAACGTAATGATGAATGGTGCACAGATTAAAGAATATATATAAAGGTGCGTTCAGAAACATTAATACGATCCAATATGGTATTTTTGCAATTGTTTATTTTATTTTTTATTCCGGCTTTAATAAAAAAATATAATAGATGTGCATAAATACCCTTTCAATCACATATATTTTGCCGTTGTATTTATCAATGGTCGCTTTCATTTTTGGTCAGGTCATATTTGGCCATCCTCCTTTCAACACAATTTTTTTCTTTAATCTATAATTTAAAATAGTTATCAAACTTAAAACTAACCGTGGATGTGAATTTTAGGTCTTTGATTTAAAAATCAGTTAGAAATAATTTATTTTTGATATAGGCATCATACCTAGTAATAAAATTATTATACAAAAGCAGACCTTGCACACTACAGTTATGTTAAATTTTCGATTTTAGCACAATGCTACTTGAGTAAAGCATTCTTAGATATCAAAGCAAGTGGGCGGTCCTTCCCTGGATGTGTTTTGTCATGATGGATTAGAAGACCTCGTCTGGTTACAAATTTTTCGCTGCAGAATGAACAATGAAATGGTTTCTCACCAGTGTGTTGGTACATATGATACTGAAAAAAATATACATATAATAAATCAATTATTTGTATTATGTACAGGGTTGTTTAAAAATTATTGACAGCGACTGGCAAACAACTTGAGCAAAAATTTGTGTAATGGGAGGAAGTTAGCACATTGCGGATAACAAGGTCTAACTGAGAAATCCATGTTTAGGCCGCCAAAGAGCCCAAAACGACGCGAAGAGCGTGAGAAGTACAGATTTATTTACTGTAATATACTATTAAAATAAAACATTACATCATACAAAATTGGTAATTTCAATTATCCACATAAATAAAAATAAATCACAGAAAATCTGTTTCCAGATAAAACCAAAGTGTTCATATGATCTGTTCATATTGAGCTGTCTATGGAAGAATGTTCAAGTTGTTTGTTAGTCACTGTAAAGCCTGGAGAAGAGTACAGCCAAATCAAGTCAAATCGAATTTGAATCGAATGGGGTCACATTTTTTCTGTATGCAAATAGACTCCTCAGCGCATTTCAGCATGCTGTAGATGGCAAATTATTGCTTTTCAACTCAACTCTGATCGGCAAGGCGGGTAGACGTCAACCTTTACATGTTTAAGTATTTTTTTTACAATTGTTTATAATATAGCCAAAAATTGAGGGAGGACTAATCTCCTCCAACGATATGGCAACACTCACAACAAAACTAGCAAACACTACTTGAAACTATACCCACAAACTGTGAGAGGTCTGTTGGGAGGCATCAGCTGTGACTAGTTACGTCCAGCAAAGCAGTGATGCAGTGTATAAACCAAGCAAGGGTATGGGTGTAAATTAATTGCCATTCACCTACCAGGTTCACCAGCTACCATCTTGAACTGCATCATCACTTGCCACCAGGTGACATTGCAGTCAAGGGTTAACTTGTAGAGGATAATTTATGAGTTCAAACTTACAGTGAAGTTATCCCGTTTCAAGAAGCTATGTTCACACAATGTGCACTGGTATTTGACGGGTGCTTTCACAACTGTATAGGCAGGTTTTGGTGCAATAGGGCGAAATTGCAAGGATTGGCTGGTTTCCCTTGTGATGGTCACCAACTTTTTATTTTTTCCATCAGCACGTCTTCCAGGATGCATGCGACTCTTGTGTGAGTAACAATTGCCAGAACTTGCAAATCGTTTGTCACAAAACGGACATTTATATGGTTTTTCTCCAGTATGCTGGTTAATGTGAAACTGTAATGCCAGAATGTTGTAGTTAGTATTGTCAATTGTTCATTACTAGCCTGCAACTTTTTTATTCCCACTGAAACTTCTCATTTTTCCAGAATAAAAAGTAGCCTAAGTCACTTTCCAGGTCCTCAACTGTACCCATGCAAAAAATCACGTCAATCCGTAGCTCTCTTGCCGAGTGATTCAAGGACAAAGCAACAAACAAACACAATTTTAGATTTATAATATTGTATGATATCATTTACATTTAATAGTTAAGTGTGTTTTAGTCATAATAATCCAGATGATTCCCAGATATTTTTGAATATAATTCAAGTAGGTATAATTTTGAGTTTTAGGCAGAAAGAATTATTAGATGTAACAGAAGTAAGAAACAATAACCACAACCAAAACTCTATACCTAAAATTAACTTCAGAGCATTGAGGCAAAACAGTTAAGACCGCAAATTAAGTTGGTCACCTAACCAGTTACTAAGACTGAATAAAAAATAATATGGACTATAAACTGTACTAATTAAATTAATTAATTACCTTTAAATCTTGGTTTCGCTTAAAGCATTTCTTACAATATTGACATTTGTAAGGTCTTTCAGTGCTATGAGTTACACTGTGAGTCTTCAAATTGCTGCTGGTGTTGTAGGAGCGCCCACACACTTTGCATGTATATGACTTTCCAGTGCTTGAGTTATGTGCTTCCATGTGTGCCGCTAAATTAGATGCTGTTCTAAACCTAGAAAGTACAAGACAATTATAGTTTGAACTGTCGTGAGAGATAATGATTTTTAACATAATATGCTTGAAGTTAAGAATTTTAATTATATTTAAGACTTAATATACAGTATGTGCGAACTTGCAAGTGCTTCAATGTGGCTTCGATGCTTGTTATTTCACCAAGGATAGTGCACGCACATTTTGAAATAGAAAAAGATAGTGCAATTTTTGGACAAATTGTTTTATTTTGTATTATGCTACCTTTTGACTCAGAATATCATTTATTTCCCACAAGGTCTACAAATCGACCACTATTAATTAACATAAGTTCTTATTTAAAACTTTCAAGATACTTTATAAGTTGTGTTACATGTACCTTGTTATATGAATGAATAATATTTTAGTATGAAGTACCATTGTTGTACTTTTAAAAAACCTTTCATCATCATACCTAGTCGAAAAAGGCTTCAGTGTGATTATAAACATTTTAACAAAACAAAGAAACCGTTTGTCAATCAAAGAACGCGGAGATGTAAGGCTGCATCTCACCAATTCCGGGTGACATAGGCTAGTAAAATTTTTAAAAAAATTGATGGGGTGACAATGGCCCCGCATTAAAGACCAAAATTGAAAAAAAAAATTCGTAAATAAGATTAACTATATAATCATCATCTACAAAATGATGAGTAGATTCCAAAAATATATAACACTAGACTTCAATATTTAGTGATTCACAAAAAAAATATCATTTAATAAGAAATGTGAATAAGATTCCAAAGGCTATATATGCAAATCGCTTCTTATGGAGGTAATCTCCAAAAATAATATGGCAGGGCAGTCGTATTTTTTAATTCGTCATTACGTAATTTGTATTGATCATACTAATATTATAAATGTGAAAGTGTGTTTGTTTGTTGTTTATCCTTCAATAATGCCGCAACAGGACAATGGATCGACGTGATTTTTGGCATGGGTACAGTTGAGGACCTGGATTTATCTCGGAAAATTAAGTTCCCAAGGGAATCAAAAAAAATTAAACCATGCGGACGAAGTTGCGGGCATCAGCTAGTAATTAATAATTATACTTGTTATTGCTGAATCTTATGTCCATTTATTTTGTTAAATTTTGATGAGAAAATGATGTCAAGTTTACTCACTTAACCAACTGCAAAGATTTTTTAAATCTGCTATAAGTTACCTTTGACTGCAATCTCACCTGATGGTAAGTGATGATGCACTCTAGGATGGTAGCGGGCTAACCTGTTAGGGGCATGGCAGTTAAACAGTTGTGTTATATAACCCATACCCCAATTCAGTTTCTACACGGCATGGCATCTACTGAATGCTAAATAGCTTGCCGGCACATATTTGCCTGTAGGGTGGTAATTAATCACGGCCGAAGCCTCCCACCATGGCAGACCAAGACAACACGGAGGTCGTCCATGGTGCAGTTTAAGATTGGAAAAAAACTAGAGGTAGGATTTTTTAAGTATTTTGGCTATAGGGGTCTGAGGTATCAGTTCATTTTGAAAGTCTCTTGCCATAATTTATGAATCCCTGCTCTAGAATCTAGATATCTTAGACCTCCCACTATGAAGAACTTTCAGAACTTTGAAATAGAGCCAGGGAACGAAAACTAGTCTATCATAAAACAACATTGGCTTACCTTCTTCCACATAATAGACACATTCCAGATGTAGTATGCTTCCTTAAATGCACAACCAATTGTTGTTTAAAATCAAATAGCTCACTGCAAGAACCACATTTGAATGGTCTGGTATCAGTCTCATGTTTGTGTACCCACAAATGATTTTTTAAGGCTAGCTCTGTATGGAAACTTCGACCACATGTTAGACATGGATAAGGTTTTACTTCCTCTTGTTTTGAGTTTGGATCATCTGCTTTATCTGCTCTTTTGATAAGTTTTATGGTCACGTCTTCCCCATCAACACTATGCAGATGAGTTACATCATGTTCCTCCATCTCACTATTTTCCTCAGTGTTTGGTGATAGGCCATCATCAGAGTTTTGCAGAACCATCATTGGATCTACACTGATTTCCATAGTTGCAAAATTAATGTCTTCATCACTATCTGGTTCCTCCTTAATTGTCTTCAAAATTTCATTTGGCTCCTTTTGTTCCAAAGTAAGACTTTGTTGTTGCAGGATCTCTTGTGCTTTAATAGCTTTGTCAATAAACTCACATACTGTTTGCAATTTGGAACAACATTTGATACAAATATTTTTTGGCAATTTGTCATCTTCATCAACCTGCAAATAGTTTTGTTTAAGGTTGTTAAAATATTGTTTTGTTACTTATAAAGTCTCAAAATGATATTCATGCACCGAGTGTTCTTACTATTATATTATTACCTCTATTAACAAGTATTTGTTTAACTTTTTTTTTAGGAGCATAGCTTCAGCTTCCTCACTGAATAGCATTATTGTCACTTCTTGTTCTTCTGCGCAAAGTCGGCAACATCTTTCGAAACTATTAACAGTTATAGACATGTTCAAATAATAATTAGCAGTAGCATACTAAGGAAACGTATTTTAGATATTTTATGCCACTCGCTAGGTGAGTTTTGTGTAGTGATTTTTTCGAAGTTAGGGCACATATAACGCATGCGCATTTTAATATAGCAATGATGAGCCTTGTATAGTGAAATATTGATATTTGATGGTATGGTACTGATGTTCCAGTGCGCAAACTCGAACACTATACAAAACAACATCACGCAATCGTACCAGCGCGTTCCGCTGACACAAACGTGTAGAATAAGTCGGATTTAATCCAAATCAAAAGCTTTTTGTTAATTTTTCAAGTAGTCACAACATTATAAAATAACACGGTTCAATGATTATGATCACTCGTTAAATATTGATTCCTCTTGATCATGATCAATCTGAAATCACCTCAAGCTCAGAAGCAGAAACAAGTGCAAGTAACGGAGGTCTCGATCCACCACTTTAAGCGATCCACTTTCGCTTTCGAACTAGTTTCGAACGGGTGGCCAACCTTCTTTTCTGTCAGTATGTTCAACAATGTGACCAGATTTAAATTAATTATCCTACTAACTGCGATCTGCCTTTTGAACTGCCTGGTGTAAAAACTGCTGAATTCTGCTAAACTTTTTTATAAATGCTAAAATTATATGTAAAAATAAATTTACCATCGATTTATATGTAGGTATTAGATGGGCCATAGTATATATTTGGTCGACCGAATTGTATGCACCTCACCTGTCTTAAGTTTTTTTAAAGTCATCCTGGTTTTGGGGACCAGCCCTATAAAAGTTCATAGTCCAGCCCAGCACGATAAAAAAAGCAACCAAAATTAGTTATTTAACGGACAATAGGCATTAATACCTACGATAATGTACTCTGTGATACTTACGTAGACGTAGATAAGGTAATATAATATTACTATACTATGTTATTAACGTTTATGTTATAAACAAGTTCCATAAATAAAGAGGAGTCGTGGTAATTTTATTTTGAATCTTTATCAATTATAATGGAATTTTCCGATGCTTTATATAATTTATCTACTCCCATGCTATAAATCCTCTCAGGTTCTGAAACAGTTAGCTTATTGCCAACATTAAAACACCCAATGTCCTAATAACCATAACATCATCCAAACGGGTGATGTAATGTTGTACTGAATTTCATAACAACACTCCTTTTCCTCATTTTTTTTTTTCGATCCCCTTTACGCAAAGGGACAGACAGCCACATCTGCTCGATGCGTGGTATCTGTATGTATTACAAAAAAAGAACATCTATACGAATTTCAAAAAAAGAACATTGTCATACACGCACGTTTCACTACCAGAACGCCGCGCGCTGTAAAAAAAAGTAGGTAGAATTTTCCCCGCCATTTTTCTTCGTTTTTTTTATTGTTTTGTTTATAAATATTCCGCCGAGTACATCGGGATCAGGACCTTCCAACTTATAGAACATCAAGTGAATTTTAATAATTGCAACAACATGTTAATTACCTACTACTACAAAAAATAATTCTTTCATTAATACTTAGTTTATTTGCATATACTCAGTAATGGATGATATTAGGTTACTAGGACTGGATGTTTTAATGTTAGCAGTAAGCTAACTATTTCAGAATCTGTTATAGAGGATTCATAGCATAGGAGTAGATAAAGTCTTGTATGCAACTGTTGATAATTAGGTATTAAAACACTCATATGATACTATTATCACACTCCGCTTCGCGTCGTGTGATAAACCCATATTCGTGTTTTATTACCCCTTATTACACAACTGTTGCATAAATAACTATGAAAAGTTTTGGTGGTTTTGCATATGTCACCGTAAGATTGTAAAAACCGTTAGATTATAATCTAACTCGCGAAATTGTAAACTGTCGAAAGATTGTGAACCGTTCAATGTTCTGAGTGTAAATTTTTGAAATATTCATTGTATTTTCGTTTTCTTGTCTGTTTCTTGTAGCTTAAGTTAAGGTGCGACATAAACAACCAGGTAGTGCCCGGCCTGTGGCCGGGAACTAGGTACCTGATTATTTGATTACCTAATTACTACCTGATTAGGTTCTATCGGGTTGATATACCTAACAGATTACAATCTACCGAAAAATAATGCGTTAAATTGTAATCTTTCGACAGTTTGCAATTTCGCGAGTTAGATTATAATTTAACGGTTTTTACAATCTTACGGTGACACATATATATATTGCAAGTAAGTTCCAACTTTTTAAACTCGATGGCGTTAGTAAATTAATTTTGACATTCTTTATCTGACAGGGCCCGTTAATGTAAATTGAGGTCGTTGGAATGTAGCAAAGTTCATTCTGCTGTTATTTATTGGACTGAAATGTATGATATTGGGGGAAACTTTTGGAACGATTAGTTCCTTAAGCGATGCGGAGGGGTACCCTAGCCAGCAAAAAAGTTCCGTAAGAAAATGCGTGAAGTAAGATTATTATGTACAGTTTATTCGAAATTATTAAACTTTAATTTGGAACGTAGTATATTTATATTTAAGACCATTTGTCTTCGTAACAACGCGAGCATATCCAGTTGTTTTTTAATTTCGAATGTAGTATATTTCGTTCAACTTTTATGCAACCTCTTTCTGTTGCTGGCACACTATACATTTAAAACTAGGTATGTTGTCAAACACAATATTAAATTGGTACGTATTCTAATTGCGGTCGGGTGGATCAATTTGTGATAAAGTTATATTCAACGGGCGGGTGAGTTTAGGGCGTATTATATAATTATTTTGTTATATTCAAACAGAGGAATTTCGGCTCAATACCAGCCCAACGGCAGACAGCAGGCCAGCAGAACTATCGCTCCTAGAGTCTGGCTTTAACGAAAGTAGAGACTGGAAAAGAGCGGCAAATTTAAAAATTGTTAGTATGGCAAACTCAAAATTAGTGTGACAGACCTGGAGTAACCTAATTTGATACTTTAGAATTATTTTTCTTATCTTTGTTGAAACCGATTGCATACTAAAAAACCTACCACCTGCCTGAATGAAAAAACAACAATATTCAATAGTAATTTATTTTAGTCACTATAGTCAAAATCTGAATCCAAAGCTTCTATCTGCAAAGATTCATCAGAGTCACTGGTGTCACTATTTCCAACGTTGATTATGAAACTTTCTAAATTTTCTTCAGTAATTCTATCTCTTTCTTTGTATTTAATTTCAATATGCATGACATGATCACACATTTTCTTCCAATCCTCTGATGTAATGCTTTCAAACGACTCTTTAATCATTCTTTCTAACTCTACTGTAGTCAAGGCTACATTTTTACTTGCCACTTCACGTTTAGCCAAACTCCATACAAGCTCAATAGGATTTAAATCACAGTGGTAGGGAGGAAGTCTCAAAACCTCATGACCATTCTGCTTTAAAAGTTCATCAGCTTTGTATACTGGGTCTGGTGTGTGCTGCTTTACAAAACATAGCAGCTCTGCCTTTGTGTGGTAATCTTCATACCGGATATCATTGAAAGTAAGCCATTCTCTTATCTCATTTTTCAGATTTTGTGTTGTTGGAGCTTTATTAACAATGACGGAATGATAACTTGCATTATCCATTACTATTACACTCTGCTCATTTATATTGGGTATGAGCTTTTCTTGTAACCATTTATTGAAATTTGCAGCATTCATGTCATGGTGGTAGTCCGCCATTGTCGATTTTGTGCTAAAAACTAACAATGAGTTTGGCACAGGACCTTTCTCTGATCCAGCATGTACAATTATGTACCTTTTTCCCGTTGAAATATTTTCAATTGCACCACTCGTAGATGGACCTTGCCAAGACTTCTTGGGCTTATAGTTTTTGTGGACATAGGTCTCATCTAAATAAATAATTGGCTTTCCTTCTGAACGTTTCAAAGCTATGGTTCGTAAAAAACGATGTCTCCAGGCAGATATGTCATAACGTTCAATTAATATTGAACGTTCATTCTTGTTTTTCTTAAATTCATAACCATTAGCTAGTAGTATGCGGCGAAGAGTTTCCCGACATCCATTAAATCCTATGCTTTCTTTTAATTCCATTAACAGTGTCCTCAATGTAGGAACTTGTTTTCTGACAATATAAAAATCATTGATTTTGTTGCGAATAGCATCTATGTCGAAACTATCTAAGTTAGACACTGTGGGTTTATGGGGCCGTTTTTTTCCTGGGGTATTCCACACACCATCATTTAGCGCACCTTCCTTTTTTATTCTTTTTAAAGTTGCAACACTTACTCCTGTAAAGAATGATTAAACAACGATTAGGTACAGTATTGACAATAGCAAATTATATTATTATTATACATTATATTTCTTGTGTATAAATCTTGTGCTTAGTAAAAAATTACCAGTAATTGAAGCTATTTCTTCCAAGTACTGATTCTGGGTTCTCATCCTGTCATTCTGCTCTAAATCAGTAAGTTGTTCAATAGTTCTCACTATTTCATCGACTCCTGCTACATCCTCCAGATTTTCTGTCAAAGAAAATAATTTGTGTTACAAATTAATAAATGTAACATTTACTTACCTACCACAACCAATGAAAAATAACCATTTAATTGGAAGTTGCATTTAGTAGGTATTATTAAGGTGTTTAATGAAATGTATAATGAATGTGGATGAAAATAGAGATATAGTTTTTTAAAAAGAGAAATATACAAACAAAGTATCAAAATAATGCGTCATACTGACTTAAAAAATCTAACACAACACGTAAACAATCTTGTTTTTGTTTGAATTTTGCATCTTTCTCTCGTTGTTTTTCTTCAAATTTGGAAATCATGCAAAACAACATCTTCCGCACTCCACTTTTAATTGTTTTATTCATTCTGAAACGCGTAAATGCTCGTAAACAAGATCACAACTAATCACTGCAAATCACCGACAACCACAGACAACCGCCATCTTGTTAGGGCAAAATGTAGTTGAGTATTGCCATATAAAAAGTTTGCAAATAATTCGAGTCTCTACTTTCGTTAGCCAGACTCTATCTGTGTATCTGCTGTGTATCCCACGACACCACACGTTTTCTTATCATGGCAACCCTAAATATTGTAGGTACAATTTTTTTAGTTATCTGGCTTTACGGCTCTGAGTTCCTACCCTTCTGATTTATAGGTACTAGCAGAGAAAAATATATAGACATGGCGTTAGCGTATATAGTATGCGATAACGATAGTCTTAATGCGATATTTTCATAATGCTAAATAAGTTTTTTTTTTGTTATTTCTATACTTTGTAGCATTTATGCGAGTCTACAAATATAACCTATTTTTATCTGTAACAATCGGGTAAAAATAAGGTCATAATTGTAAACTTACCAAAGGTTATGTTTTCGTATTTACGTTCAGTTCGGCTTTTGCAGCCTAACACAGCAACACACCATTGTCTTTATGTTATACTTTTTTCTTAAGCTACGAGCACAGTTATCACTTCGTCAAATTCCGATTTATTTTATTTATTTTTATATTACTTTGCTCCGATAACTTACAGCTACAACAAATATGGATAGATAAATAAGTAATTAGTATAACGCCAATTACAAGTTTTCACAGATAGACCTTACATGAGATGGAAATTGCTCGCAAAGGTGGAAAAATAAATATTTATGTAAGCTACATGAGAAGTAATTAAAATATAAAAGGTTTATATTTAATAAGATGAAATAATACAAGAGAAAAATCAGAGCAAACTAATATTAGGGATAATTTAGAGATTTATGAATTATTAAGAATAAGATTACCAGCCAGCAAACTACTTCAACTCGGGCTGTGAGAGTCAAAGAATTCACTGGCTAGAATTCTGCGCATGGAGCTCGCCGTAGTGCAAAAAGATCTTGCTTAGTATTCTTTTTTTAACAGTTTATTGAATGATTAAGATGATCTTGGCAAGTAGGAGATCTGACTAAATATGGTATGCGCAGATGGTGGGTGGAGAATAGAATGGGCACGGGCATGGGTATTGGTAGGCACTTTGAGGGATAACTTTTCAAGAAGCGGCGGACAGTCGACTGTGTTATTGATGAGATAGGTTATATCGCTGACATTTTTCCTAGCGGCTAAAGGTAGAAGGTGAAATTGACTACATAAAGCATAACAACTTAGGTTGGTATTTAGATTAAACCTATACTTAAGAAGCTGAACAAATTTTTTCTGGTTTCTTTCAATATGATGAATATACAAGTCGTAAAAATCGCTTTTCTTGTCCTGCTCAGCGTATTACTTGTTTTTGTTGGTCCTTAAGATAGTAGAGGTCCAACAATCCTATGTCGTTTTTGTTATTCGCCCATATTCGTACGAAATCGGAATTAGAAAAAGTGATAACTGTGCTCGTAGCTCACGAAAAAAAAGGTTTTTACGTATAGACGATGGTGTATTGCTGTGTGTTAGACTGCAAAAGCCGAACTGAATGTAAATAAGAAAATATAACCTAAAATACGTAAGTTTACAATTTTATCCTTATTTTTACTTGATTGTTACAGATAAAACAGGTTATATTTTGTAAAGTCTCGCATGAATGCTACAAAGTATAGAAATAAAACAAACTTATTTAGCATTAAGAAAATAATCAAATTTTGTGCCATTAATCACCCAAGTTATGAAGGTAACTATGTATAATGATGCCAGCAGCCAGACGACTATTTTTGTATGTTCTCTGAAATTGGTCGGGTGTCTCGCGTTGTGGGGATATCGGCAGTATTAAAATATTTACTCATGTCTAGAAGCCCAATTAAGGGAAAAAAGTGACAATCTATGTTCATAATATATTAATGAGAAATAATATTCATTTACCAGTTTTCAATAGATATTTTTAATAAAAGTCGTAGTAGTAAGACAACCGTAACGATACTTTTTATTTTTCAGTTTTCCACGACAAATCCATGCCCGAAAAGTATGGATGGAGTCCAAAGGACTAAAGCGTTGCGAGCCAAAAAATATGCACGCCTGTGTTCTAGGCATTTTGAGCAGCAATGCTTTCGAAAGACACAGAGCAGCATGTAAAGCTGCATGTAACTCACAATTTTTTACTTTTAGTTTTACAATCAATGCAGTTTATACTAACCAGTTCGTAAGTTTAATTTAATTTTATGCCTATTCAATGATGGAACCACTCGTACGAAAATTTTACGACTTTAGAAGATTTTATATCGCGCTGCAATAGTGCATATTACCATTTTACTGAAAAACTATTAAGCCGACAAAGATGAGGTTTTTTGTTTTAGATACCATGTATGCTTTTTAGAGATTCTAATTTTTGTTTCAAACTCATAGGTCACAATGGAGCGCTGCAGCTCGTCTTGGGTTTTTAAATTATTTAATTTTATTACTTGTATACTCAATGACTTCAAGTTTATGAACGTTATTTTTAAAACATAAATAAATAAATCACATTTCACCGATTTCGAGAAACGCGTATTTTATGTGCGAATACTGATGTGAAATACGCAATATTTTTAACCTACTTCAAAAAAAGACGGAGGTTCTCAATACGATTGTGTTTTGTTTTGTATGTTTGTTACCCGATTACTCCGCCAATTATGAATCAATGTTGATGATTACTTTTTAGTTTGATAGATCATACTTCAGAGGTGGTATATTCCATATAAATTTGGTGTAGATTTGACGAATATCTTCGGACATGGAGAACGGAACTCCTCAATCGATAAGAGTAAATGGCTCGCGATTAGTGTAATAGCTTAGTAAACAGTAGGTTTTTAACCGAACAGCATATTATTTTAATACGTGACCATTAATATATATTGTCGGAAGCGTATGGTATGCTCGACCGATGCAATAGGAAGATCTACCTCCGAGCCGGTGTCATGCTCGGGGATCCCAGCTCGGCCAACTGTTGTAGGTTGATATTTCCATATATATTACAATTCCGAAAGAACTTCGTTATCGTGGTTCAGGCGGCGGCACGTGATTGGCTAACGTAACCGCGTCATGTTTACGTCATCATGTAGGTGATTGGCTAACGTGGCCGCGTCATGTTTACGTCATCATGTAGGTATTGTGTGCCCCTACAATGTGAAATAAAAAAAAAAAACAAAAAAACCGACTATTGAAGTCGGACTAATGAAGTTGAACCACAAATACTAAAAAAAATTTTTTTTTATTAACGAATATATTAGTAGTAGTAGTAGTAGTTAGTCAGCCAAGGAGGTGCCAATGTGGAAACAAAACAATATGAAGAATGAAAGATTCGTGCGGTTAAATAATTGGCACCGGCCTCAAAAAACATTATAATAGAACTACATTAACTTTTCTAAATAATAATATAATATATTCGGTAATAAATAAAAATATATTTTTATGTGTTTGTGGTTAGTGAAGTCGGTTTTTATTTATTTTAGATTTTTTTATGTATAATGATCGATCATAATATTACAATTGTGCATTACATAAAATTTATCATTTTTTGTTGTACGTTTAATTGCTTAGTCATTTATTGAATGATTTAAAAAACCACCGATTTATGAGTTTCGATCTTTATTTCAGTTCCATTGCGTTTATGATACATTAATTAAAGAGATCATGAAACTTCTCCATTGTGTGGGGAGCTTTAAATATGTGTCAACCTATTTAGTGAATGAACTAGAAGTTTAATTCGCTTTATTCCGCTACAGTAGACAAATCTGTGTGGTACAGTGCGTGTCTTTCACCTGCAACATGCGACACCCACCACCCAGCAATTCGCACAGGCACAACACCACACCACACAAATCCTCCAAATTACTCTCAACGTACGTTTCACTCCGACACCGGAGCATCCTCAGGAGATGTTGACTCGACAATGCACGATTGTGAAGTTTCAGATTGTGGTGTTGTGCCTGTGCGAATTGCTGGGTGGTGGGTGTCGCATGTTGCAGGTGAAAGACACGCACTGTACCACACAGTTTTGTCTACTGTAGCGGATTATAGCGAATTAAACTTCTAGTTCATTCACTATCATGGACTTCCGCAAAGTAACGCCTGCTTCTATTCAACCTATTTATTTAATACCCATATGATCATTTTATTCATAAATTCATTAATTATTAATTTGTCTTTACTTTTTATTGTTTCCCCTTTTACAATATGCAGTTAGCTTATTTTATGTGTGTCCGCCCAGGAAGTGAACTGAATTGTATGCAAATCGAAACATATTAATTCAAAATACATTCCATATTAATTTCATTTTCTTTTCTTGTATTCCTTGTAGTAAAAAATTGCGATAGTTTAAAATCATGTTAGTGTTCAACACCATCGACACTTATTTTGCATACTTCCAGTCACAACTAGTAGAGTCTGGCTAACGAAAGTAGAGACTGGAAAAGAGCGGCAAATTTAAAAATTGTTAGTATGGCAAACTCAAAATTAGTGTGACAGACCTGGAGTAACCTAATTTGATACTTTAGAATTATTTTTCTTATTTTTGTTGAAACCGATTGCATACTAAAAAACCTACCACCTGCCTGAATGAAAAAACAACAATATTCAATAATAATTTATTTTAGTCACTATAGTCAAAATCTGAATCCAAAGCTTCTATCTGCAAAGATTCATCAGAGTCACTGGTGTCACTATTTCCAACGTTGATTATGAAACTTTCTAAATTTTCTTCAGTAATTCTATCTCTTTCTTTGTATTTAATTTCAATATGCATGACATGATCACACATTTTCTTCCAATCCTCTGATGTAATGCTTTCAAACGACTCTTTAATCATTCTTTCTAACTCTACTGTAGTCAAGGCTACATTTTTACTTGCCACTTTACGTTTAGTCAAACTCCATACAAGCTCAATAGGATTTAAATCACAGTGGTAGGGAGGAAGTCTCAAAACCTCATGACCATTCTGCTTTAAAAGTTCATCAGCTTTGTATACTGGGTCTGGTGTGTGCTGCTTTACAAAACATAGCAGCTCTGCCTTTGTGTGGTAATCTTCATACCGGATATCATTGAAAGTAAGCCATTCTCTTATCTCATTTTTCAGATTTTGTGTTGTTGGAGCTTTATTAACAATGACGGAATGATAACTTGCATTATCCATTACTATTACACTCTGCTCATTTAAATTGGGTATGAGCTTTTCTTGTAACCATTTATTGAAATTTGCAGCATTCATGTCATGGTGGTAGTCCGCCATTGTCGATTTCTTGGGCTTATAGTTTTTGTGGACATAGGTCTCATCTAAATAAATAATTGGCTTTCCTTCTGAACGTTTCAAAGCTATGGTTCGTAAAAAACGATGTCTCCAGGCAGATATGTCATAACGTTCAATTAATATTGAACGTTCATTCTTGTTTTTCTTAAATTCATAACCATTAGCTAGTAGTATGCGGCGAAGAGTTTCCCGACATCCATTAAATCCTATGCTTTCTTTTAATTCCATTAACAGTGTCCTCAATGTAGGAACTTGTTTTCTGACAATATAAAAATCATTGATTTTGTTGCGAATAGCATCTATGTCGAAACTATCTAAGTTAGACACTGTGGGTTTATGGGGCCGTTTTTTTCCTGGGGTATTCCACACACCATCATTTAGCGCACCTTCCTTTTTTATTCTTTTTAAAGTTGCAACACTTACTCCTGTAAAGAATGATTAAACAACGATTAGGTACAGTATTGACAATAGCAAATTATATTATTATTATACATTATATTTCTTGTGTATAAATCTTGTGCTTAGTAAAAAATTACCAGTAATTGAAGCTATTTCTTCCAAGTACTGATTCTGGGTTCTCATCCTGTCATTCTGCTCTAAATCAGTAAGTTTTTCAATAGTTCTCACTATTTCATCGACTCCTGCTACATCCTCCAGATTTTCTGTCAAAGAAAATAATTTGTGTTACAAATTAATAAATGTAACATTTACTTACCTACCACAACCAATGAAAAATAACCATTTAATTGGAAGTTGCATTTAGTAGGTATTATTAAGGTGTTTAATGAAATGTATAATGAATGTGGATGAAAATAGAGATATAGTTTTTTAAAAAGAGAAATATACAAACAAAGTATCAAAATAATGCGTCATACTGACTTAAAAAATCTAACGCAACACGTAAACAATCTTGTTTTTGTTTGAATTTTGCATCTTTCTCTCGTTGTTTTTCTTCAAATTTGGAAATCATGCAAAACAACATCTTCCGCACTCCACTTTTAATTGTTTTATTCATTCTTAAACGCGTAAATGCTCGTAAACAAGATCACAACTAATCACTGCAAATCACCGACAACCACAGACAACTGCCATCTTGTTAGGGCAAAATGTAGTTGAGTATTGCCATATAAAAAGTTTGCAAATAATTCGAGTCTCTACTTTCGTTAGCCAGACTCTAATAAGCATTATTAGTTTTCCCACAAAATAGGATAAAAATTGTGTGATGGCAGTAAGAGTTGCTAAATAGAATAGATAAGTTAAACTATCGCTATCGCGTACTGTGTATGCTGACGCCATGTGTATATCTATTTCTCTGTCTACGCTCTATAACCATACCATAGACAGTTTTTACTTTTAAGCATAGAGCTTTTGAGTAATGTTCACAGATTAATGATTACTTACTTATTATTATTACTATTATTATTATTACTTTACTATTACTTACTTTTGATTTACTTACTGCCGTGCAGGGCGACCGCGTATCTTCTGCATCAATCATTGTTACAGTATCATTTGTTGTGATTGGCTGAATTTATGTTACTCTTGCTGCGTCATTGGATTTTGTCCAATAGTGGAAGAGTATTATCCAATCAGAGATGATTGCGATCGTTACACTGTAGCTATCAGAGATACGCAGTCGCCCTGCAGCTTGTAGTGTTCTGAATTTTCAATTTTGACTGTTGAAAAAAAAAAAAAACATAATCATACTTATTATGTAAAATAATGAAATGGTAATTTATCATCAAAAATTTCGAAACTGGAGCCGGGAATTCATGAAATAAAAAGGTTAAATATTCAGTGCTTTTTTTAAAAATAGTAGTGAGTTTAGTAGTGCTTACCTTTAGATTATTAAATTAAATTAATTTTATCTAAATATTGCGCTTGGCATACGTTGTCGCAACGTAGAACCCGATTGCCAAACCAACTGTAACACTAAAAATTCCCTCAGAATCGGTTTCAGCTGTTCTGAAGTAGGTAATGAGAGTTCTGAATTTACATGCATTCGGTACATATGTTGGAGAACAATCCAGAAGTAGGTATTAATAAAACACTTTTAATATATTTGTACTCTAACCACGAGAGATTTAATGTAATTAGTTAATTTATAAAACTCAGTTAAACAATAGTATAGTATCAAATCATTTGACCAGGCTGCAGTTACTACCGCAGCTCGTAAACAAGGTAACGATCTAAACACCGAAGGTATTCAATAATCGTTTGAGTCTCGGTGGAGACTGCCTACCGATGGTAAAACATTCGTATTTATACAAGTTATTCCAATATGGCGTCGGGAACGAACTGACGAGTGAAATACATCGAAAGAGTCAAATATCAGTACAATCGAACCTTCATCAATAAATAAATTAACAATCTTTTAACTTTTGTAACAATTAATTTCAACTGTAAACGCAAAGCTGACAGTTCGGCCGTCCTGAGAGCAACACGTCCTCGTGTTTATGTCATATCACGGGCGTTTATGCCCCAAATCATATAAATCATGATCAGACGTTTTTCCCTGGGGCGTTCTTGCCCATAATTACTAATAATAATTACTTGTAACACACTAATCAAACTGCTGAACTTCCAGTCTTATCAAACATACATAAACTATTCTCAAGAAATTGTAAATTGATACAACTAACCTCATTCGT
The DNA here is from genome assembly GCA_964035005.1 of Erebia palarica. NCBI lineage: Eukaryota > Metazoa > Arthropoda > Insecta > Lepidoptera > Nymphalidae > Erebia > Erebia palarica. Next base: position 25,062,701 of record OZ035992.1, on the reverse strand, counting down.
TGTACTTTTCAAAATCTGACACACTTTATGAACTTTTAGAACAAACATATTTAAAACATCTAAGGTTACAGCCACTAATCTCAAAAACTTATCATCACATATAATATGAATACTTTCACAACTGCGAATCTACCACTGGTTCGGAATGCCACGTCCTAGCGAGAAGAACCAGCAAGAAACTCGGTGGCGTCTAACATCGAAAATAATTTTGACACAGCTAGTGTTGACGCCGCAACCGTTGAACAACGAAGGTACCGTTGCTCGGAAAAATACAAAATGGCGGTCGTCAACATCGTTGTTCAATCAAATAATAAATATGACAATTCGTTAATAAAGTAAATTGTGTAAGGCACGTAATAATTATCAGATATCGGCTAACAGATTCGGCCATCCGTTATTAAATGTGTCCTCACATCCATGTAACGATTTAAGTTATTTTTCTTAAAAATAAAAAAAAATATGTGATGACAATTACAACAACATAGGACACCTTTGTCCCATAAAATTAATTATAATAATAATAAGCTTATATTAATAATTAGCTTTAAATAATAATATTTTGCTGACGCCCTTGTCTTGCACACAATAAGAAGGAACACCTTTGTCCACAAGAATAAATAAAACTATTAGTTTTATTCACTTCTGTACTTTTGAGCTATCTAAGCTAGGACACTTTTGTCCAACAGAAATAAACAAAACCAATAATTCAGGACACTTTTGTCCAACATACAAATAAATCTACTCTTTTGAAACGCATGGAAATATATAACACTGTACTTGAGTACCTTTATTATGAAATTATGACATTTTTATTATGAAGTTACGACACTGTAATTTGTAAATAACATTAAATGTTGTATGACTAGGTACCTGGATAACTTTTTTTTTTTTTAATTTTAATGACATATCAATGTAAAGGACATTGTTCCGTCCCCATACGAAGTTTGCCTAAGAACCAACAGTCTTTAATATTGATTACTGGGTTCAAATAAATACCTTTTTATACTTGAGAGCAGATTAAAACAACGGACGCTTGCTAAAAAATGACTTATCTTGAGGTTATTTCAATTTTTACAATCAATCTGCTTGGACAAATAAATACCATCTTTATCCAATTGGAATAGACCTGTAAACAGTACGTAAATAAGAAAAGATTCGCCGTAGTTCATCAAAAACATTACAGATGGCGTTAGATATATAAAATTATTGTACTTTCAATAGATGGCGTTGCGAGATTCAGAATACTAGCGCAGTGGAGGTATTGCATATTATTTTAACCTGTAAGTTATTGATCTGTGGTTAATAATCGAGAAACGGAAACGTATAGTAATCAATTTAATACCCATTTATTTATTTTGTAATTAATTTGAAGTGTCCGTTGAATTATAATATTTGAAATAAAGGTTATAAAATAAGCTAAGAATTACTGTATATTTCAAACACGTGTTGATTCTTAGGCGAATTTGGTCAATGACTTTTATATTAATATTGTTTTGTACAATATTGATCTGACTTTCGTAAGCGCTTTTATAATTCTCACTTCTGTGCTTTGGTGACACTTTTGTCGTCCAAGCAAGGACACCTTTGCCCAACAAAAATAAATAAAACCAATAACGCTTTTGTGACACCTTTGTCATATATGCAATAATTTAGGACACCTTTGCCCAACAGAAATAAATAAAATTTATAACGCTTTTCCGACACCTTTGTCCTGAAACATAATTAAAAAAACACAGTCTTCACATGACACCTTTGTCATGTTAAGATAGGTTAATATATTATAACAGTCCGATTCCTCCTCACTCAGTCTGTCCTGATAGTGTCGTGAAAAATGTAACCATGTCTTGTGTATAATCAAGCTGAACGTTTGAATATTTTAACAGAAACACAGCACGGTTTAGGAGAAATAGGTCAGCTACTATTGCTATATTTCAGTTAATAACCAACTATTAAATAGACTTCCACTGCAATTGGAAATACCACATTGATTACCTATGCAATTGATTAGAAAACATATGATGGATATGTGTCGTCTGTACTCAATAGCTTCCAAAAAAGAACATACGTGTTATGTGTAGGGAACATTTCCTGGATATTTGTAAACCCATGTTTAAGGCACTTAAGATATTTATTTATCCTGTATTTACATTAAGGAAATTTGCATCTTTGTCAAAAAACTACTTCGAATATTGTGAAACTCATGGCCAGGCTCTACAAAGGCTTAGAAATAGGTTACTTGTACCTAGCATAAAGCTAGTTATGTATAAAATAAACGCATTTTGTAGGGCGATTTCAATATAAACTTCAAAAGACTGTCAAAGATATTACCCTGTCTTAATTTAAACAATTTCATTGTTAATGAATTTATTTTTAATTTTACTGAATGGTAATATGTATTCTTGTGCTTGTATAAACAGCTAATATTTATTGTGTTAAAATAATAATTTAATAATAGTTTAATATAATGTAATATTGTATAAACTAGATTTCTTTATAATTGATTATTTAAGCTAGTTATTATCAGGCATAGACTTAAAATACGGAATATATAATAAGAATGCATTTGAACTGAGTTAATAATATTGCATGCCATTCGATGGCAGATTGTATTACACCGTATTATTATATAACATTTTATAAAGCAAATAAATGAATAGAATTCAATTGACCAAGCTAGTTACAGAATCCATTGACAAAGATCAAGGTATTACTGTGGATAGATTGCACACATGAAAATACAAGGTAAAGTTAGCTATAAACTAGTTATGCAAAGGCGGCCTTATTGCTTACTGAGCAATCTCTACCAGGCAACCTTTGGTGAGACGTTCGAATAAGATACGTAGGGTAGTGTGGCAGAATACAGTACAAGTTATAATAGGTAAGAACATAATATAAAAAATATAATAGACGTATTGCATATATACATTACATGTAAATAAAATATAGACAACAATAATAATATTACACATAAACATACACAAATTACACATATATAAATAAAATTAAAAACGCATCGTAACGAATTACGATAGAAGTATAATTTATGTATTATGGCACGACTTGGTTAAGGAAATATTCTTTGAGACTATTTTTAAAAAATAGGCAAAGATTTGGAGTTTCTAATATTTTTGGGTAGAGATTCCCATAACTGCACAGCATACACCGTGTACGATTTTCTGTAAAATTTTGTACGATGGCTAGGAGTTTTGAGTTTATTATCCATGGTAGAACGCAGCTGCATATGGCGAACGGCATCGAGAAAGTTGAAACGTTCTTTATGATAGCTGGGAGTATGAGGAGCATATAGGATCGAGAATAGTAAAGAAAGAACATAAAAATTTCGAAGCAACCTAATTGGAAGCCAATCGAGACGAGCACGATACGCACTAACGTGATCAAATTTTCTCAATCCATAGATGAATCGAATACACATGTTTTGTAAGCGCTCAAGCTTGTTTAATAACTCCTCAGTGAGATCCGTGTAACTGCTATCGGCATAGTCCAGTATAGGTAAAAGGAGTGTTTCAGCTAAGGATATCTTAGTTTTGACTGGAAGGAGATCCTTCCAGCGTTTCAGGGAGCCGATAGCAGCAAAGAGACGTCGGCTGACGTGGTTAACTTGCGGTCTCCAGGAGAAGGAGTATTACTGTAGGTATTATATCAGACTATACAATCTGATAATGTAATAATTTATCAGTAATTTTTGTTGGGAATAAAATTAGACCAACATTGTGATTGGACATCATAATAGTGGCATTTGTACTAGATCAAAATAGATTCATATGTCCGCTATGACAAATTGTATCCATGTTGCTGCGTACCATGGTAACATTATGTCGAACCTTCGATGCAGAATTGTCATATGGGAGATCCTAGATTGGTTTAAATAAATTAGTGTTATTGTAAAATGGTGTGTGTTTAATAATATTGTTTGAGGTCCTAATTTAATAATAAATTCGATCCTTTTGAGGTTAGGTTTTATCTCTTAAAAATCAATTAGGTACCCGTAATACAATAAGTATACTAGGTAATAGGCGTTTCCCCAAACGCTCTAAATAGGAGGCAGACGCCTTAATCACTAGGCAATCACCTTTCATATTAAATTTTAAGGTATAGTTTTATAAAAGCAACATTTCATCAACATAACCTGTAATAACTATCATGAAGTTCTTAATACTATATAAAAAGCAGATTTTACGGATTTAGGACTATAGGAATTTAGATGTGACGTAATTCGCCCTGACTGGTGCTCAATGTATTATGGCGAATTGCCGTATTTTGTAGTTTCATGTTATCAAAATAAATAACAATCTCGTTCAAAATAGAAAAATAGATACTTTTATTTTTATAATCGACGAATCCTATTTAATCAGATAATTTCATTGATTATTGATTATTGTCATCATGCCTACTAGTTTACTTTATGCAACCGCATAGTCGTTATTTTGTGCGAGTCAGGAGTAATGGACTTTAATGCTTGGACTAAAAATTTAAGTAAATCAAGACCATCTCTACCCTCATTATTGAGTGTAAGGATGTCACCTCTGGAATTCCGGATGTCGACCTCGTCGGTAGCACGGCACAGGGGCATACGTAACCGGTGGCTGCTCTGGCAACACCTGTCGTCACGCGGCAGGCCGTGCTGGTGATGCCCGGAGCGCCCTCTGAGCGCTGCCCGGAGCGCCCGCAAGGCGCGCAGATCGAAGGGCCCCCGAAGCGCCCGCAAGGTCCGCAGGCGAAGCGCCCGCGAGGTCCGCAGGCGAAGCGCCCGCGAGGTCCGCAGGCGAAGCGCCCGCGAGGTCCGCAGGCGAAGCGCCCGCGAGGTCCGCAGGCGAAGCGCCCGCGAGGTCCGCAGGCGAAGCGCCCGCGAGGTCCGCAGGCGAAGCGCCCGCGAGGTCCGCAGGCGAAGCGCCCGCGAGGTCCGCATGCGAAGCGCCCGCGAGGTCCGCATGCGAAGCGCCCGCGAGGTCCGCATGCGAAGCGCCCGCGAGTTCCGCATGCGAAGCGCCCGCGAGGTCCGCATGCGAAGCGCCCGCGAGGTCCGCATGCGAAGCGCCCGCGAGGTCCGCATGCGAAGCGCCCGCGAGGTCCGCAGGCGAAGCGCCCGCGAGGTCCGCAGGCGAAGCGCCCTCGAGGTCCGCAGGCGAAGCGCCCTCGAGGTCCGCAGGCGAAGCGCCCGCGAGGTGCGCAGGCGAAGCGCCCGCGAGGTGCGCAGGCGAAGCGCCCGCGAGGTGCGCAGGCGAAGCGCCCGCGAGGTGCGCAGGCGAAGCGCCCGCGAGGTGCGCAGGCGAAGCGCCTTCGAGGCGGTGCTCGGAGCACCCGCGTGGCTCGCAGGCTAAAGCACCCTCGAGGCGCTGCTCGGAGCGAGAGAACGGGCTGTGCAGAGCCCGCCTTGGCGCAGCGTACGTCACATGAAACAAAATAAGAAACCATGAACATTTCCGTTCGGTCTTTCTGATTATTGATGGGTCTGATTACTTAGCAATTAATCCGTATTCCTGTATTACAGGCAGCGGTAAAAATAATATTTTTAAATTACCCACTATTAATATTATTTAAAAAAAAAAAATAACAAAACGGATGTGCAGAAGGCAAAGGAAAATCAAGGCAACGTGAATCATATCCCACTTCTGAACTGTTGGAGAACAATCCAGAAGTAGGTATTAATAAAACACTTTTAATATATTTGTACTCTAACCACGAGAGATTTAATGTAATTAGTTAATTTATAAAACTCAGTTAAACAATAGTATAGTATCAAATCATTTGACCAGGCTGCAGTTACTACCGCAGCTCGTAAACAAGGTAACGATCTAAACACCGAAGGTATTCAATAATCGTTTGAGTCTCGGTGGAGACTGCCTACCGATGGTAAAACATTCGTATTTATACAAGTTATTCCAATATGGCGTCGGGAACGAACTGACGAGTGAAATACATCGAAAGAGTCAAATATCAGTACAATCGAACCTTCATCAATAAATAAATTAACAATCTTTTAACTTTTGTAACAATTAATTTCAACTGTAAACGCAAAGCTGACACATAATTGTTTTTTATTTAAGTATATACCTATATAGGTATACTTAATTATATTTACACATAATCGATAGGCAGGTTCATATAAATTCTATAATATAAGGTAGGTATCTGATTAATAAGTATAAGATACTTACTCAAGTACCTACAGGCATCTATCTTTCATCCCGATGAGGACATACCTACCTATGCTATTAATTTAAGGACTGGTAGCTCAAAGGGTTTCAAAGTGGCGAAGTCACGGGCCATCATCTACTAGTAACCTTTCACGCATCTTCCGCTCTGCGCTCGACAGATTTTGACGACATTTCTTGGATCCTGGACGTGGCCAAAGGATACAGTCTACGTTTTACCCAGCAAATCAATGAGTTCCCAAGAGATTTCTAAAAACGTACTTAAATCCCCGTGTTCTCAAATCTACATACCTAGGTAAGTAGATCACCAAATTATTGATACACTCATTACACTTACGTAGGTACACTCATTGACGTCCAATCACTTACTTAAGTAGGTAGGTAATATATACCTACTTGTTTGCTTAAAACTTAAAAGTAAAACTTGAATCCCTAAATCATTTTGATCAGCATCTTTAATGTAATAACTAGCTGACACCCGCGACTTCGCCCGCATGTTTTTTTTTATTCCTGCGGGAACCCCTTAATTTTTCGGGATAAAAAGTAGCCTATGTCACTCTCCAGGTCCTCAACTATACCTACCCATGCAGCCAGCAGCCTGCAGTAAATATTACTAATTAATGTAAAAGAAAATCCTCAGCTTTGACTTTGTATTGGCGTAGAGCTGCTTTGTTGAGACTAACATGTCAACAAAACCACAAAACACTGAACAATTAACTAGGTAGGTAGGTATGTATCACAGAGGCAATATGCGACGCCAAATTTGCCTGTAACCTCTTTTTATTAAAGCTATATCGTACTTTACAAGTAAGTACTGTAAATTTAAATAAGGAATACAATGCCCATAAAAATATTTTTATAATTGTTTTTTATTTAAGTATATACCTATATAGGTATACTTAATTATATTTACACATAATCGATAGGCAGGTTCATATAAATTCTATAATATAAGGTAGGTATCTGATTAATAAGTATAAGATACTTACTCAAGTACCTACAGGCATCTATCTTTCATCCCGATGAGGACATACCTACCTATGCTATTAATTTAAGGACTGGTAGCTCAAAGGGTTTCAAAGTGGCGAAGTCACGGGCCATCATCTACTAGTAACCTTTCACGCATCTTCCGCTCTGCGCTCGACAGATTTTGACGACATTTCTTGGATCCTGGACGTGGCCAAAGGATACAGTCTACGTTTTACCCAGCAAATCAATGAGTTCCCAAGAGATTTCTAAAAACGTACTTAAATCCCCGTGTTCTCAAATCTACATACCTAGGTAAGTAGATCACCAAATTATTGATACACTCATTACACTTACGTAGGTACACTCATTGACGTCCAATCACTTACTTAAGTAGGTAGGTAATATATACCTACTTGTTTGCTTAAAACTTAAAAGTAAAACTTGAATCCCTAAATCATTTTGATCAGCATCTTTAATGTAATAACTAGCTGACACCCGCGACTTCGCCCGCATGTTTTTTTTTATTCCTGCGGGAACCCCTTAATTTTTCGGGATAAAAAGTAGCCTATGTCACTCTCCAGGTCCTCAACTATACCTACCCATGCAGCCAGCAGCCTGCAGTAAATATTACTAATTAATGTAAAAGAAAATCCTCAGCTTTGACTTTGTATTGGCGTAGAGCTGCTTTGTTGAGACTAACATGTCAACAAAACCACAAAACACTGAACAATTAACTAGGTAGGTAGGTATGTATCACAGAGGCAATATGCGACGCCAAATTTGCCTGTAACCTCTTTTTATTAAAGCTATATCGTACTTTACAAGTAAGTACTGTAAATTTAAATAAGGAATACAATGCCCATAAAAATATTGATAATGTAATTAACTAGGACTTACTTAATTTAAATTTATTATTTTTAACCTACTCTACAATCTGATAAAAAAAACGTATTTACCTACTAGTTTAAGTTGCCTGTTTAAAAGTAAAAGGTATTAAATATTTGCTTCTTTGTGTGACTAAAATCTCTAGGCCATAAAAGAGCTAATGATAGCAATAGTACCTAATTAGGTACTACCTCCTTCATTACATTAACTTACTTTGGAATATATTCTAGAGTCAAACTGTCAGTTAGTAAATTTGCTAAGATAGCCGTCTGTCGTCAGGCGCTAGGTGTGCACCGCTGCTTGTAGGGACTTCCCACGCGCCCCGTGATCTCGCAGCGACTGGATCCAGCGTCTCCCTATGACTCGCTTATTGTCGTCTTAAGAGCAGCGTTGTTAGGCTACTAAATTCGAGAGACTAAATCGAGTAGTCTGATGACGCTGCTCTTACCAGCGCAAAATCGTCATGTCAGCACCGTATATTTTAAATAACGGCAGACCAATGTTGCCGTTATTTAAAATATGCGCCCCAGTTATTGCCACTTCATCTTTTCGCAATCCGTCGAGCAAGATCGGTTACTTTAAGGAGTGCTTCTCAGATGGATCAATTACTTCTGATTTAATCACGTAACAAAAATCTTAGCGTAGTACACTCCATCGTCTGCGAAGTGACTCACGGAATAGAGATTGAGCCTTCTTTCTCTTTTCTCAAGGTCTATGATACTAAGCGACTATAGGTACATACTTTTCTTGGAACCGTATGTCATCAAAGCCCTCAAGCACTTTTCGAAGTCTTTGAGCTCACTCTGAGGATTTTGGAAGATACGACATTTTTAAACTTCCCTAGTATTGCTTAGGCGAATTGGATTTAGAAGCTGACCTCTTTCTTGAAATTGGACATACCTAAACCGCCAGTACCAGGTATTCTCGTCTAGATACCATTTTGACTGCAGAGATCTCAAGTATTACTGGGTCGAACGAGTCGTGAGCATTATGTTCATAGTACTCGTCTCACTCATGCTCATTTGCTCATGAGAAAGTCTGCTGAGCTCATTGACCATTGTATTGAGGTCTCCCAGAGTTACCTAGGATGACTATGTCATCGGCAAATCGAAGATAATATTATTAGTGTACTCGCCGTTGATGTTGATGCTAAATCCATTTAAATACGTCTTTCAACCCAGCGATAGAGCTTCGGTGAGATGAGCGTCTCCATGTCGCACTCCTCACTGCAGCTGAATTGGCCTCGTAGCTGGTAGTCTGGTCTTTAATTCGGACAACAAAGCTTGAAATTAAAGTAAATGGATTAAACAAATAGATAGATTTATGAATTAAAGATCCATATTCCATGCCAACCACGTTTGTTTTATGGATGCAGATGTATGGTGATTGGCCTCGGCCCTTCGAATTAAAAGGATTAAAATAAAAAAAGTAGTAAAGGAAGTTTCAATGTATCTAAAATATAATTTCATTGATTATAACTTCTAGGTTTTATACCTAATCACAAAGAGCAAATGTCTTGGTTTTAAATGAATTTAGGCATTTAGGTTGGTAACTATTGAGTTGGTATTTGTGTATTAAGACTTTCTAGGGTGCAGGTGTTATGCATTGCTGGTGTACCACAGGTAAGGTGCAGGTGTCAGAAGGTTGCCTTTATGCCTATTAATAGGCAATTATCTTTGTTTTGTAGAGCTTTGTGATGGGTTAAACGCAAGTGAAGGATAGTCACTAGTCAGTCGTTATGTAGGTGTGCTTGCTAGCGGGTTGCGGGGCATCGTTCTCGCAGACCGGTCCGCGCGGGTGGCGGGGTGTGCGCGTGGGCAGGCAGGGCAGCGCGAGGGCCGCGGGGCGTGCGTCAGGCCGCCAGTCGCGCACCGAGCGCTATACTACGAATACGTCGGGTGGCGTCGCGCCGACCCGTCGCGTGCTAGTGTTGTGTCATAGCGGTGGGCCAGGTCGGTTTCGAGATTTATTCGTTCCGACTCAACCATGGCTCTCAACTCGGACGGTGAACAGAAATCGAACCTGGTCCTCCGCGTAGACCAGGATTCTGACTCTGTTTTGCAGTCATTGTTCGACACAGTGCTCAAGCCCGACTCAAAACGACCGCTACAGGTGCCTCTGCGTATGCGACAGCTTCCGAAGTCGTTCTTTAACCCGCCGTCGACCGGTTCCAAGTCGCCATCTGTCTCTCACTCGCGAGAAAACTCGGCCGATTCGGCATTCGGATCGTCGTCCGCGACTGGCTCCGCTCCAGTGTCCCACTCTCGAGCACACTCCTCGCCTGCGAGCCTCCAGCAGACTTACGCTGCGGGTCAGCAAACCCAACAGCCGCCCCTGCCTCACCAGCATGCCAAACAGAGGTCTTATGACGTTGGCTCACATCTTCAAGACGATCTAGGCCCTTTACCAGCTGGTTGGGAACAGGCTCGCACACCAGAAGGACAAATATATTATCTCAAGTAAGTTTCTTGAAACTGGAATGTTGTTGTTTATGTTTATTTCAGCATAAAGTTATATTGAGACCTAAAAATATTCTACGATGTCATCGGCCTTTCTATTCTACAAATCAGTCGTAGGTAATTATTGCGCATTTCCTTGGCTTCTTGAATGTAATAAAATTACCTCACCTAGTGTAGGTAGGTACCTGTAGTAATCATATCGATATAATTGACGATATCAAGTCGTGTGTATGATAATAATATTCATTTTGAAGTAGGTAGGTATACCTACCTAGGTAGGTTACTTTGTGAAATACACCTTAGCACTATTATATTATATTCTATGAGCTTAGGAAGTTACCTAGGTACAATTAGCTTTGCACAAAGTCTATAAATTACTTATCAAATGATTATCTCACTACATACCTAAGTAGGTACTAAAATAATTAATAAGATATAGGTAAGTAGGTAGGTATACAATTTGCTTAAAGTTCGCCGTGAGTGAAAAAATCGTCTCATTGCCTATCGCTGAGGAGGCGTTTTCCTTTGCAAATGGCTATTTAAACGATTAAAAAATACCTACTATAGTTAACTATTTTTAACCGACTTCCAACTTCCAAAAAAGGAGGAGGTTCCCAATTCGGCGCGTTTTTTTTAAATGTATGTCGGTGCATATCTACGTGGTTTCTCAACGGATTTGAAATTTTTTATTCAGTGGTTAGAGGAAACTCACGAGGTTGTCCCATAAAAAATTCTGACTCCAAATCTTCAATCTGTAGCTTTAGGTCTACCGTACTACATGAAATCCTCAAAACTAGGGAGTTAGGAAATTTTGATAGTGAATTCATATACCTATGTAGTAGGGAAGGTACAAGTCACGTGTATACGATTCAACTCTGAGTCCCAACACCTCAACCCTGATGCTGCAGGGTACAGAACTCCATAACTATAGATCTTATGAGAGAATCATAAGATTTTAAATGAAAAACTTGTAGGAGCAGAAAACCATGTATTTAAATGACGATGTACCTACCAGCTACCTAGTACGTAGGTACAATACGTACCTACCTATTATTGTAAAATAAAAACGTATTTATTCTGCGAGTACCTACCTGATGGGATTTTCCGATATCTCACGTTTCTACCTATTTCAGTTAAGTATTATTATGCGTATTTATATTATTACACTAGCTTTTATACAAAGTATTCATTAAATAAATCTTTCTCTTGAATCACTGCATTTATGTATTGGTGAAAACTATGAAAATCGTTTATGTAGTTTTTGAGTTTATCGCGTTCAGAGAAACGCGGCAGGGGTTAGGTCTTTGTTTTATAATATGTATGTAGGTACCTATAGTATAATCCTCGGAGCGAGAGTCAGACTCCCGCCCGTTTTGTTTATGTTAGGAGCATACAAAATACCTACATACCTAGTAACCAGTAGCGTAGCTGTAGACCGTAAGTAATATTCACAGAATGCAAAAATTATATATATATATAATTTTTTTTTAAATATATAAACACGTTTCTCTTTCTACTGTCGAGCGACAATATGGTTCAGTGTCATAATCACGTTTTTACCCTAGTATATTAATTTAAACGAACTAGCTTTTACCCGCAGCTTCGATCAAGTTAAGTTCTATTTTCGTACAAATTTCAAACCCCTATTTTACCCTCTTTGGGGATGAATTTTCAAAAATCCTTTCTTAGCGTATGACTTCGTCATAAAAGCTATATGTATGCCAAATTTCACCCCGATTCGTCCAGTGGTTTGAGCTGTGTGTTGATAGATCAGTCAGTCAGTAATTTTTTCCTTTTATAGCTATATTCAGAAGATTAAACCGACTCGGCTTCGCACTTGTAAGCCTCAGAAATCTCCTCTGAGCCAAAACACTGATCGCGATTTGCTGTTACCTGTTGAGGGAGTTCCTTTTCAGACCTATTCATTTTTCATGAAATGGGATTGAATTACCTCTATGAAAATATAATCAATCAATCTTTGCATCAATAATAAAGCTTCATCCAATTAATATACATATTTAAGAAGTAATTACTTAGATCGTCCAGTTTTATTATAAGTATAGATGTGTTTTAAAACGCAGTCTTCTACCGGTTGGGCTTTTTCTGTTTTAATTAAAACAATCGTAGTTAGGCATATTCAGCATTTTCCAGTCAAACAATATTACATCATCACTAACTGTCTATCGTACCTATTCTATGAGTTTCATGATAACTTTTTTCACACGCGTGTTTAAACATAAATACTATCTTTTCTAGCCTGATCAAAAACTTAAAACAAAACCTCGCAATGTCGTGAAAAAAATTTATTATTAAAGTAAGAGTCATAAAACAATTCGTTGCATTTTCAACAGTTACACATGTTTATTTTTAACTGTCAATTTTGACTGTTCAGTTTGACTGCTCAGTTAAATCGTAACATGAGTGTCTGGTAAAAAATGAGAACTGTAAAGTTTAAAAAACTGAACGGACAACTGACAGTTAAAACTGTACGTTTACTAACGAACTTAATTGAAAGAAAGAGAAATGCAACAGTGGCGCCTCCAAACAGGTTTTATTCTCCTGGTCAGGTATCATTCATTTAATGGTTGGTTACTTTTTACAGAAGTTAATGGCTTTTCCCGAACTTTGAAAATCCGTAAACTTGGTCATTATTGATAATATTTTGATACTTTATCAATTAAATAAAGCCTGTAGTTGCTTCATTGTAGTATATTTTGAACCATGCAATCTGTTTCGCCGTCATACTCTCTTTTATCACAATCGTATATCTTAAGACTTGATAAATGATAATACGTTACTACTTAGCGATAAGTCTTTGATAAGCCTTGTAAAAATGAATCACGGGGTACTAGAATGGATAGGTATAACAAAGAAATGTAAGTATGAAGCTACTTTGCAAAATAAGATCATGTTTCCTGGTGGTCCCAGTGGTTCAACCAATTAACGGATCCCTAGGTAATTTTATTTACCCCTAGGCACGTGGGCCGTCGCGAAAATATTCAAATTCGATTAATAATTTGGAATTCCGGACTCCTAAATATATCGATAAAATTAAAATATGCTATCTTAAAATTCTGACGTTATAGTAGTAACATTCCCTTTTTGTGTGCTAACGAAGTTATGCAGATTGTTTTATGAATTTTCAATAAATGTACCTACACTGAATATACCCTATAAAGTATTTTTTTTAATTAATAGATTGACTTGGAAAGTTTTTCATATCAAAAATAATTCTTGGAAATTATACCCACAATAGAGGATAAAATTAACGTATGAAAGTCCGTCACTTTTCTTAATTTAAATTTGGCCTGACGGTTAAAAACATAGTAACACGTGTTTTACCAATCCACACCTACACTTAATCCACAACCACTTTCTAGGGTGTTAGTTATGTGTTTAAAGTTTTTATGAAAGTTCTTTATTTTTCACGGTATTTTCTTAACGAAGAAAAACGTATTTTCATTTATTAGTTACTGGTAGACACATTTAATTACTCGTAGTTAATTTTGCAACTCTTATCATTTAAGGTTAGAGTTGTAACTTCCTAAGCATAACAGTAAAATGGATTAGTCGATTAATTTTTTAATTTCTTAATAACCTGATAATAGGGATGATGACAACTCAATCAAATCAGCAACTCTTTATCAAACTTAAAAACGCACTTCTAGTGTGGAAGTTGTATGAAAGTCACAATAGTGACGTCATCAAATTTCAACGCACTTTTTTTCTTTAAAATGGTTATCAAACTTAAAACTAACCTAGGATGTAAATTTTAGCTCTTTTGGAAGACCCTCTATTTAATAATCAATTAGAAATAATTTATTTTTGATATAGGTAGGCATCATCCTTATTTATTGAATAGAAGCAGGCGTTACTTTGCGGAAGTCCATGATAGTGAATGAACTAGAAGTTTAATTCGCTATAATCCGCTACAGTAGACAAATCTGTGTGGTACAGTGCGTGTCTTTCACCTGCAACATGCGACACCCACCACCCAGCAATTCGCACAGGCACAACACCACACCACACAAATCCTCCAAATCACTCTCAACGTACGTTTCACTCCGACACCTCAGGAGATGTTGACTCGACAATGCACGATTGTGAAGTGACTATCGTATCGCAAGTTCCGGCTTATATACCTTTTTGGCATGGCTCATACTGAAGCCCCGCCCCCTCCCCCATTACTGTATAAATTGAGTAAAGGTGAATTTGATACGTTTATTTGTTCATTTAGCAACTCAAATCCTTTATTATTGTGTTTAATTATTTCTAATTGCTCCCAAACGCACATTCGTAACCCTTTATTACATTTATGCAGGATTTTATATGAATGGTTATTGCCCACCTCATGTCCACTCTCCAAAAGATGTTTAGCGAAGTGGGACCTTTGTGGTTGATCGTTCCTATAAGCAGACATATGTTCCTTATAGCGCATCTCAAAATTGCGTCCAGTTTGACCAACATATGTGGCACCACATTCAGGACACTCAGAGTGTCCTGAATGTGGTATGAGCCATGCCAAAAAGGTATATAAGCCGGAACTTGCGATACGATAGTCACTTCACAATCGTGCATTGTCGAGTCAACATCTCCTGAGGATGCTCCGGTGTCGGAGTGAAACGTACGTTGAGAGTGATTTGGAGGATTTGTGTGGTGGTGTGTTGTGCCTGTGCGAATTGCTGGGTGGTGGGTGTCGCATGTTGCAGGTGAAAGACACGCACTGTACCACACAGATTTGTCTACTGTAGCGGATTATAGCGAATTAAACTTCTAGTTCATTCACTATCATCCTTATTATCACAGCGTCCTCTTTGTTTGCAAATTTTATTGTCAGCCTTTAATTATTATAAACTATGTATAAACTATCTCAATGATGTCTGTAAATCTCATGTCACATAATAATTATATATGTAGGCCTTTATTGATCTCGTTTGTTTGGTTTGGTAACATAGGTAGTTACCGTGTCGAGTCTGGACGACGCGCCGTCCGTCTCACGGTGGACAACAGCCAATGCTACATCAAAGCTTTTGCCACCTCGTAAATAAACCATGGCGACAAAATATGTGGATAACAAAGTATGCGTATAACTATAAAATACTCTTCTATAAGCTTTGCGATACTTTCCATTCTTTTATTTATTATATTGATTGCAAAATATCGTCGTAGTCTAATCCAGAGCAATCCTTTCCTCAATTCACTTTAGTTAATTTCCTAAACGATAGTTTATAACAATTATTGACATATTCACAGTTCACATAGTTTTTGTCGACATAATATTATGATATGTTTGGGTTTACGTAACTCGCTTCGTTAACGTACGTTGAGATGCCAAGGCGGAAGGCCTGCATGTCTAGCCGTGAAGCACTTCACAAGCTCTGAAAATATTGATATTTAGAATATCAAAGGTATTAATTTAGATATTCAGCCGCTTGGCTCTGCTCACTGCACGTCGGCCGCACGAAGCACGAGATGGTCCATTGCAAGTGGTGCGTCTCTTCCGTGTCAGCAAATAGACGTGCGCATCGTTTCTTAATTGCAAGTTGGGCCGATGTTTTATAAGCTCCATAACGGCCAG
Organism: Erebia palarica; assembly: GCA_964035005.1. Classification (NCBI taxonomy): domain Eukaryota; kingdom Metazoa; phylum Arthropoda; class Insecta; order Lepidoptera; family Nymphalidae; genus Erebia; species Erebia palarica. The sequence continues at coordinate 25,046,637 of OZ035992.1, read as the reverse complement.
CGTGTCTCGCTCGCGAAATGTTTGCTTTAATTATTATTGGAATGGAGGGTAATTCTATGTGGTTTTGTTCGGCTAGACTTGGCGATGTTCCGAAATGGGTAGCGATGCAAATTGCCTTGGCGGACGCCCAACGCGGCGCTATCAGCCCGCTTGCTTTAGTTAGTGTAACACCTTACGGGCGGTCCACACGGCGCGTTGCGTCGTCAGCGTTGCGTCGACGTAGCGCTGTCGCTGCGTCGTTTTACATAATAATCATAGTGTACACACGGTGCGCAGCGTCGACGCACCGCACTCACGACGGAGCGGCAGCCCGTGTGGCCGGCTATGCGTCAAAATATATACGTTTCGACGACGCAACGCGCCGTGTAGACGGGCTCTAACCGTTACTGATGACTCTTGACCTGGACTTCTTTTAAATGCGCATGCGAATACGAAATATTTTGAGGTCAAAAAGCGCATGATTTGATGTTAAACCTACATAATTAAAAAATATCTTAATAGTACTTATTGATAGGTCATATTATATTATAAAAACCGGTCAAGTGCGAGTCAGACTCGCGCCGACGCGACGCACAAAGGGTTCCGTAAACCACCAACACACAATATAATTTATTTTAGTAAATAACAAGAAACATGTGTCAAGAAGAATATCCACAAAAATAGTTAAGGAAACGGCATTATTGATTTCAGGTATTTTGTGCCATATAGTAAATCTATCTATAGAGCAGAGTGAATTTCCTAAGTCACTAAAACTGAGAATAGTAAAGCCATTATTCAAAAAAAATAACGACAGATGTGATGTTGGATGTTATCGCCCTGTTGCTTTGTTGACAATATTTGCGAAGCTTTTCGAAAACGTAATTTACGAACGCCTAAATTAATATCTTGAAGATAACAAAATTCTTGTAAATGAACAAAAAGGGTTTCACAAAAATAAGTCCATAAACATGGCAATTTATGATTTTCTTATTAAAATTGCGACGTGTGTAGATAAAAAAATACCTGTGGCCGCGGTGTATATGGATATGACAAAAGCATTTGACTTAGTAGACCATAAAATCTTGCTTAGGAAGTTACACCAATGTGGAGTGCGTGGCACAATTTTAAATCTTTTCGAGTCCTAACTAACACAGTCACAGTCACAGAAATTATCAGAATATGTTTACAAAGTTGACAGAATTAGTGTACCGATTGACACCCCGAAATGTGCACTCTGGCGTTCCACATAGAAATGCTCTGGGTCCGCTCTTATTCCTTATACAAGGTGTAAGGTAAATGGTATAACATACCGCCGGCTACCTATGTTAGATGGTGTATAGATATACTGGAAAAATATCATGAGAGGTGTAGCTCATATCCTGGGGGAGTTATGAGGACTTCAAAATTTTTGCATAAATGTTCAGGTGGCATCCCTTAAAACAGCTGATTCAATATCAATGAACTGCGAATAATACCGTATGTTAAGCCTCGTTGCCAGCGCGAGCGTTGCGATAAAATCTAATAGCGATGCTAAGTAATCATTATTCGGCATGAAATAAAATTCTCAAAGTAAAAGCCCGGCTAGAACTCACGTATTTTTGTAAAAAAATGCCCGACTAGTTTCGGACTTCGTAAGTCAAATTCAGTCCCTTATCCTTATTTTATGAGCCGTCTTTCTCTGTGATTAATATCTCGACTTACTTCGTTGAAGTTTTGATCAATAATTAATTATTCTGAGTAGTTTGTTTTTTGAATGATTTGTAAATTGTAATGAATTGCCAAATTGCACAACGATACAATAATAATAATTAATATTATCGCTTGTAGTACAGTTCCGACTTTAGGTACAAAAGACACCGCCACTGGTGCATTTACGTAAGTAAACTTAATCGAGATACCAGGAAATTATGACTATTAAAGAGATTCAAGTAACCTATTAAATCATTTTAATTCACGAGGTGGGTCCCGTATTTTTCAATTTTAACTAGTTGTTAATGTTTCTAATGGTCTTTGGTAGTACTTTGATCGGCTGCGGGTCTTGGGGTTCCAGATTCGATCGTCAGCCATCAAATCATTAGAATTTGAGTTTTTCTGCCAAGAAATTTTTATTTCCAACGAGAAAAGAAACCCGTTCTTCGGTCGATTGAAGAATTTTTCTCCACGATGCTACGGTGGTCCCAGTTATTATCACTTATCAGTACTTAACCTGAAGTCCAAATAATCGTCTCCACCAACCCGCATTGGAGCAGCGTGGAAGGTTAGTTTCTACATCTCTCATGAAAGATTAGGCCTGCAGTGCACAGTGATGAATTAATTGGTGAACAAAAATCCCTTCAACTCCTACGCAAATTACAATATTTTTTTGATAGCTAGTAAGTACTTAGTTTCTTCGTGACTAAAGATATTTTCATAATTGCAATTATCTTGCAATGGAACCCTAATAATTCGGCCATATTGTCGTAGGGCGGAGTTTAGACTATTCCTGTGTACGTACATGTAGGTATTGTCGGTAAATTAAAAAAAGCCGAGCTGACGGGCGACGTCCGACGGTACTAGGAACGCATGGAATAAAGTAGATTTTTAGAAAATAAATTTTTGATAGTGTTTTCTTTTCGGAATTTTACCCTAACTTGGGGGAAAAACATAATAAATTAAACAAGAATTTTACAGAACGACTTTGGGTAAAATTGTGAATGCTCTGTTTAAATTGTTAGGTACATAACTAAAATAATGAAAATGAAAATATTTATTTCAGCTTAACTGTAAAGTAAAGTTACAAAGAAAATTGTAAAATAAAGTTTACCGACTTTTAAATCTTCAAAAGTCCAACTAACAACAAATAGTAAACTTGCCAAATTTAGAAATTTAGAATTTTTTTAGGGTTTATAAAGGATATTTTTTAGTAGGGTAAAATCAAAATCGTGACTGGAAACCCTGTTTTTGAAACGTATTATTTTATTAGTTTTTCGAGATTTCAACAGTTGCGCGTAAACTGTCACGGTGGCAAGTACCTAAGTGACAATGAGTTATTCAAATTCAGACTATTTTATGATACGCAGTGGAGTGCAATAGTAGTGAAGAAATGCGCCAAAGAATCCTGGATGCATTTCAGACAATAACACCCCAAATTGCTTACTCGTGTGATGTGCTCAGTGCTGTGCAGATTGGAATTGTGCACAGAAAAAGCGGGTTCACACATTGAACCCTTTCTGTGAGCAAGCTTACATTTTTTGCTGTATGACCTGTGTCGTACGTGTGTGTGTGTGCATGATCTACGAGGTGTGAGCTGTGCTAGATTTCCCTCCCGATACAAAAGAAAACGTAGTACTAACTAGTAACTGTTGTAGTACTTGTTAAGTAGTTAGGTATCTAGTGGTCAGTACCTAGGTAGAAGTATTCAAGTATTCGTAATTAGGTGTAAGTACAACTTACCAAAAAATATCATTCATTTTGCAAAGTCGGCCCGCGGCGCGAGCGGCGGCATTTATCTACCTATCAAAGGCGCGGTGTTTACAAAGAGGATACCGCGTGTTTATTAATATCAGCGGCATTCGGTCAAAGGACTCGCAAAAGTTCGTCAACTTTGTTGTTTGTACTAGGGCATTAGAAATTGATGTTGCGTAAGTTATGTATTACGTAATAATAATAGGTATGAGGTTGTTAATCGCTACAGGGTTGCCAAAATTTATTTTCGTTAATTAACTAATTAATTTTGTATGAAAGTTTTTTATAATTAATTTTGACTTTTTAACACCGCCATAGTGTTTATAACGTTAAAATTGCATGGGTAGCCGCCGGTATGTTATACCATTTACCTTACACCTTGTATACATTAACAACCTTCCATCGGCTATACGTCAATCCATAGTCCTTTGTGCGGATGACTGCACAGTCGTGTATGAATGGAATAATATTCAAAGTTATGAAACTAAAATTAACAACTCGATAGGTATGATAATTGATTGGCTAATAAAAAATAATTTAAATATTAATTTAGACAAAATCAACATTATGAACTTTAACTGGAAACAATTTAATATGTCAAAGCCAAAAATTAATTATCAGGCTTCACATATAAATGAAACCGAAGAAACGAAAGAACAATGGCGAACTTGGACCCACAAAATTTAAAAATTAAGGAGCCATCGTTCTAGTACAAGTTTATATTATTTATAATCATATGTTTATATGATGATTATATAAAAAGTATTGAGACTCTGAGATACGGAATTCAAAAGAAAGAAATTATTATAATTTATTAAAAAATAAGTCATCTTGAACTAACGGAACGCAATTGACATAGATATTAGATAGACATTTTGTTGACATGACAACAATTGTCATTATTTTTTATTTTTTATTTTGTAGGGATGTTCCGACACCATCGATGTATCATCGATACCTACTGAAATGAGTATTCTTAATATTACTATCGTCTTGTGATACTAACACGAGTACTTTAAATGTATCGATACCTAATCGTATCGATACTTTTTAATTTTTATGTACCTAAATGATTTTATCAGTATCAGTGATCACTACTTATATGACACTAGCTGATGCCCGCGACTTCCTTCTTATGGATTTGGTTATAAGAGAAAAAAAAGCTCTCATAGGAAAAGTAAATAAGTACTTAATGCAAGTGTTAATCAAAGTATAGAGAGGAATAAAACGCTTAATGTAAGGAAGATCAGGCTATAGATCGGAAAACAATCTGAATTATTGGTCAGCGAATCACTTCAACTTGGGCTATAGGTGCCGAAGAATTCACTGGCCAGAATCCGCATAGAGGTACCAGTGGTGCAAAAGAGATCTATTTTGATATTATTGTTACTCAATTTGTTAAAAGATAAGAAAGGTCTAAGCAGATAAGAGTTATTTCGAAATATGGTGTAAGTAGAATTATTGCGGAATTCTCGCAGACATAAGTACCTACCTAATTATAACTAGGCATAAGTACTCGTACCTACCTACTCATTCATACTAATACTGATACAAATTATTGATTGAACAATAGCCCTTTCCCGTAGTAATAGTTTTTGATTAATAATTTTTAGGTTATATTCTACTATTAGGTGTATCTTTTTTCTCCCACATTTTTAGACTTACTTACTATTTGCTTTTTTCTTAGTTTTGTTACGTTCTACAATTATAAATAAGTTTCCATGATGAACGCTACCCTTTTCAGTGGGTCCCAAAATACATGCATCCTCGCCATCCTCCTTTTTGGGAATTGTCATTGATAGTCAACTTAACTGGAAAACACAAGCTGATAATGTTTGCAGTAAATTGTATAAATTTTCCTATGCCTTGTATAGATTAACTAAAATAGCCAGTACGCAAACACTTCGCATAGCATATTTTGGATACATAGAATCTACGCTTATATATGGATTATGGAGTAATGTTTTGGGGTAATTCAGTGGATAGGAAAATGGTACTCAGGGCTCAAAAAAGGTGCATTAGGGCAAATAAAAACCTACAATGGACAGATAGCTGTAAACCACATTATAATGAATCGCAAATACTCACATTCCTTTGCCTCTTGATTTATGAGACAGCGGTATTTGTCCACAGCAACCTTGCTTTATTCAGAAATCTTAACAATAGGAGGTATCCCTTCAGATTAAAAGTTCGAGGTTCTAGGTCAGCAAAAATGCAAAAAAGCATATTCTGCCTAGCAATACACATCTACAATAAGTTATCTAGTCGTGATTTGAAGAAAATAAATAATATAAATAATTCAATTTTTTTTTTAAATATATTTCTAATAAGTAAATAATTGTATTATTTATTTTTGCTTTGACTATGACAACTTATGGACAAGAAATCAACATTTTTTTGTTTAATAATAATAATAATTCTTTGACCATTGAAATGAATGATTTAAATAGGTTTGACTTCTTTTTAATAATCTTTGTTTTTGTTTAAATTTATTAATTATGTTATTTAAATGTATTTTAATTCTGGACGTAAAGGCGGCATTAAGGATGAGTCATGGGTCATTTCATGGTGTTTTAATAATTTATGTTGCTTAATAAGAATAATAATAATTTATTAATAATATAAATTGTAATTAATAAGTTAATATATTTGTACACCACACTGTGGTAGAATAAAAAATATAGATCTGAATCTGATGTCATAACAACACGTAACCTGCTTGTGAAATAACTGGCTAACATTATGGCGCTAAGCTGGTAGCGCCTGACAAACAATTCGACACCTTATGAGTATTGAACCCTAATTAACGATTTTAGATTTTTGCCAAATTTCATGATTCTATGTCAACAGGAAGTACCCTATAGGTTTCGATTTGACAAAATGTGCGGCACTAGCTGATGCCCGCGACTTCATCCGCGTGGAATAAGTTTTTTTAATTGTCACGGGAACTCCTTAATTCTCCGGAATAAAAATTCCGTAGCCTATGTCACTCACAACTTCACAAGGTCCTCAACGAAAAATCACGTCGATCCGTTGCTTTGTTGCAGCGAGATTGAAGGACAAACCAACAAAAAAAAACTCTTTCGCATTTATCATATTAGTATGATAAACAGCCGTATACCTATTTTAATTGCGTTGACTTAGAAGCTTCATTTTTACAGCTTCAAGGAACTGGATATTTGATATTTATTTCAACTTGATGTCTCCACGCGTTTCCGAGAAAAAGGACAGACGGACAACGAAGTGATAAGGGTTCCTTTATTCCTCTTGAGGGACGGAACCCTAATAACACATAACATATGTACAAAGATTAGTACAACCAGTACATCAACCCAACTAAACGTTGCCCATAACAAAAGGTTCGACGTTGAACGGAGTCATTTGACATCGGACAATATTTCCTTTAATGGTTCGTTCTTTGAATCCTTAATCAGAGACACTTCTGTTGAATACAAACATACTCAGAAGTTGGAACCTCTGACGAACACATAGCAAAGTTCGTTAACTCTTTTTATTCATCCTCCCATTCTTTAGGCCGTACAATCTTTATTTTTAATGAAAAACGATGTGCGTTTTTAAAGTTAAAACTAGACATAATATATTTACCTACAAGATCCTTTCTTAATCCTTAATTATCCGGAATAAAGTATGTCGTTCCCCGGGATTCAACCTATCTCTTTACCAAATTTCACCAAAATCGGTTGAAATGATGGACCGTGAGAGCATAGTCTCTAACTTCAAAAATAAAGGACTTTCATACAAACTTTCAACCCCCATTTCACCGTTCACCCCTATTTTATTTCTTAAAACCGTTTCTTAGCTGATGTTTACAACATAGAAGGAACCTACAAATTTCAAGTCTATATGCTTTATAGTTGCTGAGATATCGTGATTAGACAGTCAGTCAGTCAGTGAGTGTATCTGTGTGTAATCAGTTGTATTTCGCTTTAATTTATAATATGTAAGTACTCGTATATAAATTAGTATGTATTTTTGTGACCCTACACCGTCGTTAGTTCGGATCTTCTATGGAATCAGTAAGTAGAGGATATCAGCAGGTATCGTAACGATTATCTTTTTTTATCAGAAGTAGGTATGTGGCACCTAATTAGCTATAATTACACGTAAATATTATGTCACCGTATTAAAAGTACCATTACTGATTATTAATCAGCACATTAGTCACTTACTTAAAAACGTTTACAGGTACGTCTTCGATACATTATATTGCAAGTGAAACGGTAAACATTAACAAAGTACTTAATAGTGAGGTTACTAATTAACTTAAACTTCACGACTGTTTCTAAGAAAGAAGGCGAAGTAGTCACATGCACAGCAAGTGAACTTATCGTAGTGTATTCAAAGCGATAACGTTTGAAATACAGCACACTATCGCCTTCTAAGAAACTCGGCGTCCGTTTAGTGTTGCCGTCGGACGCGACAGGTAGCTAACGGCACTCTGTCGACCTCCACAATAAGATTTTAGTTTGGGTTTGAGAATAAAGGCTCAAAAGCAACATCAAATATATGCGTGCTTACTGCTCTGCCAGAGAAATTCATCAGTTTACCATTTGATTTTGAGAAATTTCTAAAATAAGTAATATTGAAAATGAAAAATTTTACCTAAAATAGACGTTTTTAGCCTATTATTGTGTTAATGCGTATTCACACACAACCAAATGAATTATTGGTTATTACTGAAAGGAATATCGGATTACTGTAATTTTTAATTTTACAATAATTTTAGAATCCCATACAAATTAAAACACAATCAAATCACCGTCATTCCACTGAACCACATTAGCGAGGTAACTGCAACAGATGACAATTGCGTAATTGCGGTTAGTAAAATAGTTGCATCATTATTTTATTGACGCATAAGTTTTTGTAAATTTCCCAAGTTGTAATCTGGGGCCATACTGCCAATGCTTAAAGCCATACTCAAGTAATATTACTCAAAATTACAGACGTAGACTTGGAGTTCCTAAAACAAGGATTATCATAAAAAATAAGAAGAAGAAGAAGAAGAACAACAAGGATTATAATTCTAGAACACGAAAGTCGACAATAATGAAATAGTATGGTATTATGACCCCTGGGTAGGTTAAATAGGCTTATTTGTTTCCTAGTTTGTTAACAACAGGCTCAGGGATAAGTGGACATAGCGGATAATATACATACTTGTAACGTTCAACATTTCAGGCAATAAAAAATACAAGTTACGTTACATTTGAATAGACTTGAACGAAATGTCGCTATTGTATGATGTTATCTAGTTCATCAGCTAATCTTATCGCGGCGCCTTTTATTGTATGTACTACTACTACTAATCTTGTCAGCGCATTGAACTGATGGTTGAATATAATATTTTTCATTCTATTTGCGTCCTTATTTAAAAACTGACATATTAACTAGTATAGATGGTACCAGTTACCAATGCAATTATATGCAGTTATGTGTCAATAAAAGCGATATTTGTTGTTACTTTTAAATTTTAAGAGGTAATACGACATCTATATCCTTTTGTGTTTAAGATAGCGTTAAGTGTTGCTCATAAAGTGTGCAACAAAGAAAACTAAACCTTGTTTTCACTGATTTAAAAGTTATTATTGTTCGTAGTAATAGAAGCAAAAACAGGGTACTCAGTTTCCACGGTCTGATTACTGGATGTTGGCTCTAGACAACGTCTTTATCGGAATCAATCAGAAACTATTATTCTGTTGTTAAAGACATTTGTTTTTTTAATATTTTACTTAATGAAATCGTAACCAATCATATCACGATAAATAAACTTGTTCTGTAATACCCAATTAAGTACATTTCGAATAACCTTGCATCGAAAGTTAGGCTAGTAAAATTCATTTTTAACTTTCTTTATTAGAAATCTATGTGCAACTGTTTTATAGTCTGTAGTAAGTCGGTATAATGTGTTTCAATAAAATCTGATGCCAAAATCACCACTTACTGGCTTGATCTTTTTAAAACACCTGCTTTACTCTTCTCCTAATTGAATTGGTTTTTATGAGTAGCTGGTACCTAGATATGATGTTGATATCAATGATAACACGGTTTTTAATATGGCTTAAAAACTTTTGTGACCTATGGGTTGTACTCCACACGTGTTTAGATTGTTTAGCGTCAGAATTTCAGTTAAAATTTCGAGTTTGCCGTAGGTTAAAACTGTTTCAATTAAAGTTTAACTATTAGCATTGTTTATTTTTGCCAACAAGTTACATTTAAAAAGTAGATACTTTTCAATGAATACATTACCTAACGATGCCGTTCGTTTAAGTATTAGTGGTACATGCACCCACTGTTCAAATGTCGCGGTCTCTTCAAGGGTAGATCTTTGTGTTGAACTACTTTAAATTATCAAGCTTTGTGGACACAGTTGCTTTCATCGACTTGTGTCATCGGTATTAATGTACCTACTCCAATAATACTTGTCGTGATCAACAAAGCTGTTTGTAATGATAACGTGTGAGGCATTCAGAGACCACACCGGTTGAATACCTACAAGAGCGTCCATACTCCATACCATACGCTAGGACGTACCTTTTATCGATAGTGATTATGTATGTGTATGTTAATTTAATAAAGACAGGATTGTAAGATTATAATCAGTCGGAATTAACTGATTTTGTTCTACAAATTAGTCGTACTTTACCAATCACTTTTAAATATTTTATTAAAATTTATTTTACATTGCATTACGAAGAAAAATACTGAATATCATAAATATAATGTATGAATACTTATAACATCGTCAGTCCATTATCATTGCATTCACTGGTAGACAAAGACTCAAAAGGCATCAGACAGACGTTTCTGCGCCCTTTCGCTTTCAATTAACGACACGAATTTTCGAAGGGTTTTAATCACATATTATCAGAGCTTTCATAGTAATATTATAACTTCACTTAAAAATGATTCTTCTGTTTCATAATGTATGTTTGTTCTTGAAAACCTTCATCAGAGTACCAGTGCAGCCCCGACTTGTCAAGCAATAAATTGTCATTTTTATTAAAAGCCTTTAAGTACTTAAGTACATGTTATAGTAATCAGAACAACTGAATGGTAGTTGATCACTGTGTTCGAGTATCTCGGTTCTCTGGGAGTATCGCCATGCCTAATTGTAGGATCAAAAGGGGTCAAGTGTGTACATTGATGGGCGCCTTAGGCCCAACGTCATCTTCTGATGTTACAACTTTAAACATGAGCAGTTCTTCAATTAGGTATAATAAATATTATGTGGGGTGACGTCAGTTATAAGTTACTTGTAACAAAATTATTGAATATACTGACTTGTATTTACTAAATAACTGAATATACTGGTATTCTTAGATTGGATAATTATACATAATATAAATTTACTTTACTTTATGAAGTTATGTGGCTACTTATTAATACATGTATTTAATATAGACATTTCATCATCATAGTATTTAAAGTTGTTAAATTGTTCTACATTCATGTATGGGTTTAGGTCTCATGTAAAACAAACTTTTAATATCAGTTATTTTTATACGACTGCCTGAAAAAAGGAGCATATTGTGTTCAGGGTTCATGTATGTATGTATGTGAGTTTGTATATTCCACCATAACTTCTATACGCCTGAACCGATTTTGATAAATGAGGTATCGTTAGAATCCCTAATTTATTCCGGGAGACATAGGCTAGTAAAATTTAAAAAAAAATTGATGGGGTGACTATGGTGCCGCATTAAAGACTAAAGTTGAAAAAAAAAATCGAAAATAAGATTAACTTTATAATCATCATCTAGAAAATGATGAGTAGATTTCAAAAATATATAACACTGTAATTCAATATCCAGTGATTCACAAAAAAATATCATTTAAAAAAAATATGATTAAGATTATTTTTAACTAGATTAATTAAGATTTTAAACTTTTTAGTTCCTTTTTGGCAGGGCAGTCGTGTTTTTAATTTTTTTTTATTATGATTATTTGCGTTCATTTAACAATTCGTAATTACTATGTCTCGTATGCTAGTATATCCCTACCTAATCGCTTTAGATATTTTGGTCTAGTTGTGCTCACACGCACCTAAAACTGACAAAATGCACAAAATAAATGCTCTGAATTGGTCCAGGCCTGAGCTCCCGTGTCTCGACGTTTTTGAAACATACAGTTTTATTCTTTACGTATTATTCGTTTCGTGAGGGAAACGGTTAATATTTAATAACACTTAATGCCGTACGTTTTGCTTAAGTGTTTGGAAACGGAACACTGTGTTCCGACTATTATTTACACTGAACCGCAAAATGCATGTGGTGACAGATCGCAGAGACTCAAAGTCACCTCAAGAGCATTTAATATATTATATATTTTAAAACGTTGTTTGTTAACGGATTTAAGTACCAATGTTGGTTAAAGTTTCTATCGATCTTTCTCTCGATCAACGGTTCATAGTTAGTCACATTTATTTTTGTTTATTTAATTACTACTGATAAACTTCAAGCCGTATTGCCGTTTGTTTAGCAGTGCCTTTGCAGCCTTCACTAAAATTTCAGATATTGATCACATTTTACAATATCTGTGTTATTGTTAGTGACCCAGTCATTTGGTGCTCAATAAGGGAGTTACCTGGAAAGTTTCTCGGGAGTTTCGAAAATTGGTGTATTTTATAGATTTCGACGAGCTCTTTCCGAACTTTGCCACCTCGTACGTACGGTTACAAGAAGAAAAAGATAGCATCACTAGATTTGTCAATAGCCATGTCAAACTGATTTAGTTTAAAGATCTTGTAAAACACCCACAATACCAATTTATTTAAACTGTGGAAGATGAATTTAGGTTTTAACGCTAAAACTATTGATTCTACAAAAAGAAACATTACCACATAAATTGTAGGAAATTTTCTCTAGTTCAATTTATTACATAACTATTTTCATCGTAAAATTTATCCGAAAGGAGTTATTGTCAAAAACGTGTTTTTGGGCGCCATTTTTCCAATATGGCGACGCGAGCGGCAAAGATACGAGGTGGCAAAGTGAAAATTCGGAAAAACACGTCGAAATCTATAAAATACACCAATTTTCAAAACTCCCCAGAAACTTTCCAGGTAAAACTAACAAATTACTGGAATATAGGCCTTGCGTGTTAAGTGGAAAAACTCGTGCGAAACTGGAGCACAATCGTTAAATCAAATGATGCTGTCAACCTGATATTGAAGATCCGACAGAGAAGAATATAAAGCCTGTTCCAATCAAATAATCATTCTACGCTGTATGGTGTATATTGAACACTAGAGTTTGTCCTTCAATCACACTGCAGCAATGGATCAACGTGAATTTTTGCATGAGTATAGTTGAGGTACCTGGAGAGTGACACAGACTACTTTTGTCCCGGAAAATTAAGGAGTGCCTGTGGGGAAAAAAAACTTAAACCACGCGGACGAAGTCGCGAGCATAAGCTAGTTTATTATATTTGTGGTCACTGGTAACTGTCAAATCAACAACGATTTTATTGAGTGAATTTGAGTGAATTATTGACCCATCTTTTGACATATAAAAAGCCGGAATTCGATGTCAGGTTGTCGGCAATTTGTATCAAAGCGCGAGCTGCACGCAATTTTGCCAAACCAAATGGCTTTGTCCAGTCCAATATTTTAGACTAAATGATACGACTGTCCGCGTGCATTCAAGTTTTTTGATTTCCGCGGAACCTGCTTAATTTTCATCAGGGATAAAAGTAGCCTATCTGTTAATTCTGGGTATATGCTATGTACATTCCAATTTCGACCAAATCGGTTCAGGTTTGCGGCGTTTCGACTTTCGAGTGACTTTATTCTGGTAAATTAAACAGTTCGCACGGGAATAAAAAGAAATTTAATTCACGCGGACGAAGTCGCAGGCGCCAGCTAGTTTATAATATTAGTAGGATAGGATTATGTCGCGCGTTCAAACTTTTTATTTCAAAATGCTTTTACAAAAACAGGTGTAAGATCTGAAAACCATCTATTGCAGATATGTCACCGTAAGATTGTAATAACCGTTAGATTATAATATAACTCGCGAAATCGCAAAGTGTCGAAAGATTACAATTTAACGCATTATTTTCCGGTAGATTGTAATCTGTTAGGTGTATTAACCTGATAAAACCTAAGTGCCAAGGGCACTACCTGGTTGTTTATGTCGAACCCTAACCTAACCTTCATGAAACAGACAAGAATACGTAAATACAATGAATATTTCAAAAATTGACACTCAGAACATTGAACGGTTCACAATCTTTCGACAGTTTACAATTTCGCGAGTTATATTATAATCTAACGGTTTTTACAATGTTACGGTGACAGATACAATGTACTCGATGATTGTATTATAATTTACTTTTAGGCAATCTTGAGCATTGGTAGTGGAGCACGGCTTTTAATCTTCGACAGTGGCGGCGCCTCACTCGTCTTGTTTACGTCTAATTTTGGCGCGAGCGCCGCGACGCCATCCCCGCGTCTCCCGCGCCTTGCCCATTGAGTATTGTACGCATGCGGTTATTTCGGCAAGCGCATGGCAAATCTACTTACCCGCCACTAAATCACACAAAGCTGAGTTTCTTGCCGGCTTTTCTCAGTAGAATCAGCTTTCTGAACCGGTGGTAGAGTCTTAACGTTTCATGCACAAGTTGTCCTACGTGAAATAAATAGATCATTTATCAAACCACAGACTATACTTAATTAGTATGTCGCGCTTTTGTTACTTTAGAATTAAGATCAATTATTAAAATGTGCTAAAATAAACCACTCTGTACCATCACGCAATCATACTGGTGCGACACGCAAAATTCCAATATATGTATAGTGTATATGTCACCGTAAGATTCCAAAAAACCGTTAGATTATAATCTTACTCGCGAAATTGCAAAGTGTCGAAAGATTACCATTTAACGCATTATTTTCATATTAACATTAACATATTAGGTATGTCTATTAACCCGATAGAACATAATATAATAATAATCAGGTAGTGCCCCGCCATTTATGTCGAACCCTAACCTACATGAAACAGACAAGAAAACGTAAATAAAATGAATATTTTAAAAATTGACACTCATAACATTGAACGGTTCACAATCTTTCGACAGTTTACAATTTCGCGAGTTAGATTATAATCTAACGGTTTTTATAATCTCACGGTGACAGTATATGATAAAGTTAGAACTAAGAATATACTTTGATAAAGTTAGAACTAAGAATATATTATGTTCAACCTTCAACATAGTAATATTGTATTGTAAGTTGTGACTTGTGATTTGTTAATCAATCATTTTTAAGTATCTGTCAATTTACCATTTGTACTCCAATTTACACAGCACAATCCTAATCTGGTGGAGATCGTAAAATATTTTTTTACAAATACATCTTAATAGGGCAATAACGAAATTGGTTCAAATTAATCAGATTTACTTGAGTTAAGTTTAAGTACCATATTTCAAGACGATAAAAATGTTAGTGACGTCTAATCTATCATATTCTTTAGCTATATCATTCCAAAAATACTTATTCGGAAGTTAGGAAATTAGGACCCACCGTATTTAAAGATTATAGCATAAATGAAATGAGATGGGCGGTGTTTGATATTTAATTGAGTATACACAAAGTGCGTTCGCCGTAAGTCCATTTTTCACCTGCTGTTGGAGTTAACGAGATTGCGTTCTGTGATGTTGCCGCGACTTGCCCCCGAGCTCGGTTCAGTTTCTTGGAAGTTGGAACCGACCCCACCGATCCCCCTCGCGCCCCCCGCCTATCGATAATCATCTCTCTGTCCGTGTCATGACGTTCTTTATGTTCATGCTAAGCATAGCTTCATCTACACTGTCGACATTATTCATCTCGCCTTAGGTTTATTATACCTACTATATATAACAAGTACTAACACCTTAATGGGAGGTCCTTGTAATGGGAATATAAAATCTCATTGATTGGTTGAGATTTTTATCTTTTTACTTTTTTCACTGGGAATAATAACCAGATAGGAACAGGATAGTTATGCTTTCAAGAGTTTCACGATACAGCTTCTATTTACTATGTAATAGTACCTACCTACTACCTAACTACCACGTCATGCAAGAGTTATAAAATGTAAATATTTTTTTTTATCACAAAGCTACGGGCCATTAATAAAATTTAAACAACAGTTAAAAATAGGTGTCTGCGATAAAAGTTATACACCTCGCTTCGTTATTTATATCGATAAATTATGTGCGGCGCCTCCCTGCAAGTGCACTGTCAGTTCGTGTTGAGCTTATTTTATTTTATTTGGTACACCTGAGTTGTTAGTAACAAAGGGATTGATTTTTTTCCCGTCTCCGCTGCGGTCTTTGAGCGCCTCGCCGCATTCTCGGAACCAGCGCCGATCATTCAGTAATCTCAGAAAGTTTATCGATAACTGTTCAGAATGATTCTTTGCTCGCTTGCACGATTTACACAAAAACTTAAAAAAATTCTGATTGTAAGTAGCATAGATTAAGGATTGTAGAGCACCAATAAATATATGGTTAGTAGTTTTAACAATAATTATGTAAGCGCCAATTATTTAATATAACAAATAACAATATGGTGGTTTTACAATAAGTTGTTATAGTATTATGTGATTATATTTTTTTAATTCTTTCATTTGTATGTATGTTCAAAAAAAATGATCGGAAAAAAAACACAAAATAAAAAGAAAAAAAAATTTAACACTCGCTCCCTCAGAAATGCCACAAGGAAACTTAAAATAATTAAAACTCGAAAACTACCAAAAATCGCTGAACATACATGGGGTATTTTCTGATAGATCTAGGTACGAGGAATCTAAATTTTTTCTTTGGACATCACTATTTGGGCCCCCTGTATAAGCAAACAATACTAAAAACTAAGTATTCTGAAGTCGAAAGCTAAAAGTAACTAGTTACAGGAATATGCAAGCGTGACAGACATACGGATCGGATTTAGGGTCAGGCCAGACGAGCGTAATTTTTTGAGTTGTGAAATTACGCGACTCACATTGCGAAATTTCTGCTGCATTCTGTTTCATATAAAAGTCCGAAATGACTCTATGCGGCTCTATAAAGCGAATCGCAAGTCAACTAGAATTGAGGGTTCCTTTTTCCATTTTGGTATGGAACCCTAAAAATTATATTTGTAAGGCAGGTCTACCAGCTATTTCAATTGATCGCGAATCCTTATGCAAGTTCGACCTTACTATATTAAAATGCTTCATGACCCTACCTTGATATTATATTGAACAATAGTATTGCGCAAACTACCCGTATTAAAATTACAAATAGGTATCATTTTACATCTCAAAGTTTAAACCGCCTCACACCCACGCACTTTCGCAATTGTCAATTTTTTTATTGCTTCAAAGTGTAAACTGTGAAGTCATACTCACCTTTTGTTCATAGCTTGATAGATTTTAAAATTCAACCTGAAACTCCTGAAGTTCCTTAAGTAACGGTTAAGCAACCCTGACTTTTTACACCTAAAATAGGGGTTTCAAATTATTTAGTAGGAAAACACGAAATGAAAAACTTTACGTAAGTGAAGTCGCGGGGAAAAGTTAGGTGTGATAATGCTTATATCTTTAAATGTAGATAGATCTCAAACACTACCTAAGCAGTAAGCATATTAGAAAGGCATAAAGGTAAACCAGTCGTGCAAGTTGATGCAGGTTCGCGGCTGTAGTCTGTATTGCCTTACGAAACGATCTTTTGTTTCTCGAGCTAAACAGGAAAAGGTTCCTCTATATACATACATACTTAGAATGTATGATTACTTAGCTTTTTATTATTAAATATGTATGATTTAGACTTGGTACTGTAACAGTTCTATGGTTATAGAAAGCACATAAGAGACTTTAGAGTTTGCTCCGGGACCTTCCCAAGTTGAAGGTCAGTTATTAATAAATCTACTTCTATTGTGTGGTGTATTATTATTAGTACAATATTTGTGTGGTGGGAGGGTTTAGCCGTGGCTAGTTACGACCCTACCGGCACAAACGTACCCCTAAGCGATTTAACATTCCGGTACGATGCCGTGTAGAAACCGTCTAAGGGTATGAGTTTTAATATAACTGCCATACTCCTAACAGATTAGCCCGCTACAATCTTAGATTAGATCATCTCTTACCATCAGGCGAGATCGCAGTCAAGGGCTAACTTGTAGTGGAAAAAAAAGGTAATACTCGTGCCTATACAATACAGGTTAGTAGCCAGTGATGGCAAAAAGGCATCGAAACTAATATCTAGCGGTAGGGTGAGGTAATGATGGTGCGGGAGGCAGAGCAAGTGGGACAAAGCGTTCGCCCGTTGGAGGGAACGAGACGTGCATACAAACTAGGGATGTCTGAATATAGATTGATCTATATATTTACCTAGATTATTTTTTGATTGCGAGACAGATCTGGGTCCGTACTTGGTTAGTCTAGGGCTTGGCTTGGATACGAAATTTAAAGCAAAAGCATTATTTTCATTTTTGGCCTGTAATCTGGATGGTGCAGTCGAAGAAACTTAACCCGTATCACAACAACTGTCTAGTTCCTGGCAAGTTGCGAATCTGGTGCAGTAGTACCGAATAAGTGGCCGCAACCATTACAACTTCCGGCGCATTTACTTCAATGTGAATGGGCTTGGGCTGGGGGCTTAGGGCTGTTACTCATCCTGGAATTCTAGAAGATTTCCTTATATCTATCCTTTTATTTTATACCTTTATGATGAATGAGTTGGATTTTTGTTGAACACTTCAAGTTCGATAGCTAGGACACAAAATAAGAAACGAATTAATTTTGATGCGAACTAGCAATATAGACGTTGATTTTGACGTTGACATTTGAATCCCTTAAGTAATGAATATTTTCTCCTAGAAAATTCATAAAAAAAGCGTTTACCTGTGGTCCCACTGGTCTGACCCATATAGCTATAATATATAATAAACAATTTAAAAAACCATTGCTAAAAATTTCTCGAGATTCTACGATATTGTGACATGCCATTTCCTATAATATATCTCTGTGCAAGTTCCTCGTTGACTCGCCAATCTAACCACTGAGATATACTCAGATTTTTCAATTTTTTACCGATCACACGAAATTATTACGATCTCGTCCAAACATGAATTTAAACCCGTTGATGAAACGTATGTTAACCCGGAAGTTACCTCGTCGTGTAGATAGATTATTTTGCCATTTTCTGTGGAGTCAAGTCTATATAAAGAATATGAAAAATTTTCCGTTTCATAATTTAACTCCGTAGTAGGAGCACGAGGAAACGTCCTTAGCATCGTAGATTATAATAACTGTATTCATCCGATAAGCAACCCTAAACCTGGCTAGTGGAAGCCATATGAATGAGCAGAGCGTAATGCACAATGAATTATTCGTGCCAGACTGGCTTCCGTTGGCGCCGGACACATGCACCGTATTCTGACTTTTTCTGATTAACGTCTAATTATAGGGCATAGCTCCACATGATCCCAGTGACTCAACTCACCTTAATAACTGTAGCTACAATAATGTTCAACTCTCATTTTGGCTCGTCTGTTGACAATAATTTGTGAGAATTAGATTTGATTTCTCTTGAACTGTGTATTGACAGCAACTGTTCGCGGAAACTAGTAAGCCCAAGTTAATATAAGACCTTTGTTTAGTATCTACTACCATTTCACAATATCAAGCTCTTGAGTCCTCTTTAGTTTTCGGGTAATAGGTTAGTTCTTTAGCTTAGTTAGTAGGTATTAATCATTATGTATATTTTTCCGAATATATTTGTTTATCGGGCTGTGTCCTCCATTTGATTTTACGACGAATTGGCATTTTATTGCGACTACTATTGAAACGTGTATTATATTAAGGAGCCAAACGACCTTAAAACCGGTCTCAATCAATTTTAGTCACAATCTTCATTTTTGGGAATCGTACGGTGGTTTTGTAAATTCAATGATAACGCGTTCAGTCGACCCGGATGCTGTTTGTTACCGGGTCTGAGTCGACTATATGAGGCAGGTCACGACGCTCTGTCATCCTTGTCCCACGCCACCTATACCTACCTACCTTTGATAATTGAAGCGTTCACTTACGAGAAGGAACGTGTCAAGGAGTAATTAAACAATCGAAAATGCTACTAAAATATCATCTAAGAGACTAAAAATAGTCTGTAGTTTAATTCAGTTTCCTTGTCAATGTAAATCGTAAGTAAATAATTGGGGTAAAGTCAACAGACACATTAATAAAAACCTACATCTACATACCTGTTCACGTAAAGAACAGTTTGGCAAGTTTTAATCGCCGTTCTTTTAGTGGGTCGCCAGTTACCACAGCTCCGGAGAGCATGAGAGCTCTGTAATTTCTATAAGATAACACGATCGTGTTATCTGGTAACTTTCTAAACTTAGATGAAAAACATGTTGTTAACCTCTGGCGGCGAGCGGCGGACCACCTAGCAAGGCCGACTAGTTCGCCTGCCCGCGCTGCCTTGTGGCCTGGCCTACTGCACACATTGCCATTTGTATTTATAATAAGTATAGTCATTTAACTACTGGTGAGTAACAGTATTTCAAATATCGTTATTTCGAAATTACAGTAGGTACTTATAGTCTCTTAGTTGATTAAATCGTATCTACAGCAGAGTATTAAACAGCTATTTAATCAAATAATAACTTTTTAAAACCTACCCTACCTTTGAGACGAGTATTTATTTAAGATTATCAGAACGTTTCTGTTTCTTTTGGGGTGGGTATGTCAGAAAAAGCAGATCAAACAAGTTAAAATTAACGATGATAATAGATGCTTCGTAACAATCTGGTGGATAAATGAACCAATTCTGGCAGTGACTCATTCATTCACATGAATACGCTTTACTAACCAACCAAATTTATTTACGCTAAAAGCAACGAAGATCATGAATTGTCTGAGATGCGAAATAAACAAAACTATGATTAGGATACTAATATAAGTGCTTATACCTATTCAAATTACTTGGTATATAGTTCATGATTTTAGATGCAAGTGTAAGCTTTGGGCTATTAGATGTTGTTGATATATACCGCCGATTCCAGGTTATATTTTTATTGTTAGTAAGTAGGTAGGTATCTGTTTACATAGAATTTATTATTGAAGGTTTCTATTTTTTAATGTTTGTGACGCTGCCACGACTTCCACGAGATGGATCGTAGGTTTTTAACCGAGAGCAACATGGCGGAGACGGCGTTCTATATTTGAATCTCGGACGAGTCGGCGCTCACTTACGTAAATAAGCGCACACACAAGTAATCTGTAATACTACACAAAAGAGAGTAACGTGTAACACCATTATGATTAAATAATATAAACTTGACGCCATTATTTCTTTCAACACTAATTGTGTAGGTATAAGTGACTAGCGCTACTTAAATAAATCTATCAAAAAGTGTTGTTTCTACGATTTTGATGTGTTCCTAATAATATGTATATGTGCTATATTAGTCTACTTTGCACAAACGTTTGAAGCTACCCACACAAACAGAAGTGGACGAAAACGCCCGAGTGACGCATCGACTTCCGGCCGATGATTTTATTACGGGATCTACTGTTCCAGCCAAACTTTATTTTAACGTAATTTCACTAGAGAAATAATTCTGCGAAATATGACAGATTAACATCACAAATCACAATCGTACTTTTATATTGTAATAGCCAAAATATGTTTTTTTGTTCTTCAATCAGGCAATGAGTGGTGAAGCGGATAGAAAAAAATATTCTCATTTCTAGCCCGGAGTTAGGAAGTTGGCGGTGTTTGACCCTTGTACCTCGGAGAGCAGGAAAAGCCGACGGTCCTGCGCCTGATCTTTATTCGATCGTGTCGGATTTTCCGTCCCATCGGGCTATGAGAGTAAAGAAACAGAGAGTAGACCTGTGTATGCGCACACACTTGTGCACTGCAATATTTCCCGCGCAGATAGATGGCTAATTAAACCTCTCTGGAGACAGGCCGCCGTGGCGGAAATTCGTTCGGGAGGACATATTATTATTACTTCCACGGAACTGGGTATCCTGAAAAGCAATACACTAAACAGTCGTAATTCATGTACAAGTTAGGCTCGCTTCATCTACAATTTCTCTGGCTCTATTCTAACTTCTACTTCTAGATTTATAGGACAAATCAATAGGGGTCCGAGGTTTGGAAAATATATGTTATTGCGAATCCAAGGTTACTCTATAATACACCTTCAAAGAGAGCGAAGTTGGGAACAAGCTATAGTATACAAATAAAAGGAAAAATATGTACGCGTGAGTGGCGCCAGCCTGCTCTCTCGAGCCGCGACAAAGGACCGATTGATTTATTTATATCTAAGAACTATACAGGCTGCTACTTAAAATAGCTTTAACATACAAAAGGTTTGAGCACACCTAATAATAAATTTGACTGTTACAAAATATTACGTTACGTTATAATAGACGTAGGTAAGAAGTTGGAACATAATAAATATACTATACTATACAAAGTAAGAACCGAGGTACCTCGGGTACCTATAGAAGCTGCTAGCCAAAAATCAACCTATGGTATTTTTTTTTCTGGTATTAGCTTTATTATTTTTCTGGAGTGAGTGTCATAGTGGGTACCTATTTAGATCCTGAAGAAAGATAGGTACACACTACACACCTACACTTTTTCTGCCTCTGTTTGCGTCTTTGCTCAATTCGTTAGCTTATTTAGCTGCACACTATGGCTGCACTTTAGGTTTGTGTATTGTACTTGTACACGTCCGTGCCTCGGAGTGCCCAGGTGAGAATGTTGAGGCTTTGATCCAGGCGCAGTAGCGTGCACAGGGTTTGAAGCTAGGATATGCATTAGTTAGTCATAATGCCTATTTACTGACTGTTATGGTGAAAAATTAGCATTGACGTATTTCCATTTGAGTAAGCACTAAGCAGTGCTTTTATTATTCCATGAAGTGCACGCCACTGTCCAGACGTGAGGCGATATTAGCAGTTGCAAAAATGTCACATTTTCAAAGTCCGACCCACATATTAAAGTATCTTATAATTTCTGAAACAAGTGTGACCCCAGAATTTGAGAAATGCTTCTTGTACACCCTGTCTGCTTCTGTTCTCCCATCAGAAAGATGGGAGTACACAAGCAGACAGGGTGGGAGTAACTTTAAATTCGAGCGTGATGGAATTGTCAACCTCGCATTTATTAGGAACCTATTTAAATTATTGTAGATAGTTTAATAACACTTAATTATAAAAACCTTTTCCTGTCGGCCTAATACTTCTGAATTGCGACAACGCCATCACACCTTATAAAGCTAAATAACCGTTGTTTAAACAGCGGAGTCTAGTCCTGATTAGTTTGTTTTCCGGGTCTTAAATTCATGTACAGTAACCGCGCAATTTATCTGGTTACGTAATCCATCTCGAGAATAAATAACCAGCTTTGTTACGAGGTTACGCGGTGGTCTGTTCATTGTGCTATCTGTTGTGTATAGAGTTTGGAAGTCAAGTGTAGTGTAAAAGGGGGAAAATTGCGTGTAAGACGAATGAGGATGTGCGTCCGACGTGACGTGCATCCGCCGTGCGTCCGTACTCAGCGCCATCTTAGGAG
Source organism: Erebia palarica (assembly GCA_964035005.1). Lineage (NCBI taxonomy): Eukaryota > Metazoa > Arthropoda > Insecta > Lepidoptera > Nymphalidae > Erebia > Erebia palarica. The sequence goes on along the minus strand of OZ035992.1, from coordinate 25,023,633 downwards.
CGATCAGTAGGTCAGGTGCACACAACATTTGTTTTAATGAGGTACAGTTGGATTAAAAATTCTTCAAAAAATTAAAATGTGGTATTAAATTCTTTATTTGTTGCTATAGCTTGGATGATTTGCAACATGTATTATGCAGGAGCTTAATTAATATGTTTCAGATGTTTTTATTGGTTTAAAAATATAAGAAATAATAAGTTGCCTCATTAATGCTTTAATGTAACTATTAGGTAAGTCCTTTCGTTTGTAATTGCCCTTAATGGCATAATTATTTTTGATGCCAAGTTTTGCATACTAATCTAATGTGTGCCATACTTATTACTAATAGATGACCATACTTTAAAATGCTAAAATCTAAATATTAAACTAACTATAAAATTTATTCAGAGCAAATTCTTATATACCTACTACCAAAAAAACAATAAAACCCAATGATAAAATCTTAATCAAAATGACCACCCCTGGTTGCCCTTGGGCTAAAGGTACCCAACAAACTTGCAGAATTGCCACGCTGAATGGTGATGGATAACCTTTGAACCAGGTAGGAACCAGAACGTGGGTCACAGCTAGGGCTTCCAAATTTTCGGACTCGGTTTTCAATACCGGTATTGAAATGTCTAATACCGGGACACTATAAACGAAACAGTGACTATTGCATATATTTCTTGGTACATGCCACTGTTTGTCTAAGCTTATCATAACTTGTATCTTAGGCACATTATCTTAAAAAGAGCGCATTTATTGCTTAAAACCAGTGAAGAAAAGTCGTATGTTCACTCAGAAGGAAAAATTAGTGTTTGAATTTAGATCCCTGTGGCTTGGCATTTCTATTTCATTGTCTCTCAAAACGTTCTGTGTTTTATAATAAATGCATATTTAATTATGATATTTTTTTTTAATAATAAGTATTGAATTTTAGATTAATTTGTGTTTTGACTAAATTATCGTATTCTTCGACTTCGATCGACTTCTTACAAAAATATCTTTTATTTCTCGTTTAGTAGTCACAACTCACAAGACATTTTACTATAGTGGCTTAACGCTCAACAACCTCGGCAGAATTTCTCCACAGGTGGGCCTACAAATGAGCAAGACGAAGATTATATCTAATGCACACGTTCACATTCATACATTAATGTTGATGAGTACATATACCTGAGGCGTTAGGAAGGTCCAATTTCGAGAAAGAGGTCACGCCGAATCCAACTCGGTTGGGCAGCGTTTGGAAAACTCCGCAACATCTTCTCGTCCAAAATTCCTCTGTGTCTGAAGACGAAAGTTTTCGAGTTGCCAGTGATGACTTACGGCTCCGAAACTTGGTCGCTAACTATTGGCCTGATAAAAAGGCTCAGTGTCACTCAGCGGGCGATGGAGAGAGCTATGCTTGGAATATACTTGCGTGATCAAGTTAGAAATTAGGAGATTCGTAGGCGAACCAGAGTAACCGACATAGCTCGAAGAGTCACCAAGCTTAAGTGGCAATGGGCGGGGTACATAGTTTATAATATTTGCAATGGTGGCCTCGTGCCGGGTAGGTGGACGGACGATCTCAAGCGTGCAGCTGGGAGCCGCTGGAAACAAGCGGCACAAGACCGTGCTCTGTGGCGATCTATGCAAGAAACCTTCGTCCAGCAGTGGACGTCTATAGGTTGAGACGACGACGATGACGACGATAGTGGTTTAAATTGCAATCTTCGATACTAATTTCACTCATTATATGAAAATAACCATATTTATTTAATTTTGTGTGTACGTTGACAAATATATTTTATATTGAAAGTTCAAAATTCAATGGAGATAAAAAATACATTTTTTCGTAAGAATTAAGTCGACGCATAAATAATAATCTCAATAGTCAAAATACAAATAAATCTAAAAATCAATACTTGGTGATTTTTAAAGAAAATACAATTTCATAAAATATAGTGATATAAAATAGAGTGAACTTTAAGTAACTCCTACTTAAAGTTTTGTGTTATACCAATTCACAGCAATATTTTGATTACTATCAAAATATTTTTTTTGAAAATTGATGTTTTTTTTTAAATTAAACAGCTATTTGTAATTGTGCCCTTTGCTTCAGAAAACCCTGGTTTTAAGTTAAAAAAACATCTAACCCAGTTTTTTTTCCAATACTGGGATCCTGGGATCCCAGTATTGAAAAAAATCTTTCCGGTATTAATACCGGTATATGAATGCCCTAGTCATAGCCCCTTGCCCTAAAACGACGGAAATTCGTTTATAAAATTTTTTGCTTCCACACACCAGCATCCCATCGTCATTGGGTGCCTGCAACGACTGACAATTATAATAGATAGTTATTACTTATCATCTTTTCAATGTTTTATCTACGTATAACTCGGCCCCACATGGAATACTGCTCTCATCTTTGGGCACCCCAATACCAGCTTCTTCCATCTGACCGGATACAAAAGCGGGCAGTTCTCATGGACCCAATCACAAAATAAATTGCTAGCTGGAGACCCTATAACACCGAATAGACGTCAGTTCTCTTAGTGTGTTCTATTGACTCTAAACGAGGAATGTTCTGAATATTTATCTATCTAACACCGCCTTCCGTTTTCTCTAGTAGTCGCAGAAACCAATTTCATCCTCACCATCTGGATGCCTATTCTTCTTTCACCTTCCGTTATTCCAGGTATTACCTAACACATACCTGCAAATTATGAAACCACCTCCCACTGTCGGTTCCCACATGGCTTCAATATCATGGTGCTCTTAAAAGAGCGGATAAGAAAATTTCTCAAAAGCCGGAAATGCATGGTTGGCGATTTCTCTGTTGCTACAAACGTTCATGGGCGGGGGTAATCACTTAAATTAGGTGACCCGCCTGCTTGTTTGCTCGCTATAAATAAATAAAAAACTCAAACCCTTTAATCTAAGTTCAAACCGCTTTAATCATGTGAGACGTGAGGGTATACCGGGTAAGAAAAGATTTTCAGAATTTCCAATTTTTTATAATTTCTAGGTACCTATAGCAAAAGGTACAAGATACGTTTACAAAGTAACAACCACAAAGGCTGGAAATATTTGCGAAGCAGTTGCAACTTGCAATCAACAGAACTACTGTAAATAACCGGTAGTGTAACTAGGTAATAGGTATATGCGGTTTTAATGCAGTTGCGACTTGCTGCAATTTTCCAGCCCAACACCGGGCTTGTAGCCTGTAGCCCTTAGTAAATATTATTATTCTAGACGATGCCCGCGAATTCGTCCGCGTGGATTGAGGTTTCCTTTTTTCATTGTTTGTTCGCGTGAATTGACGAGGATGAGGAGGTGGTGTTTGGTTCCCGCGGGAACTCTTAGATTTTCCGGGATAAAAAGTGGCCTGTGCTTCATCCAGATCCGTTCAGCCATTTTTCAGAAACTTTCGGATTTATAATATTAGTATAGGTAAAGTTAAGCTGTGTAGGCATTTATGATATGCACCTAACTATCAATAAAATGTAAAAAAAATACTATGTAGTAAACTACCTATAGGTACCAGGTTATTATATAGAATTGGTACCTAAGGAAGCTCGAAAGACATGATGACATTGACCTTTTCGACGCAAGTGTTGTACTTACTTAATGTAGGTACCTAGCTACCTACATAAATAAATTAGGCGCCGTGGATTATTTATGAGACACGGAAACTTTTTTTGATAAAAATTAAAAGCGTAAGTCACTAGAACTTATTGGGATAGGTAAACTCATTGATATTTGGTGGATAAAAGGCTGTTGAATATTAGTCTTTACTGCTTTATTATAATACCATGATGATTACGAATTTCCCCAGATGCGAAAGACATTGCTGTAAGCAAGCGGTAAGGGGGTTGGCAGTTGGTAGATAGGTAACCTCTTGCTGTAAGTAAGTATATTTAGGTACATAATATTTGAGTGGGCTACAACTTACAACCATCCTGTTTAAGCAAAACAGATTGTAGTATAAAAATGAAGTCATGTTTATCTATCTACCATATAGAGCTTCAGGCACTTTTGAGTTTTGACTTATTTCTGAAAGTCTCTCGTAATTTTGAGACTGATTATAATTTTAAGAAAATTCTTTGTAAAATTTCTAGCTAAATATATGGTGCACTAACATTTGGCTATAAATGTTGATTATATAAAAAATTAGATTTTTTATGCGTTATTTTGTGAAAAAGTGTCATCCCTCCCCTACCATACTTAGGTGTCTATAAAATAAAAATGTGTTTCTCGGAATCGGTTAAAGGAAGTCGGGTCTGGGAACCAAAAATATACCGTACAAATAAATAAATCATCAGTTTGTATGCATAAAAAAGATTTTAAAGGTGTTCTTTGTTCTGAAGCACAGCTAGTGGTATCGGCGCTATCGAGAGCTGCAGTGCTATTGTGTAAGAGTAGAAGGCCTTCGCGAGAGAAAGACATTTTGTTTCTCAATACTCAGGTTGTCACCTAGTGATTGTTCACGACGTACCTATAATATTCATATTCTCATTTCACTACTCTACTGAGTCATGAAATATTCATACTTATTTGTACATACCAGTCCTGTTTTTGTAAAACAAACTACAGGTGCCTACCTAAATTACATACTTACCGATATTTTTCATATGTACATACCTAAAAGGGTCTAAACTCTAAAGCGATCCTCAAGGTTTTCTTAAGAACGTATCTAAGTATCTAAACAGTTGTGTAGCAAGGATTTCCTTTAAAACCTTGACAATTAGAATAGCAGATTTCTATAAATGACCACCACATACTGAGTGACCCTACTTACCCCACGATTGTCGTTTATGGGTTTAAAATAAGGTTATTTTAAGTTATTCTTAATTAGGTTGCTCCTGCAAGAAAAGCAATTCTAATGTTAATAAGGACTGTTTACGACAATCCGCACATATATATGTATAAACCCTTGCAGATAGACCACAGAAAAAGACACTCGCAGTTGGGAAACCATTCGATTTTGTCCAGTCAAGTCACACTATTACTAGTTGTAGCAGCTGAAATACCTACCAAAATGCGTACTTTTACAATATTTGGACTCCGAGCGAAAGAGCGGTCTCATTGTAACGTCTCGATGGAAGCCTGATCTAAGCAGTCTTATCAAAGTTTTTTGCAATAAAAAGGAAATTATTGCTCAGAAGTTATCAATGCAATTAGGATTCAGGTAAGTACTACTTAAACTATACCGGGGCTATCATTTTAAGCAAACGCTGCGATAGGTAAAATTAATTAATACGTACCCACTACCCACCTATCGGCCAGCTCCAACATGTTTATGTATTTATTTATGTACACATGTTGTGTACATTAACCCTCATCCAAATACCAACCCACTGGATAGTTCAGTGTACCAAGTACCAACTCATTGTGGTTCAGCTATCGATGCTACCGAGTCGTCCAACCGTCTACAAAGCTACGAAGTTAATTCATCAAACATATCAAGTGTCTGAATTCTAAGAAAAATAAAGGCTCTTGGCGGGGCAAGAATAATGACATAATGTGTACAAACATTTTGCTCGGGTAAGGCTTGTATAACTGTGTGGCCGGTGTTATGCAAGCCGGCGGCGGCGCTGGCAGGCTCCACAATGCGCTGTAATTACAAACGCCCGCGTCCCCCGCACTCGCCGCCCGCGCCTCACGTGTCTTCATCACGTAAATTTACAGCTTTACTGTTTTACTTATTACATTACTATTTATGTGCCTTTCCTTAAATAAAATTAATCGATGTCTACCGAAATAGAGCGCTAAACCGGCATCATGGAGCATAGGTATCTAATACATGTTATATTCTCTGCTGTTATTGGTTATATAGATAAGTAACTACATTGCATCCCTAAATCGTTTCAAGTAAAAGCTAGTAATTTATAAAAAGACTTATCATTTGACAATTGAATGACGAATTTCGAGTTAAAAGGAAAAAAAACTCCTTCACATGTTTTTTTTTGGGAAATTCCTTCGGGTGGAGCCTCGACCCCGTTGAATACGTAATTACTACAGGAGGTTTCTGAAGCAGCTTTCCAAAAATGCCCCCAAATATATTTTGTCAAAATATAGGTACGTAAGTCGGATTTCTTCAGTAGGTAATCGGAAACCGATTCCTATATCTGTGGATGTCTTAAAAAATCTAGAGTACTTAGGTATTCTACGTTACCTTCTTTAGGTAGGCTTCATAAATAAAAATATCTTGATAGTTTTTTAGATAAATAGTTTTAAATTTTATTAATTCTACTTACGTAATGTGTAAAAAAGTTGGTCCTGCTTAAAAAACCTAAGTGTAACAACATAAAAAACTAGTCTGCTTACTTGGTTTTTAATAATTTCTGACAGCTGATTGCGATAATTTTTCGATACCCTTTTCCGTAGCGGATAAGAACGTTAAACAAAATTAAGGCCACACATTTTAATGCAACATTATTTTTCAATATTTTATATTATTATGAAACAAAATGTGTACAGTGGATAAATAGTTTTTAATTTTATTAATACTTACGTAATGTGTAAAAAAGTTGGTCCTGCTTAAAAAACCTAAGTGTAACAACATAGAAAACTAGTCTGCTTACTTGGTTTTTAATAATTTCTGACAACTGATTGCGATAATTTGTCGATACCCTTTTCCGTAGCGGATAAGAACGTTAAACAAAATTAAGGCCACACATTTTAATGCAACATTATTTTTCAATATTTTATAGTATTATCAAACAAAATGTGTACAGAATGCATAAAGTAGGTATATTTTACACCAGTGCAGACTTTCCAACACTGCTCGAGCCAAAGTACACACGTCACATTGCGACTTCGTCAGCGTGGATTGAGGTTTTTTTGGTTTCTGCGAGAACTCTTTCATTTACCGGAATAAAATGTAGCCTTAGATGTGTTAATTCCGTTCATTTCTTCTTCTATATTCTTTCCAGACAAATCGGTTCCGTCATTGCGGCGTGAAGGCGTAACAAACATCCAAACTTTCACATTTAAAATACTAGTAGAGCTTGTTTCTTATATGTAGAATACTAGCTGGTGCCCGCGACTTTGTCCACGTGGTTTAAGTTTTTTTATTCCCGCGGATACTCCTCCATTTTCCGGTATAAAAACTAAATTATGTCACTATCCAGGTCCTCAACTATACCCATGCCAAAAATCACGTCGATCCGTTGCCCCTTTGCGGCGTGATTGAAGGACTAACCAACAAACAAACACACTTTCGCATTTATAATATTAGTATGATCCAACGGGCTAAATATATTTCTATGCAACTACCATGTTTGTCATTATCGATATCTCGTAGCTGTAGATATTTTTGTTTCTCTCAATGCGTCGAATTTTGTAATTTGAATAATCCGCCATTTCTCTCTCCTTACCTCCGTCGTCGTATTTACCATTGCTTAAAGTTGTGACTGGAGAGTGGAGACATCTATAATAGTGATTAGTAACTCCCAGATATTTTGGCATCACCACATTCAGCATTTCGGAAAAATCAAGATGCAAAATATAAGTAAATCGATTATGTGGTACTAAATGGGTCGGTGAAACATTCCATTCCTTGGAAAGGAACTCAGGTACCTACTTGGTTCTCCACATCTAATAATCTCTTCCATGGTCAAACAAAATGCGCTGCCGAGTGTAGGTAAATCAAATAGGTACATACGACATCGACAACAGCTGATACTGCGGCCAAGTTCATTAACGCCCCGAGCAAATCGATTCATCGTGGTCATGCCCTCGCCGCTTTTCATTGCTAAATCATTTCCTTATCACCGCTTTTATGTATTATACTTTATTTTCCTCTACATCGATCCTGTTAAAATGCTTTCTTTCTTTTTTTTTGCATTTCTCTTATTTATTGCTGTGTTCAGTTCTAGAGAAAACATTGCTGAGGTTATATAGCCCTAATAAGTTCATCATAAACTTCATCTATTTCAGCACATTCAGATGTGCTTGAGCGTCTAAATCTAAGCGTATCCATGTGCACCAAATAAAACGCCGAAATTTTTATATTAAGAATAATGGGCCCCGGTTTCCTTATGGCGAGTGCCAGACAGGGTGGACTTAGGTATCTATTATTTTAAAATCATATAAATAAACATTTTTCGTTACATCATAGTGAAAACTGTATCAAAATCCAGTAAGATAAGCTGTCTTACTGGATACACTGTTATACACCGGGACAAATTTCTCTGTTTATCTTATGACTCTCTTTACTCATGGATGAAAGAAACAAGTAGGTATCTTATATCCGTCTATGTACCTACCTAATTCTTGGCCCAGTTTATGCCGAATATATCACTAGAGTAGAGTGGAAGCCGAATTTGAGAAAAAACAAAATTGCTCCCTCTAGAAGCCATAATGTAACAAATTCAAAAATAAAAGTCGATAGACTTTGGCAAGTAGGGTATCGATGAATAGGTCTTGTAAAATCATAGTTAGGTTCCCTTGATCATTTTCTCATTTTAACGATCATTTAGGATTTACAACGTTTTAAAGCTTCATTTTTGGTGTATTCCTTTGTGTACAGGCAAAACGGCTAAACCGATTTTAATGATACTTGCACCACTAGATTTGTCTTAAACTTCCGAGTGTCATAACGGAAGCCGAATTTGAGAAAAATCAAAATGGCGCCCTCTAGACGCCATAATGTAAGAAATTAAAAAATAAAAGTCGATAGACTATGGCAAGTGGGTTATCGATGAATAAAAGACGCAGTGTTAGCTATTGGACGTGGAACTGCGCCTTGATAACTTGTAATAATTACAAAATTATTTATAAGGGAAAAATATTATTATAAAACGCTCACGATTTGTAATAATATTTCTCCCTTTCCCTGTGATAATACTTAATTGTTATATTATATTTTGTTCATTAATTCATTAAAAGTATTTTACTATGTAAATTGATAATAATGAAATTATATTATATCTTGTTTTATACATTTTGGTATCCAAGCAATCGGGTTTAAGTTTTTTTTTTAAATTACTTTTTTTTAAGGTTTTAAAGTTAACATAAAAAGCAAGCACAGGAACAGCTAGAGGGGGTTTTTGTAAACTTGTCAATTGCCTACTTTTAGCTGAAAGAAAGTAAAGCCATTCATCACGGTGAAGTGAGTGTTTATTCACTGGGTCGCCTCACGCGCACTCGGCGTCCGGTTTAGGTCTGCCAATTGGTCACATCGACCGCTAAGTAGGAACACTCCGCTGTCTATATTATCATGTCTGTTACCAACAGATGTCTTGATCTTTACCTAAATTAAACGAGTCGGTAAATTACTAAATTGATCGCTATATAATAGGTAATTCCCAAGGAATTAGTTAGTTAATAATCAAGAATATTTTGAAATAAGTAAGTACACGTTTCGAGTAGTTATCTCAAGTACTTAGATATAAAACTAGCTAATGCCCGCGACTTCGTCTGCGTGGATCGAGGTTTTTTGGTTCCCGCGGGAACTCCTTAATTTTCCGGGATAAAAAGTGTCCTATGTGCTATTCCAGACTATAATCTATCTCGGTGCCAAATTTCAGCCAGATCCGTTCAGCCGTAATTGGGGCGTGATTTAGTAACAAACATCCATACATCCATACATCCATCCAAACTTTCGGGTTTATAATATTTATTATTTGATTGATTTGATTGACATGTTTATTCGACATGGGCATCGATATAACAGGTTTTTGCAAATCAATGGACGTAGGTCATTAATTGATGGTCTAGATTACTCAAATTGCATCGACTTTAAAAGTTTGATACTTGCAATAGTAAAAATTTTATTTCTGTAGGCTTCAAGCCTTGACCTTCTTTTGGCTTTTATATACACAATGCAGTCTGACAACTTTTCTGGCGCAATGGTTTCACCTCAAAAGTAAATGCTCAGTTGAGTATCACCTATAATCCAAAAAAAGCATTCTCGTGGCCAGTTTTGTAAGCTCTCCAATACAAGTTCAAAGAAACTAATGGACGTTGGGATCCCACGGAGCTGGAATAGTGTCACTACGTCTACCGGCACAACGTTAGGGTAGAGGTAGACTTGTGATGACAATGACAATTATTGATGAACTGATTACCTACGTAGCGAGTCGTAAGTCGAAACGAGTGGTTTAAAGAGAGACTTGAACTGTTGAAAATCTTGCAACTTTAAGACCCCTTATTGGAGAGCTGTAGGCATTATCTGACTCAGCTTCCACAAACGATTAATTATGATTGCCCGGAACTAGCTAGGTAGGTGCAGGCGACCTTCCTACCATCGCGAGTAAGATCAGTTCTCACAGTTCTGACCAGTACTCGTATCTTAATGAATGATTTTACATATTTGTGCACAAAAGTAAAAGTCGAATTTAGGAATTGAGTTCACTTAGTTATTACCTGGTATTTAATTTCAATCACATCTGATTTGACGGTTAAGAGGAACATTTACTTATTTTATGTTTCGCTTTATATAATTAAACAACTATTTAAAGTATGCAAAATCACCGAATTTAGCTGGCTGCAATGCAGTTCGACATGTTTCGGATGTTTTGTAAAACTTGCTCACTAGTTATTTGGTGAAAGCTTCAAAATTAATATTTTTTGGCATGCCATAATTATATAGCTGTTATAATTATTACTAACTAACTGATGCCCGCAACTTCGTCCGCGTGGTTTAAGTTTTTTTGGATTCCCGCGGAAACTCCCTAATTTTCCGAGATAAAAAGTAGCCTATGTTACTCTCCAAGTCCTCAACCATACCCATGCCAAAAATCACATTGATCCGTTGCTCCGTTGCAGCGTGATCTAAGGACAAACCAACAATCCAATAAACCGACAAACAAACACACTTTCTCATTTATAATATTTGTATGATTATTTTGTTATAATTCCTTAAAATGTCTATTAAGTAAGTTACGAATTACGATAGGAGTCCTATCATAGGATGCAGATATGTTTTCTTTTCTGCTATTGTTAGACGAGTCATTGTATTCCAAACACTTCTAAAGTTATAGGTAAGCAGTAAGCACCTCGTACTTAATACTGTATTATATACTTATTTAATTATTAAGTAGGTAGGTACGTTCGTTGTGTCTTATAATACTTAACTATGTTTAAGATTTGTTAAGCATAATAGCTTATGACCTAGGCATAGGTAGATCTACATAGTCATAGTTATTAAAAAAGTACAATGATTTTATGAAACTAACTACTTAGTTTCACAATTGAAGTGTTACGATCTGAGGTTACGATTTACTTAATTATAATTAAGTGACGCACATTAATTTCACGAAAATTAAAATAATTTACCCATGAAGCAGATATAATGAAGTGGAATTATTAAAATATATTTTTATCAGTATTTTAATCATTTTAGTCAAGTGCAAAAAGCATCCGGTCTTGGAGTTTTAAAAGTGAATCTATAATCGTAGGTATTAGACATTAGTAGTGTATCTAAATACGGCTACATAGCTGAGGCATTTTGAAACACCACTGGGTAGGAAGAGGTCGTAAGAGCAATAATGACCGGCAAAGACGGCTTTAAACCTGCATTCCGAAGCATGGCTTTATATTCATAATGGCGTGTTACAGATTTACCTATTCAGTGGTGTGTTCGAAGAGTTCAGACTTATAACGTCGAGTCGCGTCGGCCATTGTCAGCAAGCGCACGGTTGTAAAAAGATTGCCTAGACCAATCTTCGTCAAAAGTTAAAACTGAAGTGCCTTTCCACCCTTCTGCACTCTTGTACCTACTTTCCGACTACCAACCAATAGAAGAAGACGGGCCAACGTTTGCCACGAGACTAGGCGCACCAAATAATTTTAAGAAATCACACAAAAACTCCTTTAAATATTCAATCATTCATATATAAAGAATTGTTCATGTAAGTATGTCATATCATTATTTATAAATGCGAAAGTGTGTCTCTGTTACCTTTTAACCAGTACCAGTTACCACCAATTCTGTTTCAATTCGGTAAGTATAGATAGATACCTAGGTACATAGGTATTTTGGAGACAGACGGCTAGGTAACTATCCCAGAAAATCAAAAAGTATCCACGGCATTAAAAAATCTAAATCCCCACGGACGGTCTTATTCTAGTTAGTTAATAAGTGGTTTTTTGATTTCAGTCACATAACAAAGACGACGACATGGGAGGACCCTCGCAAGACCCTGGCAGCACAGACTGTGGCAGGGGGCGTGCAGCATCAAAGCGCAGAAGCGCTACTCACACAGACTGTCACATCCACACCACCGATAGCAGCTGCGACCCCAGGTAACTTCCATTGTCCAAAGACATGGTTTTTGTTTTTTTACCAGGGCTTACTTGTTTCGTGGTTTGGATACCACCTTGGATCAGGCTCGGAAGTCATGTTTTGCTACCGACAGCCTCATAGTGTTTCACGCATAGCCTGCTGGCTGGCCTATAGAACCAGACTAGTTCACTCGACCCAGTAAGCGGCACCTCCAAGGCAGACTGACTTGTGAACAAACTAGGTATAAAAGTTTACATTTCTGTAATCTTAAAAGGCGTAACATTTGTTTGTTTCGCTTTAGAAGCAAACAAACTACTCGATTTAGTTTTCACGTGATCTAATTGGCTTCGGGGCGACGTTTAAAATTATCATGGAACTAAAATAAAAATAAGTAAATAACCCGAATTCTAAAACTGATTTTATGACGGGAATTAACGCGTTGTTTCCGTCGGTCGATGCGCGACGAGCGTTGAAAGGTGTTCGGAAAATACATTGGAGTGTCGGCGCCGGGCGACTTGCCGAGTGGCGCCGCCCGTCCAGCGCTTGCGACATATTTCTCGTAATATGGTCTACAAGGGGCCGCGTTTCTTCCTTGCCGCCGCGCTGACTTCATAACAAATATACCTAATCATACCTATTGCATTTGGGTTGCGATAAAGCAGTTGCTGTTGTTCTTATTTAGTTGAGAAGGTTGAGCTTGAACCACTAGTTGATAAAATGCTTGCTTTAAATAATTATTATTATGAAATGCTTGCTGTTTCAGGCTTCTGAATCATAAGCTTGCTATATAGTTATATATACCTTGATAGAGAGAAAGGCTTCATTGTTACTTAAACCAAAATGCATAAATCATTCGCTATTAAACTAGGATCGCTTCTATTGGTTTTGTTCTCTTCACCACACTAGCAATACCTTCAATCCTTACGAATCGTGATCCTGCTGATGATTTAATAAAATTTTTCAAAACATTATTCTAGATACTATTGTGTCAATATAGGTAAAGGGATGAATCAGAACTCACAAGGAGTCTGTTTATAGTGAAGACTAGACGAAGACCTGTTTTCTTCCTCAAAACATCGATTTACTTACAGTCTGCTTACCTCAATAGACGTGAACAATAATTCCGGTCACTGGTGGTCCTGTCTCCTATAGGCTTATACTGTATCTCAGTGGCTTTTAAAATTTAACAGCCTTTCGTTTAGAAACTGGTCCTATTATATTTATTTTCTCCATGTATAGGAGACGGATACTTTTCAAAAAATTTGTAAGTCCTTACTGTATTTGTAAAAACTAGTAAATAGGTAGGTTTATGTTTTCAAGATCCTTATAAAACCAACATTGGCCTGTAGCAGTGAGTGCTTGATCTTATGTATATACGAAAAAAGCCATTGCAGTTTTTGAAAGAAAGATATTACGAGTCATCATATTATATGGGGCGGTAGAAGTTATTTTGTCCAACACATCGAAATCCGGGTGGACATTTACAACGTATGGACGGCCATCCACCACCGGAAAAGATCATGACGTCACAGGCTACAGCCTGATGGGCGACGAATTACGATCTATCGATATGCCAAAGCTGCGCTGGATTGATGGAGTCGACCGAAATGCAAAAGCCACCGGATTGCAAGAGATAGAGATAGATGGAAAAATCGACTGGTGCAGGCCCGGTTCCACAAAGGGCTGTAGCGCCGATTATGGTTATGATTAGGTTTTCAACTAAATCTATACTTAGGTACTGGGGATAATAGATTGAATACAAACAAGGCCGAATCTCCGAATCGAACTCGTGGAACTGTCACGCGTGAAAACTGAATTGCGTGGACTGGTGATAGTTTACTCAAAACGTGCTGTAGTCACGTTCCAAGGCAGCGTGCACACCAGACAGGCAGAAAGCCACCCAAATACCTAGCACAGTTCGAGATGCTCTTATCTGTGTTTTATTACGGGCGCAAACAATCCCACTATGTAGAATATTTAGATCACCTGACTGTACGAATAATGTTTTTACAGCGCATTCCTGATTATAATCTGATGTCGCGATAATATATTACCTTTCAAACATAAAATAGTTTAATAATGATGCATTGCATTTCTATGTTATGAGCATGTTTTTAAAGTGTCCTCTTACATCTAATCATTACGGTCGGTCGCTTCAGCTTTGTTTATAATGACTATGCCTAGCACCTTCCTTTACATTACTTATAAGTAGCCCACGTTCGGAATGAAAATGAATCGCATGCTATTTTTTTCCAATAGAAGACAATGAAGTAATAGGTAGGGTAGCTTTACTTTTGTTTACTTGTTTGCTGTTAGTTATAACTTATAAGACATATTTTTGTACAAAAAGCATAAAAATAAAATATATACTTTAATAGACCATATTTTAGGAATTCAGTAAATAACCATACTTATAGGCATCCGGCGAAAGAGAGTTAGTTCTAACAGTATTTATTTAACATAGGTAGAAAACACCAAACAATTTAGGCGAGAGATAATAATATGAAAAACTGCGATATCGTGAAATCCCATCTACACCCTAAAATAAATTATTATGTATGAACTAGCTGATGCCCGCGACTTCGTCCGCGTGGTAAAGTTTTTTTGATTCCTGCGGGAACTCCTTAATTTTCCGGAAGAAAAAGTAGCCTATAACACTCTCCAGGTCCTCAACTATACCCATGCCAAAAATCACATTGATCCGTTGCTCCGTTGCGGCGTGATTGAAGGATAAATGATAAATGATTTATTTATTTCATGTAGGACAACTTGTGTCACTTATGAAACGTTGACTCTACCACCGGTTCGGTAAGCTGTTCTACTGAGAAGAGCCGGGAGAAACTCAGCAGTTGCTCTTTTCATAGAAGAGAATAGGTTACAATATGTAGACAACACAACACAACACATACATTACAAGTATTACACTGACTTGTGGGTCACTGGATGCGAGGCCGGTTGCTTCCATGCAATAAACCAACGATGTTATATAAATGATAAACCAACAAACCAACAAACAAACACACTTTATAATATTAGTATGATTATAGGTAATGCTAGTAGGGTTTCGTAAGGCGCAAGTCGCAACACATACAGAGTTACAGACAGAGTAGAGCAAGGGCGAGATACGGCGCGGCACGTGCTTTATTTACTTTGCATTTTCATAACGACAGACCGCATGCGACTTCCTGTTCAACTGCGTTTTGTGTTCAGAAGGTATACCACTAACCAATTTCGAACATACCTAATACCAAGGACCAAACAAAGTACATGCATAAACACTTGGTTAAAGATCTCACACTAAGTTGTTAGTTGTTACCAAAAATACTCAACTCCAGCTCTACTCCATTTTGCCCCGATTCCCGGTTAAGATACATAAAGCGTCGGTCCTAATATGATATAATGATGTGATAATATTATGTGAAGTAGAGATATATACATGGGCAGAAACAGAATGTACTGACTTGAACTTAAAGTCTGAAAGCCTGCACAAATGGGTTATCATTTTACACATAATATACATAAACACGTCTTGAACGTCTTTCAGTACATATGAGAAACCAGCTGATGCCCGTGACTTCGTTTTCGCGGGAACTCTTTAATTTTCCCTTTTAGATAAAAATTAGCCTATGTATTATTTCAGATTATAATATATCTCTGTACCAAATTTCATCCAGATCCGTTCTGCTGTTTTAGCGTTATTGAATAACAAACATCCATCCATCCAAACTAAACGCATTATAATAGGTATTAGTATAGATGATGAATATTGTGTACCCTAAGTGCCAGTTGATACAGGATGGTTAAGTTCATAGCAATTACCTAGGTGTATTAATTTTTTAAGTAATAATCTATTAGGATCCTAATTCGTCTTCGATAAATATTTCGTTGTTATTGCATATTGTTTAATATTATGGTTTTGCATTACGTGACTCAGACTAAAAACGCTAATAGCCGTTATTCACGTTTTTAATTTCTAAAATTTCAAGACAATATCGTTTGCCTCTCTCGGTGGTAGGTACTATTTCAGATAATGAGTTGAAAGGTATGATAATGAATGATACTTAAACCAGTGATATAGTCCATAGCTAAGCTAAGAAACGTTATTTGACCTGTTTGTGTTCAGGTGGAATTTTTGTAAACCCATATAACATATATATGGGAATTCATATGGAAAATGTTGGACTCTTGATGTCACTTACGTAAAGGAGGAAACTTTCAGGCAAAATCACAAGTTTCCCCACCGATGTTCATATAATTAATATTTTATATACATACCTTTACTTAAGTACCTATAACCTTGTATCCCTGCCTCGCAGAGTAGGTACATAAAGCCGTCAGTCCTGCGTACAATCTTTGTTCGAGCGTATTGGATCGCCGTCCAGTAGGACTATGAAATTAAGGTTATAGGAGTGCACCTGTTGCATTATTAGTATCTACCACTTAGGAGGCTAGTCTCTATCAAAATTGACCGCTGCGCCTTGTCTGCGACCAATATTCCGTGGCCGGGAGCGGCAGGACAATAGTAGATGTCATATTATAATATTCGGCTTCCAAGTTCCAACCAGTCAACGTAATAACTGCATATGAATGTGTTTGATATATTAAACCAGCTGGTGATCTATGAATTAAAATCGATATAAATCTGTAGTAAAATAATTATATAACAGCAGTTGTTTATGAATGGCGGTTTAATTTGTTACGTGTCACCTGCCTGCCTGCTGAGCCTGAGATGCGCGTGAGCGTCAGACGCGAGATCTGTGTTGGCGTTGCATCCGTAGCCCGGTGATTCACGTTAAGGCCTGGGCAGACACAACGCGCAGCGGGAAACACGTCGCATTAAACTTTTACTTTAATTATTATTAATAAGTACTTACAGCCATCTAGCAAGATAGAAGTAGTCACATATAATATCACCTGCCGAGCCGAGATGCAATCACATTGCTATAATTGCTATATAGCTGACTTCGTATTATTCTTGCTGTAACGGTAATTTTTTAAACAATAGTAAGTACCTACCTAAGCCTAAAGTATAAAGGCTGAGGATAAGCCTGACAGAAAATTAGAAGTAGGTAATCACTTAACCCAAACATAATGATTGCTATTTTTATCGATTGAATAAGACTAAAATTCACAGTTGTATCTAGAATATAAGTATAAGTATATATTATAAATGCGAAAGTTTGGATGGATGTATGTATGTATGTATGGATGTATGGATGTGTGGATGTATGGATGTATGGATGTTTGTTACTCAATCACACCCCAACGGCTGAACGGATCTGGCTGAATTTTGGCACAGAGATAGATTATAGTCTGGAATAGCACATAGGCTACTTTTTATACCGGAAAATTAAGGAGTTCCCGCGCGAACCCAAAAACCTCGATCCACGCAGACGAAGTCGCAGGCATTAGCTAAGTATAAAGTGTGCCACAAATTCGCAGTCACATAAAACGATTGCGATTCCTGTATTGTGATTTCACTAGTTACGTGTTTAGATCCCATGCATGAAGTCCAATGCGGAGTTCGGCATCAGCACAGTTCCAACACCCGTTCTACTCTTCAAGTGTGTACCACGAATGGCTTCATACAGTTCTCTGTATTCAAACTTCTATGCATCGCGATTCGCGCGTCACGTTGATTTCGCGCTTTGTATCTGTCCAAGCCTTTATTACTCGTACAGTCCGTCCAAACAAGTGTACGCGACGAACTTATACTCGTGATGTTTATAGTACATCGAAAACACTGCGAGGAAATGATTTTACCAACATTCGCGTGTTGTGTTCGCGGGATTCAATTGCGTTATTCGGAGCTAACACCTTTTCTATCTATAGTCTATACTTAGGTAGGTTACCTACGTAAGAACACGTACAAACAAATGAACGCTTTTTCCCATTTTTATAAGGCTAATTCTAGAGGCTAAATATCTCCGTTTAAAAACTAGTTTTACGAATAAAAAGTCACAAAGGTAGCGATAGGAGCCTAATATTTATCACGTTATTTTGTATTATTTACCTAGTCGCAATTAGATATTTTATACTTACCTGTTACGTGATTTATATAAAGTTTTCGTTAAAACTTTATGTAAATCACGTAACAGGAAGTAATTTAATTTATTCGGAAAATAATTACGACAGTTTCGTTTAGGTAGGTATATTCATAGATAGTTTTTATAACGTGTCAATGTTGCGAGAAAAGAAAAGATTTTACAGCTAAAAACCAACGTACAATTTTATTACCTATTAGGAATTGTTGGTACGTAGCTGTAAGTGTATGAATTCTTTGTTTCCTCTAAGATTCTTTGTAATGCGGAAAAGAAGAGAGTGGGTATACCTAACTGCGACAAAAAAATAAACATCATAATCGTGGGTAATTTTATTTTACCGCGATCGTAGACCGATGCGATAAACGTTATTTTTGAAGGCTATTAAAAACAGACGCTTCGTAAGCATTTCGTAAGACGACGCGACGCGATCACCGATCTTAAACCGTCAATACGAAGACGGTTACAAGTAGGTATTATCAATTGATTCTTCTTGTTTGTTACTAATAAAACTGGGAATGTATTTTCCTATTAACAATTATTAATAAATAATAGCAACTGGCTTAGGTACGCACTGCTTACCTACGTCATAGGTAGTTATCTGGTTAGGTATCAAAACAAAATATTCTAAACAAAAAAACCAGCGCGGCATTTTCATTCTCCTGAATTTCAAGAAGATAGTACGAAGAAGAATAAGAGGTAATAGAAGATAGACGTAGGAATTAAGCTCATAAAACGACAAAATTCTATACTTACACGTAATATTTTGGCCATTTCTGGTCCAAGGGTATTCGATGCAGGCGAACTTACTTGTTAAACCAATCCCACTCAGAGCTCACGACTCTACCAAAGATTCGAAAAGCGGATACACAATAATATTATGTATGATCTACCTAACTACTCACATAGCATATCCTTGTTTTTTACCCACTGGCTTGCAACTAGTCGCTGTTGAGAAAATTATACATCGTTTGCCAATATAACTATCATTTCAATTAATGTCATTGATATTCAAACGCGTTTAATTAATTTCAGCAGCGAAGAGTACAAGCACTAACACGACGACAGATCCCCTCGGCCCGCTGCCAGAGGGCTGGGAGCAGGCCACTACCCCGGAAGGAGAGATTTATTTTATCAACCATGCCGCTAGAACGACGTCTTGGTTCGATCCTAGAATACGTAAGTTTATTCTAATTTCTACCTTAGTACTTAGGCTTAAGGCTTTTGGGCAAACACAAAACGCGATAGCAGCGACGTGCGACTGCCACAGCCACTGTAAGGACGCGGGCATTCCCGATTTTTTATACAAGAAACCTGCATGCAGCAAGTAATACTGCGGCGTTCGACAAATAATGACACGCGACTGCTGCTGAGGAGCCCTTACACGAACGCTATATAAACGCTATAACGCTTCATATAATATCCTTGTAAGTATCTACAGCTTCTAAAGCGAAAATACACGAGGGACTGGACATGATAAAACCAAGACATCTGCGCGAGACCATTCTTTTTCGTCCTATCGCGCTAGTGTGCATCTCCATATTCAAATATGATATACGAAAATCATTTATTTGCCAGGCAAATGTGTTTTCGCTATTAGGAGCCGTGAGACACGTTGCTATCGCTGCCATCGCCCGTATTTTGTGTACAACCCTCTAAGATACATTATTGAGCATTAGTTTCTCAAGTTTATCCTTTTCCACGTTTCCAGCACACCATTTACAACGCACGCCAACGTCTGGGGGCATTGCTGGAGGTGGCTGGGCGAACGCTTCGATACAGGCTTGCCAGCAAAAGCTACGCCTTCAGTCGCTACAGCTTGAACGAGAACGGCTCAAGCAGAGGCAGCAGGAGATACGGCTTCAGGTACATAACTTGAAAAATTAATCTCGGGCTCTCGTATAACTTTTGACGTAGGCTGAAACATCTTGACAACACAATATCGGCCTTCTTTTGAAGAAAGCCGCTGGTCTCTGAAGGAATATTAGGTGTTATTATAAAAATATTACCGTATTCTTTACCCCAACATTTCCCTGAATTACCAGGGTCCGCTTACAAATTATTGCACGCACAAAATGACTGCTCGCAGTTGGTAACTGGATGTATTCACAAACCTGGGTCAACGTTGCTAACCCAGCGCAATCGACCGTTATGTTGCGATTCCATCAAAATCGTGGGAGGACATTTTCATCTCAAGTAGTTGGGTAAAAAAAAAACATGTCCATTGAAAGATACATTTGTGTCGCACAATCGCACTATTACAATATTACTAGGCCACATACGTCATTAACTCATAACTCATAAGCATCTACGTCATCCATCCAGGAAAATTTGAATTCATTAATTTAGAGTTCCATTAATTTGCGGAGGTTTGTTTTGTGTTTATTGGCGTTATTCATGCTTGATTTAGAAGTCCTCTATATTATATTAGTGCATTCCAAGATGGAGTACAAAAACATGTTTGGCACAGTGGTTTGACTTCTGCTTTTCATCTATGTTTTCACTGTACCTACATGCATTTTACAAAATAGTCAAATGGTTTCAGTAACACATGTCTCAGAATAATATGCTTAAGGTGCCAGCGGAGGGTGAATTGCCCATACAAACTTAATACCAAAATGATTCGTAATTCGAGAATATTTCCACCAGAATAAGCGATTATTAAGATTGAACTTGTATTTATCTAGGCCCCTGGATAATTATGTTTTCAAAATATTTTCCCAAAATTAAATGTAAGCGCATAGCGTTTTGCTTGTTTTTACGACATGAATGACATGTTTTCTCCTTATTTGTATCATATTAAAACCGACGATATGTTACGTACTAATTGATCAGGAGCATAGCCTATATTAACAAGTTCCCGAATAACAACACGAAGTGAAAAACACAACAAGTTATCATTCATCATTTTTGGTATTTACGGAACAAGACTAAACGTATAACAAATTCTGTACGCTATCGCGTTTGCACGCGATCATGTGTCATCAGCCAAATAGAGATAGCAATATACCGGCAAATTAATATTTGCGGGTCGAATAGAAATTGCGAGCGGCGATCACCGGCCTCTTAACTTACGACTATTATACACATAATAATATAAACCAGACAAAATGGTATTGACTTATTTCAATAATGGCTAGATAATCTTCCACATCCAAAGCGCATAATTACCTAGTTTTGAGACCATAACACCTCTGCTGAACACGTTATTAATGATGCATACTTAATTAAGCCATTTTTTTCTCAATCGAATTATTGAATTCTGCTTATAATGCCGTGACTATAAATCTACTTTGTTCGTTAAGACAACTTCACAACTTCAGTATAAGCCCGTTACTTAGGTATGTTTACAGGAAAGGCTCATTCATAGTGCGTTTTTAGGATAAATTACATGAATAAAAATGTGCTCATTATACACATTTTTTAAGTTAAACAAAATTGTTATGCCGAAAAGTCTGACCCTGATTATAATGAAAAATCTAGTTAGGTACTTAGTTATATTGTACCTACAGTATACTTTGGACATTGTGTGGACGTCCACAAGTTACTTCCGCAATTTCTTGTAGAAGCCAGCTTTTGCAATGTGCTAACATCGCAGTATATAAGCAAATTCTGCAAGTTTTTATTGCCATGGATACGTCAATGATAGCGACTTCTACAAGAACACTTCGGATGTAGTGGCACTGCTAATATCGTGTGAACGAGCCGCAAGAGCGCGAGCGCGTTCACCGTAAAATAAAAGCAATACGTCGAAAACGTAATCATAATTAAATCTCAATGAGCTCAAGATGCATGAAAATTTCTCCAGCAATCTCTAATGGCGCGGCAATCGTCGTCCATCGTATCGTCCCTGGCGAGTAGCGCGAGCGCGGATCTGCCGCTGGACCCGTTCCTGTCGGGGCTGGCCGACCACCAGCGGCAGGAGTCTGCGGACAGCGGGCTGGGCATGGCCGCGCCGCAGTCCTACTCCATGCCGCACACGCCCGAGGACTTCCTGGCGGGGATGGACGACCGCATGGACTGCTCCAGCGAAGCAGGTGCTAACCTCGACCCCGCGGACATCGCGCTCGGAGACACCGACGATTTGGTACCCTCATTGCAAGTAAATAATGTACTCTATAGTGTGTATGTGTGCCGCAGCCTCAGATTATCCTCTCCATAATGCAGGGTACACTGTGTAATGCGTTCGAGCCCCTTTATTCGGTATTGCGGACAGATTCAGGACTAGACAGATTCGCGATTAGGCAGATTCGGGACTAGACAGATTCGCTATAAGGCAGAAGTTTAAGAACTACGAATACTTTCTGTCATGTGCAGTATTCGCTGAATATAATTATTGAGATTACTATTTTGATTACAAAAGTACCGATTTTTAATAAGATCAATTTTGGTTCGTATTATGTCTCTTACGAGTAGGAAAAATTGCCTTTTATCAAGGAGCATATAATAAGTTACTCCACGTACCTAATCTAATATTTTTCAGTTTGATTTGTTATATTTGGCTATATCTGATTACTTAGTATGACTACCTGACGCGCTCAATAATACCTAATAATGACTCATATGTCCGATTCTTACTTTTTCAATGAATCACCGAGCTTTTTCCTTGTTGGATTAATCTTTGTTTTTGGCTGTTTTGTATCATTATGTACTTCGAGTCCAATTCTAGTCGCCTTTGGTTTTCGACAAATCATCATGTGGTGCCGTCTTCAAGCTGAAGCTCGACGGTCTGTCCAAGAAAACCTTATTACCTTCATTTTCGACCGGGATCCAGAATCCGTACTTGGCTTTGAAATCGTCGCTGCTACGAAATCGCATTTTTAGGACTGTTGTTTATGATAAGCTTATACTATATCCTTTGGAGGATGGACCTCTTCGTTCAAGTTCAATATAAGAGCTTCCATAGCAGAGTCGATATATACCTAGATTCCTTCAACGCTGGAATGCTGTAAGATAGTTACTTCCCAGGTTCTGGGAATCTGGTTTCTCATCGTTACTAAGATAAGATAGTTAAGATTTCGGTAAATACTAACATAATAAATGCGTCCGTCTATCTGTCGGTCTGTTGCCATTTCACGTCCATAATTTGTGACGTATTTTGTGAGTAAGAATTTTTAAAAGCCTAAGCTCGACTACGTTGCGGGCGTTTTGTGATGATTAAATAGAAAATCTCCCAAAAGTCGTCGTCGTCCACGTCCCCTGTTAGTTTTATGTTGAATAACTTTAATCGATAGTTTAAAACTTTTATCGATAGTTATTAGTTATTAAAATGTGCGTCTTTGATGACGTCACAATTCAGTATATCAAACAAAATCGTTCGTTCGTTTGAATATTTTTGTTGTAACTTGTAGTGCATACGGGCGCACTAAGGAACTGTTCTGCGTGACCCGTTGTCTTAGGTGAGCGAAGGAAACGCGACAGAATTAAACAGTAGCGCGTGGCCTTCATTGTCGCATAGATATTATGTTTGTCATTTTTTATGGAGTCGTATCGCGTCGCCATGCGTCGCATTGCTTCCGTCACTTATATAACGGGTCACATAGAACAGTGCCTTAGTGCACCCGGTCGAGACTGAGCGCACATTAGAGAAATCATGTCAAAATTAATAGGTCCAAACGGACTTCCTGAAATAAAACATCTATACCTATCTACCTAGTTACGAATGTATGACGGCGAAGTAGATGTGACAATATCTAATAATATCTTTTTTCTATATTTGCAGTTGGGCGAATTCACAAATGACATACTATTAGACGACGTGCAGTCGCTAATAAACTCGACGCCGAATAAAGCAGACAACGTGCTGACTTGGCTGTAGACATTGAAATGCTTGAGGAATGTCTCAAGCAGAGTGCCCACAAACTTTTAAATTAGCTATTATCATAAATATAGAGTACTTACCGCTTCTAGCGTCGGAGCTAAACGCAAGACGTGTCGGTGAACAAACGGTACTGGTGTACATTTCACTATGCAAATGACAGTTTATAGCGTAATGTGTGTAAATGAACGGACGGACGAAGCGATTCATGTTAGTGTGATTTTTTTTGTTGTCTAACAATATTCGACCCAGTGTTAAGCGGGGATTCCACTGCAAAAGGGTGATGAGCGGGAAATGGCTAAAAGTAACGAACTATGTGTAGACAAAACAGGGTTGTGATTATGTAAGAATTGCCGATCCAATCGTCAAAGTTCGGCGTCAAAGTAAAGTAAACTATAATAGCATTGAAATAGAGCTCAATTTCGTGTATCAATTCTCATCCGTTAATGGTATCGTAAACACCTAAACGTATAAGAATGGATACACGAAATTGAGCGCTAACTCAAATATGATATGGTTTATTTTATATTGACACCGAACTTAGACGATCTGATCGACAATTCTTACACAATTGGGGGGCAGGTTTACTCTTTCACTGAAAGTTTTGACAGTTGTCTTATTGCGCGAGCTCATTTTGACTCTTCTTGCTCGCCAACCTTTCCGCTAGCTATTTATTGGTGAAAGTGCTTGCACGTAGTTTTCCTCTGCGAGGTACACAGAGTCCGTACGGAGTTACGTTAATACGTTGCTGTGGAAACCCCGTTTTAAGCTACAGACACATTAATGTGTTGTGGTGTGATGTCACGCGACAAAAAATACTTTGGGTGTCATACAATTTATATGAACACGTGTCTCTTGCTCGATAAATGCTCCGATTAATCGATCAACACTACACAACACATACATAATTAGTGTCTGTGGTTTTACAAAAAACTGTATAAGTTCCAAAATTCGAGTATAAACAATATAACGTGCTGTCCACAGTTACTTATTATTCAGAATTGGTTTTCGCATCTCTGCATTTAACTGAATGAGACACGGGTGCAAAATTCTGCATGATAAGTACACTACCCATTCAAATTACTCATTGTGGATTACTCATTAGAATTTTATGTTTGAATACCTTTAAATTGTACGATATACATAGGAGTTCAATTCGAAATATTATTTTTGAACGTCCACTTACTCATTCATTTTAGTTATTTTATTTCCTGTCTTATGGGTCAGTTTAGATGAAAGTCTGAATAAAATCGCGAGCGGTCGTATGTTTTAGCGGTGTGATAACTGATTAGTTCATAAAGCGTTTAGTTTAATTCAGTCGGTAAAAGAGCACCTGCGGATTTTGCAAGACTTCTTTCTTTGTCGAAAGAAGTATTGTTGCAATACTATTTGTAATTAGAACCAATTGTGACATGGGATTCCCATACTCTTTATGCCAGACTATGGAGAATCTTTTGATCACAGAAAAACGATGACGTCAGTTGAGGAGGACGATTAATGTAATTGTATCGATGTAACTTAGATTGTGATACCATCTTGACGTAACAGTGCCTTATTGTGCCTTTTATATATACAATTTATTTATTGTGTTTTTAATTAAGGTAACGTTATATTTCTACATCGGACTATTTCTATATGTATTATTATTAATATCAATGAAATCTACTTATGTACTTTTATAGTATAATTTCAAATGTGTTTTGTCTACTTACACCGTCCTTGTGTATTTTTCGAGATTATGATTAGAATAGTGATAGTTAAACGGAACCTAGTTAGTTATTTTGGCAACTATTAAGTTTACTGATATATACTTTATGTTTGGTTCGAAAGGAACGATGTATTTTACGCGTGCGTATAGATGCCGCTAGGTAGTGACATTAGAAGATAATCAATCTGTACTCATATAGTTGCTGCAAGAGCTTGTATTTCCTAAACAGAATGTGTTTGCTTTGTAAGTGCTCGTGTGTATGTATTCGCTATGTGAGTGCAATATTGTGTTGTCTAAGGTCTCCACTAAACACTTCAACAGCACATTCAATGCGCATTTGGCAACTGAGAGCATATCAACTCAACGAATTCATATGTACTGTGGCTGGCTACCTTTAAAAGCTACGAGAACAAGTCGGCTTACTTTTTTATTTTTCTGAGATACTTAAAAAACAACTTCTTTACAAAAGTTGACCTTTCAAAATCAAGTCTTAGCCCACCTAGTCTCTTGAATGTTTATGAATTCAGTAAGATTGTTTGATGATGATGTTGAAATTAGGCCTTAAAATTTAATTAAAAATACTACATTGAAAACTTTGCCATATTAGTAAAAGTACTTTAATCTTGTAAGACTTAAATGTAATTTTCATTTATATAAATAAATAGCAATAAATATATAAACTGTGTAACTATTATGATGAAGTGTATCGGTGCTGGGTTTATAATACATTTCGTTTTGTATTCTGTTCATGCCTTCGTCGTACTATATTTGTTATTTGTCTTATATTAATTTATCTTATAAGTAATGAAGCTTTTCATATTGTTCGGTTCATTATTCTTTGTTTATCTTTTTCTTTTAGATGTTTATATGTATCGAACTGTAGGATCGTCTATATTTTTGTAAATGTGCCTGCGTCTTTTTGTATTTATTATTAAGTAATAAACAAAACATGCACTACATTATGTTACCTCTGTGTAAACATAGTAAGGTATATGACGCTTCATTGTATCACGCACAAGTCGACAACTTCATTATAGATTTAATAACTATAATTGATGACTTGAGAAAAGAGCTACTATTGTATATATTTTAAAAAGAGCTTTAATTTATTAAAATACTAACATCGATTACCAAAGATCGATTGAAATTACTAAATTGTACCTACATTAATCCCTTGAAAATGCTCATTAAAATTATAAGTCAATTAACCTTGGTTGTAACGTGTTCGTCACAACTTTAAATACCAAAGGTTCTTAGCTTCGTGCAGAAATAGTTTATTGCAAACTATGGTACGGTCTTATGGTGCGGAACGGTACGCTGATAATCATGGTTCAAAATACCAAAATCCATTACTCTTGGCTAAAAATTACTCATGAGGAGATAACTACGGGTTCTATTTCGTCTTTAAAAGTGATTTTCATTGAACAGGTTAAGTGGAGAATTGGAAAAACAATGGATAGTCCTGTTCAAGGAGATATATTCTAGTCTCTGGCAAAATGTAGTCCACTTAGCGTGTATTCGAATATACCTAAGCTAGGTATTGATATATAAAGTTGGCGACTTACGTGTGAATGATATTATATGTGCCCTACTATGTTTCCAGCAGTGCGACATAATAAGAAACATTCCATGTTTGGTAACCTTGTCTAGGACAGGTCTCTGGGACAGTAACAGAATAATATTCGGAACAATATTTTAAGTAAACTATTTTATGGTTTATTTCATAAGTATAGCCTTAAATATTTTACAAACATATCTTTTCAGTCTGACACATGCAAGTTTTCTCTGTAGTGTATATAACTACGTGTATCAATGTTATAACAATGAAATTACAAATGTCATATATTGTATCTAATATTGCAATAATTTCATTGTAAATAATTTGATATTCTTATATGAACTAAATAAATATTTGTTTTAATATCCATTATCGTTTTCAATTGCTTCTTCCAGATCCTTAAAGTTCTGTTTTGTAGACTTGCAACTGCAGGAGATATCATTTAATTATATATTATACTATGTTAAAGGCAGGGACTGAAAAACATGCATAAAGGTTACAGAAATACAAGTGTTACGGAATGAAAGTGTAACAGGATCGAAGCTGTAACCTTTTTGAATGTGTTTTTAATTCTGTTAACCCGAAACACTTATATTTCTGTAACAGAAACGAATTTGTACCAGAAATAAAGGGTTTTTAAAGTGTAACCGAAATAGCGACGTTGCCAAATTTACAGTTGACGCGTATTCAAATTTGAACCAAAAGCGAAAGCACCGATGGGAAAAACACGGCCATGTTGTGTCAGTGTGTGTAAAGTCCAATGAAGTGAGAAGAAAGCGTTGTCACACCGTACAATTTGTTAGGGCATGTACCTATAAGGGTTACAGATAAAAACACTTATTAACAGAAATAAACAGTTACAGTATCGTTTCTGTTTCGGTTATAAGTGTTTCTGTTTTATAACAGTTTCAAAAACAGTGCTTAAACCCCTTATTTCGATTACTGTTTCAGTCCTTAGTTAAAGGTAGTATTATAATAATATACTCATAAAAACCTGCTGATAAAATATTTCGCGACTAGGTACATGCAGCAAGCTTATACAATGATATTAGTACCGTAGAACCTTACATCATTGCCCTCGGAGTACAACTTTGCCCAAAACCAAAAATTAACTAAAAGTAGTTGTAGCCCATTCATTTTTTTTAATGGCAACATTTTTCAACATTTCGTGCAATCTCTGACATATACATGGCAACACAAATTATCCGTTGTGTTCCTAACTTCACTCAGTTGACTGTCAGCAGTTGTCAAAGTAGACGTCTACGCAGGTGGTGCCAATTTTGTTGTTCGTGTTGAACCGTGCTGAATCCAAAATAATTATTGGAGGTGAGTTTAAGTTATTGTGCTCATAACTGATTGAATAGCGATTAATTTTGTTCTGGTTTTACCGTTTTAGCTGTCTTTATTACGAAAAAATTCAAGTGGGCAAAGTTGTAAGCAACTGTGTAGCAAAGAGTTTGCAACATTGCCCACCTTAAAAATGGTGTTAGGGTTGTCACTTTTTCAATCTGGAAAATATATAAATACAGATAAGGTTTTTAATTTTTTATTCTAGGTAAAGATTGTGAGTCATATTTGTACTTACCTTTGATGGCTTAGATTCGCAACTGGACTCAATAGGTGGCGCTGCGCTTAGGTTTTACTAATTTTATGACAACTTTTTAGTAGATCGTAAGGAGTGGTAAGGAGGCCTTTGCCCAGCAGTGGGACAATCTACCTAACCAAAAAGTATTTGGCAGGTCTGCTAGTTCAAACACTTTATTATGTGAATGTAAGCTAAGTAAAAGTATTCCTAGATAAGATCTTGGCGGAAGACAGATTAGGTATTTTTCATCCGAGTGGTTGAAAAATAAATGATTTTAATAAAAATATAAAAGGCATACATAATTTAACGAATAGGTGATTTAAGTGGTAATGGTCCCTTACTTAGCTTTACATTTCCCTTGTATCGTGGGTCATTTTAGATGCATCACAAACACAAACACCTATAAACCAACTACCTATTTGCTTTTTACATTACACAAAATGAAAATAAATGTCCCTACTTAGTTTTTTTTACCTACAGGATGGCCAAAACAACGAGAAAAAAAAGCCGAAGACGTGTAGGTGCACGACCGTACAAAAACTACTCAGAAGAGATGTTGGACTTGGCGGTACAATATATAAAAGAAAAAAAAATGTCTTCAAGAGAAGCCGAACGCCAGTTCGGCATACCGCGGCGCACGTTATTAAACAAACAAAAAGAGAATCACCCAAAAAATGTAGGGAAACCTACATTGTTATCCGAGGAAGAAGAGGAAAACATTGTTAAAGTTATAGTTGCAGTAGCGGACTTTGGTTGTCCTCTAACGAAGCTGGATTTAAGGCTGGTAGTCCAAGATTATTTAAAAAAAAATGGTCGTGACGAAATCTTTAACAATCAACCTCCCGGAAAGCAATGGGTAGAATGTTTCATGGAAAGGCATCAATCAAAACTGACAACGAGAAGCTGTCAAAATATAAAATTGGCTAGAGCGGAAAAAACAGTGGACGAATTCCTTGAATATTTTAACAATTTGGAAGAAACACTCAAAGATATTCCTTCAACACATATATTAAATTTGGATGAAACCAATTTGAGCGATGATCCGGGCGTATCCAAATGCATTTTTAGGAGAGGAGTTAAATATCTGATTTTTATTTCGCAGCAACCCTATCACGTCTTTTGTATAAGCTTTGGAAGGTATTCCAACATTGCCCACCTCAATATATAAATAAAAAGAAAATATTTTTGTCTGATTTCAAGATGGTTTACATCTTTGCACCATTATTCGTTACATATTTTATTTTCAAAGCAATAGTGCTTAATGTTGCTGAGATTTTGAGGGTGGGCAAAGTTGTAAGGAATGGCAGATAAAGTTGCCCACCTCTTTAACCGTATATTTTGATGCTTTAAATCTAAGATAAACTTATTTAAGTTTTAAAGAATTATTACTTTAAATTAGCCTTAAATAACTGTATACTCAATTTTAAAATCAAGCCTATAGTTTTTGAGTTATGTTAAAAATAAGCAAAAAAGCGGGCAAAGTTGTAAGGTTTGACGGTACTTATAATTACATAATAAGGTAAACTGTAGGGACAGTTATGCATTTAGATTAAACACTAGCCATTTCATACTTAATTAGCCCAGACCCTTAATAATTAGTCAATGCATTCGAGCCATATGTATAGGTATATAACATTATGTAAAATCTATTAATCATAACTAAGGATATTTCTATATGAAATAACTAGCAGAATAGCCCGCGACTTCGTACGCGTGAAATAAGTTTTTTAAATTCCCACGGAAACTCCCTAATTTTTTGGGATAATATTATAGATAATTTATAGCCTATGACACTCACAAATAATGTGGCTTTCTATTGGTACCAGAATTTTCTAAATCGGTTAAGTAGATCCAGAGTATCCCCCTACAACGTCACAAACTCACAAACTTTACCTCTTTATAATATTAGTATATATAATTGCGTTAAAACCGAAGTTGGGTAGCATTTGTAAATAAATACTAAATAAATGGTATTAAATAATTTAATAATAAATAAATTGCTGCATACATATCAAGCGATTCCCGCTATATGCATCAGAGCATGCATTACACCCGCCTTCGCTCCTGTTAAAAATGAAAACATTTTAAATGTATACATATATAATAATTGGGTATTTGACAACTAGTCAAATCAGCAACTTTTTTTCAAACGTCAAAACGCGCGCTTAGTATGTGCTGTGTGGATGTGCAATATTGAACAGTGACGTCATCAAAATTCTACGCACTTTTATTTTACTTCAATTGATAGCTTAAAATATTACGAGTTTTGGGAGACCCTCTATTTATTAATTACCAAAAAATATTTTATTTGATTAGTTGTCAAATATCCAATTATGTTGATTTAATGTTTAAACCTAGCGTGAAAATTAATAGCAGCCGATTCAGTTTGAAATTACAAACAAATTCATTAATAGATTTATCATTAGTAAGCAGCATGCACATTGGACACAAGGCCTTGAAAAGGTCAATTTATACTGACATTAAATAGTTACAGGAAACATTATATGAAAGCAGTTTAAACAAGAATAAGGAAAGCTTCTGTTGCACGGAATACTTTGAAAAAATTTTACATTGTTATGATGGTAAAGCATATCATGATTTAGTAGTGCTAAGCCTAAGCTCGATAAATGAGTTAACATTCTCTCTCTGCGTCGTATTCCTCATTACTGAGGGTCGTGACCCTTTTCCATTAATTAAATAACGGTAGGAGTTTTCTTGGGATGATAATTCGGTTGGTTCCCACGACCTTCCACATACGACTCGACTAAGAGTATTTAAACTTTGATTAATTATTATTATAATTGTAACGATTATTATCAGATGTTAGTCATAATAACTGGGACTGGGTTTAACGTGCTCTCCGAGGCACGGAGATGCGTTAAATTGTAATCTTTCGACAGATTACAATTTCGCTAGATAGATTACAATCTAACGGTTTTCACAATCTTACGGTGACATATATATCATTCGATGTATAAAAAAAAAAAAATTTTCAAAAATCCCATTCCCGGATGCGATAAGCCTTGATATCATATTGCGAAGTGGCCAACTTTTTATCTGATAAACTTACAGCTGGATCCTTGAAGCGTTCATCTTGAGGTAATTCTCGTGTGTCGCACAGCTGCTTCCAGTATTCGACGGACAGTTTAGGTGTTCGTGGCAAGCTCGGATCGGTGATGTCGACGTGGTATAAACCGAAACGTTCACTGCGCAAAATAAATTAAAATTGGGAATTTTCACCTCATGTCTGTAACAGTTGAACTATTCTATGAGGACACAAGTACAATGTATGGCCAATATCTCGGCAACAGTGACAGGTGCTGCAGTCCAATATAAGGTTATGGCTTGGTTTTTACAAGCAATACAAATGTTTTTCTGCCTTCAATATGTAACTCTGACATCTGTTGAAATGGGATTGAATAATATATAATATACTTAATTAATAACACTCATACTTATTATAGTGAAACAGCAGGTACTAGCTAGGTAGTAATTCATTTTTTATAGAATTAAGCAACTTACGAAAAACCAGCTCGCCATTCAAAATTGTCCATAAGGGTCCATACTGTGTATCCAAGAATATTAACGCCGTCATCGTAGATCACATTCAAAATTTCGGACAGGTAATCCTGAAATACGAAAAGTAGTAATACATAAATCTTAATGTCTGATTAAAAAAAGTGCGAGTCAGAGTTGATTGAGGTTTTTTGGTTCACGCGGAAAGTAAATTTTTCAGACAAAGAGTCGCCTTTTTTATCCACTACAAGTCAGCCCTTGACTGCGATCTCACCTGATGGTAAGTGATGGTGCAGTCTAAGATGGTAGCGGGCTAACCTGTAAGGGGCATGGCAGTGTGTGTGGGCCTATGTGCTATTCCAGACTATAATAATCTATCTCTGCCAAATATCATCTAGATCCGTTCAGCCGTTCTGGCGTAATTGAGTAACAGACATCTATCCATCAAAACTTTGGCATTTGATATAGAATTGAATATGCAATTTCGAAAAGGGCACACGTCGCATATTTTGACAAAATAGTTTTTTCGTATCAATGTGTTCTAAATACTTCCCTGTACCTACTATGTTCGAAAAGGGCACACAACTCGAAATGTGCCCTTTTCGAATTTATTGCTGTTAACCTTCATAATACTTCTGTCTTTTGTTTGTGTGTTGTCTAAAGCTAGAAAGCAAGGGCCTTTGCGCTTCTACAATGAGTTATTCTGATTTTGACCATGAAATTCCGAAAAAAAGAAAAAAGGATTAACAAATACCTAGAAATGTAAACATATTGTCATAAAATCAGACGTGAAGATCGTGTATTCACCCATCAACAATATATTGATCTTATAGTATAGTTAACATTCCAGTAACACCGAGAAATTTAACGTTGAAAAAGTAAATACAGAAGACATTGATTATTACTTTTAAAGCATTATTAAACAGAATTTTATGACGAAATACCGTAATGGCAACTACAAACGAAAAAGAGTCTCCAGAAGATGATTTAAAAAAAAGTTTAATAAATATTTTTCAAGTATTATGTCTCATTTTATATACATAAATTATAGTTTCGTCAAATGTAAGTATATGATTTTCTTCTTTAAATTACGTGTATTCAACATCTCAAAATAGGTACATATACCTATAATAAAGTTAAAATAAAAATATATTTATAGCTTCCGGTTGGTAATTGGCCTCAAATTGTATAATTGTATAAATAATTAGGTTTTTCATTTACTGAAAAGTTTCAATATTTAGACAAGTGCCCTTTTCGAAATTGCATATTAAATTAATTTCAACTTGATACATCCACGCGTTCCCGAGAAAAAGGCGGTTGACAGACAGACAGACTACTAACATTAAAATATTTAATTCGTCCGTAATCTAGAAGAGTGCCTCGGTCAGAGAATCCGTTTTCAGTGATGTAAATCGGTGGGTCGTTGTAAGAACTCTTGCACCAGCGCAAAAAGTTTGCGAATCCAGTAGGCACCACCTAAAATTAGCACCATTTTTAGATATGTACAATAATATTTTTACATAAGAACCATAAATACTACATACATAAATAATACAATAAAACCATAAAAGTTAAGGCAATGCATGACGGAATCATGCTCAACATAGCTTGAAGATACTCAAATCTTCATAGCATAGAAGGCCATAACCGTGCAGTCGGAGTTATTACTCGTTACAAAACGGATACGTTGTAGAGTGACCTCATGTCATGTAAACAGGTATCGTCAGGCTTTTTGTGCGGAACGTAAGTAGGTACCGAAAGTAGGTACCGGGAAAAAGAGGAAACTAAGAGAATCTATATTGTCGTCGTCAACGCGTCTTGTATTTTAGCGGCTTGCTTCCAAAAATGACATCGGTGCAACCAGTCTAGCCCTGCAAAGATCAAATGCCCATAATTCGGGCAATCACTTCAAAAAATGACACAGTTGATATTACCCGAAGCCATTCAGAGGCCGAATCGCTGCCAACTTTCGTGCTTGTTACAGCTCCAATATCTTTCAGCCATGACGGAGATTTGGAAATAGGGTCCACACCGGCGCCCGTGATCAAGTGTGTGGTGTAGTGGTTGATACCAAGAAAATCAGAAGTGCCTCTAATCCTCTCGATCCAGTAAGCGTCAAACTGTTCCAAGCGTGGTTTAGGCAAACCCTCCGCCTTGCTGTGCTGAGCCACATTCTCAACCATGACTGCGGGATACCCTCCTTCTACTGTAAATATTGGGTGAGCGAACCATCCGAACTAGAAACACAGAATAGATACTCGAAATGCATTTTAAATAAAAATCTCCTATATGCCGACTTAATAAAAAAACATAAAACATACTTTGAACTGGTTTGCCACTTCAGCCAGAGCAATTTGTTCAGGATTTTCAGGATCTGTTGGTTCATACCATATAGAATTGATTGAGATCATAATTCTCCCATTCTGTTTTGGCCTATAAGTCTCATTATACAAGTGATAAGATTCTGCGTGGGCTTTCAGAAGAGTGTCGCTGCATAAATAGTTTCCAACACCGTGACTGTCAATCGCAGGAGCTTTCTTGTCGTCGCCATAGGCATCTTCGCAAATTTCATATGGCTCGTTGAACGTGATCCAGGATTTTATTCTATCGCCGAACTCTCTGAAGCATAAGTCGGCGTAATCGCGGAAGTAGTCAATCATTTTTGGATTGGCCCACCCTCCAAGATCTTGAAGGGTTTGTGGCAAATCCCAGTGGAACAAAGTTACCTGGACAAATCGAAGTATATGTACAATTTACATCCAAGGATTTTGGATTGAATAGAATTTTTCCACAATTTTTACCTTCAATTATACCTAGATAATTATGTAGTTAAACTAAGAAGTTTAACAAAAATTCTTAATGAATTTGAACATATGACTCGGAGATAAAATATAATGTGTATAAACATACGCGGTGTAGCTATCACAGATCCTTAATAACTATACATTCAAAAATATTATGATTTCGTGAAATAAATGATCCCAGATTACTTTAATCATAAACTTAACGGCCTGTATTAAAATCCATCAATTATTTTTAACGGGCAAAAAAGTCAATAAAATAAATTTAAGTTCCCTATTTTTTGTATTGTTTTATCGAATAATTTATTTACCAGTGGTTCAATATTTTTCTCGGCTAATGCATCGAGAAGATTATTGTAGTAACGGATGCCATCAGGGTTCACATGATCGACACGGCCTGTGGGCAAAATTCTTGCCCAGGACAGGGAAAATCTGTAGAAGTCCACGCCTATATAAGCCAGTGCATCCACATCTTCTTGGTATCTGTTGTAGGAATCACATGCAACATCTCCATTGGTGCCATCAGCAATCATCCATGGTCGGGAATGCGAGAGTCGGTCCCATACGTTTTCCGATTTACCTGAGATCAGATAATTACGTACGATATAGATAGATAACTGAATAAACAAATGTATTATAAGTAATACCCACTCCTTTATGTACCTATATTATTTATCCATATCACTAGGTATTTCAGATCCGTGATAAAAAAAATGATTGACATGGTCTCCTCGATTGAGTCGATAAGATATTATGAAACAAGATGTTTAAGGAAGTTACTAGGCGACAGTATTTTTGTATCTATAGGTTGATTACTTATTTAAGAAGGCAAAGGTTAAATGAACATTTTTTTGAAAAACGCTATTTTACAGGCCACGGGTCAACGCTCATCATCAGATAGGTACTACACAACCTAAGACAGCAGTAGGTAGATGATTTTATATTAAGCATACATATCCTCTACAGAGCGGATTAATAATTATTATTAATAAAATTGTTGGAAAGCCAACCTTGGCACTATTGTCGTTCCTTCTAGTACAAGCTCACTTAGTTGGAAGGACAACAATAATAAATATATAGTAATGGCAGTTTCCTTACCGCTTACATTCCACGCCCCCTCTATCTGATGCGCCGCGGTGGCGACGCCGAATGTGAAGCCCTCGGGGAACTTTGTGTGATGCGCATGCCCCCTTGGTGGAAGAGCTTATTATTAGGCAGATTCGGGCAACATATTTTAAAAAAAACTTTTTTAAAAATAGGTATATATATCATATAAACTTACTCAAATAATCTTAATAAATTAAATTAACCCACTGATACAGACTACACTGTGGCAACGATGTCGCATTCTTCAACCGGAGTTATGGTGAATTTGTGAGGGTAGACATAGAAATACATATAAAACATTTATAAATTGTATCTGATTGCCGAAATATTTTTAAAGAAATAATATTGTTTCTCTGTATATAACCTGAATATTGAATACAATAGTTTGTTAGTCTATCTGTCGGTCTGTCTATCTGTGTTTTCACGGTCCTTCTGTTAAACCGATTTTAATGTTTTCTTTTAAACCTAAGACCACGAGGACCTCTCAACCTATAGGCAGGGAGCACCTGCCTGATTTTATCCTTTCTCTCTCTATTTTAGTACTTGACTGTAGATAGTATCTAATCGTTAGGCTATAATTTTGTGATATTATTTTGTGATTATAATATAACACACGCACAAAACCAAGTACTTAAGGCATTCTGTAAACTAAGAAGCTTCGCTTCAATTTCGTTTCGAGCCGATAACGGACAAGTCTTCGTCCACGTGTTCAAGTCAAGGATTTCATTAATGCCCTACATACTAAATTGTATCACTCAAAATTTGTCAAACAGATGAGACGTGAAAGCGTAGTAGATCAGACGGAATAACGTACAGACGGTCAGAAGGACACATTTCCGCATTTATAATATTAGTAAGTATAGGTACATAAATAAATGGGCAACTTTTTAGGAATACCTAGTAATATCTGAAACTTTAGATAGCAGCCAAATATGAAATCAGGGATATTCGAAGAGCATTCAATAGTGAATACCAATCGGCTATTATACGGATGTTATGGCAGTGCTATACAAACAAACGTGTAGTTAAGCAGGTACTTACAAATGGGTGATTGCTAATAGGGCGATAATAATGGCCGCCATGTTGTCGTCTAGCAGTGACGACTCACACCGCTGAACTGACGTTTTGTGACACTTCTTTTTTTGACTCGCTACCACGTTACAGTAATCTCAAGTGTTTTGCCAAAATTGACAATATCTTCAGATAAATTAGAAAATATATATGAAATATGTACTTAATATTATATCACCACCCACGGTTTGTACTTTGTACTTTTACCTATTTAAAGTTTGGATTTGATATTTTTGTAAAGGACTCGTACCTACATACATTACATGATACATTTTAATCAGGAGACCTTTTAAAAGCTTTTAGTACAAAATAAATTACAAAAAAAACAACAAGTAAATATAAAAAAAACAAAAATAAATAAAAACCGACTTCAATAACCACAACCACTAAAGAAAATATTTTAATTTATTACCGAATTTAAAATATTTAGAAAAGTTAATGTAGTTCTATATTATTATATTTTGGAGCCGGTGCATTGGCAGCGGCTACTAATACTAATAATTGTATTAGACGCACGAATCGTTTATTCTTCATATTGTTTTGGGTCTCCACATTGGCACCGACTCTAAAAAATATTAATATAAATATTTAGCCGCCGGCATATTTAGCGGAACATAAAAAAAAGGTTTGATATCTGTATCATATAAGGTAGCTGGCTGGTTTATACGTCATTTAATTTAAAAATAAATATTTTCAAATTAAGAAAACAACTGAACATCACATTTTATGCAATTGTTTTAATTTTATTCAAATACACCTTATCTGGAGCGAACTTCGAGTATTATGAATTATGCCTGACTTAGCCCCAACGGAGATTGCCAGGGCACTCGAAATGCGAAGAAATGGTCAAACCTACAGAGTGATATCCAGAGATCTTCGTCGACCAGTTTCAACGATCCATCGCAGTATCCAACGGTTCAGGGAGACCGGTACTTATGTGAGAAGAGCAGGACAAGGCAGAAAAAGACGCACTTCGAGTAGGGATGATCGTTTCATTCGGCTTCGTGTACGTAGGAACCCCCGTTTGACGGCCGTCCAAGCCCGACATGAGTGAGAAGCAGTGCGGGGTGTAACCGTAAGTGAGCGTACGGTACGAAAAAGGTTCGAAGAAGCTGGTTTGGGTTCATTTGTGCCCGCCAAGGCTCCAGGGCTCGAGGTAAATCATCGTAGAAACAGGTTAACTTTTGCTCAGGAACATCGACTTTGGAATGCGGACCAATGGAGTAGGTATTGTTTGATGAGTGCAGAATTCTCTTAAATCAAATTGACGACAGGCAAAGAATACACAGACGCAAAGGAGAATGATACATTCAGACAAATTTTGAAACTACAGTTGCATACGGTGGTGGATCAATAATGTGTAGTGATTGACAGAGGGAGTCTGACTGCAGACCGCTATATCAGAGAAGTTTTAGAAGAAAATGTCGTACCGTTTGCCCCATATATCGGTGAAGATTTTGTTTTTATGCAGGATAATGCTCGGCCGCATACCGCTCGGGTAACTCAAGCTTATCTTAATGATATGAATATCACTGTTATGGAGTGGCCGGCGAGATCACCGGATATGAACCCAATAGAGCACGTTTGGGACTTGCTGAAAAGAAAAAGTCCAGAATTCCAGCTCCTGCCAACGTGGGAGAACTGCGAATCGCCGTAGTTGAGGAATGGCGGAGACTATCCCAGGAAACCATCGATAACATCATTCTCAGTATGCCTAGACGGGTAGAAACTTTAATAAGAGCACGTGGAGGAAATACGCGATATTAATCACCATTTTTCTAATTTAATTAATTGTTATTTTAATATTAAATTTCACTTTTCCCGGTTAAGTACATGAAAAGTTCAAAAATGTACAATTTTTCACAAATAGCCTTTACTCGCAAAATCTGTTCTTAATGTGATCTCATTTTAAGTAAAACAAATGAAACTTTATATAACAAAAGAAGTGTAGTAAGTAGATTTTAAAATAAAACCATTTTTTTTTAATTATGGACCTTTTTTACCCGACTGCGGAACGCACAGGGTTATTTTCATGTTCCGCTAAATATGCCAGCGAGTTTAGAACTACATTAACTTTTCTAAATATGAAATACTAGATGATGCCCGCGACTTCGTCCGCGTGGATTAATTTTTTTCAATTCCCGCAGTAAGTTCTTAATATTCCGGGATAAAAAGTACCTAGCCTATGTCCTTCCCCGGGATACAAACTATCTAATATATATACATATATTAATATATATATATATTATTATTTATAATCCCACACTAACCTGCAGTCAAACTTGCTGGAAAACAGTGATTCAACCTGGAGCGAGATACAAGGTGTCCATTCACTCTTAATTTGAATTTACTAATATTAAAAGCAGAGAGAACGGATGTTGAAAGGGTACTTACTCCATATCCATAAACCTCTGATGTCCTGTAGTCTGAAGTTAAGCGCACACACACACAACAGGTGTTAAAAGAATTAACATAGTTAATTATTAATTAACTTACCGAACTACTGAGCCTCATCCAGTAAACCTTGCATAACACAGAGATAGTCCACAGAAGTGGCGAGCGAGTGTGTGAGAAGGATCCCGCGGGTAAGGACATCTCTGACTTTCCACATATCGATGGGGTTGCACGGCTGAGTTACGAGGGCAAGCACCCGTCGAAATATGGCGATCGGCTGAAACCGCCAGGGCTGGTCCAACCACCAACTGAATTCCATGCAATATAATTAAAAAAATAATGCACGTGTAATAATTGTGCTTCGTTAATAAAATAGGTAATGCCCAAAATCATTTACGGCACGACTCTCATTTCGAAATGAGCAGGGTCCAAGAGCCAAATACTCATAACATATTATTGTAGTACATACGTAAGGCAAAGTAAGACGAATTCTGGCGCAAACAATGGTGCATCTTGTACTCTTAAAGTATCATGCATCAGCAACTCTACACGGCCGATCAGGCGGATAATCTATATAAATGCGAAATTTTGGATGGATGGAAAGATGTTTGTTACTCAATCTTGCCAGAACGGCTGAATAGATCTAGATGAAATTTAGCACAGAGATAGATTATAGTCTGGAATAACACAATAAGACTTTTTATCCTGAAAATTAAGTTTCCGGGGGACTAAAAAACCTCAATCCACACGGTCGAAGTCGCGGGCGTCAGCTAGTTGTTTATAAAGTAATTTAAAAATATAATACAACAATAACAATTTAAAGCAGATATATTAAAAATCAGTGCTTCGATTGTGCAAGGAAGTCGTTATCGTAATTGTTTGTCAAACGGATAATTCGAGCTGAGAATTCGGATTTATACGTGCAAAAGCATTTATGAACTCCTAGTACGATTAAAGCTGTCAAATAATTATTACATTTGCTTAAACATTTAGGCCTCTGAACAAAGATGGTAAGTTACCTTAGAAAAAGACCCTCGTAGGTGATGTAAGTAATTGCCAAGACAAATAGAGGATAAAGCAAAGGCATTATGATGATCAGGCAGAGGAGAAGCGAGCCGATGAGTTTCAGGAAGGTAGGGAAAGGAGCACCATAGCGCCATAGGGCGTGGATATCTTTTGCAAACTCAAGGAGAAGCAGACGGGCCCTGCCCAATCTACTTGCTGTACGTAGCTAAACATAATATAAAAATTTTACGTAATAATTTTAAAACCTAATCTTGTTAAGGGCAGAACAGTCTGGACTCAAATATTATATTCTTATACCACAACATGGTCTAACACCGGCTGAAATCACAGACAAGGGCTTACTCGACGATATCAAATAGACACTTATCCATAGCATGCGTCTTTCGCTAGTTAAAATAATCTCCAATTACCATATTCGTATCCAATTACCAACTTAAACTAACGTTATATGACTAACAGAACCGCTGTCGAAACTAGGCCAGACCATCCATTCCAAATAGAGAACACGTATGAGCTAAAATTTCACATTAAAATGAGTTTAATATCAGAGTCCTAGATCACATACATTACAAGTTTTTATTACACTCCAATTGCAGTGTTACATCAATTGGACTGTTCGAAGTTTTCACACTTTCAGAGCGATGTGCTTGTGTGCTTTAGCAAATTAGCATCGCCATGCTCTATCCACGCACTCTAGAGCTGTAGCGGTTCCTACTAAATACCTACCTAACAAGTAATTTCTGTGTTTACCGATTCAAAAATTACCATACTATCTTCAGCTCTGCTGACCCCAAGCAAAGCCCAAGACTTTCTTAGATGTCTTAGAATCTCCTACGGACTATCAATGCAGCGGCACTAGGGGTAACCGTCTCATCTCAGTTTAAGATTCCTTCACTTTACTAACTCATGATACTTACTAATATCTGCCTAAACGATAGTAATATTTTATATTATGTATCATTGTCTGGCTATATTACCCTCATATATGAAATGTTTACTCACTTGCTGCATAAATAGTTTATTTGTCCGACGATACGGTTTCATATCGATCGTTTTGTTTTGTATTTATTTAGTTTCCATTACATTGATAAGTTCATTTTGTACTATTTTGTTTAAAAAATGGTTTATTTATGTTTTTGCACCTGTCATTTTTGGATTTTCCTCGATAAGATGTCAATGTATTCAACATCATCTTGTCAACATAGAAAAAAGAACACAGAATACTAACAGCTATCTAATAAAAACAAGATCCTTTGCGAGTGAAAAACCTTCACATAGAACCTATAGTCCGGGCGCGAGCTCTGAGGAATCCTATGAAATGTTAACTTAAAGTGCAAAACAATACTGATGATGTAGAATTTTTGTACCTATACTAGATGGTCGATTAGCGCTTCCAAAATGTCCCCGAAAAATTACAGCACAAAATATCAGTGTTCTTATTTGCTATTTGGGCCAACCATAGCCATAATAAAGACGCGTCAAAATGCCGCAGTACTCATTTAAAAATTGTGCTAATATCCACCACAACACTAAAACTTCGGAGGGAATACCTTTTTTCGGGAATTTTATAACAATAAATGTTTTTTATGTATAAATAGATTCAAACAGTAAATTAAATTATTGGGCAATATTATTGTTATTGTTTGGCCAATGTTTGTGTCAATGCGTCAAATATTGTAACAAACATTTACTGTTCCAGATACAGGGGATGCATGGAGTAGTATTGGTGTTTTAAAAGTATTGTTGTTTGTGGATGCCCTGGCAATCCATTTCTTGTGCAGTAGAGTTGTTCAAGCCATCTAAAAAAATATTATATTATGTTCAAATTCATTTCGATAAAATTGATATTACTGGAAACACACATACACGATTGTTGATGTTCTAACTTCTAATAAATTAATAGCTTGTATTTTACAGATTCGCTACCAATTTTGTATTGTTAGTAGTTATTAGGTTAGATAAGGTTAGGTTAGTACCTACGTTTGTACATTGGAATCCTTTCTCATTGTACCTACCTACTTACCTTACCTAATTCAAAAAATTGGCTTAGATTGAGACTCGATGGAAGCAAAGCTACAAAAAATCATACGCTCAGCTACTGACAAAAACTTTGAAGGACGCATTCATTTGTTGATCAGGGCAAATATTCAAGTCAATGATCAAGTCAACGTCAGCGGACGTTTAGCCTTATATGAACCAAAAGAGAAAATAGAAGGTATTATTATATTACTCGCAATTATTCAGTACTAGCTGATGCCCGCGACTTCGTCTGCGTGGTTTAAGTTCTTTTGATTCCCGCTGGAACACCTTAATTATTCCGGGATTTTATCCCGGAATAATTAAGGTGTTCCAGCCTATGCCACTCTCCAGATCCTCAACTATGCCTACCTATGCCAAAAATCACGATGATCCGTTGCTCAGTTGTAGCGTGATTGAAGGACAAACCAATAAACCAACAAACAAACACACTTTCGCAATTATAATATTAATATGATGATAACATCTAAAATTATTCACAATTAGCATTAACAAATGCTAAAAACTCGACATCTGAAATTGATAACGTTTTGATGCCTACTTACCTGACTTAATAATTACCTACATTTCAAAATACACATATATTAATTATTGCAATGCATATTTTAATAGGCCAGCGCCCAACGAACGGATCAAGAAATCAAGAGGTGCTAAATATTTGAGATCATCGATGCAGGTTTAATTTTGTGCCTTATGGGTTAGAAATCCTGGTCTGGGTTCTGCGTACTTCTTGATGAACTTTAAAAAGGGAGTGGAAATTTGAAAAACTGAAAAACAAGTTTCTTAATTATTAACCTAAGCCCCAAATACCAAGTTTCATGGATATAACTTGAAAAATGGCGGACTTTCATAAAAACTATCACCCCTATAGCCCTCTATATTTAAGCTCCTTGGTGGACGAATTTCGAAAAATCATTAGTACACCTCATAGGGTGCTCAAGGAATATTGTCTAAAATTTTTACGTTCAGCCGTTTAGGCCGTTTAGGTTGT
This sequence comes from Erebia palarica, assembly GCA_964035005.1. Classification (NCBI taxonomy): domain Eukaryota; kingdom Metazoa; phylum Arthropoda; class Insecta; order Lepidoptera; family Nymphalidae; genus Erebia; species Erebia palarica. The sequence goes on along the minus strand of OZ035992.1, from coordinate 24,979,784 downwards.
CTGACAGTCGCGCAGGACAAAGCCTTTAATTGATTGACATTGTGAAAATATTTTTTTTTAAACGCAAATAGCTCCGATATGTTAGACATGTATGCTCGTGGATCGAAGCCCAGACCACCCGAATATGGAGCCCGGCGTCTAAGCCACTATGATATCACCTCTAAGTACTTCGATAAACCAAAAAATACCTACATGCAAAAATGACACCACCAAGCATTGATAATGAAGAGATGTCAGTCAGCTTTTATACTTTGTCCGCGTGGACATAGGTATAAATTTCTTAAAAGTTTAAAAAAAAGGTTCCAAAGGAACTCTGATTTTCCAGGATAAAATGCCCGTGTCCGCCCCATTTCATCCTCTATCCCGAACGAACCCTAATGTTTTTGTGATAAAAATATCTTATATTATGATAACCCAGATTATTATTACTTAGCTTCATGTTAGCCCAGTTGCATTCAGTTGCATTTTCACCGGGATGAAAGGGGCCTATGTGTTATCCCCGACTTTAATCTATTTCTGTGCCAAGTTTCATCCAGATCCGTTCAGCCGTTCTGGCTTGATTGAGTAACGAACATACATACTTACACACATATAAACGTTCGCATTTATAATATTTCCTACTAGCTAATGCCCGTGACTTTGTCCGAGTGGAATGAGTTTTTCCGGTTCCCGCGGGAACTCTTTATTTTTCCGGGATAATAAGTAGCCTATGTGTTATTCCAGACTATAATCTATCTGTGCCAAATTTCAAACAGAACCGTTTAGCCGTTTTGGCGTGATTGAGTAACAAACATGCATCCATCCATCCATCTAAACTTTCGCATTTATAATATTAGTATTTACTAGCTGATGCCCGCGACTTCGTCCGCGTTCATTACGGTTTTTTGGTTCCCGCGGGAAATTATTAATTTTCCGGGATAAAAAGTAGCCTATGTGTTAATCCAGCGAATTTATCTCCATTTCATAAAAATTCGTCCAGTAATTCTTGCGTTTTTTTTCAACTTACTTACACACATACAAACTTTCGCGTACTATTTCTGATTTATAATGAGATTATGAAATTTTCCCGCTGCAAAAGGCCTACTTTTATCGTATGCAGGTTTTTCTTATTTAAAAATAATAAGCTAAATGCTGATTTTCACTTCAAAAACATAGGACTTACATGTAACCTTCCAACCCCCATTTTACCCCTTTGGGGTTAGGTAAGGTCAGGGGTGGATTTTCGTAAAATTGCTTATAGATACAGGTTATTAATACTTAAAACTAACCTAACCTAAATGCCGATTTTCAAGTTTCTAACTTCAAAAACTAAGAACCTTCATGTAAGCTTCCAACGCCTTTTTCGCCCCCTTTGGGGTGGATTTTCATAAAATTGCTTATACAGATTTTTACTATTTGAACTAACCTTCATGTACGCTTCTAACCCCATTTGGTGTGGATTTTCGCAAAATTGTTTAAAAAGGTTTTTATTACTAAAAATAATACAATAGAACTTAATACTAGCTAGCCTAACCTAAACCTAAACCTGATCAGCCCTTCTGTCACCAGATGAGGCAATTAACCGCGGTGAAATATCTCGCAAAAAATTTTTGCCACTAAGGCTCCACGGCCCAAGGGTCTCCACGGCAAACCTCTTTCTATGAGAGAGGCATACTTCCGCCGATGGCCGGTTTCAGCCTTTTATGCTGCGGCTCCCGGCCTTGATGCTGTCTCTCTTGTCTCTCTGATATGACACGGGGCCAATGTGTCTACGCATGTTGCGTCCCACATTAGCGCCCGTCCCCGTTCCCAGGGAACCAGCGTCAATCCATCAGGTCTCTTGCCATCATTATTAATAACGATGGCAATTATTATCTATATAATTTTTTATTAATTATTATTAACTATTATTAATCATTATTATTATCATTTATTTCATAATATTAATAACTTAAATGCCGATTTTCATGTCGCTAACTTAAAAACTTAAAGGAATTTCATAGTAAGTCCTATATGTTGTTGAAAGTACTTCAAAAACAGGAATTTCACTTTAAATACTTATAGAAGATGTTTATGATGAAGCAACTGATCGAACAGACTAGCGGACGATTAAATAATAATAAAATTAAATGCATTGAAAACAACAAAGAAAAACAGATGTTACATAGCAACGCGTTAAGTTAAATTAAGTTAAATTATAATTAACGGCTTATATATACGCTTCTTTCTCAAGAGCAGTCATTTTATTCGAAATTATTCAGTAGGCATGTTTGCTACGCCTTACAATGTTTGCTAGAAATGTTAA